>CM060932.1:675655845-678155845 GCA_030765085.1 Allium cepa | reverse complement strand
AATTATGGTTATAAATTGGTTTTAAAATAAAAATAATTAATTTATTGTGTAAATAAATTCTAAATATATTTATTGTTTTTAAAGTTGATAAGTATGTGTAAAAAATATATTTATTTCTGTGTATTTTAAATTTATTTTAAAATAGGATATATTATTTGTAAATAATAATAAGCTTATTTCAAAATAGATATCATATTTATTTAAATTGATTTTTGGATTTATTTTTAAATTTGACTTTAATTTGAAATATAAATTTGAATTTAAAGGATATACATACATCTTAAAATAAAATGATAATGTAGTTTGAATTTTAAATTATATAGATAATGTTTTTAACTAAAAATAAGATTTGTTTATTTTCTTTTTATAGAAATTTATCTATAGAAATTTGATTTGTATTTATTTAATAAAATTGAATGCAAGTTTTTGAAAAAGCATCTTTAAAATGAGTTTGAAATATTGTATTTAACTTTATTTAAATTATAATTGATTTTTATTTTATGTTCTTTTTAAAGATTGTACTTATATAAATTTAGCGTACATTTATAAATGTAAAAAAATGTATTTGTTTATTAGATATTTAATTGGAAAAGCATTTCTCAAATTAAGAAAAAACATATTTGTTCATTAGGAAATAATTTTAAAAAAAAAATCTTTTAAATTTTTTTTAGGATAAAAATTTAATAAGAAATGACAAATGTTTAATTTTAAAAACACTTTGTTAACAAGTGTTAACACATGCATGAGATTAAGACAAGTGTACATGTGCTTTTCTATTTTCTTTTTAATTTATTAAATCTGAAAATTCATCCATTTTAAACCCCATCTCATCTCATTTTTCTTTTATTTTCTTCAAAACTTTTGTATTCATGTCTAAAAGAAAACTAAAATCATCATGCAACTCTCAACATCCAAAACCAGAAAACCTTCAAAATAAAATCTGAAACCTTCTCAAACTCTAATCTAAAACCTGAATTACATTCTCTGTTCAAACCAATATCATGTAAACCTCTCAAGTTAAAATGCAAATCTGATATTCCTCAAATTCAAGCACCATCCAGAAAATAAACTTGAAACCCTGTAACCCAATACCATGATCTGGAATCATGCAAAGGTTTAAAACAACTTTCAATCCAGACCTGAAATTTCCCATGTCTACATCATTTCATATGCATGCAAGTGAGTTTGTTGAAAAAAAACCTGAAGCAATGCAGTTAAAACAAATCTGGGTCAAAACAAGATGTTTTCAAAGCTTTTCAAAGATTTAAAGGAAGCACTTCAGTTTTATCATCAAAACTTTGCAGTTTGAAAGAAAGGAAGCATTTAAAAAAAAAACAAGGTCTTTTGCAGCTTCCAGCTTATCAAACCTCTGCACTTCTTTTAAATGGAGGTGAGTAAACATTTTACAAAAATTTAAGTAGAAATTTTCTGTTTCATATGAGTCTGTGATGATCTTTATTTTTTATATAAGTTGCCTCTGCTTTCTTTGTAAATAAATAGGCAATGTGTTCTGTAGGCTTTGAATCTGTGCATGCTTGATTTTCTCTGCTTATTTTTCCTTACTGCAAATTTTAGAAAAAAAAAGTCAGGACTACAAGTTGTCTCAATTATTAAACAAACTGTTAAGCCTTAGGTTTTAAAAAAATAAGTTAGTTTAAGCATAAACTAAGAACTAAAAATAAAACTAAGATTCTGTTTTTTTGAAATTTGTCTGGAAAACATACAATGCAGTGACATTTAATAACCAATGTTGAAATCAAAGGTTGAAATTAGATGAAATAATTTATGTAATCTGGATTGTCACTGGGAAATACGAATTTTAATAAGAAAACCACAATTTTTAAAATTGAATTGATTTAGAAATTGGGGTTTAACTGAAATTTGGGTTTATGTCAAATTATGATGATCCTTGTATCTGGGGTGCTCGGGGTTCATGATGAAGCTAGGGGTTGGATTGGAGAGTACGGCATAAATGGTTGAAGGGTTGTTAATCCACTGTGAAGTTTGAATTTGCTCGAATTTGGTTTTAAACCTAATTTTTTTGTTCTTGCCGTAAAGTAACTACTGCACCTCCGTTCCTGCATCGAGCTTGACATAATTCTGGGAGAAGAAAGTGCGGTGGGTCAGTAGCCCATGGACGGAGTTGTGGTGGATATCATCGATCGGAGGTGATGATTTTGGGGTTTACTGATAAAGGTGTTTGGGGTTCTGTTCGACAGTGGGTGCTCGATTTTGAATCGAGGTGGGAGATGATGATCTGTTGGTCATGGAAGCTTGTAGAGTGGTAGGGTGATGTGGCGGTGGGTTGGACGTTTATCGAAAAGGTTCCGGCAACGGTGCAAGTTGCACGGTGACTTGTTCGTGTCTGCAGATTTTATTTTGTTGGGTTGCTTGTTTTCCTCGAAGTAGGACTCGGGTAGTAAGGGAGATGGCTCGGGTTATATCTCGGGTTGTTCTGGGCAATTGTGTATGCAGTGTAAACATTTTGTTTTAACAGTTTTTGATTTTAAATTTAAAACAGTTTTAAAATTTTAAGAAGGGCAGATTGTTTTAAAAAGAAAATGTGCTTGTAATTGAATTCAAGTATATATATGGGTTGAACCCAAATTAATGTTCAACCAGATATTTAGTTTAAAATATAAAATAAGTTTTAAACTTTAAATAGTTTAAATTAAATTAAAATTCTTGTCTTGAATTGAATTGTTTTATAAATAAACTTGTAGGATGTTTTAAATGTCTTAAGTTAAAATCTTAACATTTTTCAAAACTTATTTTGAAATATAAAAGAGAATTTTAAGTAAATGTTTTATTTAGATTAATTAGTGGAAAATGATTTATTAATTAACAATTAAAGTTTAAGGTAATTTACTAACTTGTAGATTATAATTGTTAATTAATAATTAAAGAAAGTAATTAATGATTTCTTATAATTTAATTTAATTAATGAATTAAGTTAAGTAAAGATTTCAAGATTTATTTAAGATAATGTTTTATCTTAAATAATAATTAAGTATTATTAATTTGTAATTAGTTAGTTAATTAAGGAATTTTAAGTTAATTAATTAATTTAATTATTATTTTAAAGGGGGTTAATTAAGTAATTAATTAAGTATAATTAATTATTTAGTTAACTACTAATTAAGATGATGATTTAATTAAAGACTAATGATTAATTAAATTGTAATTACTTATTAATTAAGTAATTAAGAGTTAATTAAAATAGTAATTAATTAATACTTAATAAAGGTCTTATTAAATTTTAATTGTGTTTTCTTAATTAATAATTAAAAAGGTTATTAATCTTAAATGCAAGATAATTAAGAATCAATTAACTATTTTTATTTAAGGCTAATTAATTTTAATTAAGGATTAATTAATTATATTTATGGATTAATTAATTTGAAATTAAGATTGTTAATTAATAATTAAGTTTATTAATTAATGATTAAGAGTTGATTAATTAGTTAATTAAGGTTAATTAATTAATTATAAGAGTATTTAGTGATTAATTACTTTGTGTTAAAGGGTTGGTTAATAATTAAGGTTTATTAATAGTTGAAGAAAATTAATTTATTAATTGAAGATTAATTTGGTTAATGAGTAATTGAGGGATGAATTACTCAATTATAATTAATGAGATAAGTTTGATCAAGTAAGTTAATTAATTTGTAAATTAATTAAATATAGTCACTTGATAAAAGATTAAGTATGATTACTTAATAAAGTTTTGATAAGGCTAATTACTTAAGATGAGTAATTAATAAATTACAGAGGTAATTAAGATAAGTAAAATTACTGATTGGGAAGTAATTTTAAATGGGAAATTACTGGTTAATGTAATTAAGGGTTTATTACTTGATGTAATAAATCAAAGAATTTATAAAGTAGTTAAAAGTAATTAAGAATTATTGATTACTATTTAAAGTTGATTTATTTAAGTAATTAATTTAAGCATGATTAATTAATGTAATTAATTAAGAGATAATGTAAATTAATTAAAGTTAATTAATTAATGGAAGTAATTAATTAAGGTTCATTAATTGATATGAATTAATGAAAATAATTAAGGATTAATTACTTGACTAAGAGTTAATTAATCAAGGGTGATTAATTAGGATGATGATTAATTAATTTGTTTAATTGAAGAATAGGTAAGCAAGATTTATTGAGATGAAGGTAATTAATTTAATTAATTTTAAATTAATTAAGAGATTAGGTAATTAATTTAATTCACTTTAAATTAATTAGAGATAGAGATAGTTAATTTAATTCACTTTAAATTAATTATATTGTGGTATGAGTAAAATCATTGCTTGTGTATGAGTGGATGACATTGATTGTCTTGAATGCTTTGTGATCTCGGTAATGAGATAAGTATGGTTGTGTGATATGAATACTTGGTTGCATTGTGATGATTACATAGATTATCAATTGGGATGTTGATATATGGATTTATCTATTATGATATTGATAATGTGGATTACCTGTTATTTGATAATGCCGATTATCAATTATTGACCTGTGAGTTATCTATCTGTGTGTATATAGATACTGTATTGAATTGTTTTAAAAACCTTTAAAACAACTTGGACTTAAAAGACACGCTTTGGATTTCGATGAAACCGGGATCGGGTTTCCATATTTTGATATCCGAAAACCACATCGATTCCAAATAACGTTAGGTCGTGAATTAAGGTGGAGCTTTGTGAAGACTCGAGGTGTAAGGACTATAAGTCAGTATAACTCTGTGGCTGATTCCGCAATGAGTTGACGGAATTAGTTATTACAGATTCGAGATGGTGGTTTAGAGTGCAAGGGTTATTGTCGTTAACTCTGAGGGTGATTCCAAAATGAGTGTAACGAGATAATGCCTTCAGTTTCATTCGAACCCGGAACGAACTTGTATGAATTGAATGCTTTCATAACATCGTCAGGTGGACGATGAGCATTCTAAGTGATGTGTTCACTAAAGGTAATCGTAGCCTCAAGCCTCATCAACCGGGAATGGCTAAAACAGGGGAGGTGCAGCAAGGCTACGTGGGTAGCCCCCACTTAAGAGTAAGATTTACCCCTGTCTAGAGGCCCCTTTTTATTTCGGCTGTGTGGACGGTTGAATAGCTACATCCACCGGGGTTGTCTTATTTAGAACTGTTCAGTAAGTAATGGGTCCGGTTTTGTGTTTCAGTGGAGCGGGCGTACTCCTCGGTACGGTGATCTAGGCCATGTACTATGACGGGCAGTACCCCAGTAGCCCTGCCATTGCATGGAATCCAAAATCCAATAAGTGTCGTACGTATTAGTTGTGCCCAACTATGTTGGAACGTGAGATGTAAGCATTCCAGCTATTTCTGTATTTTACTTGAAAACCCTAGACACTATTATAATATCATCGGATTTCCTATCAAATGTTTTGGTTAGCGTAAGTTAAATTTTTTTCCATGTTTATGTGTGGGATGTCTTACGTGATACCTTTTCTTTCAAAAGGTTTTTAAAGTTAAGCAACTTTAACCGTTTACTCACACCAGACCCATGTCTGACCCGGAGTTTATTCTGTTTTTCATAAACTCTTGGGTACTCAAATTTTTACGAGTAGCCAAGGGATTCAGGTTAGGATTTTAAGTTGGTTTGACAAATTCTGGATGAGCAAATGGAGCAGGAGGCTTCTGCGTATAGCTATAGAGTATTCTGTTGTGTGTTCTCTGAGTTGTTGTCTTTGAGTTGTAATAACTAGACAGGTGTTTATAACTGTCTAGTATGTGTTGTTTTAGCAGTGTATCTATAATGTATATGATACCATGTAAAGTATCCTGTGATTAATATAATTTATTCATTCCGCTGTTTAAATTCTGATGTTTTTTCTTTCTTCTTCTCTGTCTTTTCTCTTTTCTATCTCTTTCTTTCTTAAAGATGATGCGATTTTCTGTGGTAAGAAAGTCGGGTCGTCTCACTTGGTATCAGAGCATTAGGTTGAGCGAATACCTAGGCTCTGTAATGGTGTCTTTCTTGAGAGAGCGTATTTGTAATTTTTATATATAACTATATATATATTTCTACCCATCTGTTGGGTTACCTGTTCGGGATTTTCCAACATAAGTTATAAAGGTAGATGAGTAGTGGTGTGTGTAACACGACTACCATTGGTTGGAGTTTGAATGTTTGAGATTGGAAGTGTATTTGTCGAGACTGTAGACCTAATACCGTCTCGAGTAATCTTTGTAGTTTGGTGTAAGAATTTTATTGATCTCTGAAGGAAACCAGTTAAGGTTCGGAGTTCATCTTTGAAGTGTATGTTTGATTGCGCTCGTGTGAGCGGATTTTGAGAATTTGGATCTGTCGGTTGGGCAGAAGTAAGTGATGATATTTTGATACCTCAGGAAGTAGTAGCCGCGTGATGAGATGCAGTGACTATGGATATCTCCGGAGATCTTTTCTTTCGGAGCAAGTTTAAGGAAGTGTGTCTGCTTCGGTGTTGTAGCTGAGTTCAGCAAGATGTTCTGTGTTTCAGTAGGAAGATCTTTTTGGCTTAGCATTTCCTGGAGGTGGAATTCAGAAACAGCAGCGAGGATCCGTTTCTTCGATGGATTAGTTGTTCAAGGATAAACTGTTCGGATTTGTGGAGAGGTAATAGTATCTTGGATATTGGGTTGGGTTGATCGCAAAAGTGACATGCGATAGTTTGATGATTATCTTAGATAGTCTTTGCTTGGATTTGTGGCGTCTCTAAAGGACGTAGAAGTTATGGATTGCTGAAGATTTTTCTGGATATGTCTTCAGGAAAGTTGGAAATTTTGCTTGCATTGGAGTTTGAGTTCTGAATCGACTTGATGTCAGGAGTGATACCGGTGATTCAGCTGGGTAGAAGGTTGTTTCCTTGGTTGGTTGTTTGGTGTAGCAGCTCTATATTTCTTGGAATTTCTGTTGAACTTTATTTCTGAGATGTGATGTTTAGTCTGTGCCCGTGTTCATTCGACGACATTTTCATCTGCTCCAGATCAGAGTTGTGCAGCGGAAGAAAGGTGGCTGTTGTTCTTGAGTAGAAGCAACTGGGAATTTCAGTATTTTGGATTAGAGAGTTTCTTTTGAATTTATTTTTCAGAATTTGAGGCAAGTTGGCGAGTGATTCTGTTCTGTCTTTTCCGGATAGAAGGAGTTGTTTTCTACTGTTGATAGTAGAGTTTGGTTTTAGTGGTGGATTGATCTTGTGTGGATCAGTTTGTGAGTTGATCTAGTTTGTTATAGAAGTATCAACGAAGGTTGAGCTGATCAGGAAGGATCTATAGGCAGCCCGGATCATCCGATAAGTTTTGAGGTTAAGAAACAGAAGAATTTGGAATCCAAATTTGGAGGCTTCGATGTTGTTGAGGTTTTCTCTGGTAAAGGGAGCAATAAGTTTAGGTGATCTTCGAGGCATATTGGATTCTTCTGAGTTTTGGTAGAGACAAGTGCTTTGGTTTGAAGAGTTGAATTGCCAGTTTGGAAGACTGGAATTCAAAATATTTCACGTGTCTCTGAGGGAGTACGTGATTAGTTCATCACTGGTTTTGAGACCAGTAGTTCTGTGAAGGTTTTAGTTATTGATCAGTCTTGTCTGTGGTCTGGTATCTTGGGTAGATTATAGATCTAGCTGAGTGGTAACTCAGTAGCTTAGCAGTATAGCTAGTTTGGGTTTAGTAGAGCGAGTATCCCTATGTATGTACTAGGGAAACTCGAGATAATTTTAGGAAATTTATCCGGATCTGTGTTCGGATAGCCAGTGTTTTTTATTTGATTGAATTGGTTGTTTGGATGTAATTGTTTATTTAATTGTTAGTGTATGGCTGTTATGAATGTTTGAATTGGTTGAAATAAAATAAAACTGTGGATTATCTTTGTTTTATATTTTGAGGACGAAATTTTTTTTAAGGAGGGAGGATTGTAATATCCCGGAATTTCCAGGAGTTTAAAATGATTGATAATCTCTTATTTAATTATTTGGAATTGATAAAATTGTTATTTTCAAAGATAATTAACCAAGTAATATAATATAATGTTTTAATTATGGTTATAAATTGGTTTTAAAATAAAAATAATTAATTTATTGTGTAAATAAATTCTAAATATATTTATTGTTTTCAAAGTTGATAAGTATGTTTAAAAAAATATTTATTTCTGTGTATTTTAAATTGATTCTAAAATAGGATATATTATTTGTAAATAATAATAAGCTTATATAAAAATAGATAATATATTTATTTAAATTGATTTTTGGATTTGGCTTTTAAATTTGACTTTAATTTGAAATATAAATTTGAATTTAAAGGTATACATACATCTTAAAATAAAATGATAATATAGTTTGAATTTTAAATTATATAGAAAATGTTTTTAATTAAAAATAAGATTTTTTTATTTTCTTTTTATAGAAATTTGATTTGTATTTATTTAATAAAAAATGAATGCAAGTTTTTGAAAAAGCATCTTTAAAATGGGTTTGAAATATTGTATATAACTTTATTTAAATTATAATTGATTTTTATTTTATATTCTTTTTAAAGATTGTACTTATATAAATTTAGCATACATTTATAAATGTAAAAAAATGTATTTGTTTATTAGATATTTAATTGGAAAAGCATTTCTCAAATTAAGAAAAAACATATTTGTTCATTAGGAAATAATTTAAAAAAAAAACTTTTAAATTTCTTTTAGGATAAAAATTTAATAAGAAATGACAAATTTTTAATTTTAAAAACACTTTGTTAACAAGTGTTAACACATGCATGAGATTGAGACAACTGTACATGTGCTTTTCTATTTTCTTTTTAATTTATTAAATCTGAAAATTCATCCATTTTAAACCCCATCTCTTCTCATTTTCTTTTTTTTTTTCCTTCAAAATTTTTGTATTCATGTCTAAAAGAAAACTAAAATCATCATGCAACTCTCAACATCTAAAACCAGAAAACCTTCAAAATAAAATTTGAAACCTTCTCAAACTCAAATCTTAAACCTGAATTACATTCTCTGTTCAAACCAACATCATGTAAACCTATCAAGTTCAAATGAAAATCTGATATTCCTCAAATCCAAGCACCATCCAGAAAATAAAATTGAAACCCTGTAACCCAATACCATGATCTAGAATCATGCAAAGGTTCAAAACAACTTTCAATCCAGACCTGAAATTTCCCATGTCTGCATCATTTCCATATGCATGCAAGTGAATTTGTTGAAAACAAACCTGAAGCAATGCAGTTAAAACAAATCTGGGTCAAAACAAGATGTTTTCAAAGCTTTTCAAAGATTTAAAGGAAGCACTTCAGTTTTATCATCAAAACTTTGCAGTTTTAAAGAAAGGAAGCATTTAAAACAAACAAGGTCTTTTGCAGCTTCCAGCTTATCAAACCTCTGCACTTCTTTTAAATGGAGGTGAGTAAACATTTTACAAAACTTTAAGTAGAAATTTTCTGTTGCATATGATTTTGTGATGATCTTTATTTTATATAAGTTGCCTCTGCTTTCTGTGTAAATAAATAGGCAATGTGTGTTGTAGGCTTTGAATCTGTGCATGCTCGATTTTCTCTGCTTATTTTTCCTTACTGCAAATTTTAGAAAAAAAAAGTCAGAACTACAAGTTGTCTCAATTATTAAACAAACTGTTAAGCCTTAGGTTTAAACAAAATAAGTTAGTTTAAGCATAAGCTAAGAACTAAAAATAAAACTAAGATTTTGTTTTTTTGAAATTTGTCTGGAAAACATACAATGCAGTGACATTTAATAACCAATGTTGAAATCAAAGGTTGAAATTAGATGAAATAATTTATGTAATCTGGATTGTCATTGGGAAATACGAATTTTAATAAGAAAACCACAATTTTTAAAATTGAATTGAGTTAGAAATTGGGGTTTAACTGAAATTTGGGTTTATGTCAAATTCTGATGATCCTTGTATCTGGGGGGCTCGGGGTTCATGATGAAGCTAGGGGTTGGATTGGAGAGTACGGCATAAATGGTTGAAGGGTTGTTAATCCACTGTGAAGTTTGAATTTGCTCGAATTTGGTTTTAAACCTAATTTTTTTTGTTCTTGCTGTAAAATAACCACTGCACCTCCGTTCCTGCATCGAGCTTGATATAATTCTGGGAGAAGAAAGTGCGGTGGGTCAGTAGCCCATGGACGGAGTTGTAGTGGATATCATCGATCGGAGGTGATGATTTTGGGGTTTACTGTGACGCCCCACCTCTATACCCACGCTAGCCAAGAACACTCCGGAGTAGTGCTGTCAACTAACACGGAGAATAAGGCTGTTGAGGAGCGACCATCCATGTAATTGCTTATCACACGGTGGCTATAAATAATCTTCGGAAACAAACATAGAAATAATCATATCACAAATCAGTCACAGATATCCATATCACAAAGGCGGAAGAAGATATGAATATATAACTAACACATGAAAGTGTACATCAGAGTAGTGGTCAGTAAGATCCACGATAATACAAAAGAATAGCAACACGTGCTATACAAAAGAATACAACTATGAGTCTATATCTCAAGTGTATACAACAAAAACTGCTAATCTAAACAGTTAGCCAAAAGTCAGAGTGATGAATCCCTGGGAAGAAGTCAAGCAGAAGCACCTGTAACATCTCGGTCTGACCCGAGTATTATTTAAGAAAATAATAAACGGATCAGTCTAGCTATAAATATCAGATGACATGATATAACATAAAAGATAGGGCATAAACATAAACATCCATAACGACATACCACTATAAGTATGTAAATAATGATCAACAGAAGATCAATCAATAAGAGATAATCATTATCACAAGAATCTTCTCAAAGATTCGAAGAGGGCATCATACCCTAAACTTGTACTCATGACAAGTCAAAGAGATAAATTCCAGAAATCAACACAAGAGATCCAGAAATCATAAAAAGGGAAAGAGGCCTATCACATGACGGTCCGAAGACCAAGGGGAGCTACCCCACATGTGTGAGTGGAATCACACAGAATGAGGTCAAGACTAACCAAAAAGCAGAAAGGTATGTGTGAATGGAATCACACAAGTGGTGTCTAGTCTAACCTTGCAATGAAAGAGACATCGCGCAATTGCTAGTCTAATTCATAAAGCGATCATCAAGATCAACGAGAAGTGTCAATTACACTAAGCTAGTAAATATAGAAGTTTAGCTTCATGTCCCATAACCACTTGCTTAACTTAAATATTTACGAACAAACTGTAAATCTTCACTAATAAAATTGTCACAAGAGGTTCAATCGAACAAGTCCAAGAATTAACCGACGAAGTGAACGCAAGCGTTTCATACCACTTGTTTTACTAAGTCGTTTAATTAGATTTCTCATCCGAGTGAGGTAAAGGCTTGTATATACTAATAGGTTGGAAAACGGTTTAAGAAAAGAGCTTTGTTATTAAAAATAGAGCTGAAATTGTTTGTTAAAAGAGTTTTGATATTTACTACTAGTATTGAAACCTTTATATTATAAAGTGACAAAACACATAAGCAAGTGTAGAAACAATCAGTCACAAAGATCGCATACGGAGATGCGAATAAAATCCAAGGAAATCAGCTCAATATTTTTCAGATAAGATCCCCTACGGAGGGGGGTCCAGGGGGGGTGGCAACCCCCCAAGGTGGGGGTGCGGGGGCAACGCCACCGCTTACGGGGTTCGACCTGCCCGGTCAGGTCGCGGGGGTCCAGGGGGCAGCGCCCCCGGCGGGGTGCGGGGCAGCGCCCCGACCAAAACGGTACGACCTAGTGAAGACAAAATGAGGTCTAACGACCTAAGGGGAATAGGGTCAAGCGACCTAAAGGTTTAACCGGTCAAGCGACCTAAGGAAGGTAAGGTCTAACGACCTAACGCTCCGACCTAACAGTCTAAAGGCCACGCGTCCTAGATGATCTGCGAGCTAACGAGGCCGACCTAAGGTGCAAGCGACCTAAGTGACTACGGCCTAAAGTATGGTACGCGACCTAAAAGATGGCGCGACCTAAGACCTAGCGACCTAAGGGGATGCGCGACCTAAAAGATGGCGCGACCTAAAAGATGGCGCGACCTAAGACCTAGCGACCTAAGGGGATGCGCGACCTAAAAGATGGCGCGACCTAAAAGATGGCGCGACCTAAGAAAGGTCAGGTCGAACGACTTAAGGGTGATGCGACCTAAGACCTAAGCTCAGGGTGAACAACTTAACAAGGTTCACGACCTAAAGGGGCGCGACTTAATGGGTTATATGACCCAACGACCTAAGCCACTAACTCGCGAGCGACCTAAGTCCTAGGTCGTGAGCGACCTAACTGCGAGTGAGCAAAAATGGCCAGAGCCAAAGCAGAGCGACCTAACGGCCATACGACCTACGACCTAAGGTCCTGAGCGACCTAACTCCGAAAACACGAAAATGGCCAGAACGACCTAGGGGTTAACTCGTACGCGACCTACGACCTAAGGTCCACACGACCTAACTCCGAGCGAGCTAAAAACGGCCAGAACGACCTAAATGCAGAAATTTCACCAAAACACCAAAAATCGGAGTCTTTCGCCAATCCAATCCAAACCAAAAGCAAATAAGCATGCTAAAGTGATAGGGAATCATTCCCAACAGTCCAAGATAGATATAGACTAGATTTGTGAGATAAAAATCTCACCTTTGCACTAAAGTTTATAAAGATGAAGCTTGAAAGCAAGGAGAAGCAATCCAAAGCTTGAATCCAATATCTTCTACTTGAATTTGGAGTTGAATGTTGGATTTGCAATTGAATTTGTGCTTGGAGTTTTAATTTCCCATTCCCTCCACCATTAATGCCAAAGCTTGATTAGTTAGGAAATTTATGAAGAGTGAGGAGAAGAGGGTTGAAACTTGGGCTTAATAGGCTAAACTAACCCAAAGTCCAAAGCGGGAAAAGTTAGTGAAATCTCACTAACTCCAAACCTATCGATGTTTATACTTAAAAAGTTGTAAACGACATTTCGAACTCAATGGAAGTGGTCTCGAGTCCTAATTTGACCGTTTGCAAAAAGTAGCTTTTCGGACCAAAATCCGATTAACGAGTTAATATTTAAATAAAATATTTAAATACAAACTCGATAAATATGCGGGTTGTTACATTTACTGATAAAGGTGTTTGGGGTTCTGTTCCACAGTGGGTACTCGATTTTGAATCGAGGTGGGAGATGATGATTTGTTGGTCATGGAAGCTTGTAGAGTGGTAGGGTGATGTGGCGGTGGGTTGGACGTTGGTCGAAAAGGTTCCGGCAACGGTGCAAGTTTCACGGTGACTTGTTGGTGTCTGCAGATTTTATTTTGTTGGGTTGCTTGTTTTCCTCGAAGTAGGACTCGAGTAGTAAGGGAGACGGCTCGGGTTATATCTCGGGTTGTTCTGGGCAATTGTGTATGCATTGTAAACTGTTTGTTTTAACAGTTTTTGATTTTAAATTTAAAACAGTTTTAAAATTTTAAGAAGGGCAGATTGTTTTAAAAAGAAAATGTACTTGTAATTGAATTCAAGTATATATATGGGTTGAACCCAAATTAATGTTCAACTTGATATTTAGTTTAAATTATAAAATAAGTTTTAAACTTTAAATAGTTTAAATTAAATTAAAATTCTTGTCTTGAATTGAATTATTTTATAAATAAACTTGTATGATGTTTTAAATGTCTTAAGTTAAAATCTTAACATTTTTCAAAACTTATTTTGAAATATAAAAGAGAATTTTAAGTAAATGTTTTATTTAGATTAATTGGTGGAAAATGATTTATTAATTAACAATTAAAGTTTAAGGTAATTTACTAACTTGTAGATTATAATTGTTAATTAATAATTAAAGAAAGTAATTAATGATTTCTTATAATTTAATTTAATAAATGAATTAAGTTAAGTAAAGATTTCAAGATTTATTTAAGATAATGTTTTATCTTAAATAATAATTAAGTATTATTAATTTGTAATTAGTTAGTTAATTAAGAAATTTTAACTTAACTAATTTATTTAATTATTATTTTAAAGGGGGTTAATTAAGATATTAATTAAGTATAATTAATTATTTAGTTAACTACTAATTAAGATGATGATTTAATTAATGACTAATGATTAATTAAATTGTAATTACTTATTAATTAAGTAATTAAGAGTTAATTAAAATAGTAATTAATTAATACTTAATAAAGGTTTTACTAAATTTTAATTGTGTTTTCTTAATTAATAATTAAAAAGGTTATTAATCTTAAATGCAAGATAATTAAGAATCAATTAACTATTTTTATTTACGGTTAATTAATTTTAATTAAGGATTAATTAATTATATTTATGGATTAATTAATTTGTAATTAAGATTGTTAATTAATAATTAAGTTTATTAATTAATGATTAAGAGTTGATTAATTAGTTAATTAAGGTTAATTAATTAATTATAAGAGTATTTAGTGATTAATTACTTTGTGTTAAAGAGTTGGTTAATAATTAAGGTTTATTAATAGTTGAAGAAAATTAATTTATTAATTGAAGATTAATTTGGTTAATGAGTAATTGAGGGATGAATTACTCAATTATAATTAATGAGATAAGTTTGATCAAGTAAGTTAATTAATTTGTAAATTAATTAAATATAGTCACTTGATAAAAGATTAAACTTAATAAAGTTTTGATAAGGCTAATTACTTAAGATGAGTAATTAATAAATTACAGAGGTAATTACGATAAGTAAAATTACTGATTGGAAAGTAATTTTAAATGGGAAATTACTGGTTAATGTAATTAAGGGTTTATTACTTGATGTAATAAATCAAAGAATTTATAAAGTAGTTAAAAGTAATTAAGAATAATTGATTACTGTTTAAAGTTGATTTATTTAAGTAATTAATTTAAGCATGATTAATTAATGTAATTAATTAAGAGATAATGTAAATTAATTAAAGTTAATTAATTAATGGAAGTAATTAATTAAGGTTCATTAATTGATATGAATTAATGAAAATAATTAAGGATTAATTACTTGACTAAGAGTTAATTAATCAAGGTTGATTAATTAGGATGATGATTAATTAATTTGTTTAATTGAAGAATAGGTAAGCAAGATTTATTCAGATGAAGGTAATTAATTTAATTAATTTTAAATTAATTAAGAGATAGGTAATTAATTTAATTCACTTTAAATTAATTAGAGATAGAGATAGTTAATTTAGTTCACTTTAAAGTAATTATATTGTGGTATGAGTAAAATCATTGCTTATGTATGAGTGGATGACATTGATTGTCTTGAATGCTTTGTGATCTCGGTAATGAGATAAGTATGGTTGTGTGATATGAATACTTGGTTGCATTGTGATGATTACATAGATTATCAATTGGGATGTTGATATATGGATTTATCTATTATGATATTGATAATGTGGATTACCTGTTATTTGATAATGCCGATTATCAATTATTGATCTGTGAGTTATCTATCTGTGGTATATAGATACTGTGTTGAATTGTTTTAAAAACCTTTAAAACAACTTGGACTTAAAAGACATGCTTTGGATTTCGATGAAACCAGGATCGGGTTTCCATATTTTGATATCCGAAAACCACATCGATTCCAAATAAAGTTAGGTCGTGAATTAAAGTGGAGCTTTGTGAAGACTCGAGGTGTAAGGACTATACGTCAGTATAACTCTGTGGGTGATTCCGTAATGAGTTGACGGAATTAGTTATTATAGATTCGAGGTGGTGGTTTAGAGTGCAAGGGTTATTGTCGTTAACTCTGAGGGTGATTCCAAAATGAGTGTAATGAGATAATGCCTTCGGTTTCATTCGAACCCGGAACGAACTTGTATGGATTGAATGCTTTCATAACATCGTCGGGTGGACGATGAGCATTCTAAGTGATGTGTTCACTAAAGGTAATCGTAGCCTCAAGCCTCATGAACTGGGAATGGCTAAAAAAGGGGAGGTGCAGCAAGGCTACGTGGGTAGCCCCCACTTAAGGGTAAGATTTACCCCTGTCTAGAGGCCCCCTTTTATTTCGGCTGTGTGGGCGGTTGAATAGCTACATCCGCCAGGGTCCGGTTTTGTGTTGCAGGGGAGCGGGCGTACTCCTCGGTACGGTGATCTAGGCCACATACTGTGACGGGCAGTACCCCAGTAGCCCTGCCATTGTATGGAATCCAAAATCAAATAAGTGCCGTACGTATTAGTTGTGCCCAACTATGTTGGAACGTGAGATGTAAGCATTCCATCTATTTCTGTATTTTACTTGAAACCCTTGACACTATTATAATATCATCGGATTTCCTATCAAATGTTTTGGTTAGCGTAAGGTAAAATCTTTTCCATGTTTATGTGTGGGATGTCTTACTTGATACCTTTTCTTTCAAAAGGTTTTTAAAGTTAAGCAACTTTAACCATTTACTCACACCAGACCGATGTCTGACCCGGAGTTTATTCTGTTTTTCATAAACTCTTGGGTACTCAAATTTTTACGAGTAGCCAAGGGATTCAGGTTAGGATTTTAAGTTGGCTTGACGAATTCTGGAGGAGCAAATGGAGCAGGAGGCTTCTGCGTATGGCTATAGAGTATTCCGTTGTGTGTTCTCTGAGTTGTTGTCTTTGAGTTGTAATAACTAGACAGGTGTTTATAACTGTCTAGTATGTGTTGTTTTAGCTGTGTATCTCTGATGTTTATGATACTATGTAAAGTATCCTGTGATTAATATAATTTATTCGTTCCGCTGTTTAGATTTTGATGTTGTTTCTTTCTTCTTCTCTGCCTTTTCTCTTTTCTATCCCTTTCTTTCTTAAAGATGATGCGATTTTCTGTGGTAAGAAAATCGGGTCATCTCACCACCTGAACACGGTGAAGATCAATAAGATTCATGCGAGAAAAGATTCGATCGCACGTTCTCAGCCAGGCCTGGACTTCAATAATAGTTTCAGAACCTTTGAATGGCTTCCCACCCAAATTGGTATAATCGTTGCACAAACGTGCAAATCCAGACATAGGGTGAGTAGACTTCGGATTTGAACCGGCTGCCTGAGCATTCTTTACGAGATCAAGAAGCTGCTGGGCAGACATAAATACTCCATCTTGGGGAGTAGCACTAGATTGACCGGTGCTGGGACGGCCTGGTCTAACCGTTTCTCTTCCTTTAGAAAGAAAGAAAGAAGAAGGAAAAGGTTATCCTCCAATTGAATATCAAGCAATCTTGATAGATAAAACAAGGAGTCATAAAGAAAATAGGATGAAGCGGTACGAAGACTCGAATTAAATCCTTAAGAACGACTCCTAAGAAGGACTTAGGACGATGATCCTTGTTAAATTACTCTACATTGTTCTGAAGTTTGGCTCTGTTACCAAGCTGTGACGCCCCACCTCTATACCCACTCTAGCCAAGGACACTACGGTGTAATGCCGTCAACTAGCGCGAAGAATAAGGCTGTTGAGGAGCGACCATCCGTGTAATTGCTTTGTGCGAGCACCAATATGTCAGATAGCGCAACATGCATTGGGTTTCAGGAGGAAATCCGACATACCGATACAAACTCAAAGCTACTACACAGTGGCTATATATATTCTACGAAAACAAATATAGAAATAAACATAACACAAATCAGTCACAGACATCCATATCACAAAGGCGGAAATCGATATGAATATAACACTTAAAAGTGTGTATCAGAGTAGTGGTCAAACAAGATCCACAATATCACAAAAGAATAGCTACAAGTGCTAGACAAAATAATATGGATACATCAATGAGTCTATATCTCAAATGTATACAACAAAAACTACTAATCTAAGTAGTTAGCCAAAAGTCAGGGTGATAATCCCAGATGTGAAGTAAAGCAGAAGCACCTGTAACATCTCGGTCTAACCCGAGTATTATTTAATAAGAAAATAATAAACGGATCAGTCTAACTATAAATATCAGATGAAATGATATAGAATAAGAGATATGAAAAAAACGTATGTTAACCATAAAACCATACTGTGATAAGTATGTATTTGAAAATCAACAAGAGATTAATCAATATCACAAGAATCATCTCAAAGATCAAAAAGAATGTCATACTCTTTATTTTTATTCATTAAAACCATAAGTATTGATCATTATATCAATGCCAATCACAAAAGTTAATGACACACAAATTCACCAATGCACAAATATTGATAAGACTTATCAATGTAAATCACGAAAATTGGTGAAACACAAATTCTAGAAATCATCAATGGAAATCCAAAAATCACAAAAGGGGGGAGGCCTATCACAAAACGGGAGCATGAAAACTCACCAACACGTTAATCACAAAATGGAACGCTATTCCATGGTTGCTAACCATTAATTTTTGAGCCGAAGCTCCACAAAACGGCCCAAAGACCATGGGTCACTACCCCACCAAATTGAGCCGAAGCTCCACAGAAACGGGGTTTAGTCTCCCTCGTAGACAAAGAGACATCGCACATTTGCTAGTCTAAATCACAAAAGTGATCCTCAACGATCATCAAGAAGTGTCAATTACAGTAAGCTAGTAAATATATAAGCTTAGCCTCATGTCCCGTAACCACTAGCTTAACTTAAATATTTACGAACAAATTGTAGATCTCCACTCGAAAATTGTCACAAGAGATTCAATCGAACAAGTCCAAGAATTAACCGGTGAAGTAAACACAAGCGTTTCATACCACTTGTTTTACTAAGTCGTTTAATTTGATTTCTCATACGAGCGAGGTAAAGCTTTGTATATACTAGTAGATTGGAAAATGGTTTAAGAAACAAGCTTTGTAATAAAATAGGGTTGAAATCGATTTGATGAAAGAGTTTTGATATTTACTACTAGTATTGAAACCTTTATAATTTTTAAAGTGACAAATCACAAAAATGATTGTAGAAACAATAAGTCACAAAAATTCACATTCGAAGACGTGAATAAAATCCAAAGAATTCGATTCCAAATCCATCAAAGTGGAAATACCCTTGCGACTTAACACAATTCAACACAAGAAATCAGCGGCTCAACATATGCGACTCCACGGCATACGACCTAAGAGATCAGTGACTTAAGAAATAGCATGTGGCCTAACAGAGCAACTTAACATGGCGCGACCTATAGCATGGTGCGGCCTATAGCATGGCGCGACCTAAGTTGGTGTGACTTAAAGCAGGGCTAGCGACCTAAGTGGTCAGCGACCTTAAGCAGGCCGACTCCTAGCAAGGCGAGCGACCTAAAGGGTTGCGAGCAAGCCGAGCGACCTAAGTGGTCAACGACCTAAAGCAGGCCGACCCATATCAAGGCGGGCGACCTAAGAGGTCAGCGACCTAAAGGGGGCAGAGTGACTTAGTGAGGCTGAGCGACCTAACATAGCCGACCTATGTTGATGCAAGCCGAGCGACCTCACATAGCCGACCTATATTGGTGCGACCTATATGCAGGCCGAGTGACCTAACTGTTAGAAGAGCAAACCGAGCGACCTATGTGGTGCGACCTAAGGGGTGCGACCAAGCCGAGCGACCTAAGTGGTGGAAGTAGTCCGAACGACTTAGGTAATGGAACGACCTAACACATGGCACGACCTAAGCATGGCGCAACCTATGTTGGTGCGACCTATATGCATGCCGAGTGACTTAAGTGTGCAGGCCGAGCGGCCTAGGGGATAGAAGTGCAAAACTCCCTCAATTTGCAACCGGTCGAGCACGGACGCTAGAGGATTACGCCTATTGGCTACCCGATCCTATTGGCTCCTCGATGCATTACCAAAAACGTGTTCAAACATCAAAGTTAAGATTTTTAAAGATTTGAACCCAAAACACTAAAAATTGGGATTTTCACCAATTCAATCCAAACCAAAAGCAAATGCACATGAATAAGTGTTAGGAATTCATACCCAACAATCAAAGATAGTTATAGACAAAGATGTGAGATGAAAATCTCACCTTTTCACAAAATCAATGAAGGAGAAGCTTAAAAACAAAGGAAGAATCAACCACACTTCAATCTCAACACAAGAAGCTTGAATCAATGGCTTCTCTTTGGATTTGGAGTTAGATGTTTAGATTTGCAAATGAACTAGGGCTTGGAGTTTTAATTTTCCATTCCTCTCTCCATTTTTGATGAAGCTTGAGTGTTACGAAATGAAAGTTAAGTAATGAAGGGAAGAGGGGGTTGAGCTAGAGTTAATAGTTTAGGCTAATGGGCTAAACCGAACCCAAAGCCCAAAGTGAAAAAGTGGCAAAATTCCACTAACTCCAAACATATCAAAGTTTATACTCAAAAAGATCGCAAACGGCGTTTTGGACCTAATAGAAGTGGTCCCGAGTCCTAATTCGAACGTATACAAAAAGTAACTTTTCTGACTAAAATCCGACTAACGATAAAATATTTAAATAAAATATTTAAATATTCAATCGTAAAATATGCGGGTTGTTACATAAAGAAACGTTATATGATTAAATATGTAATAAACAATTATAAATACATACATACA
Organism: Allium cepa; assembly: GCA_030765085.1. Taxonomy (NCBI): domain Eukaryota; kingdom Viridiplantae; phylum Streptophyta; class Magnoliopsida; order Asparagales; family Amaryllidaceae; genus Allium; species Allium cepa. The sequence goes on along the minus strand of CM060932.1, from coordinate 678,135,375 downwards.
CATATATACATACATGCGTATATGTTTTTGGCAATACTTATATTTTGAAAATTTAATTTTTAAAAATTCCATTTGGATTTATTCATTTTGTCTTTTTATTAAACAATTTCCGTATGGTAATTGTTGGACAAAATTTAATTTTGTTGAAAACTAATATGATTTCACACATATTAATATATATATATACACACAAATTTATATTTAACATATATATATAATTGAAAATAGGTTCCTTTTATTGCTATTAATACAAACAACAAAGTACAATCAGATATGGCCGAGTAATAACATGCCCGCACATTATAGAAAAAGTAAAGATACATATTTGTACATCATATCTCCAAATGCTTGTGACATTGCTTATAGCGTTCTTCAATTGGATTCCGCAGCCATCAAAGTTACTTGAATCCCTTCATCATATCATATTATGCCTTATAATCATTTATCAACTAGTTCTTGTAAGCCCAATTCGTTTTAGCCCCTCGCATCATTTTACTTGTGCCTGGAATGTTGCAGTAGTTCATTTGTTATGTAGGCCCAATTAGCCTACAAACGTGCTTTCTTCCATATCACATATTGCCTGTGGTTATCATAACTACCAGTGGTCCACCCCTTTAGCCATTCATAACGACCTAGAAGTTTTTGTCAATTGAATTTGGAACATTTAATTGCTTTTAAATATTGAAAGTTAATTTTATAAATTAAGTAACTAAATTTCAAATATAATGGTTATGTGAATATTTGAAAATCAAACCTGATAATGGTTTTATATGAATGAAAACGATTTCCAAAGTTGTTTTAAATTCTATCTGGATAAGAATGAAGATAGTAAACTTTTAACATTGAAGTTAAAAGCGATTAAACTTGTTTTATAATAATCATTTTAATTAACGTGTGAAAATTGCCTTTTTGGGATATTGTCATGGATTTTGATGGAACCGGTTTTATTGGATTCGAAATAGTGAGTTATTATGCACTGTCGAGTTTCATGACAATTGGACATATCGTTTGATCGTTCGAGCTCGAAACACTTAGGATCTAATTATAGAAATTAATATAATATGATTGGGTTTGTAAAGTTAACTTCTGCGTATGATCGAAATAGGTCTCGAAACTAGTTTCATTGTGTTCGAAATAAGGGTATTATAGATAGAACGCCAGGCGGCATGTCTCGGTAGGAGTTCGATATTTTCGGACATTTAAAGCTTGATATTTTTAAATTAAATAATATATTAAGCAATACCCACACCCATACCTATGCCATGCCTTAATCCATACTTTGCCCACATTTAACCCATCTCTCCCTCTTCTTTATAAATCGCGTTTACCAGAGAATTAGTTCGCTCTTTTTTTCCAAATCAAACCCATCTCTAGTGTAACGATCCGTAAATTTTAGTGGTTTTATTTATTTATTTAATTAATTTTTTGTGAAATTTTAAATAATAATATTTTGAAATAAAAATTTAATATTTAGAATACGTCTATTTGAACATAGCAACTGGTAAAATTTTATCAGATAATATTGGAGTTTATTTTCTTATGTAATTTTACTTCAATTTAAATCGGTTAATATTTGATGATAATAAAATGTTTTCCAAATTTGAATATTTTTCTATAGAAATTTTTTAAATCATCTTCTGAGTGAGTCGTCATAATTCGTTTCTTTAAATTTGGACTTCTATTGCTTCGTTTGTATTATTTTCGACAAAATAACAACATTTTCGGTACGGATTATCGACTTTTGATCGGATGATCATACCACTAATATTTGTATACCGTTTTGATCTTCTTCTCGTGCTGATCTCTGTGGTTATTCATTTCTGTGTTTTGAAGTCTGGTACATAGCGGAATTCGTGAAAATGGTCAACCGTATCGGTTCCAAAATTTTGCTTTTAAACTTCTTGTGACCGTTGGTTATCTACCTTAAATCTATGCAGCCACTACAATTTATTATTTTCATAAATAAATATTTGACCCTTGTCATTACCACTATTGAAATTATTATCTTTTGGCTGTCCACTTTCATTTTAATATCTGTTCGTTCTCTACTCTCCTATGACTTTTCTTTTGAAAGAAAGCTCTTCGATTTCCTCTTTATTTTTCTCCTGTAGATCACATACTTTGGTCAGAGAGAAAAGAGAACTCGGTTCCCCTCACTTTTTCCCAACCTCCTCCACGTCTCGCTGCTCATCCCTTCGCCCAACACCGAGACTAGATCCGCAGCAATCTCCTTCTCCTCTGCACTTTGTGCCCGACCCATTAACCATCTCTACTATAGAAATACACTGATCCACCTCGGCATCAACCACAAGCCGAAAGCATAGACAGCCGAACCATCCACCCCTCCTGCGTGGCTCACGCAGCCGAGCAATGTTAGCTCTAACCCGACATCCTTTCCTATGCTTTCCGAGATTCGAGCCTAGCACATCCGAACTTCTCTATGTATTTAAAACTAAGGTATATATATAAGTTTTATCATATTATATAATCGGCTAGTATATGTTCCATATGTAGTTTTATATGTTTGTTATTATATATTTCTACTATAAGCATATTTAGCAAATACATATAGTCTATATTGATCTGCTATTGGAAAAGTATAAATACATATACAAGGCATTTTGTTTTGTTAACAGTTTGAGCAGGATTTTTATGATAACATATATTATGTTTATATTTTGTTTCGAAATTTTATTGATATTTAAACCATACTCTATATGTAATATATAGATATGGTAATTTAATATATATGCGTCTTAGCTTCGGCCGTACTATTTATATACTTACTGGTTGTATTAAAAATCTAATTACTATATATTGTTTTGATATATTTTAAAACTGTTATATATGAGTTTTGTTTATACACTTTATATATGCGTATATAAATTTATTATTCTTATTTTTGTTTACAGTAAATATATATTAAAATTATACCCATGTTAGTTATAATCAATTATATAGTCAGTATGTATGTTGCTAGAAACAGTTATATATATATATATATATTATGGTGAAAACTCTTTGATTGCATATAGTATATCAGAGAGTTATATATTGCTTATAGTATATTCTGTGTTTGCGCATAGATATTTCTTATTTTCTGTTATGCATATTGTTTTACATGGATGTTAGTTGTATATATATTTGCATCCATTAGTAAGTGTATATAATCTTAAATACTGCTGTTCATATAAGTGTTACAGTGCATATATTTAAATGAAATAATGTTTACAGTATATATACATTAGTCTCTTTATGTTTCTATATATTTATATATAGTTTATATAAAGTTTGTTTGTAGGTATGTATATGTTCTGTTATGGAAGTTGTTTGTATATAGATTTATAAAAGTCGTATGTGATATGTCATCTGTATCTTAATGTACATATGACCTGGGTGAGTGAGCATTTACGTAAATTTTTTAAATATTATTAGCTATATATATTATATATCTGTTGTTTTATAAGTGCAGCTTATGTATGATATACAAGTCGGTTAGTTATATATATATGATGTGTACATATTTTAAAATGTGTCGGTTTCTACTTGTTGTTTATATATATATATATATATATATATATATATATATAAATTTATACAAGTACTTTATGAAAATTATATAGTTTATATATATATATATGTATAATTGCCTGTTGTGTAGATAAAATGTTGGATAAGTATTGTTTGCAGTTATCTTATATATTAGTTATACGTATATATTTTTGATTTCAATGTATATATGTGAATATAATATGTTTTTGGTTATATAAATTTTGAATTTTATGATATATACATTGTTTTAAATATGTATGTAAGTTGTATATGTAAAAGTCATATTAATGCATATATATTTAGTTTAAAAACAATGATTTTTGAAAACCCTATATATATATATATATAAATTAATATATAGTTGAATTTAGAATATGATTTTATATGCAGAGATATATCGTTGTATATAAGTCCTACCATTTATCTTCATCGATGCCGTTTTGATTTGACTTCGTTAATTTCTATTTACCAGCTTTGTCCGTCGTGCCTATTCTTCATCGAATCGTGTCCATCTAGCGATGCTTTAGAATCCGTAGCTCATCTCTTTGTCAAATCTATCTAGCCCCGATAGATGAGCAATCACTCACGATTAATGTTCTTATATTTATTTAATTCGATTTCAATTGAAATGGCAATTAAAAGATGCTGCTGTTAGTTATTTACATTACCGTATATCATGTTATATATATGCTATCTTTTCACCTATGACATCCGACACCATTATATGTTATTTATATTTATGATATATGCACGTTATATTAATATTATATCTGCTATCACTGTGCAAGTATCACTGTGCAAGTTCCCCGTTAGTATATAATTCGCTATAGGTTGAAATGATACATACCCGAACAGACTTTCGAATAGGAGAAATCGTTATGGGTTGAAATGATAGACTTAAGCGATTTTCATTGAATTGAATTTAAGATTGCGGGTTGAAATGATATATAGCCCTATATATTTAAATTACGGATTGAAATGATAAATATTGGTAACACTTGACCATAGGATATAAAATTATATACAGACACCGTGGTCTATGTATATAAAAATATTTTGGAATGATTTCTATGGTTTTGAAAACAAATATATGGTTTAATAAATATTGATTTTTGATATTATATAAATATTATTTTATATATAGTCAAATTATTAAATTTAGGTTTTGTATAAATTTGTTTAATATAAAATAAGTTTAATAATAAAGTTTGATTTTTATTAAAATATAATATGGTTAAGTATTTATTTAAATTATATTTTAATATAAAGTTTATAATGATTTTTAATAAATTAAGGTTGAGAGGATGGATTTAAAATTGAGTTGAAATTGTATTTAATTAAGAATTATATTTAATTAAAATCTATTTGGAACTTATTGAATTTGAGATTTTAAAGGATATGATTTTATAACTTGATGTTGGTTTAAACTGATTAATAAATATTTCAAGTTTGAGTTTATTTAAATTATATTAAATTTATTAAGTAAATATTTCAAAACTAAATAATAGAAATTTGAATCAAGATATATATAAATTTATCACATTTAGTTTTGAAATTATAGAATATTAAAATCTTTGAAATATAAATATTTTGAAATCGTTTGTTTGTGGTTCAAATCTGTATTTGAAATCGATATAATTTTGAATGGTTTATTTAGAAGCTAAATTGGAATTAATGATTTGAGATCTAATTAAATTTGAATTTTGAAATTCTAGTTGATTTGGAATTAATTTGTGAAATTTGAGGAAAATAATTTATTATATATACTATTTTAATATTTAAATGGTTAAGTGGGAAGTACTATGATTTCAAAGTATTACGTTTCGAAAGTGTTTTGATTTCAAGTATTTAGTTTCGAAAGTGTTATAACTTTGAAAAAATGCTATGATTTTGGAAAAAGGATATATTTGAAATGGAAATTATATCGTATTTGGTTTTGAAATGGAAACGATATTGTATGGATATGGTTTTGAAATGGATACGATATTCTTTTTTTTAAAGTATAAAATGTTTGAAATGACCCCGGTGTTATAATAACGTTTGGTAGTTAAAGAGACCGGGATTGGAAGTTGTCATACTCTCTGTCAACTCCGAAAACCACTTTAACAACCGTGTATGCGGTGAAAATTCCAGAATGAAGTAGGATGGTGGCGACGTCCTATTGAGGTATATACGTGGACCCGACTCCCGTGAGTTGGCATAAGGTGGTTAAAACAGGAGCGATTCTCGGGCCAATGAGGTAGCTCCTCTGATCAGACACACTTCTTCGATACCATTCTATTGCTTTGTGATTGATTGGGTGCACCTTTGTTATTTTGCGAGTGTGGCTCGAGGTGGGCGGTAGCTGCGGCTATGCATCACCACCAGCCCGGATGCGTAATTGGTATATCTACCCTAGCATTTCCTTGTTGTGCCGTGTCACCTACCCTAGCGTGCCTTATACGATTTTGTTTTGTACCATACCTATGGAATGCCCTCTGACGATGCCCAGTACGGGGGAGATTACGGTACTGTATAGACTATGGGAATATATAAATGTGTTAAGGGGGATATGGGTAATGCCTTAAGGCTATTTTTAAATATATTATACTTTACATTAGACATTATTAGAATAGCGTATATTACTGCATAGTAGATAGTTTAACAGATCCTTAGAGGATGGTTATCCCAAACATCCTTTGAGTTACTTATATTTCAGTTGTTATTTCACTTGAGTTGGATTTATTGATATAAGAATGTTATTCCTGACTCGAGTGTTTTGTGTTTTGCTTCACGCTCGGGTCAGACTGAATGATATAGCTTTTGAGACTCACCTTTGGAGTTGGAGCTTCGTTGGAGATCCATCTACATCTTTTCGGCTTGTAGTTAATCAGTTGATTCCAGTGATGCATTCTGATCTTGTATTCGACTATTGTATTTGAAACTTCTGTTGTATCTGATTTAATCCTGTTGTAAATATAGCAGCTTCATGAACTATTATTCTTCTATTTTCCTTTGAATATTGTTATATTACTCTGTGTCTGTCATTCTTTGATTCATGTATTTACTATATATGTTGAGTTTTTCCAAATATAAATTTACAATCTGATATTTTGAGCAATTCAAATCTGGCATGTGTGGATGCGAATGGTTGAATCCCTTCCTCTTTGACGGAATCACTTTCGTTCGTGCTTGAATCCCTTCCTCTTTGACTCACTTTCCTTTGAATTTTGGAACGTTCCACTCGGTTCCAAAATCCATTCTTGTCTCTCCCTATTCACATTCTGCTGATTCTAGAGCATCCCATAGCTCCACCAAATGATTTGTAAAGGGCTGTAACTCCTTTACAATAGGCATTGATTTACCGGAGATTTCTGTATCCTCGGTTTACGATGATATTTATCTCCTGCTATGTCTGAATTCTATCTTTTGCGATCGAATGTCGATTTGCCTCGAAACTCTACATCGATCTTATTCTTGAAGTTACGGTCGACCCGGTTAAGGTTGCCTGCGATTTATATAAACTTATCCATCTTCCTATTTTGTTATTTAATCATCTTATCTTTGTTTCGGACCTATCTTCGAATGAAAATTCTCGTTGATTTAAGTCCATCAAATTTGAACCTCTATCTTTGCTTTGAAACCCATTATTGTATTGTAAAGTGAGGAAGTGTACTTGTAAATTAATATAAAACGTTTTATACATTGTGCTGTTTGAGATGTTGATGTTGATTTGGGCTTTCGATCGATTCGTATGATCAACGTAATCGATAGGATTTCCAAAACACTTAAACAAAGCAAACTGACATAATATTGTTTTCAAGATTCGGTAAATGAAATTAATTTTGTATAATTATATTGTATATATATATATAAGTATAACTTTCTAAATTTAAATAGTCAAATTGAATTGGTTGTTAAGTGATAATAATATTTGATTTTATTTATGGATTGTAAACCATTGACTTTTATCTCATATATACATAAATAATTGAACTATAAAACATGGTTTATAATTTGATTAAGAATTTAAATGAATTTAAATTAGAATTTGAGAATCTAGTTTTCGATGATTTCAAACTTTGGTTTTAAAGCTTTAAATGTATATTATTTAAAATAATTTCAAATAGAAATTGTTTTCAAAATTTTTGTAGTGTTTTAAATCAGTACTCTCTTCTATTGTCACTGGAAAATAATTTCGGCGATGACTGCAACATCATCGACATTCATTTTCGAGTTTCGAAATGGAGAGACCAATTCGTAGCTTTGCTACACTTTTGTTTTGGAAAATAAATTTGATTTGAATTTCTTAATATGACTTGATTTATTATATATAGGTATATATTTGTAAATTTGATTTGATATATATATATATATATATCTTTAAATGGTTTGAAGCTAATCAGGAATTCAATTCTTAAATTTATAATAAAGGATGATTTTTAATTATAAATATATCTTAATAAATATCTAAATCTTGAAATGACTGAATTGGAGAATTTATTTTGTATAATACCCAATTCCGTTTTTAATACAACTTACCTAAATTATTCAGAAGTTGAATATTTAATAGGATAATATACAATATAAATTGTTTTATAAACAAATTTGAGTGTTTATAATAAATGTTATGCACTTAGATTTTAATTATAAAGAGGTTAATAGAGATGAATAGAATAATATGATAATGAATAAATGAAACAAATAAAATAAATTTTGTTTGAGGGAATTGATAAAATTTAAAGTAAATCAACTGAATGAAATACCTTGAATTTAAAATCAATTAATGAATATTATTTTATTTAAATGAAATTTATATGGTTTTCAATTAATTGTTTTCAAGTTTGTTTTACTTCTGGTTGTTTCTATTCTCCTACCTCCTTCCTTTTCGGGGACGAAAAGTTTTGAGTGGGGGAGAGTGTGACGACCCGTAAATTTTAGTGGTTTTATTTATTTAATTAATTGAATTTTTGTGAAATTTTAAATAATAATATTTTGAAATAAAAATTAAATATTTGGAATACGTCCATTTGAACATAGCAACTAGTAAAAAAAAATTCAGATAATATTGGAGTTTATTTTCTTGTGTAATTTTACTTCAATTTAAATCGGTTAATATTTGACGATAATAAAATGTTTTCCAAATCTGAATATATTTTTTATAGAAAATTTGTAAATCATCTTCTGAGTGAGACGTCATAATTCGTTTCTTCAATTTTGGACTTCTATTGCTCCGTTTATCTTATTTTCGACAAAATAGCAGCATTTTCGATAATGATTATCGACATTTAATCAGATGATCATACCACTAATATCCGTATACGTTTTGATCATCTCATCATGCTGATCTCTACGGTATATTCAATTCTGTGTTTTGAAGTCCGGTACACAGCGGAAACCGTGAAAACGGTCAACTGTATCGGTTCCAAAATTTTGCTTTTAAACTACTTGTGACCGTTGCTTATCTATCTTGAATCTGTGCAGCCACTACACTTTATCATTTTTATAAATAAATATCTAACCCTTGTCATTCCCACTGTTGAAATTATTATCTTTTGGCTGGCCACTTTCATTTTAATATCTGTTCGTTCTTTACTCTCCCATGACTTTTCCTTTGAACTAAAGCTCTTCCATTTCCTCTCTATTTTTCTCCTGTAGATCACATACTTTGGTCAGAGAGAAAAACAAACGCGGTTCCCTTCATTTTTTCCCGACCTCCTCCATGTCTCGCTGCTCATCCCCTCACCCATCATCGGGCCTAGATCTGCAGCAATCTCCTTCTCCTCCGCACTTTGTGCCCGACCCACTGACCATCTCTACTATAGAAATCTACCGATCCACCTCGGCCTCAACCACCAACCGAAGGCGTAGACAGCCGAGTCATCCACCCCTCCTATGTGGCCCACACAGCCGAGCAATGTTAGCTCTATCCCGATCTTCTCTCCCATGCTTTCCGAGATCCGAGCCTAGCACAACCGAGCTTCTCTATGTATTTAAAACTAAGGTATATATATAAGTTTTATCATATTATATAATCGGCTAGTATTTGTTCCATATGTAGTTTTATATATTTGTTATTATATATTTCTACTGTAAGCATATTTAGTATATACATATAGTCAATATTGATCTGCTTTTGGAAAAGTACAAGTACATATACAAGGCATTTTGTTTGTTAACAGTTTGAACAGGATTTTTATAATAACATATATTATGTTTATATTTTGTTTCAAAATTTTATTGATATTTAAACCATACTTTATATGTAATACATAGATATAGTAATTTAATATATATGTGTCCTAGCTTCGGCCATACTATTTATATACTTACTGGTTGTATAAAAATCTAGTTACAATATATATTGTTTTGATATATTTTAAAACTGTTATATATGAGTTTTGTTTATACACTGTATATATGCGTATATAAATTTTGTTAGTTCTTATTTTTGTTTACAGTAAATATATAATAAAATATATCCATGTTATTTATAATCAATTATATAGTCATGTGACGCCCCACTCCGAGAGCCTCGTTAACAAAGAGTATTACATAGATAATACTGTCGGCTAACGCGGACAATAGAGTATAATGGAAGCGACCATGTGTAATCTTACCTTAACTATTCACTAAATACGTCGAAAAGTAAAATCACATTAAAATTCGACCTATTCAATAAATATTTAAAGAAAAATATTTAAAGCAAAACTACAATGGCTATAGGATCTATCAGAAGAAAATATAACAACTCAAATGTAATTCACATCACAGAACAGTCGATCATAATATACACATAAACAGATACACAACAGAGTATGCAAAATAATACATGTCAAGTGGTACAGGAGACCACAATATACAGACGAGACAAAAAATATAAATATCAGAGTTACAACAGATAAGGACCACAAAAGACGCTATAACAAAATGAAGCTAGCGAATAGTCCATGCGGAAGCAAAATAGGCTAAGTCCCAAAAGCACCTAACCTGAAACATCTCGGTCTGACCCGAGTATAAAATACACGGGTCAGTCTAGATAACAAATCAGTTAGATAAACTGAACAATAATAAACCTGCAAAGTCATACAGTATAGCAAATATCTCTAGAGGAGATAACACAATCATCAACAAGAGATGAATCATATAGAACAAGCCTCATATCATCGGCAACATATAGAAACAAAGGATACAAATATCCCAAATCAAGCCAAAAAGGCATTAACAAATACCAATAAGGTATACAAGTTCCGCAAGGCAAACGCTACGCATCATGCGGCTCATAATGATCAACACCGATGGGCGATACCAAGGGAATATAATATCAATGAAACATATGATTGCTCGAGCTCAGTACTGTACAACAAGGATCCATAAGCCCGAAGGCTCCAAACCCAAGTATCACCCATGCGGCACATAAGGCCAACATCAGAGCGAAACTATATAGAGCAACAAACCCGAAGGCACACACCCGAAGGCAACGTACCCGAAGGCAACAAACCTAGGGAGAAAGTCCGAAGACACCATCCCAGAGGCAACAAACCGTAGTGGTGAAGGTCATAGACCCAGTACTGGACACCACTAACTGGCGGAATGTGTCACAACTCTCGAAAAGGAATCCGAACAGTGTTAACGTGCGTCCCATAACCACTCATTCACACTAAACGGTTTACTATCCGTCAGTCACTTTCACACTCAAAGCATAACAAATTTACCTCATATCATCGGTAAACTAAACCCGAAGGTCAAAACAATCAATTGAATAGGTCGGGGATTAATCGAAAGGATAAACGCACAGATTCATGGTCCATGTTTTGCCCAACCATTTAATCACCCTTCCACTTCGCTCGACGTGCAAAAGTGTATGTTTTAAATAGAAATTTTAAATTGGAGAAACGAGCTTTTAAATGCGATTCAAGAGCTTATTTTATAAAAACCCGTGGATGAAGTCAAGAGTAAGTTATCAAAGCCAAATATGTAATAAAAACCACTAAAAAGCAACTTGAATCGATAAAATCCGGAAAACGAATCAAAATATACAAAAGCAGGCAAAACAGGGCAAATAGAGCAGGTCGGTCGACCGGACTACAGGGCTCGGTCGGCCGGCCAGATGCAGAAAACCAATTATGGCTCGGGGCAGCAGGTCGGTCGACCGGAGCCTGCACTCGGTCGGCCGAACCTGATGAATTTGCAATTCCTGCCTTATTTCAATGAAAAGGCAATTCATTTCCAAATCCAAAACAATGGCACATGCATACTTGTTAGGAATTCATACCAACACCCATGATATCAAGAGAAATAGATGTGAGTTCAAAACTCACCTTTTTACACAAAACAAAGAAGATGAAGAAGCACAAATGCAAGGAATCGACCAACTTCACTCCACTTCAACACTACAAGCTTCAATCTAGAATCAAAGCAAGTATTTCCTAAGTTAGGGTTAGGAAAATTACTGAAATTGAAGAGGAGAAGAGATGGAGAAGATGGAGATAAACTTACCAATGGATTCTCTATGAATTTGGAGCAAGAAATCAAGATACAAAGGAGAACTAGGGCTTGCTAATTTCTAATTCCTCTTCCTTTCCCCATTTTCAGTTCTAAGCTTAAGTTTTAAGAAATGAATAAGTGAATGAGAGGAGTGGCTAAGCTAGAGTGTTAGTTAAGCTAGTGGGCTGAACCCAAACCCAAACCCAATAGAAAAAGTAGCCAAAATTTCTCAAACTCCAAACATATCAAAGATTATACTCAAAAAGATCGCAAACACCATTTTGGAACCAATGGAGGTAATTTCGAGTTCCAATTCAGCCATTTGCAGAAAGTAACATTTTGGACCCCAAAATCCGACTAACGACGCTATATTTGAATTAAACATTTAAATATAAAATCGTTAAATATGCGGGTTGTTACAGATCTCCCCTCCTTACAAAATTGCGTCCCCGCAATTTCTAGAGATGATATTTGTAACAACTACATACCATCAATCAATCAAAAGAAAAGAAATTAAGCTTGAGATGAAAAGACATACTCACTGTTTCAAAGCAAGGAAAGAAAACCCGGATAAGATCGCTCGATATACTCTCTGGTTTCCCAAGTACAGTCATTCGAATTAGCGGACCATTGAACTTTAACGAGCGACACGTCCTTGTTCCGAAGGTGTCGTACCTCCGTGTCAAGCACGCGAATAGGTTGCCGTACAATAGATAAGTCCGGTGAGACCTCAAGCTCTTGCAAATCAGGAGAAGTAATAACAGAATCCGACTCCCGAAGACACTTCCGAAGTTGCGAGACGTGAAACACGTCATGAATGCCAGATAAATAAGCTGGAAGTGAAACTCTATAAGCCACAGGGCCAATACATTCAGTAATAGAAAACGGTCCTATATAACGAGGATCCAACTTCCCAGTCGTACTGAAACGCATAACCCCCTTCAAAGGAGAAACACGAATAAAAACAAGATCACCAATCAAGAACTCGAGAGGCTTCCTACGGTTGTCCGCGTAGGATTTCTGGCCGCTCTGTGCCTCTTTCATTCTCAATTGAATAAGATCAATCTTCTCAGAAGAATCACGAACAAAATCTGGACCAAAAATAAGCTTCTCACCAGATTCCAACCAACATGAAGGTGATCGACATGGTCTTCCGTTTAAGGCTTCGAAAGGAGCCATACCGATACTAGATTGAAAACTATTATTATAGCAGAACTCTACAAGAGGTAGGTGATCCTTCCAACTACCACCGAAATCAAAGATACAAATACGGAGAAGATCTTCCAAGATACGATTCACCCGTTCAGTCTGTCCGTCAGACTGCGGATGATAAGCTGTAGAAAAATTAAGCTTTGTTCCCAAAGCTTGCTGAAGGCTCTTCCAAAAATGACTCGTGAATAAAGGATCACGATCACTCACAATAGAACTAGGAACACCGTGAAGTCTCACGATTTCCTTGACATATAACTTAGCCAAATGCGAAGCAGTCCTCTTAGACTTAATAGGGACAAAATGAGCAGACTTAGTGAGGCGATCAACAATAACCCAAATGCTAGAATGACCCGATCTCGAACGAGGTAGGCCGTCAATGAAATCCATAGATATCTGATCCCATTTCCACAATGGAATCTCAAGAGGTTGAAGAAGACCCGAAGGACGCTGATGTTCGGCTTTAAAACGCTGACAAGTTATGCAATTGCTCACATAACTCGCCACATCGCGCTTCATGCCTTCCCAATAATAAAGACGACACATATCCGCATACATTTTGCTACTACCGGGATGAATGGTATACTTAGAACGGTGACAATCATCAAGAATGTCATGCCTAAGTGCAAGATCAGAAGGTACAAAAAGACGGTTCTTCTTGCGAAGACACCCATGAGAATCAATGCTAAAATCTTGCAACGCCTCATCACAAGATCCAGACTCACAAAGCTGAATAAAATGCAACAAATCAGGATCACGCCGTTGGGCATCGGCAATACGATCCAATAAAATAGGTCGAGCTCCCAAACTAAATAATAGAATAGGAGAATCAGAAGATGAACCTCGATCACGAATTTCACAAAAAGATAGAGTCTCAAGAATATTCCATTCGGCAAGCATCATAGAAGTAACAGCCGAATGTCTGCGACTAAGCGCATCAGCAACACGATTACCCTTACCAGGGGTATACTGGATATCAAAGTCATAAGAAGCAAGAAACTCGAGCCAACACTGTTGTCTCATATTGAGTTCCTTCTGAGTAAACAAATACTTCAAAGATTTATGATCGGTATAGAGAATGAAGCGCTCGCCCAATAAATAATGTCGCCAAATCATCAAGGCAAAGACAATGGCGGCTAACTCAAGATCATGAGTGGCATAGCGAACTTCATTCGGACGTAGTTTCCTAGAAGCATAAGCAACTACCCGATCCTTCTGCATAAGAACAACACCGAGACCACTACCACAAGCATCGGTGTAGACAACAAGATCATGATTCCCTTCGGGAACCACAAGAATCGGAGCATTAGTGAGAAGTTCTTTCAATGCCTGAAAGGAAGCTTCACACTTGTCGGACCAATCAAAACGAATGCCTTTCCGAGTAAGGCAAGTGAGAGGAAGCACAACACGGGAAAAATCCTTGATGAACCGACGGTAATAACCCGCCAATCCAAGAAAACTGCGGATCTCATGAACATTCTCGGGCCTCTTCCAATCCTGGTTGGCTTCGACCTTTGAGGGATCAACAGAAATGCCATCGGAAGATACAACATGGCCTAAGAACTTAACCTTATTCTCCCAAAAATGGCACTTGGAGAATTTGGCTCTAAGTTGATGACGCCGGAGAGTACTCAAGACAATTCTCAAGTGATTAGCATGTTCATCTTCAGACTGAGAATAAATAAGGATATCATCAATGAAGACAAGCACGAACTTATCGAGATATTCCCGGAATACCCGATTCATGAGATCGACAAAGAAAGCAGGAGCGTTCGTCAAACCGAACGGCATAACGAGCCACTCAAAAGAACCATAACGAGTGCGGAAAGCGGTAAGTGGTATGCTATCCTCCGCAACTCGTAACTGATGAAAACCTGTGGCAAGGTCAAGCTGAGAAAAGACCTTAGCACCACTCAATAGATCGAACATATCATCGATCCTAGGCAATGGATACCTATTTCTAATGGTCAACTCGTTAAGCTTGCGATAGTCAATGCAAAGCCTAAGAGTTCCATCAGACTTCTTCACAAAGATGACCGCGGATCCCCATGGAGAAAAACTAGATTGAATCAATTGCTTGGATTCAAGCTCTAAAAGTTGCTTCTTGAGTTCCTCATTTTCCTTTGTAGACATCCTCGTGGGAGGACGACTAACTGGCTGCGCGCCTGGAATGAGATCAATGCGGAACTCAATTGCCCATTTGGGTGGCAAACCAGATACAGGCTCAAAAATATCAGAAAAGTCACAAGCAATAGGAATACGAGATATATCCTCATCATCTCGCGAATCAAGAGAATACAAAGCCATCTCGGAATTATCCACATCTCGAAGAACAAGAGATAACTGAGAAGGCGAATCAGGATGACAAAGATATAAAATTCTCTCAGAACAAATAATCCTGGCATCGTATCTCACTAGCCAGTCCATACCAAAAATCATATCAAAACCCAAATGAGAAACAACGTGCAGATTCGCACGGAAAGAAAAGCCACATAAAACAATCTCAATATCATCACAAAGCAAACTAAGGGTCGCGGATCCCCCAATTGGATTCGCAATCCTTAAAGAAGTAACCATACAAGAAACATCCAAAGATAAATCATCTACAAGCTTCTTCGATACGAAAGAATGTGAAGCACCCGTATCGAAAAGAACTCGTATACTATGATCATGAAATAGAATAAAACCTTCCAAAATAGATGAAGAGATACCTTTGGATTGAGATGAACCTCCAGAAACATTAGCCACATTGAGCTTGCCAGATTTTGCATTAGCAGGAGCAGTAGGACAAGCTGAAACATGATGACCTTCCTTCTTGCAATAACGGTAGAAGAGAGGCTTAGGACAAGCTCGAATAATATGATCCGGAGAACCACAATTGAAACACTTTCGAACGAAAGGTGTTCCGGAAGAATGAGGCTGAGAGCTAAGACCACCGGTCTTCTTCTTCTTAGAAGGAAAAGGCTTCTTCTGAAACGGAAACTGCTTCTTGTTGGGGTTCTTGGAAACCTCAACATCCTCACCACTATCACACTCCTTCTCGACAGCTTCGAGATGAAGTGCCGAATCAACCAATTCCTCGAAAGAAAGTTTAAGCTGGAGCAACAAGGACTTCTTAAGATATTTCTTAAGACCAGAGACAAACTTCAAATTCTTCTTGTAAGAAGTGCTGATGAATTCAAGACCATACTGAGATAAAGCCTCGACGATGTGACATACTCAGAAACAGAAGATTTCCCTTGCTTCAACTCAAGGAAGCGACGGGTCAATAAAACTTTTTCAGACTTAGGAACGAACTTGAGTTCAAATCGTCCCCGAAACTGAGTCCAAGAAAGAGTAGACTCATCAATCTTGGCTACAAGAAGCTCATACCAATCAAGAGCACGCTCTTGTAATAAGCTAGAAGTCACAAGAACTCGATCATGGTCAGAAAGATCCATGCGAGAGAAGATACGCTCGCACGTGCGAAGCCAAGCTTGGACTTCAAGAACGGATTCGGAACCCTTAAACGGTTTTCCTCCAAGATGAGCAAAATCACTACACTGACGTGCAAAAGCAGACTTGCGAGGTGGAGACACTCGAGGAGGAACTGGAGGCTGAGTGCTCCTAAACAACTCCATAAACTAATTGGCAGACATATAAACGCCATCCGGATGTGAGCCACTGGACTTCCCAACACCCGAACGTCGACCTCTGCCTCTTCCAGACATAAGCTGAAAGTCAAGATAAGGAAAAGATTATTCACAAGGTAGATATTTCAATATGGGATACTACGGAATAATCCTAGACGTATTCCCAAATACTATCTAGCCTTGATGGGATAAAGAGACACGATGATTCAAAGATTTGTATCACTTGTACACTTTGATGTACCATAATATGTGCATCTATTCTGTGTTTATCATAATTTGTTCTGAACTCAGCTCCGATACCACGCTGTGATGCCCCACTCCGAGAGACTCGTTAACAAAGAGTATTACATAGATAATACTGTCGGCTAACGCGAAAAATAGAGTATAATGGAAGCGACCATGTGTAATCTTACCTTAACTATTCACTAAATACGTCGAAAAGTAGAATCACATTAAAATTCGACCTATTCAATAAATATTTAAAGAAGAACTACAATGGCTATAGGATCTATCAGAAGAAAATATAACAACTCAAATGTAATTCACATCACAGAACGGTCGATCATAATATACACATAAACAGATACACAACAGAGTATACAAAATAATACATGTCAAGTGGTACAGGAGACCACAATATACAGACGAGACAAAAAATATAAATATCAGAGTTACAACAGATAAGGACCACAAAAGACGCTATAACAAAATGAAGCTAGCAAATAGTCCATGCGGAAGCAAAATAGGCTAAGTCCCAAAAGCACCTAACCTGAAACATCTCGGTCTGACCCGAGTATAAAATGCACGGGTAAGTCTAGATAACAAATCAGTTAGATAAACTGAACAATAATAAACCTGCAAGGTCATACAGTATAGCAAATATCTCTAGAGGAGATAACACAATCATCAACAAGAGATGAATCATTTAGAACAAGCCTCATATCATCGGCAACATATAGAAACAAAGGATACAAATATCCCAAATCAAGCCAAAAAGGCATTAACAAATACCAATAAGGTATACAAGTTCCGCAAGGTAAACGCTACGCATCATGCGGCTCATAATGACCAACACCGAAGGGCGATACCAAGGGAATATAATATCAATGAAACATATGATTGCTCGAGCTCAGTACTGTACAACAAGGATCCATAAGCCCGAAGGCTCCAAACCCAAGTATCACCCATGCGGCACATAAGGCCAACATCAGAGCGAAACTATATAGGGCAACAAACCCGAAGGCACACACCCGAAGGCAACATACCCGAAGGCAACAAACCTAGGGAGAAAGTCCGAAGACACCATCCCAGAGGCAAAAAACCGTAGTGGTGAAGGTTGTAGACCCAGTACTGGACACCACTAACTGGCGGAATGTGTCACAACTCTCGAAAAGGAATCCGAACAGTGTTAACGTGCATCCCATAACCACTCGTTCGCACTAAACGGTTTACTATCCGTCGGTCACTTTCACACTCAAAGCATTACAAATTTACCTCATATCATCGGTAAACTAAACCCGAAGGTCAAAACAATCAATTGAATAGGTCGGGGATTAATCGAAAGGATAAACGTACAGATTCATGGTCCATGTTTTGCCCAACCATTTAATCACCCTTCCACTTCGCTCGACGTGCAAAAATGTATGTTTTAAATAGAAATTTTAAATTGGAGAAACGAGCTTTTAAATGCGATTCGAGAGGTTATTTTATAAAAACCCGTGGATGAAGTCAAGAGTAAGTTATCAAAGCCAAATATGCAATAACAACCACTAAAAAGCAACTTGAATCGATAAAATCTGGAAAACAAATCAAAATATACAAAAGCAGGCAAAACAGGGCAAATAGAGCAGGTCGGTCGACCGGACTACAGGGCTCGGTCGACCGGCCAGATGCAGAAAACCAATTATGGCTCCGGGCAGCAGGTCGGTCGACCGGAGCCTGCACTCGGTCGGCCGAACCTGATGAATTTGCAATTCCTGCCTTATTTCAATGAAAAGGCAATTCATTTCCAAATCCAAAACAATGGCACAAGCATACTTGTTAGGAATTCATACCAACACCCATGATATCAAGAGAAATAGATGTGAGTTCAAAACTCACCTTTTTACACAAAACAAAGAAGATGAAGAAGCACAAATGCAAGGAATCGACCAACTTCACTCCACTTCAACACTACAAGCTTCAATCTAGAATCAAAGCAAGTATTTCCTAAGTTAGGGTTAGGAAAATTACTGAAATTGAAGAGGAGAAGAGATGGAGAAGATGGAGATGAACTTACCAATGGATTCTCTATGAATTTGGAGCAAGAAATCAAGATACAAAGGAGAACTAGGGCTTGCTAATTTCTAATTCCTCTTCCTTTCCCCCATTTTCAGTTCTAAGCTTAAGTTTTAAGAAATGAATAAGTGAATGAGAGGAGTGGCTAAGCTAGAGTGTTAGTTAAGCTAGTGGGCTGAACCCAAACCCAAACCCAATAGAAAAAGTAGCCAAAATTTCTCAAACTCCAAACATATCAAAGATTATACTCAAAAAGATCGCAAACACCATTTTGGAACCAATGGAGGTAATTTCGAGTTCCAATTCAACCATTTGCAGAAAGTAACATTTCGGACCCCAAAATCCGACTAACGACGCTATATTTAAATTAAACATTTAAATATAAAATCGTTAAATATGCGGGTTGTTACAAGTCAGTACGTAAGTTGCTTGAAACAGTTATATATATATATATATTGGTGAAACCTCTTTGATTGTATATAGTATATTAGAGAGTTATATATTGGTTATAGTATATTCTTTGTTTGCATATAGATTTTTCTTAGTTTCTGTTATACATATTGTTTTACATGGACGTTAGTTGCATATATATTTGTATCCATTCTTAAGTGTATATAATCTTAAATACTGATGTTTGTATAAGTGTTACGGTGCATATATTTAAATGAAACAATGTTTACAGTATATATACATTAGTCTATTTATGTTGCTATATATTTACATATAGTTTATATAAAGTTTGTTGTAGGTATGTATATATTCTGTTATGGAAGTTGTTTGTATATAGATTTATAAAAGTCGTATGTAATATGTCATCTGTATCTTAATGTACGTATGATCTGGGTGAGTGAGCATTTAAGTAAAAAAATTAAATATCGTTAGTTATATATATTATATATCTATTGTTTTATAAGTGTAGCTTATGTATGTCATACAAGTTAGTTAGTTATATATATATGGTGTGTATATATTTTAAAATGTGTCGGTTTCTATTTTTTCTTTATACATATAAATTTATACAAGTACTTTATGAAAATTATATAGTTTATATATATATATAATTGCCTATTGTGTAGATAAAATGTTGGATAAGTATTGTTTGCAGTTATCTTATATATTAGTTATACATTTTTTTTTTGATTTCAATGTATATATGTGAATATAATATGTTTTTGGTTATATAAATTTTGACTTTTATGGTATATACATTGTTTTAAATATGTATGTAAGTTGTATATGTAAAAGTCATATTAACGCATATATATTTAGTTTAAAAACAATGATTTTTGAAAACCCTATATATATAAATTAATATATAGTTGAATTCGGAATATGATTTTATATGTAGAGATTTATCGTTGCATATAAGTCCACTTATACCATTTATCTTCATCGATGCCATTCTGATTTGACTTCGTTAATTCCTATTTACCCGCTTTGTCCATCGTGCCTATTCTTCATCGAATCATGTCCATCTAGCGGTGCTTTGGAATTCGTAGCCCATCTCTTTGTCAAATATATCTAGCCTCGAAAGGTGAGCAATCACTCAATATTAAAGTTCTTATATTTATTAAATTTGATTTCAATTAAAACGATAATTGAAATATGCTGCTTTTAGTTATTTACATTGCGTATATCATGTTATATATATGCTATTTGTTCACCTGTGACATCCGACACCATTATCTGTTATTTATATTGATGATATATGCATGTTATACTAATATCATATTTGTTATCACTCTGCAAGTTCCCTGTTAGTATAGAATTCACTATGGCTTGAAATGATACATACCCGAACGGACTTTAGAATAGGAGAAAATTGTTATGGGTTGAAATGATAGACCAAGCAATTTTCATTGGATTGAATTTGGGATTGTGGGTTGAAATGATATACACCCGTATATATTTAAATTACGGATTGAAATGATAAATATCTACATCACTTGACCATAGGATAGAAAATTATATATAGACATCGTGGTCTATATATATAAAAATATTTTAAAATGATTTCTATGGTTTTGAAAAGAAATATATGGTTTAATAAATATTGATTTTTGATATTATATAAATATTATTTTATACATATTTAAATTATTAAATTTAGGCTATGTATAAATTTGTTTAATACAAAATAAGTTTAATAATAAAGTTTGATTTTTATTAAAATATAATATGGTTAAGTATTTATTTAATATTTTGATATAGAGTTTATAATGATTTTTAATAAATTAAGGTTGAGAGGATGGATTTAAAGTTGAGTTGAAATTATATTTTATTAAGAATTATATTTAATTAAAACGATTTAGAACTTATTGAATTTGCGATTTTAAAGGATATGATTTTATAACTTGATGTTGGTTTAAAGTTACTAATAAAAATTTCAAGTTTGAGTTTATTTAAATGATATTGAATTTATTAAGTAAAAATTTCAAAACTAAATAATAGAAATTTGAATCAAGATATATATAAATTTATCGCATTTACTTTTGAAATTATCGAATATTAAAGCTTTGAAATATTTATATTTTGAAATGGTTTGTTTGTGGTTCAAATCTGTATTTGAAATCGATATAATTTTGAATGGTTTATTTAGAAGCTAAATTGGAATTAATGATTTGAGATCTGATTAAATATGAATTTGGGAATTTGAGTTGATTTGGAATTAATTTGTGAAATTTGAGGAAAACAATTTATCATATATACTATTTTAATACTTAAATGGTGAAGTGGGAAGTATTGTGATTTCCAAGTATTATGTTTCAAAAGTATTTTAATTTCAAGTGTTTAGTCTCGAAAGTATTATAACTTTGAAAAAATGCTATGATTTGGGAAAAAGGATATATTTGAAATGGAAATTATACCGTATTTGGTTTTGAAATGGAAATGATATTGTATGGATACAGTTTTGAAATGGATATGATATTCTGGTTTCTAAAGTATAAAATGTTTGGAACGACCCCAGTGTTATAACAACGTTTGGTTGTTAAAGAAACCAGGATCGAAAGTTGTCATTCTCTCTGCCAACTCCGAAAACCACTTTAACAACCGTGTATGCGGTGGAGATTCCAGAATGAAGTACGATGGTGGCAATGTCCTATTGAGGTATATACGTGGACCTGACTCCTGTGAGTTAGCATAAGGTGGCTAAAACATGAGCGATTCTCGGGCCAATGAGGTAGCTCCTCTGATCGAAAACACTTCTTCGATACCATTTTAATTTGTGATTGATTGGGTGCACCTTTTTGATTTTAGGAGTATGGCTCGAGGTGGGCGGTAGCTGCGGCTATGCGTTACCACCAGCCCGGATGCGTAATTGGTATATCTACCCTGGCATTACCTTGTTGTGTCGTGTCACCTACCCTAGCGCGCCTTATAAGATTTTGTTTTGTACCATACCTATGGAGTGCCTCATGACGACGTCCAGTACGGGAGAGATTATGGTACTATATAGACTATGGGAATATATAAAATGTGTTAAAGGCTATATGGGTAACGCCTTAACGCTATTTTTAAATATATTATACTTTACTTTAGACATTATTATAATAGCATATATTACTACATAGTAGATAGTTTAACGAATCCTTAGAGGATGGTTATCCCAAACTTCCTTTGAGTTACTTGTATTTCAGTTGTTAATTCACTTGAGTTGGATTTATTGATATAAGAATGTTAATCCTGACTCGAGTGTTTTATGTTATACTTTACGCTCGGGTCAGATTGAGTGATACAGCTTTTGAGACCCACCTTTGGAGTTGGAGCTTCGTTGGAGATCCATCTACATCTTTTCAGCTTGCAGTTATTCAGTTGATTCTAGAGATGTATTCTGATCTTGTATTTGACTATTTTATTTGAAACTTCTGTTGTATCTGATTTAACTCTCTTGTAAATATAGTAGCTTCATGAACTACTATTCTTCTATTTTCCGCTGTGTATTGTTATATTACTCTGTGTCTGTGATTCTATGATTTATGTATTTACTGTATATGTTGAGTTTTGCCAAATATAAATTAACAGTCTGATATTTTGAGTAATTCAAATCCGGCATGTGTGGATGCGTATGGTTGAAAACATCAGGCTATTACATTTATCCTACAATCCTCGTTGATCATGACCATCTTATGCATTATCGGTCCTCGCCACCAACTAGAAATTTGAGCTGGGGGAGATGAAGACATTCAATACTCGGATCATGTCAGACCGCGATGAGGCAAAGGTAGCGCCTTGACGAACAACGATTGTGTTTTTCATTGGTTGTGGCGACGTGGAGGGTTATTGGCCCATGGGCTCTGAAGAGAAAATGTAGGGGATGTGGAGGGCTAGGCTTGGTCGAAGTTTCATAGGCTATGGTAGCACGTGGTGGCCAGAATTCGCCATGAATGCCACTACATTTGGGTATGATTTTTAATTGAATGGAGGCATTTGGCGAGGCGAGTCCAGTGGTGTTGAGTTTGCCAGAGGGAGGCAGAGCTTCCGTGGTAGAGCGGCGGCGACAATAGGAAGAAGTGTGGATGACATGGTGATAAGTGGGAAATAAAATTTGAAGAGAAGGATTAGTTTGATGGGTAATTATTTTAAGTGTAAATGAGATTAGTGAATTTAAAGTTTAAATTACAAATCGAAATAAATTTAATTTCTTTCGCATACGAGGTCCAAATCAAATGCGGTCAGTCACCTGGGGTTCCTAATGACGTTATCTATTAAATGGAATTGGTTTGGTGACAAATGGAGCATGTTGAATTTTATGCTAAATTCGAACGTCATTCGAAGTCAGACGAAAACAGAATGCCTCGGCAACAACTGGAATTTCTATGAGTTAAACTCAACTTTTTGGTTAATCTATAATATTATATAGTTGAAAAAAAATGATTGGATGTTTAGATGATTTAAAATTTTATAAGTTGGTTTGGATTTATTCCCGTCCTTGTAGCGGATGACATTTTATATATACCGGCCTAGTAGTGGATGACCTGTATTATATGACTATATACTGTTTGTGGTGCAAGGGGATAGGTTGGAAAGATCATGCAGGATTCCTCACCACCATTGATTATATATATATATATATATATATATATATGAGTTGTGATATAGAAGGGACGGATTGGAGGAATCCAACAGGATTCCTCGCCATTGTTCTTGTCATATGAATCATTATCAACCTATTTGTTTGGTACTATTGGTTTTGTCATTGTTATAAGTTCAAAACTTAAACCCTGTAGTGATAGAAAATCAATATCGATATTGGTTAAGCGTTTAATAGCTATTGGCCTTAAATATTAGTATTTTAAAATGCTATAAATTGCCATTTGGGTTGGCATTGATTTTTAAGATAGGAAATGATTTTTAAATCTTATATTTAGTTTCGAAAATATTTTATTTTAAAGGATTTAACTCTTATTTTGCTCTAACCTTTTTATCTAACTTTTCTATATTATTTATTTGTATTTAATATTGTTTTAAAGTTATTTATTTATATATAATATTGTTTTAAGATTATTTATATTTAATATCGTTTTAAAGTTATTTATTTATATTTAATATTTTTTAATTTTGTTTATCAATATTTAATATTTAAAAGAGTTAATTGTTTAAATAATTAATATGTTTTAAAGCCGATAATAATAATTATTAATAATGTTTTTGGAAATTACCTATTATCATTTATAGTGATAGTGAAGATTTATAAGAATTGTTTTATCAAACATGATTTGGAATTATTAATTATTATTTTTGCAATGTTTTGAAGTTAATAATTATTATTTATTTATAATGTTTATTATTAATAATAATTATTATATAATAGTGCTTTTGAAGTAAATGATTATAGTTTATATATAAATGTTTTTGAGATTTATAAATAGAGTTTTATAAATGATTTTATAGATTAATTTAAGTGTTAATAATTTTTTTAGATATTTATAAAGGAATTTTATAAAGGGGTTTACAGATTTATAAAAAGGGGTTTTATAAATAGTTTACAGATTTACAAGGAGTTTATAAAGGATTTTTAGAAATGCATAAAAGAATTATATGGGATTAAAATTTAAAAAGCGATTGTAAATGATTTTCATAGATTTATAAAATAGTTTATAAATGGTTTTAGGGAATTATAAGGAGCTTAAAATGATTTTAGAACTGTATAAAAAGGAAATCTTTCTCAGATTAGTGAGTACACTTATACCATTAAGATAAGTATATAGATATGTACCGAGTATTGAACATAAGGGTTTGTGAATGAATCTTTGTAAAGTATTTTGGTATAAATATTACAAAGTGATTTTGATTAATGAAAAGATTAATTAATGCGGCTAGTGGTTGTTTATGTGCTTAACCAATGTTGTTTCCTATGGAATTACATCCTTGATTTAATTATTTGTTTGTTGATAGTTAGATAACCAACTATCAAATATGGACCAAAATGTAACTCTTTAAATATCTAGGAGAAATATATGAGTTATGTGGCACGGTTATCTCCGATGATGTTATACTATTCGTATAAATCTAGTTTCATTCTCTTAGAACAAATGATAAGGAAATCCATCCAGCAACGGTTAGGAGGTGATCTCCCTCTTATCTTTGACTGTTTATTTCCAAAAGAACCAGGGTTGAGTTTACCAAAAATTATCAAATGATGTTTCGAAGAGATCAGGTTCAGATATATTATCTGAAAACCACTTCGATCCAATTCAAGCATTTTGAAGTGAAGACATCTTGAAGTGATGGAATTGAAGATGGAGCTCTCTGATGTACAAGGGCTGCTTAATACTAATGTTGAGGGTGATTCCAAAATGGATGTTGTAGAGTTAGTGCATTTGGTTTATTCATATCCTAAACAACTTGTATAGATGTGTGCTGGCATTGCATTGTTGATTGGAGGGCAGTGTTGGCATTCCAAGTGGGAAGTGCTATATAAAAGGTAAAACGTAGCCTCAAGCCTCATCAACCAGGAATGACTAAAACGGGAGAGATGCAGCGGGGCTAAGTAGGTCGCTCCCAAGTAGGGTATGATCATCCTAATATAGAGTTGATATTATCTCTCATTTGTTTGCTTCAAGGCCCATAAACGGAGAGGTGATCATATTCGATACTGCTAGTAAAGTGGTAGGCCGGTTCTGTGTTGGTAGGGGATCCCGACGAGGTCCTCGGTGTTATTCTATCTAGAAATGCACTATGACGGGCGGTATCCCAGTAGCACAGTCATTGTATGGAATCCATTCTCGAATACGTGCCTTAACTGTTTAGTTGTGTACCAATTATGCTGGAATTTAATCAATATAATAATTTCGGCTAAGATTAACAAGTCTTATATCTTAGACACTATTATAATATTAGAGAATTTCATATGAAATGTTTTCGTTATCGTAAGGTAAAAACCCATCCTGTTTATGTGTGGCATGGTCTTACGAGATACTTTTGATTTTCAAAGGTTTTTTATAACTTTAAAATTTAATTGCGGTGTTTCTTATTATAATGCCCAGGTCAGACCGAGCATGTTACAAATTCAGTTTGGATCCTTTGGAGTTTCAGGAGACGAGCTGGAAGCCTGGAGATGTATTCAGGTATATAGTTATTTTTCCACTACATTTCTAATTGTATTTATCAGCAACTATGAGGACAGGTTTTTTGTTTGTTCGGGCTGAAATAGATTAGTATATTCTGATTGATGTCTGTATATACATATATTACAGATTGTTTATGTATAAAGATTTGTTGTATGTTATAGATTATTTGTTCCACTATGAGATTCTGTGTTGTTGTTTCCTTTCTCTCTTCTTTATGCTTCCTTCTTTCTTCTTTCTTTTCCCCATAACTATTCGCCTTTCTGTTCAATTTGGATGGATCATGTGTGGTTAATTACTGCTTAAACTGTATGGAAAAGTGGGTTGTAACATCGTAGTATTAGAGCGCAAGGTTAAGCGAAAACCTTGGCTTTAGTGGGGTACTCATTATAAATAAGGTCACTAGCATCCCAGAATGAGTCCGAGTGTGTTTGTATATTAGCATGAATCTATTAGTGATATAAAATTTTCATTATATTATGTTGGTTGATTTGTTGAGTGACTTAAGGATTTTGGTCGATACGAGTAACTAACGTTATTGTCAGGGATCTCTAAACACTTGAACAGAGCAATTCGATATAGTATTCTTTTGCAATTGGATAAATGAAATAATTTGCCTTGATTATATTTTATATAGAAAGGAATAATTTTTCAGAAATTATTATAGTATATATGGTATGGTCGGTTATTAGTGAATGATAATATTTGATTATTGGCATTTGTCATTTGTTGTTTGGGTTCTAATAAAAGTTTTTATTATTATACTGTAAACAAAGATAAACAATTAAGAAATGATTTTATATAAACAAAGTGAAATTATATATATGAGGAGAATTGATAAATATGATTTGTAAATCAAAAGGATTTAATATCTAAGAATTGGCGAATTTAAAATTCCGTCGATTTTGGAAAAAAAATCAAAGTTTTGAAGGAATAATAATGTTATTATTTTGAAATATTTTGATAAAAAAAACTTTAAGAGGTTTAGAAGGAAATAGAAAGCACTGAACTCACTTCAATCGTTGGGAAATAATTTTGGTGATGACTTCAGCATCATCGGCGTTCGTTTTCGGATTTATAAATGATGGTTGCTACCATTGATGTTTTGTTTTGATAAAACAAGTTTTGATTTTAAAATCCAAGGTATAATTTGATAAATATTAGAAAATAAGTTTATAACTTATAAATTTTGAGAATTAATAAGTTAAAACGAATTTTTAAATCTGTTAAATATAAATGTTAAGAAAAGTAGATTTGAAATTGAACTATGAAATGAAATTGAACTTAAATTAAGTTAAATGCAATGAATTTTGGAAAGGGAATTTGACTCAAATATAGGTGAATGAAGTGAATTAATGAAAGGAGTCAAATGAAATTGAAATTGATTTTGGAACAAATATGAACTTAAGTTGTAAAGTGAAAATAAACATGAGAAGTGGTTGTATAAAATGTTTATAGTAAATTTAGGTAAAATTTGATGGAATGGTTCTTAAGTTATATTAGTATTGAATGAAATATACTGAGCAGTAAATGGACGTGAATAAAGCAATGTGGATAATGATTATGAATAAATGAATGTAAATAAAAGAATATATATAATAAGTGACCAATTGGAATAAATACGTAAGTTGTGCGTGTATTATTTTCTTTTTGATCTAGCTTCAAATACATGATTTCGAGATGATTTACATCTGTCCGAGTTAGAATTCTTCACTTTATTCTCGATGGTGAACGCAGATATGGATTTTTGATTGATTCGAGAATTCTCTATCATAGTATATGGCTATGCAAGGAGAATGGCAGTTTTTACTCAAGGAAACGGATCTGAGTCCGCACTGCAGTGGTCATGTGAACGATACTAGTTCAGAAGTGAAATTGTATGATCGAGCGAGCGATCAGATATGATTTTACATACAGATGATATATGTACATCGTACAAGCTTTAATAAGTAAAATATTGCCATTGGAAAATGAAAAATAATATGGTTATAAATTATATGGTTGGATATTATCAGTAAATAAGATGCAAGTTCATGGAAGCAAAAGCTAGCTTGATGCCTTTGGCTTATCGAGTGAAAATTTTGTTTTCCCGACAAATAAGTACGTGTTTTGTAACGACCCATGATTTTCGTTCCCGAAAATTCCAAATTTTTAAGAAAAAGAAGAAAAGAGATAGAAGAAGAAGAAGAAACAGAAACAACACAGAATCTCTCATTCACAGCGGATCAAAATATAAGATCAAATAATATCAGTTATACCGAGAAAACTGTATCTGTTAATTTACATCAATACGTCAGAGTTACAACCATTTCACACAAAACAGGGCAGAAACAACCTATCCCAGATATACAATATTACTCAGCAGAATACTCCAACGTTCCTGCCATCCATCTCGCCTCCTGAGCTCCAGAACGTCCTAAGCTAAAAATCTGTAATACTCGGTCTGACATGAGCATTACAACAAAGCAACACCCGGGTCAGGCTGGAAACCAGCATGAGTAAACCCATATAATATGAAATACCAAGCTATAACATATGTGAATATCACGGTAAATCATACCCTTTACAAGTTCTTATAGTCAATCATTTATGACACACAACAGTTTTCAGTTTAAATATCCATGCTACTCAATTCATTCCATTCCATCTTGTATAATTTCACATATCCAATTTATAAAGAATTTAGTTTACTAATCGAAGTGGTTTCGGGTATTACTGATACCCGACCCCGTCTCTTCGAATCCAATATCATTTCTAATCCAAATTGTTAAGTTTTAAAACAATACAATTCATATTCAAGATATCATACCACACAACAATTTAACTCAGATAGATAACCCACATTATCACAGTTCATCCCATTCATATCACAACACATCTTAGTCGCTCATTAGAGACAACAACAATCCAAATCATCCAAAAATCATTCAACCATCCATACAAAAGATTAATTAGATATATAATACCTAATTAATTTAATTAATCTCCAATTAATTTAATCACCAACTTTATTCATTTGGATTTTCTTAATCCTTCTTACTTAACATTAATTAATCACAACCCAATTTATTAATCATTCCTTAATCATCTATCTTAATTAATCATCCTTGATTAATTAACCTTATTTAATTACCTTGATTAATTAACCTTAATTAATTATCTCTTAGCTATTTATCCTTTCTCTTTAATTATTAATCTTTAAGTATTAATTAATAAAACTTAATTACAAGTTAATTAATTCTTAATTATCAATCAATTAATTTATTAAATGATAAATCATTTATTTTAATTATCTTCTTAATTATCATTTAAAATCTCACTTAAAAATCTTGGAATCAAATTATCATTAACTATTGATTTACCTAAAAACTTAAATTAAATTAATAATTTAAAACACTTTATCTTAATTAATTAACTATTTGATTACATGATTAATTAAGTTTAAAGACAAATGATGATTAACTTAATTAATAAATTTCTCAATTTAAATTAACAAACATTAATTAATCAATTATTATTTAAAATATTTTTAAGATAATTATTTTTAAACTTGACTTGGTTAAACTCAAAAACTTTGAGCATAAAGACATTTTGCCCGAGGAAATTCTATGTTTACTCGAACAGTTACCCGAGTTTCTCAACTTTTTCCCCGAGCTTCCTCTTCTCTTTCTTTCTAAAACTTAGTTAAAAATTTTAAGAACTGTTATACTTTAAAACACTTGCTCACGTACTCGAAACAACTCCGAGCCATCTTCCTTTTTCCCTAAGCTTCAACCCGAGAAACTTCTTAAAGCAAAAACTAACACACAAATAAGCTACATGCACCTGCACTCATTGTCGACGACGATCGGACCTCCAAATCCATCTCCGTCGAGTCGCCTACGGCCTCCACCGTCGATCATAAACCCTAAATTCAAAAATATGCTCAAAATCGAAATCGACCCTACCAGTACAAACTGGAACAGGCATCTCCAGCCTAAACTCGCCTCATCTAGGCGACGCCCACCACCAGAGAACACCATTCTCCGTCTGAAGACTCGCCATGAACCTAAGCCTCGATTCCCCCACGATCGGCCTCCTCTGGTGCTCCGACGACGGAGCAGTAAGCAACATTCCCACTTCGACCGTGAACTCTCCTAAAACCATACTTCGACCATTTCCCGTCGCCATGATGAACAATCATCACTCTAACCATTTTTGCCGACATCGCCGATCATCCATCCTGCTCCGGCAAAAACCCCGATATCCAAAGACTCGACGATCACCAGAAAAAGTCCAAAACACCAAAACCGATCAACCTCGAATATCTCATTTGATTCCAAACTAAAAAATTTGATTAAACTTTTAAAAATCATGATTTTTGATGGTGATTACGATTATGTAAGTGAATCAAAGAATTATGATGCTTGAGATCTACCTATTTATAAATTTCCTACTATCTTTTCTTGATTTTCAGAGATATGCAAACTTATTTCACTTTAAAAAAAAATTCTTAGTTTATGTTCAAATAAACATAACTTGTTTGTACATCATGTCCTAAAGAAGATCAGAGAAGAAGAACTAATGATTTTATAAGATTTTAAACCCTGAACCATAGGAACAGAACAACAGTTTTTATATAAACATGCACACAAATTTCTATATACATATATACATAGAGTCAGCTTTAAAACAATCATGCACATATGTTTTCAAACTTGCATCACAATTTTACTTCAAACATTTGCCATATGCATCCAATTTAAAAAAAATTTAAGCTTTAGTCTACTCACCTTTGTTGATGAATAGAGAAAGCATTATCTTGAGAATCTGGAAACAGATGTTGATTTTAATCTCGAAACTTTGATCTGATCCTAGTTGTTGAAGTTGAGTTGCTTGAAAATGAGATGGATTGAAATTGTTGAGCTTTAGGTTTGAAATTGGAGAAGACTGCTTGAATTTTTTTTCCTCTTTTCTTTTTTCACTGGTTTTGTGTTACAGGCTATTTTCTTTTGGGTTTTGAAATTGAAGATAGAAAAGAAAATGAGAGAGTAGAGTATAGAGGTATTTATAGCTTTAATTATGAATTTTATAAAAATAAAAGAAAATAAATGAAATTGTGACACTTGTTTATTTAGCTTACAATTGTCCTTAACATGTTATAATTAATTTACACTTGTAATAACATATCATTATTAGCTTACATTTGTCATTTATGTTGTATTAATATGTTTTATGTGCTTTATACATATTTATATTATATTTTAAATTTATTTTTATATTTATAAATGTTTTTAAGAGTTTTCAATATTTCATTTATACACTAAAAAAATTAAACTAGTTTAATTTATCATTTATTTATATTTATAAAACCTTTTAAAGAGAAAGATATAAAACTAATTATACAAAAAAAATCATATATGCATATTATTTTAAATCCAATGTATCTGTTCAACTGAATCAACCAGTTAATTATTCACTTATCAGATGTCCAAAAATCCAGGTTATCACATTCCTCCCTCATTTGAATCTTTTCGTCCTCGACAAGGAAAGAAGCCAGAATTTATTAAAATGCTTATCATCAGATAAATTATTCTTTGATCATTTTAAAACACTTAAAAATCTATATAATGTTGCCAAAATAGCTTGATAAAAATACTTTCTATAACTCGACGTCTCAAAAAGTCCTCCCTTGTTCTCACAGAAATTCGGTCATATGTTGCTCAGGCGTAGGACTGAAAATCTATAACTACTTGGTAAACCTATTTTCAATACCCAGTGAAAATACTTGCAAAATATTTTGGTAAAAATGTAGAAAACATTTTTGAAAATTAGAGGGAACATCTTTGGTGAGAATGCTCTGGAAATCATCATCCCCTCTATGGTCGCAGTTAACCCGATGGTTACGTTGTTATCCCGGCAAAATCCATAGATAACTGTAGGCCTCCATCCCCTCGATTACACCATAGAACCCGCTACAGATCGTAGCTACATCTGGGTTTATGTTGCTATCACAGCAAAAAACCATATAACTGTAGGCATCAGCGCCCTCAAATTTCGCTGCCAAAAGAATGAAACTTCTTTACTCCACCATAGATCGTAGTCTACCAATGTAGCGTTGCCTTCGCGGCAAAATCAAATGTAGACATTGACACTCACCTCCATACGATTTCCACTATGGTCCACAGTAGATCGCAGCGACATCGAGTTACACTATCGTCACGGCATAACCCAAATGCCTTTGAAGGTATCAGCGCCCTCGACTTTCACTATCCAATAATCCTCACGAACTTCAGTTTATCCGGACTTCCTCACAAGATCAACTTTAGAACCCCCCCTTAGGGCCCAAGGCAGTACCAACCTATGGTACATTTCAAGGGAGCGCCTTTTTCCCCAAAGCCATTCTCAAAACACTATATACTATACACATATAGTATTTTCCAAATCATACATCTAGTATGAATCCCATATAAATCTCTTTTTCTCAAAATCGATTATTCCAAAATCGATAATTCTCAAACTATGCTTTCCAAATTTCCAATATTGATTTTTCCCTAAAAATCAAAAGCCTTTCCAAAATCCATAGGTTCCAAAACCTTTTTCCAAAAATCATTCTCATAAGATCCTTTATATATATAAATATATAACCTTGAAAAATCTTTTGAATCACTTCATACTTGTATAAATTCCCTTTTTATACTTCAAATACTTTGAAAAACCCTTTTTCTTCTGGCTATAGATTCAACAAGGGAAGTTTATCATATATATAACAAAGATACATAACTTGGTTTATTCCAAATCAAATATTCAAATTTGATTACTCTTTTATAAAGTTATTAACCACATTACTCTTCTTCATAAAGTGAACCTTTAATCAAAGAAATATCCAATTTCCATTTTACTTCATCATTCATTTTTCAAAATATACCTTTCCATTTCAAAAATCATTACAGTTCTTATCCACGAATTTTCAATACCAATTTCATTCAAACCCGTACGATGCACTCATATCAACCGTACGTAATATCAATCTGATCGCTTACTCGATCACACAATTTCTCTTTCGAACTAGTATCATCCACCCGACTTCCTAGTGCAGACTCAGATCTGGTTTCTTAATCAGAAACCCCCATTCTCCTTGCATAGTCACAACTATGATAGAGAATTTCCGAAACCAATCAAAAATCCATATCCAGGTTGGCGTCGAAAATCGAATGAAAAATCCCAACTCGGATCGATATACTATCTTGAAATTCTATGTTCGAATCTGGATCAAATCACTATGCGAATAAAATAATATACGCACATCCTACGTATTTATCTTCATTGATTATTAACCAAATCAATCTCCTATTTCAATTCACACTCACTTTGATTTCTATTCACTTATTCATAATTTCTTCAATCCCATATGGATTATTACCTCAATTCTTATCTCAATTGGTATTTAATTATAAACAATTTGAACCCTGTCCAGCTTAAATTTAGAAAATAGTTTGAAAAATTAAAAACAGATAAGTAGTTGAAAAATAATTATTAGTTTGGTAAAATAGCTGTAAAATAGTTAAGTAATTATAAATTAGTTGGAAAATAGTTAAATAGTTATAAAATAATTGTAAAATAATTGTAAAATAAGTAGATAATTGTAAAATAGTTGTAAAATAGTTAAGTAATTATAAAATAGTTGGAAAATAGTTGTAAAATAATTGTAAAATAAGTAGATAATTGTAAAATAGTTGCAAAATAGTAATTAGTTATAAGTAGTTGAAAAATAGTAGTTAGTTTATAAAATAGTTGTAAGATACTTAAATAGTTCCAAAAATAATTGTAAAATAAGCATAAAATAGTTTGGCTTTAAAAGAAAAGATTGTATAGTAAATAGTTAGGAAAAACAGATTTAAGAAAGTTTATATTGAAATAATTTATTTTTAAAATAGTCTAGAGCAAAACTGTTCAATTTCCCAACCTTCATTTCCTATCAATTTAATTTAAATTTCCACTTCCTCTTAAATTGACTCAAATCCAATTCAAGTTGAATTAACCTCAATTCTTCCAAATTCAAATCAAATTCCATTTGAATTTAAAACTATTCAACTTTAATCACAATTCCAAATTGTTCAAATCAAAATTTAATTTGAACTAACTTCAAATTCCATTTCACTTTAAACCATC
The DNA here is from genome assembly GCA_030765085.1 of Allium cepa. Lineage (NCBI taxonomy): Eukaryota > Viridiplantae > Streptophyta > Magnoliopsida > Asparagales > Amaryllidaceae > Allium > Allium cepa. The sequence goes on along the minus strand of CM060932.1, from coordinate 678,100,520 downwards.
CCGAATTATATAAATTCGAGTTAAATTTCAAATGTTGATTTAACTCCTTTAAATAAAATTAACCTTTACTTATTCACAAATTTATTTGTAGGTTCAAATCATAGTTCAAATCCTTTTTAACAATTTATTCTTTCGAAAACAAGTTTATCACTCAATTTCAACTTTGAAACCAATTCTCAAACGATTTCCAGTTCGAATTAATTTCAAATCATTTTCAAATAAAAGAAAGTGATTTTATATTAGATCGTACTGCCATAAAATATTTCATACATTGATAGACTGCACACTAGTAGCTCAAACATCACATCTATTATCACAATAAAAGCCTTACAAAGTCATAAATCTAGATATCTACACCATTACCTGGGTTTTGGAGTCCTAGCACTTTCTACTAGAATCCTTCGTATGGACTTTCTTCCAATGGGCAAAGCCCAAGCATGCACTTTTCAATAGGATGTCCCCACTTATAGAATTTTCCACAAAAGGTTTCTACCCTCCCATCAATCTGGATAACCTCCATGCCTCCTACAGGACGTTCCACAAACTTAATCTTCTTCTTCTGTCTCTTGGGACAATTCCCAGCGATGTGCCCCCAACCCTTTACAATGATAACAAATGGTTGACTCATTGACTAGTTCTGCTGGTTTACGCTTCACCTTCCTCACTTCAGGACAATGGTTAAGGAAATGTCCCTTCTTATGGCACTTAAAGCATAATATCTCGAAGCGAAATCGTTGAAATGTACCCTTTAATTCCGTCCTTGTTTTACCACACTTAGCTGCGTAATGACCCTTATTGAAACATCTGTATTAGGTGACATTATCATAAAGTCCTGGTCCATTCCTTTCCTTAATCCGATTTTCATACTCCTGTATTGCTATTTCCCGTTCCTTACGTGCAGGTGCTCTCCGTTCTCTGCGTCTTGCCTTTCATTCTTCACTCTTTGCCATTTCTCTAAAAGACGGAATTCTAGATGTACTTCCTAACCTATAAATTAGACTTAATTAGAAGAATTCAACTTTTACTCTATAAACCAATTTGCTTACCAAGTTATACCTTAAGTTTTAAACACCTTCGGTTTTAATTCAAAACAGATTTCTTTAAAGTTTTCAAGCAACTTCTTATTTTTAAAATAAGATTACATTCGAAAATATTCTGAATAATATTATTTATCATTTCTTTTAACATTTTGAAAACAATATCAAATGCTTTTAATCTTAGGATTCAAAACTTCATAATTTAAAACCCACTTCAATTTACAAGTCATACTTATCTGAAAGTTTACTTCCTTAACACATTTCATTTTGCTTTATCATTATTAGAAAACAAACATCACAACAACCATTCTATTTTCTAGTTTGAATCCATTTTTAGTTTAATTTATTTGTATAGTCCATATTATCCAATTCCTATTTGGATATATTTATACCACTTAAATTCTTATTTAATTTCAATAACCAACCACCAATTTCCTTATATATCAAAATATAAGCTTGAATAAGAATCATTCATTCTTAAAACCATTTTTAAACCTTTATATAAGAAAATAACAAGTACGCTCTCATATATATATATATATATATATATATATATATATATATATATATATATATATACACATATACACACAGACACACACACACTCAACTCATTCTAGGGTTCTACAGTCCCTATCCTTAATGAGTAAACCCACCAGAGCCGAGGTTCTCGCTTAACCTTACGCTCTGATACCAAATGTAACGACCTGGGATTTTCATTCCCAAAAATTCCAGATTGTTAGGAAAAAGAAGAAAGGAGATAGAAGAAGAAACAGAAACAACACAGAATCTCACATTCACAGCGGATCAAAATATAATATCAAATAATATCAGTTATACAAAGAAAACTGTATCTGTTGATTTACATCAATACATCAGAGTTACAACCATTTCACACAAAATTAGGCAGTAACAACCTATCCCAAATATACAATACTACTCAATGGAATACTCCATGCGTTCCTGCCATCCAGCTCGCCTGCTGAGCTCCAGAAAGTCCTAACCTAAAAATCTGTAATACTCGGTCTGACCGAGCATTACAACAAAGTAACACCCCGGTTAGGATGGAAATCAACGTGAGTAAACACATATAATATGAAATACCAAGCTATAACATATGTGAATATCAGGGTAACTCGTACCCTTTACGAGTTCTTATCGTCAATCATTTATCACACACAACAGTTTTCAGGTTAAATGTCCATGCTACTCAATTCATTCCATTCCAACCTGTATAATTTCACATATCCAATTTATAAAGAATTTAGTTTACTAATCGAAGTGGTTTCGGGTATTACTAATACCTGACCCCGGTCTCTTTGAATCCAATATCATTTCAAATCCAAATTGTTAAGTTTTGAAATAATACAATTCATACTCAGGATATCATACCACACAACAATTTAACTCGGATAGATTACCCACATTATCACAGTTCATCCCATTCATATCATAGCACATCTCAATCGCTCATTAGAGACAACAACAATCCAAATCATCCAAAAATCATTCAACCATCCATACACAAGATTTATTACATATATAATACCTAATTAAGTTAATCAATCTCCAATTAACTTAATCACCAACTTTATTCACTTGGATTATCTTAATCCTTCATACTTAACATTAATTCATCACAACCCAATTTATTAATCATTCCTTAGTCATCTGTCTTGATTAATCATCCTTAATGAATTAACCTTATTTAATTACCTTGATTAATTAACCTTAACTAATTATCTCTTAGCTATTAATTCATTTCGCTTTAATTATTAACTCTTAATTACTAATTAATAAAACTTAATTACAAATTAATTAATTCTTAATTATCAATCAATTAATTTATTAAATGATAAATCATTTATCTTAATTTTCTTCTTAATTATCATTTAAAATCTCACTTAAAATCTTGGAATAAAATTATCATTAACTATTGATTTACCTAAAAACTTAAATTAAATTAATAATTTAAAACACTTTTTCTTAATTAATTAACTATTTGATTACATGATTAATTAAGTTTAAAGACAAATGTGGATTAACTTAATTAATAAATTTCTCAACTTAAATTAATAAACATTAATTAATCAATTATTATTTAAAATAGTTTTAAGATAATTATTTTTAAACTTGACTTGGTTAAACTTAAAAACTTTGAGTATAAAAACATTTTACCCGAGGAAACTCTGGATTGACTCGAATAGGTACCCGAGTTTCTCAACTTTTTCCCCGAGCTTCCTCTTCTCTTTCTTTTTAAAACTTAGTTTAAATTTTTTTAAACTGTTATACTTTAAAATATTCGCTCACGTACTCGAACCAACCCCAAGCCCATCTCCTTTTTCCTCGAGCTTCAACCTGAGAAACTTCTCAAAGCAAAAACTGACACGTAGATACACCGCGTGCACCTGCACTCATCGTCGACGACGATCAGACCTCCAAATCCATCTCCATCGAGTCGCCTATGGCCTCCACCATCGATCTTAAACCCCAAATTCAAAAATATGCTCGAAATCGAAATCGAGCCTACTAGTACAAAATGGAACAGGCATCTCCGACCTAAACTCGCTTCGTCCAAGCAACGCCCACCACCAAAGAACACCATTCTCCATCTAAAGCCTCGATTCCCCCACGACCGGCCTCCTCCGGTGCTCCGACGATGGAGTAGTAAGCAACACTCCCACTTCGACCGCGAACTCTCCTAAAACCCTACTTCGACCATTCCCCACCGCTATGATGAACAATCATCACTCCAGCCATTTGTGCCGACATCGCCAATCATCCATCTTGCTTCGGCAAAAACCCCGACCACCAAAGACTCGACGATCACCAGAAAAAGCCTGAAACACTAAAACCGATCAACCTCGAATATCTCACTTGATCCCAAAATAAAAATTTTGATTCAACTTTTAAAAATCATGTTTTTTGATGTTGATTAAAATTATATAAGTGAATTAGAGAATTACGATGCATAAGATGTAACGATCCTGACTCGACCTTCGAAAATCGGCACCCGCACTTCACTTGTACTCGAATGCCGCATATTCAAACGTCGAATCTGGATCGTCGGAGCTTATAACACATTAAGTACAACAACACAGCGGAAAAAAATAAATAACATATCATCGATATAACAATGAATAAAATATCTGATACAATATGAAACAACAATATCAGAGACAAAAATACAACAGCGGAATATGATAACAAAGGAAGAGATAACTCAAATATGATTTTTGTTGAAGAGTGAATCCAAAATCTACAATTCCAAACCAAAAGATCATACCAAAAGCTACGAGGACTCCAATCCAATAAGCTTGAACCACCATCATCGATGACTTATGCAAGGTCAGTCATGCAAAGATTGAAGAAGATTCCCAAAGACTGAAAGCTACCGAATCTACACCTACTATTTGATTATCTAAAAAACCCAACTCTAGACTGCCCGTGTAGAAAATTATGGGCACCCAGAGTTTAGGAAGGGAACCATAAACTCCGAGTCAGTCATAGGACTGGTGTGAGCAAACAAAAAATAGTTTATCTTTAAAACAAACAACAAAAGATTTTAAAATTGAAATCCACAATGCTTTTTTGGAAAATGAAACTACCATAAGGCCTTCCATCGCACAGACCATGCAAACGCAGAATTGGAGGAGATTTCTCCTTATGATAGTCAGACATGCTTGATATGCGAAAACCATTTGATATTATTATTAGTGCATAATTAAAAACATAAATAACATACATAAGGAAAATAACCAAACTAGTGTATATCTCTTTCATCTTCATTTTCTCAAATTTCTTTCCTTCGTTTAAAAAATATATTTAAAACTTGAAGATAAGATAAAAGTTTCAATTTAAATTCTTCATGTATTCAAAAGAAAAAGAAATCATTAAAAAAAAAGATTTGAGACCTGAGTACCACCAGATCAAAATTCTATGAATCAAAAAGAAAGATCAGACAATTTCAACAAAAAAAGTCAAGCAAACAACTTGAAACAAAGCCTAGAAGTCAAAATCCAGACTAGAGAAAAAAAATTAAAAACCAGAAGAAATGGAAAATCAAAAGCTAAATCTGTTTTCAAATGTAACCTGGAAGCTTTAGCCTGGGAATGATAAATCAGAAACAATTTAAAGCCTTCAACATCAAGCAGTTGCAACAATCAACCTGACTCAATCTAGAGCAAAGCAACTCAAATAATCTACAGATCAAACTCAAAAGCTTTAAGCCTGGAAATGAAGCCATCAGGTCAACTTCAACAAGCATCAAATTCCAGGGCAAGCAAAAATTCCAGATCAAAAACAAATAAAAGAAAAATCATTTTCCAGTTTTTCCCAGACTCATGTTCTCTGTCTGGTCCTCTGCTTTCAAGTCATAGGTGAGAAAATTTGACCCATTTAACCCTGAATCTTTGATATGGCTTGATGTCTTTGTTTGTTGTTGTGGAAATAAATCTGTATGTATGTGCAAAATTGTATGCATGTCTGATTACAGGCAGTATATCTCTGTTACTTTATTCACAGACCAAGAACAACATAAATAAATCTACACCTTTTCAAATAAACATTATTAAGTGATAATTTCTGAATGAAAAGGAATAGCAATAGGGTAAAATGTATTTTAAAAATAATTACAAGTGTTTATCTTAAATAATCATTTTAAAATATGCTCAATGTCAGTAATGATCAACATAATGTAGAAAATCAAATGAGTTAATTTTAAGTTTTGATCGTATAAACAAATTGGTGTTAAAGAATAATGATTTTTAATGTTGAAATCTCGATTTTTAAGTTGGTAAATCTTGTGAATTATTGAGTTGAAACAAAAACGACACTTTTGTCAAATTCTGCCAAACGACGAGCATCGGGGATCAACGGAAAAATACAAATTGAATTAATAAATGATCAAGGCAATGGAACAATGTGGATTTAGGGTTTGAACTGGATTTGTAACAACCCTGTATTTTGTAATTATTTTAAATTTTAAATTCTTGATATATAAAAAAACTTTATTTATTTATTTAAATTGGATAAACTTTATTTTATTTATTAAAATGATTTTTTATTTTATTTTAATATAAATGTTGATTTTGATGTGGATTAGAATTTCAAACACGCATAAATTGAATATTTCCAGAAAATTTGAATTTTATCTTTTGTTATGAAAGTAAATAAAATTTCAAGAACAATGCTTTTCGTTTCGTTGAAATTCGAATAATACTGTGAAAGTTATGCTTTTTACAAATTTGGGTGTAAATTGTTTTATTTAACAATATTGTTTATTTTAAATTATATAAATAAACTTTTTAATTGCCATATCTTATTCTAAATTGTATTATATGTTATGTTACATATATTTTTACCTTTTAAATATTTTTAAAGTGATGTTTGAATTTTTCCAAAGCTTATTGAATTTATTTTCTATTTTTAAAGCCTAGTTTCCATTTTTCTTTTATTTTCTTTATTTAAATTATATTTAATTAAAATTTATTTATTCATTTTTATGTATGCATTTTATTTTTATGTTTTTATCTTTATTTATAAATATGTTTCATGTACATACAATTTTTTCAAAGTTCATTTCATTTATCTTCAAATTTTCAAGCCTAGTTTACATTTTCTTTGCTATTTTCTTAATTTAATTATATTTAATTAATATTTGTTTATTTATATTTGTTTATTTGTTATATTTTCGTATTTTAACTGAATTTATATATTTTTTTCAGTTATATAAAAATTTAAAAAGAAATTCCAAGAGTCCAAAACACCTTTCATTTTCTAGTGACTTTTCAACTACTCGTCTCTTCATTTCCCTTTGCCTTTTCACTTCCTTTCTTTTAGCCGTTCAGTTCTTTACTGTAGCCGTGTATACTCCTCTTCAATTCACGTGAGAAACAATTTTCTTCTCATCCTCAAAACTCGCGACAATTTTATTCTGGAATTTTTTTGCTAATGGCATCATATTGCTCAATTTCCTTCTTCATTTTCTATGATTTTGTGCTTTGCTCCTCTTCTAGCTTGCTTGGCCTAGCCCTTCTCCAGCAACTCCACCATCACCACCACCATCTACAGCAGCTCCTCCTCCTCCTTCTCTGACCAAGACATTAGCCTTGACCTTCCACTTGAAGCCATCACCTAAAAACAATGTAAACTTCACCAAACATTGCTAGCCGAGCCACATAATTCACTAACCCTTCCATACATCACTTCGGCCACCCCATAGCCACCACCACTAGCGACTACACCTCCCCTAGACACCACTTCAGATATGTTCAGATCTGACTTGACCTTGGGCTGAGCCCACTTGCCTTTGGCCGAGTCAAAATGCACCAAAATTCCACTATTTTTGGCCTTGACCCTATGCGTCCTTCACCTTATAACTTCTACCACCTTCATCCACTTGTTGCCTTGCCTATATGATGTTAAACCTGACCTATAGAACCTTCATAGCTGAGCATATGAACCCTATGGCCAAGAAATTGGAGTGATTGAGGCAAGATTAAGCTGTCTTGTCTTTGTTGCTTTGTATCTCAACTTGTTCAATATTGTTTTGTGTTGTATATTCATATGTTGCATTGTCTTGTTTGTGTTTATTGGCTTGTTACAAGATGATCATCTAGGCTCTCTCCACTTATTTGAATCCATTGTCGTGCTTGTCGTGCCCTTGGAATCGTGTTTGTGTGTCGTAGTGGTCTTCAGCTTGAAAAGGCGAGTCTTTCTCACTCTGACATTTATACTTATGAAATAGTGAATTGATGACAAGTGTTTAGTAATATAAAATGTTTATGCAAGTTAATGATGATCATATGATATGCTATGCCATGTTGTTACCATGTTAAAACTGTTAATTATAACCTGACATCTGATATGTGACATTATATTGTGACATTGACATTATTTATATTGTGTATGCATAATTTCACACTGCAAGTTCCCTGTTAGAGTAGAATCACTATGGGTTGAAATGATACATACCCGAACGGACTTTAGAATAGGAAAAAATCATTATGGGCTGAAATGATAGGCCTGAGCGATTTTTATTGTATTTTATTTGACTTGGGATTGCGGGTTTGAAATGATAAAACCCGGTTTTCTTTGTAAATTACGGATTGAAATGATATATATCCGTATCACTTGACCTAGGTTAAAAAATTATATACAGACCCCGTGGTATATTTTTAAATGATTTTTTTGAAATATGTATTTTCAAAAGTATGAAATTTTGATTTAAAATATATATATTATGGTTTTAAGAAAGTTAAATATTAAATCTTGAAATTGTGAATTTAAGTGAATTCAAGTATGTAAATTTGGAGTAAATGTGACGTTTGACTTTAAATTTTATTTTAAGATGTAAATAAATAATGGAAATTAAATTTAAAGTTTTGAAATGATATTTGAAGTAAAATTTTAAGTTTACTAAATTTATAAATTAATAAACAGTGAATTTTGACTTAATAAATGAATGGAGTTTGTAAAATTGAATATTTGATCTTAAAATTTTATTGTGTTAAATCATATGTTAAAATGATTTTAAATGTGAAATTTTGAAGTCTAGAAAATATGTTTTTTAAGTTGTAATAATAAAAATTTGGAGTTTTATTATTATTTTTGAAAAGCTAAAATGAAACCTGGAATTTTATAACATTTTCAAAATGCTTTAGTCTTTTGACAGCATTTTAATGCTATTGTTTTGAATCTAACAATGTTTGAAATAACTAAATATCTATTACGACATTTTATAAATGTCGCTATTCTTGAAATAAACCATTTTGGAAAATATAAGCTACGATAGCACTTTATAAATGCTGTCGTTGCTATAATTTGACAATGTTTTGAAATGTTATGGATTTAACACTGTTTGGGCTATATTTTAAAGTGTTAAATAATTTAACTTTTGAAATGGATTATCTGTGAAATTTTAGAAGTTTTGAATATTTAAATTTGAATTTTTAAGGAATTTAAATTGAATTTGAATTTAAATAAAGTTTACTTGGTTATTTGTTAAACGGAATGAAATGTAATATAATAAATGAATTTTTGAATGGAATTTTGGAATGTATTTTTGGTAATGATGTTTGAAATAATAAATGAATGACATATTTGATTTTTAAATGATATTTAACTTTGAATATTTGGATTTGAATTCAAATAATGATTTGATTATGAAGTTTTGAAAGGATGTAATATTTTAATGATTTTGAAATGGTTTGGAAATGATTTGATCTTTATTTTAATAAAGAATGTGAATGTTGAGTGATGTTTGATTTTTCTTTATTTGATAAAGGAATATTTGAAGTTTATATTTGTATGAAAAGATATTTGGTTTAATTGTAATTTAAGTTTATTTTAATAATATTGGATTTATGAAATGAATATTTCAAAACTACATAATAATGAAATTAGGTTTGAGATATGAATATATGGAATTATAAAGTTTAGTTTTGAAATGTGGGATATTAAAGTTTGGAAACATATTAAAATTGGATAGCTTATTTTGTTGATCAAATCTATATTTGAAATTTATAAGATTTGAAATGTTTTGTTTGAAAACTGAATTGAATTGAAATTGATGGTTTGATTTGAATTAAATTGAAAATTTGAATTTTTGAATTAAATTGGAAATAAATTTGTAAAATGTAAAGAATTAAATGAATGTTTCATGATTTCAAATGTATGATTTCAGAATGTTATGATTTTCAAAGTGTAATGATTTCAAGTATTTTGGTTTCGAAAGAGTTATAACTTTGAAAGTATTATGATTTTTGAAAGTGAATATAGGTTTGAGATGGAAATGATAAAGTATAAACTATTTTGATTTGAATATAGTTTTGAAATAAAAATGATTTTGGTTTCGAAGTATAAACTATTTTGATTGAATAAATAGTTTTGAAATAGAAATGGTTTTGGTTTCGAGGCGTAAACTATTTTGAAAGGAATATAGTTTTGAAATGAAATGATTTGATCCTTTTGAAATATAAACTATTTTGAAATGACCACGGCGTTATAATAACGTTTGGTAGTTAAAGAGACCGGGATCGAAAGTTGTCATACTCTCTGCCAACTCCGAAAACCACTTTAACAACCGTGTACGCGGTGGAGATTCCAGAATGAAGTAGGATGGTGGCGACGTTCTTGAGGTATATTACATGGACTCAACTCCCGTGAGTTGGCATAAGGTGGCTAAAACAGGAGCGATCTTGGGCCAAAGGAGGTAGCACCTATGGTCGGACACATTCCTTCGATACTATACTCTTACTGGTGATTGATTAGATGGCCATCCTCCGATTTTGATTGGGAGTGTGTTCCGAGGTGGGCGTATGTGGCTGCTGCGTTACCACCAGCCCGTGTGCTTAATTGGTATATCTACGCTGGCATTGCCTTGTGTGCCGTGTCACCTACCATACGGAGCCTTTACTACGAGTTTGTTTTTCTCCCGTAGCCCGTGTGGTATCCTCTGACAGTCACCCAGAGTGGAGATGGCATGATATTGGATGGACTACTGGGACTATTATGTGTGAAGGGTGATATGGGTAGCCCAGAACGCTATTTAAAGTATGTTTATTTTACTGTAGACATTATTATAGTAGCGCAATATTACTACATAGTAAATAGTTTAACGGATCCTTAAAGGATGGGTGATCCCAAGCATCCTTTAAGTTACTGATGCATTTTTGTTACTGTTCACTTAAGTTTATTTACAATTCATAAGTATTTATGTCCTGACTCGAGTGTTTTGTATTTTTCTTTACGCTCGAGTCAGATTGAGTGAGTTAGCATTCAAGATTCACCTTCGGAGTTGGAGCTTTCCTTGAAGATCCAGCCATCTATTTTGCTTTCTGTATCCAGTGATTTCAGTGATGTATTCTGATTTGTACCTGATGTATCTTGTTACTTTTTGTTGTATCATGTTCAACTCTGATGTATCTTATTTTTACATAGTAGCTTCATGAACTACTATTTCTTTTAAATTCCGCTGCATTATTAAATACTCTGTGTCTGTGATCTGTGATTATCTATTTACTGTATATTCTGAGATTTGCCAAATTTTATTAACAACGCGGTATTTTGAGCAATTCAAGTCCGACATGTGTGGATGCGAATGGTTGAAAATATCGGGTCGTTACAGTTGGTATCAGAGCTTTGGTAGCTCTAGGCAAAACTCAGCATATAGAGTAGATGTATTTACAGAATCACTTTCATTCGAGTTGAATCTCTTTCTTTTGACTCGATTCCTTCGAATTTTGGAACGTTCCCTGCGGTTCCAAAATCCATTCTTATTCCCCACTATTCATCTTCATTTGATTCCGGAGTATCCCATAACTCCACTTCGAATGATCTTTATAGTGAATTGGCGGTCTCACCAGTATTCTAATTTTCTTGTAAAGGGGTGAAACTCCTTTACAATTAGCATCGATTCACCAGAATTTATATTTATCCTCGGTTTAGATGCTAGTATCTCCTATTATCCCAAACTTTATCTCTTGAGGTCGAATGTAGATTTACCCAGAAAATCCACATCGATCTTATTCTTTAAGTCACGGTTGACCCGGTTAAGGTTGCCCGCGATTTATTTCAGCTTATCCACCTCCCTACTCTGTATTTTATCATCCTGTCTTTTGTTTCCAATCTATTCTTCCAAACATTTTGAATTGTACTTGTAAATCTATATTTTGTTTTATATATTGTGTTGTTTGAGTTGTTGATGTTGGATTGGGTTTCTGATCGATTCGTCTGATCAACGCTATCGATAAGATTTCCAAAACACTTTGACAGAACAAACTGACACAATATTATTTTAAAAATTTGGGAAATGAAATAAATTTTGATATATAAGTAAATTTATGGAACTTAATAAATTGATTTAAATTGATAATTTGAAATGATAATACTTGATTTATCATTTATTGTTCTACAAATGAATTTACAAATAGTTGTTTATAAATTGATTTGGGAACTGACATTAATTTAAATCAAGAATTTGAGAATTTAATTTCCGTTGGATTTCAAACCTTGTGTTTAAAATTTTAAAAGGATATATTATTTAAAATATTTTCAAGTAGAAATTTGTTTCCAAAGAATTTTAAAGTTTAAAATTAGTGCTCTTCTCTTGGTCGCTGAAAAATAACTTCGGTGATGACTGCAGCATCATCGACATTCATTTTCGAGTTTCGAAGTGAAGAGGCAGTTCTGTAGTCTTCCTACAGCTTTGTTTTGGGAATTTAATTAATTTGAATTTCTAAAATATTACTTGATTTTAATATATATAGATATATGATTGAAATTTGATTTGACATATTATGTATATATTATTAGTTATCTCTAAATGGTTTGAATGGAATCGGAAATTTAATTCTTAAATTCTATCTTAAAGAATAATTTCAATTATGAAAGAAAAAAATTATTTAAAATTTTTGGATAAATGATTCAAACTTGAGATAATTGAATTTGAAAGTTTTATTTGTATAACACACAATTGCATTTCAATACAACTTACCTTAATTTTTTTAAAAAGTTAACAATGTAATTAGATAATATACAATATAAAAGGATTTTATAAATAAAATTTGAGTGGTTATAATAAATGTTATACACTTAAATTTTGCTTATAAAAGATTAACAGAGGTAAACAAAGAAAAATAAATTTAAAGAGATTTTATTTAAATAACTTAATAATCAAATTTGATTTAATATGGAACCTTAAGTCTAACCCAGAAATTTTAATAAAGGTCATTTCCTAAAATGAATATGTTTGTATACTAAATAATGTATCTTTGAATAGAAAATAAAATATATTTGAATGGGATATTTTGTAATAAGGTTTATTTAACTTGAAATCATAGTTTAATTGATGTATAAATGAATAAAGGTGTAAAGAAATTTGATTGCTGTATTTGCTATGATATCTATTTTATAAATAAAATATTTTATTTATAAAATAGACATGTCTTGTAAAATGAATAATTTTGATTTAAATAGTTAAGATGTATTTTTAATATCACTAAAATTTGATTATTGAGAATTTGGTTTTCAAATGGAAATTCAAAGTGTAACTTATTGAAGGAATATCCTATTTATGAAATGAGTATTTTAAATAAAGTGTTAGGTTATTTGTTAAATTAAGAAATAGGTAAAATAATGAACTTTTGACTTAATAAATGAAGTATAGTTTAATTTGGATATTCCATTCATAAAAGTTGTTTTAATAAATATAAGTAAACGATATCCAAATGAATATTTCTAAAATTGAACTTATTTGAAATACTAATATGTCTACTGTAACATATTATAAGTGCTGCTGTTTCTAAAATAAAATGTTTTGGAAATTTTATAATTAAATAAATGAACTTAGAAATGTTACAACTTTGAAATGAGTATTATTTGACATTAAATTTAAATGGTTTAAAGGAAGCTTATTTTAAAGGTGTTATGATTTCAAAGTATTATGATGTCAAAGCCTGATGATCAAATTTATTATCTTATTTTGTTTTTCAAACTATATTTTAGTTGTCCTTATTTTCCTTATCTTTCTATAGAATGGGGAGGCTATTGTTTATACCAGTCTGTTTAGAAATCTATCTATAATCTTTGATAATCTTGGGTACTCATCTGGATCTGAGCACTGCTTACTCATCTGAATCTTTTTCGTGCTTGTGTTCTTGATTCTGGAGGATCTTGGGAAGACCATCTCCACCTTGTTAGATTTATCTATAACAACAGTTATCAGGTATTATTTCAATTTTTCTTGTCACCTTGTCTTAATCTTATTTCATTCTATCTTTTCTGTACTTTCCCGTACCTCATTCCTTTTCGGGGACGAAAAGTTTTGAGTGGGGGAGAGTGTAACAACCCTGTATTTTGTAATTATTTTAAAATTTAAATTCTTGATATATAAAAAAAACTTTATTTATTTATTTAAATTGGATAAACTTTATTTTATTTATTAAAATGAATATTATTTTTTTATTTTAATATAAATGTTGATTTTGATGTGGATTAGAATTTCAAACACGCATAAATTGAATATTTCCAGAAAATTTGAATTTTATCTTTTGTTATGGAAGTAAATAAAATTTCAAGAACAATGCTTTTCGTTTCGTTGAAATTCGAATAATACTGTGAAAGTTATGCTTTTTACAAATTTGGGTGTAAATTGTTTTATTTAACAATATTGTTTATTTTAAATTATATAAATAATCTTTTTAATTGCCATATCTTATTCTAAATTGTATTATATGTTATGTTACATATATTTTTACCTTTTAAATATTTTTAAAGTGATGTTTGAATTTTTCCAAAGCTTATTGAATTTATTTTCTATTTTTAAAGCCTAGTTTCCATTTTTCTTTTATTTTCTTTATTTAAATTATATTTAAATTAAATTTATTTATTCATTTTTATGTATGCATTTTATTTTTATGTTTTTATCTTTATTTATAAATATGTTTCATGTACATACAATTTTTCCAAAGTTCATTTCATTTATCTTCAAATTTTCAAGCCTAGTTTACATTTTCTTTGCTATTTTCTTAATTTAATTATATTTAATTAATATTTATTTATTTATATTTGTTTATTTGTTATATTTTCGTATTTTAACTGAATTTATATATGTTTTTAAGTTATATAAAAATTTAAAAAGAAATTCCAAGGGTCCAAAAAACCTTTCATTTTCTAGTGACTTTTCAACTACTCGTTTCTTCATTTCCCTTTGCCTTTTCAATTCCTTTCTTTTAGCCGTTCAGTTCTTTGCTGTAACCGTGTATACTCCTCTTCAATTCACGTGAGAAACAATTTTCTTCTCATCCTCAAAACTCACGACAATTTTATTCTGGAATTTTTTTGCTAATGGCATCATATTGCTCAATTTCCTTCTTCATTTTCTATGATTTTGTGCTTTGCTCCTCTTCTAGCTTGCTTGGCCTAGCCCTTCTCCAGCAACTCCACCATCACCACCACCATCTACAGCAGCTCCTCCTCCTCCTTCTCTGACCAAGACATTAGCCTTGACCTTCCACTTGAAGCCATCACCTAAAAACAATGTAAACTTCACCAAACATTGCTAGCCGAGCCACATAATTCACTAACCCTTCCATACATCACTTCGGCCACCCCATAGCCACCACCACTAGCGACTACACCTCTCCTAGACACCACTTCAGATATGTTCAGATCTGACTTGACCTTGGGCTGAGCCCACTTGCCTTTGGCCGAGTCAAAATGCACCAAAATTCCACTATTTTTGGCCTTGACCCTATGCATCCTTCACCTTATAACTTCTACCACCTTCATCCACTTGTTGCCTTGCCTATATGATGTTAAACCTGACCTATAGAACCTTCATAGCTGAGCATATGAACCCTATGGCCAAGCAATTGGAGTGATTAAGGCAAGATTAAGTTGTCTTGTCTTTGTTGCTTTGTATCTCAACTTGTTCAATATTGTTTTGTGTTGTATATTCATATGTTGTATTGTCTTGTTTGTGTTTATTGGCTTGTTACAAGATGATCATCTAGGCTCTCTCCACTTATTTGAATCCATTGTCGTGCTTGTCGTGCCCTTGGAATCGTGTTTGTGTGTCGTAGTGGTCTTCAGCTTGAAAAGGCGAGTCTTTCTCACTCTGACATTTATACTTATGAAATAGTGAATTGATGACAAGTGTTTAGTAATATAAAATGTTTATGCAAGTTAATGATGATCATATGATATGCTATGCCATGTTGTTACCATGTTAAAACTGTTAATTATAACCTGACATCTGATATGTGACATTATATTGTGACATTGACATTATTTATATTGTGTATGCATAATTTCACACTGCAAGTTCCCTGTTAGAGTAGAATCACTATGGGTTGAAATGATACATACCCGAACGGACTTTAGAATAGGAAAAAATCGTTATGGGCTGAAATGATAGGCCTGAGCGATTTTTATTATATTTTATTCGACTTGGGATTGCGGGTTTGAAATGATAAAACCCGGTTTTCTTTGTAAATTACGGATTGAAATGATATATATCCGTATCACTTGACCTAGGCTACAAAATTATATACAGACCCCGTGGTATATTTTTAAATGATTTTTTTGAAATATGTATTTTCAAAAGTATGAAATTTTGATTTAAAATATATATATTATGGTTTTAAGAAAGTTAAATATTAAATCTTGAAATTGTGAATTTAAGTGAATTCAAGTATGTAAATTTGGAGTAAATGTGACGTTTGACTTTAAATTTTATTTTAAGATGTAAATAAATAATGGAAATTAAATTTAAAGTTTTGAAATGATATTTGAAGTAAAATTTTAAGTTTATTAAATTTATAAATTAATAAACAGTGAATTTTGACTTAATAAATGAATGGAGTTTGTAAAATTGAATATTTGATCTTAAAATTTTATTGTGTTAAATCATATGTTAAAATGATTTTAAATGTGAAATTTTGAAGTCTAGAAATATGTTTTTTAAGTTGTAATAATAAAAATTTGGAGTTTTATTATTATTTTTGAAAAGCTAAAATGAAACCTGGAATTTTATAACATTTTCAAAATGCTTTAGTCTTTTGACAGCATTTTAATGCTATTGTTTTGAATCTAACAATGTTTGAAATAACTAAATATCTATTACGACATTTTATAAATGTCGCTATTCTTGAAATAAACCATTTTGGAAAATATAAGCTACGATAGCACTTTATAAATGATGTCGTTGCTATAATTTGACAATGTTTTGAAATGTTATGGATTTTAACACTGTTTGGGCTATATTTTAAAGTGTTAAATAATTTAACTTTTGAAATGGATTTTCTGTGAAATTTTAGAAGTTTTGAATATTTAAATTTGAATTTTTAAGGAATTTAAATTGAATTTGAATTTAAATAAATTTTACTTGGTTATTTGTTAAACGGAATGAAATGTAATATAATAAATGAATTTTTGAATGGAATTTTGGAATGTATTTTGGTAATGATGTTTGAAATAATGAATGAATGACATATTTGATTTTTAAATGATATTTAACTTTGAATATTTGGATTTGAATTCAAATAATGATTTGATTATGAAGTTTTGAAAGGATGTAATATTTTAATGATTTTGAAATGGTTTGGAAATGATTTGATCTTTATTTTAATAAAGAATGTGAATGTTGAATGATATTTGATTTTTCTTTATTTGATAAAGGAATATTTGAAGTTTATATTTGTATGAAAAGATATTTGGTTTAATTGTAATTTAAGTTTATTTTAATAATATTGGATTTATGAAATGAATATTTCAAAACTACATAATAATGAAATTAGATTTGAGATATGAATATATGGAATTATAAAGTTTAGTTTTGAAATGTGGGATATTAAAGTTTGGAAACATATTAAAATTGGATAGCTTATTTTGTAGATCAAATCTATATTTGAAATTTATAAGATTTGAAATGTTTTGTTAGAAAACTGAATTGAATTGAAATTGATGGTTTGATTTGAATTAAATTGGAAATTTGAATTTTTGAATTAAATTGGAAATAAATTTGTAAAATGTAAAGAATTAAATGAATGTTTCATGATTTCAAATGTATGATTTTAGAATGTTATGATTTTCAAAGTGTAATGATTTCAAGTATTTTGGTTTCGAAAGAGTTATAACTTTGAAAGTATTATGATTTTTGGAAGTGAATGTAGGTTTGAGATGGAAATGATAAAGTATAAACTATTTTGATTTGAATATAGTTTTGAAATAAAAATGATTTTGGTTTCGAAGTATAAACTATTTTGATTGAATAAATAGTTTTGAAATAGAAATGGTTTTGGTTTCGAGGCGTAAACTATTTTGAAAGGAATATAGTTTTGAAATGAAATGATTTGATCCTTTTGAAATATAAACTATTTTGAAATGACCACGGCGTTATAATAACGTTTGGTTGTTAAAGAGACCGGGATCGAAAGTTGTCATACTCTCTGCCAACTCCGAAAACCACTTTAACAACCGTGTACGCGGTGGAGATTCCAGAATGAAGTAGGATGGTGGCGACGTTCTTGAGTCATATTACGTGGACCCAACTCCCGTGAGTTGGCATAAGGTGGCTAAAACAGGAGCGATCTCGGGCCAAAGGAGGTAGCACCTCTGGTCGGACACATTCCTTCGATACTATACTCTTACTGGTGATTGATTAGATGGCCATCCTACGATTTTGATTGGGAGTGTGTTCCGAGGTGGGCGTATGTGGCTGCTGCGTTACCACCAGCCCGTGTGCGTAATTTGTATATCTACGCTGGCATTGCCTTGTGTGTCGTGTCACCTACCATACCGAGCCTTTACTACGAGTTTGTTTTTCTCCCGTAGCCCGTGTGGTATCCTCTAACAGTCACCCAGAGTGGAGATGGCATGATATTGGATGGACTACTGGGACTATTATGTGTGAAGGGTGATATGGGTAGCCCGGAACGCTATTTAAAAGTATGTTTATTTTACTATAGACATTATTATAGTAGCGCAATATTACTACATAGTAAATAGTTTAACGGATCCTTAAAGGATGGGCGATCCCAAGCATCCTTTAAGTTACTGATGCATTTTTGTTACTGTTCACTTGAGTTTATTTACAGTTCATAAGTATTTATGTCCTGACTCGAGTGTTTTGTATTTTTCTTTACGCTCGAGTCAGATTGAGTGAGTTAGCATTCAAGATTCACCTTCGGAGTTGGAGCTTTACTTGAAGATCCAGCCATCTATTTTGCTTTCTGTATCCAGTGATTTCAGTGATGTATTCTGATTTGTACCTGATGTATCTTGTTACTTTTTGTTGTATCATGTTTAACTCTGATGTATCTTATTTTTATATAGTAGCTTCATGAACTACTATTTCTTTTAAATTCCGCTGCATTATTAAATAGTCTGTGTCTGTGATCTGTGATTATGTATTTACTGTATATTCTGAGATTTGCCAAATTTTATTTACAACGCGGTATTTTGAGCAATTCAAGTCCGACATGTGCGGATGCGAATGGTTGAAAATATCGGGTCGTTACAGGATTTTTGGTCGAACAAGTTCTGGAGGAAATTGCGATGTCCTCGAAGCTATATGGTCGATCGGACCTGGGGGAATCTGTATGTTGGGATTTGGTGTAGCCTTGGACGAAATCGAGTGATCTGTGGTCGATTAGATTATCAGCGTCGATGGAGTTTTTGGATGGTGGTTGGGTTACAGTGGATACTTGAACTGGCTAAACTTTGATTTCTAGTTTAATTCGACAATATAGATGTTCACGACGATGGAAGGAACGATCAAAGATATACTGAAGCCAACGTCGATGATCAGAGTCATTCCGATCGTATGTACACGTGCACGGGTTCACCTGTACATCCACTGATTACAGGTTTAAGGAAGTAAGGGATGATTCGAGTTTACTCTCGAGGTTTTGCATGTTGATCTCAGGAAATTTGCGAAATTTTCTCGGGTAGATTTAGTGATATCAGAGTTTAGATTCTTAACTAAACTTGTTTCAGGTTTTAAATACAACAATTTTAAATAAAGATGTGGAGTTAAGTTCTCAAATACATAGAAAAAAATCAGAGTTTTAAATATAAGAAAGATGGTATAAAAGTTTTAAAGCTAAAATAAATTTTTAAGTATATTAAAAATAAGTAAATTTTAAAGAAAAATAAAAACAAGTTTTCGAATTTAAATTATAAACAAGTTTTTTTAATAAGTTTTTCAAAGAATTGGTTTTAAGTGAAAAAATATATGTTTAAAATTGTTTTTGGGTTGACTAATTATATTCGAATAATTAATTAAATTATTCTTAAGTGTTCAAATGGGATTTGGTGATGTGATTAAAAGCTAATCAATGAAAAAGATGATTACTTGGTAGAAGTATTAAAGGTTAATTACTTTGTGTAATTAATTAAGGAGAATAATTTATGGATAATTACTGAATGTAATTAAAGTGATTAATTAAGTAAAGGTGGATTAATAAATGATTTAAAGTGAATTAATTAATGATTAAAAATAGATTAATTTGTAAATTACTTAAAAATAAGTAATTAAAGGTTAATTAATAAACAAAGATAATTAGATGATTAATGATTTATAATTACTTGATAATTAAAGAGAAATTAATTAAAGTATAATTTTAATTTATGGAATTAATTAATTAAGGTAATTAATTTGAGGATAATTAATTAATTAAAGGTTAATTAAATAATGAAAGTGATTAAGGGATGATTTGTTAATTAAGGGTTAATTTATTTTGTAATTAAATTAAAGGTTAATTTAATAAATGTGATTAATTATGGACTAATTAATTAATTAAAGGTAATTAATTAAGATGGATAATTAAGGATTAATTATTTAATTTATTTATTAATACTAAATGATTTGTAATTAATTAATCAGGGTTGAGTAATTAACTTATGAATACTTAATTTAATTGAAAATTTAATTGAATTTATTTAGGACTAAACTATCAGTTAATCATGTTTATAAATGATCATTGAATGCTTGGATTGCTTATGAATGTTTGTATTGTATGAAATGCCTTGAATTGATTATTATCTCTGGACTGTAATATTCTGTTCTATGAATTGAGTTGTGTGTAAAATTATTTATTTATTTTGAATCTGTGAATGACAATAAGCGTTATAGATTATACCGCTTATCGATAATTGCTGTGTTTGAATTTGTGATAATTGAATGATGTTGCACTATTAGGTAAAACCCCTGGATTACAATATACACACACAAATATGGATTGCCCGATGAAATTGGTTAAGTCACAGACCTTTGAAATAGTTTTAAAATTGAATTTTGAATCCAAATGGTTTTGGAAATGGAATTGGATTGAAAAGCTTTTGAAAAGAAGTTTTGAAGATGAAAGTTATTTTGAATAATTTAATAAAGTTTTGAAATTTAAATAATTTAATTCTTAATTTGAATTCAAAATTTGAAATTGAATTCCACGTTTGGAAATTATGGTTTACAAGTTATAAATGGGTTTACATGGGTTTAAACCATTTTAAAAGTATTGTTTTGGAAATTTGAATTTAACGCATGGATTTTAACTTGTATAAATGAAATCGAATTTTTCCGAAACGAAAACTATTTGTTTTCAAATAATAAAAGCTTTCATAAAAGGAAAGAAATTTCGAATTTGTGTTAAAAGGATTTCATGTTTGAAATGAAAATGGTTTTTCAAGTTAAGAATAAATTTTTAGAAACGGGTTTGAAAGCTATTGAATCTTTGATTTAAAGATTGGATGTGTTAATCCAATTTGAAATAGAATTGTTTTGAAACCTATGAAATAATCTTCGTGAAAGATGGGTGAACTTTGTGAAGTGAATCTTTTTATTTAAAGATTTGAAATGGTAATTTGTTTAAACCATTTAAAAGAAAAGTTTTGGGTTTTAAGCTGTGACTTAATTGAAATCCCAATATCCATATGTTTTTAAATGTTGCGCTCATTATCCAGTTTAACCGGGAGAGGACCTTGTGTCATATAACTCATTCCAAATAATGATACGATGTTATGGATAGCATTTGAAGACCGTTGGTAAGACCGTGTATTTTCGAGAACGAAAGGATAACCCGTCAAATGATTCTGCATCGATTAGCGCCCAATATAGAGATCTCCATATGTGATGGGGAGTCCGATCGGGATTGGGAATTCCCGGAGTGCAAGGGCTTCTTTGGAAGTGCCTTCGGTTCTGTTCGAACCTGGAACAGACTTGTATCGATGTGTGTCTGACATTACACTAGCTTTAATAAGATCTACATGTTTATAAATTTCCTACTGTCTTTTCTTGATTTTCAGAGATACGCAAACTTATTTCACTTAAAAAAAATTAATTCTCAGTTTATGTTTAAACAAACATAATTGTTTGTACATCATGTCCTAAAGAGGATCAGAGAAGAAGAACTAATGATTTTATCAGATTTTAAACCCTGAACCATAAGAACAGAACAACAGTTTTTATACAAACATGCACACAATTTTCTATATACATATATGCATACATTCAGCTTTAAAACAATCATGCACACATATTTCAAACTTGCATCACAATTTTACTTCAAACATTTACCATATGCATCCAATTTAAAATTGTTTTAAGCTTTTGTTTACTCACCTTTTTTATGAACAGAGAAAGCATTATCTTGAGAAATTGGAAACTGATGTTGTTTGAATCTCGAAACATTGATCTGATCCTAGTTGTTGAAATTGAGTTGCTTGAAACTGAGGTGAACTTGAAATTGTTGAGCTTTTGGTTTGAAATTGGAGAAGACTGCTTGAATTTTTTTCTCTTTTCTTTGTTTACTGGTTTTGTATTATAGGTTATTTTCTTTTGGGTTTTGAAATTGAAGATAGAAAAGAAAATGAGAGAGTAGAGTATAGATGTATTTATAGTTTTAATTATGATTTTTATAAAAATAAACGAAATTGTGACGCTTGTTCATTTAGCTTACAATTGTCCTTAACATGATATAATTAATTTACACTTGTAATAACATATCATTATTAGCTTACATTTGTCATTTATGTTGTATTAATATGTTTTATGTACTTTATGTATATTTATATTATATTTTAAATATATTTTTATATTTATAAATGTTTTTAAGAGTTTTTAATATTTCAATTATACACTAAAAATATTAAACTAGTTTAATATATCCTTTATTTATATTTATAAAACCTTTTAAAGAGAAAGATATAAAACTAATCATACTAAAAAAATCATATATACATATTATTTTAAATCCTATTTATCTGTTTAACTGAATAAACCAGTTAATTATTCACTTATTAGATGTCCTAAAATCTGGGTTATCACATGTTTATATTATTGTATGAATGTGATGGTTTTATGATTGAGCTGCTTGGTTTTTGTTTTCTTTTGTTGCTTTGGACAAGTAATAGCGATTTGTAATTAATCCGATCGAGCCACGCAAATAAGACACTGCCGAAATTTTCTGTAAATTAAAGGGTTGGAAAAATTTTGAAGAAATTTTTAATAACTAAAACTTGATTTTTGGGGTTATAACTTGGAATGATATTAGTTGTTATCGGTGAATGAAGTTAAAGGCTTAAAAGAATTTGGTAATCTAGTTCAACTAATTGGTTTTGAAAAGTTAATGGGTTTGTGGCATTTTTTTCTTACTTGTAAGTTTCGAGGACGAAATTCTTTTAAGGTGGATAGAATGTAACGATCCAGAATTTTAGTCAATTGAATTTGAAATATTTAATTGCTTTTGAATATTGAGAATTTAATTTTATAAGTTAAATAATTGAATTTCAAATATAATGGTATGTGAATATTTGAAAGTCAAACCTGATAATGCTTTTATGTGAATGAAAATGAATTTGGAAGTTGATTTAAATTTTATTTGGATAAGAATGAAGATAGTAAACTTTTGAAATTGAAGTTAAAAATGATTAAACTATTTTATAATAATAGTTTTAATTAATATGCGAAAATAGCCTTCCAGGGCGTTGTCTTGGATTTCGACGAAACCAATTTCATTGGATCCGAAATAGTGAGTTATTATATGTTGTCGAGTTTCATGACAATTGGACATATCATTTGATCGTAAGAGCTCGAAACGCTTAGGAACTAATTATAGAAATTAATATAATATGATTGGGTTTGAAAATTTAAGTTTGGTATATGATCGAAATAGGTCTCAAAACTAGTTGCATTGTGTTCGTAATAAGGGTATTACATATAGAATGCCAGGCAGCACGTCTAGGTAGGAGTTTGAGCTTTTTGAACGTTTAAAGCTTGATATTTTTAAATTAAAATAATATATTAAGCCATACCCACATCCATACCTATGCCATGCCTTAGCCCATATCCTGCCCACGTTTAGCCCATCCCTCCCTCTTCTTTATAAATTGTGTTTACTAGAGAATTAGTTCGCTCGTTTTTTTCAAATCAAACCCATCTCCATCCAACAATCCTCATTAATCATGACCACTTCATGCATTATCGCGCCCTATCACCAACTAGAAAATTATAGAGCTTGAGGAGATGAAGAAATTCAATGTTGGATCATGTCAAATCGCGATGAGATGGTGGCAGCACCTTGATGAATGGTGATCGCATTTTTCACCGATTATGACGACGTGGAGGGTAAATGGCCCATGGGCACTAAAGAGAAAATATAGGGGACATTGAGGGCTAGGCTTGGCTGAAGTTTCGTGGTCTATGGTGGTGCGTGCTGGCAATAATTCACAACGAACGCAACGTTTGGGTGCGATTTTTAGGCGAATGGAGGCATTTGGCGAGGCGTGGCCGATGGGGTTGTGTTCGCCGGATAAATTGAGATTAGTGAATTTAATTATAAACTGAAAATGAAACATATAAATTTAATATCGTTTGCATACGAGGTCCAAATCGAATGTGATAAGTTGCCTTGGGTTCGTAATAGCATTCTCTACAAAATGGAATTGGTTTTGTGACAATTGGAGATTGTTGAATTTTATGTTGAATTTGAAAGTCGTTCGAATTCAAATGAAAACAGAATGCCTCGGCGACAACTGGAATTTCAGTGAGTTAAACTCACCTTTTTGGTTAGCCAGTAATACTATATAGTTGATAAAAATTATTGATTGGATGTTTGGATGATTTACTATTTTATCAGTTGGTTTGTATTTATTTCCGCCCCTGGAGCC
The DNA here is from genome assembly GCA_030765085.1 of Allium cepa. Lineage (NCBI taxonomy): Eukaryota > Viridiplantae > Streptophyta > Magnoliopsida > Asparagales > Amaryllidaceae > Allium > Allium cepa. Next base: position 678,075,816 of record CM060932.1, on the reverse strand, counting down.
GATGACAAGTGGTAGGCTGGTTCTATGTTGGTAGGGGATCCCGACAAGGTCCTCGGTGTTATTTTATCTAGAAATGCACCATGAGGGGCGGTACCCTAGTAGCGCGGTTATTGTATGAAATCCATTCTCCAATACGTGCCTTTACGATTTTAGCTGTATACCTATTATGTTGGAATTTAATCAATGTAACAATTTTGGCTAAGATTAATAAGTATTTGTATCTTAGACACTATTATAATATTAGAGAATTTCATATAAAATGTTTTGGTTATTATAAGGTAAAAACCCATACGTGTTTATGTGCGGTGTGGTCTTACGAGATACTTTTGATTTTCAAAGGTTTTTTATAATTTAAAATTTAGTTGGATGTGTTTTCTTACACTGGTTTTCCAGACTGACTCGGATGTTATAGTTATCTTACTATAATGCTCAGGTCATACCGATCGTATTACGTATTTAGTTTGGATGCTTTGGAGCTTCAGGAGACGAGCTGGAGGCTCAGACATATTCACGTACATGGTTATTTTTCCACTGCATTCCTAGTTGTATTCATCGGCAATTGTGAGGACAGGTTATTATAACTATCCGGGTTGGAATAGGTTAGTATACTATGATTGACATATGTATATACATATATTAATGTTTTTTTGTGTAAGATTTGTTGTATATATATTTGATTAATTCCACCGTGAGATTCTGTGTTGTTGTTTCCTTTCTCTCTTCTTTTTGCTTCCTTCTTTCTTCTTTCTTTTCCCCATAAATATCTGCCTTTCCGTTCAATTTGGGTGGATCATGTGTGGTTGATTGCCACTTAAACTGTATGAATAGTGGGTTATTACACCATTAGAGAGGAACTCTCTACAAGAGAGTTTCATTTAACACATATACACACACCCCCCCCCCACACATACATACATACATACATACATACATATATATATATATATCAAAATTAATTTATTACATTCTATTCAAAATTAAAATTATATACAATCCAAAAAAATAATTTAAAATGAAATGTATGTTAACTACTAATTTACGTATAATATATAACTGTTTCTTTTAAATTAAAATTCAATTTTGTTCTAAAAAACCTTTTTAAGTCATTTTTAGTATCAATTTTTTTTCCAACATGGCCAAGAGAATATACATGTGTATATGTGAATTTTTATAAATAACAAAAAAAATTCATATACATACCCATGTGTGTGTTTGCGTCCAAATGGATAGATACAATATAAGGACTCGTGATAATGTATTCAGTCTAACTATGCATAAATCGTATAATGGGAAAATGTGTGTATGTGTAATGTACATAAAATAGTTACCTTATTATAGCTAGAGATTACACCTTGAATGCTAAATCTGATTGGCTCCATTTAAATCTAAAATCAAATTCTCATAGAAAGTGCTACCTAATTAAAAGAACTACACACCGTTGCTTTTTTATATTTAAATTTGTGTTTTGAAGATTAAAAGAGGGAGTGGGTCTGGAGGAGATTTTAGCTAGAGATGGATGAGGGAAGTGAAAAATGTGAGTAGCTCATATGAGGGGTTAAGGAAGTTTAAGTAGAAGTGAAAAGAAGGAGCTAAAAGTGGATCTAGATCCATAAATTTCTATACCAATTCAAAACCCCGTTTGAATCAAATTCAATCCCTCCTCCTACCATGTAAAGACGGGCACACATTCCGCATATATGAGCCTCTATCCAGTTTCAACCCTAATCTGGTAATATACATTTAAATCAAATTTAAACGTTGATCAATATCATATATCGATACATGTGTATACAACTTTTGTGTACGTGCTTTTTCAACAAAAATCAAATAATTTTTCTCAATTAATATTTCATAAATATTAACTAATTTATAATAATTATTATTTAATTAAATTAGGTGGTAGTCAAAGTATTCAAAGTTTCAATTATGTCCCTCTCAGGTGTGAATTCGATCGGTAATTAATATCGAACAATTCAAATATTAACGTTCATACATCGCCTTAGCTCGTGGTGTGACATTATGACCAAATTTACCGCTTACATAGTCTCGTTAAAATCCAGTTTTACTTATTTTAACTGATAGCCAACGGTGATAATTATTTACAATAATTATCTTTGTCAAAACTATATCACATTAGGACCTATGAAATTTGATAATGGTTAAAATTTCAGTATTGTCCACATTCAACTTTATAATCCAAACACAAAGCCCTTAGTTTAATAACAACAAATATTATCAACTAAATTGCTCTGGCCAAAGACTTTGACTTTGAGCTAACTTAAGTTGACCATGATGCTAACCCCATATAATAAAGGAGAAAATTTTCTATTGAAAAGTGTTTCACTTCCAGTGCTTCCATTCAATCCAAATATAGTCATTCCATCGACGTGTTGCCATGATTAACTATAATCAAGGCAAAGGTTCCACATTAAAGCTCATAGTTTTCTCAAGTTGAAAGAATTGTCTAAAATTGTCATATCGATATTTTCCGTTTACCTTAATTATATTAAGCAACAAAAGACGATCAAATGAATCATTCTATAGTTATCCAATAACTATTAGTATGTTATCCCTTGGTGCCCCCATCATCTGTTAGTAATAAATTTTCCAACATTTGGAGAGTGTTCTGTACTCTAATGTCAACTGATGTATCGATATTCAGTCACGATATGTCTTAACTATGAATATTTAAAACGATGTATTTACTATATTACAATAAGTTTCTCATGATTACAAAATATTATAACTACTATCACAAAGCACACCACTTATGGATCATTTTATCAAATATACTTAAATAAAATAATTAATTAATAAACATATTATAAAAAGTATATATTAGAAAGAAAATCCCGATTTAATTCGAACATGATTCCATTGCAGAGTTAATAATGTACGATAAATTGTAGAAATTTCCCTAGGGCATACCCCTAGCTCTAACAATTTTACCATTGAAAATCGTCCTAAATCAACAGGTACCATTGCAGCGCATTTTGTAGGCTTTGGATGCCGATAGTGTAGGGTGATCATCATAAAATATATGTATGTTATTTCAAATCGAAGTTTATAAAAGGGACTTTTTCACAAAATCATAAATATAATTTTAAATCCTTCCCAGGTTAATACAAGATTTAGAAATGTTGTTTTCAGATTTCAAAACATATAAAATATTCAAAATTAACATATATGCATAATTTTTATTATCTATATTTCAAAAAATACTATGGACAACAAAGGTGCATATAAAGGGTGTTTGTTATGGTGTAAATCACAGCTCCTATAAACATTTACACTAACCATGTACATTATTCATATGTTGCACTTGTACTACACACATATGAGCATATTTGAAACGCTCATTATAATATATCTAATTTAAATTAAATTTAAACTCATTTTAAAAATTAAATTAAATAAGATTTTGTTAAAATAAATTTTAGATTAGATCTAAAATCAATTAGACTTTATAGGCCCAACAAAGATTCAAAATGGATTTTTTTTTTGAAATTCACCTATTTAACCCACTTTCAAATGATCTGTTTCCTTCAATTATATTTTTCTAAGAACTCATAAGACTGGGTTTGAATGAGTATTATAGTATTAACGCTTGCCTATATTGGATAATTTGTTGCATTTCATGAGTTGAAGGCCACCGAACATTTTGTAAGAGAATCACCACATGTTATTTAGGTTATCATCAATTGTAATTTCAAAGGTTACTCCATGTTAAAAATATAGCTTTACCACATGCCACCGTGAGTTATATGATGGGGTTGTCACTGAAAGTTATATGAGTGCTTGTTGTCGAATATGAACAAAATTTTATCACATGTTATGTCGAAGAGCTCTCCGCGTGTCATTTCTTTAGTGGTTATTGTGTGCTATATTTTGGAGGCTATCGCTAGCTAAAGAATAAAGCTACAATATATTGATATACATGCTATCATAAGTTGTAAAGTAATAGAAGTAATATTATATTGTTTGAAAAGTTGTCCCATGTTAAATTTGGGGGCTATCACATATAAAGCTATTGCATATCAACAATATATAAACTACCAAAAATATACGATGAAGAGTTACCACAAATAAAGCATATAGAGGTTATCAAAAGTTATAGTTAATGAAAGTTGCCGCAAGTTATATGTTAATACCTACTACATTAGAGAAGCGATTGCAAGTTATAGATTATAGGCTACCACTAATTGTTGGCGGATATCACTGTAAACTAATGTTGTCGCATGATAAGTAATTTTGTTGCATGTTACCTACAACTATCATAAATAAAAGGGACAATCACCATTTAATATGTGGTGGTCCACGATTGGTCAAGAATTTCCACATAACCATGTTTATAAGGAAAATAATGAAAATTTAGAGCATTTACATTAGAGCCCAAAGTGCTACGTAACATCGTCCTATAGGTCCATATTGCCATTGTCAACATGGAATAGGCCAAATGTTTTCATGACACATGTCAAAGATTTAGTGGAGAATTATTCAAAATCGTTAGATTAAAGGCATATATCAAGATCCAATAATGACCAACTACTATAAATAGACACGCAAACCCACATGAAATGGGGTTTTTCTCTCTTGATCTTCTTCCTCATCTCTCATTTGCATTTCTATAAATTTTCTAAGAGCCAAATTCTAATGGTGGAATAAGAGTAAGTTACTTGTTGTATTTATAAAGAGATGCCTATAAAAATATTATATGCAAAGTGGATGTAAGAGAAAATGACCTTTGAACAACTTTAACATTGGTGTCTTCTATATCCCATTTTTTCTTTTCTATCATACTTTGCTTTCTCACAATCACTTTCAAGCCACCTTAAGCTGGTAAGCTCCTAATATCCAACAAAATGGATTTAACTAAAAGTTTGTTAGATATGCGTCTACTCTACGATAAAGTAAAAATAATAATGCATCTTAGAAGTGGTTATAGAGACATTGATCGTCAAAATTTTCTTCGCCCTTTTATTGAACATCATCCTCGTTGACTTTGCAAACTTTTATCATAAAATATTGAAGTTTAATATGACCATAACTAAAATAAATTTGACATTCTGGTGAGGCATTTTCATATTTCATTAATCACTTAAAGATCTCACTGTTCTTATAACCCCTTACCCATAGCCCCCTCTCGGCCTCTATCACCCTTAGAAGATCATTCTCAACACTCATATTAACCAAAATATTTCTTTGAAATTCTACTTCCATTACAAGTTCGTTCTTCCACTTCAATAAGCACTCCTAAGGTGCTAATGAAAGCATTGACATTCATTTCCTCTAAGTTGAATGCCTAACCTAAAATACTTGTTAATAGATCGGTTCATGATGTTGATATTTTTAATCAACCTTAGAGTTATCATAATACATTATGAAGAGTAAATGATACTTGCCGACCACTGGGCTTAATGACAGAAAAATGAAGGAAAAAGCGCCTTTAGAGGTAAATGACACAAGATGTAAAGTAGTTTGGCCAAGATGCCCAGTCCATTGTGAAGTTCTCTTATTATATGGTTACCTTACAATTGCAAGAGTGATAAAAGAATAATAAGAAAATATGATATACCTAAGACTAACGAATCTAATAATCTCAGGATGCTACTGATCTCAGGAAGCTTGAGTGGCAGATAATGGGATCCAATCCTCCAGGTCCCCTCCACTAGGGGCCTAACCAACTGTGGTATCTGTAACTATCTACCTTTTTTACTCTTAAAGATGATACTTAATACGTTCATGTGCATATTATCTAGTTGTCCGAAAGACAAGCCATTGGGGTAAAAAGAAAACAAACAATAAGAAAGCAACATTGAACCTCACCACCCAAGGAAATTCTATATAATAGAACATAAGATAGTATGTATGGTCACTTTCAAAATGAAATATTAGAGGTACTATAGGACTAACTTCAGCCAGAGACAACTATAACTCCCTACCCCCACAATTATGATACAAAACTATACACACACAATGGAAATAAATTGATAACTAAAAAACGAAGAAGCCTCCTAACTGATACTCCTTTCAAATGCATCCGTAAGAACCTGAACTACTTGACTACTCATAAAATTAGAGCACCCAAGTGTCTAAGGGAAAGAAAGAAAAACTCCAGGTCAGACATGAGTCTGAATTTAGTAAACTCAAAATATTGAATTGTTATACTTATAAAATCTTTTAAGATAAAGGTATCTCGTAAGACCACGCCACGCATAAACACGGATGGGATTTTACCTGACGATAACCAAAACCTTTCTGTAAGAAATTTTGTGATATTATAATAGTGTCTAGGGTTTAAAATAAATATTTAATCATAGCTAAAATGGTTACATTAATTACATTCTAGGTTATATAGTATACATCCAAGTCCGTAAGCACATAGTGGAAAATGGATTCCATTTAATAACAAGGTAAGGATCTACCTTTCATACTGTACACCTCTAGAGAAATTTACCAAGCCTGCAAAACATTTGCACCTCTGCTGTAACAACCCAGATTTTTAGTCCGTTGATGTTGAGCATTTGATTAAATGGAATTTTAATATGAAGTTATCGATCAAATAAGTGAAATAAGACTTAAGTTCCAATTATAGCGATTAATTGAAAAAATTTAATTGTTGAATTTACAGAAAATCGTTTAAATAATTGAATTGGAGTTGAATGCGAATCGAAGCGATTTCTAGTATGGATATAAATTCTATTTGAATTATAATTGAGTAAATAAGTTTTTAATGCTGGAATTTCAAGTGATTTCATCAATTTTGAAAATCGTTGATTTAATCGACACGTTAAAATAGCGATCCAAGGCACAGTCTCGGAATTTAACGAAATCAGTTCCATTGGGTCTGTAATAGTGTATTTTTATTGGATTTCAAATTTTATAGCGTTCAGATTTATCGTTTGGTCGTGCGATCTAAACACGTGTAGAAATAATTTAGTTGAATTTAAATTAAATAGTAGATTTAAAAAGCTATCTTCCACATACGATCAAATTAGGATTCGAAACCTGTTCCATTGGGTTCGAAATAGCGGTATAACATTGGGAACGCCAGGTGGCATGCCTCAATAGGGTTTGTAGATTTTTAGTTACCCAATACGTGATATTTTTGAATATATATCATGGGTCAATCCAGCAGCCTTAACCTATACTGGAGCACCGTAGTATGCAGGCCGACCTAGTGTGTACGTATAGCCACGCCTTTCATCTTTTCAAAATCGCGAGCCTCCCTTTCTAACAATATCGTGATCAAGCAGGAGAGCGAGGCACTGTTGGTTGTAGCGACGTTGAAGAAGTAGGTGGTGGCGTAGTCAAATCCGGAAGGAGGGGATTCACGATTGGATTTGAAGGGATTTTGCACGTGGTGGAAAATGATGGAAAGGGGAGGCGAGATCATGGGCTGGCGGCGGTGTGATTTTAGGGTTAATGTCGAAGTCGCGGCTCGATAGATGATGGAGGAAAGGCACGGTGAAGAGGGGAAGCTCACGATGACGCGACTATAGATTTGATGGTAGAGGTGGTAAGCTTGTGAGTTTTGGTGATGCAGCGGTAGTGACATGAGAAGTCACGAATGTGGGCGGCGATGATCGAGCCTAAGGTTTTGAGTTACTGACTGCATACGCGTATGCGCAACAGGGTGGAGGCGATTTCTACAGGAGTGGTGGGGCAGCGTGAAAGAGAAAATCTTGGTCGAGGTCGAGTTCTCAGGTCCGTAATGGGTAGGTATAATGCTAAAACTAGGTTTAATTATATAGTTAGTTTGTTTTAGTTAGAATTGAATTTGAGATAGCTAATAAAATTTAACAAAACTGCATTCGAGGTCCAAAAATCTTGAAATAAGTCGAGTGTGATTTATTGTTGAGAAATCTACGCAATGAAAATTTGTATGGAATTTATTGAAGATAGCTAGAATTTTAAATTAAATTCAACGTTTTTCGATTTAATTTAAAAACTGGAACGGATTACAAATAAAAATCAAGATTAATAAATCTCACTCATTTTGGATTGATGTAGTTATTTTAAAATAATTAAAATTAATTATTGAATGCTTGGTTGAATTTATAAATATTTATCTGTTGAATGTTATATTATATATAGTAGTGTGTGTGTGTGTGTGTGTATTAGTAGTTGGATATAATTCTCGCCGTTGGAGCGAATGATACCCTATGTGCCCCACATAATAGCGGATGGTCCTATATTACTATGATATCCCGCTTCGAAGCGGGTTGGTATTTTATGTTATCTAACATCTGTGGATGTAAGGAAACAGGTTGGTGGATCCAAGTGGATTTCTCAAAAAACGTTTATTTTAATTTCATATATAGTGATATATGATTTGTGTGAATAATCTATTATAGATTTTGTGGTGATTTGAATTATTGGATGCTATAGTAGCACTAGCCTAAATTTGTTAATTTAAATACCATAAATAAAATTTTCGGGAATTTGAGGTAATTTAAATGAGAGATTTTGAATATAAAAATATCTATATCGAAATTTGGATTATTTTAAAGAGAAATTGATTTGGATAAATAAATGATTTGATATAGGGTGTATACTTATCTACTAGTAAATTTTTAATGAATCAGAGTTTATCGACCCTCGAAAATCGACATCAATACGTTCACTATATAGCATGTCGAGCAATCGAGTGCCAAAAATACCAGATCATTAGGGGTGAAGAAGAAAAAGGTAGAAGAAACTAGAACAACGCAGAATCTCACAAACGTAGCAGAACAAAATATATATATATATATAATAACAGATTTTAAATACAAGAGTTGTACTGTTAATATACAGACCATTATCAGAGTACAATAGACAACAATCAAATTAACCTGGACGGTTTAATAACTTATCCTCACAGAGGAAATACAAATCAAGTATGGAAATACGTCTTGCCATCCAGCTTCCCACATTCATAGCCATGATTTTCTCCTATCAATCACATATATATTGTTCCTCAAACTCCTCTTTTCATTGCGTGCAAACAAAGAAAAAAATTAATTAAATACATCAAGTTATTTGTTTTATAGTATTGCCATTTTATTTTCCAAACCATTCAAACTCTTGCCTTTTATTGCCTAGCCTCTTCATTACATTTCCTAGTCATTTCCTCCGCATTCTTAGCCATGAATTACTGTACTCATTGCCGTGCATATCAAGTTGAAAATTTACATACAAAAATTTATTGCCCATTATGTTCTCATTTTTCATTTGCACTTAAGAATAAAATATATAAGTTTCTTTCTCTTTAATTCTTTCCTTTTAGATTTCCTAGCATTTACTCCTTTTCTATCCGTTTCCCCACCTTTTTCTTGCCGTGAATCTTTCCAATCACACACAAAAATCTTCTCAATATCTCACTTTCCATTTGTGCGAAAAGAATTAATTTATACAAGCTTCAAAATCCATGGCTTCCTCTTCTTCTTTTCTATTTTTCTTTTTCCTTTTCTTTGTTTTGTTCATGTCTTGCTCGGCCTCTACCATGCCTTAGCCGACAACTACACCATCTCCACCACCACCAAGACTACCTCCACAACCTCATCACCCCCACACAAGCAATGCCGTGACCACCAAGAGAAATACGTCACCATCCCATGATGAATAACCTAGCCAACCACCACTATTTCACCCTCCCCATCATATTAGCCTCGGCCACCAATTGATCCACCATCTACTTGTCATGCCATGACCTACAACATACCTTAGCCATGCTTTATGATTTTCCTAGACCCATGCCATCGCCAAGGCCGAGCACCAAACCCTATGGCCGATCCTATTGAACCAAAACCCCTTGCCCTTTAGCCTTCCATGCATTTGAAACTTCCATCTCATCACCTTCTAGCCGTAGCCGTACCTATTGACCTTTGGCCGAGCCTAGCACACCAAAAACAAGTCATGGCCGAGCACATCATGGCGTGGTCTAGCCCATTGAGACATGGCCAAGCCCACTTGTGGGTTAGAGCAAAGGTTGTGTCACTTTTATCTCATATTTTCCATTGTTGAAATTTCTATTCTTTTGTATTGAAATATATTCTTATATATGTTGTATTTGTTTGCGTACAAGATTTGGATCTGACTCTTCATTCACTCAAAAATATAGTCGTGCTTTATCGTGCCTTTTCATGCTTTGTGGAGTTTAGATTTGGGTTTGAATTTCAATTCTAGCTTTAAAAAGGTGAGTTATTCACTCTAGACATTACATACTTATATGATTGTGAAATGATGATAAGTGAATTGTATAAATTATTATGCTATGTTCATACCTGCGTGTGATATGTTAAAATGATGTTAAATTCTATTTATATATTTATTACATCATTTGATAAGCTATGTTATGTTATATTGTTCGTTTTATTTAGGGTATCACACTGCAAGTTTCCTATCGCTATGGGTTGAAATGATACATACCCGAACGGACTTTAGAATAAGGAAAATCATTATGAGCTGAAATGATAGGCTCGAGTGATTTTTATTGTGATTTTTATTGCGTTTATTTTACTTGGTATTGCGGGTTTGAAATGATAGAACCCGGATTTTTCTTTTTAAATTACGGATTGAAATGATAAATATCCGTATCACTTGACCTAGGTTAGAAAGTATTATACCGGCCCATGGTTATATTTTAAGTAATATATTCCTAAAAATTTATTAAGTATTATTAAATAATATTTCCCTAAAAGATTTTTAAGTATTTTTGAGCTTTATAAATATATGAAATTTTGACTTAAAAATTTGATGTAATGCTTTAAATTATAAAGGTGTATTGGTTTTTCTATAAGTTAAATTTTCACAAGTTAATAATTGGTTTTAAGATGAATTAAATATCTTTATTGATGATAAATAACTTAATAATTGAGTTTGACCTAATATGGAAGTTGTAAACTTAACCTAGTACTTGTTATGAATTTTACCTTATGAAATGGACATGGTTTGAATAATAAATAATGTATTTTGAATGGATAATATGGAATACGGTTTTGATTGGACATTTTGTAATAAAATGTATTTAACTAGAAAATCATAGTTAATTGATGTCTAAATGAATAGATCCATAAAGAAAATTTGATTGTTATATTAACTATAATAAAATATTCTATGTGAAATGTTATGTTTTGTAAGATAAATAGCAATGTCTTTAAAATGAAAAAAATGTGTCTTTAAAATGGAAATATATCTTAAGCTATAACTTAGCTTGATAATTGGAAATTTGGTTTTAATGAAATTTTTAAGTTAAGTAAATAAATGGAAATTTATTTTTATTTGTGAAATGGGGATTTTTAAAATAAAGTGTTAAGTGGTTTGTTGAAATAAAAGTTAAGTAAAATAATGCGTTTTGACTTATAAATGAATTGTAGTTAGATTGGATATTTAATTATAAAAATTTATTCTACATAATCATAAGTTAAATAATATCCAAATGAATATTTTCTGAAGTGGGAAATATGATTTTTTATAAGTTAAATGGCTGAAAATTGAAATTGTAATGTGGCTGAAATGTTAGTATAAAATCTAAAATTTTATTGGTAGCACTTCAGAAATGTTGTTTTAGGATAGCATTTGCTAAGTGCTATCAATTATGAAGCTTAACTAGGTTCTGAAATAACTAAATACCTATTACAGCACTTTAGAAGTGTTGTTGTTTCTGAATTTGAACTATTTTTGAAAATAACTAAATAACTACTACAGCACCTTTTAAATGATGTTGTTTCTGAACTGAACTGTTATGTATAACTAAACACTATCACAACACTTTATAAGTATTGCTGTTTCTGAAATTGAGGTGTTTTGAAATAATAACTAAATACCTACCGTAGCACTTTATAAGTGCTGCTGTTTTTGAACTTGACATTGTTTTTGAAATATTACTATATATACCGTAACATTTAATAAGTGTTGTTGTAGCTGAAATTTACAATGGTTTGGAAATTTTATAATTCAATGAATGAACTTAGAAAGGTTACAACTTTGAAATGAATATTATTTGACAATGAATTTAAATGGTTTAAATGAAGGTCACTTTAAGGGTATTATGATTTTCTGAGTATTATAATTTTCGAAAGATAACATTTCCAAAGTGTTGTGATTTTAAGTAGTACGAAATTATTAGGAATTATATTGTCCTTAGATATATAAAACTAAAATTTATGGGAATTGAAGATTTAAGAATATGACTTTATAAAGTGGGTTGGTTTAAGATAATTTAAAGGAATATTTCAAGTAATCGAATTGAAGGAATATTCAATGATTTGGAAATTTGGGTTTATTTAAATGATATATTGATTTAGTTTTGGGATTTAAATGATGTATTAGTACTTTGGTTTTTGAAATAGAGATGATATATCGAATTGGCTTTTGAAATGAAATTTGAAATGGATACGATATTTTAGTTTTAAAGTATAAATGATTTTGAAATAAATATCCATGGGTTATAATAACGTTGGGTTGTTAAAGAGACCGGGATCGAAAGTTGTCATACTCTCTGCCAACTTCGAAAACCACTTTAACAACCGTGTACGCGGTGGAGATTCCAGAATGAAGTACGATGGTGACGCATTCCTTGGAGGTATATACATGAACCCGACTTACGTGAGTTTGCATAAGGTCGCTAAAACAGGAGCAATTCGGGACAATGAGGTCGCTCCTCTGATCGAACACACTCTTTCATATTATATTCTGACTTTGAGATTGATTTGGTGGCCACTTTTGATTTTTTGATTTTGGGGGTGTGGCTCGAGGTGGGCGGTAGTAGCTACTACGCTTACCACTAGTCCGGATAGTAATTGGTATATCTACCTTGGCATTGCCTAGTTGTGCCGTGTCACCTACCCTAGCGAGCCTTGTACGAGTTTGATTTGTGTCGTACCTATGAAGCATCTTCTCGTAGCCTCCTGATCAGGAGGTATGCAGGTGTTGTATAGACTATTGGCACTATTACGTATTAAGGGCTATATGTGTAACCCCTTAACGCTATTCAAAAGTAAGTTTATTTTACTATAGACATTATATTAATAGCAAAATATTACTACATAGTAAATCGTTTAACGGATCCTTAGAGGATGGGTGGTTCCAAGCATCCTTTAAGTTACTTGCACCTCTATATACAGTTCACTTGAGTTGGTTTACACTGTATAAGTATGTATGTCCTGACTCGAGTGTTTTGTGTGTTTCTTTATGCTCGGATCAGACTGAGTGATACAGCATCAGAGACTCACCTTCGGAGTTGGAGCTTTGCTTTAAAAGCCAGCTATCCATTTCAATTTCAGTATTAAGTTGATTCCAGTGATGCATTCAGCTTGTGCTAAATCATTGTATTGAACTTTTGTTGTATCTTGTTTAACTCTGATGTATTTATATAGTAGCTTCATGAACTACAATCTCTTTGTTTCAGTTGCATTATATTACTCTGTGTCTGTGATTCTGTGATTTATTTATTTGTTGTATATTCTATGTTTTGCCAAATTTAAATTAACAATTCGGTATTTTGAGCTATTCAAGTCTGACATATGCGGATGCGAATGTTGAAAATGTCGGGTTGTTACAGTTGGTTTCAGAGTTTTGGCTCAAGGAAAAACTTGGCACATATGGTAAATTTATTTACAGAATCACTTTCATTCGCGTGTGAATCTCTTCCTTTTGACTCGGTTTCCTTTGAATTTTGGAACGTTCCCTGCGGTTCCACATTTCATTCTTGTCCCCTACTATTCATATTCTTTTGATTTTGGAGTATCGAATAATTCCACTTCAGATGATCTTTACTATGAATCGGCGGTCTTGCCAATCTTCAAATGACTTGTAAAAGGGGTGAAGCTCCTTTACAATAAACACTGATTCACTGGAGATTTATATATCCTCGGTCTAGATGCTAGTATCTCTTGTTAACCCGAATTCTATCTTTTGAGATCGAAAGTAGACTTGCCCAAAATTCTACATTAATCTTCTTCTTTAAATCAAGTTTGACCTGGTTAAAGTTGCCCGCGATTTATATAAGCTTATCCATCTTCCAGCTTTGTTGTTTAACCATCTTGTCCTTTGTTTCAAACTTATCTTCAAATCAGATCTTTCTTCGATTTGAGTTAATCAAATTTGAATCTCTATCCTTGCTTTGAAAATCTGTTCCTATATAGTGTATTTGTAAATCTATATTTGAAATGTTTTATATATTATGTTGTTTGAGTTGTTGATGTTGATTTGGGTTTTTGATCGATTCGTTTGATCAGCGCTATCGATAAGATCTCCAAAACACTTGAACAGAGCAAACCGACACAGTATAGTTTTCAAATTTAATAAATAAAATAAATTTTGTATTATTATATTATATATAAGTATAATTTTCTAAATTTTGATAGTTAATTGAATTGGATGTTAAGAAATAATATTTGCTCTTTCATATATAGCTTGTAATCATTAGCTTTTGTTTCATATATAAATAATTGAACTATAAACATCGCTATGAATTAATTTGGAAATTTAAATGAATTTAAGTCAAGAAAATAAGAATTTAATTTCTGATGGTTTCAAACTTTGGCTTTAAGGTTTAAAGGTTGTATTATATAAAGTATTTCAAGTAGAAATTATTTCAAAGATATTTTAATTTGCAAATCAGTACTCTTTTCTTTGTCGTTGGAAAATAATTTCAATGATGACTATAGCATCATCGGCATTCATTTTCGAGTTTCGAAGTGAAGAGACCATTCTGTAGTTTTGCTACAGCTTTGCAAAATTAAATTAATTTGGATTTCTAAAGTATGACTTAATTTATAATATATGTGATATATGATTTAACATTTAATTTGATATATATTCGGTATACTTATTTATCTCTAAAATAGTTGAAGTTAATCGGTGTGATGACCCGGAATTTTAAGCAATATCAATTTAATAATCTTTGATAATAATTAAATTGATTTGATCATTTTATATTATAAATTGGCAGTTAAGATTTATTTTTAAGGCTGAAATAACAATTTGTTATTATCTATTAATATTTTTCTTACAATATATATAGGCAAGATTAATTCTTTGAAGTTTATAATAATTTGATTTGGAAATATTTATTTTGGTAAATAAGAAGTTTTTAATGTAATAAGACTTTAAATTCAAATTGTAATATATACGAATGTATATATATTGTGATTTGATATTTGTTTTAAAATTTAATATGGAAATTAATAAATATAATGTTAGTATGTTTTTCTATTTGAAATGTGTATATATATTTGTATATATATTTGAAATAGGAAAATTATTAATTTGAATTTAATAAGAGTTTTTAAACTTGAATATATTTAGTTTTGAATTTGAAATGATAATTTGATTTAATGTCTTTGAAATGATATTTAAAATTTAAATTTGTAAAACAAGGAGAAGAGTTTATTTTCAGTTAAAACATATTTTTCTTTATCTTCATCCCAAAGACAAGATGAATACAAATCTGAAAAAAAAATACAAAACAAAGATTCAAATACTGGAATCTGTAAAGAAATCTGAATAAAAGGAAGAAAGAAGCAAAATCTGGATATTCAAAACAAAGATCACCTTCAAAATTATCAACCAACTCAGAAATCAACTGCAAGTAGATTGATTTCATCATGCAAGCTGGAAATTAATCATCTCTTCAACATGCAAAAGAAAATTGAAGCCTGGGAAAAATGCAGATGAATTTAAAAGCATGTGCAATTCTGTCTTCCACTTAATTACAGGTGAGTAAATGAATTTAAAAACAGTTTAAACCCTGGATTTCAAGTTGTTTTTGTGAATGAATATTGTGATATTACCTGAATACTTCAGTTAATGTTGAATGCATGTTGAATTTATGATATTTTATTGCCTGTATAATGCTTCTTTAGTATCTGTAAAGAACAAGTTTACAATTTCATAAATAAAATCCAATAACTTGACTTTGCTTTCGAATTAGACCTAGAGTTGCAAACAGAAGTTGATTGTAAGCAAGTAATCTATCTCAGGAAAATATTTATAGATTTTTAAAGTGTATAAATGGCTTGGTAATTTGAAATTTACAGTAAAATATAAAATTGGGTCAAAATTTGATGAATTAAATTTCAAGTTTTGATTGCATAATTGAATTGCAAATGGAAAATGATGATTTTTAGTACTTGAATCACAATTTTTAATGAGGTATTTAGTGAGTATTTTGGGATTTAATGATTTGGGGTTTTCGACCAAATCACAGCAATCCATGGTGAACTAGGTTTTGCCGTTGGTCATGAAGGTGGAGGGGGCTTCAGAGATCATGCGAAAAATACTATTGTATTTTATTGAGGTGTGTGGTGATCATGGTTTGAGATAGTAGGGTTTGAGGTGCTGTTTTTATCATGAGTGTTCCCATGGGTTTTCGCGGTAATGTGAAGTAACCGGAGGCTGTCGCGAGTGGAGCTATGGTTTCGAGGTGACGTGGGGAGGTTACAACAGTGGTGGCAAGGTTGCTCGAGTTTGGAGTTGCCGTGGAGGGATGGATTTGGGTGATGGTGGTTTCGAACGTTTACAGGTTGAAGGTCGAGATTTTGTTCTCGATTTAATTAGTGATATCTGGGTTTCGATTGAAGTTGTAGGGGTCGAGTGCGACTTAGAGGAGGTCGGCATGGAGTTCGCCGTTGACCGGCGGCGATGTGCACGTGAACGTGCACAGTTTTCGTGTTTCGGCTATGGATGTTAGGGTAGGGAAAGAGAAGAGATGGAAGACTCGGAGTATTCTTCGTGTAACTTCCATTTAGGCTCGAAGCAGGTTAGGGATGGATTTGCTCAGGTTACGCGTGATTTTTGTGGGTTGCTCGGGTTGATGAGCGTGTTTTAGTTGTGGGTTTTGCAGTTTAAAGTTTGGGTTTAAAAGTTTTAAAATATTTAACAGTAAGGTTTCTAAAATTTAAAACAAAGATAATATGATATGTAAATGATTAAAGTTTTAAACAAAAGTTAAATAAGTTTATATATAAAACTAAATTTGTTTCAAAGTTATGTTTAAACAATTTTTATATATAATAAATATGGAAGTTTTAAAATCAAATAAGTGGATTTTGAAACTAAGTTTGTATTAAATTTTTATTAAAGAACTTTAGAAAGGTTTTAAAGATTTAAAAGTTCAATTTAAAATGTGTTTAATTACAATTGATTTATAAATGTTATATTTTATTTCAAATAAAGTTTAATGATTTAAAATTGGGTAATCAATTATAATAAAGATTATCTTGAGTAATTTAGAATTTGAATTAATAAATTTGTGAAGATGATTAAATCATTTTTAATTATCAAGAGTTATGGGTTAATAAATGATTTAATTAAGATAGTGGTTTTCTTAATCAAGAATCTTTATAATATAAGAAGTTAAGAATCATTTAATTAATTTGAAACGATTAAGTTAAATAATTAATTAAGTAATTAATTTGTGATTAATTAAGATAATCACTTATGAGTTAATTTAATATAATTACTTGGGAAAGTAATTAAGTAATTTAGTGGTTAATTATTTGAGGTAATTAAGTAAGAGTTAATTACTTTATGAAAAGTAATTAAGAAAATGTGATTAAGAGTTAATCACTTTAGTTATTAATTAAAGAATTAATTAATAATTAATTAAAGGTTTAAATTATTTGATTAATGATTAATCAATAAAAGGATTAAGAGTAATTAATTAAATGATTAATTACATGTTAAAGTAATTAATTAAGGAAGAAATTTAATTAATGAAGTAATCATTAATTAATGAAAATGATTAATTAATTATTAATTAATAATTTAAAGGATAATTAGTTTATAATTTAGTTTTAATTACTAAATATAATTAAAGTAATTAATCAAAGGTGATTAATTAAAAAAGTAATTAATTAAATATGATTAATCAAAGTAATTAATCAGTGTGATTAATTAAAAGTGATCAATCAGGTATGATTAAAAGATAATTAAGGAATAATTATCAGGATAATTAAAGAATAATTAATCAAGGTTGATTAATTTAGAAGGTAATTAAGAGGTAATTACTTAGTGTAATTTGGAAGTAATTAATTAGGATGATTAATTAATATGATAATTAAGTAAGAATTACTTAAAGTAATTAAGTGATAATTAATCAGGGAAGATTAATTGAAATGGATAATTAAGTGATGTTAGTTAATTAATTTGTAATTAATTAATGAATAAGTAAGTTGGATTGAAGATAATCCAAGTGATTAATTAAGGATTAATTTAATTTAAGGATTAATTAAAATTAATCAAGTTTGAAATCAAACTTGTTTATGAATGATAATTGATTGGATGATATATATCATTGAATGAGTTAATGAATGGATGTTATTGGATGACATTGATTGATGGATGATGATGTGAATATGCTATATCTGAATGTGATATATATGCTGCTATGTGATATGTATAGATGCATGTGATAATAGATGCTTATCTATCTGTGTTGTGAATACATCCATTTATGTTAAGTGATATTTTCTAAATATCTATTGTTTAAATCCCTTAAGTATAACTTGGACATTAAAATGGCGTTTGGTTCGGTGAGACCGGGATCGGGTTTCCATATTTGGATATCCGAAAACCACATCGATTCCATTTAAACGTTAGGTCGTTAATCCAAGTGGAGCAAGTAAAGATTCGAGGTGTAAGGGCTATACGTCAGTATAACTCTGTGGGTGATTCCGTAATAAGTTTGACGGAATAGTGCTTATAGATTCGAGATGGTGAATCAGAGTGCAAGGGCTATGGTCGTTGACTCTGAGGGTGATTCCAATATGAGTGCAATGAGATAGTGCCTTCGGTTTCGTTCGAACCCGGAACGGACTTGTATGGATTGAATGCTTTCAGAACATCGTCAGGCGGACGATGAGCATTCTAAGATAATTGGTCCTATAAAGGTAATCGTAGCCTCAAGCCTCATCAACCGGGAATGGCTAAAACAGGGGAGGTGCAACAAGGCTTCGTGGGTCGCTCCCACTGGAGAGCGAGATACATCCCTGTCTAGATGACCCTTTTATTTCGGCTGTGTGGGCAGTTGGAACTGCAACCAACTGCGGGGTGGTCTTGTTCGGGACTGTTCAGTAAGGAATGGTCCCGGCCTTGTGTTGTAGGGGAGTTAGGGTGGCTCCTCGGTACGGTGATCTAGGCCACGTACTGTGACGGGCGGTACCCCAGTAGCCCTGCCATTGATGGAAACTCATTTTCCCTACGAGACCCTACGGTTTTGTTTGTATACCTATGTAGCTGGAATTTAATAAATGTAACAATTTTGGCTATTTCATATTTACTTGAAAACCCTAGACACTATTATAATATCACTGGATTTTCTAACAAATGTTTTGGTTAGCGTAAGGTAAAAAAATTTCCATGTTTATGTGTGGAAAGTCTTACGTGATACCTTTTGTTTTCAAAGGAATTTCTAAAGTTAAGCAATCTTAAACCATTTACTCACACCAGACCCCTGTCTGACCCGAGTGTTTATTTTCTGTTTTATTAAACTCTTGGGTACTCATATTATATATGAGTAGTCAAGTGATTCAGGTTATCCTTGACGAATTCTGGAGGAGCTTTGGAGCAGGAGGCTTCAGCGTGTAGATATATGGTTAGAGTTTCCGTTGTGTGTTATTCTGTATGATTTCTTGTATTATATTAGACAGAAATATTATAACTGTCTAGATTGAGATGTTTAGTTGTGTACTCTGATGTATATGATACTATGTATATGTTCTATATTATATTTAAATCGTTCCGCTGTGAGATTCTGATGTGTTGTTTCTTTTTCTTCTCTTTCTTTTCTTCTTCTATCCCTTTCTTTCTTAATTAGTGATGCGATTTTCCGGGAGTGGAAAGTCGGGTCGCTACAATCGGAAATTTAATTCTTAAATCTTTTCTTGGTGGATAATGTCAATTATAAAATGAAATCAAAATTTTGAATAAATATTTAAGCTTGAAATAATTGGATTAGAAAATTTTATTTGTACAATATTCTATTACATTCCAATGTAACTTACCTAAATTATTTAGAAGTTAACAATGTAATTGGATAATATACAATATATAAAGGATTTTATAAATAAAATTTGAGTGATTATAATAAATATTATACACTTAAATTTTAATTATAAAACTATTAATAGAGGTAGATAGAACAAAAAGTTAATTGAATAATTTACAATATGAAATGGTGTTAAAGGAATCTATAAATAAATTGGAGTAGTTATAATAAAATGTAAATACACTTAATGTATGTGATTAGATATATTAAGTGGAATAAATTTAATAACAAATTGGAATAAAGAAGAATTAAATTTATTGAATAAATTATAAGTATAATAAATGATTTTCAAATTCAGGATTTTAGAAATTGTTGATTTAAGATAATTGGATGATATTACAATGAAGTTAGAAATAGTTAATATTTATTTAACTAAGGTGAAATTAAATGGATGAAATCAATTACTAAGTTGAAATCTTCATGTTTTAAATTTATTATCTTATCTTGTTTTCCAATCTCTTTTCTTATAGGATATTCTTGATTTTTGGAGAATCTTGGAAAGATCATCTCCATCTTGGTGAATGTACCTATAACGATAGTTATCAAGTAAAATTTCAATAATCTTTTCATCATGTCTTAATCCTATATCATTATATCCTGTGTTTCCTTATTTTCCTGTCTCGTTCCTTTTCGGGGACGAAAAGTTTTGAATGGGGGAGAGTGTAACAGCCCATAATTTCGTAAATATTTTATTTAATTCTTATATAAAACTTTGATTTTTAAATCATTAAAAATTGAATTTCTAGAATGTTCCAATGTAATTTTGGAATTTGTTGTAATTTATTTCCAAATACAATAAAATAAAAAAATTCAGAAAACTTTATATTTTGGTCAACTTAAAGTCAAAGTTTGACCACAGTTGAAAATTTTAAATTTGAATTTTTAAATTCTAATCTTTTTATTTGAAAATGTATTTTATTTTAATATTAATTCTGCTTTTCGTTTCGTAAAATTTTGTTTTATACCTTTTGAATTGGATAAAATACAGTGTTTTACACATAGTTATTTTCTTTATTTTATTTTCTATCTTTCTATGTTAATTTCCTTATTTTATTTCTTCTTTTATTTTGTTTAAAATTTTATTTTATTAGTGGATTTTTTTTGATAAATGGCTTAGAAATTTGAAAAGACCTAAGTAACTTGTCTTTATTTGTTGCCTTTTCCTTTTTTCTTGCCTTTCCATTTGCATAGCCAATTACTTACCACATTCGTAGCCGTGATTTTCTCCTATCAATCAAGTACATATTGTTCCTCAAACTCCTCTTTTCATTGCATGCAAAAAAAGAAAAAAAACTAATTAAATACATCGAGTTATTTGTTTAATAGTATTGCCTTTTTATTTTCCAAACTATTCAAACTCTTGCCTATTATTGCCTAGCCTCTTTATTACATTTCCTAGCCATTTCCTCCTCATTCTTACCCATGATTTACTCTACTCATAGCCGTCCATATAAAGTTGAAAATTCACGTACAAAAAATTATTTCCCATTATGTTCTCATTTTTCATTTTCATTTAAGAATAAAATATATAAGTTTCTTTCTCTTTAATTCTTGCCTTTTTGTTTTCCTAGCATTTACTCCTTTTCTAGCCGTTTCCCTACCTTTTTCTTGTCGTGAATCTTTCCAATCATGAACAAAAATATTCTCAATATCTCACTTTTCATTTGCGTGAAAAGAATCAATATATACAAGCTCCAAAATCCTTGGCTTCTTCTTCTCCTTTTCTATTTTTCTTTTTCCTTTTCTTTCTTTTGTTCATGTCTTGCTCGGCCTCTACCATGCCTTAGCCGACCACTACACCATCTCCACCACCACGAAGACCACCTCCACAACCTCATCACCACCACACAAGAAAGGCCATGACCACCAAGAGAAATACATCACCATCCCATGATGAATAACCTAGCCAACCACCACTATTTCACCCTCCTCTTCATATTAGCCTTGGCCTCTAATTGTTCCACCATCTACTTGTCACTCCTTGACCTACAACATGCCTTAGTCGTGCCTTATGATGTGCCTAGATGCATGCCATAGCCAAGGCCAAGGCCAAGCACCAAGCCCTATGGCCGAACCTATTGAACCCAAACCCCTTGACCTTTAGTCTTCCATGCACTTGAAACATCCATCTCATCACCTTCTAGCCATAGCCGTACCTATTGACCTTTGGCCGAGCCTAGCACACCAAAAAAAAGTCATGGCCAAGCACATCATGATGTGGTCTAGCCCATTGAGACATGGCCGAGCCCAATTGTGGGTTGGAGCAAAGGTTGTGTCACTTTTAACTCATATTTTCCATTGTCGAAATTTCTATTCTTTTGTATTGAAATATATCCTTATATATGTTGTATTTTTTTGCATACAAGATTTGGATCTGACTCTTCATTCACTCAAAAATATAGCCGTACTTTGTCGTGCTTTGCGGAGTTTAGATTTGGGTTTGAATTTCAATTCTAGCTTTAAAAAGGTGAGTTATTCACTCTAGACATTACATACTTATATGATTGTGAAATGATGACAAGTGAGTTGTACAAATTATTATGCTATGTTCATACCTGCTTGTGATATGCTAATATGATGTTAAATGTTGTTTATATATTTGGTACATCATCTGATAAGCTATGTTATATTATACTGTTCGTTTTATTTACTGTATCACACTGCAAGTTCTCTATCACTATGGGTTGAAATGATACATACCAGAACGGACTTTAGAATAAGGATAAATCATTATAAGCTGAAATGATAGGCTCAAGTGATTTTTATTGCATTTATTTTACTTGGGATTGTGGGTTTGAAATGATAGAACCCGTATTTTTCTTTTTAAATTACGAATGGAAATGATAAATATCTGTATCACTTGACCTAGGTTAGAAAATATTATATAAGCCCATGGTTATATTTTAAGTAATATTTTCCTAAAAATATATTATTAAGTATTATTAAATAATATTTCCCTTAAAGATTTTGAAGTATTTTTGAGTTTTATAAATATATGAAATTTTGACTTAAAAATTTAATGTAATGCTTTAAATTATGAAGGTGTATTGGCTTTTCTATAAGTTAAATTTTCATAAGTTAATAATTGGTTTTAAGATGAATTAAAGATCTTTATTGACGGTAATAACTTAATAATTGAGTTTGACCTAATATGGAAGTTGTAAACTTAACCTAGTAATTGTTATGAATTTTACCTTATGAAATGGACATGGTTTGAATAATAAATAATGTATTTTGAACGGATAAAATGGAATACAATTTTAATTGGACACTTTGTAATAAAATGTATTTAACTAGAAAATCATATTTAATTGATGTCTAAATGAATAGATCCATAAAGAAAATTTGATTGTTATATTAACTATGGTAAAATATTCTGTTGTGAAATGTTAGGTTTTGTAGGATAAATAGCTGTGTTTAAAATGGAAAAATGTATCTTAAGGTATCACTTAACTTGATAATTGGAAATTTGGTTTTAATGAAATTTTTAAGTTAAGTAAATAAATGGACTGGATTAGAAATGATATCAAATAGAATTGAATATAAAATATGAATTGTAAAATTTGATATATAACTATAAATGATTGTTATTGAAGTGGAACTTGAATAAAATAGGATTGGATTTGTAATTATGATGACTTAATGAAATGAATACAGATTTGAGTTTTGGAAATCAAATGAATGGTGAATCAAATGGATTTGATTTAAAATGAAGTATAAACTCAAGTATAGAAATTACGAGAATGTGAAAAATAGGTTGTGAAACTTATAAATTGGAAATGGAACTGAAATAAACAAAATAAAGATGGTTTGATACTTTGTCGAAGAAATAAAAATTCAAACTTGACTTATAAGATAAATTGAAACTCAAGTAAATTAAGTGAAGGAATTTTTGAAATAAAAATCAGATATTGATTTATAAAATGGAAGCGAACTAATTGGATAAATTAATTAATTAATTGAATATAGAAATGGAACTTAAGTTGGTTAAGTAAAATGGACTGTAAACCGAAATAGAAATTTAATATGGAACTTAAGTTATAAATGAAAATTCAATTTCAATATAAGCCAATTAAATATATATTTAAATGTTGTCGAATAAAATAAAAGTGGATTGAAATAGGATGACTTAAGTTGTAGATAAATTCAATTTAAGTGTAAATAAATTGGATATTGTGATATCCCGGAATTTCAAGCAAATAAAAATGTGATAATATTCTTTTATAAATTATTTACAATTGGCAAAATTATTCTTTTTCAAACAAATAAAATTATGTGTTTTTTATATGTATGTATATATATCGGTAGATTTTAAATTGAACTTTAATTTGAATTTTAAATTCAAATGTAAATATCTTGAAAATAAGTTAGATTTTAAACTCTATATTTTAAAACTAGTGTATATATATAATAATAATTTATTAATGCATAATTCAATTTTATATATTTTCTTTAAAAGTCATAAATATTAACTAAAGAAAAGATATATAAATGGAAATAATAAGGGATCGGTTTAATATAATAACTAATAGAAAATATAATATAAATATTTGTAAAAACATATTTTCATACAAATTAACAAGTGTAGAGTTAATAACACGTAGTTTAACAAATATAAGCAAATTTTATCATGCAAATTACAAGTGCCATGTAATTTATTTTCTTTTCATTTTTAAAAGTCATAAAATCAAAGCTATAAATATATCTATACTCTCTCTTTCATTTCTTTTCTATCCTCATTTTCAAAACTAAGAAAACCAAAGCCTATAAACAATATACAAACCAGCAAATTAAAGCAAAAACTCTTACAACCTGATTCACCAAACAGATCAAGAAAATTCATTTCAGTTTTAAAAGCAAGATATCAACTCAATTAAGTTTCAGTTTTCAAGCTTTCAAAAAATCACAGCATACCTAGTTTCAAACTTTTTTGCACATTATTTAACTGTGAGTAAACAAACTATAATTTTTTTAAAACTTGATGCATGTAATGATCTTTAAATATTATGGTATGAATTATGCTTTGCATGTATGTATACATGTGATTCCTATATATATATATATATATATATATATATATATAGGTATATGTATATGATATAAGTGTGCATGTCTGTGTTGCTCCTTCATAGGGTTTTAAAACAAAGTATAAATTCAAAATCTCTTCCCCAAATCTCTTATTTATGGAGATGTATAAACAAAAAGTTTTTAAATTAACAAGATCTAAGATTTAAGAATATTTTTAAGTATAATAGGTTTGAATTTATCTGGAAAAGGGGAAAATACAGTGGAATATCTAAAACATGTCAAATTCAAACATCTTGATTCTCTGATTCGCCTATATATTCTGAATCGTCTTTGAAAACTAGGATTTTTAAAAGAAAAATCACAATTTTTCAGTTTGTAAATTGAGAGAATTCTCGGGTTGATTAGAATTTGGGTTTTGAGTGTTTTCTGGTGATCGGAAGGCCCGAGGGTGGCCGGGATCGCCACTGGAGGTAGCGAGGAAGTAGGCGAGCTAGGGAAAAAAGAAGTAGAATTTTTAGACCACCGTGGCAGCGTCACTTCGTCGGAGTAGGGTTTTAGTCCATTTTTTGGTCGGGGCTAGAGTTAGGTTGTTGCGTCGTCTCTGGAGCATCGGAGTTCATCAGAGGTGGTGGAAACGGTGCGAGATTGATCGGCGAAGGTGTGGACGGAGTTTCGTGGTTGCTGGTGATCGGAAGCGTCAGGTCGAGGTGATTTTGGCCGTTGGGTCCTGTTCCAATTGTTCCAATTTTGCTCGATTTCGATTTCTGGTTTGATTAGATGATCTGGGTGGTTGGACTGCTTGGGGTGGTTGTCGTCGATGTGTTGGAGGTAGCGGTGGTGACTGGAGTGGCGGCGTTCGCCTGTGCATGTGTACAGTGTCAAGTATGCATGGTAACTGGGTGGTTCGTGGAAGAGGATGGAGGTGTTGGGTTGGGTCTCTTGGAAGTTGGGTTGTGGATCGAGTTGGGCTTCGTGTCATTCGTGAGTGTGCTTTATTCAGTTTTAAAGTTTTAAACATATGAAGTTTCAAAAAATAAATAAAAAGAAAAAGGAAATTTTCTCAGGTTGGACTTGGGTTTGGTACTCGGTCTAACTCGGGTAGTTGTTGTTGTTACAAGTTTTAAAGTTTAAATAAGTAAGTTTTTAAAATTCAAAATATATCAAGTATAAGTTATTTCTTGTATCAATTTTTATATATGATAAATGCTTTTTAATAATTGATTTAAGAAGTTACATGATTTATTTTACTTAAATTAATTAAGTTAAATTCTTAAGTTTATTTTAAAAACTTAAATTAAATGGTTTAATCAATTAGTTAATTAAAAGGTAAAATGTTTGAAATTAATATGTAAATGATAATTAAGTAATTAATAAAGATAAATGACTTATCTTAAAGTTAATTAAGGTTTTTGGTAATTGCAGATTAATTTAATTAATGAAGTAACTGAAGAGAAATTAATTAATTAATAATTAAGGATTAATTAATTAATAATTAAAGGTAACAAATTAATTAAATTGAGATTAGTTAATTTGTAATTAAGATTAATTAATTAGTAATTAGAGATTAATTAATTTATAATTAAGGATTTATTAATTAATAATTAAGGATTTATTAATTAATAATTAAGATTAATTAATTAGAAATTAAGGGTTAATTAATTAGTGATTAAGAATTAATTAATTAATAATTAAAGATAATTAATCAGTAATTAAAGACTAATTAATTGATTTATAAAAGCAATTAAGGAATGATTAATCAAATCAATAATTAATTAAAATGGTTTGTAATTAATTAATGATTAATTAAGCAGGTTAGTGATTAATTTATAAGTAATAATTTAATTTGAGTTAATTAAATTAATTATAATTATGGGATTGATAAATCTTGCTTATGGATAATTGATTGTATAGAATGTCTGGATTGATTTATATTTATAGTATGATAATATGTGATGTTCTATAATGTGAAATACTTTGGATATAGTTGTGATAAATGTGAGTTGTTTTATCTGTGTTAAATTGCTATGCGTATACAAAGTTCTAGATTGAATTAAATTGTTTAAACCTTAAACAACTTGGCCTTTAAGAAACATTTGGATTTCGATGAGACCGGGATCGGATATCAAAAATTGATTATCCGAAAACCACATCTATCCAAGCTAAACGATAGGTCGTGAAATCTCAAGTGAAGATCAAGATGAAGATTTAGAGTGCATGGGCTATTTATCGTTAACTCTGAGGGTGATTCCAAAATAAGTGTAACGGAGATAGTGCCTTCGGTTTCGTTCAAACTCGAAACGAACTCGTATGGATGAATGCTATCAGACCATCGTCAATGGAGGACGATGAGCATTCCAAGTTAAGTGTTCTACAAAGGTAATCGTAGCCTCAAGCCTCATCAATCGGGAATGGCTAAAAAAGGGAGGTGCACGCAAGGCTTGGTAGGTAGCACCGAAGTAGGATAAGATTTTCCCCGTCTAGAGGTTCCTTTATTCGGCTGTATGGGCGGTTATTGGCCACAACCGTGGGGTTGTCTTATTCGGACTATCCAGTAAGGGGTAGCTCAGGCTTTATATTGCAGGGGATTGGGGTGGATCCTTCGTACGTTGACCTAGACCATGTACTATGATGGGCGGTAACCCAGTAGCCCTACCATTGTATGGAATCCAATCTCCAATAACTGCCTGTATGGTTTTGATTGTGCCCAACAATGTTGGAACGTGAGATGTAAGCATTCCAGCTATTTCCTACTTTATATTGAAAACCTTAGACACTATTATAATATAACCAGATTTCCTATCAAATGTTTAATTATCGTAAGGGAAAAAATTATCTGTGTTTATTGGCGGAGAGTCTTATGAGATACCTTTTATTTCAAAGGTTTTTCAAGTTAAACAACTTAACCATTTACTCACACCGAACCCATGTCTGACCCGGATTTTATTCTGTTTTTCTTAAACTTTTAGATACTCAAATTTTTATGAGTAGCTAGGTGATCAGATTGGCTTGGCGAATTTTGGAAAAGATTGGCGTAGGATTCTTGGCGTGTGTGTGTGTGTGTGTATATATATATACACACATATATTTCCACTGTATATGTACCATCTACTGTATTTTGGATGTAATGGGTAGAC
Organism: Allium cepa; assembly: GCA_030765085.1. NCBI lineage: Eukaryota > Viridiplantae > Streptophyta > Magnoliopsida > Asparagales > Amaryllidaceae > Allium > Allium cepa. Next base: position 678,047,619 of record CM060932.1, on the reverse strand, counting down.
AGGTCTTCACGACTGTCTAATGTGATAATGTTGTGTAATCTCTATTGACTCTGATATATAATGACTATGTAATAGCTATGTGATGTATTATATTTTTTCCATTTCCGCGGTGAGATTCTGATATTATTTTTTCTTTCTTTCTATCTATTCTCTTTCTACGTATTTCTTTCTTAATGATGATACCTCTTTCTGTGGAATGAAAGGCGGGTCGTCACTGTTGGTATCAGAGCGCGAGGTTGAGATAATACCTAGGCTTTGGAGTAGTATCTATCTTAAGAGCGCGTACTACCTATATAAATTATTGGGTTACCCATCCAGGTTGCCAACATGAGTTCTAGGGGAAGGAGAGGTAGAGTTGTGGGCAGCACGACAACCACTAATGGAAAAGGTTCGACTGCTAGCGGGGCTATAAATCCAATGCCGCCTCGAGTAAGTTTTGCTGCTTTGTGCAAGGATTTCACCAATCTGGGAGGAAGACCTTTTAAAGGAACATAGTCCATCATTGAAGTTTAGGCTTAGTTACGCTCGTGTGAGCGAATTTTTAAGAGTTTGGATCTTTCAGATGAGCAAAAGAGAGTGATGGCATCGTGGCGACTTCAAGAAGGAGCTGCAGCATGGTGGGATGCAGTTACCGTGAATATTTCAGAAGATGATATTTCTTGGAGCAAGTTTAAGGAACTGTTTTAGGAACTGTTTATGCCTACAGCTGGGAAGACTCATCTGTATAGAGATTTTATGGATCTGAAGCAAGGGAGTATGTCGGTTTCCATGTACGAGACCAAGTTCAATGAATTATCTCTCTACGGGCCTGGTCTGATCGACACACCGCTCAAGAAGAATGAGATGTTTGTACTAGGAATGAGGCCTGAGTTCCACGAGAAGATGACGACACATCTTAAAGGATCATTCGTGGAATTGATTGACATGGCATTGAGGTATGAGAAGCTTATGAATAAGAAACCTTTGGCATTTGTAGCAGCACCAAGTGGAACTTCTTCCAATCCAAACAAAAGAAAATTCAACCCAAATTGGAAAAGGCAAGTAAAGGGAAACAGGAAGGCAACAATGGAGCTCATAAGTGTTATGCGTGTCAGTAAGAGGGTCATTTGGCTAAGCAATATCCCAGAGGAAGAACTCAGCAGCAGTGTCAGAATGGACTCGGTTCCACATTGGTTCAGAAATTTTGTGTTTCAACTATCAACAACCAGGGCACATGGTGAAGGCTTATCCGCTTCTTCAGAGAGCTTAGCCAACTAAGGTGTTTATTATTCAAGAAGGACCGTCAACTTCTTCGGATAGAAAAGGAAAAGGCATTCTGGAAGGTACTTTGCTTTTAGACGGCATTTTTGTTAGAATTCTGTTTGATTTTGGTGCATTGTCAGGACCCGAATCTTCGACTCCCAAATATTGACATCAATACGTCCACTGTATCGAATGCCAATCAGTCGGATGCCAGAAAACCGAACACTGAGGGTTTAAGAAGAAGAAAAGAAAGAAAAAGAAGAGATAAGATAGTAGAAAATAGAGGGAGAAGAAAATAGAAAATAGAACGGAATAGAAATAGCAGAACAATATTAGAATCTCACAATTCGCAGCGGAACAACATATAATAATAAATGAATAATCTTTAAACAAAGAACTATATCAGTTATTACATTACATTACATTACATTACATCAGAGTGTACAACAAACAACAACAAACAGTGCAGCGGAAAAAGAAATACTATATACTAATAATATGTCATGCCATCCAGCTTGCCTCCAGCAATTCCAGAATATCCAGAATATCCTGATAAACCTAACTCTTAACTGCCCGTGTGGAAATTGGTGGGCACCCAGAGTTTAGGAAGGAAAACAATAAACTCCGAGTCAGTCATGTGACTGGTGTGGGAACTCAAAACAGTTTATTTATCTTTAAAATCAAAATAGAGGAATATTTTTAAAGTCAATTCGCAATGCTTTTTAAAAATGAGACTACCATAAGGCCTCCCGCACATGCACACAACGCAAACGCAGAATCGGAGGAGATTTCTCCTTATGATAGTCAAAGATGCTTGATACGCATTAAAAAGAACATTTGATATTATTATTAGTGCATAGTGTAGGAAAATATTTCGAAGGTAGAATATAAATCTTAGCCAGCATAGACATTCCGCACTTATGCCTACTATAGCTACCATGTTCAATAGCAGGTTACCGCCACATTCCATGGCAGGTTATACAACTAAAACCGTACAAGTCTCATATTGTTTCTTTGGATTTCCAACGAATGATCAGCCAAGGAACTTCCCATTGCCACATGAGAATGCCTCTGGATGGACATCCCCGAGAACCAAACCGGATCTCTACCAACACAAGGCCGGGTTACCCCTAACTGAGTAACAACTGACCGAATATGCCATCCCCCGGTCCTTTGGGACCTTTCACCGAGCGCTCGTAATCAATTCACACAATCATAAAGTGTTTTCAACATGCGTAAGTATCTGGGCTCCATACCATGATATCACCCTTTTCCAGAAGGAAATGCACACATCCTAAAGGGCGCTACCCCTCATAACCTTGCTGCATCTTTCCTGTTTTGACCATTCCCGGGGTGTGAGGCTCGACGAAGTCACGTCCACAAAAACATACTTTATACAAAAGCCATGCTTTGGGTCAACAAATGATCATAGAAATGATCACCAAGATAGACGATCAAATAAATGATCCTATCACAAATAATCAACACAATGATCATATCACAGCAGCACTCAGCATATCACATTACCAAATTGGGAATATATCGCTGATAACCTTCAACTACATAACCTCTGAGCTCGTACGTCTCAGAGAAGGGTGTTAAGCTAAAACAATAAATTCTTCGCCACCAACAGAAATATATTTGAAAGAAACCTGCTTTATATCTCAATTTGTAATGTCAGACATACAATCCATACAAGTCTGTTCCGGGCTCGAACAGAACCGAAGGCACTTAAAAAGAAGTCCTTGCAATCCGGATATCCACGATCCTGATCGGATTTCCCATCACATATGGAGAACTCTATATCGGAGCAACTCGGTGCAGAGTCAATCGACAGGTCATCCTATCGCTCTCGCAAATACCGGTCTTCAACACCGATCTTCAATGCTATCCATTACGTCGTATCACTATTCGGAATGGGTAATCCGAATAACGAGCGCAATAATTTAAAAATAAGTGTGCATTCAAATTCAGCAAATCACAACAAATACCTTTCAAAGGTAAATATTGATAGTCGGTTATTGAACTATCAATGGATATGCACAACATCACCAGATTCCAAATAATTTTCCAAATTATTTATTTCCCAAAGATATCTTTACTAGATATATAATTTTCACACTTCAAAAATAAATCAATATTTATTTTTAACAAATTCCACTTTTTATAAATTCCTTAGTGAATTTATATTTCACAATATCTATGAATATACGATTTCATTTATTCAATTTCAATTTATCTTCAAAAGGATAAATTCTTAAAATATTCACTTTATAATGGAAAACATTTCCATACTTATTTATTCATAAGTAATTCACAAATTCTATTTATTTTCAACACTTGGAGAATATTCAATATACTTAAATCGAAATTAAGTATATATTTCATTCTTTAAGGAAATCATTCTCTTAAACATATTTATTTGGGCCAAAACGAATGTTGCGTAAAACATCGTTACGACAACCCAAAATCACTAGTATAGGGATTCGAAATTAAAATAGATATATAAATCCCAATACTATACAAAACATTTCCTTTCGGAAATCATTTACTATAACAACAGTGTTATAGTCCACCATTTCCTTTTATTTCTCGAAAACGTCTATTTCAACAATCAATGTTGAAATCTATGGTTTCGAATCTCAACCCAATTAAAACATCGTTAACTTGTTTTAATTCTATTTAAAACATCACATTCAAAACAATTTCTTTAACATATTATTCACTATTCAAAAACGTGAATATACTTGTTAACAAATTTCATCACTTCTATTCATTTTATTTCAAAGGATTATTCACTGTCTAAAACGTGAATATAACCCCATTAATAGGTTTCAACAATTTACTTATCAAAATAAGTCGTTTGCGAATTTATAAAACAACGTTTATAAATTCCTTTATTAACCTACTCAATTCATAACTCAATTATAAACCAAAGATCTATATTTTAGGTTAAACACATATAATTTATTTGTTTGCACAATCGTTCCTTTAAACTTCATAATTATCAATCTTATAACTTATAAGATTCAATTATTTATCCAAATATATTCTTTAATAACTTCACAAAATTTATAAATCTTACTATTTATAAATTTCATTTATAACTTCACCGTTTATAATTCTAGAAACTTCATTTATTTATGAAATTCATTCACTTCATTCAAACACTTATAAAAACTCGTTTTATAATCTCAATATTTCAATTTATAAATATTCATTTATAAGTCTCTTATATAAATCAATTTATATTAATATTTCAAAACGTCTTTAAAGTCTTTTATAATTTCACCATTTTGATTTATAAAATAATCAAATTTTATAAATCCTATTTGTAAACTTTTTACAATAAATCCAAAAATCCCAATTTAACTATTTTATAAAATTATTAACCCCATAATTTTAAGAATCAACTTTTAACTAGTTTTCTCAAAAATCATAATTTTTGTAATATTAAGATTTATAACGTTTATTTATTTATTTATAATGGATCAATTCCAAAACATTTTATAAACGTATACTTTCAAAAATCACTTTAAAAACAATTTTAAAATTCCAAAATTTGGTCCAATGATGCTACATACCAAATAGTCAATCACGACAACAATGATATCATATATCGATATGATAATCCATCAAATATCAAAATATCTGAATTCAAATAAAAACTTTTGAGGAATCCAGTTGGATCCCTCCAACCTGTTTTCCTGCATCCACAAACATTAGCACAATACCAATTCCGCTCCAGTACGGAATTATCGCGGTATATGGGATTTAAAATATTGTCCGCTTAATAGACGGCGCAATAGGGTCTCATCCGCTATACAAATGCGGGAAATCAATAACTGCAATATATACATATGCCAATATATATATATTGCTATTATATATAATACCAATTTCACTGTTTATGAAATATTCGCGGTATATGTTTTTAATGAATAACATCCGCTTACTAACGGCGCATAATGTCTATTTTAACAATCAATAGATAACAATCATCATTCAAACATGCATTCAAATATTTTAAATCTAATTATTTAAAATAAAATCGAAACTGATTCGATTGAGTGAGAAGTTCTCACCTTGATTCCAATTTCGTTTTAGCGATTTATTTCGAATAAAATTAAACGGACGTTTAATTTTACCCAAAATTCTCACTAACTCCAAACGACTCCAATCTAACTCCATCGCGTAGTGCTCGTCGATACGATTCCAACGCAACTGGTTTCGCACGTTTTCGACCTCGTATGAAAAAGTTATGCATTTAAAAGTTTACACGAATTTTAAATATAAAATTTACAATTTATTTTTATTTTTAAACCTATAACAGTTCATGGCCGTTAGATCCTATGACTTTGCATCTGGGCCGCACCCCCCTACCCCTTTCTTCTTCGTTCTCTTCTCCAGTAAACTACACGCAACCAAAACCCATAGCTCAAATTTAGGTTTTGATTTTGCGACCACCTCGATGCATGAAAGCACGATCAGGAAGCTCCATCTTGACCGCCTACGCGAGGACCATGCTCGGCTGGAGTACCATAGAGCTCGGCCACCCCAGGCACCTTGATTTTCGTGCCGACCTGATGCAAAACGTAAGTATGTAGCCTCCACTCCGTCACCCCAATTCCGATCATCACCGTATAGAATCAAAGCTCTCGCCGAGCTCTTCGACTTTCGTGTTGAACACTTCGCGTAATTCCTTGTAGATTGAGAGTGATTGAGGAGAGAAGATTGATAATTTCTGGCCATTGATAATAGGGGGTGGCGGCTGCAGATTTTAGCCCTAGGGTTTTGTAATTTTTGCAAAAAATGAAGAGAGGGGGGCTTTTATAGAAAATTCGCACGACACTATTCATCCCGGATTTTCCGAACTCTAAACGAAGCGTGCCGGTTGGCGTTTCTAAGGTTTACCCCGTGTTCCAGACACAATGAAACATGTTTCGGGAGCTAATTCGGTCATCTGTGCGAGTTATGGCAATAAACGTTCGATTTAAATTAAACCGATTTAAACGATTTTCTAGGCGTTTTAATTTGTACCGGACAAACGGTAAATCCAATTGATACGAAATTTGAAACCTTACAATAATATCACATTACGGATCCGATGAAACTAGTTTCGTCGAAATCCGAGACTTTTTGAAAAATGGCTATTTTAACTCGCCAAATTAATATTAAAAATAATTCGATGCGTTTCGAGCTGCTACGATCAAACGATAACTCCGATTGCTATGAAAATTGAAATCCGATAATAACTAACTATTACGGATCCAACGGAACTAGTTTCGTCCAATTCTGAGATTGTTCGAAAATTGCCTATTTCCACTAGTCAATTTTAATATTAAAATATTCAATTTTCACAAATTAACTTTAAATTTGATTTTAAAAGTTCTAAAATATCATTCTAACTCCAATATGATAAAATAAAATTTTACAAATCATTTTCAATCATATTTAACTCAATTTTTAATTTATTTCTGTAATTTAACATATTAAATTATCGATTTAATTATCCAATTAAATCCAATTATTCGAAATAAAATTTATTCGACTTATAAATTCACATATTAATATTTAAAATTAATTAAATATTCAAATTTTAATTACTAAAAATCCTGGGTCGTTACAATCTTCCCCCCTTAAAAGAATTTCGTCCTCGAAATTATTAAGTAAGAAAAGTTACAGAATCTATTAACTTTCCAAAAGCCAATTTAAACTTCTTACAATACTTACTAAGTTTTCAAATCATACTTAGTTATCTTTTCAAAAACAACTACTATTGTTTAACTTTCAATTCCAAAATCAAAGTTAAAGTTTTCAAAATTTTCCAATTTTCTCAAATTTTTTCTAACGCCTTAAATTTCCGAAAAAATTCGCCATAGTCTCCTTTTCGCGGCTCGATCCGAAAAAAAAATGACAGTATATATATCACAAATATACATCTCATCAAGTAATGAGGCATCCCGAAGGGAAAAAAGTATAAAAGTACAGTATGTAATCCGAGATATGTACCTTATATTTTATTAGCAAGCATATACGGCTAATATAGCGCGAAAGCGAGCTCCAAATGCGAAGCAAACGCGATCCGCACCTACTAAACACTCAACAAACAACATGAGAATCATGCATATATGACAATAGTATCAATATACAACATATAACAACATAATAACTATATATGCCAACATAGCAAATGCAATAAAAGCAATATATATTCAACCATCAACCAACTGGCATTCATAACCAATAAATATTCATTCACTTATTAATATTCAATGAAATGGGTTTTCAATTTAATCACATTTGATTCATTAACAGTGGATGTTCTTACTAACATTCATTTTCAATTAGTTTATATTCACTAATTCTTATTCAAGTTGGTTCACTTCCAAATCAAATTCAATTCTATTTAAGATTCACTTAACATCCAATTGAATTCCAATTACTTTAGCTTCCAATTTCATTAACTCAATTTCATTAACACTTAATGAATTATATACAATCAATCAACTAACAATCATATAACAACCAATGTATATCAATTGCAACCAAATTCCTTTGCTTATATTCATTCAATTTGGTTTAACACCATCACTTTCAATTGGTTTAATTAAATTGATTTTCATTCAATTATTCAACTTCCAATAACATTAGAATTTAATGAATTAACACTTACATTCATTATTTCATATCAACTTAATTTACATTTAATTGATTTACATTCAATCCATTAATTCAATTCAATTACAAAAGTTGAATTTCATTTACAAAACTCAAGTTCACATTTATCACTTCACTTTATTATTTTACTTTGATACTAATATCAACTTCATTCAACATCTCTTAAGTTATATTTCCTTTTTTTACAAACATTACTTTGTTTTACTTAACTTAAATTCCTACTTATAAATCAATTCAGCTTCCAAATTCTAAAGTAAATTTCCATTTAACTTTAAATTCATTTTTATTTTCAACTCATGTTCACAAATATATTCATATAGTTTCACTTCTTATATATATAAGTTTATTTCACAATTGCAAATCACTTTAATTATAATTCAATTCTTATAATTCTTTTGCTTATACAATTATTCTTTTATTTAGATTATTCAAACAACTAAAAAATCAACTTATATACACTTTAATAATTCTGAAAAATTATTCTTTTATATATAAAAATATAATCAAGGTAAAATTATTTCATTTACCCAATTTAAAACAATACTGTGTCGAATTGTTCTATTCAAGTGTTTAGAAACCCCTTCGGCATAGTTGTCGAGACCGTGCTGACGAAAGTTCATATACCACTCAACAAACCAATCATCACAATATAAAACAATTTTATATATTCACTAACAAATACGTTCTCATAGCTATTATTACACTCTAACTCATTCTAGGGTACTAATGACTCTATCTCTAATGAGTAATACCCAACAGAACCATGGTTGTCGCTTAACCATATGCTCTGATACCACATTGTCAGGACCCGATTCTTCGACTCCCAAATATCGACATCAATACGTCCACTGTATCGAATGCCAATCAGTCGGATGCCGGAAAACCGAACACTGAGGGTTTAAGAAGAAGAAAAGAAAGAAAAAGAAGAGATAAGATAGTAGAAAATAGAGGGAGAAGAAAATAGAAAATAGAACGGAATAGAAATAGCAGAACAATATCAGAATCTCACAATTCGCAGTGGAACAACATATAATAATAAATGAATAATCTTTAAACAAAGAACTATATCAGTTATTACATTACATTACATTACATTACATTACATCAGAGTGTACAACAAACAACAACAAACAATGCAGCGGAAAAAGAAATACTATATACTAATAATACGTCATGCCATCCAGCTTGCCTCCAGCAATTCCAGAATATGCAGAATATCCTGATAAACCTAACTCTTGACTGCCCGTGGGGAAATTGGTGGGCACCCAGAGTTTAGGAAGGAAAACAATAAACTCCGAGTCAGTCATGTGACTGGTGTGGGAACTCAAAACAGTTTATTTATCTTTAAAATCAAAATAGAGGAATATTTTTAAAGTCAATTCGCAATGCTTTTTAAAAATGAGACTACCACAAGGCCTCCCGCACACACACACAATGCAAACGCAGAATCAGAGGAGATTTCTCCTTATGATAGTCAAAGATGCTTGATACGCATTAAAAAGAACATTTGATATTATTATTAGTGCATAGTGTAGGAAAATATTTCGAAGGTAGAATATAAATCTTAGCCAGCATAGACATTCCGCACTTATGCCTACTATAGCTACCATGTTCAATAGCAGGTTACCGCCACATTCCATGGCAGGTTATACAACTAAAACCGTACAAGTCTCGTATTGTTTCTTTGGATTTCCAACGAATGATCAGGCCAAGGAACTTCCCATTGTCACATGAGAATGCCTCTGGATGGACATCCCCGAGAACCAAACCGGATCTCTACCAACACAAGGCCGGGTTACCCCTAACTGAGTAACAACTGACCGAATATGCCATCCCCCGGTCCTTTGGGACCTTTCACCGAGCGCTCGTAATCAATTCACACAATCATAAAGTGTTTTCAACATGAGTAAGTATCTGGGCTCCATACCATGATACCACCCTTTTCCAGAAGGAAATGCACACATCCTAAAGGGCGCTACCCCTCATAACCTTGCTGCATCTTTCCTGTTTTGACCATTCCCGGGGTGTGAGGCTCGACGAAGTCACGTCCACAAAAACATACTTTATACAAAAGCCATGATTTGGGTCAACAAATGATCATAGAAATGATCACCAAGATAGACGATCAAATAAATGATCCTATCACAAATAATCAACACAATGATCATATCACAGCAGCACTCAGCATATCACATTACCAAATTGGGAATATATCGCTGATAACCTTCAACTACATAACCTCTGAGCTCGTACGTCTCAGAGAAGGGTGTTAAGCTAAAAGAATAAATTCTTCGCCACCAACAGAAATATATTTGAAAGAAATCTGCTTTATATCTCAATTTGTAATGTCAGACATACAATCCATGCAAGTCTGTTCCGGGCTCGAACAGAACTGAAGGCACTTACAAAGAAGTCCTTGCAATACGGATATCCACGATCCTGATCGGATTTCCCATCACATATGGAGGACTCTATACCGGAGCAACTCGGTGCAGAGTCAATCGACAGGTCATCCTATCGCTCTCACAAATACCGGTCTTCAACACCGATCTTCAATGCTATCCATTACGTCGTATCACTATTCGGAATGGGTAATCCGAATAACGAGCACAATAATTTAAAAATAAGTGTGCATTCAAATTCCGCAAATCACAACAAATACCTTTCAAAGGTAAATATTGATAGTCGGTTATTGAACTATCAATGGATATGCACAACATCAGCAGATTCCAAATAATTTTCCAAATTATTTATTTCCCAAAGATATCTTTACTAGATATATAATTTTCACACTTCAAAAATAAATCAATATTTATTTTTAACAAATTCCACTTTTTATAAATTCCTTAGTGAATTTATATTTCACAATATCTATGAATATACGATTTCATTTATTCAATTTCAATTTATCTTCAAAAGGATAAATTCTCAAAATATTCACTTTATACTGGAAAACATTTCCATACTTATTTATTCATAAGTAATTCACAAATTCTATTTATTTTCAACACTTGGAGAATATTCAATATACTTAAATCGAAATTAAGTATATATTTCATTCTTTAAGGAAATCATTCTCTTAAACATATTTATTTGGGCCAAAACGAATGTTGCGTAAAACATCGTTACGACAACCCAAAATCACTAGTATAGGGATTTGAAATTAAAATAGATATATAAATCCCAATACTATACAAAACATTTCCTTTCGGAAATCATTTACTATAACAACAGTGTTATAGTCCACCATTTCCTTTTATTTCTCGAAAACGTCTATTTCAACAATCAATGTTGAAATCTATGGTTTCGAATCTCAACCCAATTAAAACATCGTTAACTTGTTTTAATTCTATTTAAAACATCACATTCAAAACAATTTCTTTAACATATTATTCACTATTCAAAAACGTGAATATACTTGTTAACAAATTTCATCACTTCTATTCATTTTATTTCAAAGGATTATTCACTCCTAAAACGTGAATATAACCCCATTAATAGGTTTCAACAATTTACTTATCAAAATAAGTCGTTTGCGAATTTATAAAACAACGTTTATAAATTCCTTTATTAACCTACTCAATTCATAACTCAATTATAAACCAAAGATTTATATTTTAAGTTAAACACTTATAATTTATTTGTTTGCACAATCGTTCCTTTAAACTTCATAATTATCAATCTTATAACTTATAAGATTCAATTATTTATCCAAATATATTCTTTAATAACTTCACAAAATTTATAAATCTTACTATTTATAAATTTCATTTATAACTTCACCGTTTATAATTCTAGAAACTTCATTTATTTATGAAATTCATTCACTTCATTCAAACACTTATAAAAACTCGTTTTATAATCTCAATATTTCAATTTATAAATATTCATTTATAAGTCTCTTATATAAATCAATTTATATTAATATTTCAAAAAGTCTTTAAAGTCTTTTATAATTTCACCATTTTGATTTATAAAATAATCAAATTTTATAAATCCTATTTGTAAACTTTTTACAATAAATCCAAAAATCCCAATTTAACTATTTTATAAAATTATTAACCCCATAATTTTAAGAATCAACTTTTAACTAGTTTTCTCAAAAATCATCATTTGTGTAATATTAAGATTTATAACGTTTATTTATTTATTTATAATGGATCAATTCCAAAACATTTTATAAACGTACACTTTCAAAAATCACTTTAAAAACAATTTTAAAATTCCAAAATTTGGTCCAATGATGCTACATACCAAATAGTCAATCACGACAACAACGATATCATATATCGATATGATAATCCATCAAATATCAAAATATCTGACTTCAAATAAAAACAGTTGAGGAATCCAGTTGGATCCCTCCAACCTGTTTTCCTGCATCCACAAACATTAGCACAATACCAATTCCGCTCCAGTACGGAATTATCGCGGTATATGGGATTTAAAATATTATCCGCTTAATAGACGGCGCAATAGGGTCTCATCCGCTATACAAATGCGGGAAATCAATAACTGCAATATATACGTATGCCAATATATATATACTGCTATTATATATAATACCAATTTCACTGTTTATGAAATATTCGCGGTATATGTTTTTAATAAATAACATCCGCTTACTAACGGCGCATAATGTCTATTTTAACAATCAATAGATAACAATCATCATTCCAACATGCATTCAAATATTTTAAATCTAATTATTTAAAATAAAATTGAAACTGATTCGATTGAGTGAGAAGTTCTCACCTTGATTTCAATTTCGTTTTAGCGATTTATTTCGAATAAAATTAAACGGACGTTTAATTTTAGCCAAAATTCTCACTAACTCCAAACGACTCCAATCCAACTCCATCGCGTAGTGCTCGTCGATACGATTCCAACGCAACTTGTTTCGCGCGTTTTCGACCTAGTATGAAAAAGTTATGCATTTAACAAATTTACACGAATTTTAAATATAAAATTTACAATTTATTTTTATATTTAAATCTATAACAGTTCATGGCCGTTAGATCCTACGACTTTGCATCTGGGCCGCACCCCCCTACCCCTTTCTTCTTCGTTCTCTTCTCCAGTAAACTACACGCAACCAAAACCCATAGCTCAAATTTAGGTTTTGATTTTGCGACCACCTCGATGCATGAAAACACGATCAGGAAGCTCCATCTTGACCACGTACGCGAGGACCATGCTCGGCTGGAGTACCATAGAGTTCGGCCACCCCAGGCACCTTGATTTTCGTGCCGACCTGATGCAAAACGCAAGTATGTAGCCTCCACTCCGTCACCCCAATTCCGATCATCACCGTATAGAATCAAAGCTCTCGTCAAGCTCTTCGACTTTCGTGTTGAACACTTCGCGTAATTCCTTGTAGATTGAGAGTGATTGAGGAGAGAAGATTGATAATTTCTGGTCATTGATAATAGGGGATGGTGGCTGCATATTTTAGCCCTAGGGTTTTGTAATTTTTGCAAAAAATGAAGAGAGGGGGGCTTTTATAGAAAATTCGCGCGACACTATTCATCCCGGATTTTCCGAACTCCAAACGAAGCGTTCCGGTTGGCGTTTCTAAGGTTTACCCCGCGTTCCGGACACAATGGAACATGTTTCGGGAGCTAATTCGGTCATCCGTGCGAGTTATGGCAATAAACGTTCGATTTAAATTAAACCGATTTAAACGATTTTCTAGGCGTTTTAATTTGTACCGGACAAACGGTAAATCCAATTGACACGAAATTTGAAACCTTACAATAATATCACATTACGGATCCGATGAAACTGGTTTCGTAGAAATCCGAGACTTTTTGAAAAATGGCTATTTTAACTCGCCAAATTAATATTAAAAATAATTCGATGCGTTTCGAGCTGCTACGATCAAACGATAACTCCTATTGCTACGAAAATTGAAATCCGATAATAACTAACTATTACGGATCCAACGGAACTAGTTTCGTCCAATTCTGAGACTGTTCGAAAAATGACTATTTTCACTAGTCGATTTTAATAGTAAAATATTCAATTTTCACAAATTAACTTTAAATTCGATTTTAAAAGTTCTAAAATATCATTCTAACTCCAATATGATAAAATAAAATTTTACAAATCATTTTCAATCATATTTAACTCAATTTTTAATTTATTTCTGTAATTTAACATATTAAATTATCGATTTAATTATCCAATTAAATCCAATTATTCGAAATAAAATTTATTCGACTTATAAATTCACATATTAATATTTAAAATTAATTAAATATTCAAATTTTAATTACTAAAAATCCTGGGTCGTTACATGCATCCTTAGTTTTATTTCATTGGATACGGTAGAGAAGTTTCATCTGACCCTTAGTATGGTAGAATGACCTATTTTTGTATCTAATCCTATAGAGGGAGTGACCAAGTTAAATAAGATCTGTAGAGGCCTAAGAATTTCTTATCTGTCTCATAGTTTCTCTTGCGACCCATTTATATTGGATTTCAAAGGGTTCGACCTTATTCTGGGAATGAATTAGTTGGATAAGCATAAGGCCGTTTTGATTTGTGAAGAGAGAATTGTGTATTTGGAAACTAAGTTGGGAAGGATCGCAAAAGTGACATGAAATGGTTCTGGTGTTCACTTGAGTAATTTTCTGCATGAAATCGAGGAATCTCCAGAAGGCGTAGAATCCATCGAAGTGGTCAGAGATTTTTCGGATGTCTTCGAAGAAGTTAAAGGTTTGCCCCCCACATCGAAAAATAGAGTTTCGTATCGACTTTGTTCCGGGAGCAATACATATTGTTCAACTCAGTAAAAGGATGATGCGGAGAGAGAGAGAAGATATGGTGAAGCAGACCCAAGATTTCTTAGAGAAAGGTTTGATCCGGCCTAGTTTTTCTAGTTGGGGTTCGGCTGTAGTCTTTGTGACCAAGTCGGATGGGTCATTAAGATTCTGTGTGGATTATCGGGAGTTGAATAAGGTTACTATTAGGAATAAATATCCCTTGCCCTGTATAGACGATCTTTTCGACCAACTCCATGGAGCTTCTGTTTTCTCCCTGTTGGATCTGGCTTCGGGTTTCCACCAGTTAAGGGTACTGTGGACAGTATCCCCTTGACTACGCTCAGGGACCTAACTGTTTTTATGAGTGGCTGGTTATGCCATTTGGGCTGATCAACGCTCCTGCCTATTTTTTGGATTTGATGAACCGAGTTTTTCGGGATGTGCTGAATAAGTTCATGCTCATGTTCATCAACGACAATCTCGTCTACTCCAAGTCTGAAGAGGAGCATAAGCATCATTTGGAGGTAGTACTAGACACTTTAATGAGGCATGTCCGGAAGGCTAAGTTTTCGTAGTTCCATTTTTGAAAGTCGGAAGTGAGATTTTTGGGGCATATTGTATCTGGTGAGGGTATTTCTATAGATCCGACCAAGGTCGCAGCTATTCAAGAATGAAAGCAACCGCAGACTCCTACGGAAGTCCGCGGTTTCCTAGGTTTTGCAGGATACTACAGGAAATTTATCAGGGACTACTCTAAGATTTCTGCACACTTAACCAAGTTGACTCGGAAAGGATCAAAGTTTAAATGGACCCCCAAGTGTGAAGAGGCATTCCTGGATTTGAAGGCAAAGCTGACCAGTGCACATATTCTAGCTATTCCTGATGGTAAGAGTAAGTTCGAGGTCTACACGGATGCTTGTGGAGTTGGGCTAGGTGCAGTGCTAATGCAGAATGGGAAAGTGATTGCGTATGCAAGCAGGCAGTTGAAGCCACATGAAAAGAATTACGCTACGGACGATCTGGAATTGTTGGCCATCGCCTTTGCTTTGAAGATATGAAGACACTATCTATTGGGAGAAAATTCGAGCTTTTCACGGATCATAAACCTTTGAAATACCTTTTCTCCCTGAAGGATCTGAATTTGAGGCAGCATACGTGGGTAGAATTTTTGGCTTCTTATGATTAGGATATCCTTTATACTCCGGGGAAAGCGAATGTTGTGGCGGATGCTCTAAGTAGGAATGTAGTTCTATCTATTTTGGAAGTTGTTCCGTCTCTTAAGGAAAGGATCATAAGTAGTCAGATGAAGGATAGAACTTTTGAGGAATTGATTCTTGGAACTAAGGATGGTCAATATTCGGATTTCAAGATTGACGATCAAGGAGCTTTGAGGATCAACGGACATTTATGTATACCAGATGTGGATGGATTGAGGCAGGAAGTATTGCGGGAAGGCCATAAATCAAGCGAAGTATCCATCTGGGGATCTCAAAGATGTATAAGGATATGAGGAGAGTCTTCTGGAGGCCAAACATTAAGAAGGATGTTGCTACTTTCGTCAATGGATGTGCGATCTGTCAACAGGTGAAGGGTGATCAACAAAAGACCACGGGATTGTTGCAGCCTCTAGAAGTCCCTAAGTGGAAATGGGAAATGATATTTATGGATTTTGTCGATGTTTTGCCAAGGACTAGAAAGGGAAATGAAGGAATATGGGTAATCAAGAGCTGTTGACCAAGAGCGCCCATTTTATTCCTGTTAAGGCAACCCGAACTACAGCGTCTTTAGCGGAGATTTTCTTAAAGGAGGTCGTCAGGTTGCACGGAGTCCTCATCAGCATAGTAAGTGACCGTGATCCAATCTTTATCAGTAAATTTTGGAAGGCTTTGCAGACAACTTTGGTACAAGATTGAGTTTAAGTACAACCTATCATCCCCAGATCGACGGACAAACGGAAAGGATGAATCGTATTCTTGAGGATAAGTTGAGGGCTTGTACTCTGGCTTTCGATGGTTCTTGGGAGGACCATCTGCATTTAGTGGAATTCTCGGACAATAATAGTTATCAGGCGAATATCAAGATGGCATCCTATGAAGCTTTGTATGAGAGACCTTGTAGATCACCGACCTGTTGGGTAGAGTCGGGAGACTGTCTTGTTCTTTGTCCAGATTTAATCCGAGAGGCATCTACGAAGGTGGAGCTTATCAAGAAGAGAATGAAAACTACCTAGGATCGCAAGAAGAGTTATGTGGACAAGAGACGAAGGCAATTGAAATTCGAAGTCAGAGATTTGGTTTTTGTTAAGGTTTCCCCAATAAAAGGAGCGATCCGATTTGGAAAGATGGGAAACCTTGCCTCAAGGTATATTGGTTCATTCTGAGTGCTCGAGAGAATTGGTGCTTTGGCCTATAAGATTGAATTGCTGGTCTGGATGGCTGGAATTCACAATGTTTTTCACGTATCTCTTCCGAGGAAGCACGTGTACGACACATCACTAGTTGTGGAGCCAGCAGTGCAGGAAGATTTAGATATCGAACCGGACTTATCTGTAGTCAGGCATCCAATCCAGATAGTTGATCAAGATGAGAAGCAGCTCAGAAACAAAGTGGTGAAGCAGGTCAAGTTTCAGTGGAGTGAGGATCCCAAAGATTGTATATGGGAAACTCTGGAAGTTTAAGGAAAGCCTATCCGGAATTGTGTCTAGATAGCTAGTAATTGTTGTTTGATAAATTGTTTGTTTTGATTGTTAGTGTACGGCTGATATGTATGCTTGGATTGTTTGAAATAAAAATTTTGGATTATCTTTTTCTTTTAAATTTCGGGGACGAAATTCTTTTAAGGAGGGAGGAATGTGATATCCCGGAATTTCAGGCAAATAAAAATGTGATAATCTTCTTTTATAAATTATTTAAAATTGGGAAAATTATTCTTTTTCCAAACAAATAAAATTATGTGTTTGTTTATATGTATATATATATAAGTAGATTTTAAATTGAATTTGAATTTGAATTTTAAATTCAAATGTACATATATTGAAAATAAGTTGGATTTTAAACTTTATATTTTGAAACTAATATATATATATATATATAAAATTTATTAATGCATAATTGGATTTTATATCTTTTCTTTAAAAGTTATATAAATATAAACTAAAGGAAAGATTTACAAATGGAAATAATAAGGGATAGGTTTAATATAAAAACTAATAGAAAATATAATATAAATATTTGTGAAAACATATTTTCATACAAATTAACAAGTGTAGAGTTAATAGCATGTAGTTTAGCAAATGTAAGCAAATTTTATAGTGCAAATTGCAAGTGTCATGTAATATATTTTCTTTTCATTTTTAAAATTCATGAAATCAAAGCTATAAATATATCTGTACTCTCTCTTTCATTTCTTTTCTATCCTCATTTTCAAAACTAAGAAAACCAAAGCCTGTAAACAATATACAAACCAGAAAATTTAAAGCAACAACTCTTACAACCTGAATCACCAAACTGATCAAGCAAATTCATTTCAGTTTTAAAAGCAAGATATCAACTTAACTAAGTTCCAGTTTTCAAGCTTTCAAAACATCACAGCTTACCCAGTTTCAAACTTCTCTGCTCATCCTTTAAATGTGAGTAAACAAACTATAATCTATTAAAAACTTAATGCATGTGCCGATCTTTAAATGTTATAGTCTGAATTATGCTTTGCATTTATGTATAAATGTGATTCCTGTCTATATTGAAATGATATAAGTGTGCATGTCTGTGTTGCTCGGCTCTTAGTTCATAGGGTTTTAAAATAAAGAATAAATTTAAAATCTCTTCCCTAAATCTCTTATTTCTAGTGATGTTTAAACAAAAAGTTTTAAAATTAACAAGATCTAAGATCTTAAAATATTTTTAAGTATAATAGGTTTGAATTTATTTGGAAAAGGGGAAAATACAGTGGAATATCTAAAACATATTAAATTCAAACATCTTGATTCTCTGATTCACCTATATATTCTGAATCGTCTTTGAAAACTAGGATTTTAAAAAGAAAAATCACAAATTTTCAGTTTTTAAATTGAGAGAATTCTCGGGTTGATCAGAATTTGGGTTTTGAGTGTTTTCTGGTGATCGGAAGGCCTGGGGGTGGTCGGGATCGCTACTGGAGGCAGCGAGGAAGTAGGCGAGCTAGGGAAAAATAGAAGCAGAATTTTTAGACCATCGTGGCGGCATCTCTTCGTCGGAGTAGGGTTTTAGTCCAGTTTTTTGTCAAGGCTAGAATTTGGTTCCTTCATCATCTCTAGAGCGCCGGAGTTCATCAGAGGTGGTGGAAACGGTGCGAGGTTGGTCAGCGAAGGTGTGGATGGAGTTTCGTGGTTGTTGGTGGTCGGAAGCGTCAGGTCAAGGTGGTTTTTGGCCGCTGGGTCCTATTCCAGTTGTTACAGTTTTGCTCGATTTCCATTTCTGGTTGGATTGGATGACCTGGGTGGTCGGACTGCTTGGGGTGGTTGTCATCGACATGTTGGAGCTGGCGGCGTGACTGGAGTGGCGACGTTCGCCTGTGCATGTGTACGGGACAGGTGTGCATGGTAACTGGGTGGTTCGTGCAAGAGGATGGAGGTCTCGGGTTGGGTCTCGAGGAAGTTGGGTTGTGGCTCGAGTTGGGCTTCGTGTCATTCGTGTGTGTGCTTTGTTCAGTTTTACAGTTTTAAACGTATCAAATTTCAAAAAATAAATAAAAAGAAAACGGAAATTTTCTCGGGTTGGACTCGGGTTTGGTACCCGGTCTGACTCGGGTAGTTGTTGTTACAAGTTTTAAATTTTAAATAAGTAAGTTTTTAAATTTTAAAATAAATCAAGTATAAATTATTTCTTAAATCAATTTTCTTTTATATGATAAATGCTTTTTAATAATTGGTTTAAGAAGTTGTATGATTTATTTTACTTAAATTAATTAAGTTAAATTCTTAAGTTTATTTTAAAAACTTAAATTAAATAGTTTAATCAAATAGTTAATTAAAAGGTAAAATGTTTTAAATTTATATGTTAATGATAATTAAGTAATTAATAAAGATAAATGGTTTATCTTAAAGTTAATTAAGGTCTTTGGTAATTACAGATTAATTTAATTAATGAAGTAATTAAAGAGAAATTAATTAATTAATAATTAAGGGTTAATTAATTAATAA
Organism: Allium cepa; assembly: GCA_030765085.1. Lineage (NCBI taxonomy): Eukaryota > Viridiplantae > Streptophyta > Magnoliopsida > Asparagales > Amaryllidaceae > Allium > Allium cepa. The sequence continues at coordinate 678,027,753 of CM060932.1, read as the reverse complement.
TTAAAGGTAACAAATTAATTAATTTGAGATTAATTAATTTGTAATTAGGATTAATTAATTAGTAATTAGATATTAATTAATTTATAATTAAGGATTTATTAATTAATAATTAAGGTTTTTTAATTAATAATTAAGATTAATTGATTAGAAATTAAGGTTAATTAATTCGTGATTAAGAATTAATTAGTTAATAATTAAGGATAATTAATCAGTAATTAAAGACTAATTAATTGATTTATAAAAGCAATTAAGGTATGATTAATCAATTCAATAATTAATTAAAATGGTTTTGTAATTAATTAATGATTAATTAAGCAGGTTAGTGATTAATTTATAAGTAATAATTTAATTCGAGTTAATTAAATTAATTATAATTATGGGATTGATAAATCTTGCTTATGGATGATTGATTGTATAGAATGTCTGGATTGATTTATATTTATAGTATGATAATCTGTGATGTTCTGTGATGTGAAATACTTTGGATATAGCTGTGATAAATGTGAGTTGTTTTATCTGTGCTAAATTGCTGTGTGTATACAAGTTCTGGATTGAATTAAATTGTTTAAACCTTAAACTACTTGGCCTTTAAGAAACGTTTGGATTTTGATGAGACCGGGATCGGATATCAAAAATTGATTATCCGAAAACCACATAGATCCAAGTTAAACGATAGGTCATGAAATCTCAAGTGAAGATCGAGATGAAGATTCAGAGTGCAAGGGCTATTTGTCGTTAACTCTGAGGGTGATTCCAAAAAGAGTGTAACGGATATAGTGCCTTCGGTTTCGTTCGAACGCGGAACGAACTTGTATGGATGAATGCTATCAGACCATCGTCAATGGAGGACGTTGAGCATTCCAAGTTAAGTGTTCTATAAAGGTAATCGTAGCCTCAAGCCTCATCAACCAGGAATGGCTAAAACAGGGGAGGTGCACGCAAGGCTAAGTGGGTAGCATCGAAGTAGGATAAGATTTTCTCCTGTCTATAGGTCCCTTTATTCGGATGTGTGGCCGGTTGTTGGCCACAACCGTTGGATTGGATTATTAGGACTATCCAGTAAGGGGTAGCTTGGGCTTTATGTTGTAGAGGATCAGGATGGATCCTTGGTACGGTGATCTAGACCATGTACTATGATGGGCGCTACCCCAGTAGCCCTGCCATTGTATGGAATCCAATCTCCAATAAGTGCCTGTACGGTTTTGATTGTTCCCAATTATGTTGAAACGTGAGATGTAAGCATTCCAACTATTTCATACTTAATATTGAAAACCCTATACACTATTATAATATGGCCAGATTTCCTATCAAATGTTTAGTTATCGTAAGGGAAAAACTTGTTAGTATTTATTGGTGGAGAGTCTTAAGAGATACCTTTTATTTCAAAGGTTTTTCAAGTTAAACAACTTAACCGTTTACTCACACCGAACCCATGTCTGACCCGGATTTTATTCTGCTTTTTTAAACTCTAAGATACTCAAATTTTTATGAGTAGCCAGGTGATCAGATTGGCTTGGCGAGTTCTGGAAAATTTTGGAGCAGGAGTCTTGACGTGTGTGTGTGTGTGTGTGTATATATATATATATATATATATATATTTCCGATGTGTATGTCCCATCTATTGTATTTTGGATGTAATGGGTAGACAGGTCTTTACGACTATCTAATGTGATAATGTTGTGTAATCTATATTGACTCAGATATGTAATGACAATGTAATAGCTATTATGTATTATATTTTTTCTGTTTCCGCTATGAGATTCTGATATTGTTGTTTCTTTCTTTCTATCTATTCTCTTTCTACCTATTTCTTTCTTAATAATGATACGTCTTTTTGTGGAATGAAATGTGGGTCGTCACAGATGTGGCTTTAGATATTATTTAGGATGAATTTGAGTATACAATTGAGTTTTGAAGTGGAAATGAATATATGTGTTGTATAAAAAGTTATAATAAACCTTAATATTAATTTTGTGTAATGATTCTTAAAAATATAGTGTAAATTGAGATATACTAAAAAATGGAGATGCAAATCGATAGAAGGTAAATAAATTGAGTAGGAATCAATTTAAATGAAATGAAATTTGATTTCAATAGAAATGAACTTAAGTTATATGGTTGAAATGACTGAAAGTAAAAGAATTAGCTTAAGTAATTATTTGGATGGAAGTTAAACAACTACTATGACAGGTTATTGTATTTAAATGGTGAAAAATATTCAGATTAAATCATTTATAATGGAAACTTGGATGGTTAAATAATGTATTTGAAACAAGTTAACCCAAATACAGCCAATTAATTCTATAGACTTGGTATCAAAGGGCATATTCCAAGTATCAAAACAGAACAATGAGATTTAACATTTGAATATTTCTAGATATATAGGTATAGCATGCATTACTTATTGAATTCATGTGTTAATTTAGTTAAAATATATGATATGTTGTTAAATTTCATATTTTTGGTACTAATGTGTTCAAATTGAGTAAGTACAGGTACAGAAAAAATATTGGGCTATATTTCGGTTGTGAAATGGATATGAAGTAAACTCACTTGCTTAATAACGCTTAAAAACGCTAAATAAAGGTACGTTTTTGGATAAATACCACAATGAAATAAGTATTGATATATATTGTGTTTATCGACCATGTGGGTCGATATATATATATATATATATATATATATATATATATATATATATCATTTCTGTCATATTGCAAAAGGATCTCCAAACAAGGGAAACTTTGCCAAAAAAATTCGGAAATTTTGGGCGTTAGAAAAATTTTGAAATTTTTTGAAAGATTTTTGTTAACTAAAAAGATCGATTTTTGAATTGAAATTTAAATAATGGATTTTGGGTTTAGGAATGGAAACCAATTGTTTTGTATGGGACCTAAGGATATAGAAAAGTGAAGTATCGAGCTTTAACTAAGTGGGTTTTTGAAAAGTAACGGGTTTGGATCATTTGTCCTACCTTAGCAATTTCGGAGACGAAATTCTTCTAGGGGGGAATGTAATGACCCAAAATTTTTGTCGGTTGATTTTGATCATTTAATTTATTTTAAATGTTGAATTTGAAATGTAAATGGAATTTTAATATAAAGTTATCGGTCAAAAAAGTGAAATAAGACTTAAGTATCAATTATAGCGATTTATTGAATAAATTTACTTATTGAATTTATAATTGAAAATCGTTTAAATAATTGAATTGGAGTTGAATGTGAATCGAATGATTTCTAATGTGGGTATAAATTCTATTTGAATTATAATTGAGTTAATAAGTTGTTAAAACTAGAATTTCAAGTGATTTCATCAATTTTGAAAATCGTTGATTTTAATCGATGCGTTAAAATAGCGATCCGGTGCATAGTCTCGTAATTCGAATAAACCATTTTCATTTGGTCTGTAATAGTGTATTTCTGTTGGATTTCAAATTTCGTAGCGTTCGGATTTATCATTTGGTCGTGCGATCTAAAAACGCCTAGAAATAATTTAGTTGAATTTAATTTAAATAGTTGATTTAAAAAGCTAACTTCACATACGGTTAAATAGTGCTTCAAACTTGTTCCATTGGGTTCGGAATAGCGGTATAACATTAAGAACGCCAGGCGACATGTCTCGATAGGGGTTGTAGATTTTTAGCTACCCAATACGTGATATTTTTGAATATATGATATAAATGTTAAATCAATCATGGGGCAATCCAACCGCCCTAACCCATACTTAAGCACCGTAGTATACAAGTCAACCTAATATGTATGTATAGCCACCCCTTTCATTGTTTTAAAGTTGCGAGCCTCCCTCTCTCTTGTTGGGCAATTCAAATTCACGTAATCAATAAAATCGAGAAGAAAAAAATCGGATCGAACTAAAAAAATGAAACAAAACAATATCGCGATCGAGCAAGAGCATGAGGCGCTGTTGGTTTTGGCGGCCAGTCGAGTTGGATGTCGCCATGATTTTTGTGGGTTGGAAGCGATGCTGGAGACGTAGGTGGTGGCACAGACAAATCCGTAGTGAGGGGATTCGCGATTGGGCTTGAAGGGGTTTTGTGCATGATGGAAAATGATGGAAGGAAGAGGCGAGTGCATGGGCTGGTGCTAGCATAGTTTTGGGGTTAATGTCGAAGTCGCGGCTCGATCGATGATGGAGAGAGGCGCGGTGAAGAAGGGAGGCTCATGATGACGCGACTGTGGAATCGACAGTAGGGGTGGTAAGCTTGGCGAGTTCTGGCGATGCAACGGCAGTGGCATAGGAAGTCGCGTACGTGAGCGACGATGATCGAGCCTAGGGTTTTGAGTTGTTGACTACAAGCGCGTACACGCAGCAGGGTGGACGCTATATCTACAGGTGTGGTGAGGCAGAATGAAAGAGAAAATTTTGGTCGCAGTCGAGTTCTCAGATGCGTAGTGGGAAGGTATAATACTGAAACTAGGTTTAATTATATAGTTAGTTTGTTTTAGTTAGAATTGAATTAGATAGCTAATAAAATTTAATAAAATTGCATTCGTGGTCCAAAAGTCTTGAAACAAGTCAAGTGTGGTTCATAGCTGCGAAATATACACAATGAAAATTGGTACATAATTTATTGGAGATAGCTGGAATTTTAAATTAAATTGAACGTTGTTCGATTTAATTTAAAAATTGGAATGGATTGCAAATAAAAATCAAGGTGAGTAATTCTCACTCTTTTTGGATTGACGGAGTTAACTTAAAATAATTAAAATTGATAATTGGATTCTTGATTGAATTTATAAATATTTATCTGTTGAATGCCTTATTATTTATATAGTAGTAAATATATTAGTACCTAGATGTATTTCCCACCGTTAGAGTAGATGAGACCCTATGCGCCCCCACATAATAGCGGATGACCTTATATTACCGCGATATCCTACCTCGAAGCAGGTTTGCTATTTTATGTTACCTAACATCTGTGGATGCTAGAAAATAAGTTGGAGGGATCCAATTATATTCCTCAAAAAAATATTTATTTTAATTTCATATATAGTGATATATGATTTTGGAGAATAATTTGTCATAGAATTTGTAGTGATTTGAATTATTGGATGCTATAGTAGCACTGACCTAAACTTTGGTATTTTAAATACCATAAATAATATTTTTGGGAATTTGAAGTAATTTAAAGGGGATATTTTAAATATAAATATATCTATATCGAAGTTTGGATTATTCTAAAGAGAAATTGATTTTGATAAAATAAATGATTTGATATTAGGGTTTGTATTTATTTATTTATTAGTAAAATGTTTAAAATAGAAATTTTAAAATAATTTATATAAAAAAAATTCAATAACAAACTTTTAAAATGATATTTCCAAAATTTGGAAAAGAAGATGAAAATCGATATTTAAAAGTAGATTTGTAAAATATATGGATTTATAAGAAATGGGTTCATAAAATGAAATTTTATAAAAGAGATTAGTTTTATAAACAAGTGAATCTCAAGGAAGTTTGAAAATTTATAAACGATATTTATAAATAAGGGAAAATGATATCAGTTGATAAATTGAGAGTGTGAATTTATATCAAGATATGGAAATCGGGTTTTGGAAAAAATAGCGGATTCTAGTTTGAAATGTGAGAATGATTATAAAATTGAGATGTAGTCGAAGTCATATTAATCGAGAGGGATTTATAGGTTGAACTTAATAATGTAGAAATTTAAAAATATAGATTTTTTCCAGAAATTAAAATTTTTTTAAATGGGATTTTTATTTATTATACCATGTAGTTTAAAAACAATTATCTAGATTAAAATATTTCGAAAAAGCTATTTATTCAAATATTTAATATTTATTGAAAAAATGCTAATTTTTATTATAAGCTTTGCAAACCAATTAGTCTATTTAAAAATGATTTGAAAATGGATTATCGATGTTTGTTTAAAGTGTTTTAATATTTTAATAAAAAATTACTTAAATATGTTTTAAAATGAATTATTATTTAAAAATACATATTGTATATATATAGTTTTGAAATGATTGAAATTTATTTATAAATTCTCTTCAGATTTGTAACCGCGGTTTATTTAACGGATATGATTTTCATAAGAGAAATTTTGTACAGGAATTCTGGGAACTTAAAGGAATTTCCAAAGTATTAAGATACGAGAACTTCGAGAATGGATTAGAATTCATAAAAAAGAAAGTTATAAATGGATAGTTGAGATTTTAGATGAGTATAATCGATTTTGGAAATTTTAAAGGGGATTAATTAATGAATTCCGGAAACTTATAAAGTTCGGTTTAAGTGAGTTAAGTAATTTACAAATAATTGTAAATGATTTTGAGAAATAGGAAATGAATGGAATATTTCCTAATATTGGAAATAAAGTGATTTTAGGAAAATATACTTATAAATATTTTCTAAGTATTAACTAGGAGGATTTGAAATATTTAACTATGAGATTATTTTTTTAGAAATATTTCTCAAAGGTTGAATTATAACTGGGATAGAAATAAATATTGTAAGTGTTGATATGGATTTAAATATCCTATAATGGACATAAGGAGTTGAATTGTTTCAATTATTGAATATATTGGAAGAGATTTAGATATGTATCTTTGTAAAGATATTTTGAAATGAGTACTTGAAAAATTATAAAATGGGGCCTAGTGACTGCTTATGGATGTTATTTGATAGTTAAACAACCAACTATCAAATCTGGCCAAATACGTCAATTTTTTCGAAGAGACCAGGATCGAATTTTATTATCCAAAAACCACTTCGATTCGGCTTGTGCATATGAATTGAAATATCTCAGAGATAATGGAGATCGTAATCTTGAAGGAGATTCGGTTTGTAAAGACCCAGAACAACTTATATGGATCAATGCTATCATTGCATCGTTGCTGGGAAGGCGATGTTAGCATTCCAAGTATGAATGCTATTCTAAAGGTAAAACGTAGCCTCAAGCCTCATCAATCGGGAATAACTAAAACAGGGAAGATGCAGCAGGGCTAATTGGGTCGCATCCAATTAGGGTATGTTGTCACCTTTCTAGATACCCTCGGATATATTAAAAAGTTATGGATATGGTTATGCATGAAAAAGAGAGCACTCCATAAGGATGGGAACACCCGGGATGATAACATATTTAGTACTATCCAGTAAGGGGTTGGCCGGTCCTTTGTTGGCAGGGATCGTTAGGTATGATCTCGGTACATTTTTCTTGAGGTCTACTATGGCGGGCGGTACTCCAGTAGCCGGTCATTTATGGAATCCAATGTCCATTATGAGCCAATATGGTTTTGATTGTGCCCAACTATGCTGAAACGTGAGATGCAAGCATTTCAGCTATTTTCTAATTCAGTTTCTATAGACACTATTATAATATCACATGATTTTGATAATCTTAAGGTAAAACCCGCCATTTTTTATGGCGTGATCTTACGAGAAACCTTTGTTTTTCATAATTTTTTGATAACGGTAATAATTCAATTTGAGTGTGTTTTCTCCCACTGGTTTTCTAGACTAACTCGGGTGTTATTTTATTATAACGCTCGGCTCGGACCGAGTATCACAATTTTAGGTTAGAATGCTATGGGGCTCAGGAGATGAGCTGGAGGAGAGTTAGGCATATTCCATGTATTTGATTATACTCCGTTGTGTGTAGACTGTATAGTCAGCACTAGTGAGGACAAGTTGTTATAGCTATCCAGAATTGTTTTGCTTGTTGTCATACTCTGATGTTATGTATAAATAACTGTTATTGTTCTTTTTGTATAAAGATATGTTATTATCTATTATATATTGTTCTACTACGATTATAAGATTCGGTACTGTTGTTTCTGTTTCTTCTTCTATCTTTTCTTCTTCATCCCTAAAGGTTCATATATCTGTTCAATTTGAGTTGGACACATGTGATTTTGTGTTGACTCAAAGGGTATGGAGATACGGGCCTTTACAACTAAGACCATTCTTGTGATGCCCCACCTCTATACTCTCACTAACCAAGGGAACTACTGGGTAATGCCTTAGATTAACACGAAAAATAAGGCTGTTGAGGAGAGACCAATTCTATAATTTCTTTGAGCGAGTACCGATATGTCAATAGTATATCACGCATTTCATTTCAAGAAGAAATCTGACATATTCAATAAAAACTCAAAGCTACTACATAGTGACTAAATGTCCTTCGAAAACAAATAAAAAATAGTCATAGCATAAAATTAGTCACAGATATTCATATCGCTAAGGAGGAAACAAATATGAATATAATATATAGAAGTGAACATCATAGTAGTTGTCATATAAGATCCACTACATTACAAAAGAATTGGTACATGTACTACAAAAAAGAATATGTATACATCAAAGAGTCTCTGTCTCGTATACATGATAGATAAAACTACTAAGCTAAAGTTGTTAGCTAAAAGTCAGAAGCCAGTCCCTGCAAAGAAGTCAACTGGAAGCATATGAAACACCTTGATCTAACCCGAGTATTATTTAGGAAGAAAAATAATAACGGATCAGTCTAGCTATAATTATCATGTAAGATGAGATAGGATAAGAGATATGACAAATAAATATGATAACAATAGAAATCATATAATATCTCAAGTTTTCTCAAACACCCAAAAAGAATATACTACAAGGACAAAGAATGGTCCAACATATCTTGATGTTAGTTTATCTGACATCCCAAATCGTACCACACCATTCATTGGTGACACTTTAATGAAAACACGATCTCCAACTGAGAACTGTAAATCTTTACGCCTCTTATCTGTGTAACTTTTCTACTTAGACTAAGCTTCCTTCATCGCATCCTAAATTAACTCAATCTTCTTTGTGGCTTCTCTTACCATGTTTGGACTATGGACAAATCTTTCTTTGGTCACCCTTTCATTCAAAGCTTCAAAAGGCGCCATTCCTGTACTAGTCTGATAACTATTATTATAGAAAAACTCAACTAAGTGAAAATGGTCTTCTCACGACCCACCAAAGTCTAGTATATAGTCCCATAACAAATCTTCAAGTGACTTATTGACTCTCTTTATCTGCTCATCCGTCTGTGGGTAATAAGAAGTAGTCATCTTAAGCTTGGTACCTAACACCTCCTATAGAATCTTCTAGAATTTGCTAGTGAACAAAGCATCTCTGTCACTGACTATACTATTAGGAATCTAATGCAATCTAACAATGTTCTTCATAAACAACTTAGCTAAACAGGTGATATCCTTGTTGACTTAACTGGAACGAAGTATGCACTCTTGGTCAGTCTATCCACTATAACCCATATACTTTCATTTCCTCTATTTGACCTTGGCAACTTGCCAATAAAATCTTTAGTTATAGAATCGTGTTTCCAAACTAGTATATCTAAAGGCTAAAGCAATCCACTTGGCTTCTAACGATCGGCTTTTACTTGCTGCCAATTCGTGCACCGCCTTACCCATAATCCTACATCCCCTTTCATACCTTCCCAGAAAAAACTTTTCTTCATATCCTGATGCATCTTAGTTCCTCCGGGATGTATAGTAAACTCTGATCGGTGTCACTCCTTATGAACTTCTCTCTTTGGGTTTCCAACATCCGGAACACATAACCGTCCCTTCTTCCTTAGGCATCCTCTCTAGTCAAAAATAAAATCCTTTAAATCATCAATCTTGGTTCCACATTCTAATCTTTTAACCCGGTTAGCTAGCAATGGATCATCTCTCTACTTAGAAACAATCCTTTCAATCAATACTGGTCGAACTTCTAAGCAAAACAACATGGCTGTACTTTGTCTAGAACTAGTAGTCAATCTTAACTACATGCTACATGTAGTCAACGCTTCCAAACCCTTCCATTCCGCCAAAATAGCTAACACTACACTCTGATGTTATCTATAAATGCATCCGCAACTTTACTACCTTTCCCTGGTGTATACTCAATACTAAAATAATAAGCGGCTAAGAACTCTAGCCATCTTTGTTGTCTTATATTCAACTCTTTCCGAGAGAAAAAATACCACAATGACTTGTGATTCTTATACAACTTGAATCATTCTCCTAAGAGGTAGCTTCTCTACACCTTTAATGAAAAAATCATCGCTGCCAACTCTAAATCATGAGTCGGATATCTAACTTAATATGGTCTGAGCTATCGAGAAGCGTAGGCAATCACTTTACCCCTCAGCATCAATACATCTCCTAATCCTATTCCATACATATCTATATACAACACCAAATCTTAATTTCCATCTGGAATAACTAACCCGGATGCATTAGTCAACAAATGCTTTAACTTAAGGAATTCTTTCTCACATTTATCGGACCAAATATACTTCACGTCCTTCCTAGTTAGTTTAGTAAGGGGTGTTGTTATCTGCGAGAAATCCTTGATGAATCTTCAGTAATAGCTAGCTAATCCAAGAAAAATCCTTATCTCAGTGACCGTCTCGAGTCTTTTCTAATTATTTACAGCCTCCATCTTTGCTGGATCGACGAATAACCTTTCTCTGAAACCACATGACCAAGAACCTTCACCTCTCTTTTCTAGAAATAACACTCGAAAAACTTCACTTTTAGTTGATGCTGCCTCAACCTTTCAAGCACCATTCTAAGATGAATCCCGTGATCTCTTTCATCACTATAATATATTAGAATGGCATCAATGAATACTAACAAGAACCCATCCTAGTGCTCTTGGAAAATCCAGTTCATCAAATCCACAAAGAAAGCAGGCACATTAGTTAATCTGAATGGCATCACTAACCACTCGTGCAAAACATATCTCTCTCGAAACGCTGTTAAAGGAATGTTGTCCTCTTCCACCCCCAACTGATGGAACCCTGGCGCCAAATCCAACTGGAAAAATACTTTGGCTCCACTTAACTGGTCAAATAAATCATTAATTTTTAGCAATGGATATCTATTCTTTATCATCTTCTCATTCAACTTACGATAATCAATCACAATCTTAATGACCTGTTCATTTTGTTTATGAATACCGCGGCCGCTTCCCAAGGCGAACTACTTGGTTGAATAAAACTCATTTCTTTTAAGTCCACTAGTTGCACCTTTAAATCCTTCATCTTGGTAGATGTCAACCTGTTAGGTGGCCTACATGGTCCCAACTCTAGGTAGAAGATCTATTCAAATCTCAATAGCTCGTTTCAGTAGTAGTCCTGTAACCGGCTCAAAAACATTTGCAAATTCTCTTGCAACCAAAACTTGATTCACTCTATCTTCCACTTCCATTGATCCCAACAAATTACAAATATACACACTCGAGTTATCTATTGATATATAATTCGGTCACTACTATCATGACGTCTAACTCATATTTTCCTATCCCAACTAAATATCCTACCATCATATTTACTCAACCAATCCATACCCAAAATAATCCCAAAACCCGCAAAATCAAACACAAACAAACTACAGGAAAAATTATATCCTAGCAACTCTAATTCAAAATTGCCACATCTCATCGCAAGAGTTGAATACCCTCATATTTGATTAGAAACCCTTAAGGAAGTAACAAGGTATGATGGTTCTAAACATAACTTATCTATCAAACACTGAGATATAGATTAATGTAATGCACCAGTATTAAACAGTACCCTAACTAGTATACTATGAATCGAAAGCATATCTTCCATTATAGACTTTCCCTTCTCAGTTGTTGTTGTTCTGGACGCAGATGGCTCCAAAGCAAACTCTTTTCCTTTATTAGCCTTGGCTACTTCTGGAAATTTGTTCTTATAATGCCTCATCCAGTCATAATTAAAGCACTTCACATTTTGCTTGCCCATAAGCATCCTGCCATCACCTGATTGTCACTCATTTGCATAGTGCCCCTTCTTATCACACTTATAACAAATGATGTTTGCGCCAAAATTGGTCACAAACACCCAATATCACGAAAGCACCCGTTTATGTATTCAACTCGATAATAATCAACACAGAACTCAGCAACAATCAATATAGAATTCAGCTCTCAGTAACAAATCACAGTAATTCACAAACAACAATCACAAACACAGGATTTATAGTGGTTCGGCGTTCGCGCCTACGTCCACTTTGAAGGTTTTCTCTTTATTGCTTTGCTTGATTAAATCGATTACAATGGATTACAGCTGATAATAGCTTTGAAATCTGAATACAACGGTGATTCTGATGAACAGATTTGAATCCGGCAGAGTCTTGGTGTTCAATGGCAGAAGTTCTCGGACCATCCCCTTTTCTGAAGGCTTCAGGGTGCTATTTATAGGCGTTGGAGGCCCAGATCTTGCTGAAACTTCGAGAGACCTCTACTGGCACGTGAGTGGGCCCATGCGACCGACCCCACCAAGTTTCATCTCGATCTGACATCGATTCGAAGTGATTTCGAACCCATCAAGAAATGGTCCAATCGAGCTGAAACTTGGCAGGAACAATCTTTACCTTGTATGGAAGCTACTGTGAAAATTTGGTTGCATTTGGATCAGTGGTTTAGGAGATATGATCGGTTCGAAATGATGATTCTCGGTTGGCTGTTGAGTTCGAACCGATCACTTCGAAACCATGTATTTCGAATCGATCGGCTCACGTGGCTTCGTGATGAGGTGGCGCGTGCTCCTCGAATCGATCCTGTTTTATCTCCGAGTTGACCGCTTCGCGCCCATGGATTTCGCCATATTCGTATCGTGGGGCGGCACGTCATCCAAGTTAGCTGACTTGGTGGGCACGAACAAGTGAATGTCCCTGGGTTCGAATGCGACCGTTTCGAACTAAGGTGTACTCGTGGGTTCGAACTCGATCGATTCGAACAAGATCGATTCGAAGCGACTTGGATTCGAAGCTGGTGGGCTTGAATGGATTCGAAGATGATGGTTTCGAATGTAATGGAGTCGAAGTTAATGGTTGTGAGGCAGGCACTGGTTGATGGATTCGAACAGGATGGGTTCGAAGGATGGATACCGGATGGGTTCGGAGTAGATGGTTTCGAAGATGATGGATTCGAACATAACCTGTGACCATCGATTCGAACCATGGGTACCCTATGGGTTCGAACCGAACAGGGGGCTATCTTTCTCAAATTGAAACCATTATATCTTGAGCATACGAACTCGGATTGACTTGAAACTTGAAACGCTGGCTTCTACGGCATTGCTTGTCATGTCTTATCAGTTGTGACCTGATCCGGGCTCGGACAAAATTCATCGATATCCATAGCGAAGTGAAGTACAACAAATCTCTGAGGTGAACCGTCTTTTGCTTTCGATCAATCTTTTGGTATCACGGCTTTGCCAAAAAGTGGGATAACATTTTGCCCCCCAAAACATGCCTTGCGGTAGGAAGTTGTGTTTTGTAATGCTTTGAGTTGGACGTTCGCATCCGATCATCAACCTGCAAAGAACTTGATAGTTTCATATGGCCTCAAATGACGATCGTTCGGGATCGAGCTATTTGGGATGAAGCGCGGCCGTTCGTGGTCAAGCGCCCAACTTCAAATGACGATCGTTCGTGATCAAGTTATTCGAGGTGAAGTGCGACCGTGCGTGGTCGAGCGTATAAATCCATGCGTCGATCGTTCGGGATCGTATATTGTTTGAGGTGAATTGGGACCGTTCGCGGTCCGTGCCGTTCGTGGCATAGGATGGAATTGGACCGTTCGCGGTCGATGTCGTTCGCGGCAAATGATGAGATGGGACCGTTCGCGGTCGACTGCTGTTCGTGGCAAATGATGATCGTTCGCGACCAAGTGCCGTTCAAGGCGAATGGTGACCGTTCGAGGTCGGATTTTATAATTAGTGAACCATGACCGTTCGCGGTCGGTGCCATTCAAGGCAGGAAGTGATCGTTCGCGATCGTGTGCCGTTCGAGGCGAATTTGTGACCGTTCGCGGTCGGGTGTTGGACCTCAAGTGACGACCGTTCGCGATCGAGCCATTTGAAGTGAGGTGAGTTGTGACTGTTCGAAGTCGAGTGCCGTTCGAGGCGAACTATGACCGTTCGAGGTCGGGTGCCATTCAAGGCGAATTGTGTGCCCGGGAGGGCTTGGTATTATCATTGCCAGGGTCACGTTCGGGTGAGTTCCTGGATCGTTTGTCAGGGCGGTTCATCGCCATCTCAGAGCATGCCTAAGGATCGTTCGCGACCCCATACATGTGTAAGTAGCTTAGCCATTCCAGGGTTATCAGAATCAAATATCTATTAAACGGATGAGTTTTCAAAACAGAAATGTCCAGACAAGCAAAGTTTAAATGTTCAAATCAAAATGAAACGAAAGCAAAGCATGGATGTCAAAGTGTAAGTTCCCACCACGAAATGGTTAATGATCACTCAGAGCATGCCCGGAGATCGTTCGCGATCTCGCACATGTGTAAATGATTTAACTGTGTTAGTGGAAGCTTACAACATGTTCATCGTTATTTCACTCAATTGATAACCAAACGGTGCCTTGATTCAGGGTCGCCTCTAGCTGATGTGGACGGTGGCCGTTCTGGTTCCGCCACAGGAGCTCGCCTCCTTACATATTGAAGGAGCATACCGTTCCTGATATGCCCTTCCACCTCGCCCTTTAGGTGCCTACAATCGTTAGTGTTATGACCATTTAATTCATGGAATACACAAAACTTATCTGATTTCCTTTCGTCGGAGGTAGGATCCCTTCGCATCGGCCTACGATACGGAATCTGTTCTTTGGTATCCTGATAAATTCGTTCCAGGCTCTCGTTCAGCTCAGTGTAGGTGGTGAATCGCGGCTCCCTCCGTTGTCGCTTTGATCTGTCACCGTTATTCTCAATCCTTCTTTTACCTTTATCCTTGTCTGAGTCCCTTCTAGGGGGTTTTTCGTCTTTGAGTGCATAAACTTCTATCCCATCTCCTTCTTCTCTTTCTGCATTCGCATCCTCTAATCGTAAAAACTTTTCCGCCTCATGATAGAATTCTCCCAGATCTACGGGTGGATCCTTAGTTAATGAATTTTTGAACTCCGTTCCGTCTGCTATTCCGGACACAGCCGCCATCATAACCATGGACGGATCCGGTCTATCCACCGAAGCTGCCGCCGCATTGAACCGTGTCAGGAAACTTCTCAATGTTTCTCCAGCCTTCTGTTTTAAAGTTGCTAACGTCATCACATTCTTGGGTCTTGTAATGTGAACCCTGAATTGCCTCATAAATCTCTCAGTTAAATCATTCCATGTTCCGATGGACCCACTATCTAGTTGCCTGAACCATAACACCGCAATATCCGTTAAATACAATGGGAAGCACCGGGCCATAACCTCCTCTGATGCCCCCAGCACCTCCATATGTCTCATATATTTCGTCAGATGGACCGTGGGGTCCGTTCTCCCGTCGTACATATCCAACGATGGTAATTTGAAATCCGGTGGGTTTCTAGCTCGTCTGATTGCGGGAGCGAAAGGACTCCTATTAACATGCTCTAGGTCTTTGTTCACCAAACCGCCTCTCATTGCTCGCCTAACCATCTCTGCCAACTTGTCGGTGTCTCCAAGATGTAACCTTCGTTCGCTACTTTCATCCTGCCCCCCGAGTTCACGAGGGAACTCTGAAATCTGCCCCCTTGACTGAGCGTTCATTCCTCTGCTGTCTCCAGGTTGCGCAGATACTCCTCTTTCTCCCTCCGAAATTGGACCAACGTTCTCCATGGGTGTGCCCCCTAATCCGGGTGCGACGCCGGATGGTCCTGCTTCGTTCTGGACTCCATTGGCTCCTCTATTCTGTGCTCCAAGCTGTCCTATCTGTTGAAATAAACTCTGGATCAACTCCTCTTGCTTCTTCATCATCGTCTCCATCTCGTCCCTAGTGATGTAGATCGATGGTTGATTCGCTCCTGAGGAAGCCTCCTGACTCCCTTGTTGTTCACTTCTCTCTGGCCTTGGCCTTCTACTCGATTGTCTCGTCATAATTTCTCAAATTTAAACTTTCAAATTTTCTCTGAATCAACAATCAATTGGTAGAACTCCCGAGTTAGCGTTCTCAGTGAAAGCACCAAAATGTTTGCGCCAAATTTGGTCACAAACACCCAATATCACGAAAGCACCCGTTTACGTATTCAACTCGATAATAATCAACACAGAACTCAGCAACAATCAATATAGAATTCAGCTCTAAGTAACAAATCACAGTAATTCACAAACAACAATCACAAACACAGGATTTATAGTGGTTCGGCGTTCGCGCCTACGTCCACTTTGAAGGTTTTCTCTTTATTGCTTTGCTTGATTAAATCGATTACAATGGATTACAGCTGATAATAGCTTTGAAATCCGAATACAACAGTGATTCTGATGAATAGATTTGAATCCGGCAGAGTCTTGGTGTTCAATGGCAGAAGTTCTCGGACCATCCCCTTTTCGAGCTGAAACTTGGCAGGAACAATCTTTACCTTGTATGGAAGCTACTGTGAAAATTTGATTGCATTTGGATCAGTGGTTTAGGAGATATGATCGGTTCGAAATGATGATTCTCGGTTGGCTGTTGAGTTCGAACCGATCACTTCGAAACCATGTATTTCGAATTGATCGGCTCACGTGGCTTCGTGATGAGGTGGCGCGTGCTCCTTGAATCGATCCTGTTTTGTCTCCGAGTTGACCGCTTCGCGCCCATGGATTTCGCCTTGTTCGTATCGTGGGGCGGCACATCATCCAAGTTAGCTGACTTGGTGGGCACGAACAAGTGAATATCCCTGGGTTCGAATGCGACCGTTTCGAACTAAGGTGTACTCGTGGGTTCGAACTCGATCGATTCGAACAAGATCGATTCGAAGCGACTTGGATTCGAAGCTGGTGGGCTTGAATGGATTCGAAGATGATGGTTTCGAATGTAATGGAGTCGAAGTTAATGGTTGTGAGGCAGGCACTGGTTGATGGACTCGAACAGGATGGGTTCGAAGGATGGATACCGGATGGGTTCGGAGTAGATGGTTTCGAAGATGATGGATTCGAACATAACCTGTGACCATCGATTCGAACCATGGGTACCCTATGGGTTCGAACCGAACAGGGGGCTATCTTTCTCAAATTGAAACCATTATATCTTGAGCATACGAACTCGGATTGACTTGAAACTTGAAACGCTGGCTTCTACGGCATTGCTTGTCATGTCTTATCAGTTGTGACCTGATCCGGGCTCGGACAAAATTCATCGATATCCATAGCGAAGTGAAGTACAACCAATCTCTGAGGTGAACCGTCTTTTGCTTTCGATCAATCTTTTGGTATCACGGCTTTGCCAAAAAGCGGGATAACAAATGATATCTACCTTCCATTTCTTAGCAGCCCTACCCTTATAAGCTCTCTTTCCCTTAAATAACTTCCTCTTCTTATTTTGAGAACTTTGGATTCCAACTGGCTTCTACTTTTCGAAAGTAGAAAGCATCTCCTCGTTCCTAATAGCCATTTCCACAACTACATTTGATGGATCCCCAAGATGTGACATAGTTGCCCTAAAAATCTCCGACCTCAACCCCCAGGAAAACTTCTCGTTGCTCTTGATAATAGTGTCAACAGTGGCATATCCATACCTGGAAAGCTCATCAAACTTAGCAGATTATTCCAACACTGACCTTTCTCCTTTCTCCAATTCCATAAACATCCTAAGCAGGGCTGATTTAGCTACCTCAAAGAAAAATATTTCCTCGAATCTCCTTCAAAACTCTACCCAAGTCAATTCCTCTTTTGGTACCCTTACGGTTTTCCTGTTTCAGCAAAACAAAGCAGCTCCTTGCAACTATCTTAAGGCCAACCTCCTAGTTTTCTCATCATTCAAGCCTAAACCAACAAAAATACTTTCACAATGTAACAACCATTTCTCCACTTCAGCTTCCTTAGTCCCCAAAGAAGGTTTCCCACCCTGACTGGTGTACTCCCAACTTAACTTAGATGGTTATTACTAATTGGCGCTACGGGATTGACTCCTCCCGCATTAGCATCATTTCGTCCAGCTACTCCTGCAGCTGCTCCAACTTGCACCAGATTGATTAAAAACTGATATGTAGTCACCATATCTACCAGTGGGCTCGTTGCAACTACATTGGAAATTGCATTTTGATTGTCATTTTCCTGTCGATCCGGATTGCTTCTGGTGTTGGGCCAAGAATTTCCCTTGGTTGTGGTGCTTCCACTACCTAGATTCACTCTTCTATTTTCTGCTTCCATAACTTTATTTCTCGTAAATCTACATACGAGCCTTAGTAAGATATAGAAGAATGGTCTAAGAAAGATGGGAGAAACATATTTATATAAGGCAATTACATGTATGTTACTATAGCATTATCACAAGCCCTAATCTTATTCTCTAATTCATTAGATTACGTTTTCAAAAAATCTTTAGGTTTAAAATTCTTTTAATCATAAACCTATGTTTTGATACTAACTTGTAACATCCCCCATTATGAGGCCTGAACGAAATGCTACAGATGATGCGGTCATCCATAGTATTAATTTTGGTTAAAAATGCAGCTTTGTTAATCATATCGACAATCAGAAGCACATGAATATGAAAACTATTAAACATAATTTTTCTAAACAAATTTTCACCTTTCATTTCACAATTGATATTTCAAGTTCATTATATAATTTCATTCGCAAACTCAAGTTTAGAGAAAATATAACTATTAAAAAATACTCTGAGAGCGACATATGAAGATGCCTCCATAGTTGATCAGAGTCTACTACAACTTGGCAGTTAGAATCTTCTATCATTACATACACACAAATAGACAAACATAGCGGAAATAGATAAAGATCCTAATTTTCAGATTGCCAGATTGCCACTTGCACATCTTTGGAAGCTTATTCATCTAACTAGAACTTGAAAAACCCTTACTCCCGGCCTACCCAAATGAGTACTCGAGAGTTTAAGAGGAAATCAAAAACTTCGGGTCAGACAAAAATTCTGGTGTGAATAATAACCTACCATCTCGAACCAAATAGATATCTAGTGAGACCATGCCACTAAGAAGAATGGGTTTCCCCCTCACTAGTATCATAATTAAAATATCTCAACTATATACTATGCTCCAGCATCCACTGTATTTATAACATAATGATATATTGATATGCAAACACGCAACATACACCTGATACCCATCCCAAGTTATTAGACTACCCATCTAAGTTTTCATTTACTATCCATCTTATACTTACATGGACTACCCATCTCACAAATAATAATTCTTTGGATTACCCATCCCCTACCATTTGGACAACCTATCACATATGGTTTAGCTAGTTAAATTATGTAGACTATCCATCACACATATTTCGTTCGTTTAAAATATGTAGACTATCCATCACACATCCCATGGTTCTCCTAGGATAACTATGAACCCTTCATTAACCTTGTAGAGACTATCCATCTCCAATATGATGTGGACTATCCATCTCACATCCCATAGTTTTCCAAGGATAACTATGAACCCATCATTTAATAATTTAATTCATGTAGCCCACATGTTTAACCTATGTCTATTGATGTCCCCAATTACCTTAAGGTTTTAACATCTCAAAGTGACATCCATTGGTATCCCTAAATGATCTATGTTAAATTTATTAAAACATACATTCGTATACCCAACGATTAGTATCGAGTTTATTCTACCTTTTTACCCCTATTAAATAATGTCAACTTTGTATACTTTTAACACATAACAATATAAACATTACTATCCCCAATTAGGTTTTAAATCGAAGCCACAAAATATAAGGCTCGCCACTTTTAAATAGGTTAGTATAGTTCAATATTGACATCAGTAACAACACCGACATAGAGGCATAAGACTCTCTACCTTTAATAAGATAACTGTGAGCTAGTAGAATTGGGATCTTAAGGCTAAGTTAACACTAAAGGAGGGTGAATATTGTTAAATGAATTATATGAATACTTTGTAAATTCTTTAAGATTATGCTTGGAATTATGCAATTAACAATCATAGAAAGAATCAAAACAGATAAAAGTAAATGCAGTAAAAGTAAAACGAAAAGAACACATATACTTGTTCAGAGTTACCCTACATCCAGTCCTGCATAATTCCTTGTACGGATTTCTTTTCAGCTAGTAAATATAAATACAATCTCGATTTCAAAGCTATAAGACACACCCTCCATAATCTCAACCTCTAGGTAGAGTCACTTAATTTTCGGGCTACAAGCACACCCACTAGATTTGCAGGCTACTAAGTACACCCAATTGATTTCACGGGCTACAACCACACCCATAAGTATATCAATATGATTTGATGGAGATTTACAAACTCGGATCTTCGATCTTGATTATAATTGATCCTATAACTCTTGAATTCACTTCGATCTTGATATGAGTGAGAGTGATGAGAGAGATTAGTGAGTAAATAGAGAATCAGACTAATGGTGATTGAGTTTGAATCTGGTTGAATTTCGGCAGGGTTCAGTATATATTTATTTAGAAAATGAGAGAGAGGATGGAGGACAGATGAATAAGAAAATTATGTCAAAAAATTTGTTTGGAAGTTTGGTATTTATAGAGGAATAACGGTCAAATCCATTCATGAAGCAGCCACTATGTCGACATACTCTTCATAAAATCTAAAAAGAAAATAAAAACATTATTTTGAAAATCCGTCGCTTTGTAAAATAGTTTGATACTTCGTAAAATCATTTAATCATAGTATATACATATTTTAATTATAATAAAACTAAAGAAACTATTTTGAAGTATTTAAATATAAAAGATTAAATGGTATATACTAGTATATAAGTAAATATATATTTTTTAAAATCAAAATAAAATATATAAACTATAAAACTCAAAACTGATACAAAGTAAAACTTAATAAAACTCAAGTTCTACTACAATCAGCCTTAACACCATTTTGCAACAAAGATCGATCGATAACTCGAGTTCCACTAATCCAATTGCGTGAATCCAATTGCGTGAAACTTAGAGGCTAAGCATAATATAACATCGAGAAACTCCCATAGGGATCACATGGAATTTGGGGTAAGTTGAAGGATCGGTACATTTCCCTCTAAAAGGATCGGCACAAATCAAAGTTTATGCAACACCACTTCATGGAAAATGTGATATCACACAAAAGATAAGCTGAAATGGCATGAAATTTGGAGAGAAAGTAGCTAACATCATGGGAAACCATCCAGAGGGATCGTACCCCATTTGCACACTAAAATAGGGATCGGTACTAATCCCTATTGTTGTCCCCAATGGACTTGGAAATTTTAGGGTGGCCTTGTCTTGGTCTTTCGAACCTTCTATCAAAATTTTAGCCCAATCCATTCACGTCTTCCCTTATAAATATAGCAGGCATGGCGTCAGAAAAGGGATCTTCTTTCTGCTTCTCTTTATCTTCAACCTAGGCTACACTCTGACAATTTTATTCTTGAATTTAAGGGATTTGTAACTATAATCAACAATATAAACTACTAGAAGGAAAATCTTTGGAGTGGACGTCAGCCGGAGTTAGCCGAACCACTTTAAAGCCGTGTTTTATTTACTTGCTTTCCGGTTGCTTTAATTTTGTTCTTCATTCATTTCTCTTTATATTTCTATGTTTGGATTGGATATTGGGGCTTTCACATAATTGTGTGTTGGTGGAAAATTTTGATGCTTTCACTGAGAAGACATGCTCCTACGGATTTGAAAGCTAGGATCTTAGATTTGGAAGCTTGGGTACTTGGATATAGGAAGCAATTACTAGGCAATCAACAAGGAGAGTGCTACCGGAAAGGAGCCACCATAGAGGGAGTCAGGAGGCTTCCTAAGGAGCTGGAGCTAATCACGCATCTATCTACAACACCAGGGCTGAAATGGAAACGATGACGGATGCTATATGGGAGAGGATGACGAAAAAATAGGAGGAGATGATGCAAAATTTACCTCAATAGATTGGACAAGCTAGAGACTAGATTCAGGAGTTAAAGCAGCACGAATCGCTGGAAATCAAAACTGGGAACATGAAAATGGAGCCAATAGACAAAGGAATAGAATAGAGCAGCAGGGGAAGTCC
The DNA here is from genome assembly GCA_030765085.1 of Allium cepa. Lineage (NCBI taxonomy): Eukaryota > Viridiplantae > Streptophyta > Magnoliopsida > Asparagales > Amaryllidaceae > Allium > Allium cepa. The sequence continues at coordinate 678,005,782 of CM060932.1, read as the reverse complement.
TCTGCCTTCCTAAAGGGATCAGCACAGATCCCACAAGAGTGATCGCTACCGATCCCTAAAGGCTATGGAGCATGCCCCGAGTCTGGTTGATCGTGATGCTAGGGGACCTATGATCAATCCTATGGAGCATGACGAGAATCGTAATTTGGGTGCTCGTATGGAGGAATACGTTCTAGAATTCCCTCGTAGACTCTGAAGGCAGCATGGACCTGATGATAGGAGACTACCACCAGAAGACAATGATAGTTTGTAAAGGTAATCAGGCGAGCTATGTCTAGAGGATTAGTGAACAGGGATTTGGAGAATGTAAATAGAAGTCCATTCACTCCTAATATTTGGAATGCTATGAATCCACCAAAATTCAAACTACCAACAATGGAAGCTTATGATGGAAAGTCGGATCCAACTATGCATATGATGAGGTATATACAGCACATGGAAGTACTAAAGGCATTGAAAGAACTCCTGGAAAGATGTTTCCCCCTGTACTTAACGGATGTAGCTATGTTATGGTTCAGACAATTGGAAAGTGGTTTAATTAGCACATGGATGGAGTTGGTCGAAAGATTTATGAAGCAGTTTCGGGTTCACATTACGAGAACCAAGAATGTGATGACATTGACGTTAGCAAAGCAATTGGCAGTAAAATCACTCAATAATTTATTAACTAGGTTCAATGTAGCAATTGTTTCGGTGGATCGACCAGATCAATCGATGATTTTGATGGCGGTAATGTCAGGAGTGCAGATAATTCAGATATGAAGATATCAATTATACGGGATCCACTGATGGATCTCGAGGAATTCTACCATGAAGTAGAAAGGTTTCTACGACAAGAAGATGCGAATGCTGATAAAGAGGCAACAGAAGCTAATACGATATGGGGTGGAAAACCACCTGGTGAAAGCTTTGGAAAGGACAAGGGTAAACAAAACATGGACAATAGCTTCGACGGTTCGAGTGATAGAGGGAAGAACCTAATTTCTCTTTTTACTATGAATTAAATGAAACCTTAGCATGAATGTAACACCCCTAATTTTTTATAACATTATTTAGGATATTTAACTAGAATAAATTAAATAGAATAATGTAGAGTGATAGTGAGATTGTAGTTAATTAATAAACTAAGTGGTCGTGCTTTATTTAAAATGCATGAACTTATAAATGATTAAGTGTTAGCGAATTAAACAAAAGGGTATTAGGGTAAATAGCCGCCAATATTCCTACCCTTATACCATTACCTCTAGGCAATACACGATCATTTATTATAAGCAAAAATTTAAAAACATAAGAAGGAAAGGAGCCAGCCATTAGGAAGAAATTAGTAAGGAAAAATTAAATCTAAAGCTTAGGTTCAAGATAGAAAAAATCAATCTAAGTCAATCTTCAATTTCCTTATCCAAGCTAAGGTGAATAAAAATCACCAGATCTCTATTTTTGGCTATATAATCATATGTTTTTGGATTTAAGGTTAAAGTCATTTTTAAGATATATTGGATGATGATATGCATGATTTATAATTTGTTTAGATTAAACAAAATGGTTTCAAGGGAGATATACATGGTTTTAGGGTAAAATCGAGGTTAAATGATACTAAAACCATGGAAAAATTATATGTTATAAGAAACATGATTTTGGAGTTGGGTTTCATTTTTTAAAATTTTCCAAGCCGTGGAGAATTAGTTTTGTATTTTCAAAGGAAAATATGGTGGTTTGGGTTTATAAATTTATTTTGGAAAATATGTTGAAAATTTGGGTCTGAAATTTTAATATGTTAGATAGATGATTAGAGTGAATTTCTGGAATTTTTGGAGATTTTTACTAAGTGATTTAGTATGGAAATTAAATTATATTGAAAGGAGGACCTGAACGATTTAATTGTTTTGCTAATAGGAAGGGCTTAATTGTTAAAAGTTATCCATTTCTAGATCTGGGAAAATGCAGCCAAAGTTAGTAAAATAATTTGGAAGTTTAAGATAGCCAATCAGATGTCTACAAAGTCGAAACCTTCTAGGTTGAAACTAGTAAGCCAATACAAATGGTATCATTTGGATGGTACGTAGAGGATTGGAGATAGGAAAAAGGTAGGATGACGAAACGTAGCTTCTGAAAGGGTTGATTCCATTGTTTTGTTTTAAAGGAAAAGGCACATGCCTGTTTATGAAGAGATTTCGACATAGTCGAAACCTATGCTTGCGAAAGGTATTTAAAAGAAGCTTTCGGAAAAGAGCTACCACTTTTTTCTAAAGAAGTAGCTTACGAAGGAGTTACTTATCTTTCATTTAAATCTTTCGAAAGGGGTAGTTTGAACTAAGTCGAAACCCTTCTGTGAAATGATGCCTTTCGATTGTATTGAAGACATCAATGTTGTCGAAAGGTAATGTTGTTTTTATAAATATAAGCCACTTCCTACTGCTTTCAATAGGGGTTAGGGGTTTCGAAGGTAATGGTTTCGAAAGGGGCAACCTTCAATTGTTTTACTCAAGTGTTTAATGCTTTCGAAAGGTTGGTTTCGACGCCATCAAGTTTCCCCAATATTTTTTAAATAAAGAATGGTTTCGAAAGAGATGCTTTCGCTTATGTTCACTTTGACCCAAAAATATTATTTAAATATAAACCCAATGGCTTCGAAAGGTTTTGGTTTCGAAGGGTAACCTTCAATGATTTTGAAATGGGGACTTTCAATGGTTTCGAAAGGTAACCTTAGATTGTTTTGAAAGGGGTATTTTTGAATAGGTTCAAAGCTATGCTTCTATGCTTATAGGATAATACTTTAACACGGTCGAAAGTTTTCGAATTTTAAAGTGTTCAAAAGGCAAGAGCCTAAAGCTTTAAAGATATAATTTAATGCTTTCGAAGGAGGTTGTCCGATGAAGTCGAAAGCAAGGTTTCGAAGGTGTCGAAAGGCTTTTTAAACCCAAACTCATTTTTAAAAGGAAAAAACCCATATGTAAATAAAGGAGTTTTGAAAGGATTTCAAGTATGTAAATTTGAAGAAGCACTTCCTTGATAAAGTATAGTTTAAAGTGATTAACCATGTTTTATATGTAAATGTTTTCAAGGACCTAAAACCCATAAGAGTGGTATTGTTAAGTTGTTACGTTTTCTTCTCCAAATATGAAAATATTCACATGACAAAGGACCCATAACTGTATTTTTGGGATACAGAAGTAGAATAACCAGCTAAGTTAACCCAATAGTGAATATAAATTAATTAAACTCCTGAATGAGTAGAATTGCATCCAGGGAGTCAGGGAGGCCAAAGTATAGGATGCTTAAACCTTGAAGTAGTCCGGGAGAAGGTTCATAGTAAACCCATGAAACTATGAGTAGGAAGTTATTGGGAGTAACCAACAGGTTCATAGTAAACCCATGAAAACTATGTATAAAGGATGATTGGCAGGGGCCAGTTGGTTTGTAGTGAACCAAAGGAAACTATATCTGGATTAAGAATTGACACCAGTCAAAAGGTTCCTAGTCAACCCTCGAAAAGTAGGATAAGAAAGAAGTTAGGAGAGGCATCGTTAGGTTCCTAGTTTGTAAGGACCCGTAAATTTTCGATAATTAAAATAGCTAAATTTAATAAGATTTCGTGATTTAGTGTTAGAAAAAAATTGTAAGTCGTTAGGAATAATAATAACTAGAATGAAATGCAATAAAAAAATTATCTAAGTTAATTATTTATGAATTGAATGAAATCCCAAATCAATTGAAATAATATGTAGTCAAAGGTAATTGAATGAATTTGTATTGTATAGGTAATTGTGACACTTGTTTGTACATAATAAACTTATAAGTAATTAAAAGTTAACGGTGATAATTATTTAAGTTACCTATTCATTTAGTTAGTCGAATTGAATTTGCGAACCAATTGCAATTGAAATGAAAGTTTGTATATTAGTTGACTGCATTATCTCTAACTGTAATTAAATAATAATGTGGAATTCATTTGATGTAATATAGTAAATCGACCGATAATGAAATTTTTATTTAAAAATCCAATATTGAAATCCGTCAAATATTGAACAATTAAATTGTTTAAATTTAATATTTGGAATTTATTGAATAATTGAATAACGGGTTTAATATGATTAAGAAATGATTTGTAAAATTTTATTTTGTCATATTAAAGTTAGAATGATGTTGTAGAACTTTTAAAATCGAATTAAAAGTAAATTTGTGAAAATTGAATATTTTAATATTTAATTATCGATTGGAAAATTGCCAAATTTTGAACAGTCTCAGAATTCGATGAAACTAGTTCCATTGGATCCGTAATAGTTAGTTATTATCGGATTTCAATTTTCATAGCAATCGGAGTTGTCGTTTGACCGTGGCAGCTCGAAACGCGTTGAAATTGTTTTAATATTAATTTGGCGAGTTAAAATAGTCATTTTTCAAACGGTCTCGGATTCCGACGAAATTAGTGTCATCGAATCTGTAACGTGATATTATTGTAAGGTTTCAAATTTCGAGTCAATCGGATTTACCGTTTGTCCGGGGCGAGCCCAAATGCATAGAAATTTGATTAATCGACTTAATTTCAAATCGATCGTTTATTGCCGCCACTCACACATACGATCGAATTAGCTTTCGAAACGTGTTCCATTGTGTCTGGAACGTGGGGTAAACCCTAGAAACGCCAGCCGGCACGCTTCGTTTGGAGTTCGGAAAATTTTCGATGAATAGTATTTTGACGATTTTCTATAAAAGGATCCCCACTTTCTTAGTTTTGCATAAACCCTAGGGTTTCAGCCCTTAGCCGCCACTTTCATTTCAATGGCCATAAAATTTTGAAACTTCTTCCTCATTTTCCTCTCAATCCATCAACAATTAGCAAAAACTCTCAACTACAAAGTTGTAGAGGGCATCAAGATCTAGCTATCCAACGGTGGAGATCGGAAACGGAGCCACGGATTGACGGCAAAACGCGATGGAAGCTGCTACGTTTTTCACGCAATTCGAGGCAGAGGATGAGGCCGAGCTTGGAGCTATTTGGGGTGAAGGTGGTATAAGGCGGTGGCTTCGAAGTGGTGTAACCTGATCGTCTTCAAGTGGAGCGTGGTGGTCGCGTTAATTGATGAAGATAGGCGGCATTGGGTTACTGCGTGCGCGATTTTCACATCAGGGAACTAACGCTTGAAGAGCCTGGGGACGGCCTGGGGAAGAAACATGATGAGCGGCCCAGATCTATTAGGGTTAGAAGCTGAAAAGTTAATTGTAAGTTAAATTTATTTAAATTTGTATAAACTTTAAAAGCTGTATCTCTTTCATACGAGGTCCGTTTTGGACGAAACTTTTTGCGTTGGAATCGTTTTGTCGAATACTACGCAATGGAGCTGGATTGGAATCGTTTGGAGCTGGAGAAAATTTCGGGTAAAATTAAACGCTCATTTAATTTTATTCGAAATAAAATGCTGGAACTACATTGAAATCAAAGTGAGTGTTTTATAACGCTCACAACGTACTAAATATCTTTATGCTAGTTAAATTGACATTATGAAGTGATATGAATTTTATTTGTCGTTGTTTGATATAAATTTAACTGTCATATAGCTTGTTATTTGAATTAAACTTTGAAAAATTAAATTGACAGTTAAATTGAAATTGAAATTGAATTGCGATTAAATTACCTGACATTGATAACTATGAAATTGCCATGAATTGTATTGGCTATTGGATGATGTATATCGATGGATGTTATTGGTTGATATTTAAATGTTTGGATGTTATTTGCTTATATATACTGTTATGCATACATATGACACTGTGATTGATTTAAGTGATACATATTCATCCCTGACATTAATTGAAATAAATAATTACTTGGCTATAGGATAGAAAATTATATACGGACACCGAATTGGCTAAATTAATAATTTTGAAATCGTCGATTTGAAATTTAATTGAATGTTTTGATTTGAAGGTTATAAATATAAATCAATTTATAGAAATCGAATTTAACGAAAATTGAGTTTGAAATGTTGAAATAAATTTTGGTTAAAAGAAATTGTTAAATAATTTAAGTCGAGACTTTGAAATTTAAAATTTGGATATGTTTGAATTTCGAAACTTTATTTGTTGTAAAGATTGAACATTATTTCGAGCTTTGAGCATTACTAAGTAAAACGATATAAAAAGATATTTTGAAATTGAGCTTGAAATTGGATCGTATTTGTAATTGGGTTTTAAATTTGAATATTGAAAGATAATTTTGTTAAGTGTTATAAATTAATATTCTAAAAAATCAAGCTCCGAATCGATATAAATTGAAATTGAATTAATTGAAGGTGAATATAGAATTGAATTGATTTGAAGTCAAAGTTGACATTGTTTTGAATTGAAATCGAAATTGAATCGGTAGAATGGAAATTGAAATTGATTTGAATTGGGAAGTTATAATTGAAATGGATCGGTTTTGAAGCTGTTCTACTTTGTTTTCCAAATTACTCGTTTAGTTAAACCATTTTTTGAATACTTAAACTATTTTAATCTATTTTAAATCTACTTAACCCAATTTAAATTATTTTAAGCTAATTTATCTATTTTAAATCCTTCTTAAGACTTTAAGTATTTTTAACTACTTTAATTATTTAAACTACTTAAAACTATTTTCTAAAATTCTAAGCTGGTCAATAAAGTGGAATGTTTATATTTAAATCTTGAATTTAAATACGAACTGAGTTAAATGAAGTTGCAACCTAAATTGAAATTCGAAATGATTTTGAAACCGAAATGAGATATTGATGCGAAAAATGATTTTTGAAACGGAATCTTACATTTGATAGATACGATGATATTTGAAATGGATTTGATTTTCGAAGCGAATATGATATTTTGATATCAATTATGAATCGATTTGAAATGTAAAAGAGCCAACGGTGTAATAATACGAAGTAATTAAAGAGACCAGGATCGGATATGGACATACTCTCTGTCGATACCGAACACCACTTTAATAACTATTATACGCGGAGTGTTGATCCAGAATGAAGTGGATGATTTGGTGAACGCGTTGACTGAAGAAAGAGAACGATATTGGATGACCCCTGACATGACTAAAACAGGAGCCGCGTCGGGCCATTGAGGTTCGCCACCTCTAGCGGACACGCTTCTTCGATACCATTTCTATTACATTTGTGATGCGATTTAGGTGCACCCTTTGATTTAGGAGTGTTGTTTCGCGGTGTTGGGGTGGCTGCTGGCTATGCCCAACATCAGTCCGGATCACGCAACTACTAGTATCCTAGTTGGTATCCCTCATGTATCTTGTCATACTGATTATCCTATTCGCAACCACTACGTTATGCTTTGTGTTGTACCTATGGGGTACCCTTTGATAACCACCAGTTTACGGTGGGGCTTACGGTGCTGTATAGACTATGGCATTATAAAAATGTGTTAAAGGAGATTATGGTAACGCCTTAACGCTATTTTGATGCTTTATATTACTGATAGGCATTATCTACTTAGCGTACATTACTACATAGTAGATAGTTTAACGGATCCTTGAGAGATGGAAAATCCCGTAATATCTCTTAAGTTATTGCATGCACGTTGACACTGGATATGAGATGTCAAACCCCGTAAACATCTCTGACACCGTTACGCTCATATTTATTTACGATTGATTTAACTTTCATAAGGATATTTTAGTCCTGACTCGAGTGTTTTGTCTTTTCATTATGCTCGGGTCAGTCCTGAGTTTTTCAGATTTTTGAAGATCTATTCTGGAGGATGAAGACGAAGATTTGGTATACTATTACTATTATTACCCTTGCATCATGTTATCTGCTGCATTATTTTAATTGTTCTGTTGTATATGTATAACTCTGATAAATATTGTATAAATGATTGTCAAAGTATAGTAAACAGCTTCATGAACTGTTTATTTGACTATTATATTTTATCGTTCCGCTGCGAGATTCTGAGTTTTTTCATTTCCTTTATTTCTCTTTCTTTTCTTTTCTTATTTACCCCAATAACTATCTGCCCTTTTGAATGGTTTGGAATCGACATGTGTATTTGATCGTCGGTTTAAACTGTCCAAAAAGGCAGGTCGTTACAGTTGGTATCAGAGCCTTGGTTTAGCGATAAACCTTGGCTCTAGTGGGGAATAACTCATTGAAATAGAGGTAAACTATATGAATGAGTTGAGTGTATATGAGAGAGCGTACTTGTTATTTGATATAAAATGGTTTTATATTGTGTTAACTTTGTTCCGTTGAGTATTTATGAATTCTGGTCGATACTTGGGACGCCAAGGCGTCGATAGGAATTTCTAAACACTCGAATAGGACAAACCAACACAATATCATTTTGGAATATATTTTATATAAAAGAATTATTTGAATATTTATTCATTTTGATTGACTTGATTGCTAGGAGATGATAATATTAGATTATTATCGTTATTGTTTGATCAATCAATATTTACAACAATTGATTAAATAATAATGGATTTAGGAAAATGAAATCTTGTAAACACAATTGATAATGAATATAAATGAATTTTAACTTGGATTTGGGAATTTAAATTCCGGTGTTTGAAATTGACTTACAAGAATTTGAAAAATATAATATGAGTATTATATGATAGTATAATTGAGTTGAAATTGTTTTCGAAGGATTTTTTTATGATAAGTGTTATATTCCCTTCTCTTGACGCTAGAAAATGATTTCGGTGATGAGTGCACGCATCATTGGCGTTTATTTTCGAGAATCCGAGTGGGGGAAGACCACTTAATAGCTTGTCTAAACCTTGTTTTGATTCAAATTTATTTTATTTTGTATTCTCTATAGTATGATTTGATATATAAATTATATAAGTATATATTATTTCAAAAATTGATTTGAAATGAAACCGGGATTCGAATTCTTAAGTCCTTTAATAATTAATGATTTTTTTAAATGATTGAAATGAATTTAGACTTGAATCATTAAGGAACTTCTGAATTGTGAAATGAGAAATGAACCTCAGAGCTAAGTGAAAATATCAATTGAATAGAAATCCTTAGAATTAGGAAATTATGAACTTAAAATAAAATTGAAACTGTAAAACTCGCATAGTATTAAATTTCATTCTATAGCATGGATATAACTTACCAAAATATTTAAGAAGTTCAAAAATGTTATATGAATTGTTAATTGGATAATATACAAGTATAGGTTTGAATAATGAAATATGCATTTAATTAATGGTTTGCAAATATAAATAAAATTGTTAGTAAATAATTGGAATTTAAATTAACATTTAAAGGTGATTCACAATTATGTTAATATAAAATGGAAATACTATATGTGAATGTAAATGTGAAATTAAATTATAGTGAAATTTAAGTAATGACTTAAGAATTAATTAATTGAAAATTCAACTTTAAATGAAAAGAAGTTGTATGTTGTTTAACTACATTCTATTTGAATAACTATAACTTACCAAATACTTAAAAGGTTTAAAATGCTAATAAGGATAGGTAGAGAAATAGTATACCAGCGTGAGACTGAATAATAAAGTGTGAAGATCTATTGATAGCTGTAAATATAAAAGAAATTTAAGCTGTAAAATGAATGATATATCTAAGTGAATAAATAAAATTTAAAATTAATGAAATATAAAATTGGTAAATGGAAACTGATTAAATTTGAATATAACTAAATGTCAATAAACTTGGAAGTGTATGAAAAAATTGACTTGGAAATGTATAATTGATTTAGTGTAGATTTTGGATGGATGTTAATGTTGATATGCATTGGTTGTTAGATGGATGAAAATTGATTAAGTAGAATTCATTAGTGTTTATGGAATTGAATAAACGGAATAAAATTTTAAAATAATTAAATTCAAATTTGAAGCAAAGTGAAATTAAATATAATTGAATTCAATTTAAATTGAAGCAAATTGACTTGAATTTAAAATGTGAATGAAACAAACTTGAATAAATCGAAACAAATTGAATATAAACCTATTGCATGGATGAATAAGAAAATAAATGACTTTGTGTTTATGATCGTTCTTTAGAAATTTTGAAGTTTGATGGTTTGTACTTTGAAATAATAAAAGCAAATTTTGGAAAAAAATCCAAAATTGTCCAATATATGCTGAAATGAAAACAACCATAACTTTTAAATGGCTGAACGGAATTCGACGATCTTGGACTTTTCTAAAAGCTTAGAAAGTATAGCACAACTTTTGTTTAGATAACTGGAGAAAATTCGTTCGTCTACTAGGTTAAAAAGTTGAATGTTACTGGCTGTCCTGTGTAAAAATAAGAAAAATCAGTAGTATACACCCTTAGTATTTTCGCCATATCTTTTGACTGGTTTATCGGATTTTGAAGTTCTTGCACTTTATGGAAATCTAAGAACTTAAGTTAAAACTTTTGTTTTAAGTGTTTTGTGTTTTGATGTCGTTTAGAAGGTCGAAAACGCGGGTGAACGTCGCTGACCTGCGCAATTCATTGCCAGGCTGAGGCGTATCCTCTAAGTAAAACGGCCATAATTTTTGAACGTATGGTCCGAATTCGATGATTTTGGATATTCCGGAAAGCCTGAAATGAATGCAACAACTTATTTTTAGATTCTGTTGCCGAATTTTATCGTTAAGGTGACCTAAACTAGGATTTGTTTGCTGTCCTGAAATTGGAATCTCGGTTTTGAAGCTAAATATGTTATATATATGTTGTGTAGGCTAAGTATATTGATCTATCTTTATATGCATGGTTCTAACTTAGTTATTGAGTGTTTAGTAGGTGCGGATTGTGCTTACTTCGCATTTGGAGCTCGCTTTCGCGCTATATTAGCCGTATATGCTCGCTAACAATATATAAGGTACATATCTCGGATTACATACCGTACTTTTACACTTTTTCCCTGCGGGATGGCTCATCACTTGATGAGATGTATATTTGTGATATATATACTATCATTTTTTTTCTGATCGAGCAGCGCAAAGGAGACTCTGCCGAAATTTTCCGTAAAATCCGGGTGTTAGAAAATTTTTCAAGTTTAAAATTTTTTATAACTTGTTTTGATTACTAACTTTTAAAGTTAGGAAGCCGTTTAGAGTAACTTAGTGGAAGCGTAGTTATGACTTTATAAATGGAATTTCATTGTTTTATAAGCGGATAATTTTGAATAAAATATATCAAATGTTGAATTCTTTACTTAGTTCCTTTTCTCTTCTTTTTCCTTTTCGGGGACGAAATGTTTTGAGTGGGGGAGAGTGTAATGACCCGTAAATTTTTGATAATTAAAATGGCTAATTTAATAAGATTTCGTGATTTAGTGTTAGAAAAAAATTGTAAGTCGTTTGGAATAATAATAACTAGAATGAAATGCAACAAAATATTATCTAAGTTAATTATTTATGAATTGAATGAAATCCCAAATCAATTGAAATAATATGTAGTCAAAGGTAATTGAATGAATTTGTATTGTATAGGTAATTGAGACACTTGTTTGTAAATAATAAACTTATAAGTGATTAAAAGTTAACGGTGATAATTATTTAAGTTACCTATTCATTTAGTTAGTCGAATTGAATTTGCGAACCAATTGCAATTGAAATGAAAGTTTATATATTAGTTGAGTGCATTATCTCTAACTGTAGTTAAATAATAATGTGGAATTCATTTGATGTAATATAGTAAATCGACCGATAACGAAATTTTTATTTAAAAATCCAATATTGAAATCCGTCAAATATTGAACAATTAAATTGTTTAAATTTAATATTTGGAATTTATTGAATAATTGAATAACGGGTTTAATATGATTAAGAAATGATTTGTAAAATTTTATTTTGTCATACTAAATTTAGAATGATGTTGTAGAACTTTTAAAATCGAATTAAAAGTAAATTTGTGAAAATTGAATATTTTAATACTTAATTAGCGACTGGAAAATAGCCAAATTTTGAACAGTCTCAGAATTGGATGAAACTAGCTCCATTGGATCCGTAATAGTTAGTTATTATCGGATTTCAATTTTCGTAGCAATCGGAGTTGTCGTTTGACCGTGGCAGCTCGAAACGCGTTGAAATTGTTTTAATATTAATTTGGCGAGTTAAAATAGTCATTTTTCAAACGGTCTCGGATTCCGACGAAACTAGTGTCATCAGATCCGTAACGTGATATTATTGTAAGGTTTCAAATTTCGAGTCAATCGGATTTACCGTTTGTCCGGGGCGAGCCCAAACGCATAGAAATTTGATTAACCGATTTAATTTCAAATCGATCGTTTATTGCCGTCACTCACACATACGATCGAATTAGCTTCCGAAACCTGTTCCATTGTGTCCGGAATGTGGGGTAAACCCTAGAAACGCCAGCCGGCACGCTTCGTTTGGAGTTCAGAAAATTTTCGATGAATAGTGTTTTGACGATTTTCTATAAAAGGACCCCCACTTTCTTTGTTTTGCATAAACCCTTGGGTTTCAGCCCTTAGCCGCCGCTTTCATTTCAATGGCCATAAAATTTTGAAACTTCTTCCTCATTTTCCTCTCAATCCATCAACAATTAGCAAAAACTCTCTACTACAAAGTTGTAGAGGGCATCAAGATCTAGTTATCCAACGGTGGAGATCGGAAACGGAGCCACGGATTAACGGCAAAACGCGATGGAAGCAGCTATGTTTTTCACGCAATTCGAGGCAGAGAATGAGGCCGAGCTTGGAGCTATTTGGGGTGAAGGTGGAGTAAGGCGGTGGCTTCGAAGTGGTGTAACATGATCGTCTTCAAGTGGAGCATGGTGGTCGCGTTAATTGATGAAGATAGGCGGCATTGGGTTACTGCGTGCGTGATTTTCACATCAGGGAACTAACGCTTGAAGAGCCTGGGGACGGCATGGGGAAGAAACGTGATGAGCGGCCCAGATCTATTAGGGTTAGAAGCTGAAAAGTTAATTGTAAGTTAAATTTATTTAAATTTGTATAAACTTTAAAAGCTGTATCTCTTTCATACGAGGTCCGTTTTGGACGAAACTTTTTGCGTTGGAATCGTTTTTTCGAATACTACGCAATGCAGCTGGATTGGAATCGTTTGGAGCTAGAGAAAATTTTGGGTAAAATTAAAAGCTCGTTTAATTTTATTCGAAATAAAACGCTGGAACTACATTGAAATCAAAGTGAGTGTTTTATAACGCTCACAACGTACTAAATATCTTTATGCTAGTTAAATTGACATTATGAAGTGATATGAATTTTATTTGTCGTTGTTTGATATAAATTTAACTGTCATATAGCTTGCTATTTGAATTAACCGTTGAAAAATTAAATTGACAGTTAAATTGAAATTGAAATTGAATTGCGATTAAATTACCTGACATTGATAACTATGAAATTGCCACGAATTGTATTGGCTATTGGATGATGTATTTCGATGGATGTTATTGGTTGATATTTAAATGTTTGGATGTTATTTGCTTATATATACTGTTATGCATACATATGACACTGTGATTGGTTTAAGTGATATATATTCATCCCTGACATTAACTGAAATAAATAATTACTTGGCCATAGGATAGAAAATTATATACGGACACCGAATTGGCTAAATTAATAAGTTTTAAATCGTCGATTTGAAATTTATTTGAATGTTTTAATTTGAAGGTTATAAATAGAAATCAATTTATAGAAATCAAATTTATCGAAAATTGAGTTTGAAATGTTGAAATAAATTTTGGTTAAAAGAAATTGTTAAATAATTTAAGTCGAGACTTTGAAATTTAAAATTTGGATATGATTGAATTTCAAAACTTTATTTGTTGCAAAGATTGAACATTATTTCGAGCTTTGAGCATTACTAAGTAAAACGATATAAAAAGATATTTTGAAATTGAGCTTGAAATTGGATCGTATTTGTAATTGGGTTTTAAATTTGAATATTGAAAGATAATTTTGTTAAGTGTTATAAATTGATATTTTGAAAAATCAAGCTCCGAATCGATATAAATTGAAATTGAATTAATTGAAGGTGCATATAGAATTGAATTGATTTGAATTCAAAGTTGACATCGTTTTGAATTGAAATCGAAATTGAATCGGTAGAATGGAAATTGAAATTGATTTGAATTGGAAAGTTATAATTGAAATGGATCGGTTTTGAAGCTGTTCTACTTTGGTTTCCAAATTACTCGGTTATATAAACCATTTTTTGAATAATTAAACTATTTTAATCTATTTTAAATCTACTTAACCCAATTTAAATTATTTTAAACTAATTTATCTATTTTAAATCCATTTTATGACTTTAAGTATTTTTAACTACTTTAATTATTTAAACTACTTTTAAACTACTTAAAACTATTTTCTAAAATTCTAAGCTGGTCAATAAAGTGGAATGTTTATATTTAAATCTTGAATTTAAATACGAACTGAGTTAAATGAAGTTGCAACCTAAATTGAAATTCGAAATGATTTTGAAACCGAAATGAGATATTGATGCGAAAAATGATTTTTGAAACGGAATCTTACATTTGATAGATACAATGATATTTGAAATGGATTTGATTTTTGAAGCGAATACGATATTTTGATATCAATTATGAATCGATTTGAAATGTAAAAGAGCCAACGTTGTAATAATACGTAGTTATTAAAGAGACCGGGATCGGATATGGACATACTCTCAGTCGATACCGAACACCACTTTAATAACTATTATACGCGGAGTGTTGATCCAGAATGAAGTGGATGATTTGGTGAACGCGTTGACTGAAGAAAGAGAACGATATTGGATGACCCCTGACATGACTAAAACAGGAGCCGCGCCGGGCCATTGAGGTTCGCCACCTCTAGCGGACACGCTTCTTCGATACCATTTCTATTACATTTGTGATGCGATTTGTGTGCACCCCTTGATTTAGGAGTGTTGTTTCACGGTGTTGGTGTGGCTGTTGGCTATGCCCAACATCAGTCTGGATCACGCAACTACTAGTATCCTAATTGGTATTGCCTCATGTACCTTATCATACTGATTATCCTATTCGCGACCACTATGTTATGCTTTGTGTTCTACCTATGGGGTACCCTCTGATAACCACCAGTTTACGGTGGGGCATACGGTGCTGTATAGACTATGGCATTATAAAAATGTGTTAAGGGGGATTATGGTAACGCCTTAACGCTATTTTGATACTTTATATTACTGATAGGCATTATCTACTTAGCGTACATCACTACATAGTAGATAGTTTAACGGATCCTTGAGAGATGGAAAATCCCGTAACATCTCTTAAGTTATTGCACGCACGTTGACACTGGATATGAGATGTCAAACCCCGTAAACATCTCTGACACCGTTACACTCATATTTATTTACGATTGATTTAACTTTCATAAGGATATTTTAGTCCTGACTCGAGTGTTTTGTCTTTTCATTACGCTCGGGTCAATCCTGAGTTTTTCAGATTTTTGAAGATCTATTCTGGAGGATGAAGACGAAGATTTGGTATACTATTACTATTATTATCCTTGCATCATGCTATCTGCTGCATTATTTTAATTGTTCTGTTGTATATGTGTAACTCTGATAAATGTTGTTTAAATAATTGTCAAAGTATAGTAAACAGCTTCATGAACTGTTTATTTGACTATTATATTTTATCGTTCCGCTGCGAGATTCTGTGTTGTTTCATTTCCTTTATTTCTCTTTCTTTTCTTTTCTTATTTACCCCAATAACTATCTGCCCTTTTGAATGGTTTGGAATCGACATGTGTATTTGATCGTCGGTTTAAACTGTCCAAAAAGACGAGTCGTTACATAGTTAACCCATGAAAACTAGGCTTAGAAGGATGTTACAGGAATAATCCATAGGTTCCTAGTCAACCCATGAAAACTAGGATATGAGATGAGTTATTGAAATTACCAATAGGTTCAGAGGAACCCATGAATTAATTAAGTTATTAGTAAACCCATGAAAACTAATAGGTTAATATTGACTCTAGAAACTATAAATATGACAGGAAGTCAATTAACTGGGGAAGGGATATCCTGACTGTTTATATATGTATATCATCATTATATTTTGAAATGTTATGTTTTAGCCGTTATGGATGCAGGAGTATAGTACATGGTTTTACAAAAAGCATTCTAGGATACAAATGAGGGGAAATCTGTTTCGCTATGCGACGTGGTCTCATTAGATGTCTAAATGGATTGATATGTTAGATTATTATCCATACCAGCCTTTATGTCTGACTTAAAGTTTTTAAACTCTCAGGTACTCAATTAATTTTGAGTATTTTGAGATTCAAGGTTTCCAGGTTCTCTTCTTAGACAAATAAAGTTTATGAAGGCGTGCAGGAGGTAACTAGTTATTTAGAGTTATCTTTTTTCGCTATGTGTTTTAGATGTAAAGGCAGACTTATTAGCCTTACCATATACTATAATCAACCAAGGGGGCATCTTCATATGTCATACTTGGCATATTCTGTAATAATTATATTTTTCTGAACGTGGTTAACGTTTGTGGGAATATGTAATGAGCATGTAATGCTTCGAATGGAATGTGGAAATGAGTTTTTAATTTGTTAAAAATTTTCCATATTCTAATGAGTCGTGTACCGATGTATATAACACCGCTATATTTGGTCGTCGATAATTAGTAACTATGGATGACTGCATCATCCGTAACCGTTAGTTTTGAACCTCCAAGTAGGGGGATGTTAAAAGTTGGTATTAGAGCATAGGTTTATGAAACTTCAAAAGAAAAGTAAAACCTAAAAGCTTTTTGGAACATAATCTCATAAATTAGAAATATTATCGGGGTTTGGGTTAACGTTATAGTAACGTACGTGTTTCCCTCTCTCTTAGACCGTTCTTCGTTATCTTACTAAGGGTCGTATGCAGATTTACGAGAAAGAAGATATGGAAGAAGGAAACAGAAGAGGAAATCTTGGTAGTGGAAGCACCACAACTGACGAAAATGCTCGACCTAATACCGGGAGGAACCAAGGTTGACAGGCAATGCAAATCCAATTGCTGAAGCCAATGTATGTGTTGGAAATTTATCAGTAGATGCGGGGATGGTGTATCAGTTATTGGCCAATATTTTGCAAGTTGGAGTTGCTGCTAATGTTGGAGGAGCTAATCCTGTGGCTCCAGTTGGGAATAACTATGCTAAGTTGAGCATGAACTATACCGGTTTAGGTGGAAAGCCATTTATGCGAATGGAGGATGCTGTTGAAGTTGAGAATTGGCTGTTCAGTTATGAGAGGATCTTTACTAATCTAAGATTGGATGATGGACAAAAGAGGAGGCCGGCCTCTAGACAATTACAAGGGGCGGTGCTCAATTGGTGGAATATGTAACCGCTAGAGTTCTAGAGGAAGTATTGACATGGGCTGATTACAAGATGAGGTTTGAGCAGAAGTTTATATCTGAAGTAGCAAAGTCGTTGTTGATGAGGTAGTTCATGGATTTAGTCTAGGGAGAAATGTCAGTAATCGAGTACACTGCTAAGTTTGATGATCTGTCTCGATATGGATATGCGTTGGTTGATACTGACATTAGAAGGAATGAGAGGTTCATTCGAGGACTGAGACCGGAGCTAGCTAGAATGACCATGACACATGTTCAAGAACCTGTAATATGGTGGGGGAGATGGCTATTAGCCATAAGGAGATACTTGCTATTTCTTCCAGGGAGAAACTAGATGAATCCTAGGGTCCTCAGGGGAAGAAGAGGAAATTCTTTAAGAAGAAGAAAGCCTAGAAAAAGAAGGCTGCAAAGAAGGCAAAGGCTGATTAGGTGTGCTTTAAGTGTGATAAGAAGGGCCATTATGCTCACGGTGATGGACATGCAAAGGGAAGAAGCTTGTAGAGAAATAGAATACGAAATGCTTCAACTAAGACCAAGTTAGGCATTACAAGAACCAGTGTCCCATGCAAGTTAGGACGAATAGAGGAAAGGTTTTTTCCATCGGACCACCATCTTCTTCTAGGCCTACTGAAGTAGAGAAAGGGAAAACTGTGATGGAAGGTACGCTTTTGATTCAGAGTATACCAGTTAGGGTACTATTTGATACTGGTGCATCACATTTATTTATATCAAAGTATTTTGTTGATAGGTTATGCATTGAGCCCACATACCTTGTTACTTCCTTAAGAGTTGTGAATCCAATAGGAGGGTATGCAACTCTAGGGATGAGATGTGTCCAGTTAGAACTTGATTTGTTAGATTATAAGTTTGCATGCAGTTTGTATATTTTTTTTATTTCATAGATTTCGGGATCATTTTGGGTATGGATTGGTTAGGTAAGTATGAGGCTATGATATTTTGTCAGGATAGGGAAGTATCATTGAGACATCCAGATAGTCATAACTGAATCATCTTCTCAGTGGAACATTCTAGTAGGAGTGTTTGGGCTCTGTTAAGTGCCATGGATATTGGAGAAGAGCTTTGTCAGGTTCAAGTAGCAAGGGAATTTGCAGATGTCTTTTAGCTGGTTATGTGATTACCACCGAAATGAGCTGTTGAGTTTCAGATAGACCTTGTACCAGGAGATGAACCTGTGAGCAGACGACCTAGCTAGATGACATAGACAGAGATGAAGGAACTAAAGGTGCATCTAGTGGATCTAGAAGGAAGAAATTTTATTAGACCAAGCAGTTCGCCTTGGGGAGTGGCAGTGGTGTTCTTGAAGAAACCGGATGGGTCGTTAAGGATGTGCATCGACTATAGTAAGTTGAATGAATAGACAATCAAGAATAGGTACCCTCTGTCGTGGTTAGATGATCTGTTTGATCAGTTGAGTGGAGCTAAGGTGTTTTCCTAATTGGATTTGGCGACAGGGTTCCATCAGTTAAGTGTGGCAGAGGACAGCATTCCTTTGACAGCATTTCGAACTAGATATGGTTCATATGAGTGGTTAGTGATGCCACTCGGGTTGACAAATGCACCTGTTTGCTTTGTGGATTTGATGAATCAAATCTTCAGAGAGTATTTGGATAGATTCATGTTGGTGTTTATAGGTGACATTTTGGTATGCTCGAAGGATAAGAGAGAGCATGAAGATCATCTTAGAGTCGTGCTAGAGACGCTGAGTTAGAATCAGCTAAAGGCGAAGTTTTCCAAGTGCCCTTTTTGGAAGAAAGAGGTTAAGTTTCTTGGTCACGTGGTTTTAGAGAAAGGATTGTCAGCCGATCCAGATAAGATAAAAGCTATGAAAAATTGTAAGAGACCAAAGATGGTAACCAAGATCAAGAGTTTTCTTGGACTTGCTGGCTATTACCGGAGATTCATCAAGGATTTTTTGCAGGTAGCAGCACCGTTGACAAAGTTGACCAGGAAAGATGTTATGTTTGTTTGGTCTGACAAATGTGAGGAAGGGTTCCTTAAGTTAAAGCATTTGTTGACTAATGCTCCAGTGTTAGTAGTTCCCCATGAAAACCAAGGGTTGGTAGTTACACAGATGTATATGGGACTAGATTAGGAGCTGTGTTGATGCAGAAGGGCAAAGTTATTGCTTATGCATCTAGGCAGCTTGGACTGCATAAAGTAAGATATCCTACTTATGACTTGGATTCGGCTGCGGTGATTTTTGCCTTAAAGATTTGGAGACATTATCTCTTAGGGGAAAGATTTGAGTTGTATACCGATCATAAGTCTCCAAGATACTTATTCTCTTAGAAGGAGTTGAATATGAGACAGCAGAGATGGCTAGAGTTTTTGACTGCTTACGATTTTGGTATAGAGTTACTCCTAGGAAAGGAAATAAGGTAGCTGATGCTCTCAGTAGAAAACATCAGAATGTGGTGTTAGCTATGATAGTAGAATGGAAGGATCTTGAAGCTTTGGCCAGTTGTGGTGTGCAATTAAGATATATTGCTAGTTCAGGTTAGAGTACTACCATGTTGTCCTGTTTAGAAGTTCGACCAGTGTTCATCGAGAAAATTGCTGCTAAACAGAAGGAGGATCCATTATTAGCTGAGAGGATCAAAAGTCTTGAAATTGGATCCAAGGTCGATGATTTGAAAGATTTTTGCCTTGACCAGAGAGGATGGTTGAGAAAGAAGGGACGATTATGTGTTCCAGATGTGGAGAACTTGAGAAGAGAAGTTCTTGAGGAATGTCATCGATCCGAGTTTACAATTCATCCTGGAGGGATCAAGATGTATCAAGACATGAAGAGGATCTTCTATTGGGAAGGCATGAAGTGGAACGTTGACTTATCGGTTAGGCAGTGTGTTAACTGTCAACAAGTGAAGGCCAAACATCAAAAGCCGAGTGGGTTGCTTCAACCTTTAGAGATTCCAATCTGGAAGTGGGATTTGATATCCATGTATTTCACAGATGGGTTGCCAAATTCGAATAAGGGAAATGAAAGCATATGGTTATAGTGGACATGTTGGCCAACAGTGCCCAATTCATTCCAGTCAATTCAACCAGGACGGCACCTGTTTTGGTGATGTTGTTTGTGAAGAACATAGTTAGACTTCATGGGATTCCTAGTAGCATAGTCAGCGACAGAGATGCATTATTCACTAGCGAATATTAGAGGAGTCTGCAAGAGGTATTAGGTACGAAGCTCAAGATGAGTATAGCTTATCACCCACAGACGAACGGGAAGACAGAGAGAGTCGATAAGGTACTCAAAGATTTATTGAGAGCTTGTGTATTGGACTTTGATGGATCTTGGGAAGATCACCTACATTTGATTGAGTTTTCCTATAATAATAGTTATCATACTAGCATAGAAATGATGCCTTTTGAAGCTTTGTACGGAAGGCCATTCAAATTGCCAACATGTTGGTTGGAGACTAGAGAAAGATTGGTCTTAGGTCCGGATTTGGTTAGAGAGGCATGGAAAATATTGAGCTAATCCGAGGATGGATTAAGGAAGCTCAAAGCAGACATAAGAGTTACACAGATAAGAGGCGTAAAGGCCTAGAGTTTTCAATGGGAGATAAAGTTTTCATTAAAGTATCACCGATGAAGTGTGTAGTACGGTTTTGGAAATTGGAAAAGTTAGCCCCGAGATATGTTGTACCATTGCAGGTTATAGAAAGGATTGGAAAGCTTGCGTATAGAGTATAGTTTCTGAGCAGTTTAGTAGGTCTCCATAATGTATTCAATATGTCTCATCTTCACAAGTATGTGCATGATCCAGAGTCTATTGTTCCTCAGACAGAGCTGGTGTAACGGCCCGGAATTTTTGACAGTATATTTTAATAAATATTTAATTTAATTTAAATGAAATACAAGCTTTTCCAATTTATAAACTTATGATATCTTTGGTATTTAACAGTTATGTATGTGTTTGTAAAAGAAAGTTTTGATTTGAAAATTTAAAATAGAATGTTTCAAAACCATTTAAAACAAAATCTGTCTTATTCAATACAGTCAAAGATTTTATATTGTTGATATTTAATCTAATATACATATGAATATATAATTGTAGTTTTTAAATAATAATGTTTAAAATAAACAAACAAACATATCAATATTAAACATAAACATACATAACATAGGTATAAGATATAATTATGAATATAAACTGTCACTAAAACTATAAAATATAAGTTATAAATTTAAATATAAAAACACAAGTATTTTATAAATAAATGTTTGAAATTTAAATTACAAATAGAATAAAATTTAGAAATTATAACTAAATAACTATACATGAACATATAAGATAAGCTTAGAAAAGAAGATAAACTATTTTCATAACCTATATATACATTTGCACATTATTAATCTTTAACAAGGATAGTAACAAGTTGCTGTGAAATTATGTATGCAGGAAAATGATGAATCTATTTACATACCCATATTAACTTTGCACACATATTCAAAATATCTTTATACCAAAGTACAAGGATCAGCAAACATTAAATATATGTAAACTAAAATAAAGACAAACTATTTACATCACTATATAATATATGCATAACCAATGCAAAAGGAGATAAGCTACTCACATATACAAAGTATCTTAGTACAAAATATGTTTAGCCGAAAATAAGTAGAATGTCAGCAAAAATTAACTATATGTAAACAAATATGAAGACATGCATTTAAGAGTAGCACAACTATTTGTCTAAAAAAAATCTCAGCCGAAATTACAAGATCATTTCACTTTGCAGTATATTAAATACATAGCAAATCAAAGCATGTGAGAATTGTCCAGATATTACCTATACTGTTCAAGCCTTTCTATATATATATATATATATATATATATATATATATATATATATCATCTTATATTTTCAGTTCGTTCATTAAAAAGAAACTGAGAAAAAAAAGAGAAAACAAAACTGGAACTTGAACTTAATACAAACAAACTAGTTTAACATCAACAACATCAAAGATTGGAGTTTGGAATTCAAAGCTTGAAGGATGGGAAACAAAGATCAAGGCTGTGTTCATCTGGAAATTGAAAACTGCTCTCTGTTAAATCATTTTAGGTGAGTAAACAACCTATTTCAGAATTTAAGTTGAACTAAATATGTGTGTGACAGGATTTAAATAATGATTGTTTGAGTATTTCCATCAGATTCAACCCTGTATATATATATAAATATTTATCTGGGCATTTCTTTATCTCTCTGTATTTGGATTCAGAGTAAAAATTCATCACGAAATTCAATATCCACCAATTTAATCATTATTAGACTTTGTAGTTTAAACAAAACAAGCTAGATTATACGCGTTTTAAGATCTGGAAATATTTTCTAATAGAATAGTGTTTGGTAGCAAATGCAAAATTATTTTTACAGGAAAAGCTTAACTTTGTAATATATTCGAGTGTCATGAAACTTAAATTTAATTATATAGATTGAATTGTTATCAGAAGATAGGATTTTTAAACCCAAAATGGTAATTTTTCATTGAGTTTGCATAGAGCAGTTCTAAGATGAACTGGAAGTGGGTTCTTGGCAAATTCAGGCGATCGGTGGAACTAGGAGTGACCGGGTTGTGCGAGGTGGTGGAGGAGCCTACTGGGGTAGTGGAAAAAATATGCGGGGGTGACCACGACGTCGGAGGTGTCGGTGGTGATGTTTTTCTTTTTTAAACCCTAATTTTACTAGAGCTCGAATTTCTGACCGTCGCGACTTCGACGTAGCGTCGAGTGTGGCCGGGCTTGGAGGGGAGGTGCCTGGGTCGTTGACAAGCATGTAGACGGAGGTGCCATGGTGAGGCGACGCATTTTTCTCAGGGTTGTTCGAGCCTTTGGTTCGAGCTACAAGCAAATTTCGTGTTCGATCGTTACGTGACAGTTTGGGTTTTGATTTCGATTAAGAGAGTGATTTGTGGTTTGTGGGTGGTGAGGTGGGTCGCCTGTAACGATCCCGAATTTTAATTAATTTTAGATTAATAATTAAATTTATATTTGAATAAAAAAATTGTAAATTGATCAAATTTAGTAAATACATATATGTAATTCCTTTGATATGTACTAAATTTCAAACATTGTCTTTTAAATGATATGTATACATACAAACAAAAATAATAAAAATAAATATATATGTAGAAAAGAAAACGATATTGTATGTAGTTAGAAATTTAAATAGAAAATTATTTACATTATAAAGTGACATAACAAAAGAAATAAAACAAAAAAAATGAAACGCATTTAAACAAATTAGTTAAGATTCAAACAAACAAATAAAACAAAACAAATAAAGTAAACAAAACAAGAAATAACAATAGCCAGGCAAGATATAAGAATAAACAAAGATCTGCCATACCTCTAAAATCATGTCAGCCCATAACACAAGCAACTCAGCCATACCTTGTGTACAGAACAAAACAATGTTCACACTGTGCTAACTATACCAATATGTAAGCTTCATTCTCATATATATCAATCCATTTATTCCAATTCGTCCATCAAAACTGAGTAAAAATCTGAAGCAAATCTCATCACAAACTTAAACAAAAAGCTTAAATTTAAAAACAACTTAGCAAAGATCAGAAAACAAGAGAAAAACAAACATCACTTTATACACAAGCTTGAAAACAATTTGTTGAGAAAAAAGGAAAAGGAGAAGAAGATCAAAACTGCAATTATTCTCAAAACCAGAGTCTCTGTTTACCCATATTTCAAGGTGAGTAAACACTTAATTTTGAAGTTTAAAGTAATGAATATTCGAATATGTGAATTCTAAGTAATATTGTGTTGTATGATCTTATATAGATGAATATATCTAGATGTGTTCAATTTAATTTGTGCTGGGAATGAATATGACACCTCTGTTCTCTTAAGTCCAGAGTTTAATCAAATAAAAAAACTGTAGATTTCACTACTCAAATCTCTGATAAACTTTAGTCTTGAACAAATAAGTTTGTTTAAACCTTATTCATGAGCTAAAATTTGTTTCAGCTTGAATATGAAGGGTTTGCCCCTGTAACCAAAATTATACTGTCCAAACAAAATCTTAAGATAAATTCAAGAATTTTTAATTTTTGAATTGATCTTACAATTTGAATGAACAAATGAAAATAAGATTTTTAAAACAATAGTGATGATTTTTAGTTGATAAATTCAAGGGCAGTTCGAGTTTGAACAAAATCAGCTCTTTAATCATTTTCTGGTGATCGAATCATCTTTGGATGCTAAGATTTGGGTTGAAGCAGGTTTGAACATCATGGAGTTTAGGAAAATTGTCGGAAAAAATATCTGTTGCAAGAATTTTGAGTTCGAGATACATATGGGGTTTGGGTTCCAGTTTTTCTTGCGTTCTGTAAAAATTTGATTTCGCCACCGTGACGTGACCGAGTAGCACGTGATTTCTGGTGAGGGTAGGGGAGGGTGTGGTCGACGTGTGGCCGGTGATTCATGGTGTCAGGTGGTCGTCGTTGGGGGTGGCGAGGCGTTTTTGCAAGGAGGGTTCGTTCCAGTTCTTTTCGAGCTACAATTTTTTTTTGATTTCGTGAATTTTGCGTCGAATTGGAGATCGCTCTCGAGTGTGGGAAAGAATCGAGACGTGTTGGAGGTCGCGACGGCCACGGGAGCTGAGGCGCGGTGGTGTACACGTGCACAGAGGGTCGCGTGTATATGCTTCAGTAGTTTGTAGCTTGAGGGGAAAAAAAGAAGAAGAAGAAGAAGAAAACTGGGAAAGGAAGAAAAGAGGATGGGCTCGAGTTAATCCTGATGTTGTGCACGTGCACGCTCGTACTTACGTACCTAGGTGTGTTGTTAAGTTAAATCTTAAGCTAAGTAAGCAAAAAAAATAGATGAAGAAGAAAGAAGTTGAGGCGTGAGAGTTGACTCGAGTGAAAAAAAATGGGTTGCTCGGGTTTGTTTTAAAATGGGCTTAAGCCCAAAACAAATTTCAAGTTGTAATATTAAAGAAGTGAAATAGTACTTTAATGTGAGTTATGAGTTAAGGTTAATCAACATTGAATGAAAAGTTAGTAAATTTGTTTAACTTAAGATTGTAAGTTAAATAATCAAATTATTTTTAAAACTTGATTTTAAAATAGTTAAGTGATTTAGTTTGAAACTTTTCCTTATATAAGTTTATTACATAAGAAACGAATGTTCTTTATAATTATTTAAGACTTGTAAAGTAATTATAAAATTTGATTTAATGTTTAAATGGTTAAACATTTTGAATCTTAAATTCACAATAGAATTTGGATTTAAAATTAGAAGTGTAATGTGTAAATACACTTGAATGTTAATGAAGTCATTAATAAAGTAAATGAATTATCTTAGAAATAATTAAGATAATAAAAGAATTTAATTGATAAGCGAATTAAGGAATGACTTATTTATTTGATTTTAAATTAATGATTTAGATTAAATTATAATTAAAAATAATTAATAATGATTTAACCTAAGAAAATTTCTTAAGAAAGTAATTAAGAAATGTTATTAGTTAATGATGATAATTAACTAAGGATTATTAAGTATTAATTAAGGCGATTAATTTTAATAATAAATTGGATTGATTAGTTTAGATAATCAACTGCAAATGGTGTAAGTGTAATTACTTTATGGTAAGTAATTGAAGCTTAAATTTCTTTAAATAATTAATTAGAGTTAATTAATTAGGAAATTGGTTTAGAGGTTGATTTACTTAATATGATAAATTAAGAATAATTTAATTAATTAAAGTGTTTGATAAATTAATTGATATTAAATGATTTGTAATTAGTTAATCAGAATTTGATAATTAATTCAAAAATAATTAATTTAACTGGAAATTAACTGAATTAATCAGGATAAAACGATTAATTAATCCTGCTTATAAATGACTATTGAATACTTGACCTTGCTTATGAATGCTTATATTGTATGCAATGCCTTGAATTGGTTGTCCTATCTAATCTGTGATATTTTGTTCTGTGACTGTGTATAAATTATCCATTCATTTACATTGTTATATTATCTGTGAATCTGTGAATGGGCGATAAGCTTTATAGTTATGTCGCTCATCAACTATATTTTTGTGTTTGATCTGTAATGATTGAATGATGTTGCACTATTGTGTTAAACCCCTTGACCACACTTATACACACACCAATATGGATTTCACGAGGAAATCGGTTAAGTCACAGTTTTTGAAATGATTTTCAAAGTTGAATATTTGAATTCAAATGGTTTTGAAAATGGATTGGGTTTAAAGTGAAAAGCAATTGAAATAGAATTTCAAAGATGAAATTATTTTGAATAAATTGATTAAGATTTGGAATTTAAATATTTTGATTTCAATTTGAATTCAATACTTAAAATTGAATTCTATGATTTGAAACTAGGGATTAACGATATTATACTAATTATATATAAGTCAAACCATTTTTAAAGTATTGTTCTTTTGGGAAATTGATTTAACCCAAAGATTATAACCTGCATAAATGAAATAGAGTTTTTCCGAAATAAGACTGTTGTTTCTAAATAATAAAAAGCTTTCATGGGAGAAATGAATTTCAAATTGTATTACAGGGATTTCAAGTTTAAACTGAAATAGTCTTCCAAGTTATAGATGAATATCTGGAAACGAATTTTGAAAGAGAATATTTAGGAACGAACTTTGAAAGATATAAGTTAAATCTTAATTTAAAGATTTAATGAATTAAATCCAATTGAAATGGGAATTGTTTTGAAATCCGTAAATGAATTTTTGTGAAACTAGGTGAACTTTGTGAAATAAATCTTTTTGTTAAAGATTTGAAAATGGCAATGTGCTTAAACCATTTGAAATAAAGTTTTGAATTATTAAGTTGTGACTTAATTGAAATCCCATATCCATATGTTTTAAATGTTGCGCTCACTATTCGGTTTAGCCGGGAAAGGATCTTTGTGTCATATAACCCATTCCGAATATGTGATTCGATGTTATGGATAGCATTTGAAGACCGGTGGTGAAGACCGGGTATTTGCGAGAACGATAGGATGACCTATCGATTGTCTCTGCTCTGAGTTGCTCCGGTATAGAGATTCCCTAAGTGATGGGAAGCCCGATCGGGATTGTGAATACCCGGATTGCAAGGACTTCTTTGGAAGTGCCTTCGGTTCTGTTCGAACCCAGAATAGACTTGTATGGCTTGTTATGTCTGACATTACAATTTGAGATATAAAGCAGATTTCTTTCAAATATATTTCTGTTGGTGGCGGAGAATTTATTCTCTTAGCTTAACACCCTTCTCTGAGACGTACGAGCTCATAGGTTATGTAGTTGAAGGTTATCGGCGATATATTCCCATCTTGGTAATGTGGCATGCTGAGTGTTGCTGTGAAATGATCATTGTTTGATCATTTGTGATATGATCATTTGTTTGATCATTTATGTTTGTAATCATTACTTTGATCATTTGTTGACCCAAAGCATGGCTTTGTACCAAAGCGTGGCTTTGTGGACGAGACTTCGTCGGACCTCACGCCCCGAAATGGTCGAAACAGGAAAGATGCAGCAAGGTTATTGGGGGTAGCACCCTTTAGGGTATGTGCATTTCCTTCTGGATAGAGGTGGTATCATGGTATGGAACCCAGATATTTAACCTATGTGGTTACTGCGAATTTATTACTTTTTCGTTGTTGGTTATCGGGATCCCGAGAAAAGGTCGTTTACGATCGGGGGATGGCATACTCGTGTCAGTAGTTACCTAGTTTGAAAGGTAACCCGGCCTTGTGCTGGCAGAGATCCGGTTAGGTTCTCAGGGACGTCCTTCCAGAGGCGTTCTCATGTGGCAATGGGAAGTTCCTTGGCCTGACTATTTGTTGGAAATCCAAAGAAACAATACGAATCATGTATGGTTTTAGTTGTATAACCTGCCATGGAATGTGGCGTTAACCTGCTATTGAACATGGTAGCTATAGTTGGCATAAGTGTGAAATGTCAATGTTGGCTAAGGTTTATATCTTTACTTTCATAATGATTTTTCCTACACTATGCACTAGTAATAATATCAAATGTTTCTTTTTAATGCGTATCAAGCATCTTTGACTATCATAAGGAGAAATCTCCTCCGATTCTGCGTTTGCATTGTGTGTGTGTGTGCGGGAGGCCTTATGGTAGTCTCATTTTCTAAAAAACATTGCGAATTGATTTTCAAAATATTTCGTTGTTGTTTTTAAAGATAAAATGTTTTTGTTGCTCACACCAGTCCCATGACTGATCCGGAGTTTATTGTTTCTTTCCTAAACTCTGGGTGCTCATTATTTTCTACACGAGCAGTCTAGAGTTGGGTTTTTCAGACAGTTAGGTTCAGTAGATTATCTGGAGCTAGTTTCAGTCTTTGGATATGGATGAGACTTGCTTGTCTTAGTGTATCGTGATGTTGGTTTGAGCTGCTACTGGAGTTCTTCCTTGAAGACTATCTTAGAGTTATTTGTTCCACTGCTAGTGTTATGTATTTTCTTTCCGCTGCTATTTCTTGTATCATATCTCTGATGTATATTGATATCTATTGGATCATCTGTTGTATCAGATACTGTATCAAAGTTGTATATCAATGTATTATTCTTTTCTTCCGCTGTGTTGTTTACTTAATGTTGTTATAAGCTCCGGCGAATCGGGTTTGAACGGTCGAATCTATGGCATTCGAATACGATATGAAGTATGGATGTCGATTTTCGAGCGGGCAAAATCCGCGTCGTTACATTTGGTATCAGAGCTAAGGTGAAACTTTAGCTCAGGAGTATAACACATTAAGTAGCTCATTAGAGATAGGGTGAAGTAAACCCTAGAATGAGTATATCCCTAAGATATTCGTTTGTATGCTTCAGTAAATTCTCTTACTATTCACCGATAGTGAGTATGAGTGCAAGAAGTGAACGAGATAAAGGACAGAGGGATACGACTATAAATGGTCGATACTCTGTAACAACAACGGAAACAATCATTCTTATCAATCTCCTTTGATTCGTTTCTAAATTCTTTTCATTGCTTCGTGACAGCTACAAGAAAAAGTTTCGGTGTGGTGGTGCCCTACGAATCGTTGTAGGAAATCCTTACTTCGTATTTCATCGGTTTCTTATTAGCTTTTCATTTTAAACCTTAATGAATGTGAATTGGAAATTTTAAATAAATTGGAAATTTTAAATTGAGTTAAATTGATTAACAGAATATGAAGCTAAATTTGAATTATATCGATAACACGATTTTGTTTAAAACCAAATTTTGAAATTCTGTTGTAATTTCTTGGGTTGGTCAAAGTCCGAAGAGGGACAAATTGGTATATATTTTGAGATATTTCGACTTGAATTTGGAATCCATATCTTGTATTTGATAAATTGTAGAGATTGAGTTTATCTCTGTGTTATTTTCGTGCCTGCGAATTTCGAGGACGAAATTCTTTTTAAGGGGGGAAGTCTGTAACGATCCCGAATTTTAATTAATTTTAAATTGATAATTAAATTTATTTTTGAATAAAAAATATTTTAAATTGATCAAATTTAGTAAATACATATATGTAATTCCTTTGATATCTATTAAATTTCAAACCATTGCCTTTTAAATGATATGTATACATACAAACAAAAATAATAAAAATAAATATATATGTAGAAAAGGAAAAGATATTGTATGTAGTTAGAAATTTAAATAGAAAATTATTTACATTATAAAGCGACATAACAAAAGAAATAAAACAAAAAAAAATGAAACGCATTTAAACAAATTAGTTAAGATTCAAACAAACAAATAAAACAAAATAAATAAAGTAAACAAAACAAGAAATAACAATAGCCAGGCAAGATATAAGAACAAACAAAGATCTGCCATACCTCTAAAATCATGTCAGCCCATAACACAAGCAACTCAGCCATACCTTGTGTGCAGAACAAAACAATGTTCACACTGTGCTAACTATACCAATATGTAAGCTTCATTCTCATATATATCAATCCATTTATTCCAATTCGTCCATCAAAACTGAGTAAAAATCTGAAGCAAATCTCATCACAAACTTAAACAAAAAGCTTCAATTTAAAAACAACTTAGCAAAGATCAGAAAACAAGAGAAAAACAAATATCACTTTATACACAAGCTTGAAAACAATTTGCTGAGAAAAAAGGAAAAGGAAAAGAAGATCAAAACTGCAATTATTCTCAAAACCAGAGTCTCTGTTTACCCATATTTCAAGGTGAGTAAACACTTAATTTTGAAGTTTAAAGTAATGAATATTGGAATATGTGAATTCTAAGTAATACTGTGTTGTATGATGTTATATAGATGAATATATCTATATGTGTTCAATTTAATTTGTGCTGGGAATGAATATGACACCTCTGTTCTCTTAAGTCCAGAGTTCAATCAAATAAAAAAACTGTAGATTTCACTCCTCAAATCTCTGATAAACTTTAGTCTTGAACAAATAAGTTTGTTTAAACCTTACTCATGAGCTAAAATTTGTTTCAGCTTGAATATGAAGGGTTTGCCCCTGTAACCAAAATTATACAGTCCAAACAAAAACTTAAGATAAATTCAAGAATTTTTAATTTTTGAATTGATTTTACAATTTGAATGAACATATGAAAATAAGATTTTTAAAACAATAGTGATGATTTTTAGTTGAGAAATTCAAGGGCAGTTCGAGTTTGAACAAAATCAGCTCTTTGATCATTTTCTGGCGATCGAATCATCTTTGGATGCTAAGATTTGGGTTGAAGCAGGTTTGAACATCATGGAGTTTAGGAAAATTGTCGGAAAAAATATCTGTTGCAAGAATTTTGAGTTCGAGATACATATAGGGTTTGGGTTCCAGTTTTTCTTGCGTTCTGTAAAAATTTGATTTCGCCACCATGACGTGACCGAGTAGCACGCGATTTCAGGTGAGGGTAGGGGAGGGTGTGGTCGACGACTGGCCGGAGTTTCATGGTGTCAGGTTGTCGTCGTTGGGGGTGGCGAGGCGTTTTTGCAAGGAGGGTTCGTTCCAGTTCTTTTCGAGCTACATGTTTTTTTTTGGATTTCGTGAATTTTGCGTCGAATTGGAGATCGCTCTCGAGTGTGGGAAAGAATCGTGACGTGTTGAAGGTCGCGGCGGCCACGGGAGCTGAGGCGCGGTGGTGTACACGTGCACAGGGGGTCGCGTGTATATGCTTCAGTAGTTTGTAACTTGAGGGAAAAAAGAAGAAGAAGAAGAAGAAGAAAACTGGGACGGGAAGAAAAGTGGATGGGCTCGAGTTAATCCTGATGTTGTGCACGTGCACGCTCGTACTTACGTACCTAGATGTGTTGTTAAGTTAAATCTTAAGCTAAGTAAGAAAAAAAATAGATGAAGAAGAAAGAAGTTGAGGCGCGAGAGTTGACTCGAGTGGAAAAAAAATGGGTTGCTCGGGTTTGTTTTAAAATGGGTTTAAGCCCAAAACAAATTTCAAGTCGTAATATTAAAGAAGTGAATTAGTACTTTAATGTGAGTTATGAGTTAAGGTCAATCAACATTGAATGAAAAGTTAGTAAATTCGTTTAACTTAAGATTGTAAGTTAAATAATCAAATTATTTTTAAAACTTGATTTTAAAATAGTTAAGTGATTTAGTTTGAAACTTTTCCTTATATAAGTTTAGTACAAAAGAAACGAATGTTCTTTATAATTATTTAAGACTTATAAAGTAATTATAAAATTTGATTTAATCTTTAAATGGTTAAACATTTTGAATCTTAAATTCACAATAGAATTTGGATTTAAAATTAAAAGTGTAATGTGTAAATACACTTGAATGTTAATGAAGTCATTAATAAAGTAAATGAATTATCTTAGAAATAATTAAGATAATAAAAGAATTTAATTGATAAGCGAATTAGGAATGACTTATTTATTTGATTTTAAATTAATGATTTAGATTAAATTATAATTAGAAATAATTAATAATGATTTAACCTAAGAAAATTTCTTAAGAAAGTAATTAAGAAATGTTATTAGTTAATGAAGATAATTAACTAAGGATTATTAAGTATTAATTAAGGCGATTAATTTTAATAATAAATTGGATTGATTAGTTTAGATAATCAATTGCAAATGGTGTAAGTGTAATTACTTTATGGTAAGTAATTAAAGGTTAAATTTCTTTAAATAATTAATTAGAGTTAATTAATTAGGAAATTGGTTTAAAGGTTGATTTAGTTAATATGATAAATTAAGAATAATTTAATTAATTAAAGTGTTTGATAAATTAATTGATATTAAATGATTTATTATTAGTTAATCAGAATTTGATAATTAATTCATAAGTAATTAATTTAACTGAAAATTAATGGAATTAATCAGGATAATACGATTAATTAATCCTTCTTATAAATGACTATTGAATACTTGACCTTGCTTATGAATGTTTATATTGTATGAAATGCCTTGAATTGGTTGTCCTATCTGATCTGTGATATTTTGTTCTGTGACTGTGTATAAATTATCCATTCATTTACATTGTTATATTATCTGTGAATCTGTGAATGGGCGATAAGCTTTATAGTTATATCGCTCATCAACTATATTTCTGTGTTTGATCTGTAATGATTGAATGATGTTGCACTATTGTGTTAAACCCCTTGACCACACTTATACACACACCAATATGGATTTCACGAGGAAATCGGTTAAGTCACAGTTTTTGAAATGATTTTTAAAGTTGAATATTTGAACTCAAATGGTTTTGAAAATGGATTGGGTTTAAAGTGAAAAGCAATTGAAATAGAATTTCAAAGATGAAATTATTTTGAATAACTTGATTAAGATTTGGAATTTAAATATTTTGATTTCAATTTGAATTCAATACTTAAAATTGAATTCTATGATTTGAAACTAGGGATTAACGATATTATGCTAGTTATATATAAGTCAAACCATTTTTAAAGTATTGTTCTTTTGGGAAATTGATTTAACCCAAAGATTATAACTTGTATAAATGAAATAGAGTTTTTCCGAAATAAGACTGTTGTTTCTAAATAATGAAAAGCTTTCGTGGGAGAAATGAATTTCAAATTGTATTACAGGGATTTCAAGTGTAAACTGAAATAGTCTTCCAAGTTATAGATGAATATCTGGAAACGAATTTTGAAAGAGAATATTTGGGAACGAACTTTGAAAGATATAAGTTAAATCTTAATTTAAAGATTTAATGAATTAAATCCAATTGAAATGGGAATTGTTTTGAAATCCGTAGATGAATTTTTGTGAAACTATGTGAACTTTGTGAAATAAATCTTTTTGTTAAAGATTTCAAAATGGAAATGTGCTTAAACCATTTGAAAGAAAGTTTTGAATTATTAAGTTGTGACTTAATTGAAATCCCATATCCATATGTTTTAAATGTTGCACTCACTATTCGGTTTAGCCGGGAAAGGACCTTTGTGTCATATAACCCATTCCGAATATGTGATTCGATGTTATGGATAGCATTTGAAGACCGGTGGTGAAGACCGGGTATTTGTGAGAACGATAGGATGACCTATCGATTGTCTCCGCACTGAGTTGCTCCAGTATAGAGATTCCCTAAGTGATGGGAAGCCCGATCGGGATTGTGAATACCCGGATTGCAAGGACTTCTTTGGAAATGCCTTCGGTTCTGTTCGAACCCAGAACAGACTTGTATGGATTTTTATGTCTGACATTACAATTTGAGATGTAAAGAAGATTTCTTTCAAATATATTTCTGTTGGTGGCGGAGAATTTATTCTCTTAGCTTAACACCCTTCTCTGAGACGTACGAGCTTAGAGGTTATGTGGTTGAAGGTTATCAACGATATATTCCCATCTTGGTAATGTGGCATGCTGAGTGTTGCTGTGAAATGATCATTGTTTGATCATTTGTAATATGATCATTTGTTTGATCATTTATGTTTGTGATCATTACTTTGATCATTTGTTGACCCAAAGCATGGCTTTGTACCAAAGCGTGGCTTTGTGGACGAGACTTCGTCGGACCTCACACCCCGAAATGGTCGAAACAGGAAAGATGCAGCAAGGTTATTGGGGGTAGCACCCTTTAGGGTATGTGCATTTCCTTCTGGATAGAGGTGGTATCATGGTATGGAGCCCAGATATTTAACATATGTGGTTACTGCGAATTTATTACTTTGTGGTTGCTGGTTATCGGGATCCCGAGAAAAGGTCGTTTACGATCGGGGGATGGCATACTCGTGTCAGTAGTTACCTTGTTTGAAAGGTAACCCGGCCTTGTGTTGGCAGAGATCCGGTTAGGTTCTCGGGGACGTCCTTCCAGAGGCGTTCTCATGTGGCAATGGGAAGTTCCTTGACCTGACCATTTGTTGGAAATCCAAAGAAACAATACGAATCACGTACGGTTTTAGTTGTATAACCTTCCATGGAATGTGGCGGTAATCTGCTATTGAACATGGTAGCTATAGTAGGCATAAGTGCGAAATGTGTATGCTGGCTAAGGTTTATATCTTTACTTTCAAAATGATTTTTCCTACACTATGCACTAGTAATAATATCAAATGTTTCTTTTTAATGCGTATCAAGCATCTTTGACTATCATAAGGAGAAATCTCCTCCGATTCTGTGTTTGCATTGTGTGTGTGCGGGAGGCCTCATGGTAGTCTCATTTTCTAAAAAACATTGCGAATTGATTTTCAAAATATTTCGTTGTTGTTTTTAAAGATAAACTGTTTTTGTTGCTCACACCAGTCCCATGACTGATCCAGAGTTTATTGTTTC
The DNA here is from genome assembly GCA_030765085.1 of Allium cepa. Taxonomy (NCBI): domain Eukaryota; kingdom Viridiplantae; phylum Streptophyta; class Magnoliopsida; order Asparagales; family Amaryllidaceae; genus Allium; species Allium cepa. Next base: position 677,970,708 of record CM060932.1, on the reverse strand, counting down.
TTTCCTAAACTCTGGGAGCTCATTATTTTCTACACGAGCAGTCTAGAGTTGGGTTTTTCAGATAGTTAGGTTCAGTGGATTATCTGGAGCTAGTTTCAGTCTTTGGATATGGACGAGACTTGCTTGTCTTAGTGTATCGTGATGTTGGTTCGAGCTGCTGCTGGAGTTCTTCCTTGAAGACTATCTTAGAGTTATTTGTTCCACTGCTAGTGTTATGTATTTTTGTTCCGCTGCTATTTCTTGTATCATATCTATGATGTATATTAATATCGATTGGATCATCTATTGTATCAGATATTGTATCAAAGCTGTGTATCAATGTATTATTCGTTTCTTCAGCTGTGTTGTTTACTTAATGTTGTTATAAGCTCCGGCGAATCGGATTTGAACGGTCGAATCTATGGCATTCGACTACGATATGAAGTATGGATGTCCATTTTCGAGCGAGCAAAATCCGCGTCGTTACATCGCCGGAGGTGAGGCGAACCACCATGCATGTGCACGGTGGCGTTGGGATGTCCGGTTGGGTTGCCGTGGTTGTCGCGTGTTTTCGCTTGAGTATTGGTGGGTTTTGCTTCGAGTGTTTTCTGTGGTTACGCGTGAGTGTAGTTTAAATTTTTGTAACTTAAGCTAAAAAAAAAAGAAGAAGGAAGGAAATAGGTAGGAGCAGAAGAAGATGGGAAGGAAGAGAGAGATGCGGGAAGAAACAGGGATAGACTCGAGATTTTCTCGGGTCAAAGTGGTATTTGTCTCGGGTCTGATATTTTGCTTAAATACTTAAGTATTTTAATTAACAAAAAAATAAGAATAATTAAGTGAATAATATTGGTTAGTTTAAGTTAATATTTGATTAAAAATTTATTAAAGTAAGGTTTGTAAAAGAAGATGACTAATGTAAAAGTATAAGGTTATTAAAAATTAACTTATACTTGTAATTAAATTAATAACTTTAAATTAAATTTGTAATTAGAAATTAATCTTGTGTTTAATCAATTCAACTTAAGAAAATTTAATTAATTATTTAAAGTTATTTTATAAATGGTAATTAACTTAAGTGATTAATTAAGGATTATATGATAAATAAATTGATAATAAATGATTAAATAAAACAATTTGTGATAATTAAATAAGTAATTAAATTTTATTAATTAATAATTAAGTTATTAATTAATAATTAAGAATAAATTAATTAATTGAGTAATTAAATAATAATTAATAAAATTTAATAGGTTAATTAATCAGTAATTAATTAAGCTGAATAAAGTAATTTATCCTTAAGTAATTAATTAAGTTAAGTTAATCAAACCATTTTGATATAAATTGATAATTTTGTTTGATTGGCTCTGATATCTGTTTGATGATATTCTATGATATGTTGTGATATATTTCTGGATATATTTGTGTTAACTGTATATGATTTATCTGTGATATCTATTATATATTGAATTAAATTGTTAGGACTAAATAGATAACATGGCCCTTAAAATGGCATTTGGATTTCGATGAGTCCGGGATCGGGTATCAATTCGATATTCCGAAAACCACATCGATCCAAATTAAACGATAGGTCGTGACATATCAAGTGGTGATCGAGATGGTGTTTCAGAGTGCAAGGGTTATTGTCGTTAACTCTGAGGGTGATTCCAAAATGAGTGTAACGAGATAATGCTTTCGGTTTCGTTCGAGCCCGGAACGAACTTGTATGGATTGAATGCTTTCAGCACATCGTCAGGCGGACGATGAGCATTCTAAGAATAATGTTCTGTAAAGGTAATCACAGCCTCAAGCCTCATCAACCGGTAATGGCTAAAACAGGGAAGATGCAGCAAGGTTAGGTTGGTCATGCCCAAGCAGGACAAGGTATACCCCTGTCTAGATGTCCCTTTATTTCGGCTGTGTGAGCAGTTGTTGGCCACAACTGCGGGGTTATCTTGTTCGAGACTGTTCAGTAAGGAATGGTTCCGGCCTTGTGTTGTAGGGGCTCGGGAGTGATCCTCGGTACGATGATCTAGGCCCCGTACTGTGACGGGCGGTACCCCAGTAGCCCTGCCATTGTTGGAAACCCATTTTCCCTACGGGACCCTACGGTTTTGATTGTATTACCCACTTTTGTGGCTAGTAGCTGGAATTTAATGAATGTAACAATTTCGGCTATTTTCTATTTACTTGAAAACCCTAGACACTATTATAATATCACTGGATTTCCTATAAATGTTTTGGTTAGCGTAAGGTAAAAACTTACTTGTATTTATGTGTGGGGAGTCTCACGTGATATCTTTATTTTCAAACGATTTTCAAAGTTAAACAATTTTAACCCGTTTACTCACACCAGACTCATGTCTGTCCCAGAGTTTATATTTTGTTTTCATGAACTCTTGGGTACTCAAATTTTTATGAGTAGCCAAGTGATAGGTATTTGGAGTATTGATTTTCTGGAGGAGTTTTGTAGCAGAAGACCATACTTATGTATCTATAGATATGTAGTTCCGCTGTGTAGTTAGTGTATGTTGTATTTTGGATGTATGTATGGACATCTATGTATACGACAGTCCTGTTGTATGATATTGTATAACTCTGATGTATGTATAACTATGGAATGGTTATGTGATGTATTATATTTTGTTCCATTCCGCTGTGAGATTCTGATATTGTTATTCTTTCTTTCTATTCTTTTCTATTTCTATCCCTTTCTTTCTTAATGATGATACGTCTTTCTGGGGTTAGAAAGGCGGGTCGTCACAGTTGGTATCAGAGCGCTAGGTTGAGCGAGTACCTAGGCTCTTGAGTGATATTTATCTTGAGAGTGCGTATTTGTATTTACACATAATTATATATATCTATCTAAGTTTGTTGAGTTACCTGTCCAGGTGGCCAACACGAGTTCTGGAAGAAGAGGCAGAGTTAGGGCCAGTACTTCAACAGATAATGGACGGAGTCAAAATGCTAGTGAGGCTATAAATCCAGTACTGCCTCAAGTTAGTTTTGCAGCTTTATGCGAAGTTTTAACAATCTTGGAGGCCAACCATTCAAAGGTTCAGAGTCAATAATTGAAGTTCAAGCCTGGCTACGCTCTTGTGAGCGCATCTTTAAGAGCATGAAATTGTCTGATGAGCGTAAGAGGCAAATGGCATCGTGGCAACAGCAGGGTGGCGCAGCAGCATGGTGGGATGCAACAGTTGCAAATATTCCTGAGGATGACATTTCATGGGACAGATTTAAGGAGCTGTTTGAAGAAAAGTTTATGCCGACGGTAGGGAAAACCCAATTGTATCAGGATTTTCTGTATTTGAAGCAGGGTAGCATGTCTATTTCGTAGTATGAAACCAGATCCAACGAACTTTCGAGCTACGGACCAGGACTCATCGATACTCCCTTAAAAAAGAATGAAAAATTTGTGCAAGGATTGAGGCCTGAATTCCATGGAAAATTGACGGTGCTTTTGAAAGGATCTTTTGTCGATTTGATTGATATGGCTTTGAGGTATGAAAATTTGATGAGTAAGAAATCTGTGGCACCAGTTGCAGCTTCAGGTGGGAATTTCTCTAATCCGAATAAGCGGAAGTTCGATCCCAAATGGAGAAAGCCGAACAAGAAGAAGCCTGGGAATAACAACGGACCTCGCAAATGCTACATTTGTCAACAGGAAGGACATTTGGTAAATAAGTGTCCCAGAAAAAGATTCCAGCAGCAGCAATAGCAACCGCATCAGAGTGGTCCAGGATCAGCTATGGTTCAGAGATCGTTGTGTTTCAGTTGTCATCAGCCTGGCCACATGATCAAGAATTGTCCACTTTTGCAAAGGGCGCCTCAGAATAAAGTCTTTGCTTTGGATGCCGTTCCATCTTCTTCTTCTCAAGGCAAAGGAGTTTTGGAAGGTACTTTACTTTTAGATGGAAAATATATTAAAGTTTTGTTTGATTCGGGTGCTTCCTTGAGTTTTATTTCTCTGGACTCTGTAGAGAAGTTCTTTCTTACCCCTAGTTCTGTAGACAGTCCTATCTTGGTATCTAATCCTATTGGAGGGGTGACCAAATTAGATACGATCTGTAAGGACTTGAAGATTTCTTATCTATCCCATAGTTTTTCTTGTGACCCGTATGTGTTGAATTTTAAGAGATTTGATCTTATTTTGGGAATGGATTGGCTGAATAAGTATAGAGCAGTTTTGAATTGTGATGAGAGAACAGTTTCGTTGGAAACTGATCTGGGTAGAATTGCCAGAGTATCGTGTGATAATTCTGGAATTCACTTGAGCAGTCTTTTGCATGGAATTGAGACTTCTGAATAGAGGATTGAAGATATCGATGTGGTTCAAGAATTTGCTGATGTATTTGAGGAAGTTCAGTGTCTGCCACCACATCGAGAAATAGAATTTCGTATTGATTTGATTGCAGAAGCAATGCCGGTGATTCAGCCCAGTAGGGGAATGGCTCCTAGGGAGAGAGAGGAGTTAATTAAGCAGACTCAGGATCTTTTGGAGAAGGGGTTGATTAGACCCAATTTTTCTTGTTGGGGCTCTGCGGCAGTGTTTGTAACTAAATCGGATGGATCGCTAAGATTCTTTGTAGATTATAGGGAATTGTACAAAGTGACTATCCGTAATAAATATCCTCTTCCTCGCATCGATGATCTTTTTGACCAGTTACATGGTGCTTCTACCTTTTCTCAACTAGATCTAGCTTCAGGTTTCCATCAGTTGAGGATAGCTTAAGACAGTGTTCCCTAGACAGCATTTAGGGGACCGAATTGTTTCTATGAGTGGTTGGTTATGCCTTTTGGGTCAACCAACGCTCCTGCCTACTTTGTTGACCTCATGAACCTAGTCTTTATGGATGTGTTGAATATGTTCGTGCTGGTATTCATTGATGATATCTTGGTCTACTCCAAATCTGAAGAAGAGCACAGGCAGCATTTGAGGATTGTATTGGAGACTCTGAGGAAGCATGTGTTGAAGGCGAAGTTTTCTAAGTGCCAGTTCTGGAAATCGGAAGTTAAATTTATAGGGCACATTGTTCTGGTGAAGGCATTTCTGTAGACCCAACGAAGGTTGAAACTATTCTGGAATGGAAACAGCCGGAGACACCGATGGAAGTTCGCAGTTTTCTGGGATTGGCTGGCTACTACAGGAAATTTATCAAGGATTATTCCAAGATTTCTTCGCATCTGACTAAGCTAACAAGGAAAGAAACAAAATTCAAATGGACACCCTAGTGTGAAGAAGCTTTTCAGGAATTGAAGACAAGGCTAACTAGTGCACCAATGCTTGCTATTCCGGATGGGAAGAGCAAATTCAAAGTTTATACTGATGCTTGTATGGTTGGTCTGGGAGCAGTTCTGATGCAGAATGGAAGGGTAATTGCGTATGCGAGTCGGCAGTTGAAGCCTCATGTGAAGAACTACGCTACGCACGATCTAGAATTGCTAGCCATTGTCTTTGCTTTGAAGATCTGGAGACATTATCTTTTGGGAGAGAAATTCGAATTGTTCACGGATCACAAACCGTTGAAATATCTTTTCTCTCAAAAAGATCTTAATCTTAGACAGCAGCGGTGGGTCGAATTTTTGGCATCCTATGATTTAGATATTCTGACACCCCGGGAAAGGCGAATGTTGTAGCTGATGCTCTTAGCAGGAACGCAGTTCTACCTCTTCTGGAAGTGGTTCCATCTCTTATTGAAAGGATCTCAAGTAAGCAAGAATCTGATAAGATGTTGAGAAGGATCATCAAAAGAGTCAGGAAAGGTTAGTGTCCCAGTTTTGAAATTGATGGCTAGGGAACATTAAGGATCAATGGGAGAATTTGTGCTCCAAATGATAAGGATCTGAAGCAGGAAGTCTTATCTGAGAGTCATCGTTCCAAATTGAATATTCACTCGGAAATCTCGAAGATGTACAAAGATATGAAGAGAGTCTTTTGGTGGAAGGGCATGAAGGAGGATGTAGCTAGATTCGTGAACAGTTGTCCCATCTGCTAAAAAGTTAAAGGAGATCAACAGAAGTCAGCGGGATTATTGCAGCCTTTGGAAATTCCAAATTGGAAGTGGGAGATGATTTCGATGGATTTTATCGACGGTTTGCCTAGAACCAGGAAAGGAAATGATGGTATATGGTTTATTATGGATCGTTTAACTAAGAGTGCCCATTTTATACCGGTTAAGGCAACTCGTACTGCAGTTTCTCTGGCAGAAATTTTCTTGAAGGAGATAGTCAGATTGCATGGTGTTCCAGTCAGTATAGTAAGTGATCGTGATCCTATTTTCACCAACAAATTCTGGGAGGCTCTACAATCAGCAATGGAACAAATTTGAGATTGAGTACAGCCTTTCATCCTCAAACAGACGGACAGATGGAGAGGCTAAATCGTATTCTTGAGGATATGCTACGGGCTTGTCTTTTGGATTTGGTTGGATCGTGGGAAGACCATCTTCATCTAGTAGAATTCTCTTATAATAACAGTTATCAAGCAAGTATTAAGATGGCTCCTTTTTAAGCTTTGTATGGAAGACCGTGTAGATCCCCATCTTGTTGGATTGAATCGAAGGATCGTCTTGTACTGGGACCCGATCTCATTCGAGAAGCTTCTGCGAAGGTTGAGCTTATCAAGAAAAGGTTGAAAGCTGCTCAGGATCGTCAGAAGAAGTATGCTGATAGAAGACGAAGACCATTGGAATTTGAGATCGGAGACTTGGTTTTTGTCAAAGTTTCCCCAATTAAAGGTGCTATAAGATTCGAAAAGACAGGAAAACTTGCTCCAAGATATATTGGACCATTTCGAGTGTTGGAAAGAATTGGAGTTGTAGCATACAGGATTGAATTGCCAGAGCGGATGTCTGGAATTCACAATGTATTTTATGTATCGCATCTGAGGAAATTTGTTCATGATCCATCACTGGTTGCAAAACCAGTAGTTCAAGAAAATTTGGAAGTAGAACCCAACTTGACTGTGGTCAGAGATCCAGTTCGGATTGTGGATCAAGACGAGAAGCAACTCAGAAGCAAAGTGGTGAAACTCGTCAAGGTGCAGTGGAGTGAGGATCCCAGAGATTGTACCTGGGAAACTCTCGATAGTTTTAGGAATGCTTATCCAGATTTATGTCCGGATAACTAGTGATGTTTGTTAGAGTAGACTGTTTGATTGTTTGCTATTGTATGGATGATATGTATGTTTGGATTGTTAATATAAAAGCTTTTGAATTAACTGTTGTTTTAAATTTCGAGGGCGAGATTATTTTAAGGAGGGAGGAATGTAAGGACCCGGAATTTTTGACAGTATATTTTAATAAATATTTAATCTAATTTAAATGAAATACAAGCTTTTCCAATTTATAAACGGAAGAGATCTTTGGTATTTAACAGTTATAAATGTGTTTGTAAAAGAAAGTTTTGACTTGAAAATTTAAAATAGAATGTTTCAAAACCATTTAAAACAAAATCTGTCTTATTCACTACAATCAAAGATTCTATATTGTTGATATTTAATCTAATATACATATGAATATATAATTGTAGTTTTTAAATAATAATGTTTAAAAAATAAACAAACAAACATATAATATTAAACATAAACATACATAACATAGGTATAAGATATAATTATGAATATAAACTGTAACTAGAAATATAAAATATAAGTTATAAATTGAAATATAAAAATATAAGTATGTTATAAATAAATGTTTGAAATTTAAATTACAAATAGAATAAAACTTAGAAATTATAACTAAATAACTATACATGAACATATAAGATAAGCTTAGAAAAGAAGATAAACTATTTTCATAACCTATATATACATTTGCACAATATTAATCTTTATCAATGATAGTATCAAGTTGCTGTGAAATTATGTATGCAGGGAAAAGACAAATCGATTTACATACCCATATTAACTTTGCACACATATTCAAAATATCTTTATACCAAAGTACAAGGATCAACAAACATTAAATATATGTAAACTAAAATAAAGACAAACTATTTACATCACTGTATAATATATGCACAACCAATGCAAAAGGAGATAAGCTACTGACATATACAAAATATCTTAGTACAAAATATGTTTAGCCGAAAATAAGTAGAATGTCAGCAAAAATAAATTATATGTAAACAAATATAAAGACATGCATTTAAGAGTAGCACAACTATTTGTCTAAAAAAAAATCTCAGCCGAAATTACAAGATCATTTCACTTTGCAGTATATTAAATACATAGCAAGTCAAAGCATGTGAGAATTGTCCAGATATTACCTATACTGTTCAAGCCTTTCTATATATATATCATCTTATATTTTCAGTTCGTTCATTAAAAGAAACTGAGAAAAAAAGAGAGAAAACAAAACTGCAACTTGAACTTAATACAAACAAACTAGTTTAACATCAACAACATCAAAGATTGGAGTTTGGAATTCAAAGCTTGAAGGCTGGGAAACAAATATCAAGACTGTGTTCATATGGAAACTGAAAACTGCTCTCTGTTAAATCATTTTAGGTGAGTAAACAACCTATTTCAGAATTTAAGTTGAACTAAATATGTGTGTGACAGGATTTAAATAATGATTGTTTGAGTATTTCCATCAGATTCAACCCTGTATATACATACAAATTTATCTGGGCATTTATTTATCTCTCTGTATTTTGATTCAGAGTAAAAATTAATCAAGAAATTCAATATCCACCTATTTAATCATTATTAGACTTTGTTGTTTAAAAAAAACAAGCTAGATTATACGCTTTTTAAGATCTGGAAATATTTTCTAATAGAATAGTGTTTGGTAGCAACTGCAAAATTATTTTTACAGGAAAAACTTAACTTTGTGATATATTCGAGTGTCATGAAACTTAAATTTAATTATATAGCTTGAATTGTTATCAGAAGATAGGATTTTTAAACCAAAATTGGTAATTTTTCATTGAGTTTGCATAGAGCAGTTCTAAGATGAACTGGAAGTGGGTTCTTGGCAAATTCAGGCGATCGGTGGAACTAGGAGTGACCGGGTTGTGCGAGGTGGTGGAGGAGCCTACTGGGGTAGTGGAAAAAATATGTGGGGGTGACCTCGACGTTGGAGGTGTCGGTGGTGATGTTTTTCTTTTTTAAACCCTAATTTTACTGGAGCTCGAATTTCTGACCGCCGCGACTTCGACGTAGCGTCGAGTGTGACCGGGCTTGGAGGGGAGATGCCTAGGTCGTTGACAAGCATGTAGACGGAGGTGCGGTGATGCTAGTGGTCAGTGTTGGTGGGGCGAAGCATTTTTCTCAGGGTTGTTCGAGCCTTTGGTTCGAGCTACAGGCAAATTTCGTGTTCGATCGTTACGTGACAGTTTGGGTTTTGATTTCGATTAAGAGAGTGATTTGTGGTTTGTCGGTGGTGACGTGGGTCGCCGGAGGTGAGGCGAACCACCTTGCATGTGCACGGTGGCGTTGGGATGTCCGATTGGGTTGCCATGGTTGTTGCGTGTTTTCGCTTGAGTATCGGTGGGTTTAGCTTCGAGTGTTTTCTGTGGTTACACGTGAGTGCAGTTTAAATTTTTGTAACTTAAGCTAAAAAAAAAGAAGAAGAAGGAAAGAAATAGGTAGGAGTAGAAGAAGATGGGTAGGAAGAGAGAGACGCGGGAAGAAACATGAAGTGACTCGAGATTTTCTCGGGTCAAAGTGGTATTTGTCTCGGGTCTGATGTTTTGCTTAAATACTTAAGTATTTTGATTAACAAAAAAATAAGAATAATTAAGTGAATAATATTGGTTAGTTTAAGCTAATATTTTATTAAAAATTTATTAAAGTAAGGTTTGTAAAAGAAGATGATTAATGTAAAAGTATAAGGTTATTAAAAATTAACTTATACTTGTAATTAAATTAATAACTTTAAATTAAATTTATAAGTAGAAATTAATCTTGTGTTTAATCAATTCAACTTAAGAAAATTTAATTAATTATTCAAAGTTAGTTAATAAATGGTAATTAACTTAAGTGATTAATTAAGGATTATACGATAAATAAATTGATAATAAATGATTAATTAAAACAATTTTTGATAATTAAATAAGTAATTAAATTTTATTAATTAATAATTAAGTTATTAATTAATAATTAAGAATAAATTAATTAACTGAGTAATTAAGTAATAATTAATAAAATTTAATAAGTTAATTAATCAGTAATTAATTAAGCAGAATAAAGTAATTTATCCTTAAGTAATTAATTAAGTTAACTTAATCAAACCAGTTTGATATAAATTGATAATTTTGTTTGATTGGCTCCGATATCTGTTTGGTGATATTCTGTGATATGTTGTGATATATTCTGGATATATCTGTGATAACTGTATATGATTTATCTATGATATCTATTATATATTGAATTAAACTGTTATGACTAAATAGACAACTTGGCCCTTAAAATGGCGTTTGAATTTCGATGAGACCGGGATCGGGTATCAATTCGATATTCCGAAAACCACATCGATCCAAATTAAACGATAGGTCATGACATATCAAGTGGTGATCGAGATGGTGTTTCAGAATGCAAGGGTTGTCGTCGTTAACTCTGAGGGTGATTCCAAAATAAGTGTAACGAGATAATGCCTTCGGTTTCGTTCGAACCCGGAACGAACTTGTATGGATTGAATGCTTTCAGCACATCGCCAGGCGGACGATGAGCATTCTAAGAATAATGTTCTGTAAAGGTAATCGCAGCCTCAAGCCTCATCAACCGGGAATGGCCAAAACAGGGGAAATGTGGCAAGGTTAGGTGGGTCATGCCCAAGTAGGACAAGGTATAACCCTGTCTAGATGTCCCTTTATTTCGGCTGTGTGAGCAGTTGTTGGCCACAACTGCGGGGTTATCTTGTTCGGGACTGTTCAGTAAGGAATGGTTCCGGCCTTGTGTTGTAGGGGGTCGGGAGTGATCCTCGGTACGGTGATCTAGGCCCCGTACTGTGAAGGCGGTACCCCAGTAGCACTGCCATTGTTGGAAACCCATTTTCCCTACGGAACCCTACGGTTTTGATTGTATTACCCACTTTTGTGGCTAGTAGCTGGAATTTAATGAATGTAACAATTTTGGCTATTTTCTATTTACTTGAAAACCCTAGACACTATTATAATATCACTGGATTTCCTATAAATGTTTTGGTTAGCGTAAGGTAAAAACTTACCCGTATTTATGTGTGGGGAGTCTTACGTGATATCTTTATTTTCAACGATTTTCAAAGTTAAACAATTTTAACCCGTTTACTCACACCAGACTCATGTCTGACCCAGAGTTTGTATTTTGTTTTCGTAAACTCTTGGGTACTCAAATTTTTATGAGTAGCCAAGTGATAGGTATTTGGAGTATTGATTTTCTGGAGGAGCTTTGGAGAAGAAGACCGGACGTATGTATCTATAGATATGTAGTTTCGCTGTGTAGTTAGTGTATGCTGTATTTTGGATGTATGCATGGACATCTATGTATATGACTGTCCTATTGTATGATATTGTATAACTCTGATGTATGTATAACTATGGAATGGTTATGTGATGTATTATATTTTGTTCCATTCCGCTGTGAGATTCTGATATTGTTATTCTTTCTTTCTATTCTTTTCAATTTCTGTCGCTTTCTTTCTTAATGTTGATACGTCTTTCTGGGGTTAGAAAGGCGGGTCGTCACAGTTGGAGGACTTGGAAGTAGAACCTGATTTGACTTTTATTAGACAACCAGTTCGGGTTGTAATGAAGGATGAGAAAAGATTGAGGACCAAGATAGTCAAGTTGGTGAAAGTTCAGCGGAGCGACAACAAGAGAGATTGTACGTGGGAGACAGAGGATAGGATTCGAGAGGGTTATCCTAATCTGCTTTGACGATATGTCTATATTAGTTTTATATAGATTGTTGCTAGTCAGGTAGGCTCGTATGGATGTTAGGAGTGGTTACAAATGATTGCTATGTTTGCTATTTTGTCCTTACTGAATTTCGAGGGCGAAATTCTTTAAGGAGAGGATCCTATAACACCCCTAATTTTTGATAATATTATCCAGGAGATTTAATTAGAATAAATTAAATATAATAATATAGAGTGGTAAGGCGATTGTGGTTGATTAATAAACTAAGTGGTCGTGCTTTTCTAAAATGCATGAACTTATAAAAGGTTAGGTGCTAGCTAATTAAACATAAAGGTATTAAGGTAAATAGCTGCCCATATTCCAACCCTTATACCACTACCTCTAGGCAATACACGTTCATTTATCATAAGCATAAATTTAAAACATAAGAAGAAAAGGAGTCGGCCATTAGGAAGAAGATAAGAATGCAAAATCAAATCAAAAGCTTAGTTTCAAGCTAGAAGAAATCAATCTCCAATTTCCTTACCCAAGCTAAGGTGAATATAATCACGACATCTCAATTTTTGGCTATATGATATGTCTTCAGATTTAAAGGTAAATTTTTTTTATGATATATTGGATGATGATATGCATGATTTACAATTTTTTTAGATTAAACAAAATGGTTTCAAGGGAGATATGCAAGGTTTTAGGGTAAAACCGAGGTTAAATGATTTTTAAAAGCCATGGAAAAATTATATGTTATGAGAAACATAATTTTGGAGTTGGTTTTCAATTTTTAAAATTCTCTAAGCCATGGAGGATTAGTTATGTATTTTCAAAGGAAAATATGGTTATTTGGTTTTATAAATTTATTTTGGAAAATATATTGAAAATTTGGGTCCAAAATTTTGATAAGTCAGATAACATGATTAAAGTTTTCTAGAATTTTTGGTGATTTTTACTAAGCGATTTGGTATGAAAATTAAATTATTTTGAAAGGAGCACCTAAATGGTTTAATTGTTTTGTTATTAGGAAGGGCTTAATTGTTAAAAGTTGTCTAATTTTAGATCTGATAAAATGTGGCAAAATTTAGTAAAATAATTTTGAGTTTGAAGATAGCCAATCATATGTTTACAAGTAGGAAAGTTAGTTACAAAAAAAGTTTGCTTTGTTTGGTAAAAATAGCCTTTTGCTAAGAAAAAAGGGTTGTGCCGTCTTTGGAAGAACCTTTCGACCCAGAGCTTTCGCCTCCAACCTAGTCGAAACCTTCAAGGTCGAAACCAGTAAGCCAATAATATGGTATCATTTAGATGGTACGTAGTGGATTGGAGATGGGCGAAAGGTAGGGTGTCGAAATGTAGCTTCCAAAAGGTTTGATTCCATTGTTTTGTTTTAAAGGAATAAATGCTTGCCTATTTCTAAAGGGGTTTCGACATAGTCGAAACCTATGGTTGCGAAAGGTATTTTTAAAGAAGCTTTTGAAAGAGAGCTACCACCTTTGTTTTAAAGAAGTAGCTTCCAAAGGAGTTTCTTAGCTTTTATTTAAAGCTTTCGAAAGAGGTAGTTTTGACTAAGTCGAAACCCTTCTGTGAAATGATGCCTTTTGATGGTATTGAAGACATCAATGTTGTCGAAAGGTACTGTTGTTCTTGTAAATACAGGCCACATCCTACTGCTTTCGAATGGGGTTAGGGGCTTCGAAAGCAATGGTTTCGGAAGGGGTTTCGAAGCCAATCTTCAATTGTTTTACCTAAGTGTTTTAATGCTTTCGAAAAGATGGCTTCGACACCATCAATTTTCCCCAATGCTTTTTGAAATGAAGAATGGTTCCAAAAGAGATGCTTTCACTTATGTTCACTTTGACCTAAAAATGTTATTTTAAATATAAACCTAATGGCTTCGAAAGGTTTTGGTTTCGAAGGGTAACCTTCAATGATTTCGAAATGGGGACTTTCAATGGTTTCGAAAGGTAACCTTAGATGGTTTCAAAAGGGGTATTTTTGAATAGGTTCAAAGCTATGCTTCTATACTTATAGAATAATACTTTCACATGGTCGAAAGTTTTCGAAAGAGATGTTTTAAAGTATTCAAAAGGCAAGAGCCTAATGCTTTAAAGATAGAATTTAATGCTTTCGAAGGAGGTTGTCCAACGAAGTCGAAAGCAAGGTTTCGAAGGTGTTGAAAGGCTTTTTAAACCCAAACTCATTTTTAAAAGGAAAAAACCCATGTGTAAATAAAGGAGTTTTGAAAGGATTTCCAGTATGTAAATTTGACAAAGCACTTCCTTGATAAAGCATAGTTTATAGGGATTAATCATGTTTTATACGTAAATGTTTTCAAGGACCTAAAACCCATAGGAGTGGTATTGTTAAGTTGTTACGTTTTCTTCTCCAAATATGAAATTATTCACATGATAAAGGACCCATAACTATATTTTGGGGATAAAGGGGTAGAAGAACCAGCCAGGTTAACCCAATAGTGAGTGTAAATTAATTAAACTCCTGAATGAGTAAAATTGCATCCAGGGAGTCAGGAAGGCCAAAGTATATGATGATTAAACCTCAAAGTTATTCGGAAGATATGTTCATAGTAAACCCATGAAAACTATGAGTAGGATGTTATTGGGATTAACCAATAGGTTTATAGTAAACCCATGAAAACTATATATAAAGGATCGTTGGCAGGGGCCAAATTGTTTGTTTTGAACCCAAGGAAATTATATTCGTATTAAGAGGCACCAATTAAAAGGTTCCTAGTCAACCGATGAAAACTAGGATAAGAAAGAAGTTAGGAGAGGCATCAGTAGATTCCTAGTCAACCCATGAAAACTAGGCTAAGAAGGAAATTACAGGAATAATCTATAGTTCCAAGTCAACCCATGAAAACTAGGATATGAGATGAGTTATTGAAATGACCAATAGGTTCATAGGAACCCATGAATTAATTAAGTTAATTGGCAGTGGAATGTAGTTTCTTAGAGCTCCCATGAAAACTCTGAAATAGGATAGGGTGTCCACGAATTATAAAAAGGTTATTAGTAAACCCATGAAAACTAATAGGTTAATATTGACCCTAGAAACTATAAATATGGCAGAGAGTCAATTAACTAGTGATGGGATATCCAAACTGTTTATATATGTAATCTTCATTATATTTTGAAATGTTATGTTTTAACCATTGTAGATGTAGGAGCACAGTACATGGTTTTATAAAAAGGGTTTTAGGATACTGGTGAGGGAAAACCCGTTCCTCTAAGCGGCGTGGTCTCACTAGATATCTAAATGGATTGAGATGTTAGATTATTATTCATACTAGGCTTTATGCCAGACTCGAAGTTTTCTGTTTCCCCTTATACTCTAGGTTACTCAATTGATTTGAGTAGATTCAGATTTAGGGTTTCTAGGTTTTCTTCTTAGACGAATAAAGCTTCCGGAGGCGTGCAAGAGACAACTAGTTATTTAGGTGTTTTGGATATAAAAGCAGACTGATTAGCCTTACCATATACTCTGATCAACCAAGGGGGCATCTTCATATGTCACTCTTGGCGTATTGTGTAATAATTATATTTTTTTGAACGTGGTTAACATTTTTGGGATTATGTAATGAACATGAAATGTTTTGAATGGAATGTGAAAATGAGTTTTTAATTTGTTAAAAAAATTCCATATTCTTATGAACTGTGTATCAATGTATCTAACACCGTTGTATATGGTCACCAAGAATTAATAACTATGGATGACTGCAACATCCGTAGCCATTAGTTTTGGACTTCCAAGTAGGGGGATGTTACAACAAATGTATTCAGATACTCGAGGACGCCTTCCGTATCGCAGGTCGACAAGGAGGGAACCCTCTGAATTTGAATGGACATCAGGAAAGCGCTGCCTATTCCATGACCTGGATGGCCAGAATACAAATGACTGTAGGCATTTGAAGGATATCATTGAGGAACACGTGAGCAATGGTCAGTTACAACAATACGTAAGGACTATGGCTGCAACGGTGGAACAGGAGTAGCCACTGTCCACCTCGAATGAAAATGGCACTAGATCAAGGCATCATCATCAACGTATCATCAATTAATCGGGATGGCATGGAATAAGTAGCAAGTTCCACGGTAAGACGGCTAAGTCACTTACACATGTATGGGATCAAGGACGGTCCCTAGGCATGCTTTGGGATGATGATAAACTGTAATGCTAGGGTTTGTGAATTTTTTTTTCCAACTTTTGTTTTTCTAGTTTTATTTGAACTCTGGTTTATTGGTTGTATGGATTCTTATTTTATGGACTTAGGAATGCTTAAATTTGGATCAATGTAATGGATAACACAGGTCGTCAAGTATGGATGATGCCTGCAAGGGGTAGGTCACTTCGCTCGAACGCGATGGATCAACCTACTCAGGTCATCGAGTATGGATTGTGCTTGGAAAGGATCCAACTAGATCATGGTCGTTAGATATGGACTATGCATGGCAAGGGATAGGTCACTTTGCTCGAACACGATGGATCGACCTACAAAGGTCATCGATTATGGATTGTGCTCGGCAAGGATCTGGATAGATCAAAGTCGTCAAGTATGGACTGTTCCTGGCAAGGTGTAGGTCACTTCGCTCAAACGCGATGGATCGACCTACTTAGGTCGTCGAGTATGGATTGTGTTCGACAAGGATCCGAATAGATTAAGGTCGTTAGGTATGGAATATGCCTAGTAAGGGGTAGGTCACTCGCTCGAACGCGATGGATTAGCCTACTCAGGTCGTCGAGTATGGATTGTGATCGGCAAGGATCCAATGCGATCGAGAATTTGGATTAGGATAATAACCCAGAGAGGTTACGGGTTTGTATATTAACTTCGAACAACTATGGATTTGGGTATGGGCACGTAGCAGTTTTGGATTGGCTAATGACCTGGTGAAGTCGAGGGTTTGCATAAAAAGATTCGGAGAGATCGTGGATTCGGAATTGGATATTGACTCGGAATGGTCATGGATTTCACTAACGATCCGGAGAGATCATGAATTTGGATTGGCATTGGATTGGATAATATGGCAATCAATGGATTATGGATTTCGGAATTATGGCAATTCAAAACACACCTTCCTATCGCAAGGCATATTTTGGGGGTTAAAGTGTTAACCCACCTTTTGGAAAGACGGTACACATGCGGATTTATTCCAATGGACTTCATGATCATCAAGGCGGGAAGCCCGAAGAAACGGTTACCAAGCTCGGAGTTCGGCTATAAACGAGACTATGGATGATGGTCAAGAGGATTCGGATCGGGTCCCTAATTTTGTCCCAATCAAGATACAATTGGTATAAAGTGATAGGAAGGCCTCATAAGGCTACTTCTAAAATTTCATGTCGATCAGAGTTTGTATGATATAGTTATAGGCAAAAGAAGAGAGATCAGATCATATTCAGCTCAGCGGCATAACTCAACGATGATCGCTCCATAACTCAACAACTATAAAGCGGATTAAAGTGAAACTTTGGAAGGGATCGCATGGAATTTGGAGAAGTTGGATGGATCGGTACCTATCCCTCAATAGGGATCGGTAAATATCCCTCTAGGGATCGTCTAAACCCAACTTCATAACAAAGATCGATCAATATCTCAACGTCTACACATCCAATTAACATGAAATTTGAAGGAAAAGCTAACTAAAACATGTGGAACACCCCATAGGGATTGCATAGCATTTAGAGAAAGTTGGAGGGATCGACACCTATCCCTCCATTGGGATCGGCTATAATCAGCCTTAGCACCATATTGCAACAATGATCGATCAATAACTCGAGTTCTACTAATCCAATTGGCATGAAGCTTGGAGGCTAAGCATAATACAACATGGAAAAGCTCCTATAAGGATTGCATTAAATTTGGAGTAGGTTGAGTGATCGATACTACCCCTCTAGAGGGATCAACAGAAATCAGAGTATAAATAACACCACTTCACAGAAAATGCGATATCTCACAAACCGTAAGTCGAAATGGCATGAAATTTGGAAGGCAAGTAGTTAAATTCATGGTGAACCATCCAGAGGGATCACATCCCATTTGGACACTAAAATAGGGATCGGTACCAATCCCTATTGTGGGCCTAGAAATTTTTGGGTGGCCTCGTCTTAGTCTCCCAAACCTTCTGTCAAAATTTCAACCCGATCCATGCACGTCTTCCCCTATAAATATAGCAGGCATGGAATCAGAAAAGGGATCTTCTTTCTACTTCTCTTTATCTTCAACCTAACCTACACTCCAGTAATTTTATTCTTGAATTTCATGGATTTGTAACTGTAATCAGCAGTATAAACTAATAAAAGGAAATCTTTGGAGTGGACGTAGGTCCGAACCACTATAAACATGTGTCTCTATTTTCTTGATTTCTAGTTGTTTTAATTTTGTTATTCACTCATTTCTCTTTATATTTCTATGTTTGGATTAGATATTGGGGTTTCACATAATCGGACGTTGGTGGACAATTTTGACGCCAAAAGTATTAAATAGAACATAAATAATATATATATATATATGTATGTATGTATGTATGTAACAAATATAACTAACTTATAAGTAAAATCTAAAATTAAAATACAAATCCAAATTTAATATACATAAAAACTTACAAACTCAAAATAATATCTTTATAAATATAAGAGATTAAAATCATTTTGAGAAATATTTTGAAAAGATTATTTTTTAAAACCATGATACTTTGAAAAACATTTAAAATAAAGAGAGAGAGGGAGATCAGGAAAAGTGATATTAGATTTTTAACATATAATCTAAGACTCTATAACTCATTTGGGATAATATCTTGAACTCTAGAAATCTTTGATACTCATGAGTCTTCAATCTCTAACTCTTGAATCAGCATCTTGAATCTTCTCATGATCTGCACTTGATACTGTACAGTCTTCTTAATCAACACCTGTTTGATATCCTACACTATATACAACAAATAACTTGATAAAAACATGAGTATCTATATTTTATATAATATCTATAGTTGTCATCAAAACCAATACATATGGTACTAACAATCTTCCCCTTTTTAATGATGACAACTTTGTATATAAAATATGAATAACTCCCACTGAGTTATAAAACACCTCCTTAATATATGCCTAAATTTTATATATTTCTCCTGCTTCATCGTCAACAAAAATAACTAACAAAAAACTCCTCCTAGCTAAGGTACAGATTAGTGAGATATAAAAGAAAATAGAAAAAGCAATAATAGTAATATAAGAGTGAAAAATAAGAAGTCCCCTTGAATGTAATACTTATAAACTAAAGAGTTAAAATCAATAAATAAGATTTAAATGCTATTTTAGTGAATCATAAATGATACGTTGAATATGATATTTTAAAGATGTAATATGTGATATATAATGAGAAACTATGGTACATAAATGATGCTATATGATATCAATGACTATTAATAAAATAGATAAGTGATATAATATGACATATATTAAAATATATAGTGATAAATAGGATAATATAAACTATATTGCTAAGTGATTATGGATTTAACTATGTATATGATCAAATATGATTTTATAAACTTATTACCTCATTATTTAATTTCTTTAAAATAATTCATTTTAATTTAAGTGTTTAAAAATCCAAACTTTCATTATTACGTTTATAAAATACTAAACACACACACACACACACATATATATATATTAAATTACCTTTTAAAATATGTATAAATATGTTAAAAAATTAACTTTCTTAAAAATATATCATAATAGAATATTATATAAAAATAACAAAGATTGAAAAACTAAAATAACCATGTTGGGTATTAAAACGCCTCTTACTTTGAAATGTTACTGAATTATTTAAAAAAATGTAAACATGAAATCAATTTTTAAATACTCTAATATAAGTTAGAAATAACTCTAAAAAGATTGGAGAAAAATAGTTAATTTAAATATCATTTTTAAATCATTTAAAGTTTCAAATAGAAAAGTCGGCATTTACAAAATGCTGTAAAAAGTTTATGTAGTTAAATATATTCAAAACGTTATAAACTAGGAACTGCAGCATTTATCAAGTGCTGCAAAACGTTTTTGAAACACCTTACAATGTTTCAAAGCACGGAAATGCTATCTAAACGGTTCGCAGCACATAAACAGAGTTACAGAAGCAGTGACATCATTTCAGAAATGCTTTCTAAAGATCTGAACCTATTTTTAACATGATTTTTCACTAACTTTGCTACTAAATTTTGACACATAAAAAATTGATTTTTGATCCAAATTTTCTACATTAGTCATTATACTTAAAGTACTTAAAAATGATTTAAAAATAATGAAATAACATGTGTATAGACACTTGGCATTATGCATGTATAAAATGAATTTTTTAAAGACAAGTGTAATGGCACATGTCATTTTACATTTTTGTTACTACTTATTATATGACAAGTGACGTATGATGTGGTGTGTTCTTACTGATTGAAGAAATCTATAAATAGAGCTTTATTCTTAAACTCTAAATTCATTTAATTAGTTTTCATAAAGCCATAAAGTTAGTATCTTATTAGAAATAGAGTGAAAGAAGTGAAATCAATCATTAGAAATATTGAAATCGCGAATGAAGCATGCTTTTCTATTTATTATAGTCATGATAAATTAGTGGTGAGATTTCATTTAAGAGGAAACACATTTTAAAAATCATTAGGGAAAACATAAGTCCAATTACGAAGAGGCATGATCATTAAAAAAGGATTAAAAGTTTAAAATTACAACTTAGTAGTTGAAGTGTCTATTCAAATTTAATAAAATAAAAGAAAATGTTAAATTAATTTAAAATGCTCAGAATTTTTTATGCAATTATATATGAAAGTGCAATGTGGATCGTGTAATATGGATATATGATAATGCGGAGTATACTAATGATAATAATACTGTAAATAGTGCGGAATAAAAAGCAGTACAGTAGAATGACACCAGAGATTTTTATGCTGCTTCGGAGCACCATCCTACGTCCAGTCGCAGACTCCTTCTGGAATTTCACTAAAACAATAACCCTCAGTTAACCGGAGGAACAGGTCTATACACCCCTGAGCAGCCGAACAAGGACCTGAGCAGTAGAATATGATTTCGCCTCAACAGCTAAAGAGGACTTCACTTGCCTGAGCAGCAGAACAGGACTTCAACAATTACATAAAATAGTTTTGACTTATGTGTTCTGATAACACGGATTTTTCAATTGTAGTACACCCTTCCTATAATCTTCTCCTTGAGTATAAATGTTTGCATTTGAAGTATATGAAGAATAGAAAGGTATAGTATTGCTTTTATGCAGAATAATTGAGAGTATGACAGAAAATAGATTTCAGAAAGTTAGATCAGAGAATAAGAGAAATCAATTATAATTCGGTGATTTGAAATGATGTTGGAGTTTGTATTTATAAGAGTTAGAAAGCTAAGACTGTTGGTGAAAAGTTTCGATCGAAGTGTTGCATCCGAACCTTTTCGTTAAAGGTTCGCAACTCTTCACAAAAGTCGTGTCCTTTCAAAAATATTACTGTTATAGAAATTCAATCGACCGGACTTCAGGGTCAGTCGACTGAATATTCAAACGAATTTAAATTTTTAAATTCATATATACGTGCACTGTGCATATTGCACTTTTTCCCCAGTGTCAGTCGACTGGCAAACAGGGTCAGTCAACTAACCTAGTGAATTTTGTGCAATAAGCACAGTTCACATATTTAAATATAAATATATAAGTTTCCAACTTTTATAATCTTAATTAAATGCTTATATATATAATATTTGTAAATAGAGTGATAGAAAATATATAAGCTAATATATACTTAATCGAGGAGAGATTTTAACAATATTGACCTAAGACTCAAAGATCAAATAATAATAAAATTGATGCATCAATTTTGAAGTCTTCTCTCCTTGTAGTATATATTCCCTTTTTGTCATAGCAGTCGTCAAATCTGTATGTTGTAGATGATAGCTTTGTGTCATGAATCAAAACCAAGTCTCAACATTCTCCCTCTTTTTGATTGTTGACAACCTGTAAATAGACATAGATTTCGAATGTAAATAAAAAAACATATATATTTGCTCCCCCTAAATCTCTGACGCTCTATATCATGCATTCTTATTATTAGCAATAATATATCTCCCCCTTTGTCATCGACAAAAAGGAATAAGTAATATGATATTATAATGTGAGAGATGATATGAAATAAAACGAAGAACACATATCCACACATTTAATATCCATAAACAATAGTGTTTAAAAGCAAATAAACTAGGATGGCTACTTAAGTACAAGCCATATTAATTAAAACAAATGTCTTGAATCAAAAGAAAAAATAAGCATCTTACACCATCGGACCCTTACCCCTACCACCATCTCCTTCACTACCATTATCTCCTTCATCTCCTTCATCACTACTAGCTTGATCGTCCCCAGAAGAAGAAGAAAAAGACCATGTAAACACGGGTTGCTTACTCGGATCGCCCAAAGTAGATGTTGAAGTACCGGAAGAGCACGATATGGCTTGCCATAATTTTGTGAAAAATCCTTTTACTTTATCGAGCTTCTTATCAACTTTTTGAATTTTTTTTGAAGGATTTGTTGATTATGGCACATGATATTGATGGCCGCACGTGGTTGAAGACCTTTATCCGGAATTGTAATTTTTTCTTGTTGATTTCTAGTTGATGTTTGGCGAGATGGTCGGTGAGAAGACTCGCCTTGTTGTGGTTGGACTTGAGATGTTTGTCTTTGTGTCCATTCTTCAAAGGAAATTATAGGAGGGGGTCGGGCAACTGGTAACTTCATTAAATCTAAGGTCCGAGCATTTAAGCATCCAACTGTAGAAACCGGTGAATCCAGTACTGGTACTTCGCAAGCTTTGAGAAGACGCATAATATATTCTCCATGATAAATTATATTCATCTTGCCTTTGTTAAAGCTTAAAAAGTCGTCAAGTATTAAACGAAGCCAATTGATTTTGATGTTTCCAAATATAGCATACAAGGCTCTAAAGTTGTGCTCATAGACAAGTTCATAACTCCCGGTTTTAGGAGTTACGGTTTTCATTAAGGCGCGATGAATTATTCGGGCTTTTGGTCGTAAAAATATTGACTTTAATTGTCGCATATCGTCTTCAAGAAATAAATGGCTTACGCGGTCTCTAACAACCAAATCAACATCAATAGTAGATAATTCAACTCCATCATTTTCTGTTTTTAGTATATGAGCCATACGATCTAGAGAAAAGAATACGGGACTACCACATACTAGGCTCCGTATGCAATCTTCTTGATTCGGAATATATTGATGTCCCAAGTTGAGATTGGCGTAGAGCAATTTAACCATAATTTGGTTTATTTTGTGTTTATTGTCGTTGATATCAATTAACGACTCTGGATTGCTAAGGCGGGCTAATTCTTGAATATGATAAGATGAAAAATCAAGGAAGTTGACGAATGAACCTTCGAATATTCTAGAATCTTGCATCTGTCTCCATCGCTTCATTGCGGTGTCGTCAAATAACCATTGCTGAATTTGTTCATTAGAAGGTGGTTGAGACGAGGAGGAGGTATGGGCTTTTTGTTTTTGTGCCATTTAATTTTGATTTGAAGGAGACAAATTTTAGTTTTGGAGAGCTTAGGGTTTGGAGTAGTTTGAAAAACTGAATTGTGAAGGAGAAGAAAGGGTAAAGTGATAAATAAAAAGGGGTGAAAGGGTAGGTGGAAAGATTAAAAGCCTTTCAGATCTATAGCTCAGTCGACTGGTGCAGACCTTCAGTCGACTGAAGCTGAAGGTTGTGATTTTTCGACCTTATGCACGAGTCGACTGAGGGCCTGCATCAGCCGACTGGCCATGTGTTATTTTTGGCCTCGTTACAGCGTCAGTCGACTGATGTAGAACTTCAGTCGACTGAAGCTGAAGGTTGATTATTTCCAACCTTCTGGACCAGTCGACTGAGGGCCTGCATCAGTCGACTGGCCGTGTTTTTTGTGACGACCCGCCCTTCTATCCGCAGAAAGACGTATCATCAATAAGAAAAGAAAGGGATAGAAACAGAAAAGATAGAAGAAAGAATAACAACATCAGAATCTCACACCGGAGTGGAACAAAATATAATACATCACATAACTATTACATAGTTTTTACATACATCAGAGTTATACAATATCATACAACAGGACAGTCATACATATATATGTCCATACATACATCTCAAAATACATCATACACTAACTAAACAGCGGAACTATATAGATAGATACATATGTTTGGTCTTCTTCTCCAAGCTCCTCCAGAAACTCAATACTCCAAAAACCTATCACTTGGCTGCTCATAAAAATTTGAGTACCCAAGAGTCTATGAAAAACAAAATATAAACTCCAGGTTAGACATGGGTCTGGTGTGAGTAAACGGGTTAAAGTTGTTTGACTTTGAAAATCATTTGAAAATAAAGGTATCACGTAAGAGTCCCCACACATAAACATGGGTAAGTTTTTACCTTACGCTAACCAAAACATTTTATGGGAAATCCAGTGATATTATAATAGTGTCTAAGGTTTTCAAGTAAATAGAATATAGCCGAAATTGTTACATTCATTAAATTCCAGCTAATAGCCACAAAAGTGGGTAATACAAATTAAAACCGTAGGGTCTCGTAGGGAAAATGGGTTTCCAACAATGGCAGGGCTACTGGGGTACCGCCCGTCACAGTACGGGGCCTAGATCACCGTACCGAGGATCACTCCCGATCCCCTACAACACAAGGCCAGAACCATTCCTTACTGAACAGTCCCAAATAAGATAATCCCGCAGTTGTGGCCAACAACTGCCCACACAGCCGAAATAAAAAGGGACATCTAGACAGGGGTATACCTCGTCCTGCTTGGGCATGACCCACCTAACCTTGCTGCATCTCCTCTGTTTTAGCCATTCCCAGTTGATGAGGCTTGAGGCTGCGATTACATTTATAGAACATGTCTCTTAGAATGCTCATCGTCCGCCTGACGATGTGCTGAAAGCATTCAATCCATATAAGTTCGTTCCGGGTTCGAACGAAACGGAAGGCATTATCTCGTTACACTCATTTTGAAATCGCCCTCAGAGTTAACGACAATAACCCTTGCATTCTGAAACACCATCTCGATCTTCGCTTGAGATGTCACCACCTATCGTTTAATTTGGATCGATGTGGTTTTTGGAATATTGAATTGATACCCGATCCCGGTCTCATCGAAATCCAAACGTCATTTTAAGGGCCAAGTTGTTTAATTGTTTAAACAGTTTAATTCAATACTTTGAATTCACATAACAGCCATCACAGATAAATCATACACAGTCATCACAGATATATTCAGAATATATCACAACATATCACCAAATAGATATCAGAGTCAATCAAACAAGAATCATCAATTCATATCAATATAGTTTGATTAACTTAACTCAATTAATTACTTAAGGATAAACCATTTTATCCTGCTTGATTAATCACTAATTAATCAACTTATTAAATTTATTAGTTAATACTTAGTTACTCACTTAATTAATTAATTCTTAATTATTAATTTATAAAAGTTAATTACCCATTTAATTATCACCAATTATTTAATTAATCATTAATTTCCAATTAATTAATCATTTATTCTTAATTAATCATTTAATTAGTTAACTACTATTTACTTATTAACTAATTTTAAGTAGTTAATTAAAACTCTTAAGTTTAAATTGATTTAAACATAATATTAATAATATAAATTTATTTAATCATCAAACTACTTAGTTAATTAAAATTAATTTACATTCCAAATCAATTTATACTTTAAGTTAATTAATTATCTTACATTTGCGAATCCTTCTTTTAATAAATTTTTAACCAAATCTTAACTTAACACTAACCAACATTATTTATCAAATTAATATTAAACTTTGTATAACAAAAATGCTTAAAGTGTTTTAGTCAAATTCATCAGGAACTGGACCCGAGGCAAGCACCTCGTTTACTCGAGAAAAACACGCGTCTTCCCTAACCTTTTCCCGCGTCCCTCTCTTCTCACCTTCCTCTTCTTCTATCTGTTCTTTTCTTCTTTTTCTTTTTTATATAAGCTTAAGTTAAAACTGTAGTGACACGCGAACATACTTACACACGCACCAGGGTTAACAATCGTGCAAACTTGCCATCCTCTCGAGTAACAACTCGAGACGAATAAACACGAAAATCTGACACCCGATCGCCATCGTGCACGTGCACGGTGGTTTGCCGACCCTCCGGCAACCCAGGCTACCCTCTGCAAACCACAAATCGACCTCACGTTCAAAATCGAAACCCAATTCAACATGAAAAGTTGGAAATCAAAATATGCCCATCTGCTCGAACCAAAAGCTCGAACACCCCACAAAAAAATCGCTACGTCCTACCAAGGCCGACCATTGAAGGCGAAGCCACTTCGTCCACGTCATGGCCATAACCTCCTCGACCATCACCCAAAATCACGTGCAGCTCGGTCGACCCAAGGTGACGAAATCGAGGAACTTACAGGCCATAGAAAAATTTGAACCCAAACCCTACATTCGATTCGACTCAACAAATCTCGCAATAGAAAATTTTTCTGCCATTTTTCCAGTCATCAACGAGTATCAAGCAAGCTCCAACACGAATTACAACATCTAATATTTGTTGGATCATCAGATATTCACAAAAAAAAAATCGGTTCCTTTTAAAACTACACCTTGATTTCTTACTTAAAAATCATCATTTTTATGGTAAAAATCTTACTTTGTGCGTTAAATCAAGATATGGGATCAAATTAATAAATTAAAACAATTAAATTTGAACATATTGATTTCTTTATACTGTAACTTGAATAGACAGTATCTATATTATACTGTTATGCTTTGAACAAATTTCCAGGCTTATGATTTAAGTTAAACAAACTTAATTAGCTTAAATTCCTAAGTTTAAATTGGTTTAAATGAAGAAGTATTAGTTTTCTTTACACTTCTTTGCTCAGAAACTTTAAAAATACTGAAGAACATCACATATTTAAATTTCCAGAGAACATCTCAGAACTACATACTTACAATATATAGCAAACACAGGATTTACATGAACTAATTACCAAAACTTAAACTTTAAAAATAATATGTTTACTCACCAAAATAATTGTTGAGACAGAGAGCAAGTGTTGTTGAAAAGTTACAGTGTTGAATTCCTGAAGATCTTTTCTGCCTTGATATTGAATGAGGTTGAATTTGTAAATAAAGATGATGTTAAATTTCTTTTCTTTCTTATCTCAGTTTTGCTTCTTAAATTTGTTAAGTTATGGAATGAACTAAAAATAAAATGATGAATATATATATATATATATAAATAGCTTTGAACAGAAAGGTTATAACTGGTACAGCTTTACTTGTTTGACCATATTAGATTTTGTGTTAAATTACTGTAAAATTGAAGTGATCTTGTATTTCGGCTGAAAGGATTTCTTTGTGATCTGAAATGACAAAATGTTGTGCTACTTAAATGCATGTCTTCAAATGTGTTTACACAGAATTATGGTTTACTGATATTTGTTTATTTTTGCACAAAGATATGTTTGAATATGTTATGAATAGTTTGTGTTCTTTTGCATACTTGATTTGCACAGCAAACTTGTTATTATATATATTTTCTTTGTTTCTTTGCATTGTATATATGTATATACAGCAACATATGTTTTCTAAACTTATCATATATGTATATGTAGAGTTATCATAGTTATTGTTAGCATAGTTTCTAAATTTTATTTTCTATTTGTATTTAAATTTTCAAACATTGATTTATATCATATATTTACATTTACATATTTTTCATTTATATTTATAGCCTATTTTATATTCAATATTGATAGGATTGTTTAAATTTTAAACATTTTATTTAAAGACTTGATTTATATTCATATATTAGATCAAATGTTAACAATATAGAACCTTTGATTTTATTGAATAAGACAGATTTTGTTATAAACATTTTTGAAAGATTTTATTTTAAATTTTTAAATCAAAATTCTCTTTACAAGCATATATAACTGATAAATATCCAAAGATCTTATCAGCTTATAAAATGAAAAGCTTGTATTTAATTTAAATTAGATTAAATATTTATTAAAATATATTGCCAAAATTCCGGGTCGTTACATTCCCCCCCTCTTAAAAGAATTTCGTCCTCGGAATTTAAAACAATAGTTAATTCAAAAGCTTTTATATTAAAAATCCAAACATACATATCATCCATACAATAACAAACAATCAAGCAGTTTATTCTAACAAACATCACTAGTTATCCGGACACAAATCCGGATAAGCTTTCCTAAAACTATCCAGAGTTTCCCACGTACAATCTCTGGGATCCTCGCTCCACTGCACTTTGACGAGCTTCACCACTTTGCTCCTGAGTTGCTTCTCATCTTGATTCACAATTCGAACTGGATTTCTGACCACAGTTAAGTTGGGTTCTACTTCCAAATCTTCCTGGACTACTGGTTCAACAACCAGTGATGGGTCATGAACAAATTTCCTTAAATGGGATACATGAAATACGTTGTGTATCCCAGACATCTGCTCTGGCAATTCAATCCTGTAAGCAACGCTCCAATTCTCTCCAACACTTGGAATGGTCCTATATATCGTGGGGCAAGTTTTCCCGTCTTTCTGAATCTTATAGCACCTTTGATCGGGGAAACTTTGACAAAGACTAAATCTCCGATCTCAAATTCCAATGGTCTTCGCCTTTTATCTGCATTTTTCTTCTGACAATCCTGAGCAGCTTTCATCCTTTTCTTGATAAGCTCAACCTTCGCAGAAGCTTCTCGAATTAGATCGGGTCCGAGCATAGGACGGTCCTTCGATTCTATCCAATAGGATAGGGATCTACACGGTCTTCCATATAAAGCTTCATAAGGAGCCATCTTAATACTTGCTTGGTAACTGTTATTACAAGAGAATTCCACTAAATGAAGATCGTCTTCCCACGATCCACCAAAATCCAAAACACAAGCTCGCAACATATCCTCAAGAATATGAATAAGCCTCTCCGTCTGTCTGTCTGTTTGAGGATGATAGGCTATACTCAATCTCAAACTCGTTCCCATAGCTGATTGCAGAGCCTTCTAGAATTTGCTGGTGAAAATAGGGTCACGATCACTTACTATGCTGACAGGAACACCATGCAATCTGATTATCTCCCTCAAGAAAATTTCTGCCAGAGAAGCTGCAGTACGAGTTGCCTTGACGGGTATAAAATGGGCGCTCTTAGTTAAACGATCCACAATAACCCATATTCCATCGTTTCCTTTCCTGGTTCTAGGAAAACCATTGATGAAATCCATCGAAATCATTTCCCATTTCCAATCTAGAATTTCCAAAGACTGCAATAATCCGGCTGACTTTTTTTGATCTCCTTTAACTTGTTGGCAGATGGCACAACTATTCACGAAAGCAGCTACATCTTCCTTCATGCCCTTCCACCAAAAGACTCTCTTCATGTCCTTATACATTTTGAGATTCCCGGGTGAATATTCAATCTAGAACGATGACTCTCTGACAAAACCTTCTGTCTTAGATCCCTATCATTCGGAACACAAATCCTCCCGTTAATCCTTAACGTTCCTTGGCCATCAATTTCAAAACTGGGACACTGGCCCTTCTTAACTCTTTTGATAATTCTTCTCAATATTTTATCAGATGCTTGCTTACTTGATATCCTTTCAATAAGAGATGGAACAACTTCCAGAAGAGATAGGACTGCGTTCCTGCTAAGAGCATTAGCTACAACATTTGCATTTCCCAGGGTATACAGAATGTCCAAATCATAGGATGCCAGAAATTTGACCCACCGCTGCTGTCTCAAATTAAGATCTTTTTGAGAGAAAAGATATTTCAATGGTTTGTGATCCGTGAATAACTCGAACTTCTCTCCCAAAAGATAATGTCTTCAGATCTTTAAAGCAAAAACAATGGCTAACAATTATAGATCCCGCGTAGCGTAGTTCTTCTCATGTGGCTTCAATTGCCGACTAGCATACGCAATTACTCTTCCATTCTGCATCAGAAATGCTCCCAGACCAACTATACAAGCATCAGTATAAACTTCGAATTTGCTCTTCCCATCCGGAATAGCAAGCACTGGTGCACTAGTTAGCCTCGTCTTCAATTCCTGAAAAGCTTCTTCACACTGGAGTGTCCATTTGAATTTAGCTCCTTTCCTAGTCAGCTTGGTCAGATGTGAAGAAATATTGGAATAATCCTTGATAAACTTTCTGTAGTAGCCAGCCAATCCCAGAAAACTGCAAACTTCGGTCCGTGTCTCTGGCTGTTTCCACTCCAGAATAGTTTCAACCTTCGCTGGATCTACAGAGATACCTTCACCAGAAACAATGTGCCCTAAAAAATTGACTTTCGATTTCCAGAAATGGAACTTCGAAAACTTTGCCTTCAACACATGCTTCCTCAGAGTTTCCAACACAATCCTAAAATGCTGCCTGTGCTCCTCTTCAGATTTGGAGTAGATCAAGATATCATCAATGAATACCAGCACGAACTTATTCAACACATCCCGAAAGACTCGATTCATCAGGTCAACAAAGTAGGCAGGAGCGTTGGTTAACCTGAAAGGCATAACCAACCACTCATAAAAACAATTTGGTCCCCTAAATGCAGTCAAGGGAATACTATCCTCAGCTACCCTCAACTGATGGAAACCTGAAGCTAAATCCAGTTGAGAAAAGACAGAAGCTCCATGCAACTGGTCAAAGAGATCATCAATACGAGGAAGAGGATATTTATTACGGATAGTCACTTTGTTCAATTCTCTATAATCCACACAGAACCTTAGCGATCCATCCAATTTGGTGACAAACACCGCAGCAGAGCCCCAACAAGAAAAACTGGGCCTAATCAACCCCTTCTCCAAAAGATTCTGGTCTGCTTAATTAACTCCTCTCTCTCCCTAGGAGTCATTCTCCTACTGGGCTGAATCACCGGCACTGCTCCTGGAATCAAATCAATACGAAACTCTATTTCTCGATGTGGAGGCAGACACTTAACTTCTTCAAATACATCAGCAAAATCTTGAACCACATCTATATCTTCAATCTTCTCTTGAGAAGTCTCAATTCCATTCAAAAGACTGCTCAAGTGAATTCCAGAATTATCACACAACACCCAAATCAGTTTCTAATGAAACTGTTCTCTCATCACAATTCAAGACTGCTCTATACTTATCAAGCCAGTCCATCCCCAATATAAGGTCAAATCCCTTAAAATTCAACACATAAGGGTCACAAGAAAAACTATGGGATAGATAGGAAATCTTCAAGTCCTTACAGATCATATCTAATTTGGTCACCCCTCCTATAGGATTAGATACCAAGATGGGACAATCTATAGTACTAGGGGTAAGAAAGAACTTCTCTACAGATTTTAGAGAAATAAAACTCAAAGAAGCACCCGAATCAAACAAAACTTTAATATACTTTCCATCTAAAAGTAAAGTACCTTCCAATACTCCATTGCATTTAGATGAAGTAGATGGTGCACCTTCCAAAGCAAATACTTTATTCTGCTGAGCTTTATGAAGTAACGGACAATCCTTGATCATGTGACCTGGTTGATGACAATTGAAGCATAGAGATCTCTGAACCAAAGCTGAACCCGGTCCACAATGATGCATTTGCTGCTGCTGCTGGAATCCTTTCCTGGGACACTTATTCGCCAAATGACCTTCTTGTTGACAAATATAGCAATTACGAGGTCCGTTGTTACTTCCAGGCTTCTTCTTGTTCGGTCTCCTCCAATTGGGATTGAACTTCCTCTTATTCGGATTAGCAAAATTCCCTCCTGATGTTGCTACTGGTGCCACTGATTTCTTATTCATCAAATTCTCATATCTCAAAGCCATATCAATCAAATCAACAAAAGATCCTTTCAAAAGCACCGTCATCTTTTCATGAAATTCTGGACTCAATCCTTGCACAAACATTTTGTTCTTTTTGAGGGGAGTATCAATGAGTCCTGGTCCATAACAAGAAAGTTCATTGAATTTGGTCTCATACTCCGCTATAGACATGCTTCCTTGCTTCAAATTTAAAAAATCCTGGTACAATTGAGTTTTCCCTGCCGTTGGCATAAACTTCTCCTCAAATAACTCTTTAAATCTATCCCAAGAAATGTCTTCCTCCGAATTGTTTGCTACCGTTGCATCCCACTAGGCTGATGCACCTCCCTGCAATTGCCAAGTTGCCATTTCCCTTTTCCGTTCATCGGACAATTTTATACTCTTAAAGATGCGCTCACAAGAGCGTAGCCAAGCTTGAACTTCAATTATCGATTCTGAACCTTTAAATGGTTGGCCTCCAAGGTTGATGAAGTCTTCGCATAAAGCGGCAAAACTAACCTGAGGCGGTACTGGATTTACAGCCTCACTAGCGGTTTGACTTCATCCATTATCAGTCGAGGTACTGCCACTACCTCTGCCTCTCCTTCCAGAACTCATGTTGGCCACCTGAACAGGTAACTCAACAAATTTAGATAGGTATATAATTATATGAAAATACAAATACGCACTCTCTAGATAAATATCACTCAAGATCCTAGGTATTCGCTCAACCTAGCGCTCTGATACCAACTGCAACGACCTGCCCTTCTATCCAAAGAAAGACGTATCATCAATAAGAAAAGAAAGGGATAGAAATAGAAAAGATAGAAGAAAGAATAACAACATCAGAATCTCACAGCGGAATGTAACAAAATATAATACATCACATAACTATTAATAGGTTTTACATACATTAGAGTTATACAATATCATACAACAAGATAGTCATACATATATGTCCATACATACATCCCAAAATACATCACACCCTAACTATACGGCGGAACTATATAGATAGATACATATGTCTGGTCTTCTTCTCCAAGCTCCTCCAGAAACTCAATCCTCCAAAAACCTATCACTTGGCTACTCATAAAAATTGAAGTACCCAAGAGTTTATGAAAAACGAAATATAAACTCCGGGTCAGACATGGGTCTGGTGTGAGTAAACGGGTTAAAGTTGTTTAACTTTGAAAATCATTTGAAAATAAAGATATCACGTAAGACTCCCCACACATAAACACGGGTAAGTTTTTACCTTAGGCTAACCAAAACATTTTATAGGAAATCCAATGATATTATAATAGTATTTAGGGTTTTCAAGTAAATAGAAAATAGCCGAAATTGTTACATTCATTAAATTCCAGCTACTATCCACAAAAGTGGGTAATACAAATCAAAACCGTAGGGTCTCGTAGGGAAATTCGGTTTCCAACAATGGAATGGCTACTGGGGTACCGCCCGTCACAGTATGGGGACTAGATCACCGTACCGAGGATCACTCCCGACCCTCTACAACACAAGGCCGGAACCATTCCTTACTGAACAGTCCCGAACAAGATAACCCCATAGTTGCGGCCAACAACTTCCCACACAGCCGAAATAAAAAGGGACATTTAGACAGGGGTATACCTCGTCCTGCTTGGGCATGACCCACCTAACCTTGCTGCATCTCCCATGTTTTGGCCATTCCCGGTTGATGAGGCTTGAGGCTGCGATTACCTTTGTAGAACATATCTCTTAGAATGCTCATCGCCCGCCTGACGATGTGATGAAAGCATTCAATCCATACAAGTTCGTTCCGGGTTCGAACGAAACCGAAGGCATTATCTCGTTACACTCATTTTGGAATCACCCTCAGAGTTAACGACAATAACCCTTGCATTCTGAAACACCATCTCGATCTTCACTTGAGATGGTATGACCTATCGTTTAATTTGGATCGATGTGGTTTTCGAAATATCGAATTGATACCCGATCCCGGTCTCATCGAAATGCAAACGCCATTTTAAGGGCCAAGTTGTTTAATTGTTTAAACAGTTTAATTCAATACTTTGAATTCACATAACAACTATCACAGATAAATCATACATAGTCATCACAGATATATCCAGAATATATCACAAGATATCACAGAATATCACCAAATAGATATCAGAGTCAATCAAACAAGAATCATCAATTCATATCAATATAGTTTGATTAACTTAACTCAATTAATTACTTAAGGATAAACCATTTTATCCTACTTGATTAATCACTAATTAATCAACTTATTAAATTTATTAATTATTACTTAATTACTCACTTAATTAACTAATTCTTAATTATTAATTTATAAAAGTTAATTACCCATTTAAATATCATTTATTATTTAATTAATCATTAATTACCAATTAATTAATCATTTAATTCTTAATTAATCATTTAATTAGTTAACTACTATTTATTTATTAATTAACTTTAAGTATTTAATTAAAATTCTTAAGTTTAAATTGATTTAAACACAAGATTAATAATATAAATTTATTTAATCTTCAAACTACTTAATTAATTAAAATTAATTTACATTCTAAATCAATTTATACGTTAAGTTAATTAATTATCATACATTTGCAAATCCTTCTTTTAATAAATTTTTAACCAAATCTTAACTTAACACTAACCAACATTATTTATCAAATTAATATTAAACTTTGTATAACAAAAATACTTAAAAGTGTTTTAGGGAAATTCATCAGGAACTGGACCCGAGGCAAGCACCTCGTTTACTCGAGAAAAACACACGTCTTCCCTAACCTTTTCCCGCGTCCCTCTCTTCTCACCTTCCTCTTCTTCTACCTGTTCTTTTCTTCTTCTTTTTTTAATATAAGCTTAAGTTAAAACTGCAGTGACATGCGAACATACTTACGCACGCACAAGGGTTAACACTCGTGCAAACTTTCCATCCGCTCGAGTAACAACTCGAGACGACTCAAACATGAAAATCTGACACCCGATCGCCACCATGCACGTGCATGGTGGTTCGCCGACCCTCCGGCAACCCATGCTACCCTCTGCAAACCACAAATCGACCTCACGCTCAAAATCGAAACCCAATTCAACATGAAAAGTTGGAAATCAAAATATGCCCATCTGCTCGAACCAAAAGCTCGAACACCCCATAAAAAAATCGCCATGTCCTACCAACACCGACCACTGGAGGCGAAGCCACTTCCTCCACGTCATGGCCATACCCTCCTCGACCATCACCCAAAATCATGTGCAGTTCGGTCGACCCACGGTGATGATATCGAGGAACTTACAGGCCATAGAAAAATTTAAACCCAAACCCTACATTCGATTCGACTCAACAAATCTTGCAATAGAAAATTTTTCTGCCATTTTTCCTGCCACCAACGAGTATCAAGCAAGCTCCAACACGAATTACAACATCTAATATTTGTTGAATCATCAGATATTCACAAAAAAACATTTTCGGTTCCTTTTAAAACTGCTCCTTGATTTCTTACTTAAAAATCATCATTTTTATGGTGAAAATCTTAACTTTGTGTGTTAAATCAATATATGATATCAAATCAACAAATTAAGACATTTAAAGTTTAACATATCGATTTCTTTATACTGTAACTTGAATAAACAGTATCTATATTATACTGTTATGCTTCGAACAAATTTCCAGGCTTATGATTTAAGTTAAACAAACTTAATTCGCTTAAATTCCTAAGTTTAAATTGGATTAAATGAAGAAGTATTAGTTTTCTTTACACTTCTTTGCTCAGAAACTTTAAAAATACCGAAGAACATCACATATTTAAACTTCCAGAGAACATCTCAAAACTACATACTTACAATATATAGCAAACACAGGATTTACATGAACTAATTACCAAAACTTAAACTTTAAAAATAATATGTTTACTCACCAAAATAATTGTTGAGACAGAGAGCAAGTGTTCTTGAAAAGTTACACTGTTGAATTCCTGAATATCTTTTCTGCCTTGATGTTGAATGATGTTGAATTTGTAAATAAAGATGATGTTTATTTTCTTTTCTTTCTTATCTCAGTTTTGCTTCTTAAATTTGTTAAGTTATGGAACAAACTAAAAATAAAATGATGGATATATATATATAGCTATGAACAGAAAGGTTATAACTGGTACAGCTTTACTTGTTTGACCATATTAGATTTTGTGTTAAATTACTGTAAAATTGAAGTGATCTTGTATTTCGGCTGAAAGGATTTCTTTGTGATCTGAAATGACAAAATGTTGTGCTACTTAAATACATGTCTTCAAATGTGTTTACACAGAACTATGGTTTACTGATATTTGTTTATTTTTGTACAAAGACATTTTTGAATATGTTATGAATAGTTTGTCTTCTTTTGCATACTTGATTTGCATAGCAAACTTGTTATTATATTTTTTTCTTTGTTTCTTTGCATTGTACATATGTATATACAGCAATATATGTTTTCTAAACTTATCATATATGTATACGTAGAGTTATCATAGTTATTGTTAGCATAGTTTCTAAATTTTATTTTCTCTTTGTAATTAAATTTTCAAACATTGATTTATATCATATATTTACATTTATATATTTTACATTTATATTAATAGCCTATTTTATATTCAATATTGATAGGATTGTTTAAATTTAAACATTTTATTTAAAGACTTGATTTATATTCGTATATTAGATCAAATATTAACAATATAGAACATTTTATTTAAAGACTTGATTTATATTCGTATATTAGATCAAATATTAACAATATAGAACCTTTGATTTTATTGAATAAGATAGATTTTGTTATAAACATTTTTGAAATATTTTATTTTAAATTTTTAAATCAAAATTCTCTTTACAAGCATATATAACTGATAAATATCTAAAGATCTCATCGGCTTATAAAATGAAAAGCGTGTATTTAATTTAAATTAGATTAAATATTTATTAAAATATATTGCCAAAGTTCCAGGTCGTTACATTTTTATTTTCAAAATTATGCAGTGTCAGTCGACTGATTTGAGGGTCCAGTCGACTGACCTGTATCATTTTGCATAATGAAATGTTTTATTATATGAAATGTATATATTTTATTTATTCCACAAATCCAATTTTATTTTGCAGTTAAAAGTGAATAGTTTTTATATTTAAGTTGTTTGTTTATTGGACAGGAAATAATTTTATTTTAGATATATATATGAACGTACACATTGATAAAAAAATTATTAAGCATACAACGAAAGAAATTATTAAACACTATGATTATTTCTTCGGACTTGGTGTATTGAATTCTTTCAGCTGTTTACGATGTATATTCGAAGCTTCATTGCGATTCCATGAATTTGGTGAGTATGGAGGTTGCCGAGGAGACGAAGTCGAAGGATGTCGGATCGGTGAAACGACATTTTCGTCTATCAGGTGTGACGAAGCCCTACAGAATTCCATTGCTATATGCTCGATTATACCTATACGTCTAGAGTTAATTTTCTGCTCATAATACATCTCCCGTTGAATCATTTGAGACTCCTGCTGATAATGATGGAGATCGTCAATTTTTTGTTTTGTGTTTGGTGAGATATCGAGTGTCTTTTTTCCTTTTTTCTTATCAGGCGTGTATCCGGTATGGTAAGCCGATGATGGCGAACCTTGGTGGTTTAGCATTTTTGGGGAGTTGTGTGGCAAGGATTTCAATAGAGTCAATAGAAGATGATGTTGACATTGTTGTAAAGGCTGTTGTTGATTGATTGATTTTATATTTCAGAGAATCGAGTATTGTATTATTTTTTAGACTTAGGAATAGGAAAATGTTCTTATTTATAGTTGTAGTTTTAGAAAAAATAGGATTTGAATTAATGGACTATATTAATTCTAGGCTAAATGAATGTAGAGTCAGTGGATTTCTGTTGGCTGAGTTTATTTGATCAGTTATTATATGTATAAAGTTAATAATACACTAATACAGTAGTATAAAGATAATTGTTACATATACAATTATTAAATGTATTCATCTTCATGGAAGTTGGAATAAAATGATCTAGGCACGTGTTAAGAGACTCCGTAGTATCACTAAAATCATTTTCTACAATGGTTTGGATCATGTCAACTTCTTCTGTTTCAAGATCCCTTGGTTTTCTATTAAGATTGAAGATATTTAGATCAATGGTTAGGCGCCCAAAGGAAAGTCGGAGTTGACCATTCCTATAATTTATGATAGCATTTAATGTTGCTAAAAATGGACGACCTAATATCAAAGGAATCTGACAATTGGGATTTGAGACAGGTGCAGTCTCTAGAACTATGAAATCGACTGGGAAATATAATTGCTCGATTTGTATCAAAACATCTTCAGTTGTGCCCAATGGTTTTTTGATAGATCGATCAGCTAGTTGAATTGTGATGTTTGTAGGTTTTAATTCCCCTAGTC
The DNA here is from genome assembly GCA_030765085.1 of Allium cepa. Classification (NCBI taxonomy): domain Eukaryota; kingdom Viridiplantae; phylum Streptophyta; class Magnoliopsida; order Asparagales; family Amaryllidaceae; genus Allium; species Allium cepa. The sequence continues at coordinate 677,932,530 of CM060932.1, read as the reverse complement.
CAAGTTGACCGTACACAGTATAAGGCAAAAGATTCACACTCGCTCCAAGATCAAGTAAGGCATGACTAATGTGAGTGTTACCTATTTTACAGCCGATTGTAGGAAAACCGGGGTCCTTATACTTGATTGGGGAGGGATTTGAAAGAACAGAGCTTGTGTTTGCAGTTAGAAATGCAGTCTTAGGAATGTTAGTGGCACAATTTTGAGTACATAGCTCTTTCAGACATTTGGCATATTGAGGAATTTGCTCGATGGTATCAAGAAGTGGAATATTGACTCGAACTTGTTTGAAGATTTCAAGAATTCGGTCAAAATTAGCGGGCTTCTTCTTTTTGTTGATGGGTTTATAGACTCGTTCGGTAGTTTTTTCATTCAAAGAAGAAGGTATGATATTAGAGGGTGAAGATAAGGGCGCAGAAATTTGGGGTTGCCAACATTAGAAAGCGAAGAGTGGTCGGGACTGCCGACCTTGGATGAAGAATTAGAGTTGTTTGGATTGACAATAGTGGGTGTTGACTGAGTTTCAGAATTTTGAACAAGGGAAGACTTAAGAAGGACGTCGGGGTTGCCGACATGGTTGTCCACCTTCTTTCCGGACCTTAATGTGGTGACAGCATTAACCGGATTTACATCTTCGTCCTCACAAAGATTTACCCCTCGAGAGTTATACTTTGGATTCACTTCGGTTTGACTAGGAAATTTACATTTCTCATTGATTTTCATGAGATCTTTCATCATTATCAACATTTGTTCATTTTGTTTGGTAATTTGCTCAATTCTTGCATCTTGGTTAGTGATTTGTTCATTTTGTTTAGAGAGTTGTTTTTCCAATCGAGCAATTTCTTGTGAAGGCTGAGAAGGTTGGGTTGATGGATTGAAATTAGGATGCATGTATGGTTGATTCGAAGGTTTTTTTTGAGGAGTTGGTTGTGAATTTTGAGCATTAGATGTTGGGGCTCGATAATTCGGATTTGGTATCATCGGATACATATGCGATGGATTAGCCACATTGTTAGGATTTGACCACGAAAAATTTGGATGATGCTTCCAATTAGGGTTGTATGTGGATGAATAAGGACTGTTTTGAGCTATAGTATTGATTTGCCTTGTGTGTAGTAACGAGGTAGTCCTCCTTCTTGAGGAGTTTGGGTATCTATAGGAAAATGTGATGGGTCAATGGCATGTACTCCTCTATTTGGAGCACGAATTGGAACACGAATTGTTTCCCATTGCATATCCTTTTCTGAATACTCTTCTAAAAATTCCCAAGCTTCCTCGTCTGTTTTTGCCATGAATTCTCCTCCGCACATTGATTCGAGTTGGGATCTTGTTTGATAGTTAAGCCCTTCATAAACGATTTGGCACAAAATGTGTTTAGGGATTGCATGATGTGGGCAACTATATAACAATTGATTGAACCTTTCAAAATATTTTGAAAAATTTGCTCCTTCATTTTGAGAGAATTGGTTGATTTCAACTCGAATTTAAGAGTTTTGTGGAAAGGGAAAAACTTTTTCAAAAATATAGTAACGAAATTGTCCCAACTCTTAATTGAATTTTTAAGAAGAGAATTAAGCCATCTTTTCGCACTTTCTAGAAGCGCGAATGAAATAAGTCTTAGCTTGATGGATTCGTTAGAAAGTTGTTGCATTTTGGTTGTAGAAGCGTATAATTCAAATTCACTAAGAAATTCATAAGCATGTTCAGACCCAGTGAATTTCAGTACCCTTTGGATAAAAGAATGTTTTAGCTCGAAATTATTTCCTTCGGCGGGTGGAAATGAATTAACCGAAGGTTGAACGGTCCTAGTTGGATAGCATCGGTCTCTAAGGGATAATGGTCGGTTCTCATGAAATTTGTTATTTCCAACATGTGATTTAGGTGATAATTTTGGAGAATTGTGGTGTGAACTGTGATGTGAACCGTGTTGTGAACCGTGATTGCTCATATTTGTTTATTTGAAATTTCCGTTGATTTGTTTAATGAAATATTTTGGCTTTCTAAACGGTTAAAATTAATTCTTGCCCAAACGCGCATAAACAAATCAAGGTGTAGTAGCCAAAAGTAAATTTAAATAGTTTTCAGTTGGGTACCTATAGAATAGAAAATTACTTACAGAGGGGTATGGCAGTCCGTCCAATGCAACTGAGTAGCGTTAGTGATTCAAACTCCACTGTTTGTAACCACTCGACCTCTAGATCCTTGTTTTTGAATGGCTGAGATTTACTGAGTTGGAGCTATTTTCTTTGTTTGATTGCTTATTATTCGATGCTACTGACGTTGATCACGTGAATCTGCTAATGTGAACAAAAAGAAAAGCATCAAAGCAAAGAGTAAAAAGCATAAAAATAGAAATACTTACGTGTGAACTATAATACTCTTACGTGTGAGTGAAAAGCATAGAAATACTTACGGTTGAAAAGCATCAAAGCACGTGAGTTGTAAAAGAATTTGACCAAAATCTTACGTGTGAACTATAAACGAGCTACGTGCGTTGAAGGAAAAAAAATTGAAACTTACAAGCAATTTGTAGACAAACTGAAGTTTACGTGTGAGCTAAATACAAAAATGCAAGCTGCATGAGTGAACTGGTAGGGGATAGTTACGTGAATATGAGGTATGCAAATATGGACACAAACTAAATTAATGCAAGTAACCAACACGAAAACTAAATGTATAAAACATGCACATTCAGATGGTTACGGCAAAGCAATGCAGTGAACGAAAAAAATGTTTTTTTTTCTTTTTCCTTTCAACAGACTAACGTGAAATGTGAAAGTGGAAGTGCAACTGAAAATGTGCACTCGAATGGTTACTGGAAGACGTGTGAGTAAAATGCGACAAGTGTAATGTTGAGGCTAAACAGAAGTTGTAATAATAGAAAAGATTGAAAATATACTAACGTATGCAACTTAACGTATGAAACTAATTAAAGACAGAAACCAATAAGCTAAAATGAATGATTAAGCGAATAGAACAAATATAGAACGAATGCAGAACTAAAATGGAGTAACATGAATATATGCACTCGAACATATGCAATGCGAAAAACATGAAAACATGGATATGCAAATTAATGTGAATAAGCTGAATGCGATTAGAACAGGTGAATGAAAATGCATGCAAAATATAATGTGAAACGGAACTAAACCAATGAGAACTTGAATTTATGTAGGGAACGAAAACAAATCAGGAAACCTTTTTTTTTTTAAGTAAAACGCTACTTTGGTGATAGGAACTGAAAAACGAAAAAAAAACGATTTTTTTCTGAAACTAATGTAAAAAAACGAAATTAAATTAACACGAATAGACCATAAAACAGAAAAAATCAAAAATTTCAAAATAACAACTCCCCAGCAACAACGCCAAAAACTTGTTATGACTTTTCTATTGATTAGAAAAGCACAAATTTTAATAAATTCTGCAAGCGTACAGGTGTGTAGTATGCAGGTCGAACAAAGGGAATTGTATTTTAAAACAATTGAAATCCATATTTAAATCTTAGGAGTGTTAAACGAATTCGATGGTGAATTTGAACAGAAAATAAAAACAATAATATACTCCGAATTGATTCCGAATCTAATCGAAATTGCAACCAAAATATAAAATTGTAAAAATCAGAATAGAATTTAAAATTGCGGAAGAGAAAATACAAAACAAACGATTGAAATATTAATTAACTAACTGAAAAGAGTGCAATAACTAAGAACAAAATAAATAAATTGCTAAATCTAATCAACAATCCTACGTATTCTGTTCGAAAATAAAAACACTGCTGAATTTAAAATTTAACTTGAAGAAGAGTGATGGGGTATGAGATGATCCTCTAGTTGTTGTCTTGTTCTCTATTTATAGACTTTCGTCCCCAAAAATAAGCCTTGTTGCTGAAAATATGTGTGGCCACGTTGCTTTGACTTGGTTTTCCTTTGAATATATTACTTGAGTTGCACGTAATCATTGTTTGAATTGGTAAAAGAACTAGTCTGGTGGCATTCACATAACTATGCTAAGCTTTGGAATTAGAGAATTGTGAGGGTATGAGTCGTCCAACATTGCTTGATTTACACATGACCATCTTTTTCATACAAAATAATGTGACCATGAAGAAAACGTGAGCTGCTCCTTTGCTTGAATTATTCACATGACTTTGCTTTGGATAATATGCAAAACTTGAATTGGAGAATGTATAACCTTTGAAACCAATGTAAGCCTGACCATGTTTGATGTGTTCAGTGTTCAAAATGTTGCACTCCTTGTTGCATGTCTTTTGAACCCATGAACGCCACAACCGATTAATTTCAACGTTGCATTCCCAAATCTATAATCTGCAAAACCACAAAAAATACCCGTATAATACCGCTTTATTAAAATAAAAATATATGAAACAAACGGTTTAAAATGCAGAAAAATATGTTCATCACTAGGAAATGAAAAGTTATGAAACATTCCTTTCTTTTTACAATAGTTATTAAATTGTATATTTTTAAATTCACCTCCATGATCACTTCTAATATTTTTAATCTTAGTACCTTTTAAATTTTGAATTTGTTTAACAAAAGTTTTGAAATTTTCAAAAGTATCACTTTTATTTTTCATAAAAATAATCCATGTATATCTAGAAAAATCATCAACTATTACAAATGCGTATTTATTATGATTTATGGATTGAATTTGGGTAGGGCCAAATAAATCCATATGAAGTAATTCGAGCAGTTGTAATGTCGAGATAACTTTCTTAGATTTAAATGAGGATTTGGTTAGTTTTCCTAATTGACATGAGTCACATATATTACTGACTTTAAAATTCATATTTGGTAACCCTTTTTACAAGATTATTCATAGAAATCTTATTTATATTTTTGAAATTGATATGAAAAAATCGTTTATGCCATATCCGTGGATCACTTTCTTTAGCTATTAAACATAAATCTGAGTTATGATTAACTTTCATATTTAAAACGTAAATATTTTTATCTCTATTTCCTTTCGAAAATAAGATTTTGATTCTGATCAAGAATACTACACTTATTTTTAGAAAATGAAATTTTAAAACCTTTATCGCATAGTTGACTTATACTTAATAAGTTATGTTTTAAATTCTTAACTAATAAAACATTTGTAATAAGAGGTAAATTAGATGTACCGTAATTGCTCACATCGCATTTGTCGATGATATATCCCTTGGAGTTGTCTTCAAAAGTGACAGAACCTATGTAATATTTATCAGCATGCCCTTATCTCCTGTCATATGTTTTGAGCAACCATTGTCGAGTATCCATTTTCCTATTTTCTTGAGTGGGACGTACAAAAAATATGAGATATCCTTGGTACCTACCTTTTTAATAGGGTCCTAAAAGTTAGGTCTTAGGAAACCAAACCCAAGAGGGTTTAGTGTCCCTTTTAAATTTTTTTTATTATTATTATGAACATCTTTTATGAACGAACTAATATATTTCTTTCTTATTAGTTTTTTATTGGTTTTAGGTATCCATATACTTATGGTTTAAGTAACTAGTCTATTTAAAGACGTGGATGTTTTATTATATTTAACTTTGTTCAAATTACTAGTTTGTGACTTTTTAACTTTCTTTTTATATCCTATGCCATGTTTATTATTAACAGATTGTGAATTATCAATAATTCTAGATAAATTTTTTCTGCCTTTATTAAAATTTGAAACATTTTTAGTGATTCCATCTAGTTTAGTCTTTAGACTTGAATTTTTTAGTTCTACATTTTAATATTAGTTTTTAAAACATAATTTTCAGAAACAAGACTATCATTCTTTTCTTTTTGAGTTTCAATTTCTTGACTCAATAATATAAGTTGAGAATTAACATTAGAGAGAATTTTTTGAGTTTTCTCAAGTTCTTCTTTCAATATTTTCTTCTCATCTTTAACCATATCTCTTTCGAATTCTACCTTTTTCTGATTTTCTACAGCTTCTTTATATTTTCTTTTAAGACTTTTTAAAGTATCTAATAATTCAGAGTTTATTTCTATCATACCAATAAATGTAAAATCATTAACCTTATTAACTTTAGCCATAAAACATCTGTTAGCTTGTTAATTGTCACTTTCACTTTCCGAAGAAGATGATGAGAAATCTGAATCATCCCATGTGACTGAAAAGGCTTTTCTTTTGAATTTGTTCTTTCTTTTATTTCGATGTTCTTTCTTTCTGGACAGTTTTTCTACATGTGCCCCTTTTTGTGACAGTTATAACATTCCATAACTGATAAAGACGGTGGTTTATTTGAGCTTCTTTTGCTATTATTTCTGTTTCCTTTTCTATATTTCAAGAATTTCTTGAAGTTCTTTGCAATAAAAGCTAGGTCATCTTTGTCTGAGTTTGATTCTTCTTGTTCTGCATGAAATGCTATATTCTTTTCATCTTGAGCCTGAACTCTTTTTTCCTGCAAATTCACTTCATAAGACATTAGATTTCCTATTAATTCTTCTGGAGTTATTTTGGAAATATCGTTCGCTTCTTCAATAGCGAGAACTTTTCTTTCCCATTCATCCGTTAAAGAATTAAGGATTTTGGATACGATATCAAAATCTGAATATTTTTCTCCTAATCCTACTAATGAATGATAGATATCCTGAAATCTTGAATACATGTCATTTATGGATTCATTTTCTTTCATTCTAAAGTTTGGAAACTGACTCTTGAGCATGGATATTTTGCTTTGTTTAACCTTATTGGTTCCTTCATGTGTGATTTTGAGTGTACGCCATATTTCAAATGCAGTATTACAAATGCTAACACGATTAAACTCATTTTTGTCTAAAGCACAAAACAACATATTCATGGCTTTTGCATTAGCTGTGGCTTCTAATTTTTGTGCATTTGATCGAGTGGACTATTCTTCAATAGGAATAGTATATTCTGTCTGAGTTATATTCCATGATTCAAAACCATTTGCTTGCATATATATTCTCATTCGTGTGGATCAATAGTTATAATTCATGTCATTAAATAGTGGTGGACAAGCAGTGGATTGTCCTTCAACGAAGCTAGTGTTAATGCTAGTGCTGGTGTTAGTGTCCATATTAATATATTATCAGATAACTGTGTTACGGTTATATGATGACCTTGCTCTGATACCAAATGAAAGTGCAGTGTGGATCGTGTAATATGGATATATGATAATGCGGAGTATACTAATGATAATAATACAGTAAATAGTGCGGAATAAAAATCAGTATAGTAAAATGACACTAGAGATTTTTATACCGATTCGGAGCACCGTCCTACGTCCAGTCCCAGACTCCTTTTGGAATTTCACTAAAACAATAACCCTCACTTAACCCGAGGAACGGGTCTATACACCTCTGAGCAGCTGAACAGGGACCTGAGCAGCATAACAGGATTTCGCCTCAACAGCCGAAGATGACTTCACTTGCCTGAGCAGCAGAACAGGACTTCAACAATTACAGAAAATAGTTTTGACTTATGTGTTCTGATAACACAGATTTGTCACTTGTAGTACGCCCTTCCTATAATCTTCTCCTCGAGTATAAATGTTTATATTTGAAGTATATGAAAAATAGAAAGGTATAGTATTTCTTTTATGCAGAATAATTGAGGGTATGATAGCAAATAGATTTCAGAAAGTTAGATCAGAGAATAAGAGAAATCGATTATAATTCGGTGATTTGAAATGATGTTGGAGTTTGTATTCATAAGTGTTAGAAAGCTACGACTGTTGATGAAGAGTTTCGATTGAAATGTTGCATCCGAACATTTTCGTTAAAGGTTCGCAACTCCTCACAAAAGTCGTGTCCTTTCAAAAATATTGCTGTTATAGAAACTCAGTCGACTAGACTTTAGGGTCAGTCGACTGGACTTCAAGGTCAGTCGACTGAATATTCAAATGAATTTGAGTTTTTAAATTCATTTATACGTGTATTGTGCATATTGCACTTTTTCTCCAGTGTCAGTCGACTGGCAAACAGGGTCAGTCGACTGACCTGGCGAATTTTGTGCAATAAGCACAGTTTACATATATGAATATAAATATATAAGTTTCCAACTTTTATAATCTTAATTAAATGCTAATATATATATATATATATATATATATATATATATATATAATATTTGTAAATAGAGCGATAGAAAATATATAAGCTAATATATACTTAACCGAGGAGAGATTTTAACAATATTGACTTAAGACTCAAAGATCAAATAATAATAAAATTGATGCACCGGTTTTGAAGTTTTGTCTCCTTGTAGTATATATTCTCTTTTTGTCGATGCAGTCGTCAAATCTGTATGTTGTATATGATAGCTTTGTGTCATGAATCAAAACCAAGTCTCAACAATATATACAAATTATATTCTGGAAGATAGTTTTTTTCATGGAAAAAAAAGTTTGTATCAAAGGATATAAAAATTGATGTGCACGTAAATGTGCATATTTTTACCACCATATTTAATCTATTTAAATTGAATAAATGATCATATTGGGTATTTTAACATGTTTAAACCAAATTCAAATTATTTTCAAATTGTCACATTTTCATCTTCATATAAGGGCAAAACGGTCATTTGTGTGCACATATTTTTTTGAGAAAAATTAATTGGAAATTTATATATATTTGCGTAAGAATTTGATCTCAAATATGAGTGGTTTCATGAAGACACATGCATGCACAAAATGAACACAAATGAATGAAGATGGAAATAATTCAAAGTGAAGAACATGGAGGACCCTACCTACGCACCACTTAATGTACAAATTAGAGGCTAATGCACATGCTTATGGAATTAATGGCTTCATGTACACTTAAATGATGATTAGTAGAAGCTAATGATTATTTGGCCTCCACACTTTCTCAATGGTATTTTGGATATTCCCCAAAAATATGAATTAGGGTTTAACACATGTATAAATACCCCTTATGTTTCATGTAAGCCTCTTCTTCCTTAATCTCTCTTTTAGGCTCTCTTCTCTTAGGAAAATAAAATGAAAGCTCTCTTTCTTTTCATGGCTATTGTAACGACCCACTATTTTGTACCATTCGAATTCGACAATAATAGAACATGTCGAGCTGGAATAGTTCAAAATAATAGATTGTAGAATAAATTTGGCAAAACTCGGAATATACAATAAATAAATCGCAGAATCACATACACAGATATCAGAATCTCGCAGCGGAAATTAAAAATTTAGTGGTTCATGAAGCCACTGATACATCTTTACAAAACAGAACTTACATTGTCTATAATCCTCAATACAAATTTTAACATACACAGATAGAGAGTCTTCAAAGTCTTGAATTCCAGAAAGGATAAAGGCTGAAACAACTTCCAATAGCACGAATGATCTACTGAGTGTCCTAGCTACGGAGAAGAAACTGAAGCTGCAACTCAGGCTGACCCGAGCGTACAATAAAACAAAACACTCGAGTCAGGACATACATACTTATATAATGTAAGCTAAATCAAGTGTACTGTAATATATAGCAAGTAACTCAAAGGATGCCTGGGACCGCCCATCCTCTAAGGATCCGTTAAACTATTTACTATGTAGTATATTGCGCTATTATAATAGTGTCTATTTATAAAGTAAACATACTTATTTCTTAGCATTAAGGGGTTACCCATATAGCCCTTAACACGTAATAGTCCCAGTAGTCCATCCAATATCATAGCTCCTCCTACTCGGGAAGCAACTAGAGGATACCACACGGGCTACGGGAGAAAACCAAACTCGTACAAGGCTCGATATGGTAGGTGACACGGCACAACTAGGCAATGCCAGGGTAGATATACCAATTGCTATCCGGACCGGTGGTAACGCGAAGCCGCAGCAACCGCCCACCTCGAACAACACTCCCAAATCAAAGGGTGCACCCAAACAATCACATAAGCAATAGAATGGTATACGAAGAAGTGCGTTCGATCAGAGGAGCTACCTCATTAATCCGAGAATCGCTCCTGTTTTAGTCACCTTATGCCAACTCACGGGAGTCGGGTCCACGTATATACCTTTCAAGAAACCGTCACCACCAACCTACTTCATTCTGGAATCTCCACCGCGTACACGGTTAGTCAAAGTGGTTTTCGGTATCGACAGAGAGTATGTCCATATCTGATCCCGGTCTCTTTGCCAACCCTTCGTTATTATAACCCGTGGTTATTTAAAAACAGTTTATACTTTAAATCAGAATAAACATTTCCATTTCAAAACTATAGATACGATATCATTTTAAAACCCAAAACAATAGGATATCGTTATATTCAAATATAATTCTTTCCAAACCATACTGCTTAAAATTTATAATATCTGGAACCCAAATATTTGAATTATATCTTCAAACATAATATTTTGGAAATTTCACTTTAAACCATAACTCCCAAACACGATGGTTTGGATATTCAACGGTATATAGAATAAATGGTTTAACTTTATGGTTACTTTGTAAAGAAGAGGATTTATATAGCTTTACAAATAATTTCTCTATTTAAGATTTAAACCATAAATTAAATATCATTTTATGTTCCCAAAACATTACAATTCCCATATATATTAAATTGGAGTATCTACTATTCAACTAAGTTTGGGTTTTATTCTTTCACAAATCAATGTTTTATTTTTTTGTCTTGAATATTCCCATAATTTCCATAAATAAACTCCAAATTTTTAACCATTAAATTTTTCCAAAATTTACTTAATACCAGAATATTTATCTTTAATTTATTAAGGAAAATACAGTTATAAATATTATGTCTTAAGCTTTTCCAAAACTTAAGATAAAATAAAATTTATCAAATTCCATAAATTTTAAAGCAAACAAATTCTAGATTCCATAGCACTTAGGAAATGTTACCTAAAGTTATGGGTAAAACTAGTCCAATTCCAAAAGACGGCATTTAAATGCTGTAGTAGATTGTTTACTTAATAAAGATTTTCAAATATAACCTATTTATTTATTTATTAACTGACATCTTATTCTTTCAAAATCCCGATTTACCAAATAAGTTATATTCCAAATTTTATTCAAATATTTATTATTTTTATTTATAACTTATTAAAAATCAATATAAATTCCTTTAAAGATATAAAATCAAATATTTAGCTTCCAGAATAATTTTAAATATTTCAGAAAATATTATAAGGACCACGGGCCTGTATATAGTTTTCTAGCCTAGGTCAAGTGATACGGATTTATATCATTTCAACCCGTAATTTACAAATACCCGGGTTCTATCATTTCAAACCCGCAATCCCAAGTTTAACAGTTAAGCAGTTAACAGCATAATTTAACAGCGATAATCATTTAGGCCTATCATTTCAGCCTATAACAATATATATAACAGGGAACTTGCAGTGGGGATTTAAGCAGTAAATAAACAATAATATAATATAACTGCAGAATATAATACAACAGATAATAACTGATGAGGTGTCAATTTAAATGGGGTTCATCATTTTATATTACACTACAGACAGATAATAGTGACATAAAATTTTACACATACACTTGCAATAATTTACGAAATATAAATACGTATGTCTGGTGAGAAATACTCACCTGGATGTTGCAGAAAAATTTGAATGACGATTCACTGGTAAAGACTGACAGAAAATAACGATCAAATTTCTTCTGATGTCGTCTAGATTCAAATCTAGAACAAATTCAAATATTTTGAAACGCGACTTTAGAATTTATAGTCAACGAAAAATTAAAGATAAGAAAAGAAGTTTTGACTTGCTCGACCAATTTTTTTTCTAAAACAACGACTGAAAAATGTGAATACGAGTACTAGCACCACTTCTTCCTCCTAGCTTGTTCATGCTCATCACATACTTATGTACCGCCTACCTTTGTAAATTTTTTTTTTTCTTTTTTTTTTCTTTTTTTTTTCACAAATGGTTTTCACAATCCTTCAAATTTATTTCAGATCACACTGCAACCCAGACCAAACAACTACACTTACCCGAGTTCCCATCATTTTTGCTTCGAGTCAGACCCTGCCTTGCTTCGAGTCAAAACTCAGTCTGCTTCGGGTCAATTTGCCTTTGCTTCGAGTCATATCTGGAAATGATTGAATCATTTTAAATTTCCAGAACTCAGTCCTTCTCTGGCCTTCACTGCCACTGCTTCCCATACCACTGCCTTCACCAGTCTCCAGCCATCCCCTATCACCATGGTCAGGTGTCAGACCCATCAACACTTGTGTGCAGGCTTTGTGCACGTGCACACTTCAGATATGCACAGTTGCATATCTCTCCCCTCTTACAAAACTTTCCACTGCTCCTATATCAAACTTAACTGAGCAACCAGAGTCTCAACCTAACATCCATTCACCTATGCATCTTGCCAGATCTGCCATGTTCCAAACCCAAGCCTGCTTCACTTCCATCCCTGCCTGTCTCTCCACTTAATCCTCTCAACTTCCAGGCTACATCAATCTGCCATGTGCACATATATCTCATCAACATGCACAGGAGCATTCTCTAAGCTACACTACTCCAGATTTTTTTCGACCTGGCAAGCTCCTCTATCCTTAAACTATATGCAACTATACTTCCAGTCACTTGCTTCCTTATCTCTTGCATTTATTAGTGCTAAATCCTAGTACATGTGCAGACTGGCCATGAAGGTAAGTCTGACACTTAGACTAGCCTACAGATGCAAACTGACATCATATCTATATGCACTGAGACTCCTACCATGATTTATAATATGCCTTAAACATGATGCAGACAAAATCCTATACAAAATTATAGCCTACTCTAACAATGAAAACTGGAAATTACCCTTACTGACATCCATCAAGATGTGTGTAGACTTGATATGAAAGTGGGTCTGAAATATTTGGACATGCTTACAGATGCAAACAAAAATCATATTCATATGCACTGAACTACTACTATGACTTATGACATGCCTTATCATGATACAGACAACTCCTAAATTATAGCCTACTCTTTCAACTGCACTGGAATCACTTCTGCCTATTCACTGACCTCCACCCCACTCCAGTTTGGTTTCCACATTCAATGTTCTGCTACTCTCACCAATACACCCTATGTTAATGATATGCAGACTCCATCAAAAAGAACACACAACCCAGGCTGTTTATACCCCAGATCTACATGTTTCATACAATCAGCATGCTATCCAAAAGGTTTGTGGCTACCAAACTATAGACTGCCTATGTTTCACAAAACATCCTATATGTCAATTCTGGAAAAACTATATAGACAACACACCCACAACTAAGATCCAATACCAAGTGATATTGGCATGGCCGAGCAAGATAAGAAATAAAGACACATAGGTTAGGGAAAAGAAGGGAAGACCATTACCTGATTTTTGAGCAAAAAAAACTGACTGAAATTGCAGAGGAAATATGTAGAGGAGGATGAAAGATATATAGGCAGAGGCTTGAAATTCCAGAGGAAATCAAGGGAGTAAATGCAAAAGTTTTCGCGTGAATTAAAGGGCCGAGAGTTTCTTAGTGCCATCTTGCATTATGCGTGATTTACGCATGCTTCTGGGCAAAGGAATAAGCAAGCGTTTGATGAAGAAACTGATGAAGCATGGATGAAGCCTAGTCAAATACACACGTTACTTAATAATTTAAAACTTGCGTGGTTATGCTTTGATAACTGAAGGCAGAAATAAAGGCGAGGATTGATGTATGGTTTCAGTTTTATGTTTTGACTTATGTTCATTTGAATGCATGCGGTTGATTTGCTATTTCTAGTTTATAAACTTGATTTCAACACCTATGCGTGATTCATGTTTTAAAAATTTGATGATGCAGAGGCTAAAGAAGAGAAATGGGAGGCTCTGATAATTGAAGGCTGAAATGAAGGAAGGTTGATATGTTCAGTTATATTTCCAGTGCATAATTAATGTTCGAATATCAATTCCAGGGTTTCCTTAATTCATTTGTATATGCGTTGTGATTTTAGCCTGGCCATGAATGAAGTAGGGGAGATGATTGTGCACGTTCCAGTTTTGAAATGAACGTGTACAAGTTGCCTAAAAGATTTCCAGAGAGAATGAATACAAAATGCAATGTTCGAACGTTTTAAATCTTTAAATGTTGTGATTTTTGGTTAAAGTTTCACCTGATTTAGTTTGACATTTTTAGATGCTAATGTTAACGTTTTCATGTAGTCAGTTTAAAATGAGAAGTATATAAATTAAATTTTTAAAACAATGGTCCTTTAAAACGAACCAACGTCCGTCTTAAAACCACTGACCAAAAATTTTCTTCAAAAAAATTTGAAAATATTATTTTTACACTACGTTAAACAGACGCAGTCTAAAATATCAAAAAATTTCACAAAATTAACCTTTTAAAAACACACGTTTTATAACATCACTTTTACCCTATAAATCACGCGTCTTTCAAACGCGAAATTTAACGGTTCAAACCTAGCTTAAACGGTTCAAACCTAGCTTAAAATTTTACAGTTATTATTTAATTTTATAGACATATACAATTTTCCAAAATATATCTCAAAATTAAATATTCAAACTATGTTATTAAACACAATTTATAAAATATATTATTTAAAAATTAAAATAAATTTAATAAAATAACTAGCTGAAACTAGGGTTGTTACACTCTCCCTCACTCAAGAACTTTTCGTCCTCGAAAAGGAACGAAAGAAAAAGAAGCAAATGAAGATAAGCTAGATAACAAGTACCGTAAACGAATAGTTCCGGTATTTGAAGCACGAAGAAGATCCACTAGAATCGGTTTGCCCTTTTCAGTTTGACCGTCGGCCTAGGGTGCTCAGCGGTGCTCAGGTCTCGATGAGTAACAAATAAAAGATTTTTAAAGATTGTAGAAAGATTTCTAAACAGACTGGTATATGCAATAGACTCCCCAATCCGTAGCAGATAAGGAAATCAAGGGCAACTACAAGATAGCTTGGCAAACAAGATAATAAATTTGAAAATCATGGTGCTTTGAAATCATAATTCTTTGAAAGTCATTAAAATTTATAGATATTATCATTTAGAAATCATACTACAAAAATCATAACATTTTAAAAATAATCTTCATTTATACCCTTTAAATTCAATGTCAAATAATACTCATTTCATAGCTATAATATTCTAAGTTCATTTATTAGTTCATTTATCTACTATAGCATATTACAAGTATTCCTAATCAGTTTATTTTTGTATTTAACTCTTAATTTTAACAAATAACCTAACACCTATTTTATAAATAAGATATTTCTTCAATAAGTCATAATTGAAATTTCCATTTGAAAACCAAATTTCAATTATCAAATTTTACTGATATTAAAATATGTCTTAGCTATTTAAATCATAATTCTCCATTTTCAAGACATGTCTATTTCTTAAATAAAATATTTATTCATCAGACATCAATTAAACTATGATTTTTAAGATAAATAATCCTTACTTCAAAATATCCCTTTCAAATATATTTTCTTATTCAAAGATACATTGTTTATTACACACACATATTCATTTCAGGAAATAACCTTTATTAAAATTTCTTGGTTGATTTAAGGTTCCATATTAAATCAAATTTGATTATTAGGTTATTTAAATAAATTTCTTAAATTCCTTTTTCCTTATTTACCTCCAAAATTTAAGTGTATAACATTTGTTATAACCACTCAAATTTTATTTATAAAATCCTTTTATATTGTATATTATCCAATTACATTGTTAACTTTTAAAAATCAAGGTAAGTTATATTGGAATAAAATTGAGTACTATACAACTAAAACTTTCAAATTCAATTATCTTCAAGTTGAAATTTTTCTTATTCAAGAATTTTATTTTATTTTTCAAGGTAAACTTCAAGAATTTAATTTCTGATTTCCTTCAACCTTTTAGAGATAGATAAATATATACATAATATGTCAACTAAAATTTAAATTATATATCTATATATATTAAGTCCTACTTAAGAAATTCGAATCAATTAAAATCTCAAGGAAACACTGTAGCCAGACTACAGAATGGTCTTTTCACTTCGAAATTCGAAAATGAATGTCGATGATGCTGCAGTCATCACCGAAATTATTTTCCAGCGACAAAGAGAAAAGCACTAGATTTTTAAAAAAATTCTTTGGAAACAAATTTCTATTCAAAAATACTTATTATATCCTTTTAAACTTAAACATAAGGTTTGAAATCATCAGAAATTGAATTCTCAAGTTCTTGTTTAAATTCATTTCTGTTTCTAAGTTAATTTATAACCATTTGTTTATATTCAAATTATTTATATTTAGACAAAACACATGGTTCATAAATAAAATCAAAATTATTATCTCTTGACAAATAGTTAAATCAATTTTAAAATTCTGAAAATCATACTTATATATATTTAGATTAAATTATCAAATATAGGCATAAATTTTCAAAACAAGGATAGAGGTTCAAATTTGATGAACTCAAATCAAATAGAATTCAAGATAAGTTGAAAGCAGAAGATCCGATGATTAAATAACAAAATAAGGAACTGGGTGAGTTTATATAAATCGCGGGCAACCTTGACCGGGTCAACCGTGACTTAAGAGTCAGATCGATGTGGTTGGGTAAATCCACATTTTGTTCTGAAAAGATAGAGTTCAGAATAAACAAAGATACTAGCATATAAACCGAGGATAAATATAAATCTCCAGTGAATCAATGCTAATTGTAAAGGAGTTTCACCCCTTTATTTGATCAATGGCGAGACCGCCAATTCACTATAAAGAACGTCCGAAGTGGAGTTATGGGACACTCCAGAATCTAAAGAAGATGAAAAGTGAGGGACACGAATGAACTTTGGAATCACAGGGAATGTTCCAAAATTCGAAAGGGAAGAGATTCAAGCTCGGATGAATGTGATTCTATAAATCAAATTTACCATACATTCTAAGTTTGCCTAGAGCCAAAGCTCTGATACCAGCTGTAACGACCCACTATTTTGTACCATTCGAATTCGACAATAATAGAACATGTCGAGCTGGAATAGTTCAAAATAATAGATTGTAGAATAAATTTGGCAAAACTCGGAATATACAATAAATAAATCGCAGAATCACATACACAGATATCAGAATCTCGCAGCGGAAATTAAAAATTTAGTGGTTCATGAAGCCACTGATACATCTTTACAAAACAGAACTTACATTGTCTATAATCCTCAATACAAATTTTAACATACACAGATAGAGAGTCTTCAAAGTCTTGAATTCCAGAAAGGATAAAGGCTGAAACAACTTCCAATAGCACGAATGATCTACTGAGTGTCCTAGCTACGGAGAAGAAACTGAAGCTGCAACTCAGGCTGACCCGAGCGTACAATAAAACAAAACACTCGAGTCAGGACATACATACTTATATAATGTAAGCTAAATCAAGTGTACTGTAATATATAGCAAGTAACTCAAAGGATGCCTGGGACCGCCCATCCTCTAAGGATCCGTTAAACTATTTACTATGTAGTATATTGTGCTATTATAATAGTGTCTATTTATAAAGTAAACATACTTATTTCTTAGCATTAAGGGGTTACCCATATAGCCCTTAACACGTAATAGTCCCAGTAGTCCATCCAATATCATAGCTCCTCCTACTCGGGAAGCAACTAGAGGATACCACACGGGCTACGGGAGAAAACCAAACTCGTACAAGGCTCGATATGGTAGGTGACACGGCACAACTAGGCAATGCCAGGGTAGATATACCAATTGCTATCCGGACCGGTGGTAACGCGAAGCCGCAGCAACCGCCCACCTCGAACAACACTCCCAAATCAAAGGGTGCACCCAAACAATCACATAAGCAATAGAATGGTATACGAAGAAGTGCGTTCGATCAGAGGAGCTACCTCATTAATCCGAGAATCGCCCCTGTTTAGTCACCTTATGCCAACTCACGGGAGTCGGGTCCACGTATATACCTTTCAAGAAACCGTCACCACCAACCTACTTCATTCTGGAATCTCCACCGCGTACACGGTTAGTCAAAGTGGTTTTCGGTATCGACAGAGAGTATGTCCATATCTGATCCCGGTCTCTTTGCCAACCCTTCGTTATTATAACCCGTGGTTATTTAAAAACAGTTTATACTTTAAATCAGAATAAACATTTCCATTTCAAAACTATAGATACGATATCATTTTAAAACCCAAAACAATAGGATATCGTTATATTCAAATATAATTCTTTCCAAACCATACTGCTTAAAATTTATAATATCTGGAACCCAAATATTTGAATTATATCTTCAAACATAATATTTTGGAAATTTCACTTTAAACCATAACTCCCAAACACGATGGTTTGGATATTCAACGGTATATAGAATAAATGGGTTAACTTTATGGTTACTTTGTAAAGAAGAGGATTTATATAGCTTTACAAATAATTTCTCTATTTAAGATTTAAACCATAAATTAAATATCATTTTATGTTCCCAAAACATTACAATTCCCATATATATTAAATTGGAGTATCTACTATTCAACTAAGTTTGGGTTTTATTCTTTCACAAATCAATGTTTTATTTTTTTGTCTTGAATATTCCCATAATTTCCATAAATAAACTCCAAATTTTTAACCATTAAATTTTTCCAAAATTTACTTAATACCAGAATATTTATCTTTAATTTATTAAGGAAAATACAGTTATAAATATTATGTCTTAAGCTTTTCCAAAACTTAAGATAAAATAAAATTTATCAAATTCCATAAATTTTAAAGCAAACAAATTCTAGATTCCATAGCACTTAGGAAATGTTACCTAAAGTTATGGGTAAAACTAGTCCAATTCCAAAAGACGGCATTTAAATGCTGTAGTAGATTGTTTACTTAATAAAGATTTTCAAATATAACCTATTTATTTATTTATTAACTGACATCTTATTCTTTCAAAATCCCGATTTACCAAATAAGTTATATTCCAAATTTTATTCAAATATTTATTATTTTTATTTATAACTTATTAAAAATCAATATAAATTCCTTTAAAGATATAAAATCAAATATTTAGCTTCCAGAATAATTTTAAATATTTCAGAAAATATTATAAGGACCACGGGCCTGTATATAGTTTTCTAGCCTAGGTCAAGTGATACGGATTTATATCATTTCAACCCGTAATTTACAAATACCCGGGTTCTATCATTTCAAACCCGCAATCCCAAGTTTAACAGTTAAGCAGTTAACAGCATAATTTAACAGCGATAATCATTTAGGCCTATCATTTCAGCCTATAACAATATATATAACAGGGAACTTGCAGTGGGGATTTAAGCAGTAAATAAACAATAATATAATATAACTGCAGAATATAATACAACAGATAATAACTGATGAGGTGTCAATTTAAATGGGGTTCATCATTTTATATTACACTACAGACAGATAATAGTGACATAAAATTTTACACATACACTTGCAATAATTTACGAAATATAAATACGTATGTCTGGTGAGAAATACTCACCTGGATGTTGCAGAAAAATTTGAATGACGATTCACTGGTAAAGACTGACAGAAAATAACGATCAAATTTCTTCTGATGTCGTCTAGATTCAAATCTAGAACAAATTCAAATATTTTGAAACGCGACTTTAGAATTTATAGTCAACGAAAAATTAAAGATAAGAAAAGAAGTTTTGACTTGCTCGACCAATTTTTTTTCTAAAACAACGACTGAAAAATGTGAATACGAGTACTAGCACCACTTCTTCCTCCTAGCTTGTTCATGCTCATCACATACTTATGTACCGCCTACCTTTGTAATTTTTTTTTTTTTTTTTTTTTTTTTTTCACAAATGGTTTTCACAATCCTTCAAATTTATTTCAGATCACACTGCAACCCAGACCAAACAACTACACTTACCCGAGTTCCCATCATTTTTGCTTCGAGTCAGACCCTGCCTTGCTTCGAGTCAAAACTCAGTCTGCTTCGGGTCAATTTGCCTTTGCTTCGAGTCATATCTGGAAATGATTGAATCATTTTAAATTTCCAGAACTCAGTCCTTCTCTGGCCTTCACTGCCACTGCTTCCCATACCACTGCCTTCACCAGTCTCCAGCCATCCCCTATCACCATGGTCAGGTGTCAGACCCATCAACACTTGTGTGCAGGCTTTGTGCACGTGCACACTTCAGATATGCACAGTTGCATATCTCTCCCCTCTTACAAAACTTTCCACTGCTCCTATATCAAACTTAACTGAGCAACCAGAGTCTCAACCTAACATCCATTCACCTATGCATCTTGCCAGATCTGCCATGTTCCAAACCCAAGCCTGCTTCACTTCCATCCCTGCCTGTCTCTCCACTTAATCCTCTCAACTTCCAGGCTACATCAATCTGCCATGTGCACATATATCTCATCAACATGCACAGGAGCATTCTCTAAGCTACACTACTCCAGATTTTTTTCGACCTGGCAAGCTCCTCTATCCTTAAACTATATGCAACTATACTTCCAGTCACTTGCTTCCTTATCTCTTGCATTTATTAGTGCTAAATCCTAGTACATGTGCAGACTGGCCATGAAGGTAAGTCTGACACTTAGACTAGCCTACAGATGCAAACTGACATCATATCTATATGCACTGAGACTCCTACCATGATTTATAATATGCCTTAAACATGATGCAGACAAAATCCTATACAAAATTATAGCCTACTCTAACAATGAAAACTGGAAATTACCCTTACTGACATCCATCAAGATGTGTGTAGACTTGATATGAAAGTGGGTCTGAAATATTTGGACATGCTTACAGATGCAAACAAAAATCATATTCATATGCACTGAACTACTACTATGACTTATGACATGCCTTATCATGATACAGACAACTCCTAAATTATAGCCTACTCTTTCAACTGCACTGGAATCACTTCTGCCTATTCACTGACCTCCACCCCACTCCAGTTTGGTTTCCACATTCAATGTTCTGCTACTCTCACCAATACACCCTATGTTAATGATATGCAGACTCCATCAAAAAGAACACACAACCCAGGCTGTTTATACCCCAGATCTACATGTTTCATACAATCAGCATGCTATCCAAAAGGTTTGTGGCTACCAAACTATAGACTGCCTATGTTTCACAAAACATCCTATATGTCAATTCTGGAAAAACTATATAGACAACACACCCACAACTAAGATCCAATACCAAGTGATATTGGCATGGCCGAGCAAGATAAGAAATAAAGACACATAGGTTAGGGAAAAGAAGGGAAGACCATTACCTGATTTTTGAGCAAAAAAAACTGACTGAAATTGCAGAGGAAATATGTAGAGGAGGATGAAAGATATATAGGCAGAGGCTTGAAATTCCAGAGGAAATCAAGGGAGTAAATGCAAAAGTTTTCGCGTGAATTAAAGGGCCGAGAGTTTCTTAGTGCCATCTTGCATTATGCGTGATTTACGCATGCTTCTGGGCAAAGGAATAAGCAAGCGTTTGATGAAGAAACTGATGAAGCATGGATGAAGCCTAGTCAAATACACACGTTACTTAATAATTTAAAACTTGCGTGGTTATGCTTTGATAACTGAAGGCAGAAATAAAGGCGAGGATTGATGTATGGTTTCAGTTTTATGTTTTGACTTATGTTCATTTGAATGCATGCGGTTGATTTGCTATTTCTAGTTTATAAACTTGATTTCAACACCTATGCGTGATTCATGTTTTAAAAATTTGATGATGCAGAGGCTAAAGAAGAGAAATGGGAGGCTCTGATAATTGAAGGCTGAAATGAAGGAAGGTTGATATGTT
The DNA here is from genome assembly GCA_030765085.1 of Allium cepa. Classification (NCBI taxonomy): domain Eukaryota; kingdom Viridiplantae; phylum Streptophyta; class Magnoliopsida; order Asparagales; family Amaryllidaceae; genus Allium; species Allium cepa. The sequence continues at coordinate 677,910,765 of CM060932.1, read as the reverse complement.
CAGTTATATTTCCAGTGCATAATTAATGTTCGAATATCAATTCCAGGGTTTCCTTAATTCATTTGTATATGCGTTGTGATTTTAGCCTGGCCATGAATGAAGTAGGGGAGATGATTGTGCACGTTCCAGTTTTGAAATGAACGTGTACAAGTTGCCTAAAAGATTTCCAGAGAGAATGAATACAAAATGCAATGTTCGAACGTTTTAAATCTTTAAATGTTGTGATTTTTGGTTAAAGTTTCACCTGATTTAGTTTGACATTTTTAGATGCTAATGTTAACGTTTTCATGTAGTCAGTTTAAAATGAGAAGTATATAAATTAAATTTTTAAAACAATGGTCCTTTAAAACGAACCAACGTCCGTCTTAAAACCACTGACCAAAAATTTTCTTCAAAAAAATTTGAAAATATTATTTTTACACTACGTTAAACAGACGCAGTCTAAAATATCAAAAAATTTCACAAAATTAACCTTTTAAAAACACACGTTTTATAACATCACTTTTACCCTATAAATCACGCGTCTTTCAAACGCGAAATTTAACGGTTCAAACCTAGCTTAAAATTTTACAGTTATTATTTAATTTTATAGACATATACAATTTTCCAAAATATATCTCAAAATTAAATATTCAAACTATGTTATTAAACACAATTTATAAAATATATTATTTAAAAATTAAAATAAATTTAATAAAATAACTAGCTGAAACTAGGGTTGTTACAGCTATTTAGCCATTTCTTCTTTATATAATTTTTTTTTTTTATGCAATTTAATACATGTTCTTTTCCATTTCTTATTTATTTTCTTTCCTGTTGTAGTGTAGATCTCTTTTATTTTATGCAAGTAGAATAATAGTTCTCTTTTCCATTAGCTTTCATTTTTCTTTTTTCCTTTTTGCTTTCATGTTGCTAGCTATATTTGTTAATCAAATGACAAATATGAGAGGCTAAACCCCTTCAATTTAGGGGTAATGAAGCTCTCTAATTATATATCTTCAACTATTTGTCAATTCATGCTCTCTTTTTGTGCTTAATGATGATGATAGAAGTGGTTTACTAGTTGTTTTTGCTTTGAATTTGATATCCTATATTGTTAACACCAAATAGGCTATGTTTAAATAATCACTAACACAAATGTCTCTTCATCAAAATATGATTATGGCATAAGAAAGTGATTTGAAATTTAAATTTGATGGTCTATATTTCTAATCAATAGTTAATAGGTCATACTTAAAATAGATTTCATTTTCTTTTTCAAGTTTCATGGAAGTTAGTAAGTGCTTTAAGGGATGTGTTATAGTTTGATGGCTTATGTTGGGTAATCAATAGCACAAATATGTCATACTTATGGTAAACATATCAATTAAAGCACTAATGATCATAAAAGAGAGATCATGATTTCATGTGTTGAACTATGTGATCTAGAGAGTGGATTTATTATCTAAATTGTCATTTAACTCTTATATTTGCATCTTTTTTTAGTTAGTTAGCTAATTTTCTAATTTTCTAGCTTAACATTCTCTTCAACTTTGGTTTAATTTGATTGAATAGAATTTTAAAATCAACAATTCCCTACGAATCGACCCGTATTAGCCACGTAATACAAGTGTACGCCGTGCGTTTGTGGTTATTTTTAAATTGAATTTTTTCGACGATTTTCAGTTCCATAGAATTTCCGTCGATTAACAAGTTTTTGGTGCCGTTGCCGGAGAATAGTTTTGATTTTGATTTTCTATTCTTCGAATTATTTTCGTTTGATTTTTGTTGTGTGTTTGTTTGCATTTAAAAAAAATTGTGCGTGTTTGTTGTTTGATTTGTGTGACATTGTTATGTGTTTGTTTTCAAGTTGCTTTTGCATTAGGATATTTAAAAAAAGAAAATTACACAACTTCATTTGCAATAATAATGATGATGATGATGATGATGATGATAATGATAATTTTTTATTCCATTTTCTTTTCTATTACATTTTCAATTTCAAATTTACATTTTCTATTTTCAATTTCATTTGACACACTTCATAAACATCTCTGTTCATAAACATCTCCAAAACTGCACTGTCACCATACATACTTCTTGCCAAACAACTCCACATAGACCACTGACCACAACCACTTCACCATTCCATACAACTGTCACATACCATCACCATTTCAATCTGCTGATCATCCTTCACCATACCAGTCACAACACCAACCCACCACTCATAATTCAATCATCTCTACCAAACAGCCCTCCTCTACAATACACTTCATCTTACATCTGTGCCACTCCATCTGCAGTGCATTGCAATCCACTTCAATCTACCATTACAATCCACTTGAAACAAACACTTGAAACAAACAGTGCATCACTGTCAAACAAACAATTCCCCTGCTTCTCCCAACCCTTCACCAACATATTTCATAACCTCTGACAGCTATATTGCTCTGTGCCCTTATCTCCCCTTCCACTGACCAACAAACCAAGTTGCTACTCCTGCTTCCATCAAAATGCATCACTCAACCACTGACCATAAATTGCATTTTCAAAGAAAAATTGCTCTGTCACCATTGCCAGCAGCCACACACACCAACCAATACCCACCCTTCATACAGACTGATACACATCACCAAAACATCGACTCTTCACTGCCTTTCATCTATTCTACTTGATCATCAAACTGCTTTCTAACTACTGCATTTCAAAGTGCTTTCATTCCACTTGATCATTACACTGCTCTCAAAGTGCTGTTTCAATATCACAATCCACTGCTGTTTCATATCAGAAAAATCGAAAAAAAAAAAAAAAATCACACAAAACAATAGAGTGAAAGTGTACTGGAGTGACCACTTCTTTCATCTTGCATACTCAACTACCTCTCTAACTCTCCCCTGTACATCATCACTGCAACTCCACAATTCATCAATACTCCAGACAGGTTGTCATATAACTTACAACGTTCACCAACCCCCCCCCCCCCCCCCCCCCCGCGCACCCCCCCCCCCCCCGCACCCCCCCCCCCAACCTACAGTTACAATTACAATACCACTTATATCGCCAAATTGACCAACCTGTGAACCTACAATTACAATTACTAAACAAAGCTCCTACAACTGACCATCTTTCAGACTGCTAAACTACAGACTGCACCTCACCTCTCCGACCATTTCACTTCTCATTCACTTCACCAAACTTCAACCTCTCCTTCAACCACCTCTTTCATCATCAGCTCCTGTCATAAATCTACACCACAACTTCAATGACGATAGTGTCAGCCAATAAATTCTACCGAGCAACCTCCCATCTACCACGACCCTGAATTGCCTTCAAAAAAAAAAAAAAAAAAAAAAAAGATCGAACAATCGCGACCACCTGAAATCCAAACTCCTCGAATCGACAACCACCGCGACCATCAGACTGTCCGTCTCTCCTCGTAGCCACAACCATCGCAACCGCTACTTCTCCTAACTCCATCAACCACCGCCCTGCCTAGACCAATCGTGGAATTTTTTGTGGAATTTTGATTTTGAACTTGATAGTATGAATCGCGAAAATCTGATTTGGGAAGAATAAATGAATCGTATTATTGTCTGAAGTGGTTTGAGGAAGCGGTTTGTAGGATAACTCATTTTAGTTTTGTTTTTGTAATTATTAGAGCTGTTTTCTTTATTCTTTTTACGGGGCCGGACCCTTGCTTTTGATTTGTTTTGGCTTTGGTTTTAGTTTTAGTTTTAGTTTAAAAAATGAAAAAACATCCAAAAAAAAGTTTTGTTTTAGTTAGTGTTGTTTTAAATTGTTATAAGTTTCGCCCTTATATATTAAAATAAATAAAAAAGTGTTTTCAATTATTTTTTAGTCTAGTTGTTTTGTTTTTAATTTTTTCTTCCTTCTTTGATAATTTTTTTTGGTATATATCTTGTTTTAATTTTCAGATTGTCAAAGCAGAAAATCAAGAGGAGTTGCTTGCTTCGCTAGCCAAAATAAATTGCTCTGCTTGCTGGCTCAAAAAAAAAATCTGCTGTCATTTCTAGTTTTATTTGAATTGCATTGTTGGTTGCTTAATTTGCATTTTATAAATTAAAATAAAAAAATTCATTGTAGTTGCATTGCTAATACACGTTTAATTCCTGTTTTGCATTTCATCCTAAAATTTGTTTATAATAACGATTAGACATCGATAACACTTAATTGTATATTGAAAATTTGACTTTTTTCGACAATTTAATTTCTTGGTGTCTAGGCTATCAATTATAAATATTACAGTGATTCGTAAATATTATATTGAATTGTTTCTCTGAAGGTACTTAAACCTTCGGTTGCATTGCTACGGTAATTCATGGTGCACCGATAAATCCTGCCCGTTACCTGGCTGAGAACTACCTTGTTGAATTAAGACAATGTGTGATTATATAATTTTGGGTTAACTTAGGATAAATAATTTGTAATTAGACTCTTGCATTTATTTAGTTGCATTAGTTCATGCATATTTAAAAAAAATCAAAATCCAAAACTAAAAAAAACTGTAAATATTTCTTAACACAGTTTTTTTCCTTTTCCTTTGAAAATTGTCAAATCAGAACTCCAAAAATCCAAAAAAAAAATTTACTTAGTTTTTTTAGAAAATCCAAAATCCAAAAAAAATATAAAATCTTTTCAAAAAAACAAAAAAATTTGAAAAATCAAAAACAAAAATCAATTTTCCGTTTTGAAAAATAATTTCTATTTGTAAATATTTTTCTTTATAAAAAAACCAAAAAAACATTCTTGAAAATGTCCAAGTTTCCCCACTTACGTGAATTTTATAATAGTTGTGAAAATTAATATAATCCATATAATTTCACTCCAAATTCATATGGATATTTTAACGACAACTATTGTTTAAAAGATTCGAGTTTTGAACCACAAAATTTTCAAAATTACGAACAACCATTGAATCTCGAAAATAGCATTTCATCTCTACTTGAAATCTCTACACAACAAAATTAAAAGATAAGTGATTTGTGTAATTCATATTTGTGCGATTACTCGAATCAAAGCTTTTAAAATAATCAAAATTTGAATTCACATCAAAACTCAAACGATTTCGAGTATAACCCATGCCAATTCAATTTTGAACTCCAAAATGAATTTCAAAATCAAAACGAAAATGTGACCCACTTTTCAAATAATTTTGGCAATGGGAATAATCTCGACTACAATGCGATTGAAAATTTTTGTTCTCAACAAATCCAAATCGATAATTCTCAAATTAATAACTGCAAATTGGATTTTACTGAATAAATGGATGAAATTTACGATGATCACACAAATTTGTTGTTTGAAATATATACGAAACAACGTGAAAAACAAAACCAAATCCCAACGTGTGAGTCGAGTGATAATCCATCTTTTACCCAAATCGACAATTTTCAAATAACAACTGTTGAAATTGAAATCGACAATCTTAATGAAGTTGTTGAAAATACGGTAATTGAGTTGGATTTCAATTCTTTTGAAGGTGTGGAACCAAATTTAAAATTCGATCTTCCTTTTCTCGATTTTGAAAATTTGAATACAATAACTTTGGATTTTGAACTTGAGACATGTAATAAAGTTGTTGATAATCCAATAAAGTAAGACAAATTTAATGAACACGAATTTTTTGGACTTTTGGGTGACGAGTTGTTAAATTCCAACAGGGAAGATTTAAATCACCACTTTGATTTTGAAATCAATAATTTTGAAGAATTTTTCAATGAAAAACTTGAATTTCAATTTGGTGAAAATAAACTTGAATTTCAATCAATCGTTATATCTACCCCAAAAATCATAAAAAATAAATCAACTCGTACGATTTTCAATAAAACGACATTCTTTTTCCAAATGGACATTCAATTTTGAAATCTTTTACGATATTGTTTTTTGTGCTTAACCTGTGTCTCGCACACTTGACGAGACAAATGAATCGGTCTTTGGAAGACCGTTTCATTTACTTTTTGACGATATACTTTCTGATGCCGTGTAAATACATTTCATTTTCATGTAAATAGTAATAAACGTTCCTTTCACTTGGGTTAACCGTGGGGACACAGTCAAAATGTAACGACCCAGGATTTTTAACATTCCGAGTTGTGAATATTAATTTACAATATTCAATAATATTGTATTTTCATATACGATATTTCCAATAATCGGTAATTAACAATTGTATACAATTTTCCAAAACCAGTATAATCTGAATTTTCAGATCTATATTAAAGTACAGATTGATTAAATGGAGTTTCTTATATATGTGTATTTTGTTTTAAAGGTAAAATATGTATATTTTGTTCTAGATAAAATATGTGAATTTTGTTTCAGAGATAAAATATGTATATTTTATCCTAAATATAAAATTATAATAGAGAATTAAATTAATTAGAAAAATCAAATGCATATATTTTTACATATAAGGAAAATAAAAATTTATATATATAATTTGGATAGAAATACATAATAAAGTAAAAAGGATATTTTTGATTTTGGGTATATAAACAATATTGTTTATATTAAATAAAAAGAGTTTTAAGTTTCTAAAATAATATATGTATATACATATATACATATACATATATATATATATATATATATATCATGAATAATATATTTATGTAATGATAAGTTAAAAAGAAAATTTTATAATATTTACAAATAGAAAAACGTTATAAATTAAATGATGTGTATAATAACCACGTAAGTATAAATAAGAGAAACTATATATATACATAGATAACTAATGATTTAGTTTATTTGAAAATAATTTTTATATAACTTTGAAGTTCTTATAACACATATGAATATAGGGTGTTTAACATAGAATGTTATTCTATTTCACTTTGTTTAAAATAACATATATATATTTATATAGGTATATTGACCAAGAAGTATTATTATAGTTATCTAGTTTCTCAACTTTATTTTAAAATGTATAAATGCAATACTAACTATGTCAAAGACAAATATGGGCTGCCCAACTTTTCAAGTATAATTACATATACCTTAAGTATTCTATGGTTTATACAAATATATAATAATAGGAAAGGTTGCAAGTCTTTTACTGTTAAGTGAAAAAAAAAACTGTTTTTAATTAAGTAAAACAATGGGAAATTAAGTGATAAATTTTTAATCAGAGAACAAACTAACATTTGGCAGTGAAACACTAATAAAAGATATTAATGATCATTTCTTTTCTTTTCAAATTACACTCATATCACCTCCAGCCCCTAAAATCTCTTTCCAAGTCCATCATCTGATATTGCAAGCTTGTATATATTTAAGTTTTAGATCTGTGTTGTTTTTTTAAGATTTTAAAACTGTAGCTTAAGAAAGAAAAAGCCTCTGTTCAAATTGTATGCAATCAGAAAACAAAATTTAAAAGAAAAAGAAGAAAAACAAGCACCCTGTAACCAAGTCTGGAAATTAAGAAGACAAGAGAATCTCTGTTTTAATTCAAACCCAAGAGATTTTCAAAAACAAGTTTTCAGATTTAAAGATTTCAAATTTCAACTTTAAAGTCCTGGAACTAAAATATGGAAGGCGAGAAACATTTATTTCAAATATGGGATGATTGCTCTGTTGACAGTAAATATACTGATCGTCCCAATTTCAAAAACCAATATCACCTAATCTAGTTCATTTTTGATGATGATGTAAACTAGGAATCTGTTTATTTTATAGTATAGTTTGTGTTAAAAATAGTTTGTGAATAAAATTATGCTGTGTAGTTAATTAATGGTAGGATTTACAGTGCATAATCAATTTTGGTAAAGAATCAATATTTTTAAATCAAGATTTCAAGCATGCAATTAGGTTGCCTGTATGGAAATATGAATTTTAGTAGGAAGATTGTAATTTTTAGTGTTTTAAATTTCAAGAAATTGTTAGATGGCCAGTTTTCATTCAAAAAAGTAATTTCTGTCGACTCGGTCGTCGTGAGGTGGTGCGGCCTGGTCTGGAGGGGGCAGGTGGACTTAGAGGAGGTGACTACCATGATGGAATTTTGGTTTTGGGTTGGGTTTGGGAGAACGGGTGGAATGTAGGGTTTCGGTAAGGTTTTAGGAGGCCGACGAACGCTATCGATATGGAAGCACGTGGCGCGACCGGGACCCTCGATTTTCGGCGGAGAGGTAGTGTAGTGGGTGGGCATCCGATTGGTCAAGGAGGCGTGGTGGTCAGAGGGGTACGATGAGAGCAGTTCGTCGAAGTTGGGCTTCGGGTTTGTTCGATTGTTCGTTTGAGGATTATTTTTTGGTTCGGGTGAGTTTGAGTCTTCGTCGTGGTGTTGAGGGTGACGAGTGGAAGAAGGGGCGTTGACTCAGAGGATCGCAATGTCCGAATTGGGGTCGGAGCTTTTTTGCACGTGCACCGTGTGCATGTGATGTTCGACAGTGGTAGGTTTTGGAAGGGCGAGGAGTTGGTTCATCAGGTTTGGGTCGAGTTGAGTGTTTGGTTCGTTGATCATATCGGAAGTTATCAGTTAATCGGAGTCGTTTCTTTTCTGATCGTTGCGTGGATGTTGAGTGGATTTGGGTGGAATGTTAGTCTGGAACCAGAGGAAGAAGAGGGGAAGAGATTAAGGGAGAAGTGGGTTTTTTGGTCTGGGCTTCGGCTCGTTTGGATTTGTGCGATAAAAATAGGTCTTCAGTTTGTTTTCTTTGCGTCTGGGTTGGGCTTCGGCCTGTTAACTTTGTTTTATTTTTAAAATAGAATTTATTAATAAAATAAAATTTGTATAAAGTAAAAATAAAATCCATAACCTTTTGTTTTTTCGAAGTTATAACAGTCATGTTGATTTAAAGTAAATATGTTAGAACCAATTTTCTTTAATATTAAATGTTATTTAAAGTTTTATATAGACACAGGGATTTTGGAAATAATAAACTTGATTTACTTTTAATTTACTTAATTAAGGTCATTTAAGTAAATTATTTTATCATAAATTAGTTAAGCTTTTAAAATCAATTCTATTTATTTATACTTGAGTTTTATTTGACTAATTGGAGTATAATTAAGATAACTAAGGGAAAATAAATGTTTATACTTTTGATTTATTTCAAGTTCTTAAGTGATATTATATTTATAATAATTATTTAATTTCACATATATTAAAGCGTTATTAAGAAGATGGTTCGTATCGACGGATGTTATGCCGTCGTACGATCCATTGTGAAGTTAAATAAGTGAAATTTTACAAAGTTTTACAGACAGAATTAAATTACGGTTTAGTAATGAATGCTGTTGTATAATTTTATGGCCTATCTGATAAGATGTTCTTAAACTAAATAGATGTGTTAATTGTAGATTATTCAAACTGTTTGACATCTGGTCAGCGGAAGCAGACACCATTCCGCTAAATAGTTAATTTAACTGCTGTGGATGGTATAAGCCATCTATATGATATTATATGTGTAATTGTTTACTAGCAATGATAATCTCTGTTCTGCTTATTCATGCATATATCTGTTTATTTGACTGTTAGTCATATTTGAGAATATAATGTGAATCGATCCATGGAAGCTGATTGATTTCGAATATCTGTAAGTACCGTTGTGACCGATATGCCTTATTCTATTTGGGTTGATTTCGAACCTATTTTTGTTTTTAAAATGAGTATTATTTTTAATGATGTTTTTAAAAGAATTGATAAATATTTTGGAAATATCAAAAGAAGTTTATTTGTTATTTTTTTGAAATCTTTTATAAAGGTATAAATTTATTTTAATTTATAAATTATTTAAACTATTTCAAGTATTAAACTATTTTGTAATAATCATTTAAAAGTTAATTTTTAGAGAGTATATAAGTGTTAGCACCAAAATTGGTCACTAACACCCTTAAGAGAGATTATACAGAGAGATTAATGAAGAAAGTAAAGTTAAACAGAGGATAATATGCTGAATTAAATGCAGAAAATAAGAACACCAGATTTATAGTGGTTCGGCGTAACTGTCTACGTCCACTTTGAGGTTAATCTTTATTGCTTTTCTCTACAATCGATTACAGATGCAATTCGTATCTCAACTACTTGATTACAATCGTTGAGCAAAAAAGATAAGTCTTGAATGAGTCTTGAATGCGGCAGAGTCTCCCTAGTGTTCTCCCAAAAAAGGTCTCTTTCACTGTGCCCCTGCCTCTCTATTTATAGACGAAGATCGGTTGGACTTCCCTGGTGGGCTAGGTAGCTAAGTAGCTTGGCCCAAAAAGAGTGATCTACATATGCCGATCCATAGATGCCGAACGGCAAAATGCCGAACAAGGCATGAATGCCGAACGATATCCTCATGCCGACCGAAGTGATGCCGAACGATATCTTCATGCCGATCGAAGTGATGCCGAACGATATCCTCATGCCGACCGAAGTGATGCCGAACCATATCCTCATGCCGATCGAAGTGATGCCGAACGATATCCTCATGCCGACCGAAGTGATGCCGAACCATAGCCTCATGCCGACCGAAGTGATGCCGAACGATATCTTCATGCCGATCAAAGTGTTTGTGTCGAGCGATCTCGAATGCCGAACGAGATTTATGCCAAACGAAGTGATGTGCCGAACAAGGTTTGGATGCCGAGCAATATGGAATGTCGAATGACTTTTCGATGCCAACGTCCATAGATGCCGAACGATATACAATACTGAATGGCTCTCAATGCTGAACGTTCTTGCATGCTGAACGTCCATAGATGCCGATCGAACTTGAGTGCCGAACGAACCACCTGTGCCGGACGACCCTAGAAGCCGAGCGCTTTCTAATGCCGATCAAACTAGATGTCGAGCATCGCATAAATGTCGAACAGTATGCAAATGCCGAGTACTTAGTTGCCTGGTCAAACCTTTAGGTAACACTTGCCCCCCAAAGTGCATCATGTGGTCGAACGTGATGTGCTTTGAATCATGAGTCCATTGTGCTTTGCTTCAAGCTGTGGCTTAGTTTCCTCGATGGTGACTTCCTTTGATTACTAGTTGAGGCGATGTGTGCCGAACGTCACGCAAATGCCGAACAGTACAGCCGAAGCCGAACGTTCCATGTATGTCGAACGAACTTGAATGCCGGTGCCGAACGATGTCGTTTTGACCGGTTCTACCGGTCATTGTCCCTTCGGCTCCCTCTCTTCCCCTATAAAGTTCGGCACTTTCCTCCTTCCTTTCTTCTTCACTTTCACCTCAGCTATCTTGTACTCATGAACTTCGCCTTTCAACAAACTCCAAAAATCTAACAACCCTTCCCTCCTTTTGCATCATACACTGCCTCACTTCTTTCCCTAATCATTCGGAATTAATTAAAACCGCGCCCTCAACTCCAGAATTCTTTCGAGTTTCGACCCCTTTACTAGGTATCGACCCCTCTTTTTAAATGCTCTCCCTTGACCTAATAGTTTTAATACGAGGCTCAAATTCACAAATTTTGGTAGAACCGTAGCAAATAGGTGTTGCGTGGATGAGAGAATTGAAGTGGGATTAGGATATGTTATAAGATTAGATGATATGGATGAAAGGAGAAGTGGTCAAAGGTAGGCACATGAGGGAGTTGTTGGAAGATGCACTATGGTTCAGTATGGTTCTCCCATGCCGAACGAGATTGGAGGGAAGAGAGGAGGAGCAGGAATTAGCTAGAATGCCATGGTTCGCCACACGCCGAGCAGTGGAGTGGAAAAATAGGAAGGAAGTACGAAATGGATAGGATGCCGAACGTCATGGCTTGGCATGACTTGCCGAAGTACTCGGCCATGCCGATCGGGAGAGATGGAGGGAAAAGAGGTAGATAATGTTAAGGGCAGAATGCCGAGTGGTATGGCTCGGCAAAAACACGGTTCGACATGATTTGTCGCGTGCCGACCGGCCAAGAGGAAGGGTTGGAAGCGTGATGCTTATGCCAAACAACGCTTGTATTTAAGCTGATCAATATTTAGGCCGAGGGGCACTTAGGCCAAACGACATAAATGCCGACTGATACTTAGGCTGAACGATATTTAGGCCGATCAATATTTTGGCCGAACGATACTTAAGCCGAACAACTATTCACTTTGCCTAATTTTATGACAAAAACAAGGACAATGACCTAAGCAAACTAGCATATCGAACTAATCTAGATTGATAGCTTTCTAGTTTCAGTAATCACAAGCCTGAACTTAAATCGACAAAAACGGATAATTTCCTTTAACATATAGCGCCAATGCCTGAGCCCGAAATTGAAAATATCACACGGGAGGCTTTTCGAGACGGTCAGCGATGACGGTCTTCGAAGGCAACAATTCAAAGTTCAACTTTATACCATCAACTCTGTGACTTTCAATTTCTCAGCACTTGTATTTGAATTATCACACTAGTTCACACACCACACGGGGGGAATACTTGTGTTGTTAAGTCAAATGCCGATTGTTTTTTCAAGTATAGTTAAAAAAGGTGCTCTACTAGATTCAATTTCTATCAAAGATGTCTAGAAAATCTAGCTCCACCACGATCTCAGATAGACCTGGGCCGTCTTCTAAACAAGGAGTCGCAGATACTTCAAACCCGTCGACTTTCCCTGCTCATAACTTAACTCCCGATGCCCTGGAGGCATCAATTTTCTTAGACAACCCGATCGATTCACAGGCTTCGAAGATTAATGAAAGTGCACTCCGTCGGATATACTATGTCCATGGAATCCCCTTCGATGACGTATTAGTTCCATCGGGGCACGATCGTCCACACTTGCCCCTAGTTGGATACACAGCTTGTAATAAGTTTATATGCTGGGTCGGCAGCGTGCCGCCGTTCAACTCATTTCTTCGGGACGTGCTGCACTACATCGACATTTCCCTATCGCAACTGCACCTGAACTGTCACGCCTTCATCTACGGTACCTACTCCTCTTCATGAATGTCCTCTCTAGGCCTCCAACCCCGAATGACATCAGATATATATATATATATATATATATATCATCAAGAAGCGGAGAGATAGCCCCTCTTTCATGTTTCTTGAGCCGCACCACAAATGCCAGATCTTGACTGGGGCATGTAGCAAGTTTGCCCTGTACAAACTGGAATGGTTTTATGTGCGTTGCCCTCCTGGTTTCGCGAGGAGATGGGTGGAAGGAAGTAAGTCTTTTCTCTGGATCGATATTCATACTTGGTCAATGCCGTGCCTTTTCTAACTCTTTTTTTCCATCTTTTCAAATATCAATCCATGTCCTGACGGCCATGGATATTCTGAAGCCGTCGAAGCTATTAGAGCCCTTCCTGCCGAAGAACGGGACATCCGAACTCTCATTTCGAATGAGTCACTTACAAAGTTTGGACTGTTGGAAGAAGGCCATTGGATAAGCCTTCCTTAGGGCGTTACCGTAACCAGGGCCACCTTTGGCAAAGGGAAAAACAAGCTGATTCTTCAGCACGTAACGCTCCTGGCGCACTAGAAGAAGGATAAATCAAGGAAAAGGAAACACCTGAAGCACAAGATGAGAACGTTGGTCCTACTCAGGACCCGATAGTCGAAGTTCACGACATCGAAATGTCATCTTCCCCTTCGAAGAGGAAAAAGAGACTGACGTACAAGATAAGAAGGGAAAAAGTTGGCGCAACCTCTAAAGTTACTCTTATTCCAACAGAGAAAGAGGCTTCCCCACAACATTTAGAAAGTTCTTTAAAGGGTCTCTCGAACCTCTCCATACCCGACGATCTACTTAATTATGATTTTGACGATCCAGAGGCACTTAAACTTCACTTGCCCATCAGAGGCGATGTAGGCGTTCAAGCCCAAACTCAGGGAGAAAAAACTCCCATTAGTAAAGAAACTGGTCCATCGGGAGAAAACACTAGGACACACACAAACACATGCACTCCACCTTGCATTTAAATTTCCGTTGTCACACTACTCTTTGCTAATTCGTTGTTATTTGAGTTCTGTGTATGTGACATGGGGAGTACACACTGAATTGATCGTCTCCGCAGATCGTCTATCTTCCATCATTCTGGACGGGACTCAGGTTCCGAAAAACATCGGGACAGAGACGGCGATGGTGATAGGGATTATCATTCCCAGGACTCATCATCTCGGAAGAAAGCATATTATCAGCCCAAATACCACCAACGTCTCTCTTCTCACTCAAAGCAAAGCAAAGATAAGCACGGCCATAAGGGGTCACAATTCGATGTTCCCCGTGATCAACACTCCAATTCCTCTTCCACATGACAGTCCCGAGATCCTCACAGGAGAGCTAAACTTTCGAAGCCGTCTCCTCCTGTTCCTGCAACAGATCCATCAGTATCGGAGAGACTGGCCGAGCTTAAAGTTAAATTTCCAAAAATCTGCTTTGATGGTCTGAAGTTTCTCCCGATAATCCATCATATTCCTGGAGATGTCAAGCAGAGCGCTATCGCCTGCACCAACGACATCTATGTTCGCATTCGTTCATCTTGCTGAGAAAGTGTCAGAAGTCTCCATAGAACGCCAACATGAGATTGATCGCCTGAAGCTTGAGGCTATTCATGTCAAAGACATTATCAAAGCTCAGGACGAAGAGATTGCATCTTACAAATCTCAACTTGAGGCCGCCCAGCAGAGCGCCAAAGATACCGTCGAAGCCGTAACTAGTTTGGAATCAACTCACAAAAAAGAAACCGACGAGGCGGTACAACGCTGTAGGGCTCTAGCTTTGGAGAAAGACTCGGTGCAAAAAGAGACGGATGCATTCTGCTTCCGAGTCAAAGAACTTGAGGAGTGACTCCACAAAGAGCAAGAAGAGAAGATTGCTGCCCAAGAAGAGTCGGAACGGTATTGCGACGAGATCGTTGCAACGCGACTCCTAAAGGCGAAACTTGAGGGCGAGCTTTCTAAAGTTGAGACGCTGAAGGATGAAGCCCGTAAAGAAGGCAAAAAGATAGCATCTGCGGAGATCGACTCTCATCTTGAGGCGGCCAAGGAAGAAGGTAGGGAAGAGGTCAAAAGCATGTTCGACCCGCTTATTGCCGAATTCAATGCCCGCTTTCTCATGCACCGGGACTTAACTTTTCTGGGCAAGGGCTATCTCGACTCTTTGGCCGAGGCATGGGAGACCTTAATTGGAATCAAGAAGGCCGAACATAGTCTCGAGGAGGTTAATGAGGGGGCTTTGATAAAAGAATTCCTTAAGGGAAACGAGCCTTCGGACCAGTCAACGGCTAAAGCCTTTTATTGCAAAGGCTCCCCCTCAACGAAAGGGAAAGAAGTTACCGCCGGTCCATCCGGGATCGAGTCTCCAGCTCGTGTGCCTACCCACCAGGTCGGTCGGTCGATACTCGATCTTTTTGAACAACACATCGGCTATGACCCGGAGGACCCCGGCCTTGGCGTTCACGTTTTGTCCCCTATTCCAAAGGGTGAGACCCCCCTGATGGCTGAGAGCCAGCCGAAACCTGGTAGGCAACTCTTTTGCTTTAACATTCCAAGAATTTTCGTTTTTCACCAGAAGCTATCGCATACTAATACTTGCTTTTCGTGATTTTGTGCAGGCCGTTCTGATCTTGAGCCCACTATGAGGAGCGATGTCGCCAAGGAGGTGAGGGAAAAAATGAGTGAAGCCAATCACGCAGGAGAGGTTTCCGGTCCAGATGCTCAGGTGATCGGATCGCTTGATGAGGAAAAATCTGAGACTTCCTCTCCCATCGATGGGAGTTATGAAGTTGAAATTACAGGCATCTCTGAGCACACATCCGAACTGAGCATGAAGGAGCAGCTTGAGAAAGAGAAGGAAAAGACGGTCAAGGTCAAGGTCGAACCTCAAGCTGTGGACCTGGACGATCCTTTGAACAAGCCGTTGAAGGTCATCCTCCCAGGCGGGTCCAGACCCATGGATGTTCCTAGTACTTCTTCAGCTGTCACTCCCCCATCAATGAAAGCTATCAAGGGTAAACGTACCGGGGAGGAGTCATTTGGCAAAAAGTCGAAGAAGTCGAAGAAGTAGTCTTCGCTCTCGTTCACAAGAGCTAGTTTAGATTATGTAATTATTTTTGTTTTCATAGTTTATGTAAATAAAATTATTTGTGATGAATAAAACTTAGTTCTTTTCCCTCTCAGAGGACTGTTGTTGTTTGGGTTTTTGTATAACCGTGGTCAAAACCCGAGCTACTGCGAGTTACGTGAACTTCTCGATTCATTTTCAAACAAGTTGACAACTTTCTTGGTATTTGCACATTCTTTTGTCCCACACTCTGGGGACTTAGAATATTTTCCAATCCGTACGCCAAGGGCTCGATGACTTCAAGTCATTTATGTCCAATCCCCCTCAGGGGACTTGGACATTTAAATCGTTTATGCTCTGGTCCGCACTATGGGGACTCAGAGTACTCCAGTCCGCACTCCGAGGACTTGGAGATTTTTAGTCGTTTATACTCAAGTATGCACTCTGGGGACTTAGAGTACTCCAGTCCGCAATCTGGGGACTTGGAGATTTTTAGTCGTTTATACTCGAGTCCGAACTCTGGTGACTTAGAGTACTCCAGTCCGCACTCCGAGGACTTGGAGATTTTTAGTCGTTTATACTCGAGTCCGCACTCTGGGGACCTAGAGTACTCTAGTCTGCACTCCGGTAACTTAAAGATTTTGAGTCGTTTATACTCGAGTCTGCACTCTGGGGACTTAGAGTGCTCCAGTCCGCACTCTGGGGGCTTGGAGATTTTTAGTCATTTATACTCGACTCCGCACTCTGGGGACTTAGTGTACTCCAGTCCGCACTCCCGGGACTTGGAGATTTTTAGTCGTTTATACTCGAATCCGCACTCTGGGGACCTAGAGTACTCCAGTCCGTACTCCAGGGACTTGGAGATTTTGAGTCGTTTATACTCGAGTCCGTACTCTGCGGACTTACAGTACTCCAGTCCGCACTCCGGAGACTTGGAGATTTTGAGTCGTTTATACTCGAGTCCGCACTCTGGGGACTTACAATACTCCAGTCCGCACTCCGGAGACTTGGAGATTTTGAATCATTTATACTCATTCGTACGTCAGACAAAGTAATGTATCTTTTAGTCATTAGATACAGCGTTATCATACACAGGAACATCGACAATTCATGGGAAAAAGAAATGGCTTCAAGCCTTTATTAATGCAAATAAGCTAAATTGTCTTTTTACATGCCGTAAACTAGGAATAAAAACTGGATGGAAATAAATGCAACTAAAATATGATAGAAATGAACTAAGTGTAATAATGCCGAAATGTTCACCATTCCATGCTCGGGGGAGTGTCGCACCATCAACGGTCGCTAGCTTGAAAGTTCCTTCTCTAAGCTTCCGTTCAATGACGTACGAGCCTTCCCATACGGGGCTCATGTGTGATGGAATTGGGAAAAATCGTTTCAAAACGAGATCACCCACGCCAAAGATTCTCGGTCGGACTTTTTCATTATAATATCGAGCAACTCGGTGCCTGTATGCGGCTGCTCTTAAATTAGCTTCTTCGCGTTTTTCATCAATGAAGTCCAAGGATTCCAGCAAGAGATCTTGATTTGACTCAAGGTCATAATAAGTTACCCGATGTGATGGGACTTCAAGTTCCACGGGTATGACAGCTTCCATGCCATATGCTAATGCAAATGGAGTATGGCTAGTTGCGGACTTGTGGATGGTTCTGTAAGCCCAAAGTGCTGTCGAAAGCTCATCCACCCACTTGCCTCTAGCCTTTTCCAAACGTTTTTTCAATATGGATTTGATTATCTTGTTTACGGCCTCCACTTGTCCATTAGCTTTCGGATGAGCAACTGCTGCAAACTTTTTCTCAATACCATATTTTTGGCAAAATTCCCTTAACTCTTTGCTTTCAAACTGAGTTCCATTGTCTGTAATGATGGTTCGTGGCAGGCCAAAGCGGCATATGATATTTCATACAATGAAATTAATGACTTTCTTGGTGGTGATAGTGGCCAAAGGCTCTGCTTCTACCAACTTGGTAAAGTAATCGATCGCAACAATCGCGTATTTTGCACCACCTTTGGATAGGAGTAAGGAACCGACTATATTGATCCCTCATATTGCAAATGGCCAAGGACTAACCATTTGTGTGAGTTCCGTCGGCGGAGCTCTTGGGATTTTCGTATACTTCTGGCATTTTTCACATCTTCTTACGTAGTCTTCGGCATCCCGATTTACAATTGGCCAATAGTATCCATAGCGGAGGATTTTCTTTGCTAACGTTTTCCCTCCGGTATGGTCACCACATTCACCTTCATGGACTTCCGTCAGGACTCATTTTATCTCATCATGGGAAATGCACCGGAGCAATGAGGTCGAGAATCCCCTCCGATAAATTATTCCATCTTGCATTACATAACGAGAAGCCTTACGAATGACTTGTCGTCATTCGCTCCTTCTTTCAGGTACGGCCTCGTGTAATAAGTACTGCTTGAATGGGGTCATCCATGACTCCTTCTCGACTTTTGTTTCTAACATGAAATCTACCTCCATTGTATTTATGCTCAGAACATGTAAGGTTTCAACAGGAAACAATCT
This sequence comes from Allium cepa, assembly GCA_030765085.1. Classification (NCBI taxonomy): domain Eukaryota; kingdom Viridiplantae; phylum Streptophyta; class Magnoliopsida; order Asparagales; family Amaryllidaceae; genus Allium; species Allium cepa. The sequence goes on along the minus strand of CM060932.1, from coordinate 677,892,294 downwards.
ATCTGCTGCGCATCGCCAATGCTTGCAAATTTTGCCAATGAATCAGCTGCTCTATTTTGTTCATGCGGAACATGTGAAATATCATAATACTCGAGATTCGCTAGCATCTCCTGAACTTGGGCCAAATACGGGGCAAGTCTCTTACCCCTTGCTTGGTAGTTCCACGCACTTGATACACCGCCAGCTGCGAGTTGCAAAAGATTTCAACTAATCTTATACCCAGCTCTTTGACGAGTCTTAAGCCGGCAATCAATGCTTCATACTCGGCTTCATTATTCATTGTTGTGAATTCGAGCTTCAAAGCGTAGAAAACTGATCGGTTTTCAGGAGTTACAAGAACTATGCCAACCCCCGAACAACGGTCGTTAGATGCCCCATCGGTGTACATCTTCCATCGGACGGGAGGTATGACATTGAGGTCATTTGTTTCGTCTATCATGGTAAATTCAGCAATGAAATCCGCTAGCGCTTGTCCTGATATGGCCTTTCACGGCAGGTAAGTAATATCGAACTGACTCAGCTCGATATTCCATTTTAACATTCTTCCAGAAGTTTCTGGTCGTTGGAGTATCTGACGCAAGGGTTGATCAGTGTAAACACTGATTGGGTATGCCTGAAAATATGGGCGAAGCTTGCGTGATGCAATCACCAAGCAATAGGCTAATTTCTCGATCTTGGGATAGTTTCTTTCTGCCCCCGTCAAGCGTTTACTGACATAATATACTGGCTTTTGAATTCGTCCTCCTCGCGAACCAGAGCCGTACTAATAGTATGCTGGGATACTGCCAAGTATACATACAACATTTCATGGTCAATCGGTTTTGATAGCACCGAGGGGCTTTCTAAGTGCCTTACCAGAGCTCGGAATGCTTCCTCACAGTCGGATGTCCACTCAAAATTTATCTTTCCTTTCTTTATCATGTCGAAGAAAGGAATACACTTGTCTGTAACTCTAGATATGAATCGACTCAGCGCAGCCACTTTTCCATTCAAGCTTTGCACCTGCTTTATAGTTCTGGGCACTTATATATCTCGGATAGCTTGAATTTTCTCTGGGTTAGCTTCGATTTCCCGCGCATTCACAATGAAACCCAGAAACTTTCCCGACGCTACGCCAAATGAACATTTCAAAGGATTGATCTTCATTCCGTAATGTCTGAGTATATCAAACATTTCTGCTAAGTCTCGGATGTGGTCGTTTGATTGCCGTGACTTCACGACCATGCCATCCACATAGACTTCCATCGTCTTACCGATCTGGTCCATAAACATTCGATTCACCAGACGCTGATAAGTTGCTCTGCGTTTTCAATCCAAAGGGCATTACTACAAAGCAATATAGCCCCATATTTGTGACAAAACTGGTGTTCTGTTGGTCTGCAATGTGCATCGGGATCTGATTGTATCCTGAGTACACGTCCATAAATGACAATAATTCGTGTCCGGCGGTAGAGTCAACGAGCTGGTCGATTCTAGGTAAAGAGAAGTTATCCTTCGGGCATGCTTTATTTAGATCGGAGTAATCAACACAAGTTCTCCACTTTCCATTTGCTTTCTTCACTAGCACTGGGTTAGATACTTATTCAAGGTAGAGACCATCACGGACGAACCCATTGGCTTTGAGTTTGTCCACCTCCTCTTTGAGAGCCGCGGACCTTTCCGGGTCCATACCTCTCCTTTTCTGTTTTACGGGAACGTGTTTCAGGTCTATATTCAACATATGACTCGCAATTGTTGGAGAAATCCTGCACATATCAGAGCGTGTCCAAGCGAAAACGTCTAGATTCGCCCGGAGGAAATCAGTAAGATCCTCGGCCACTAAAGGGTCGAGTTGCGATCCAATCTTAAGAACTCGTGATAGGTCATCCCGGTTGACTGGGATGTCGATCGTCAGCTTAGCCAGTGCTGCATTCGTTTCCCTGGGTTCTCCATCATCATCTCTCGGATCTATGTCTCTAAGGATCCGAGAATGCTGCCTGAGCCAGGGCTCGGGCACTACTTGTCAATCATCAGTCTTTAGGATGCGAACGAAGCTGTCCGCAACCTTTCCCTTCTCTCTCCGCTGAGCTTCTCTCAGTTCCGCCACATAACATGCGTGACCAGTCGCCTGATCGCCATATACAACACAGACTCCTTTGTCTGTCGGAAATTTTAATGTTAAACATCATGGGGCCAAAGCAGCCCTAAATTCTGCCAAGGCTGGGCGACCCAAAAAGACATTGTATGGAGAGTCAACATCCACTACTATGAACGGTAGGACTCACACTCTCCCACGCCCACCTTCCCCCAGTTCAACTGGTAGCTCTATATACCCCATCACGTCGGTTCCAGCACCGTTAAAGCCGTGGATACGGGCTTTGCATGGTTTCAAATCTTTCGTTTCCATCTTCATTTGGTAATAAACCTTCTTGAAGATGATGTTGACAGAGCTTCCATAATCAATCATGATTCTTTTCACGTAAGACGGCCCGATTGTTGCAGATATAACCATCGGGTCGATAGTGGGAGCCTCCACCTTGTCCACGTCTCGACTCCTAAACAGTATATCATCAGTCATCATGCGTTGTTGTTTTGCGGGGGTTCCATCTTCCACATTTGAACAACATTCATAATCCGCATGCCTCAAGGAGGTAGCATATCGTTCCATCTCCTGTCGATTCTTGCCTGCAGGATGAGGTCCTCCGACAATAGTGTGTATGATCAATCTACCCATAGTCCGAGCAGGTTGTTCTGGTTGGCGTGGAGCGGCCCGCGTCCGGGGTCTGACGTTCCTTGCCTTCCATCTTGCGGGTTTTTGACAAATTACTGCAGTTTTTTCTGTCTGATCAACTTTTCTACGGCGTCATGGAGGTGTCTACACTCCTCTGTATTGTACCCATGGGTCTCATGGAAGCGACAGTACTTCCCTGTCCATTTCTGTTCTTCAGTGGACTCCTTTGGGCACGGCTTTCTGTATTCAAAGGTGTTACAGGTAGATAGATAAATGTTTTCAAGAGAAGTATTTAGCGGGATGTATTCATTGTAGGTCGGAATCCTTGACTTCCATTTCCCTGCTTCTCTTTTCTTTCCGGGATTTCCACCTCCGGATCCTTTGGACTGCCCAAGCTTGTTCTGGACGTTGACTTGAAATTTTCCCGAACTATCGTCGGACTGCTTCACTGCGATGTTACTTTTCACAGTCTCCTAAACAGGCCCTGGTGCCTTATCTCGTCTCGTCCATCGAGCCTCCTCCCTCCGTATGAAGTGATGAGCTTTGGAATAGAATCATTCCAATGTAGCTGGGGGCTTTCCCGCCAACCAATCTCCAAACTCCGAGTCTGGATCTACACCTCGCATTACTGCCATCAAAATTGCATGGTCGTTAGGAGTGCTAACTTCAGTGGCGGCAACATGAAATCTCTGTAAGTATGCTTTCAAAGACTCTTTCGGAGCCTGGATTACGCTTGATAATGACATTACGTCCTTTGGACGGGTAGCATGTATCCTGAATTGTTCAACAAATTTCATCGCCAACTCGTCGAAGCTGGATATAGATCGCGGAGGAAGTCGAGTAAACCACATAGTGGCGATTTCAGATAGAGTGATTGGGAAACACCTACACTTAGTCACGTCATTTGCCCTTGCCGAATCCATCATCCATTCGTACCTCATCAAGTGTTGCCTAGGGTCAGTCTTCCCTTCGTAGGCTGGGATAGTCGGCATATTGAATTTCTTGGGGTACTCAGCCTGTAGGATAACATCTGTGAAGGGAGTATGAATCCTGGACACTCCGCAATCTTCATTGGTCAGGCCTTGGTTCTCCCTTATCAACTTCCTGACCATGGCTGATAAATCTAGAGTTTATATGGAAGGTGGGAGGTTGGGTTCCGCTCCACGGGACCGTGCGGGTTGATGTCCCGCTTGCTGACAGTCGGTCAAACGTGCGTCCTGAAGGCCAGCTTGATTTTGGTCTTGATGAGCCAGGCGTCCGGTCTCTTCACGTGCCTGATCCCTAGCGGATCGATCAATGGCACCTGCCTGTGTAGCCTCTATCTTGCGACGTTTACGCCTAGGAGGTTCGTCAGCTGAGGTCGAACTATCAGATGAAGAATAAGGAGCGGGACTACTTCCAGCATTCTGATGCTGCTGTTGGGCAAGTTGAGTCATGAGATTAGTATTGGCTTGGATCTGCTCGGCAAGTTGCCTTCTACTTTCCCTGAGTTCTCTTATCAAGTTGTTAGACTCTGTTCGGGAAACGACCTCCGCTTGGTTCTGGGTGGAGGTTCCTACGCCTTGAACTGCTGGTTGGTTGCTAGGTCCTATCTGTTGTACACTAGCAGTTTCATTGACATCTACGTTGTGAGAGGCCTATCTAGTTTTTGGTCTTCCCATGATAGAGTTGTCGGTTGTAACACTGAGTAGAATCAACGGATGTCTTGCGAATGATTTGGATCTCCTTCGACGGATTTTTCAATCCAGTAGCTACAAAGTATATCCTATTGTCTTGAGAATTCGATTCTCAGTGAAAACACCAAAATGTTAGAACCAAAATTGGTCACTAACACCCTTAAGAGAGATTAATGAAGAAAGTAAAGTTAAACAGAGGATATTATGCTGAATTAAATGCAGAAAATAAGAACACCAGATTTATAGTGGTTCGGCGTAACTGCCTACGTCCACTTTGAGGTTAATCTTTATTGCTTTTCTCTATAATCGATTACAGATGCAATCCGTGTCTCTACTACTTGATTACAATCGTTGAGCAAAAAAGATAAGTCTTGAATGAGTCTTGAATGCGGCAGAGTCTCCCTAGTGTTCTCGCAAAAAGGTCCCTTTCACTGTGCCTCTGCCTCTCTATTTATAGACGAAGATGGGTTGGACTTCCCTGGTGGGCTAGGTAGCTTGGCCCAAAAAGAGTGATCTTTGTATGCCGATCCATAGATGCCGAACGACAAAATGTCGAACAAGGCATGAATGTCGAACGATATCCTCATGCCGACCGAAGTGATGCCGAACGATATCTTCATGCCGATCGAAGTGATGCCGAACGATATCCACATGCTGACCGAAGTGATGCCGAACGATATCCTCATGCCGACCGAACTGATGCCGAACGGTATCTTCATGCCGATCGAAGTGTTTGTGCCGAACGACTCTGGAAGCCAAGCGATCTCGAATTTCAAATGAGATTTATGCCAAACGAAGTGATGTGCCGAACAAGGTTTGGATGCCGAGCAGTATGGAATGCCGAATGACTCTGCCATGCCGAACGTCCATAGATGCCGAACGATATACAATACCAAATGGCTCTCAATGCCGAACGCTCTTGCATGCTGAACGTCCATAGATGCCAATCGAACTTGAGTGCCGAACGAACCACCTGTGTCGGACGACCCTGGAAGCCGAGCGCTTTCTAATGCTGATCGAACTGGATGCCGAACGGCTCATAAATGCCGAACAGTATGCAAATGCCGAGTACTTAGTTGCCTGGTCAAACCTTCAGGTAACAATAAGTATATTTTTCTTCAATATAGATCTATTTAATATAAATGTTGTTTTAAATAATATATTATAGTAAACTTTTATAAAAGTATTTTTATTTAATAAACTTGAGAAGTGTATTTGGAAATTTTATAAGTATGATTTGAAAAGAAATTGTTTTAATATATATATATATATATATATATATATACCCAGTAAAATAGCTTTCTTAGTAATTTTAATCTATTGGGATTTTAAATATGAACAAGGCTTAATAGTGCAATGGGAAATAACTTTGTTGAATTGATTGATTATTTTGATAGTTAAATAACTGACTATCAAATCTGGAGAAAACTTAACTTTGGAAATGTCTAGAGGAGACTTGAGAATTATATGGTACGATTATCGTTCGGCTGTGTGGGCGGTTGCTGATCCCAACCGTGGGTTGATCTTACTTGAGCTATCTAGTAAGGGGTAGGCTGGTCTTGTGTTGTAGAGGAATAGAGGGGTCCTCGGTATGCTAATCTAGACCAGGTAACGTGATAGGTGGTGCCCCAATGCCTAGTCATTCGTTCGAAATCCATTCTCCTTACGTGACCTCTATGGTGTTTTTTGTATACCTATTATGCTGGAATTAAATGAATGTAACAATTTTGGCTGTTTGTATATGGACACTATTATAATATCAGAGGATTTTATAAGAAATGTTTTGGTTATCGTAAGGTAAAAACCCGACATGTTTATTTATGGTGTGGTCTTACGAGATACCTTTGATTTGAAAGGGATTTTTAAACTTTAATTGATCAAGTCGTGTGTGTTTCTCACATTGGTTTACCAGATTGACCCCAGCTTGATGTTTTTCCTATATGCTCGGGTCAGACCGAGCATATTTCCATATTAGTTGAAAGACTTGAAGCTTCAAGAGAAGAGCTGGAATCAGGAGACGTATTCACGTAGATGCTTATATTCAGTTGAATTGGTTGTGTTAACAACAAGTTGAAAGGGCAGATTGTTATAAACTGTCCAAGTTGAATGGTTGTAACTCTGATTGAAGTCTGTATGTGTTATTAAAGTAATAGTTTGGTTTCATATAAAGATTTGTTTATATTATAATTTATTCGTTCCGCTGTGAGATTCTGATTATTTCTCTTTTCTTCTATCTTCTTTCTATCTTCTACCTTCTTTCTTCTTTCACTATCCGTCTTTTCATGTGATTTGGCTGACAAGTGTGGTTTAAAATCAGTTTAAATCGGTATAGAAAAATGGGTCGTGACATTGTGTTATCAGAGCCTAGGTTGAGTGAATACCTAGTTTCGAGTGAGTTGCTCACTAGGAATAGAGTCTGTAGCAACCTGGTTGAGTCTGAATGTGTGTGTGTGTGTATACGAGAGCGCGTATTTGTTAGTTGTATAAAAATGATTTTTATATATTGTGTTAATTGATCGGTTGAGTGGCATATGGATTTTGGTTAATACGAGTAGCTAACGTTATTGATGGAGATCTCTAAACACTTGAACCAGGCCAGCAGACACAATACTTTCTTTTAAAGGGTAGTGAAATAATTTTACCCAGATATATTTTCTATATAAAAGATATAATTATTAAATATATGTGATATTTAATATGATTGGTTGTGATGATAATAATTTATCATCTAGGATTGAGTGGTCTTAACCGTCGATCTTAAGTATTTTCATTTGTTGTCCCTTTTGACTTGAGTATACCCTTAGAAATTTGAACCCTTTAGGATTTGAATCTTGGGAAAATGGACTTTTATTGAGTTTACTTACTAGAGGAATTTGGAAAACTATTAAACTAATATTTTGGAAAAAAAATTCCAACATTAAAGATAATTTCATAATTATGGATTTCTAAAGGATATTTGAGAATTAAAAACCTTATAACACTTTACTTTGTTGTATATATAAAAATATATATATTTATAAATTAAAGAAATAAATTGTTTATAGACTTACTGTACCTACCGTATATTTTTCTCTACCTTATAACCACTTTTCAAATATATACTTAAATTATTTTTGGAAGGATGATTTTATAAAATCTTGGGTAATAGAAATTTAAAAGGGGGGAATAAATTTCGAAATGTAAACTTTGATGTACTCTTTAGCCTATAGAAGTCTAACCTTAGGATCTCACCTTTGGGTTTTGGTATTGATTGTAGAGGACCCGTAGCATCAGTCGAGGTGGAGCTCTGGCTAGGGCTAGGAGGGACGGTGATTTTGACCGGGTCAGGAGAATTCAGGCGGATCTTAACAAGCCATCATTATATGAAGAAGAGCTAGAGGAGCTGGTAGAGCTTATTGAGCAACCTCAGCCTCAGCTTCAGGAAGAAGACCCCGAGGAGGAATTCGACAGTGAAGAAGAGTTCGAAGTCGAAGGTGAAGATGATGAGTTTGACGATGAGGAAGAGTTCGAAGTAGAGGAGGATCTTGAATCGGAAAATGACGATGCAGTCATTTGGAAGATAGGTGAAGTTGTTGAGGAGACAGTTGCTGGGGTAGATTTCCTTCCGAGAGAGCCTAGTCTAGAGATTGTTTGGGTTTCAGACAGTGATGTGGAGTCCAAAGAATTATCGGGACCCAAAGGAGAGGACTCTGGTAGTAAGAGTCCATAGTTGGTGTTGGTTTGCTTTCTTTAGGTAGTATATGCTTTTTGTATGTGTCTTTGACCCATGGACGTCATGGATGTTAGGTGTTAATGTTTGGTAGGGATATATATATATATATATATATGTGTGTGTGTGTGTGTGTGTGTGTGTGTGTGTGTGTGTGTGTGTGTGTATGTGTGTATGTATGTATAGGTATGCTTGTACGGATGATGATAACACTCGTAGAAAATATTTTGGCTTGTGCTGGATGTAATTTATATTTTGATGTACAAGTATGAAATCTATGTATTTACTGGTGTAGTTTGGGTGTTATTAATCAGTTCTAATGTGTGTAGATAGTTATATTAACTTAGCTATGGAATTTTGGGGACGAAATTCTTTTAAGGGGGAGGAATGTAACGACCTAGGATTTACGACATCTCGAGTTGTGAATATTAATTTATAATATTCAATAATATTGTATTTTCATATACAGTATTTCCATTAATCAGTAATTAACAGTTGTATACAATTTTCCAAAACCAGTATAATCTAAATTTTCAGATCTATATCAAAATACCGATTGATTAAATTGAATTTCTTGTATATGTGTATTTTGTTTTAAAGGTAAAATATGTATATTTTGTTTTAGATAAAGTATGTGAATTTTGTTTTAGATATAAAATATGTATATTTTATCCTAAAGATAAAATTATAATAGAGAATAAATTAATTAGGAAAATCAAATGCATATATTTTTACATATAAAGAGAATAAAAAATTATATATATAATTTGGATAGAAATACATAATAAAGTAAAAGGATTTTTGATTTTGGGTATATAAACAATATTGTTTATATTAAATAAATAGAGTTTTAAGTTTCTAAAATAATATATATATATATATATATATATATATCATGAATAAGGAAGATTATATATATATGTATATATGTAATGATAAGTTAAAAAGGAAAATTTATAATATTTACAAATAGAAAAATGTTATAAATTAAATGATGTGTGTAATAACCACATAAGTATAAATAGGGGAAACTGTGTGTATATATATATATATACATAGATAACTAATGATTTAGTTTATTTGAAAATAATTTTTATACCGCTTTGAAGTTCTTATAACACATATGAATATAGGGTGTTTAACATATGATGTTATTCTATTTCATTTTTTTTAAAATAACCTATATATTTATATAGGTATATTAACCAAGAAGTATTATTGTAGTTATCTAGTTTCTCAACTTTATTTTAAAATGTATAAATGCAACACTAACTATGTCAAAGACAAATATGGGTTGTCTAACTTCTCAAGTATAATTACATATACCTTAAGTATTCTATGGTTTATATAAATATATAATAATAGGAAAGGTTGCAAGTCATTTACTGTTAACTGAAAAACAAAAAACCAAAACTGTTTTTTATTAAGTAAAACAATTGGAAATTAAGTGATAAATTTTTAATCAGAGAACAAACTAACATCTGGCAGTGAAACACTGATAAAAGATTTTAATAATCATTTCTTTTCTTTTCAAATTACACTCATATCACCTCCAACCCCCAAAATCTCTTTTGAAGTCCATCATCTGATATTGTAAGCTTGTATATATATAGGTTTTAGATCTGTGTAGTTGTTTTAAAATTTTAAACCTGTAGCTTAAGAAAGAAAATGCCTCCGTTCAAATTGTATGCAATCGAAAAACAAAATTTAAAAGAAAAAGAAGAAAAATAAACACCCTGTAACCAAGTCTAGAAATTAAGAAGACAGGAGCATCTCTGTTTTAATTCAAACCCAGGAGATTTTCAAACACAAGTTTTCAGATTTAAAGATTTCAAATTTCAACTTTAAAGTTCTGGAATCAAAATTTGGAAGGTGAGAAACATTTATTTCAAATATGAGATGATTGCTCTGTTGATAGTAAATATATTGATCATCCCAGTTTCAAAGACCAATTTCTCTTAATCTGATTCATTTTTGATGATGATGTAAACTAGGAATCTGTTTATTTTCTAGTATAGTTTGTGTTAAAAATGGTTTGTGAATAAAATTATGCTGTGTAATTAATTAATGGTAGGATTTACAATGAATAATCAATTTTGGTGAAGAATCAATATTTTTAAATCAAGATTTCAAGCATGCAATTTGGTTGCCTGTATGGAAATATGAATTTTAGTAGGAAGATTGTAATTTTTAGTGTTTTAAATTTCGAGAAATTGTTAGATGACCAGTTTTCGTTCAAAAAGGTAATTTTTGTCGATTCGATCGTCATGAGGTGGTGCAGCTTGGTTTTGAGGGGGAAGTTGGACATAGAGGAGGTGACTACCATGGCGGAATTTTGGTTTTGGGTTGGGTTTGGGAGAACGAGTGGATTGTAGTGTTTTGGGAGGCCGGCAAACGCGATCGGTCTGGAAGCATATTGTGCGACCGGGACCCTCAATTTTTGGCAGAGAGGTAGTGTAGCGGGTGGGTTTCGATTGGTGAAGGAGGCGTGGTGGTCAGAGGGGTGCGGTGAGAGCAGTTCGTCGAAGTTGGGCTTCAGGTTTGTTCGATAGTTCGTCTGAGGATTGTTTTTTCGTTGGGGTGAGTTTGAGTCTTCGTCGTGGTGGCGAGGGTGACCAGTGGAAGAAGGGGCATCGACTTAAAGGATTGCGATGTCGGAATTGGCGTTGGAGCTTTAGTGCACGTGCACCGTGTGCACGTGATGTTCGGCAGTGGTAGGTTTTGGAAGGGCGAGGAGTTGGTTCATCAGATTTGGGTCGAGTTGAGTGTTTGGTTCGTTGATCATGTCGAAAGTTATTAGTCAATCAGAGTTGTTTCTTTTCCGATCGTTGCGTGGATGTTGAGTAGATTAGGATGGAATGTTAGTCTGGAACCAGAGGAAGAAGAGGGGAAGAGATTAAGGGAGAAGTGGGTTTTTGGGTCCGGGCTTCGGCTCGTTTGCATTTGTGCGATAAAAATAGGTCTTCGTTTTGTTTTCTTTGCGTCTGGGTTGGGCTTCGGCCTGTTAGCTTTGTTTTGTTTTTAAAATAGAATTTATCAATAAAAGAAAATTTGTATAAAGTAAAAGTAAAATCCATAACATTTTGTTTTTCCAAAGTTATAACAGTCATGTTAATTTAAAGTAAGTATGTTAGAACTAATTTTCTTTAATGTTAAATGTTATTTAAAGTTTTATATAGATAAAGGGATTTTGGAAATAGTAAACTTGATTTACTTTGAAATTAATTAATTAAGGTCATTTAAGTAAATTATTTTATCATATATTAGTTAAGCTTTTAAAATCAATTCTGTTTATTTATACTTGAGTTTTATTTAAATAATTGGAGTATAATTAAGATAATTAAGGAAAAACAAATGTTTATACTTTTGAATTAATTCAAGTTCTTAAGTGATATTATATTTATAATAATTATTTAATTTCACATATAATAAAGCGTTATTAAGAGGATGGTTTGTATCGACGGATGTTACGCCGTCGTACGATCCATTATGAAATTAAATAAGTGAAATTTTACAAAGTTTTACAGACAGAATTAAATCACCGTTTGGTAATAAATGTTGTTGTATAACTTTACGGCCTGTCTGATAAGATGTTCCCAAACTAAATAGATGTGTTAATTGTAGATTATTCAAACTGTTTGACATCTGGTCAGCGGAAGCAAACGCCATTCCGCTAAATAGTTAATTTAACTTCTGTGGATGGTATAAGCTATCTGTCTGATATTATCAATGTAATTGTTTACTAGCAGTAATAATCTTTGATCTGCTTATTCATGCATGTATCTGTTTATTTTCCTATTACTTATATTTAAGATTACAATGTGAATCGATCTTAGAAGCTGATTGATTTTGATTACCTGTATTGACCGTGGATTGTAGCTTGATAAGTACCGTTGAGACCGATAAGCCTTATTCTGTTTGGGTTGATTTTGAACCTAGTTTTGTTTTAAAAATGAGTATTATTTTTAATGATGTTTATAAAAGAATTGATAAATATGTTGGAAATATCAAAAGTAGTTTATTTATTATTTTTTGGAAATCTTTTATAAAGGTATAACTTTATTTTAATTTATAAATTCTTTAAACTATTTCAAATATTAAAATATTTTGTAATAATCATTTAAAAGTTAATTTTTAGAGTAATTAGTATATGAGTATATTTTTCTTCAGTATAGATCTATTTAATATAAATGTTGTTTTAAATAATATATTATAGTAAACTTTTATAAAGAGTATTTTTATTTAATAAACTTGAGAAATGTATTTGGAAATTTTATAAGTATAATTTGGAAAGAAACTGTTTTAATATATATATATATATGTGTCTGTGTGTGTGTGTGTGTGTGCAAAATAAGCTTTCGTAGTAATTTTAATCTATTGGGATTTTAAATATGAATAAGGCTGGATAGTGCAATGCGAAATAACTTGGTTGAATTGATTGATTATTTTGATAGTTAAATAACTGTCTATCAAATCTGCACAGAACTTAACTTTGGAAATATCTAGAGGAGACTTGAATATTATATGGTACGGTTATCGTTCGAGGTGCTATATCGTACATATAAACTCGTTTGTTCTCTAAGACGAATTATATGGAAACCCGTCCACTAACGGTTAGAAGGTGAACTCCGATCTTATATTCCGTCTGTGTATTTCCTAAAGAACCGGGGTTGAGTTTGCCGGGAAATAGCAAACGTTGTTTCGAAGAGACCGAGATCGGATTTATAATCCAAAAACCACTTCGATCCAACAAGTACGTTTTCGTGATGAAGATAAGAGCTTGGAATCGAAGATGGAGTAGTGAAGTGCAAGGACTAATCGCTACTAATCCTGAGGGTGATTCCATAATGGATGTAGTAGGAATAGTGTCTTCGGTTCCGTTCGAACCCGCAACGGACTTGTATGGATGAGTGCTTTCAGAACATCGCCGGGAGGATAGTGTGCATTCTAAATGAAATGTTCTAAAAAGGTAACGCTGAGCCTCGAACCTCATCAATCGGGAATGACTGAAAATCAGGGGATATGCAGCAAAGCTAAGTGGGTAGCACCCAATTAGGGTAAGGTCATCCCAGTCTAGAGGTCCCTTTATATGTCGGCTCTGTGGACAGTTGCTGATCCCAACCGCAGGTTGATCTTACTTGGGCTATCCAGTAAGGGATAGTCCGGTCTTGTGTTGCAGGGGAACGGAGGGGTCCTCGATATGCTGGTCTAGACCAGGTATGGTGATAGGTGGTACCCTAGTGCCTAGTCATTCGCTGGAAATACATTCTCCCTACGTGACCTCTACGGTTTTGTTTGTATACCTATTATGTTGGAATTTAATGAATGTAACAATTTCGGATGTTTGAATAAGTATTTGTATATAGACACTACTATAATATCAGAGTATTTTATAAGAAATGTTTTAGTTATCGTAAGGTAAGAACCTGAAATGTTTATTTCTGGCGTGGTCTTACGAGATACCTTTGATTTGAAAGGGATTTTTAAACTTTAATTAATCAAATTGTGTGTGTTTCTCACGCTGGTTTTATAGACTGACCCGGGCTTGGTGTTTTTCCTATATGCTCGGGTCAGACCGAGCGTATTTCCAGGTTAGCTGGAAGACTGGAAGCTTTAGGAGAGGAGATGGAACCAGGAGATGTATTCATGTAGATGCTTATATTCAATTGTATTGGTTGTGTTGTCAACAAGTTGAAAGGGAAGATTGTTACAAACTGTCCAAGTTGAATGGTTGTAACTTTGATTGAAGTCTGTATGTCTTATTAAAGTAACAATTTGGTTTCATATAAAGATTTGTTTATATTATAGTTTATTCATTCCACTGTGAGATTCTAATTGTTTCTCTTTTCTTCTATCTTCTTTCTATCTTCTACCTTCTTTCTTCTTTCACTATCCATCTTTTCATGCGATTTGGCTGACAAATGTGGTTTAAAATCAGTTTAAATCGGTATGAAAAAATGGGTCGTGACATAAAATCAAGTATGGGGGAGACTCATCTTCTTTTTGATTTTTCAAGATTAATTTTTCATTTTTCTTCCAAAAACTCAAAAAAAATAAAAAATTTCAAAAACAAAAGAAGAATTTTTTTAAGCATTTTGATTTATTTTTAAAGAAACACTATAGGATAAATATATGGTTTTGGTTTGTTAAATTAAATTTTTTGAAAATTTATTCGTTTTAACAAAAATAAAAATGAAGTTTGATTACAAACAACAATGGTTTAACTAGTATATAGGAAGATTCATACGTGTTAATTATTAAATATATCCTAACTGAAAATCTTTGTTTTAAAAAGTGGTTGATTTAAAGTAAAGGATATAAAAATTTTTGTCTTCTAAGTTAAGAGGTGCTAAGATAATTTTGCAAAACTCTCTCTTTCAAAAAAACACATAAAAAAAATAAAACATTTGTGTATATATAAATATTTTCTATTAACACCTACGGTCGACAGGTGTACACACTTTTGTGTACACTCGCCATGCTTTGTACCTTTCTCACATAAGCCCGAAAGGCAGTGCATGATGGGTATATCTGGCCCCAGTTTATCTGAGCTAGGTGTATATATAAAAAAAAAATCTTTTTAATAACGCCTAGAGTCAATAGGTGTTCACACTCGTGTGTTCACTCTCCACGCTCTGTATTCCCCTCACGTAAGTCCACAAAGTAGTGCATGGGTAATATATCTGGCCTCAGTTTATCTGAGTTAAGCATATGTAAATAATGTAAATATCAATAAAATTTTCAAAAAAATAAGAGAGAGTGAGCAAATGAAATCCAAGCACTATTTTTAACTTATTTGATTTGACTTGTTATTGAAAAGAAATGAAAATAACACTTTGATAATCAACTAAGGATCCATCTCATAGTTACACTGCATTATCGACCGAAACAAGAAGTTAAACTATAGTCTATTTGTTATGATAACTTAATTTTTGTTGGAAATTTTGACGAGTAAATGACTTAAATTTTCAAGATAATAACCAAAACCTATATTTAACTTATCTGTGTCGATTTAAAAGTGAATCCTTCATTTTAAATATTTTCAAAAACTCGCATTCATCTCTTTGTAAATAAATCTTGCATTGCATTTGGATTTTATGGGTAGTATCCGCTGAAAACCCTCACGACATAACACTCGTCCTACTAGGGACACCCAGAGGTTTAACGGCTTGTTGCATACACTCAATGCAATCGTGCTTCCTATGAAAACGGATTTATCTTAGTTTTTATTTATTCGAGGACGAATAAATAGATAAGTGTGGGGGTATTTGATGTGCACGTAAATGTGTATTTTTTTACCACCATATTTAATTATTTAAATTGAATAATTGATCATATTGGGTATTTTAACTTGTTAAACCAAATTCAAATTATTTTCAAATTTTCACAATTTCATCTTCATATAAGGGCAAAACGGTCATTTGTGTGCATAGATTTCTTTGAGAAAAATTAATTGGAAATTTTTATATACTTTTGTGTAGGAATTTGATCTCAAATAGGAGTGGTTTCATGATGACACATGCATGCACAAAATGAATACAAGGGAATGAAGATGAAAATAATTCAAAATGAAGAACATGGAGGACCCCACCTACCCACCACCTTGATGTACAAATTAGAGGCTAATGCACATGCTTATGGAATTAATGGCTTCATGTACACTTGAACAATGATTAGTAGAAGCTAATGATTACTTGGCCTCCACGCTTTCTCAAGGGTATTTTGAGCATTCCCCAAAAATATGAATTAGGGTTTAACACATGTATATATACCCCTTATGTTTCACGTAAGTCTCCTCTTCCTCAGTCTCTTTTTCAGGCTATCTTCTCTTAGGAAAATAAAATGAAAGCTCTCTTTATTTTCATGGCTACTTAGTCATTTCTTCTTTATGTAATTCTTTTTTTTATGCAATTTAATACATGTTCTTTTCCTTTTCTTGTTTATTTCCTTTCATGTTGTAGTGTAGATCTCTTTTATTTTATGCAAGTAGAATAGTAGTTTTCTTTTCCATTAGCTTTCATTTTCCTTTTCTTTTCTTTTCTTTTTGCTTTCATATTGCTAGCTACATTTTTTAATCAAATGACAAATATGAGAGGCTAAACCCCTTCAATTTAGGGGTAATGAAGCTCTCTAATGATGTAGCTTCAACTATTTTTCAATTCATGCTCTCTTTATGTGCTTAATGATGATGATAGAAGAGGTTTACTAGTTGTTTTTGCTTTGAATTTTATAGCCTATATTGTAGACACCAAATAGGCTATGCTTAAACAATCACTAACACAAATGCCTCTTCATCAAAATATGATTATAACATAAGAAAGTGATTTGAAATTAAAATTTGATGGTCTATATTTCTAATCAATAGTTAATAGGCCGTAATTAAAATAGATTTCATTTTCATTTTCTTTGTCAAGTTTCATGGAAGTTAGTAAGTTCTTTAAGGGATGTGTTATAGTTTGATGGCTTATGTTGGCTAATCAATAGCACAAATATGTCATACTTATGATAAGCTCATCAGTTAAAAAGCTAATGACCATAAAAGAGAGATCATGATTTCATGTGTTGAATTATGTGATCTAGAGAGTGGATTTGTTCTCTAAATTGTCATTTAACACTTATATTTGCGTCTTTTTTTAGTTAGTTAGCTAATTTTCTAATTTTCTAGCTTAACATTCTCTTCAACCTTGGTTTAATTTGATTGAATAGAATTTTTGAAATCAATAATTCCTTACGGATCGATCCGTATTCGCCACGTACTATAAGTGTAAGCCTTGTGCTTGCGGTTATTTTTATTATAAAATTCGTTTGGCTATTTTCTAGTTGATAGACATTTAGCCGTCCGAACAAAAATTCAAAATTATAATTTTCCATGACAAAAATATGGTTGCTGTAACCACCAAGTAACGATTTATTTGAAAATCATAAAATAGTTTGAATTTTGGTTTGAAAATTTTAACATAAGTATATCAAAGTAAATGATATCATATAAAATAATTTCATGAAAAGATATGCAATTTATAATTTCCGAGATTTTCTAGAATATTTGTAACAACCCGTTATTTCGAAACATTCGCATCCGCACATGTCGGACGTGAATTGCTCAAAACAACATATTGTTAATTTTATATTCGGCAAAACTCAGCATATACAGTAAATAAATAAATCACAGAATCACAGACACGGAATATTACAAAAATAAGTAGGTGAATAGAATAAATAGTAATTCATGAAGATACTATATAAACATCAGAGTTTGAAATAAAATACAACAAAAATCTCAAATACAGAGCAGTCTCGAATACAAACAGACGCCAAGTCTGAACAAAACAACTGGATAGCTGAAAGCTGAATAGACATAGATGGATCTCCAAGTGAAGCACCAACTCCAATGGCGAGTCTCAAATGCTGTGACACTAAGTCTGACCCGAGCGTAAAGAAAAATACAAAACACACGAGTCAGGATTATCATTCTTATATTAATAAATTCAACTCAAGTGAAATGTCAACAAAAATAAGTAACTTAAAGGATGCTTCAGATTTCCTTCCTCTAAGGATCCGTGGAACTATCTACTATGTAGTAATATACGCTATTATAATATGTTTATGGTAAAGTAAAAGTATTAAAATAGCATTAAGGCGTTACCTATATCCCTATTAACATGTTTTTATATATTCCCATCGTCTATACAGTACTGTAATTCCTCCATAAACTGGAGGACTATCAGAGGGCACTCCATAAGTATAGTACAAACCAAACTCGTAGAAGACGTGATAGAGCATCCGACAAGGCACTCGAGGCAATGCCAAGGTAGTTATATCATTTGTGTATCTGGACTGGTGGTAACGCATGGTAGCTACTACCGCCCACCTCGTGACACACTCCCAAACCAAAGGTGCACCCAATCAAATCACAAAAGCAATAGAATGGTGTAAAAACCCGCATATTTTACATTTGTGTATTTAAATGTTTTACTTAAATATAGCATCGTCAGTTGGATTATAACTCAAAATGCTACTTTTTGCAAACAGTCAAATTAGGACTCGAGGCCACTTCCATTGAGTTCGAAATGACATTTGCGACCTTTTTGAGAATAAACATTGATATGTTTGGAGTTAGCTAGAATTTCGACCTTTTCACTTAGGGATTTGGGTTTGGGTTTCAGCCCATTTACCCCAACTTAAGACCCTAGCTCCACCCACACTCCTCTTCATCCATTTCATTTCTATTTCCTAACACTTTAAGCTTTAGGAACAATGGGGAAAGAGATTGGAAATTAGAATTCCTAATCCCTAACTCCTTTGCAAATTCAAGTTCTAACTCCAAAATCCAAGAGAAGCTTAGGTAAGTATCACCTTCTTCTTCTCCATCTCAATCTCTCTCCAATTTCAGAAATTTCCTATAACCTAACTTAGGAAATATTTTTCTTATGATATTAGATTAGAGCTTTTAGAGTTGGGATTGAAGAGTGGTTGATCCTCCTTTCTTTTCAAGCTTCTCCTTCCTTGTTTTGTGTAAAAGGTGAGATTTTTATCTCACATCCATGTCCATAACTATCATATGGTCAAGTATGAATTCCTAACATCTATTCATCTTCATTTGGTTTTGATTTGAATTGATTTGGTGAACATTTCATTTTGGTGTTTTGAAGTTAAATCTTTAAAAAATAATAATAGCTTCGATGTTTGAACATGTCTTTGGGGTGAGTCGAAGAGCCTATAGGACAGGGTTGTTGCATGGCATAAATCCCTAGTTGCAATTGCTCGATCGATCATCTCCGTTTGGATTCTTGCCCCTTTGGGGACTAGGCTGGAAATACTGGAAAACTGGTTCCAATCGACTGGCACTCTGAGTCCAGTCGACTGACCTGGAGCCCGATAGTTTTGCAGGCATTGGGCCAGTCGACTGAACTCAGTGTCCAGACGACTGACCTGCTGCTTCATCCCAATTTGCCTATTTTGCTTGAAATTCCAATTTTTATTGATTCATGATTATCCGAGTTGTTATTATCATTTATACGACTTTGATGACTTCTATTTTAGGATTTTTGGGGAATATCCATTTTGATGGATTTGGTATCGATTTCTTTGGATTTAATTCACGTCTTCGAATGTGAATTTTGGTGATTTGATTGTGTTTACAATCATTTCTATGGTTTGTCACTTTTAAATACAAAGGTTTCTATACTAGTAGTAAATATTCAAACTCTTTCTCAACGATGATTTCAACTCCATTTTTAATACAAAGCTTGTTTCTAAAACCGTTTTCCAATCCATCAGTATACACAAACCTTTACCTCATTCGTTGGAGAAATCTAATTAAACGGCTTAGTAAAACTAGTGGTATGAAACGCTTGCGTTTACTTCGTCGGTTAATTTTTGGACTTGTTCGATTGAAACTCTTGTGACAATTTTATGAGTGGAGATCTACAATTTGTTCGTGAATATTTAAGTTAAGTCAGTGGTTATGGGACATAAAGCTAAACTCATTTATTTACTAGCTCACCGTAATCCACACTTTTTATTGATCATTGATGATCATTTTGTGATTAGACTTGCGATATGCGATGTCTCTTTGTCCACGCAGAGGACTATAGCTTGTTTTATTGAGTTTCATCTCATTTCTTTTATAGGCTAACGACCTATGCATTCTTTTGAGTTTCGACTCATTCTTGTAGGCTAGCGACCCATGTTCTTTTATGGAGTTCGGCTCATCGGACATACCGTTGTACTACGTCGTTGTTCCGGCTTATCAGGTTCATCGGGCATACCATTGTACTACGTCGTTGTTTCGAATTATTCGAGTTTTAGGTTCCTCGAGCGTACCGTTGTACTACGTCGTTGCACCGGCTCTATGGTTAGCGACCATGGGATAGCGTCACGTTTATGATACACGTGTTGGAGAGTTTTCATGCTCCCGTTTATGATAGGCCTCCCCTTTTTTGTGATTTCTGGATTTCTAATTAATGATTTCTAGAATTTGGGTTTCCCCAATTTTTATGATTGGCAATGATATGTTAGCCAATATTCGTGGTTTGGTGAATATGGTAAAGAATATGACATTCTTTTTGATGTTATGAGATTTTTGAGACATTGTATGATTTTTATGTTGTTAAATGTATACTTTTCATAGTATGGCATAATTGTTATCATATGTTTTCTTCGTATATCTTATTCTATCTCATTTTTTCTAATATTTATAGCTGGACTGATTCGTTTATTATTTTCTTATTAAATAATACTCGGGTTAGACCGAGATATTACAGGTGCTTCTACTTGACTCCTTATCAGGAATTATCATCTAACTTTTGTCTAACGACATTAGATTGGTAGTTTTTGTTGTTAAACCTTTGAGATAGAGACTCCTTGATGTATATATATTCTTTTATCTAGCACTTGAATCTATTCTTTTGTGATATTGTGTATCTTGTTTGACCATTACTCTGATGTACATTTCTATGTGTTATATCATATCTATTTCCGCCTTTGTGATATGGATATCTGTGACTGATTTATGTTATGTTTATTTCTGCATTTTTTTCCGAAGACCACATAGTCACTATGTAGTAGCTTTGAGTTTGTATCGGCATGTCGGATTTCCTTTTGAAATGAAGTGCATGTTATACTATGTGACAAATCGGTGCTCGCACAAAGCAATTACACGGATGGTCGCTCCTCAACAGCCTTATTCTTCGTGCTAGTTGACGGTATTACTCCGTAGTGTCCTTGGCTAGCGTGATTATAGAGGTGGGGCGCCACAGTTTGGTATAAGAGCGAAACTTCAGAACAATGTAGAATAATCTAGCAAGGATCATTGTCCTAAGTCTTTCTTAGGAGTCGTGTTTTAGGATTTATCCGAGTCTTTGGATCTGTTCTTTCCTAATTTCTTTTATCATTCCTTGTTTTATCAATCAAGTTTGTTTGATATTCATTCTGAGAATAACCTTTTTCTTCTTCTTTCTTTCTTAAAGAAGAGAAATGGTTAGATCTAACCGACCCAGTGCCAGACAATCTAGTGCTACTCCCCAAGATGGAGCATCTATGTCTGCCCAACAAGTTCTTGATCTTGTAAAGAATTCTCAAGCTATCGGACCCATTCCCAAGCCTACTCATCTTAGATTTGGATTTGCATGCTTATGCAAAGACTATACCGATTTGGGTGGAAAGCCATTTAAAGGATCCGAAAGTGTTATAGAAATCCAAGCTTGGCTTAGATCATGCGACCGCATCTTTTCTCGCATGAATCTTGTTGATCTCCATTGAGTCCAAGTGGCTTCTAGCATGCTCCAAGAAAGAGCATTAGATTGGTATGAGCTTTTAGTTTCGGAGATTATCGAAGCAGATCTTACTTGGGAGCGATTCCGGGAACGATTCGAATTAAAGTTTGTGCCGGAGGCTAAAAAGTAACTTTGGCCCGACATTTTATTGACCTTGTTCAAGGTGAATCTTCTGTGACGGATTACGTCGCACTTTCGAATCTCTCTCTAAGTATGGGGTCGAGTATATTAATACCCCATTGAAGAAAAGTCAAAGGTTTATCTATGGGTTGAATAAGAATCTTAAAAAGCCTTTACTTCTAAAACTAGAAGTTTCTTTCGATCAGCTTATTGATATCGTTCTTCGACTTGAAGAGGCCGATAATGAAAGTGATGTTGAAGTTGTGGGTGCCAAACAGAACTTCAACAATAACATGAAGAGGCCTATTAAGTTCAAAGGCCTCAATCCCAACAAGAAAGGAAAACAAGAAACTCCGGTAGCAAAGGCTCCTACCTCTAGTCGTGGACAATGGTACAATTGTGGTTCCATGGACCGCTATGCAAGGGAGTGTCCGAAACCCTTTATTGTCGCTATTGCAAAGATTCGGGTCACCATATATCTTCTCGTCCCAAACTTCAAAGTAGGAGAGAGGGAAAGCTAAATGTGCCTGATGACACTTCTCATGGTTAGGGTACTTCTCATTCAATCCTTGATGGCATTTGTTTTGTGATCATCCTATTTGAGTTCATGTTGATATGGGTTCATCTCATTATTTTTATATCAAAAGAACTTGTTGATTTCTTCTCGTTAAATATTTTGGGCTTGATGACTTCGCTGAGAATTGCTATCCGGATAGTGGATCCGCAATGCCCGGTTTTTTTTGAAAAGATGTCGAAATTATTTTATGTAACTATTCTTTCCGGGCCGATTTGCATGTTATGCGTTACTTAGGCTTCAGAATTGATTTTTGTGAAAGGATTGGCTTGATTTTTATGAAGCCATGTTCCATGTCCCGAGTGGACTATTCATCTTCAACATTTTCAATCTGTTAAGCAGATTTCTATTTTTCTTTATGATTTCGATTCCAATTTGGTGGCATCATTTTATTCTTTAAACCCACATGATGAGGAAAATGTAATTTCTCTCATTTTAGTAGTTTGCGAATTTTTCGGTATTTTTGAGCTTGTCTTAGGGACATCGCCTAAGTAATCTTTTGTGTGGTGTTAAGGTCTTCTTAGTCTGACTTTGCCACTAGTTTTCATTAGCTATGAGTTGCGGACGATAGCGTTCCCCTTACCGCATTCCACACTCGTTATGATTCTTATGAATGACTAGTGATGTCATTCGAGTTGTCCAGCTTATTTCATCCATCTTATTAATCGAGTATTCGGCAAATATTTCGATGAGACCATCCTTGTGTTCATTGAATTTGAATGAAAACAACAACTTAAAATTTTGCAAATCTTTTTCATAGGATTTATTTATAAGTATAATTGGATTTTTATTCTTAAAACGAGCAAAGAATATTCGTAAATTTTTTAAGGAATACTTTTATCATAAAGAAGATGATTTTGTGTTGTTTTGCCTGTTGAGGGCTTTAAGAATTCTGGTCGATGCGCTTGATCAACGTTATCGATAGGAATTTCCTAAACGCTATGATGAGACAATCAGACACAGTAAACTGACTTGGAATAAATAAATTTTTCTAGAGAGATGATTACATAAAGTTAATTGTAATTTTGAAAGTTTTAGCTTTTCGGGAAAGAGGATCAATTAAAAGAACTCTTTTCCGATACTCCTATCTTATGATTCCCGAAGGGAATCAAGACTTCACTGTTTGTACCGATGCTAGTTGTATTGGTTTTTGTGCTATTCTCTTACGTAAGAAAACGTTCTATCACTTATGCTTCTATACAATTAAAGCCTATTGAGACTAGGTATGCCACTCATGATCTAGTGCTCGCGGCTATTGTTTTTGCATTTAGAAATTGGCATCATTATTTTTGGGAGAGAAATTTGTTCTCTACACCGATCATAAATCTTTGGAGTATTTATTTTCTCAAAAGGGACTTAATTTGCGTCAACAACGTTGGCTCGAGTTCCTTGCATCTTATGATCATGATATTCTTTATATTCCCGGAAAGGGGAATCGTGTTGCTGATGCACTTAGTCGTAAATAACAAATGGTTGTTTCTTTGATGATGTCCAAATGTAATAACGTTTTTGACAGGTTCATCTGACGTATCGTTATTGTACTACTTCATTGTCCAATTTATTTGAGTTTCGGGTACATCGGACGTACTGTTATTATACTATGTCGTTGTTCCAAATTATTCGGGCATACCGTTATTGAATTTCGTCGTTTCACCGACTCGATTTTCTGCTATTCATGACACTTTTCCACGCCTCTCTACTATGGAAATGCCTTATGGATTCCGGTTCTATTCTTGAGCCCGGTGTTATTGAAGAAATTGAAGTTTCACCTAATTTGACTTATGAACAACTTACTCTCTCCTGTTCTTTAGGGTGAACTTCTTACTACAAATTTTCTTTTGTGTTGATATGCTTCTATGGTTGTTACTTTTTATTTTTTTTCTTAAATATTGCGTGGACACAATTTCTTTAAGGAGGGGATTCTGTAACAACCTGCATATTTTACATTTGTGTATTTAAATATTTTATTTAAATATATCATCGTTAGTTGGATTATAGCCCGAAATACTACTTTCTGCAAATAGTCAAATTAGGACTCGAGACCACTTCCATTGATTTCGAAATGATGTTGGCGACCTTTTTGAGTATAAACATTGATATGTTTGGAGTAAGCTAGAATTTCGAACTTTTCACTTAGGGTTTTGGGTTTGGGTTTCAGCCCATTTATCCCAACTTAAGACCCTAGCTCCACCCCCACTCCTCTTCATCCATTTCATTTCTATTTCCTAACAGTTTAAGCTTTAGGAGAAATGGGGGAAGAGATTGGAAATTAGAATTCCTAAGCCCTAACTCCTTTGCAAATTCAAGTACTAACTCCAAAATCCAAGAGAAGCTTAGGTAAGTATCACCTTCTTCTTCTCCATCTCAATCTCTCTCCAATTTTAGAAATTTCCTATAATCTAACTTAGGAAATATTTTGCTTATGATCTTAGATTGGAGCTTTTAGAGTTGGGATTGAAGAGTGGTTGATCCTCCTTTGTTTTCAAGCTTCTCATTCCTTGTTTTGTGCAAAGGTGAGATTTTTATCTCACATCCATGTCTATAACTATCATTATGGTTAGGTATGAATTCCTAACATCTATTCATGGTCATTTTCTTTTGATTTGAATTGATTTGGTGAACATTTCAATTTTAGGTGTTTTGAAGTTAAATCTTTAAAAAAATCCTAGCTTTGATGCTTGAACATGTCTTTGGAGTGAGTTGAAGAGCCTATAGGACTGGGTTGTCGCGTGGCATAAATCCCTAGTTGCAATTGCTCGATCGATCGGCTCTATTTGGATTCCTGCCCCTTTGGGGACTAGGTTGGAAATGCTGGAAAACAGGTTCCAGTCGACTGGCACTCTGATTCCAGTCGACTGACCTGGAGCCCGAGAGTTTTCCAAGCATTGGGCCATTCGACTGAACTCAGTGTCCAGTCGACTGGCCTGCTACTTCATCCCAATCTGTTTATTTTGCTTGAAATTCCAATTTTTATCGATTCATGATTATCCGAGTTGTTGTTATCATTTAGACGACTTTGATGACTTCTATTTCAGGATTTTTGGGGAATATCCATTTTGATGGATTTTTAAATTCACGTCTTCGAATGTGAATTTTGGTGATTTGATTGTGCTTACAATCATTTCTATAGTTTGTCACTTTTAAATACAAACGTTTCTATACTGGTAGTAAATATTCAAACTCTTTCTCAAAGATGATTTCAACTCTGTTTTTAATACAAAGCTTGTTTCTAAAACTTTTTTCCAATCTATTAGTATACACAAACCTTTACTTATTCGTTTGAGAAATCTAATTAAACGGCTTAGTAAAACTAGTGGTATGAAACGCTTGCGTTTACTATGTCGGTTAATTTTTGGACTTGTTTGAAACTCTTGTGACAATTTTATGAGTGGAGATCTACAATTTGTTCGTGAATATTTAAGTTAAGTCAGTGGTTATGGGACATGAAGCTAAACTCATTTATTTACCAGCTTACTGTAATCCACACTTTTTATTGATCATTGATGATCATTTTGTGATTAGACTTGCGATATGCGATGTCTCTTTGTCCATGCAGGGGACTATACCTCATTTTATTGAGTTTCGTCTCATTTCTTTTATAGGATAACGACCAATGCATTCTTTGGAGTTTCGACTCATTATTGTAGGCAAGCGACCCATGTTCTTTTATAGAGTTCGGCTCATCGGACGTCACGTTGTACTACGTCGTTGTTCCGGCTTATCAGGTTCATCGGGTGTACCGTTGTACTACGTTGTTGTTTCGAATTATTCGAGTTTCAGGTTCCTCGGGCGTACTGTTGTACTACGTCGTTGCACCGGCTCTTTGGTTAGCGACCATAAGATAGCGTTCTGTTTGTGATACACGTGTTGGAGAGTTTTCATGCTCCCATTTATGATAGGCCTCCCCCTTTTTGTAATTTCTGCATTTCTAATTGATGATTTCTAGAGTTTGGGTTTCACCAATTTTTATGATTGTCATTGATATGTTAGCCAATATTTGTGGTTTGGTGAATATGGTAAAGAATATGACATTCTTTTTGATGTTATGAGATTTTTGAGATATTGTATGATTTTTGTGTTGTTAAATATATACTTTTCATAGTATGGCATAATTATTATCATACGTTTTCGTCATATCTCTTATTCTATCTCATTTTTTCTAATATTTATAGCTAGACTGATCCGTTTATTATTTTCTTATTAAATAATACTCGGGTCAGACCGAGATGTTACAGGTGCTTCTGCTTGACTCCTTATCAGGAATCATCATCTGATTTTTGTCTAACTACATTAGATTGGTAGATTTTGTTGTTATACCTTTAAGATAGAGACTCCTTGATGTATACATATTCTTTTGTCTAGCATTTGTATCTATTCTTTTGTGATATTATGGATCTTGTTTGACCACTACTCTGATGTACACTTCTATGTGTTATATTCATATCTATTTCTGCCTTTGTGTTATGGATATCTGTGACTGATTTATGTTATGTTTATTTCTATATTTGTTTCCGAAGACCACATCACCACTGTGTAGTAGCTTTGAGTTTGTATCGGCAAGTCATATTTCCTTTTGAAATGAAGTGAATGTTATACTATCTGACATATCGGTGCTCGCACAAAGCAATTACATGGATGGTCGCTCCTCAACAGCCTTATTCTTCACGCTAGTTGATGGAATTACTCCGTAATGTCCTTGGGTAGCGTGAGTATAGAGGTGGGGCGCCACAAATGGTATCGAAGAAATGTGTCCGATCGGAGGAATGACCTCACTAGGCCCGGCGTGGCTCCTGTTTTTGCCGCATCAAACTGACTCACGGGAGTTAGGGTTACATAAATACCATATAGAATCGTCACCAAACCATCCTACTTCATTTTGGAATCTTCACCACGTACACAGTTGTTAAAGTGGTTTTGGTATAAGCATAGAGTATGACAATATCTGATCCCGGTCTCTTTAACAACCAGCGCTTATTTCAGACCGTGGTCATTTAATTTCAAATAGTTCATACATTATATCAAAATATCATATTCATTTCAAAACCATATCAATTTGATATCATTACTTAAAACAATATTCATTTCTAGAATTGTAACAGTTTCAAAATTATAATGCTTTCGAAACCATAGCACTTCTGAAATCATAACACTTCGATTTAAACAATTTAGATATTGAAAATAGTATATAAATAAATAGTTATAAATCAAAAATAGTTTATATAATAAAATAATTTATATATTAAAATAATTTATATATTGAAATAATTCGTATAATAAAATAGTTTTCTCCAGTTTTACAAATCGATTTAAATCGTCTTAAATTCCAACATTCAAGTTAAATCCATTCCAGTTCAACCACTTCAATTTAAAGTTCAAAGATTCGAGTTTAAATATTCAAACATTTACAATATAAATTTCACTTATATTTCAACATTTAACTTTAAATTTATTCAAATTGGAAACTATTCCCTTAACCATTTTATAACAATTTATTTAAATCCCAATTTATATATTTACGTCAATATTAAATATTCAATCTCAATTTTATTCGAAATTGAGAATATTCATTTTATCGCTTTTATCAAATCGAGTTATAATCATATCTTTTCAAAATCTCAAAACCAACAAGTTTAAATCAATTCTTTCTTAAATTCAATTATTATCCAACTTAAATTCCAAGTCAACATTAATTTATCTACCCAACCTTTGTTATTAAGGTTATAATCTATTTTAAAATATTAATATACATTTTAAATAAATATTTTAAAACATATTATATAAATTTTATTAAATTAAATTTTAGTATTAATTGTATTTTGTATTAAATCTTATTTTATATATTTTTTAAAATAATAAAATTATAAGAAAATCATAAAATTTATATTTTTCAAACTAACTTATAAAATAAAATTTCCAAAACATATTAGTTTAAAATCTAAATTTTATACATATATAGAAATTACATTTATAAATATTATATAAAACAGGCATATATCATCAGTAACAAATTTAAATGTACACAACATGATATGGTGTCATGCATTACAGGTGAACAATTTGTAGATAATGGCATATCATATTTAACAATTAAATAACTAGTAATTAAAAATTAACAGCATATTTCAATTGTCATTTCAGGTGAAATTCAATTTACTAACTATAAGAATGTTAATCGTGAGTGATTGCTCACCTTTCGAGGCTAGAGAAATTTGACAATGGAATGAGTTACGAATCCAAGCACGAATTTCAAAGCAAAGCAAGATTGGCACGAATTCGACGGACGTAGCTGATAAATAGGAATCGATGAGAATGAATCCAAAAAAATTAAAGTCTAATATTAACACATATTAGAATAAGATACAAAATATTTATAATATTTTCAAACTCAATATTTTAGCTTTAACACCTATAAAATTATATATATATATACATACATACATACATATATATATATATTTCAAAAGTCTATTTTAAAACATGAATTTAAAATAAAGTCTATATACATAAATTTCAAATCAATATTAAATTTAAGCACATATAAAATAAAATCTCTATATGTGTTTGCATCCAAACCCCTATATACATATATACATATATACATATATATACACTTTAGGACCTAATTGAAAGCTTCAGCAATGTATGTATGTATAGGCTTACCTATTATGTGTATGTATATATATATATAACCAGTTGGACAAATACACATATCAAAACCTCTATACATTATAATAAAACCAGGCTCTATAAGCTTTATAATGCTTATAAAAACACATACAAGTATAGATGTGTTAAAAAAACTCTTATATAACATATACTGTAAATCATACATACGA
The DNA here is from genome assembly GCA_030765085.1 of Allium cepa. NCBI lineage: Eukaryota > Viridiplantae > Streptophyta > Magnoliopsida > Asparagales > Amaryllidaceae > Allium > Allium cepa. The sequence continues at coordinate 677,863,395 of CM060932.1, read as the reverse complement.
CAAACATATATTATATATATATATATATATATATATTCAACTAATATAGTTAAACTAACATGCATATAATATTATATTTTAAACTTCTCTATAAGCAACAGATTATATAAATAAATTCATATAACTTATGCGATAAAACCAACAAACTGGTATATATAAACAACTTATATATAACTTTTACACTATAACCAATAAAATATATTTATATAGACTAAAATATACAACTCTGTACATATAAATACATATAGATTTACCTATATACTTATATACCGGTTTATATACATATATTGAAAATAAAATCTTTATCTTATATATATACGTGTGTGTGTCTATATATATATATATATTCAAACAAATATCATATAACTGGAAAGAGCATATAACTAAACATATATGTTATTCAAAACAAATTAGGTTCATTTTAAAAGAGCATAAACTGAAAAGAGCTAAACAAATTATATATATCTATAGTATATATATGTACATATAGCTCAAATTATTAACATAAATATAAACATACATTCTACAATTTTACTTTCATCAAAACAAAAAAAATCTGTATGGTTCACTTATACATGAAAGCCTTTGAATATATAAATATATGTTTACCTTTTTCTTTTTCTTTTTTCCTTTTTTTTTGTAAAGAAACGGCTGCGGGATCTGGAAAAAACTAGGAGGAGGAAGTAGAGGGAGGAGCTCGGCTGTGCTCGGGTTGACCAGGTAGGAAGGCCGCAGGTGGGAGGAAGGATTGGGTTGGAGGCTGAGCTTCGAACAAGGCAGGTGGATTCATGGTCGAGGAGTGATGGAAGGGGATGGTTGTATGCCGTGGAAGGTGACGAGTACTGACGTGAAGGTCTTGGTAAAAGGAAAGAAATAATGGAAGAATGGGTTTTTGGAAAAATAAATAGGGAGATGGACAGGCCTAGGAGAGATTGTATATATGCAGCCTTACACGTTACTTAGTTTAGTATAATATATTTTCAGAAATGACATGACAGAAAGAATGTGAACCAATCTGGATTGAAATGGTAGATTGAAACATGGGATAATAAAAGCTAGAGGTTGGATTTTCGAAATCATGAGAGCAGGTGGCCAATCGTTTCTCAAGGTGGATAACGAAAGGTAAAATGAAGACCAACATCTCAAAATACAGAACAGGTACAACAAATCATCTTTCGAATTTGCCGCTTACCAGACACCGAACTATACAAATGAATATACTGCGGGGACCAGCATGACGAGACGATCAAAACGGTACTTAGATATTAGCAATACGACCATTCTATCGAAAGCTGATATTCGATACCGAAAATGCTGCTAAAACGCCGAAAATAAGATAAAGGAGTAATAGTAGTTCAAATTTGGCAAAACGGAATATGATGTCTCACTCAGAAGATGATTTACAAATTTATTATATAAAAATATCCAGGTTTGGAAAACATTTTATTATCATCAATTATTAACTGATTTAAATTTAAATAAAAATTAGACAACAAAATAAGCTTCCATATTTTCTGATAAAAATTTACCATTTGCTATGTTTATATAGACGTATTTCAAATGTCAATTTTTATTTCAAAATTTTATTATTTATAATTTCAAAAAAATCGGTTAATTACGTTGTTAAAACCACTAAAGTTTACGGGTCATTACACTCTCCCCCACTCAAATCTTTTCCCGAGGTAGGAGAATAGAAACAGCTAGAAAGAAAATAGATTTGAAATATAAAATACCAGATATATCATTTAATTCCAAACCATATAAATTTCATTTATTTTAAAATTGGTTTATATTCAATTAATTGATTCGATTTCATTTTATATAATCAATCAAATATATTATGTTCACATTTGATTGGTTTCATCTCCATATATTTTTATTCAATTGATTTGTTTCCCATTTATTAAGATTTATTACAAAAAAATTCGCAATGAAATTTGTTTTATTTTACTCATCTATTTAATCTATTGATCAACCATCGTTAATTCAATCTCAACATTCAACTTCAACTATTCAAAACTATATAGCTTTCAATTTTAGATAAATTAATATTCAACAATTTGGTTTAATCCGTTTTATTCAACTAATAAATAGTCATTCAATTTAAAATTGATTTTTTTCATTTTATCAACATTTCTTTCAAACAAATTCATTTTTAAAATAACTCATTTATTTTATCCATTTATCTTCAGCTAAGTTGATTCCACTAAAATTCAAGTTCACTATTCTTAAATTCATATTTATTTGCTTAAATAGTCTTCTCTTTTATTTATTTAATTTATTTCAATTAACATATTTTGCAACTTAAATTAAGTGTATACAATTTATAACCATATATTATTCAACAAATAAATTTTCCTTTTTTGTTATCCAATTTATTATCCTTAATTCCCTTAACAAAATATCAGTTTTGATATCCTATTACTTATATCATAGTGTATATTATCCAATTACATTCTAATTTCATTTAAACTTTATAGGTATGTTATTTTAATGTTTCTGAGTGTAATTAAACACTATACAAATTTTCCTTTCAATTACACCCTTTCCATTTATAAAATTTTAGTTTGAACATTTTATTATTCAAATTTCCTCTTGTAAAATCTCCGATTACAAATTCATTAATATTTTAACTTTTTGAATATTTGAGGTAAGTTATATATTATTAGAATGCAATTTAGAATTATACGAATAATTTTTATTCAAATTTAACTATTTCAAGTTAGTTAAATTTCATATATCATTTTAGTTATTCCAATTATTTAAAAATTTCTCTTTATTTCAATAATCGAAACCATTTCGTAATATTAAACTTAAGATTCAAATTTCCGGTTTCACTTCAAACAACTTTGAAATAATAATATATGTACATAATTTTATAAATCAACTCATACTCAAGAAATTTCAAATCAATTTCTTTTTCCAAAACAAAAATGCAGTCAAGCTACCAAGTGGCCTCTCTGCTCTTAGACTCGAAAATGAATGTTGTTGATGCTGCAGTCATCATCGAAATTATTTTCCAACGACAAAAAAGGAGAGTACTGATTTCTTCATTTAAAACTCTTTGGAAACAACTTTCCTTCAAAAATACTTATAAATAATATATTTTTAAAAACATGGAAAACCAAATTTATAAATGCACCGGAAATTAAGTTCTCAGTTCTTTAATTTATATTCATTTCATTTGCGAAATAGCTTTATAACCATATTTAAAATTTCATCTCCTTATAATAAACAACCATAATTAAAAGGTTTAGGGATGTTAAAAAAATAATAAATGATAATATAATATTATCATTTCGAACATCCAATTCATTTAATTCTTAATGTCATAAAATTATACTTTTATATATAAAATATAATCATATACAAAACTATTTCATTTACAAAATTTGAAAACAATATTGTGTCAGTTTGCTATGTTCAAGTGTTTTGGAATTCCTATCGATAGCGTTGATTAGACGAATCTATCGAACCCAAAATCAAACTTAACAATTCAAACAACACAATATATAAAACATTTAAATTTTAAATACAAATACACTCCCTTACTCGATGATTCTAGAATGGATTTCAAAACAAGGATAGAGATCCAAATTTAGAGGAACCCAGATCAAGAAGAATTCTAACTAGAAGATAAGCTCAAAACGAAGATAAGATTATTAAATAACAAAAGAGAAAAGATGGATAGACTTATATAAATCGCAGGTGACCTTAACCTGGTCAACCTTGACTTTAAGAATAAGATCGAGGCAAAGTAAGATTGATCACAAGAGAATTACCCCGGTCGTTTACTAGACAAACATTCGGGCATAGCAAGAGATATCGGCATCTAACCCGAGGATACAGAAATCTCTGGTGAATCAATGCTTGTTGTAAAGGAGTTTCACCCCTTTACAAATCATACGGTGGAGCTATGGGATGCTCAAAATCAAGAAAACACGAACAGAGAGAGACAAAAATGGAATTTAGAACAAAAGGGAAAGTTCTGAAATAATGGATTTCAGAACAAAAGGGAAAGTTCTAAAATTCAAAAGAAGTCCAAATCAAAAGGGGGAGAAATTTTAAGCTCGAACGAACGTTATTTTGTCATTAAATTTACTCTATATGCTAAGTTTTGCCTAAACCAAAGCTTGATACCAATTGTAACGAACCGGTATTTTGAACCATTCGCATCCACACATGTCGGATGTGAATTGCTCAAAATAACAGATTGTTAATTTCATATTTGGCAAAACTCAGCATATACAATAAATAAATAAATCACAGAATAACAGATACAGAGTATTACAACAACAAGCAGCGGAGTAGAATATATAGTAGTTCATGAAGCTACTATATAAACATCAGAGTTTGAAATAAAATACAACAGAAATCTGAAATACAGAGTAGTCTCGAATACAAATAGATGCCAAGTCTAAACAAAACAACTGGATGACTGAAACCTGAATAGACACGGTGGATCTCCAAACGAAGCTCAAACTCCAAAGGTGAGTCTCAAATGCTATGACACTCAGTCTGACCCGAGTGTAAACCAAAACACAAAACACTCGAGTCAAGGTTAACATTCTTATATTAATAAATTCAACTCAAGTGAAATGTCAACAGAAATAAGTAACTTAAAGGATGCTTGAGATTTCCATCCTCTAAGTATCCATGGAACTATCTACTATGTAGTAATATACGCTATTATAATAGGTCTATAGTAAAGTAAAAGTATTAAAATAGCATTAAGGTGTTACCATATCCCCGTTAACACATTTTTATCTATTCTCATAGTCTATACAGTACCACAATTCCTCCGTAAACTGGAGGGCTATCAAAGGGAACTCCATAGGTATGGTACAAATCAAACTCGTAGAAGGCACGATAGGGCATGCGACAAGACGTTCGAGGCAATGCCAGGGTAGATATACTATTTGTGTATCTGAACTGGTAGTAACGCATAGCAGCTACTACCTCCCACTTCGTGACACACTCCCAAATCAAAGGTGCACCTAATCAAATCACAAAAGCAATAGAATGATATCGAAGAAATGTGTTCGAATGGAGGAATGACCTCACTTGGCCCGACATGGCTCCTGTTTTAGCCGCATCAAGCTGACTCATAGGAGTTGGAGCTACGTAAATACCATATAGAATCGTCACCAAACCATCCTACTTCATTTTGGAATCTCCACCATGTACACAGTTGTTAAAGTGGTTTTGGTATTGGCAGAGAGTATGACAATATCTGTTTCCGATCTCTTTAACAACCAAATGCTTATTTCACACCATGGTCATTTCATTTTAAGTAGTTCATAGATCATATCAAAATATCATATTCATTTCAAAACCATATCAATTTGATATCATTACTATAAATAATATTCATTTCCACAATTGTAACACTTTCAAAATTATACTGCTTTCGAAACCATATCACTTTTGAAATCATAACACTTCGACTTAAACATTTCAGATATTGAAAATAGTATATAAATAAATAGTTATAAATTAAAATTGTTTTTATAATAAATAAAATAATTTATATATTAAAATAGTTTATGTAATAAAACAGTTTTCTCCAATTTCACAAATCGATTTATATCATCTTAAATTCCAACATTCAATTTAAATCACTTCCATTTTAACCATATCAATTTAAAGTTCAAAGATTTGAGTTTAAATATTCAAACATTTACAATATAAATTTCACTTATATTTCAATGTTTAAATTTAAATTTATTCAAATTGGAAACTATTCCCTTAACCATTTTAACAATTTATTTAAATCCTAATTTATATATTTACATCAATAATAAATATTTAATCTCAATTTTATTCAAAATTGAGAATATTCATTTTATTGCTTTTGTCAAATCAAGTTATAATCATATCTTTTCGAAATCTAAAAACTAATAAGTTTAAATCAATTCTTTCTTAAATTCAATTATTATCCTTTTTAAATTCCAAGTCAACATTAATTTATCTTCCCAACCTTTATTATTAAGGTTATAAATCTATTTTAAAATATTAATATACATTTTAAATAAATATTTTAAAACATACTATATGAATTTTATTAAATTAAATCTTATTATTAATTGTATTTTGTGTTAAATCTAATTTTATATATTTTTTAAAATAATAAAATTATAAGAAAATCTAAAAATTTATATTTTTCCAAACTAACTTATAAATTAAAATTTCCAAAACATATTAGTTTAAAATCTAAATTTAATACATATATCGAAATTACATTTATAAATTATACAAAACAATATTTATTAAAACCCATATATTTCCTTTCAACTTTGGAAATCATTTCCAAAATATAGACCAATGGTGTCCGTATATATTTTTCTATCCTATGGTTAAGTGATACGGATATTTATCATTTCAATCCTCAATTTAGATATTTACAGGTATATATTATTTCAACCCACATCCCAAAATTTAAAATAAATGAAAATCGCTTGGGTTTATCATTTCAACCCATAACGATTTTCTCCTATTCTACAAAATCGTTCGGGTATGTATCATTTCAACCCATGGGGAATTCTGTACTAATAGGGATTTGCAGGATGAGAATAAATGTGATAATAATAATATCAACAACAAGCATATATCATCAGTAACAAATTTAAATATATACAATAGGATATAGTGTCATACATCACAGGTGAACAATTTGCAGATAATGGCATATCATATTTAACAATTAAATAACTAGCAATTAAAAATTAACAACATATTTCAACTATCATTTAGTTGAAATTAAATTTACTAAATATAAGAATGTTAATCGTGAGTGATTGCTCACCTTTCGAGACTAGAGAAATTTGATAATGGAATGAGTTACGAATCCAAGCACGAATTTCTAAGCAAAGCAAGATTGGCATGAATTCGTCGAACAGAGCTGATAAATAGGAATCGATGAGAATGAATCAAAAAATATAAAGTCTAATATTAACACATATTAAAATAAAATAAAAAATCTTTATAATATTTTCAAAATCAATATTTTAGCTTTAACACCTATAAAATAATATATATATATATATATATTTCAAAAATCTATTTAAAACATATATTTAAAATAAAGTCTATATACATAAATTTCAAATCAATATTAATTTAAGCACATATAAAATAAAATCTCTATATATGTTTGCAACCAAACCCATATATACATATATACATATATATATACACTTTAGGACCCAATTGAAAGCTTCAGCAATTTATACACACACACACACACACATACACACATATATATATATATATATATATATATATATATTGTACATTATAATAAAACCAAGCTTGATAACCTTTATATTACTTATAAAAACATGTACAAGTAAAGATGTGTTAAAAAACTCTTATATAATATGTATACTGTAACTATACATACGAAAACATATATTTAATATATACCTATATATATTCAACTAATACAAGTAAACTAACATGCATATAATATTATATTTAAAATTTCTCTATAATCAACAGATTATATGCATAAATTAATATAACTTATACAATAAAACCAACAAACTGATATATATAAACAACTATATATATATATAACTTATACACTATAAGCAATGATATATATTTATATAGTCTAAGATATACAACTCTGTACATACAAATACATATAGATTTACCTACATGCTTATATACCGATTTATATACATATATTAAAAATAAAATCTTTTTCTTATATATGTGTATATATATTTTAACAAATATCATATAACTAGAAAAAGCATATAACTAAACATATATGTTATTCAAAACAAATTGGGTTCATTTTAAAAGAACATAAACTGAAAAGAACTAAACAAATTATATATATATAGTAGTATATATATATATATATATATATATACAGCTCAAATTAGAAACATGAATATAAATATAAACATACATTTTACGATTTTATTTTCAGCAAAACAAAACAAAATTATCTGTATGTTTCACCTACACATAAAAGCCTTTGAATATACAAATATACTTTTACCTTTTTTTGTAAAGAAACGGCTGTGGGATCTGGAAGAAACTAGGATGGGGAAGTAGTGGGGAGGAGCTCGGGTGTGCTCGGGTTGACCGAGTGGGAAGGCCGCGGATGGGAGGAAGGATTGGGTTGGAGGCTGAGATTCAAACAAGGCAAGTGGCTTCACGGTAAAGGAGTGATGGATAGGGATGCTTGCATGACGTGGAGGGTGACGATTACTGACATGGAGGTCTCGGAAAAAGGAAAGAAATAATGGAGGAATGGGTTTCTGGAAAAATAAATAGGGAGATGGACAGGCCTAGGAGAGATTGTGTATATGCAGCCGTACACGTTACTTAGTTTTGTATAATATATTTTCAGAAATGAAATGACAGAAAGAATGTGAACCAATCTGGATTGAAATGGTAAATTGAAACGTGGGATAGCAAAAGCTAGAGGTTGGATTTTCGAAATAATGATAGCAGGTGGCTAATCATTTTCTCAAGGGGAATAATGAAAAGAAAAATGAAGACCAACAGCTCAAAATACGAAACCTGTACAGCAAATCATCTTGTCAAATTTGCTGCTCACCGGACACCGTACTATACAAATGAATATAATATGGGGATTAGCACGATGAGAAGATCAAAATGGTATATAGATATCGACGATACGATCATTCTATCAAAAATCGATATTCGATACCGAAAATGCAACTAAAACGTAGAAAATAAGATAAACGGAGTAATAACAATTCAAATTTGGTGAAACGGAATATGATTCTCACTCAAAAGATGATTTAAAAATTTATTATATAAAACATTCAGGTTGGGAAACCATTTCAGTATCATTAATTATTAACTGGTTTAAATTTAAATAAAAATTACACAACAAAATTAACTTCCATATTTTCTGATAAAAATTTATCATTTGCTATGTTTATATAGACGTATTCCAAATGTCAAATTTTATTCTAAGCTTTTAAAAATTCAGTTAATTATGTTATTAAAACCATTAAATTTATGGGTCGTTACAATATTACTATGTTTAACATGTCTTTTCATTATTTAAAAAGAGTAAGTTTTATATGAAAATCTAGAAAATGTTAAATTATCAATGCTACTAGATTTTTTATATTGTTAAATATATTAATTGTAATATGAGATATATTTTCATTATTGTAAAATTATTTAACTTTAAGGATGTAAAAATTCAAATTTTAGCTTCAAAATTCAAAAATATAGCCGTTGTAACCAACTAAATGTCTATTCATTCAAAAATAATAAAATAGTTAAATTTTGAATTTTGGTTCCAAATTTTTTACAGAAATGAATATATCAATCTTCTATTTGTGTAAAAAAAATCATTGGAAAATTATAGATTTATAATTTATGGGAATTAAAATACATTACTATATTCAGTATTTTATGTCCTGATATCAAAGTGTATAATCAGTTTCATAAAAATTCTTTAAAATTTAGAATTCAATATTTTGTTCTGAAACCTTTTCTAAAATTTTAATACATATATTACTTATAATAAAAATATAACTTTTAAGAAAGTATAATATTCTGTATACAAAATCCTAAGGCGTTTCAAAAACTAGAGTGTCTTTTCAATTTGAAAAACTAACTGTTATTTTGGAGAGAAACCTTGTTTTCTACTTATTTTGTTACGACCCAGAATTTCAATCATTTGAATTTGGAATATTTAATTGATTTTAAATAATAAAGAGCTAATTTTATAAGCTAAACAACTTATATTTCAAAATCAGCCATTTATTTGATAGTTGAATTGTTAAATTATGAAATTGTTTAAAACAATAGAATCCTGAATTTAATATAAACAAAAAATATTTTGGAAGTTGATTTAAATTCTATTTGATTAAGAATGAAGATAGTAAGCTTTTGAATTTGAATGAAAAGTGATTAAACTTGTTTTATAATAATCGTTTTAATTAACGAGTGAAAACAGCCTTACGGGGCACTATCTCGGCATTCAATGAAACCACTACCAATGGATCTGCAATAGTGAATTATTATATGCTGTCGAATTTTGTAGCAATCGAAAGTATCATTTGGTCGTGCGAGTTCGAATTGCATAGAAATTAATTAAATGAATTTAAATCAATATAATTCAATTAGAAAGCTAACTTTTGTATATGATGGAATTGGGTTAGGATACTAGTTCATTATGTTCTAAAAAGGGATTACATATAAATGCCAAGCGGCATGCCTTGATTGGAGTTTGAAAGCTTAGCGAATGAATAATGCCTTGAAATTTTCTATAAAAGGACTTGAGAATATTCTTTTGCAGACCCTAACCCTAAATAAGCTTCAGCCGCCACTAATTTTTAATGGCCGAAATTTACCAAACTTCCGCCTACAATTCCTCATCAACCACTCAAAGAAACGTCACAGCACGTGAAGGAAAGTCGTAAAGCTCGACGAGCACTATGTAATGTATGGTTGAATCGTTGAATAGTCGATGGTTGAAGTTGGAATATGGTCGCATTTGTACGACCTAAGGCTGGACGTGGAGGGTGATTCATGCGACCGAGCGTGCCGTGGTTGGGGTTGAGGGTGCGGCTTGAGATGGAGGAGAAGTGGGTAGCGTTGGATTGTGCTCCGGTGTGGCGATGGAGGTGTGAGGATCGAAGGAAGGTCAGCGATGTTGGGTTTGATTTTCACGGCCTAGGATCGAGAGTGAGAATTGAGGGAAGGTGATCAACGTTTAAATATAAATTAATTTAAGTAAATTCTAATTTGACTACCTTAACGTTCATTAATTAGTAATTTTTTCATACTATGTCGAAATCGAGTGTGACAAGTTGTGTTGCGATCGTATCGACGATTACTACATGATGGAGTTGGAGTTGATGGATTTAGAGCTCGTAGGAAATTGGGTTAAAATTGGATGCCTGTTCAATTTTAATTCAAGCAGAGCGTGTTAGACGACGAATTTTCTATTGGTAAGAAAATCATCGAGAATTTGTAATAAAATAACCGCAAGTGCAAGGCGTACAATTTTAGTACATGGCGAGTATGGGTCGATCCGCAGGGAAATGAATTAATTTTAAATTCTACTCAATCAAATTATTCCAAGAGTTTGAAATTGTTTTAGGCTAAAAAATGTAAAAACTAACTAAAACAATGTGAACAAAAATATGAGAGTTGAAGGCAATATAAAGGCAAATCCCTTCTCATGATCACGCAAATCAACACAATGAAATTATGATATCTCTTTTTGGACATTTATGAATTTAATTGATGTGTTTATCCTAAGTATAGTCTATTTGTGTTATTAATTTGCCCAAGTAAACCATCAGACTTTAACACACCATCCAAACTACTTGTCAACTCTCATGAAAATGATAATGAAATTAAAAATAAAGTCTATTCTAAGCTTGATCAATTTATTATTGATTAGTAATATAGACCATCAAATTTTGATTCTAAAATCCACTTCATTACCAACATTATAGGTAGATGAAGAGGTAATTTGTGTTTATGTTTGTTTAAGCATAGCATATTTGGTATCAACAACATGGGATATCACAATAAAAGTTAAACAAAAAAAATTTACCACATCAAAAATTTCCACTAAGCATAAAAGAAGATCAAATGAAATCACTATGTTAACTTTAAGTGATTCATGAGAGCTTCATCACTCCTAAATTAAAGGGGCTTAGCCTCTCATATTTGAATTCATTATAACATAAAGCGACTTCAACATAAACGTAAGCAAGAGGAAAAGGAGAGCTAACTAAAATGCACGTAAAAAAGTCTATTCTAGTTGCACGAAATAAAACTACTCTAATTGCGTAAAGTAAAGAACAATAATTAAAGTGCATGAAATTAAATTGCATAAATAAAATTACATAAGAGTAAAAGGCTGTGAAGCCATTAAAGAGAGAAAGAGAGTTTGTGTTGACATAGCTACAACTAAACTAAAGAAAAGGTAAGAGAGCTCCTACATGAAACATAAGGAGGTATTTATACATGCCTAAAACCCTAATCCATATTTTAAGGTGCTACCCAAAATGCCCTTTAGAAAGTGTAATCTCCAAGTAATCATTAGCTTCTACCTAATCCACCATTAAAATGTGCATATGCATTTTAATCTCCATTAGCTTGTAATTATGGTGCATGGGGTAGTGGGTAGGTGAGCTCCTCCATGTTGCATGCATTCTTTTATTTCTTTATTCTTTTGTCTTCCTTCACTGTGCATGCATACTTACATGAAAGCTTCTTCATATTTTCTCTTATTTTCCTACAATTAAAAACAAAAAAATGTGTAAGTACATTTCTCAAATTAAATCATACACAAATATTATCATTTTACCCCCCAAATGAAGATGAATAAATGATAATTTGAAAATAATTTGGATTTTGGTTTAAACATGTAAAACACCGCAATATGCTCATTTATTTAAATAAAAGTAGATTAAATATGGAAGTAAAAATATGCACTTTTACGTGCACATCAAATACCCTCACACTTATCTTTTTATCCATCCTCGAATAAACTAAAACTAAGATAAATCCATTTTCATAGGAAACATGATTGCATTGAGCGTATGCAATAAGCCTTAAACATCTACCCCTAGTAGGACGAGTGTTGTCTCATGAGGGATTTTAGTAGATACTACCCATAAAATCCAAATGTGAAATTCCTAAATGTAAGATTTTTTTATAAAGATATGAATGAAAGTTTTTGAAAATATTTACAAATGAAAAATTCACTTTTAAATTGACACGGATAAGTCAAATATAAGTTCTAGTCATTATCCTGGAAATTTTAGTACTTAATCAAACAAAACGTCCAACAAAAGCAAAGTTATCATTACATTCAACTGTACTTTGGATAGTTGTTTCAGATGAAGACATAATGCAATTATGAAATAAATTCTTTAATTGATTGTCATAGTTTGCAAAGTGGCATTTTATTTCATTTTGTATAACAAAATAAATCAGCAAAGTCTAGATAGTGCTTGAGTTTCATTTGCTTGCTCTCTCTTATTATTTGAAAGAGTTATTGTAATGACCCAATATTTTCAACCATTCGCATCCGCACATGTCGGACTTGAATTGCTCAAAATACCGTGTTGTAAATAAAATTTGGCAAATCTCAGAATATACAGTAAATAAATCATCACATATCACAGACACAAAGTAAATAATAATGCAGCAGAATTAAAAGAGATAGTAGTTCATGAAGCTACTATATAAATAAGATACATTCGAGTTAAAAAATACAACAGAAGAGTAACAAGATACATCAAGTAAAAATAAGAATACAACACTGGAATCACTGGATACTGAAAGCAAAATAGATGGCTGGATCTTAAAGCAAGCTCCAACTCCGAAGGTGAGTCTTGAATGCTGAATCACTCAGTCTGACTTGAGCGTAAAGCAAAACACAAAACACTCGAGTCGGACATAAATACTTATAGACTATCAACTCAAGTGAACAGTAACAAAATGCATCAGTAACTTAAAGGACGCTTGGGATCGCCCATCCTTCAAGGATCCGTTAAACTATTTACTATGTAGTAAAATTGCGCTATTATAATAATGTCTACCGTAAAATAAACGTACTTTAAAATAGCGTTAAGGAGCGACCCATTATTCCCCTTAACACATAATAATGCAAATAGTCTAAACAGTACCTGCATATATCCTAATCGGGAGACTACGAGAAGATACTCCATAGGTACAACACAAATAGAAACTCGTAGTAAGGGTCGCTATGGTAGGTGACATGGCACACAAGGCAATGCCAGGGTAGATATACCAATTACGCACACGGGTTAGTGGTAACGTACCAGCCACATACGCCCACCTCGAAACACACTCCCAAATCAAAATCGGAGGATGGCCATCAAATCAACCACAAGTAAGAGTATAGTATCGAAGAAGTGCGTCTGACCAGAGGAGCTACCCCTTTTGGCCCGAGATCACTCCTGTTTTAGCTACCTTATGCCAACTCATGGGAGTTAGGTCCACATAATATACCTCAAGAATGTCGCCACCATCCTACTTTATTCTAGAATCTCTACCGTGTATACGATTGTTAAAGTGGTTTTCGGAGTTGGCAGAGAGTACAACAACTTTCGATCCCGGTCTCTTTAACAACCAATCGTTATTATAACGCCGTGGTCATTTCAAAATAGTTTATACTTCAAAAACCAAATCATTTCATTTCCAAACTATATTTCTTTCAAATAGTCTATACTTCGAAACCAAACCTTTTTAATTTCAAAACTATATTCAAATCAAAATAGTTTATCATTTCCATTTCAAACATATATTTACCTTTCAAAAATCATAATACTTTCAAAGTTATAACTCTTTCAAATATTTAATTTAAATATCATTTTAAAATTAGAGATATCATTTAAATATAATTTCAAAACACATTTCAAAATTTCATTCAAAAATTCATTTATCTCATTTCAATTCATTCAAAATAACACATAACCAAGTAATCCTTATTTAAATTCAAATTCAATTTAAATCCCTTAAAATTCAAACTTAAATATTAAAATATATTCAAAACTCATTAAATTTCACAAATAATCAATTCCAAAAGTTAAATCATTTAACACTTTAAAATATAACTCAAACAGTGTTAAAATCGATAATATTTCAAAACATTGTCAAATTTAACAACGACAGCATTTATAAAGTGCTATCGTAGTTTATAGTTTCCAAAATAGTTTAGTTTAGGAACAACGGCATTTATAAAATGCCGTAATAGATATTTAGTTATTACAAACATAGTTAAATTAAAAACAACAACATTTAAAAATGTTGTTATAAGACTACATCATTTTGGAAATGCTATTAAATAAAATTACAGATTTTATTTTAACTTTCAAAAACAATAAACTTCAATTTTAGTAAATTTTAAACTTATAAATCATATTTTCAGGCTTCTAAACCTTCACATTTAAATCAAATTAACATATGATTTATCACACTAATTTTTTTTAATTGAATATCAAATTTTAAAAACTAAATTCATTTGCTAAGTCAAAATTCACTGTTTATTAACTTATAATTTAACAAAACTTAACATTTTACTTTAAATATCATTTCAAAACTTTAAATTTAATTTCTATTATTTAATTACATTTTAAAAATAAAATTTAAAGTCAAAAATCACATTTACTTAAAATTTACGTACTATTCACAAAATCAAAACTTAATATTAAGGCTTCCCAAAACCAAAAAATGTACATTTTTAAATCAAATTTCATACTTTAAAAATACATACCTTAATAAAAATCATTTAAAATATACCACGGGGCTGTATATAATTTTCTACCCTAGGTCAAATGATACATATATATATCATTTTAATCCGCAGTTTAAAAAGAAAACCGTGTTCTGTCATTTCAAACCCGAAATCCCAAGTCAAGTAAAAATATAATAAAATCACTCAGGCCTATCATTTCAGCCCATAATGATTTTTCCCTATTCTAAAGTCCATTCTGGTATGTATCATTTCAACCCATAGTGATACTATTCTACAAGGAACTTGCAGTGTGATCATATACACAAAAAATATAAACAGATACACTAACATGTAAATGTCACACTATAATGTCATTTATCAAATGTCAAGTGATAATTAACAAGGTTAACATGGTAATAACATGTCATAGCATATCATATAATCATCATTAACTTGCATAACATTTTTAATTTACTAAACACTTGTCCTCGATTCACCATTTCATAAGTAGAAATGTCAGAGTGAGAAAACTCACCTTTTTACGCAGGAGTAAGAAAATCAAAGCACACAAATGAATTCTAGAAAGCACGATAACACGACTTAAGACTCAAGTGGGAAGAGAGCCAAGATGTAGATCTTGTGAACAACCCATAAAAAAGACAATATAAATATTTAGTCAACAACAAATACATGCAGAAACAATAAAAAAACTAAATAACAAAACACAAAATAGTTTGACCATGCCTTAACCAATCATATGTGCTCGGCCTAGGGGTCATATATGCTCGGCCATGGCTGTGTTATGGCTAGGGTATGGATCAATAAAGGCACGACAAGCAAGAAATGAAGGGGTGAAGTTATAACATATGGAATATAAATGGTCAAGGTAAATGGAGTTTTGGGTGCATCACTTAGGTTCGGCCAGTCATGTATTAGGCTCGGCCTTGGCATGTGCAGGTCTGGTGGTGGCTGGAGTTGCGGCCATGGATGGTGGAGAGGCTGGCGGCGGCTAATGGGGTGGGCGAGGTGAACTATGAAGGTGATGGTGATTTTTGGCTTGGCTATGCATGAATCAAAGGTTGTTTTGCAATTTTTGTGGTGCAATCATCATGTGGAGGTCACGGCTTGCATTGGTCAGAGGGGGAGATGGTGGTGTGGTCGTGGATGGTGGTGGTGCTAGTCGGTGAAGGTGGTGGAGGAGCTATGGCCGAGCAAAGCTATGGAAAAGCATGGAAAATAAATAAATAAAAAGAAGAGGAAAAAAGTAGAAAAATAGGAAGAAGACATTGCCGAATTTTTTTTAGGAATGCTTGGCCGAAAAAAAATGATGGAGTGAGAAACTATTTCACGTGAAATGCAAATAAAACTCACGGCCAAGAGAAGTAGTGAACGGCCAAAAGAAATGAAAAGGCAAGCATTGAAAAGTCATAAGAAAATGAAGAGTTTTAGTCTCTTAGAATTTCCATTTCTTTAAACCAAATTAAAAAATGAAAATTAGTAATGAATTAGAAAATGAAGACAAAGTAAAATAAAATGAAAATAAATAAATGTTTTAATGAAAATAATAAAAATAAATAAAGAAATAGTTTATTAAATTGAAACTAGACTTAAAAATATAAACGATATACAATTAACATTTGGAAAATTTATAACTATACTTTAAAAATGTTTTAAAAAATAAAAAAAATACATAAAATGTCATATATACACAAATTAGAACAAACAAAAATAGTATTTATATAATATAAAATAAACTAATTTTGTTAAATAAATCAATTTACATACAATATTGTAAAAAGCATAATTTCACAATATAAATCGGATTTCAACGAAACAAAAAGCAGTATCCTTAAAATTTAATTTATTTTCATTATAAAAGGTAAAATTCAAAAATTCAAAATTCAAAATTTTAAATTTTAAATTTAAAAAGTCGAAGTTTGACCAAATTGACCAAAATTCACATTTTTGGAAAATATCCTATTTATTCATGTTTGGAATTATACTTCATAAACAAATCAAAATTAATATTTAAAGTAACTAACTTTATTCTTTTTAATAAATAAAATAAAGTTTTTAAATCAGGAAATCAATAAAATAATTAAAATATACAATTAAAAATAATCACAAAATATAGGGTTGTTACACTCTCCCCCACTCAAAACTTTTCGTCCCCGAAAAGGAATGAGGTACAGAAAAACACAGAAAAAGATAGAATGAAATAGGATTAAGACAAGATGATAAGAAGATTGAAATTATACCTGATAACTACTGTTATAGGTAAGTCTAACAAGGTGAAGATAATCTTCCCAAGATCCTCCATAGTTAAGACACAAGCATGAAAAAGATCTTCTAGAATCTGATTCACCTTTTCCACTTGACCGACGGTCAGTGGATGGCGAGCAGTGCTCAGATTCGAGAATGAGTACCAAAGATATAGAAAGGTTATTGAAAGACTTATAAACAGAATGGTATAGCAATAGCTTTCCCATTCCGTAGCAAGATAAGGGAAATAAGGACAACCAAAAGATAGTTTGAAAAAAGCAAAATAAGATAATAAATTTGAAACCATGAAAATTTCAACTTAAATTGAAAATTAATTTTTTCATAAGTTAAATAAATCTTAATCATCTCTAATTTCATTATCTTATCATCCAATTATCTTAAATAAACAATCTCTAAAATCATGGATTTGAAAAGAAATCATTTATTATACTAAAATGTACTCAATCATTAATTCCTCTTTATTCCTAATTAAAATTAAATTAATTCCTATCAATATATTTTATCACCTATATTAAATACATTTATGCTTATTATAACTACTTTAATCTATTGTTAGTTCCTTTAACATCCTTTTATATTGTAAATTATTCTATTGCTCTTTTTTCTCTATTTACCTCTGTTAATCTTTTTATCACAAAATTTAAGTGCATAACATTTATTATGACCACTCAAATTTTATTTATAAAAATCCTTTTTATATTGTATATTATCCAGTTACATATTCAACTTCTATATAATTTAGGTAAGTTATATTGGAATGAAATTGTGTATTATAGAAATAAAACTTTCCAATTCAACCATTTCAAGCTTGAATATTTATCCAAATCTAGAAATTATAATTGAAATTATCCTTCAAGATAAAATTTGGAAATTAAATTTTCAATAAATTTGAAACTATTTAGAGATAAATAAATGCACATATACTACATATATATATCCATTCAAATTTAAATCATATATCAACATATGTTATAAATCCAGTCTTATTTTAGAAATTCAAATCAATTAAACTCCCCAAAACAAAACTATAGCAAGACTACAGAACGGTCTCTTCACTTCGAAACTCGAAAACGAATGTCGATGATGCTACAGTCATCGCCGAAATTATTTTCCAGCGACAAAGAGAAGAGCACTAATTTTAAACTTTAAAATTCTTTGGAAACAAATTTCTACTCGAAAATACTTTAAATAGTATATCCTTTTAAAACTTTAAATAAAGGTTTGAAATCCATTGGAAATTAAATTCTCAAATTCTTGTTTAAATTCATTTTAAATGTCCAAATAAATTTATAGCCATGTTTTATAGTTCAATTATTTATATATGGAACAAGAGATAATGATATATAAAATCAAATATTATTTCTTCACAACCAATTCAAATAAAATCCAGATAAAGATTTATAATATAGTTGCAAAATTTATTTCATTACTAAATCTGGAAAAAAAACATACTGTGTCAGTTTGCTCTGTTCAAGTGTTTTGTAAATCTTATCGATAACGTTGATCAGACGAATCGATCGGAAACCCAAATCAACATCAACAACTCAAACAACACAATATATAAAACATTTAATATAGATTTATAAGTAAAATTCAAATGTTTTGAATATAGATTGGAAACAGAAGACAAGATGATTAAATAACAAAACAGGGAGATGGATAAGCTTATATAAATCGCGGGCAACCTTAACCGGGTCAACCGTGACTTAAAGAATAAGATCGATGTGGATTTCTAGAGTAGATCAACATTCGATCTCAAGAGATAGAATTTGGTATTATAAGAGATATTAGCATCTAAACCGAGGATATAAAATCTTTGGTGAATCAATGCTATTGTAAAGGAGTTTCACCCCTTTACAAATCAATTTGAGATTAGCGAGACCACCGAATCATTATAAAGATCATTCGAAGTGGAGTTATGGGATACTCCAGAATCAAAAGAAGATGAATAGTGAGGGACACGAATGGATTTTGGAACCGCAGGAAACGTTCCAAAATTCAAAGGAATCGAGTCAAAAAGGAAGAGATTCAAACTCGAATGAAAGTGATTCTGTAAATACATTTACCACACACGCTGAGTTTTTCCTAGAGCTACCAAAGCTCTGATACCACATGTAACGACCCGATATTTTCAACCATTCGCATCCACACACGTCGGACTTGAATTGCTCAAAATATAGTGTTGTAAATAAAATTTGGAAAATCTCAGAATATACATAAATAAATCATCACAGATCACAGACACAGAGTAAATAATAATGCAGCGGAATTAAAAGAGATAGTAGTTCATAAAGCTACTATATAAAATAAGATACATCAGAGTTAAAAAAAATACAAAAGAAGAGTCACAAGATACATCAAGTACAAATAAGAGTACAACAATGGAATCACTAGATACAAAAAGCAAAATAGATGGCTGGATCTTCAAACAAAGCTCCAACTCCGAAGGTGAGTCTTGAATGCTGAATCACTCAGTCAGACTCGAGCGTAGAGCAAAACACAAAACACTCGAGTCAGGACATAAATACTTATGAATTGTAAATCAACTCAAGTGAACAGTAACAAAATGCATCAGTAACTTAAAGGATGCTTGGGATTTCTCATCCTTTAAGGATCCGTTAAAATATTTACTATGTAGTAATATTACGCTATTATAATAATGTCTACAGTAAAATAAACTTACTTTAAAATAGCGTTAAGGAGTGGCCCAATATTCCCCTTAACACATAATAGTGCCAATAGTCTATAAAGTACCTGCATATCTCCTGATCGAGAGACTATGAGAAGATACTCCATAGGTACGACATAAATAGAAACTCATAGTAAGGCTCACTATGGTAGGTGACACGACACACAAGGCAATGCCAGGACAGATATACCAATTACGAACACGGGCTGTTGGTAACGTAGCAGCCACATACGCTCACCACGGAACACACTCCCAAATCAAAATCGGAGGATGGCCATCAAATCAACCACAAGTAAGAATATAGTATCAAAGAAGTGCGTCCGACCAAAGGAGATACCCCTTTTGGCCTGAGATAGCTCCTGTTTTAGCCACCTTATGCCAACTCACGGGAGTTGGGTCCACGTAATATACCTCAAGAACGTCGCCACCATCCTACTTCATTCTAGAATCTCCACCGCGTACACGGTTGTTAAAGTGGTTTTCGGATTTGGAAGAGAGTATGACAACTTTCGATTCCGGTCTCTTTAACAACCAATCGTTATTATAACGCCGTGGTCATTTTAAAATAGTTTATACTTTAAAAATCAAATCATTTCATTTCCAAACTATATTCCTTTCAAATAGTCTATACTTAGAAACCAAACCATTTTTATTTCAAAGCTATATTCAAATCAAAATAGTTTATCATTTCCATTTCAAACATATATTTACCTTTCAAAAATCATAATACTTTCAAAGTTATAACTCTTTCGAAACCAAAATACTTGAAATCATTACACTTTGAAAAAAAATCATAACATTTCGAAATCATACATTTGAAATCATGAAACATTCCTTTAATTCTTTACATTTTACAAATTTGTTCAATTAAACCCAAATTTTCAAATTTCCAATTTAATTCAATTCAAACCATCAGTTTCAATTCAATTCAGTTTCCCAACAAACATTTCAAATCTTATAAATTTCAAATAAAGATTTAATCCACAAAAATAAACTATTCAATCTTTAGTATATTTCAAAACTAAATTTTATAATTTCATATATATCAAATTTAATTTCATTATTACTTAGTTTTGAAATATTCATTTCATAAATCCAATATCATTTAAATAAACCAGAATTTCAAGTAACTAAATATCCTTTCATACCAGTATACACTTCAAATATTCATTTGTCAAAATCACATATCATTCCAATTCATATTCTTTATCAAAATATCATATCCTTTCAAAACCTCGTTATCAAATCAGTATTTGAATTAAAATTCAAATATTTAATTTAAATATCATTTTAAAATTAGAGATATCATTTAAATATAATTTCAAAACACATTTCAAATTTTCATTCAAAAATTCATTTATCTCATTTCAATTCATTCAAAATAACACATAACCAAGTAATCCTATTTAAATTCGAATTCAATTTACATTCCTTAAAATTCAAACTTAAATATTAAAATATATTCAAAACTCCTTAAATTTCACAAGTAATCAATTCCAAAAGTTAAATCATTTAACACTTTAAAATATAACTCAAACAGTGTTAAAATCTATAATACTTCAAAACATTATCAAATTTAGCAACGTCAACATTTATAAAGTGCTATCGTAGCTTATAGTTTCCAAAATAGTTTAGTTTAGGAACAACGATATTTATAAAATGCCGTAATAGATATTTAGTTATTTCAAACATAATTAAATTCAAAACAACAACATTTAAAAATTCTGTCATAAGACTACAGCATTTTGGAAATGCTATTAAATAAAATTATAGATTTTATTTTAACTTATCAAAAACAATAAAACTTCAATTTTAACAAATTTAAAACTTATAAATCATATTTTTAGGCTTCTAAACCTTCACATTTAAATCAAATTAACATATGATTTATCAGACTAATTTTTTTTAATTGAATATCAAATTTTAAAGACTAAATTCACTGTTTATTAACTTATAATTTAACAAAACTTAACATTTTACTTTAAATATCATTTCAAACTTTGAATTAATTTCCATTATTTACTTACATTTTAAAAATAAAATTTAAAGTCAAAAATCACATTTACTTCAAATTTACATACTAAATTGACAAAATCAAAACTTAATATTAAGCTTTCTCAAAACCATAAAATATACATTTTTAAATCAAATTTCATACTTTAAAAATACATATCTTAATAAAAATCATTTAAAATATACCACAGGGTCTGTATAAAATTTTCTAACTTAGGTTAAGTTATACGGATATATATCATTTTAATCCGCAGTTTAAAAAGAACACTGGGTTCTATAATTTCAAACCCTTAATCCTAAGTCAAATAAAAATATAATAAAAATCTCTCAAGGCCTATCATTTCAACCCATAACGATTTTTCCCTATTCTAAGTTCCGTTCGGGTATGTATCATTTCAACCCATAGTGATACTATTCTACAGGGAACTTGCAGTGTGATCATATACACAAACGATATAAAAAGATACACTAACACGTAAATGTCACATATAATGTCATTTATCAAATGTCAGTGATAATTAACAAGGTTAACATGGTAATAACATGGCATAGCATATCATATAATCATCATTAACTTGCATAACATTTTTAATTTACTAAACATTTGTCATCGATTCACCATTTTATAAGTAGAAATGTCAGAGTGAGAAAAACTCACCTTTTTACGCTGGAGTAAGCAAATCAAAGCACACAAACGAATTCCAGAAAGCACGATAACACGACTTAAGACTCAAGTGGGAAGAGAGCCAAGATGTAGATCTTGTGAACAACCCATAAACAAAACAACATAAATATTTATTCAACAACAAATACATACGGAAATAAAAAAAAAAATAAACAACAAAACACAAAATAGTTTGACCATGCCTTAACCAATCATATGTGCTCGGCCCAGGGGTCATAAGTGCTCGGCCATGGCTGTGTTATGGCTAGGGTATGGATCAATTAAGGCATGACTAGCAAGAAATGAAGGGGTGGAAGTTATAACATATGGAATACAAATGGTCAAGGTAAAAAGAGCTTTGGGTGCATCACTTAGGTTCGGCCAGTCATGTATTGGGCTCGGCCTTGGCATGTGCAGGTCATGTGGTGGCTGGAGTTGCGGCCAGAGGTGGTGGAGAGGCTGGTGGCGGCGGCTAAGGGGGTGGCCCAGGTGAACTATGAAGGTGATGGTATTTTTGGCTCGGCTATGCATGAATCAAAGGTTGTTTTGCAATTTTTGTGGTGCAATCATCATGTGGAGGTCACGGCTTGCATTGGTCAGAGGGGGAGATGGTTGTATGGCCGTGGATGGTGGTGGTGTTAGTCGGTGAAGGTGGTGGAGGAGCTATGGCCGAGCAAAGCTATAGAAAAGCATGGCAAAAAAATAAATAAAAAGAAGAGGAAAAAGTAGCAAAATAGGAAGAAGACATTACCAAAATTTTTTTCAGAAATGCTTGGCCGAAAAAAAAATGATGGAGTGAGAAACTTTTTCTCGTGAAATGAAAATAAAACTCATAGCCAAGAGAAGTAGCGAACGGCCAAAAGAAATGAAAAGGCAAGCATTGAAAAGTCATAAGAAAATGAAGAGTTTTAGTCTCTTAGAATT
Organism: Allium cepa; assembly: GCA_030765085.1. NCBI lineage: Eukaryota > Viridiplantae > Streptophyta > Magnoliopsida > Asparagales > Amaryllidaceae > Allium > Allium cepa. Next base: position 677,839,593 of record CM060932.1, on the reverse strand, counting down.
TCCATTTCTTTAAACCAAATAAAAACAAATGAAAACTAGTAAATGAATTAGAAAATAAAGACAAAGTTAAATAAAATGAAAATAAATAAATATTTTTAGAAAAATTAAAAAATTAAAAAATTAAAGAAAATTGTTTATTAAATTGGAACTAGACTTAAAAATATAAACGATATACTATTAAAATTTGGAAAATTTATAACTGTACTTTAAAAATGTTTTAAAAAATAAAATTAATACATAACATTTCATCTATGCATATATGCACAAATTAGAACATACAAATACATTATTTATGCAATTTAAAATAAATAAATGTTGTTAAATAAATCAATTTACATACAATATTGTAAAAAAACATAACTTTCACAATATAAATCGGATTTCAACGAAACGAAAAGCAGTATTCTTGAAATTTAATTTATTTTCATTATAAAAGATAAAATTTAAAAATTCAAATATTTAAATTTTAAGTTTAAAAAGTCAAAGTTTGACCAAATTGACCAAAATTCACATTTTTGGAAAATATCCTATTTATTCAAGTTGGAATTATAATTCACATACAAATCAAAATTAATATTTAAAATAACAAACTTTATTCTTTTTAATAAATGAAATAAAGTTTTTAAATCAGGAAATCAATAAAATAATTAAAATATACAATTAAAAATAATCACAAAATATAGGGTTGTTACAGTTATTGATATTAACATTATTTACATACGTCTAACTCAGAAAAATAAGGCCAGATGTACCACCCTGCACTGCCTTTCGGGCTCACGTGAGAGGGGTATAAAGGGTGGCGAGTGAAAACATAAGCGTGTATACCTATCGACTGTTGGCACTATTAATAAAAGAATTTTTATATACATACACATAACTCAGATATGCTGAGGCCAGATACACCGTTCATGCATGCCTATTAGGCTTACGTGAGAAGAGTATAGAGCGTGGTAAGTGTACACACTTACATGTGTACACCTAACTGTAGGTGTTTATTATTTATATACAAACTTTTTTTTTGAATAGAGAGAGTTTTGCAAAAAAAACTTAGCACAACTTAACATCAATGATTTAAAATGTTAACTTCTATACTTTAAAATCAACCATTCTTTAAACAAAGACAAAATTTAGAACTACTTCATACCCATCACCTATGAATTGCCCTATATACTAGTTAAACTAAGCTTGCTTATAATTCAAACTTTTCTTTTTATTGTTTGTTAAGACAAGTAATTTCCAAAAGTTTCCATTTAATGATCAAAACCGTATGCTTATCCTATAGTGTTTCTTCAAAAATAAATCAAAAGGCTAAAAAGAAAATTTGTTTTGAATTTTTTTTAAGTTTTGGAAAGAAAATGCAAAAAAAAAATAAACCAGGAAAAATAAAAAATGAACATGAGACTCCCCCTTCCGCACTTAATTTTGACTGTTTCCTCATAGTCAACCTAAGTGAAAGGAGAAACATAAAATAAAATAAAATAAAAATATGATCTATATTTACATGAAAATAAAACGATAGTTATTTACGCGACATCAGAAAAAATACTATTAAAGAGTAAATGAAATGGTCTTCCAAAGCCAGTTCATTTATCTCATCAAATATGAGAGACATGCCTTAAGCACGGAAAACCAAACCATAGAAGGTTTCAAATTTGAATGTTGATTTGGAAAAATGAATGTCGTTTTATTAAAATTCGAAAGAGTTGTTTTATTTTCAATTATTTTTGAGGTAGATAGAATAATTGGTTGTTGTTCAAGTTTATTTTCACCAAATTTCAATTCAAACTCAACATTGACAAATTCATCAAAATTATTGATTTCAAAATCAAAATGGTGACTTAAATCTACCTATTCAGCATTCAACAACTCATCTTCGAAAAGTCCAAAAAAATTGTGTTTATTAAAGTCATCTTCCTTTACTGAATTGTCAACAACTTCATTGCATGTATCAATTTTAAAATCTAAAGTTATTGCGTTCAATTTTTCAAAATCGAAAAAAGGAAGATCGAATTTGAAATTTGGTTCCGCACTGTCAAAAGATTTGAAATTCAAATCAATAACCGCACTTTCAATAACTTCTTTAAGATTGTCGTTTTCAATTTCAAAAATTTTTATTTGAAAATTGTCATTTTTGGTGAAAGATGGATTGTCACTTAACTCGTCACACGTTGGGATTTGATTTTGTTTCTCACGTTGTTTCATGTATGTTTCAAACAACAATTCCATGTGATTTTTGTGAATTTCTTCCATTTTCTCAACAAAATCAAGTTTATAATTATGCATTCGAGAATTTTCAATTTAAAATTACTGAGAGTAAAAAATTTCACCATGATTGAAATTATTCTCATTGCCAAAATCATTTAAACAGTTGTTTCCATTTTCATTTTTGATACCGACCTTCATTTTGGAGTTTGAAATTGAATTGGCATGGGTTATAATAAAAATTATTTGAATTTTGAAGTGAATTCATATTTTGATTATTCTGAAATCCTTGACTTGAGTTATTGCACAGATATAAATTACTCAAATTATTTATCATTTGATTTCATTGTTCAAGTAAAGACCAAACAGTTTCAATACTATTTTCAAGAGTTAAGGGTTGGTCTTCATTTTGAAAACTTTGTGGCGCAAAATTTGAATTATTTGTACAATAGTTGGTATTAAAATATCCGTAAGAGTTTGATGTGAAACTATATGGATTATATTGATTTTCATAACTTTTGTAAAATTAATGCGATTAGGGAAATTCAGACATTTTGAAAAATGTTTTTTTATTTTGGATTTTTTTTTTGTTTCTAAAAAAATTGCTTATGGATTTATGATTTCGTTTGAAATTTTTGTTCAAAGTAAAAGATTTAAAAGGATTTTGGATTAAAAAAACTAAGCTAAGTAAAATGTAATTTTTTTTGTAGTTTTTGGTTTTATTTTATTTTTCTTTTTTATATGTTTTTGTTTTTTTGGATTTTTTTTATTTTGATTGAAAGTTTTCGAAGGAAAAGATTTAAAAAGATTTTTTTTAAATATGCATGAACTAACACAACTAAATGAATGCAAGGACTTAGTTGCAAATTTTCTGTCCTTAGTAGCTCCTAACCCATAATTGTAACGACCCGTAAAATTCAATTATTAAATTGATTAAATTAATAAGATTTTCGTAATTAAATTTAGAAAGAAATAAAAAATTTATAATTTATATTGAAGTAAATGTTAAGAATGAATTCTAGCAGTGGTTATTAAAATTAATTATTGTCAATTGGAGTGAAATCCCAATAGTGTAGTAGTGTAGATTATTGCACTTGGTTAAAATAGAAATTAAGTAAATAAAAGTAAGTGTTGGATTTAACCAATGAAAATATATTGATTAATAGTAACTGAACGTAAATTTAGGTAATAATGTTAAAGCAAGCAAATAAATAATTAATTCAATGCAATCCCAATTGATTGAAACAACTATTTGGGTTATAATTGATTGTAAGCAGGAATATTTGGTTATAAATTCAATATTAGAAAAACAAATATAAATATTGAATTAATAAATGAATTAATAATAATAAATAGTGATTGAATAAAATCAATGTTCTGTATGTAATTGTTTGGAAATGATAATATGATTAAGGGTCAGTGGCAACAATTTTTATAGAGCAATCATTTATTTAGTCCATTAAATAAAATTTGTAATCAATTGCAAAGAATCTCAATTTAATGTTATATTAGTATAAATTAAGGAAATAATTGGAAATAATGTTAATTCTATTTATAATATGACAATTGGTTGATTTACAGAATGAAAATCGAGATTTATTAACTTATTGAAATTTAAATTTTATAATTGGATTAATTGCAATTAAATGAAATTTAATATTTAATTATTACGTTAATTGAAATTAAAATGACGCCTAGTATTACATTTATGAGTTTAAGACAATAATTACAAGACATGAAGGTAATAGGATGAATTGAATGTTAGTTTATTTGTAAAGTAATAAGTGATGTAATAAAGGAATGGAATCATGATAAATAAATTAATTGAAACTTAAATTACAAATAATGTGTGAATTGACCAAAATATAGTAAATGGAAATATGATAGTCAATAAAGAAAGGATGGAATGAGAGCACTAATGTAATGAATGTAAAACTAATATTAACTATGTTTATAGGAAGAAATAATAGAGTGAAAAGTAAATTAATTGGAATTATTGAATATTTAATTTATAATTTTTGAATATAATAAAATTGAAAGTTAACACTGAAATTTATAGATTTATCGACTCTAAATTGACATATAAAATTTGTTTAAATTAGTGTAAATGACTAAGAAAATTGAAAGGGGTAAAATTTGTCAACTATAGAATTGAAATTTAAGATTTGATTTAATTAATTAATTATAAATTTATTTAATTAATGTAAAAATAGCCATTTTGGCCACTGACTCGGATTTCGACGAAACTTATTTCATCGGAACCGTAATGGTGAATTATTGTAGGATTTCAAGTTTCATAGCGATCGGACTCGTCGTTTGATCTTACGGACTCGAAACGCCTTGAAATCAATGAAATTGAAATCAATTGAAATCAATTTGAAATAAATTGATTTTAGCATAACTTCTTCATACGATGGAATTTGGACTCGAAACCTGCTCCATCGCGTGTAAAATATTTAAAAACATCTATTTTGATATATGGGTTGACCCAATTTCGTTCCGGAGTCAAAACGGGCTTTTCGGGCCACTTTATCGTTCAACGCGTATATCCAATCGATCCAGTCCATTCTATTTCAGCTTTGTCTATATATACCCTGTTACAAACCCTAATTCATTTCTTATTCCTCATTTTTGTACGTTCTATTAGCTCTTCTTTCCAATTGCTGCAAACCCTAATTCCTAAATACAATTCCAAATCAAATCCAAAGCCAAAAATTCAAACTCTCCAAACATTATCATATTTTATATCGTTGGAAAGCTCTCGAAGAGCGCATCTCAATTCTGGGATTCATTTTTCGATCTAGGTTTCTGTATAGCCGGGATTGGCTCGTTTATCTTCGGCCGTCCGTTGCACGCGATCAACTGCGATGGATCATCTAATCGAGGTTATGGTCGCGTAGAGGGGGACGAGTGGAGTTCATCGGCGTGAGTTGCTTGGTGTTTTGACGGCTAGATCGCCTCGAACAATTCTATTAGGGTTTAATGTTTAGGTGGCGGCTAGGCTCGGTGTGCTCGATCGGCAAACGCAGGTGGCTATCGAGTGGTTTAAAGGGTTCATCGTGGGCTTGGGGACGTGCGCAGGCTCTCGCCGTCGTTCCTAGCGTGCGCAGCAAAGCATCGACGGTGGTCGGTTATTTTCGAATCACGGTGGCGGCTGATGCCTCATGCGTGTTAGGGTTTCGAATCTGGAAGGGAGATGGGTTCTGCATGTTGATGTTTTGGTAATAGTGCTTTTTTTATTTATTGTTTATTTATTCCAATTTAAATCATGTAAAGTTCTAACAAGGATAACTTTTGCATACTTGATCCAATTCATGCACGGTTTTCTCCGTTAGGTTCGTATTGGAATTCCGGACATTTTGGCGCAAGTCTGGATGAATTCTGAGACTGTTTAATTTTGGGTTTAAATTGGATTTAAATTCAATTTAAATTCAAAAAGGTGAGTGTTTTAACCCACTCACAACTTCTAAAATTTCTTATGTTTGTTAAACTGATTTATGATATGATTATAAATTTATTTACGACTGTTTGGCGTATTTTTAATCATCATCTCAGTTAAACTGAATTTATTGAATTAAATGGTTATTTAATTTATTATTGCATATAAACTACCAGTTAAATTGTTATTAAGTTTATTATTGCATTTAAACTGCCAGTTAAATTAATTTATTATTGAATATAAACTGCTGGTAAATACCTGCATTTATTATCCGTTCTATATTGATATTATTGTTTTGAATTGGATGATGATTGTGATAAATGGTTGATGGTTAATATTGAATGAATGGATGTTGTATTTATATTGTTACAAACTGCAAGTTGTTATGCATTTTAATTTCATTCGGGATTGCGGTTTGAAATGATATATAACCATATTTTTATTTTAAATTACGGATTGAAATGATAAATATCCGTATTACTTGACCATAGGATATAAAATTTTATATATACACCGCGGTATATATATATAAAAATATTTTGAAATGATTTCTATGGTTTTGGATAGAAATATACGGTTTAATAAGTTTTGATTTTTGATATTACATAAATATTATTTTATATATAGTTAAATTCTTGAATTTAAGCTATGTATTAATTTTTTTAATAAAACAAGTTTAATAATAAAGTTTGATCGCTTTTATATAATATGGTTAAATATCTGTTCAAATTTTATTGTATACAGAGTCTATAATAACTTAACTAAAAAAATTTAAGGTTGGAGGATAAATATGAATTTGATTTGAATTAAAGTATTAAAGAATTATACTCAAATAAAATTGATGTGAAATTTAAATAAAAAATGAGATTTTAAAGTGTATGATTTTTAACTTGATTTTGGTTTAGAGTGATTTAAAAAAATATCGAGTTGATTTAAATGAATATATCAAGTTAATCATATTGAAAGATTATCTAGTTATTTAAAGTTTAAAGGTTTTACTTAAATGATATTTGATTTATTAAGTAAACATTTCAAATCTAAATAATAGTAATTGACATTGATAGAAATGGAATTATCAAAGAATTAGTTTTGAAATGGTGGAATATTTAACGCTTTGAAATATATGGAAATTAAAATGGTTATTTGGGGGTTCGAATCTGTATTTGGAGTTTGATTTGCGAAATTGAAGAAGTTATTTTATTATATAAAGTAATATAATATTTAAGCCATTTAAGTAGTGTAGTTATGTTTCAAAGTTTTGAGTTTCAAAGTGCGACGACCCGGAATTTCTAATAATTTAAATTGGAATATTTAATTTGGAATATTTAATTGATTTTAAATATTTGAGAGGTTAATTTTAACTCGAATTCCAATTATCACTATTTACCGGATAATTAAATTATTGAATTATATAATTTAATCTGGGTAAAATGTTGAATCTGGAGTTTTAAGCCTATTAAAAATAATTTGAAGACTTATAAATTTTTTATTGATAGCACTGAAGGTAGTGAAAGTGTTGAAATTGAATTTTAAAATGTTTTGTTAAGTTTTGAAATTTTATTGTTTAAAACGATATTTAAAAATAGCCTTCCGAGGCACAGTCTTGGAATTCGATGAAACCAGTTCCATTGGATCCGTAATAGTTAGTTATTATCGGATTTCAATTTTCGTAGCGTTTGGATTTACCGTTTGCTCGTACGGGTGAGAAACGCATCGAAATTAAAACCGATAATTTAATATTTTAAATCGATTTAATAAGCTAACTTCCACATACGATCAAATTAGCCTCCGAAACTCGTTCGATTGTGTTCGGAACGCGGTTAAAACCTTATAATCGCCTAGCGGCATTCCTTAAGAGGATTTTGAAATTTTAAATGGCAATTAACGAGACGTTTTGAAAGTTTTATAATATAATAACATTTAAGGTCAAACAGTCAAGGATAATTTTTATTAACAAACGCGTACTCAGGAAGCTTTCCCAAATCGATATCTAATTTCTGTCCCCCTCTCTATTCTCAAAAAGAAGATCGAACTCATTAAAAAAAATGAAATCAATGGACGATTATAAAAAAATTATTATTAAATAGATCGGCTCGTGTTCATCTCGCAAGGTGGGAGACCGTGTCGTGAGTGGCGTTTGGATGGGAAGTGGGTTGCGCGTGAGTGAAGGAGGAAGGAAGCTCGATTTGGGTGCGCGATGTGGGCTACGATCGTGTGAGGAGGGCGGCGTGGGGGTAGTCGCGTTCTTGTCGAAGTCTTGTCACACCGTTCTGGAGAGGGTTCGATGGCGGAGCTTATGCTCGAGTCGATGCTCGCATTGGGATTCGTGGCACGCGCAGTCGCATGGGGTTCACGACTGTGTCGATGGTTAGTAGTGGAGTCGTTCGATTTGGATGAAGGGTCGAGGGCTTGACCGAGGCTAGGAGTGGGATGTTGGTCGATGTCATGAAGGTGGTCACAAAGGCAATAAGGTAAATATTAATTGTTAATTATAATTTGTATTCTGAAATTATATATATATATATATACACATACTAGAAATTTATATGAGACTTTGGAAGGAAATTATATAAGGTATTGGTGATAAAATTTTACAATCGACTTATTTAATATATATGGACACGAACAAGAAAATAAAAAGGGGTTTTAAAATACTATGGAGTTTAAAAAAATGTATAAATAAAAATTTTTGAAAATTTTTGGGAAGATTTTTGGTTAGCGACAAACGATTTCAAATTGGAAATTGAAATAATTAGTGGATGAAACTAATTTAAAATAACGATATGAATCAGTTATAAGTGGAAGATAAAATTCAATATTCAGAATTGAAGATAAACTGAATTCATATTGAAATGGAAAAAATTAATTCGAATAGGAATAGATATGAAACTTCTGTAAGGAAATGTATAAAATGATTCTAAAAGCTATGGTTGGATATTATTGCTAAGTAAGATATGCAGATATTATAAAGGGAAAGGAAAATTGGTTTTGATTTCAGGAGATAATTTGAATTGCCCGACTAAAAGGTATGTATTTGAATTTCTGTATGAAATTGGATTGGGTTTTTGATCTAGCCACTTGACTTTCGTTTTCTTTGGAATTTGGGAGGCCGTAGAGGCATTTTATAGTTGTACCGAGTTAGCCGCGCAAAGGAGACGCTGGAAAAAAAATTCGAAAATTTATAGAGCTGGATTTTTTTTGAAAAAGTTGTGATAATTTAAATTGAATTTTTAATTTGAATAAGTGAAGTAAATAATGCTGTTGAAAACTATAGAAGGTTTTGGGAAGTTGGTTGTAGTAATAGAGGGTCTTTAATAGAAGATATGTTATGGCAAATTGATATAACTGTTTGGTTTTGGGAAAAGGTAAACGGGTATTGGACCATTCTTCCTAATTAGTAATTTCGGGGACGAAATTTTTTTAAGGGCGGAGGAATGTGACGACTCGGAATTTCTAACAATTTAAATTGGAATATTTAATTGATTTTAAATATTTGAGAGGTTAATTTTAACTCGAATTCCAAATATCACTTTTTACTGGATAATTAAATTATTGAATTATATAATTTAATATTGGGTAAAATGTTGAATCTGAAGTTTTAAGCCTATTAAAAATAATTTGAAGGCTTATAAATTTTTTATTGATAGCACTGAAGGTAGTGAAAGTGTTGAAATTGAATTTAAAAATGTTTTGTTAAGTTTTGAAATTTTATTGTTTAAAACGATATTTAAAAATAGCCTTCCGAGGTACAGTCTCGAAATTCGACGAAACCAGTTTCATTGGATCCGTAATAGTTAGTTATTTTCGGATTTCAATTTTCGTAGCGTTTGGATTTACCGTTTGCTCGTATGGGTGAGAAACGCGTCGAAATTGAAACCGATAATTTAATATTTTAAATCGATTTAATAAGCTAACTTCCACATACGATCAAATTAGCCTTCGAAACTCGTTCCATTGTGTTCGGAACGCGGGTAAAACCTTATAATCGCCTAGCGGCATTCCTTAAGAGGAGTTCGTAATTTTAAATGGCAATTAACGAGATGTTTTGAAAGTTTTATAATATTATAACATTTAAGGTCAAACAGTCAAGGATAATTTTTATTAACAAACGCGTACTCAGGAAGCTTTCCCAAATCGATATCTAATTTCCATCCCCCTTCTCTATTCTCCAAAAACAGATTGAACTCATTAAAAAAATGAAATCAATGGCCGATTATTAAGAAAAATTATTACTAAATAGATCGGCTCGTGTTCGTCTCGCAAGGTGGGAGACTGTGTCGTGAGTGTCGCTTCGATGGAAAGTGGGTTGCGCGTGAGTGAAGGAGGAAGGAAGCTCGATTTGGGTGCGCGATGTGGGTCACGATCGTGCGAGGAGGGCGGCGTGGGGGTAGTCGCGTTCTTGTCGAAGTCTTGTCACGCCGTTCTGGAGAGGGGTCGCTGGGGGAGCTTATGCCCGAGTCGATGCTCGCGTTGGGATTCATGGCACACGCAGTCGCATGGGGTTCGCAACTGTGTCGATGGTTAGTGGTGGAGTCGTTCAATTTGGATGAAGGGTCGAGGGCTTGGCCGAGGCTAGGAGTGGGATGTTGGTCGATGTAAGGAAGATGGCCGCAAAGCCAGTAAGGTAAATTATTACTTGTTAATTATAATTTGTATTCTGAAATTTTTTTTTTATATATATATATACTAGAAATTTATATGAGACTTTGGAAGGAAATTATATAAGGGATTGGTGATAAAATTTTACAATAGACTTATTTAATATACATGGACACGAACAGGAAAATAAAAAGGGTTTTTAAAATACTGTGGAGTTTTAAAAAAATTTATAAATAGTTTAAATCAGTTGAAAATTTAATAAGTAATGGTGATAAATTATTTGATTAATTCAGATAGTAACATATCGTGAATTATGTATACATGGTCAAAAATCGAGGAAACCAAGAGAATTTTGAGGTGGATTGCAAATAAAAGCAAAGGTGATTAAATCTCACTCTGTTTGATTTTTCTTTAGATTTAAATGGTTAAATTTAAATAATGGGTTGAATGATTGAATTGATTGAATGTGTACTGATGATATGGTGACTTTGGTTTTGGTTGATTCTCGAGTTAGTTGTTATTTGACTCGAAGCATTTGGGTTTTAAATGGTTTTAAACTTAAATCATAAATAAGGAAATGGTTCATTTTAAAGTCAATAAGGGTTTAATGATTGGTGATTCATTAAATAGGTAGGATAGTTTAAATGGATAATTAATTAATTAAATTAATTAATGATTTAGGCTAATTAATTAAGTTTAAATTAACTTAGAATGATCATTGGGTGGTTTAATAAGTAATTACTTAATGCAATTAATAAAATAAAATTACTTTGTGTAATTAATCAAGAGATAAATTAAGATAAATAATTAAGGAGAATTAATTTATTTAATGAAGTAAATAAAAAGGTAGATAATTTCAGGTGGAGATAAATCAAGTATGATTAATACTGTGGTTTAATTAATGTAATTAATTTAGATTAGAAAGAAAATACAATTGAAAATCATTAATTTATATAATTAATGATGTAATTAAAGATTGATAAATTAAAATTGATTAATCCATAATAAGTGACTTATGATAAATTAATTAATATAAGTAATTAAGGATTAATGTAATTAATATAGTTAATTAATTTATGAAGTAATTAAGATTACTTATGGATTTTTGGTTAAGAATAATTAATATCGTGAAATTAATTAAAGATAATTACTTGAATGTAATTGAAAAATAATTAATCCAAGGTGATTAATTAAGATGAATAACGAAGGGATGATTGATAAATTGATTTGAAATTAATTAATGTTAAATGAAGAAATCTAAGTCGTTGAGGTTAATCATTCAATAAGGATTAATTAAATTAAATTTGTATGTGATTAAGCTTTGCTTATGAATGATTAAATGGTATTGAATGCTTTGAATGAGTTGATATCTCTGATATGAAACGTTGTGTGTTTCATTTGGATAACTTGGGTTAGGATGACATGAGTTTCGAAGAGACCGGGGACGGGTATTAGAAATACCCGAAAACCACTTCGAATTTTTATAGATTGATATGTGAAATCTATTGGCTAGAATGAAATGATTTAAGTGAATTGGACTATTTAATCCAAATTTTGGGTACTAGAAAATTTATGTGTGAAATAAGTGATGTCAACATCAAATTGTGAATTTGTAATTTTATTCGAGTTACCCCGGGTTTATATAAGTTGTTTGCTTGGTATTCCATGTTAATTGGGTTTACTCACGCTGGTTTCCAGCCCGACTCGGGTGTTACTTTGGTGTAATGCTCGGGTCAGACCGAGTATTACAGATTTTCAGGTAAAGATGTTCTGGAGCTCAAGAGGCGAGTGGATGGCAAGAACATATGGAGTGTTTCTGTTGTATTTTATTTCTGTATATCTCTGACATTAAAATTGTGCAAATTCAGTGACTGTATATATATGTGAAACTCTGATGTATTAAAATGTAATCGACATAATATTATTCCTTTGTAAATTGTTGTTATTTATTATTATATTTTATCCGCTACGAATGCTGAGATGTTGGTGTTTCTGTTCTTCTTCTTCTTCTATCTCTTTCTTCTTTTTCATAACTATCTGGAATTTTCGGGATAGAAAATTTTGGGTCGTCACACAAAGTATTAAAATTTGGAAGTGTTATATTTCAAGGGGTTTTGGTTTCGAAGTATATAAATTTGAAAGTGCTATGATTTTGGAAAAAGAATATACTTGAAATAAAAATGATATAATATTGATTTGGGTTTTATAAAAATGATATCATATTGATTTGGGTTTAAAAATGGAAAAGATATCGTATTTATATGGATTCGAAATGGATATTACATTCTGGTTTTGAAGCATAAATTATTTTGAAATGACTACGGTGTTATAATAACGTTTGGTTGTTGAAGAGACCGGGATCGGAAGTTTTCATACTCTCTGCCAACTCCAAAAACCACTTTAACAACCGTGTACGCGTTGGTGATTCCAAAATGAAGTAGGATGGCGGCGGCGTTTCCTTTGAGGTAAATACGTGGACCCGACTCCCGTAAGTTGGCATAAGGTGGCTAAAACAGGAGCGATTGACGGGCTAAGAGCGTAGAACCTTTTATCAGACACATCCTTCGATATTATACTCTGACTTTTGGATTGATTCGGTGGCCACTTTTGATTTTTTGATTTGGAGGTGTGGCTTGAGGGGGCGGTAGTAGCTGCTACGCACTACCACCGGTCCGGAAGCGTAATTGGTATATCTACCCTGGCATTGCCTAGTTGTGCCATGTCACCTACCCTAGCGCGCATTGTACGAGTTTGATTTGTGTCGTACATATGGAGTATCCTCTGGTAGCCTCCCGATCAAGAGGAATTACGGTACAGTATAGACTATTGGCACTATTACGTGTTAAGGGCTATATGGGTAACCACTTAACGCTATTTAAAAGTAAATTTATTTTACTATAAGACACTATTATAATAGCAAAATATTACTACATAGTAAATAGTTTAACGGATCCTTAGGAGATGTGAATCCCGAGCATCTCTTAAATTACTGCACTCACATTAGACACTGGATAGGAGATGTCAAATACCGTAAACATCTCTGGCCGTTCCACTCATATTATTTACTGTTGATTTAACTTACATAAGATCTTTTAGTTCTGACTCGAGTGTTTTGTCTTTTCAATTCGCCCGAGTCAGCCTGAGCATTTCAGGATTTAGAAGACCATATTCTAGAGGACGAAGACGAAGATTTATTATTATTTATTATAGTATTCTACTACATCACATTGTTCCGCTACATTGTTATTGATTACTCTTGGGTATGTGTAACTCTGATATGTATTGTATAAGTATAATCGAATATTTTGTAAAACAGCTTCATGAACTGTATATTTGATTATTATATTTTATCGTTCCGCTGTAAGATTCTGTTTTGTTCTTTTCCTTTCTCCACTTTTTCTTATATACCCCATAATAATCCGCCCTTCTGTATGCTTTAAGTCTAACGTGTGTGGTTTATCGTCGATTTAAAGCGTACAAAAAGGCGGGACGTTACAATAATTGTATAATCACATTTTTTTTAATTCAACAAAATATTTCTTAGCCAAGTAACAGACACGAGTTATTGGTGCACCACGAACCACCGTAGGAATGCCGTCGAAGTTTGAAGTACCTTTAGAGAAAAAATCACTATAGTATTTATACCACTATAATATTTATACATGACTATGTCGTAGGCTAGACACCAAGAAAATAAATTGTTCAAAGAAGACAACTTGTCAAGGTACAATTAAGTCCTAAGTGAGCTCGTGACTCTCTTAAGTCCGAAGTCTAACTGTTATTATTAGTCAAGTTCTAAGATGATACACAATTTATGGGCCAAGGAAGGGTGATGAAATCCCCTACCTTATGTGGATTTGGGTATTACCCTTAGAAAAGAAAATAAGATGGTAGAATGCAAAACAGAAATTAAACGTGATTTGACAATGCAACTACGAACGAATTTTTTTTTTTTGAATTTTTTTTAAAATGCAAACAACCAACAATGCAAAACAAATAAAAATAAGGGATAAGGGCACGATACCAGAGTGTGTACAATTATTAGCAAATTATTTATTTTTCAAAGCAGTAAATTTTTTATTTTTTAACTTTTTTTAGCATGCAATTTGACAAGCATAGCAAACTAGGAAGCGATTCTTCCTTCCGAATTTCTACTTTTGCAACCTGAAACTAAAAATAGGATATGTACGGTTTTCATGTTTATATATATATATATATATATATATATATATATATATATCAAAGAAGAAACTAAAACAAAGGAAAAAAATCTAATGAACTAAAATGAATGAAAATAACTTGTTTTTATCAACGCCCGGCCCAATTAAAGCTTATTAGTCAAAAGAAACAATCCCAAAGAAGTCCTGCATCAATGAAGGTTATAAACAAGTTATTTATAATATGGAGTTGGATAAATCACCTGCAGCAAAGGACAAATCAGTAATGCTCCTCAGACCTCAGTAAATAATAAAGAGAATTCCTGCATTCATATGGAAAAAGGTAAGGAACCAGTTACTCTTAATAATAGAGAACACTTTCCAATAGAACACCTTGTCCTCAATAATATATCTCTTAACAACAAGTTTAAAGTATTACAGTCAAACAACTCTGATAACATTCATAACTCCATTGTCATAGAGGAACCTCAACAAATTGTTAAGGGTGAAACTAATCATAAAGAAGGAGCGCCCTCTCAGGTGTATACAATCACAGATTGTCCTTTTGAGGAATTCCATAATTTAGATGTTGATGAAGCTGATCCTCAAGACATTAACATGCAATAATTAGATTTTGCTTCAGATATTCCTACAAAAAGAAAGGGAAAAATTAATCTAAATAACTGTAGTGGAGATGAGGTATTAATTGAAGGAGAACCATTTGTTGAAACAAACCCCAAGTGGAACAATTTGTTATCACAGATTAAAACCAGGACCAGAAATAGAAAACTTAGAAAGGAATATAACCTTCCTGTGTTGTGAAATCCAGGAATATCTCCAAAAAATAATTAGATTTGAAATGTCAATCCTCTTCTGGAATATCGTAGGTTTAAATTCTCTCACAAGACAAAGAGACTTAATGGACTTGATCAGTAAGAAACAAGTTAACTTGATGACTATCGTGGAGCATAAAATGTCTAATATGTCTATAGCTAATTACATATTGAAATTTAAGGATTAGTTCTTTATCAATAATAATTCTGATGGTGCTAAAGGAAGAATTTTGGTTGGTTATAACTCAAAATATTGGAAACATCAACTTCTTCTTATGGATCAACAATGTATTACCTATCAATTTATTAACTCTGGTGGTCTTCATATTTTTATATCATCTATATACAGGGCCAACCACTCTCATCAAAGACAGGCTCTTTGGAATCATCTACTGCAAGTTAAAAATAAAATTAATGGTGCTTGGATAATTGGAGTTGATTTTAATGACATTCTTTTCTCTGCTGACAGATTGAATTCAGCCTAACTAATTTATCTTTTGGCAACGATTTTCTTCACTGCATTTCTTCTTTGAATGTTATGGAGCCAAATTCTAAAGGTAATTTTTTCTTTTAGAGGGTTGGTTTGAATTTTTCTACACACTCTCGTATTGACAGAATTTTTATTAATAAAAAATGTGCCTCCTTGTTCCCTAAGATGATAGTTTCTTATCTAGAACACTCAACTAGTGATCATACTCCCATTTTGCTCTATTTATCTTGTAAAGAAAATGATTTACCTTTTTTCAAGAATCCCCCTTTTAGGTATAAAAACTTTTGGTGTTACCAACGTGGTTATCATGATCTGGTCTCTCCAATCCTGAAAATGAAACTGGCGGGAAATCAACTATATCAATTTATTTGTAAATTAAAGTTGATAAAGGATTCCCTCAAGAGATGGAACAGAAGCAACATCAGTATTAAAAAGCAAATTGATCTGATCAGGGTTAACAACAATGACATATACAACTGTGTGACTCCCCACCTCTATACCTACGCTAGCCAAGAGCATTACGGTGAATGCTGTCAACTAGCACGGAGAATAAGGCTGTTGAGGAGCGACCATCCGTGTAATTGCTTTGTGCGAGCATCGATATGTCAGATAGTATAACATGCAAATCTTTTCAAGAGGAAATCCGACATGTCGACACAAACTCAAAACTACTACACAGTGGCTATAATACCTTCGGAAGCAAATATAGAAATGAACATAACATAAATCAGTCATAGACAATTCATATCACAAATGCGGAATAAGATATGAATATTACACATAAAAGTGTACATCAGAGTAGTGGTCAGAAAGATCCACAATATCACAAAAGAATAGTTACATGAACTACACAAAAGAATAAGTATACATTATGGAGTCTATATCTCAAATGTATACAACAAAAACTACTAATCTAAGTAGTTAACCAAAAGTCAGAGTAATGAATCCCTGGGGAGAAGTCAAGCAGAAGCACCTGCAACATCTCGGTCTGACCCGAGTATTATTTGATAAGAAAATAATAAACGGATCAGTCTAACTATAAATATCAGATGACACGATATAGAATAAGAGATATGACTAAACACATAATAATCACAATGCCAAGCCGTGATATATAAGCAGTTGAAAATCATCAAGGGATTATTCAATGTCACAAAATCTACACAAGAATCACAGAAACGTCATACTCCTAATTAAGTTCACCAAACCATAAATACTGACGATAATATCAATGTCAATCACAAAAGTCAATGACACACAAATTCCAGAATTCAACACACGAAATCTAGAAATCACAAAAGTCAATGACGCACAAATTCACCAATGCACAAATATCGATAAAGCTTATCGATGGAAATCATGAAAATTGTTGAAACACAAATTCTAGAAATCATCTCAATAAATCCAGAAATCACAAAGGGGGGAGGCCTATCACAAACGGGAGCATAAAGCTCGCCAACACGTGTATCACAAACGGAACGCTAATTCCATGGTTGCTAACCATCACAAATTGAGCCGAAGCTCCACAAACGGCCCGAAGACCATGGGTTTCTACCCCACCAAGTTGAGTCGAAACTCCACAAAACGGGGTTTAATCTCCCTCGCAGACAAAGAGACATCGCACATTGCTAGTCTAAATCACAAAGATGATCGTCATGATCAACGAGAAGTGCCAATTACACTAAGCTAGTAAATGTATGAGTTTAGCTTCATGTCCCATAACCACTTGCTTAACTTAAATATTTACGAACAAACTGTAGATCTCCACTATAAAATTGTCACAAGGGATTCAATCGAACAAGTCCAAGAATTAATCGACGAAGTAAACGCAAGCGTTTCATATCACTCGTTTTACTAAGTCGTTTAATTAGATTTCTCATACGAGTGAGGTAAAGGCTTGTATATACTAATAGATTGGAAAATGGTTTAAGAAACGAGCTTTGTACTAAAATAGAGTTGAAATCATTTGAAGAAAGAGTTTTGATATTTACTACTAGTATAGAAAACCTTTATATTTTTAAAGTGACAAATCACGAAGAAGATTGTAGGAACAATCAATCACTAAAATTCACATACGAAGATGTGAATAAAAAATCCAACGAAACCGATAAAGAATCCATCAAAATGGATATTCAAAATCCCTAAAAAGGAGTCATCAAAGTCATAACAAATGATAACAACACATAGGAAACAACACGAATCGATTAAAGTTGGAAATTCAAACAACTAGGCGAAATAGGCAAAAATGCAACAGGTCGGTCGGCCGGCTACAGAGCTCGGTCGACCGGACCCTGTTCTCAAAATTCCTCGGGAAGCAGGTCGGTCGGCCGAACCCTGTACTCGGTCGACCGAACCTTAAACAGAGAAGTGCTTACGCACTTGGCAGCAGGTCGGTCGGCCGGCAGCATGGCTCGATCGACCGGACCTGTTGCCAGTCCCCTCCCAGTCCTTCCAATTGAGGTCCAACCTCGACCAAATTGCATTCACTCGAGCAACGGCGCTAAGGGATTATGCCAATCGACTACCCGGCCCTATAAGCTCTTCGATGCATCTCCAAAAACATGATCAAAGATCAAAGCTATGATTTTTAAGGAATTGAACCCAAAACACTAAAAATTGGAATATTCACCAAATCAATCCAAACCAAAAGCAATTGCACACAAATAAGTGTTAGGAATTCATACCTAACAATCGAAGATAATTATAAGCATAGATGTGTGATAAAAATCTCACCTTTTTACAAAATCAAACAAGAAGAAGCTTGAAAGCAAATGGAGAATCAACCTCTCTTCAACACAACCCAAATGAGCTCGAATCTATGCTCAAAACAAGAACATTCCCAAAATTAGGTTTAGGAATTTCTGAAATTGGTAAGAGAATAAGTTGGAGAAGAAGAAGAGAATGCTTACCAATGGGTTCTCTTGAATTTGGAGCTAGGAATTTGATTTGCAAAAGAAAACTAGGGTTTTGGGGTTTTAATTTCCAATCTCTCCCACCATTAATGCCTTAGAACTGAAAAGAGAAGAGAATGAGGGTGAGTGGGGTAGAGTGGCTCTGATTTGAACATAAGTTAAACATAGGGCTAAGCCCAAAACCAAACCCAAAGTGAAAAGTAGCAAAAATCAACTCTCTCCAAACATATCGAAGCTTATACTCAAAAAGGTCGCAAACGGCATTTTAAACTCAATGGGAGTGGTCCCGAGTCCTAATTCGACCGTATGCAAAAAGTAGCTTTTCGGACTAAAATCCGACCGACGATAACATATTTAAATAAAATATTTAAATATAAAATCGATAAATATGCGGGTTGTTACAGACTCCCCTCCTTAAAGAAATTGCGTCCTCGCAATATTTAAAAAGGAGATATATAGTAACAACCATACAAGCATATTCAACACAAAAGAAGTTTGAAATAAGAAGTTCACCTCAAAGAGCACGAGAAAGTAAGTCCGGATGTGTTCGCTCGATGTACTCTCTAGATCCCCAAGAACAATCCTTAGGATTTGAAGACCATTGAACTTTCACAAGCGGAACATCTTTATTTCGAAGACGTTTGACCTCCGAAGCAATGATACGAATAGGATGTTGCTCATAAGCTAAATTAGGCGAAACTTCAATCTCTTCCACAACACCGGGCTCAAGAATAGAATCGGAATCTCGAAGACATTTCCGAAGTTGAGAAACGTGAAACACGTCATGGATAGCAGAAAATTGAGCCGGTAATAAAAGGCGATAAGCCATGGAACCAATACGTTCAGTGATAGGAAATGGCCCAATATATCGAGGCGCTAATTTTCCCGATCGACTGAAACGTACAACACCCTTCATAGGTGAAACACGAATGAACACAAGATCTCCCACAGAAAATTCTAACTTCCTTCTCCGGTTATCGACATAGGATTTTTGTCTACTCTGGGCTTCTTTCATCCTATGACGAATAAGATCAATCTTTTCTGTGGAATTATGAATAAAATCTGGACCTAAAACCAGCTTCTCACCGGCCTCAAGCCAACAAGAAGGAGATCGGCATGGCCTTCTGTAGAGTGCCTCAAAAGGTGCCATACCAATACTAGATTGGAAGCTATTATTATAGGAAAATTCAACAAGTGAAATATGATCTTTCCAACTTCCCCCAAAATCAAGCACACATGCACGAAGAAGATCTTCAAGAGTTTGATTCACACGCTCAGTTTGTCCATCGGACTGAGGATGATAAGCGGTGCTAAAATTAAGCTTCGTTCCCAAAGCTTTTTGAAGACTCTTCCAAAATCCACTAGTAAACAATGGATCACGATCGCTAACAATAGAAGTAGGAACCCCATGCAATTTAACAATCTCTTTGATAAAGAGCTTGGCCAAAAGAGGAACGGTTCGGTTAGACCGAACGGGAATAAAATGGGCAGATTTAGTAAGCCTATCAACAATCACCCATAAGCTATCATGACCCGAACGAGAACGGGGAAGGCCATCTATAAAATCCATGGAAATTTGGTCCCACTTCCAAATTGGAATTTCTAAAGGTTGCAATAACCCACCGGGCCTTTGATGTTCGGCCTTAACGAGTTGGCAAGTCATGCAACGCTTAATGAAGTTAGCGATGTCAAGTTTCATTCCCTCCCAATAATAAAGTCGCTTCATATCCGCGTACATTTTACTACTACCGGGATGAATGGTAAATTTAGAACGATGTGAATCTTCTAAAATATCTTTACGAAGATCACTAATATTTGGCACGATAAGTCTACCAAATTTCCAAATGCCACCACGAGAATCGATATCAAAGTCCTTCAAACCTTCAATATCAATCTTATCCTTAATATTTTGCCCAAGAAGAGCCAATTCGGGATCTAGCCTTTGAGCTTCAAGAATGCGGTCTAAAAGAGAAGGATGAGCCTCAAGGCTACATTAAACAAATGATGAGCATAAATCGGATACGCGGTCTCGAATCTCACAAGTGGATAAGATCACAAGATCGTTCCATTCGGATATCATCATAGAAACAACAGCTTGTTGTTTACGGCTAAGAGCATCGGCGACACGATTACCCTTACCGGGAGTATAAAGAATATCAAGATCATATGGTGCAAGAAATTCGAGCCAACGCTGTTGACGCAAATTAAGTTCCTTTTGAGAGAATAAATACTTCAAAGACTTATGATCGGTATAAAGAACAAATTTCTCTCCTAAAAGATAATGACGCCAAATCCGAAGAGCGAAAACAATAGCCGCGAGTTCTAAATCATGAGTGGCATATCTAGTCTCAGCAGGCTTTAATTGCCTAGAAGCATAAGCAATAACACGTTCTCTTTGCATAAGAATGGCACCCAAACCAACGCGACAAGAATCGGTATAAACAACGAAATCTTGATTCCCCTCGGGAATAACAAGAATAGGAGCATCAGAAAGAAGTTCTTTTAATTTCTGAAAAGACGTTTCACATTTGTCCGACCAAATGTATTTAACACCTTTCTTCGTCAAGCTAGTGAGAGGCACAACAATCTTAGAAAAGTCTTTGATAAAACGCCGGTAATAACCCGCCAATCCAAGAAAACTACGAATCTCTGTCACACTCTCCGGTCTCTTCCAATCTTGAATCGCTTCAATCTTTGAAGGATCCACGGAAATTCCAGATTCGGAAATAATATGACCGAGAAACTTCACACGAGATTGCCAAAAATGGCATTTAGAAAATTTTGCTTTCAAACGATTACTCCTAAGAGTTTCCAACACAATCCGAAGATGCTTCTCATGCTCCTCCTCGGTTTTTGAATACACAAGAATATCATCAATAAAGATGAGGACAAACCGGTCGAGGAAGTCTTTGAAAACTCTATTCATAAGGTCAACGAAATAAGCCGGAGCATTCGTTAGACCAAATGGCATAACAAGCCATTCATAAGATCCATAACGAGTACGGAACGATGTCAAAGGAATACTATCCTCTGCAATATGAAGCTGATGAAATCCAGTAGCTAACTCTAATTGTGAAAAGACTCTAGCACCAGTAAGTTGATCGAATAGACCATCAATCCGAGGTAAAGGATATTTATTTTTGATAGTAAGATCATTAAGCTTGCGGTAGTCAACGCAAAGCCTAAGTGTACCATCGGATTTCTTCATGAAAATAGCCGAAGCTCCCCAAGGCGAGGAACTAGAGCGAATAAATTGCTTCGTCTCCAATTCGGATAATTGTTTGCGCATCTCCTCGTTTTCTTTATTGGACATACGATAAGGAGGGCGAGTGATAAGTTGAGCTCCAGGATGAGATTAATTCTGAACTCAATTGCTCGCTTAGGTGGTAATCCTAAAACGGGCTCAAATATGTCGGAAAATTCACGAACGACGTGAATAAGAGAAATAATATCACCCTCATCATCATCATCGTCATCACGAGGGTTTAAAGAATATAAAGATGCAACTAAGCTGGAATCCAAATCTTTAAGATTAATAGAAATCTGCTTAACAGATTGAGGATGTCGAAGATGAATAGTCCGCTCAGGACATAGGATATGGGCTTCATAACGGTTAAGCCAATCCATTCCCAAAATCATTCCAAAGCCTAAATAACGCATGACATGCAAATCGGCTCGGAAAGAAAAATCACACAAAATAATCTCGACATCTTTACACAATAAACTGATTGTTGCGGATCCACCAACCGGATTTGCAATTCTCAAAGAAGTCATTAAACACAAAACATCCAAAGAAAAGGTATCAACAAGTTCTTTTGATATAAAAGAATGGGACGCACCCGTATCAAAAAGAACTCGAATAGGATGATCACGAAATAAAATAATTCCATCCAGAATAGAATGAGAAATACCTTGGCCACGAGATGTGCTGCCAGGGGCTTGAGCAACATTTAACTTTCCCTCCTTCTTGCCCTGAAGCTTGGGGCATGAAGATATAACATGACCGGGAACTTTACAGCAGCGACAAGAGAGAGACTTTGGGCACTTGTTCGCATAATGGTCCTTCGAACCACAATTATAGCATTCCCCACGACCAAAGGAAGAAGTCTTTGTCACGGAGGTTGCTTGCTTCCCTTTCTTATTAGGATAGGGGCCTTTGAATTTGTTTGGTCTCTTCTTGTTGTTGAAGTTTGGTTTGGAACCCACCACTTCAACATCATTCTCCCTATCCGCCTCTTCAAGACGAAGAGCGATATCAATGAGTTGGTCGAAAGAAACTTCTAATTTTAGAAGTAATGGCTTCTTGAGATTTTTGTTTAAGTCATAGACGAACCTCTGATTTTTCTTCAATGGGGTGTTGATGTATTCAACCCCATATTTGGAGAGAGATTCAAAAGACGCGACATAATCTGCCACGGAAGATTCACCTTGAACAAGGTCTATAAAACGGCGAGCCAAAGTCACCTTCTCAGCTTCTGGTACGAATTTCAACTCGAAGCGTTCCCGGAATTTCTCTCAGGTGAGATCCGCTTCATTAATCTCGGAAATAAGAAGCTCGTACCAGTCCAATGCTCTTTCTCAGAGCATACTAGAGGCCATCTGAACTCGGTGAAGGTCAATAAGATTCATGTGAGAAAAGATTCGGTCGAATGACCTTAGCCAAGCCTGTACTTCAATAATAGTTTCAGAACCTTTGAATGGCTCCCCACCCAAATTAGTGTAATCGCTACACAAGCGTGCAAATCCCGACTTTGGGTGCATAGGTTCCGGGTTAGCTCCAGCTGCTTGAGCATTTGTCACTAAATCAAGAAGCTGTTGAGCAGTCATAAAAACTCCATCCTGGGGTGGAGTGCTAGATGGCACGGCTCTGGGGCGGCCTGGTCTAGACATTTCTCTTCCTTTAGAAAGAAAGAAGAAGAAGGAAAAAGGTTATTCACCAAATTGAATATCAAGCAATCTTGATAGATAAACAAAGAATCATAGAGAAAATAGGATGAATCGGTACGAAGACTCGAATTAATCCTAAAGCACGACTCCTAAGATGGACTTAGGACGATGATCCTTGTTATAATATTTCATATTGTTCCGAAGTTTGGCTCTGATACCAAGCTGTGACGCCCCACCTCTATACCTACGCTAGCCAAGAGCATTACGGTGAATGCTGTCAACTAGCATGGAGAATAAGGCTGTTGAGGAGCGACCATCCGTGTAATTGCTTTGTGCGAGCATCGATATGTCAGATAGTATAACATGAAAATCTTTTCAAGAGGAAATCCGACATGTCGACACAAACTCAAAACTACTACACAGTGGCTATAATACCTTCGGAAGCAAATATAGAAATAAACATAACATAAATCAGTCACAGACAATTCATATCACAAAGGCGGAATAAGATATGAATATTACACATAAAAGTGTACATCAGAGTAGTGATCAGAAAGATCCACAATATCACAAAAGAATAGTTACATGAACTACACAAAAGAATAAGTATACATTATGGAGTTTATATCTCAAATGTATACAACAAAAACTACTAATCTAAGTAGTTAACCAAAAGTCAGAGTAATGAATCCCTAGGGAGAAGTCAAGCAGAAGCACCTGCAACATCTCGGTCTGGCCCGAGTATTATTTGATAAGAAAATAATAAACGGATCAGTCTAACTATAAATATCAGATGACACGATATAGAATAAGAGATATGACTAAACACATAATAATCACAATGCCAAGCTGTGATATATAAGCAGTTGAAAATCATCAAGGGATAATTCAACGTCACAAAATCTACACAAGAATCACAGAAACGTCATACTCCTAATTAAGTTCACCAAACCATAAATATTGACGATAATATCAATGTCAATCACAAAAGTCAATGACACACAAATTCCAGAATTCAACACACGAAATCCAGAAATCACAAAAGTCAATGAAGCACAAATTCACCAATGCACAAATATCGATAAAGCTTATCGATGGAAATCATGAAAATTGGTGAAACACAAATTCTAGAAATCATCTCAAGAAATCAAGAAATCACAAAGGGGGGGGAGGCCTATCACAAACGGGAGCATAAAGCTCGCCAACACGTGTATCACAAACGGAACGTTAATTCCATGGTTGCTAACCATCACAAATTGAGCCGAAGCTTCACAAACGGCCCGAAGACCATGGTTTGCTACCCCACCAATTTGAGTCGAAACTCCACAAAACGGGGTTTAGTCTCCCTCGCAGACAAAAGGACATCGCACATTGCTAGTCTAAATCACAAAGATGATCGTCATGATCAACAAGAAGTGTCAATTACACTAAGCTAGTAAATGTATGAGTTTAGCTTCATGTCCCATAACCACTTGCTTAACTTAAATATTTACGAACAAACTGTAGATCTCCACTATAAAATTGTCACAAGGGATTCAATCGAACAAGTCCAAGAATTAACCGACGAAGTAAACGCAAGCGTTTCATATCACTCGTTTTACTAAGTCGTTTAATTAGATTTCTCATACGAGTGAGGTAAAGGCTTGTATATACTAATAGATTGGAAAATGGTTTAAGAAACGAGCTTTGTACTAAAATAGAGTTGAAATCATTTGAAGAAAGAGTTTTGATATTTACTACTAGTATAGAAAACCTTTATATTTTTAAAGTGACAAATCACGAAGAAGATTGTAGGAACAATCAATCACTAAAATTCACATACGAAGATGTGAATAAAAAATCCAACGAAACCGATAAAGAATCCATCAAAATGGATATTCAAAATCCCTAAAAAGGAGTCATCAAAGTCATAACAAATGATAACAACACATAGGAAACAACACGAATCGATTAAAGTTGGAAATTCAAACAACTAGGCGAAATAGGCAAAAATGCAACAGGTCGGTCGGCCGGCTACAGAGCTCGGTCGACCGGACCCTGTTCTCAAAATTCCTCGGGAAGCAGGTCGGTCGGCCGAACCCTGTACTCGGTCGACCGAACCTTAAACAGAGAAGTGCTTATGCACTTGGCAGCAGGTCGGTCGGCTGGCAGCAGGGCTCGGTCGACCGGACCTGTTGCCAGTCCCCTCCCAGTCCTTCCAATTGAGGTCCAACCTCGACCAAATTGCATTCTCTCGAGCAACGGCGCTAAAGGATTATGCCAATCGACTACCCGGCCCTATAAGCTCTTCGATGCATCTCCAAAAACATGATCAAAGATCAAAGCTATGATTTTTAAGGAATTGAACCCAAAACACTAAAAATTGGAATATTCACCAAATCAATCCAAACCAAAAGCAATTGCACACAAATAAGTGTTAGGAATTCATACCTAACAATCGAAGATAATTATAAGCATAGATGTGAGATAAAAATCTCACCTTTTTACAAAATCAAACAAGAAGAAGCTTGAAAGCAAATGGAGAATCAACCTCTCTTCAACACAACCCAAATGAGCTCGAATCTATGCTCAAAACAAGAACATTCCCAAAATTAGGTTTAGGAATTTATGAAATTGGTAAGAGAATAAGTTGGAGAAGAAGAAGAGAATGCTTACCAATGGGTTCTCTTGAATTTGGAGCTAGGAATTTGATTTGCAAAAGAAAACTAGGGTTTTGGAGTTTTAATTTCCAATCTCTCCCACCATTAATGCCTTAGAACTGAAAAGAGAAGAGAATGAGGGTGAGTGGGGAAGAGTGGCTCAGATTTGAACATAAGTTAAACATAGGGCTGAGCCCAAAACCAAACCCAAAGTGAAAAGTAGCAAAAATCAACTCTCTCCAAACATATCGAAGCTTATACTCAAAAAGGTCGCAAACGGCATTTTAAACTCAATGGGAGTGGTCCCGATTCCTAATTCGACCGTATGCAAAAAGTTGCTTTTCGGACTAAAATCCGACCAACGATAAAATATTTAAATATAAAATCGATAAGTATGCGGGTTGTTACAAACTGTATCCTTCAGCACCCTGATGATATGAATTTATTACAACAATATCAGGACAATACAAGAGTGCTAGAAGTATTACTATATAAACAAGATGTGGATATGAAGCAAAAGGCAAAAATCAAAAATCTTCTTGAAGATGATCTCCCTACTAAAAATTTCTATTCCAAACTTTCAGCAAATCGAGAAAGACTTCAAATTAAATTTCTGATTGATTCTATTGGTCAACCGTTGATAGATAATAAAGTATTCGCAGATAAAACTATCAGATATTTCTAGTAGATATTTAATTCGAATAATCTTCACACTAACTTTTCTGCTGTTGGAAAGGAAATGTTAGATAGTCCAATCAAAATGGAGGAAATAAAAGCATCAATTTTTAACATGAAGGATGATAGCAGTCCAGGTCCAGATGGATATGGTGCAAAATTCTACAAGCTACACTGGAATGAAATTAAAAATGATCTGTATCTTGCCCATAATTATGCTTTTTATCATGGCAAAATTGTCAAAGAAATTAACCATACCTTTCTGGTTCTAATTCCAAAGGCCCAAAATGCCTCTGAACCCAATGATTTCCGGCATATTTCTTGCTGCAACGTTTTATATAAATTATAAGTACTGTTTGCAGCAATAGATTGAAGGCTATCATGCCTCATATTATTTCAGAGTACCAAAACGCATTCATTAAAGGCAGATATATATGTGAGAATAACTTGTTAGCATTTGAAATGGTGAGGAATTTCGGTAAACCTGGATCAGATAGAATGTGCATTAAAGTGACTTACGAAAAACTTATAACACAATAAACAAGGAGTTTATTATACACATAATGAAATAGATGGGATTTCCTTTCTATTTTTGCAGATTTGTATATACATGTATTTCATCTCCTACTTTTTCTATTCTAATTAATGGAATTCCAGTGGGATTTATCAATAGCAACAGAGGACTACGCCAAGGTGATCCTATTTCCCCGTATTTATTTTCTATTTCTATGGAATATATTTCTTTACAGATAGACTTGGCAGTAATCAGAGGTAATCTATCCCCAATCATCAACACTGATCCTATTATCTCTCATTTATTTTTTGCTGATGACTTGCTATTATTTTCTAAATATGAAAGCAAAGTGTTGACACAATTAAGTCGATCATTAACTCCTTGTCTATCATGGGACTATCTGTCAATGAAGATAAACAAAAAATATTCTTCAATAAAGGCAACAAGGTAAAAGAATGTGTTACTACAGCTCTAAGTCTTCAAGCAGCCGATCTTCCAGTCAAATATCTTGGCTTACCCTTATCTAACAAAAAACTCACTAATGCGGATGCACATCAATTAATAGATTCTATAAAGACAAAAATTATGGGATGGAGTAATAGGTTTCTTACCACAACTGGAAGAATCGAACTAATAAAGACCTCTATATATCCAATTATTATCTTTTGGATCCAAATCTGCCAACTTCCTAGTCAAGTTATAAATAAAATTGAGTCACTATGTGCAAATTTTATTTGGAATAATAAACAGCACAAGATACCATGGAACCATCTTTGTTAGCCTAAAGAAAATGGTGGTATTGGTCTCAGAGATATAAGATATCTTCAACAAGCAACTGTACTTAAACTAATTTGGGTGTTTCTCAAAGGTAAATCACTATGGGCTAAATGGATGTTTAACAGATATGTGAAAGATAAAAATTTCTGGACCATGCAAATTAATAGTAATGATTCGTACACGTGGAAAATGATGCTGAAAAATAGAGAACATTGCAAAAATCTCATCAACAGATCAATTGTCAATGGAAGAGAAACGAATTTAGTCTTTGATCCATGGATTCAGGGTAAAAATCTAGTTTTATTTACTGGATGGCATGATCTCTATATAAATTTAATGCAGCATTATAAGGTTGAAAAAATTATATCCAATGGAGACTGGAATATAACTAATTTAAGGATTCCTACCTATCTTAAATCAATAATTCAAAAGATAAAAATCCACCAAGAACATCAAAAAGATTTCTGGAGTTGGATTCCTAATCAAAAAGAAGAATTTTCACCCAAATCTGCTTACCAAGTATTACATCCGTCCTCTTCACAGTTTGAATGGGCAGCATTTATCTGGAAAAAGCCTTCTGTTCAAAAGTTTGCCTCTCTAACTTATTTAGCTCGTTTAAATAAGATCCCAACCCTAGACAGAGTTTAAAAATGGAATATTGCAATTAAAAATTCTTGTAAGCTCTACAACTACCAAGAGGAAAATAAAGATCATCTTTTTTTTCAGTGTTCATACTCCAATTACATTTGGTCTTTCATCAAAAATCAGCTTCATAATACGAAAAGTTCGAATTCTCTTATGAATGAAATTCTAGAACTAAAGCAGAAAACTAAATCTAACAACAGATCTGCTATGATTGCTCGCCTAGCTCTCACTTCTACAATTTATTTGCTATGGAAAGAAAGCAACAATACATTATTTCGAAACTTATTTGTTCCACAGGAGATAACAGCAAAACTTATCTTAGCTCAAATTCATGCGACAATCCAAAGCTTTGATACCAAGAAGAGACTGGATCTAGTAACTCAGAGAATTGATACTCCTCGTCGCCGAAGCTTGTTTCAAAATTTAATAACCATTTTCAGAACTGATATCACAGTAGTTGAAAGAGAAAAGTTGAAATAGTATCACGCGGGCTGCAATGTTTTTAATCGCTTTGTATTTGTTTTGTATTAATTTGTGGGCTATAATTCAAAGAGGGCATTTTCATCATGTATAGTTTTTGTTTCTTTCTACTGTATATTTTGTAACCCTCTTTGAATATCCTTTGTAACTATATTATATATAATAAAGTACCCTTACCCTTTCAAAAAATAAAAATTCTGTTATTACCAATTTCGCTTTTCACAATTCAATTTCAACTTCGCAACTAAAATTTCAATTTTGCAATTTCAATTTCACAATTAAAAAAATTCGCAACCAAATTCAACTTCGCAAATAAACAGAGTTTAAAAAAATTTCAACTTGCTTTGGTTGCCGCGATTGTGCTCACATGAGGGGTTTCGGTAGTGGTTCGCGATTTGAAGGTCGATGAGGGAAATTAGGGTTGCGGGTTCGTGGGGATGGAGTTGCGATGTTGATGTAGTGATCGAAGGTGGTTTTTTTGGGTTGTGGAATTTGGAGGTTTCGGGTTGTAGAAATAGGTCAAGAAGAGTGGGGATTTGGGTATTGGGTTTGTTGAGATGGTCGTAGTGGTTGGTAGGTTGAATTAGGTCGAAGGTTGTTCTCGATAAGGAGTTGTAGAAGGTTGGAGTATTGTAGTGGTTACGGAGATTGGAGATGTCTTTGGTTCCTTATTGGGCGGAGATGTTTGCAGTAATGCTTGCTGGAGTTTAGGTGGTCGTGGATGATGTATTCGAGATTGTTTGATGAGGAGTATGATGAAGGAAGGTAGGGAGGTAGCAGTATAAAAGAGAAGTAGTGCAGTGGTGGGCAGTTTAGATATGTGGCAGTGGGATGGTGTGTATGTGATGGTCTGGTAGTAAGGAATGATGTATAGACAGAAGTGTGATATGGTGAGTGAAGTGACTATGGATGATTGTTGTTTGTGTTTGAAGGCAATTTTTTTTTTTGAAATGGTACTTTATATACAACAAATCATTAGGACAACATATCCCATGTCAAATAAACGTTCGAAAGCAAGTTTCGAACTTGTGACATCCTGCACCAAAGTCGAATCAAATAAATTACTTGGATAATGGTGCTTGTCTGAAGGCAAGTTAATGCAAAGGTAAAGATTGATGTTATGGCTGAAAGAATTGAGGTTGATGTGAGGTAGAGGAGCAGTTTGTAGTGTTAGGAGGTTGAAGACAGAGGCATGGGGAAGGAGTTGTTTGCAGTGTCACTGAATGGTTGATAAGAGGAGGCAGTGATAGTAGTGGTTTGAGATGTTGTTCGTTGTTGTGATGTTTGGTTCAGGTTGATGGTCTACTGGTTTGAATGGTAGAAAAGGATATGTATGTAGGGGTAATGAAGTAAGGTGGGTTTTGTTTGTGTTGAAGGCAAGTAGCAGTAGTAGTAAGGTGGTACTGTTGTAGGTTGGATGGTGATGATGTGATGGAGTTTGTCGAGGCTGGAAGCTGCAGAGGAGTATGCAGAAGTAGTAAATGATGTTGTGGTAGTCTGTAAGGCAGTGGCGGTGGTAGGTTGAAATGGTGTGTGCACAAAAGTGTTTTTTGTTGTGATAACAGCAGGGAGGATGTGGATGTGTATTACAAGGTGGTTGTAGGGAGTGGGATGTATGAATGGATGGTATGGCC
This sequence comes from Allium cepa, assembly GCA_030765085.1. Taxonomy (NCBI): domain Eukaryota; kingdom Viridiplantae; phylum Streptophyta; class Magnoliopsida; order Asparagales; family Amaryllidaceae; genus Allium; species Allium cepa. The sequence continues at coordinate 677,808,710 of CM060932.1, read as the reverse complement.
AAAATGCAGCAGTTTTGAGGAGGAGCAGTTTTGGTGGTATGTATGATGGATGTTGATTTGTTGCTTTGGAAGGGTGCAGTTGGATGTCGAGGCAGTAAGGTAGGTTTGTGGTAGTGATGATGGGGAGAAGGCAAGTGCACAAAGGTGTAACACAGTTGAATGTAAGTGCATGGAGGTGCACAGAGGTGTAACAACAATATCCAGTTGAACAGAGGGGAGTTTGATATGATGATGATGATGATTAGCACTGAGGAAGAGATGGGTGTGAGGACCCGTTTCTTCGACTCTCGGAAATCGACACTAATACACCATCGGTAATTCCATGTCGTAAATCCAAGTAACAGAGAAGTGGATTCTCATGGATAAGATAGAAAAATAAGACAGAGCAGAATCTCACATATGTTATTTCAATATAATCTTTACAGCGAAAATTAAAATACATTTATCAGAGTTATACATGAACAGTTATAAATTCATGTCCTTACAATTTTGCGGAATACTATATTACAAGAGTGTGGTGGAAACAGAAAAAATCTTTAGAAAATCTTCTGACTCTATGCTTTGAGCTCCATCCAGCTTTCTTCTAAACTAAACCTGACTACTGGGTTGCCTAGGAAAAATTAGAGCACCCAGTGTTTAAAGAAAGGGAAAATAAACTCCGGCTCAATCATGAGATTGGTGTGAAAACTCAAAATACGCGTTTTGAAAACAAAAACGTATCTCATAAGACCACACCGTACATAAACACGGAATGAGTTTTTATCTTACGATAACCAAAACATTTTACATCAAAATACTTGATATTATTTTTAATGACGTATCTTTGAAAACATTTGCAAGTAAACTTATTAATCTTAGACAAAGTTTTTATATTGATTAAATTCCAACAATACTAGCTAGAAACGCGGGTTCTACGAACAAACAGGTAGGCACTTATTGGAGAATGGATTCTATACAAATGACCAAGTGAAGGGACTACCTTCTAGCTGTACGTCTCTAGAGGAACGTATGGAGGGCAACAGAACATCCGCAACTCTACCAACACAAAACCATCCTACCTTTCCTTAGATAGTATCGAATATGCCATCATCCCGGTCGTTACCGACCTATCTGAGGATCCTCGTAGCATACATCGACGTTAATTTAAACCTGAATGTCATATCGGGTATAAATATATCTAGAAGGGGATTATCATACCCTAATAGTTGCGAACCACATAGCCTTGCCGCATCTACCATGTTTCGGCCATTTTCGGGCGTGAGGCTTGAGGTAGTGATTACCTTTAACATTGCACATCATCTTCCTTTGAATGCCACACTACCATTTCATCGATCACAATTGATTTCAACAAACATACAACCTTCGAGCTCATACGTCTTAGAGAAGGGTGTTAAGCTCAGAGAAGCTGCCTTCTCTGCCATCAAACAGACGTATATTTATAAAAGTCAACGATGAAATTTCAAGAATGTGGTGTCAAACATCCATCCATACAAATTCGTTCTAGGACTGAACGAAACCGAAGGCATTCTCCTACCACATCCCGTCGGAAATTATCCCTTGGATACCCAAAGAGTTTCAGAAATGAAGGGACCACTGCTACTTTAGTATTTGGGAGCTAACCAGAATAAATCAATAAGCGGTCCTTTCATCCCAAAAATCTTAGTCTTCATCCTTCATTCTCTCCATCAAATCTTTATTTTTCGAATGCATATATTGGTTCGAAGTGGTTTTCGGGTAGGATCACCCCAGATTTGACCCTGGTTCCTTCGAATCCAATCAATGATAAAAAGACGTTTTATGAATGGAGAATGGTTCTCTAATTGATTAAGTTCTTTTTATCAAAATCTCTTTTAGAGATATACAACTTTTAAAACACTTCTTTCCGGTATAGATGGAATTATCAAACCTCTCATATCAAAACCTTTGATTTACTTAAAACCCTTTTTAAATTCCAAATCATTTCATCTTTTCTTAGGAAAATATTCCAAATCATTTCTTTTAAATCTTAACAAAGATTTCTTAGTTCAAAACTCGTTCTTTTGATTTAGTTGAAATCGTGTTATCTAGGATATTACCCGATTCTTTGTTAAGATTTCTTTCTACTAAATATAAAACTCATTCTTTGATAAGTAGAACGAGATTTAGTTCAAAAATATATAAAACTCATTTCTTTTGATTAAGCGAGCAGAATCTATAGAAATCATCTAATTCTTCTAATATCAATTCCCGTGTTCAACAAATACTATGGATGGAATAACGGTGAAATTACCTTTTAAATTCCATGAATAGTAGAGTTACCTCTTCGGGCTTTAACACCAAGTACAAGAATTTCCTCTATATAAGATCTAAGTTGTTTAAATTTTGAAAAATACTTTTATTTATTCTTTTTGAAATTTCGATCCGACTAAATCAAATTTACTATCCCTTCCGTCAGGCTAGTCCGTATAGCTAGGGAGAGAAGGAAACTGGCTTTCCAAACCCAAGCCTAGACGCTATCTCTTTGACACCCATAAGACAGTCAAGTAATTCGATCGACTCTAGATCATTAAAACATTTGATCATTCCATAAAAAAATCTTTAAAAAACATTATTAATCATTTAAAAAGATTTATAAAATAATTGAAAAAGAATTGTTAAGTTTAAAGCTATATTTCAAAAGTTATATAAAAGTGCTACGGAAAGTGCTTTTTAAGCTATATTAATCAAAACGATATTTTATCATTTGAAAATTCAATTTTATTACTCAAATTACTTTTAAAACATTTTAAAAGATTTATAAGATTTATTCCACATTTTTAAACAATTTAAAACATCATTTTCAAAGAAATCCAGTATTGGATTCCGAACTGCAAATTCAGGATTTTATCCAAAACTTATTTTACTCATATTTCAACATCTACTTATCAAAATCTCGATTTTCTTTCTTCGTTGGATAACAATGGGTAAAAAAGTTCGGAAAATTCTTACTTTGAAAAATTCTGAGCTATATTCCAACTTTTATACTTGTTTGACTTTTATAGCGCGAAATCGCAAACTACCATTACGCGACACACTTATTTTTAACTAAATTTTCCATTTCTTTTCGAACTTCACCAAAACACTTTTAAACGTTTATAAAACATTTCAAATACATTTTAAAACATTTTAAGTGATTTAACAGTTCCATATACACCATTTCATTAATTCAAGTAATGTGATTTCCTTTGTGTTTGTCGACGTGTATATTCATGACTTGCATATATATATATATATATATATATATATATATATATATATATATATATTCAACAACCATATGTAAACAACCAAACTTGATGATCAAAGCATATTAAACATCCATTTAAATCATTATATCATCATCCAACATATAGTATAATTATTTTAGGAGTTCTCACCTTCATTTCCACTCGAACTAGTTTTAAAACGGCTATAGCTCCGCTATCTCAAAATGAAACTCCATGAAATTGAGCTGATCATTGAAATGGCTTGGCCTAGCCTTGTTGCTCACGGCCTAGGTTGGGAAGGGGGTGGAGCTCACGGCCAAGGGTGGTGGATGGTGGTGCCTTGGGTTTGGAAGGTGGAGAGAAGAAGACTTGAGCTTGTTTTGAGGTTTTTAACTATATATAACTATATATTATAATTTAAAATAAATTTCGACATTAATTCTTTTAGGATGGAAGCCCTTAAAGTGGAAGCAAAAGCTTGAGCATATGAAGAAGAAGATGAATGAAAATGAAGAGAAGATGGTAGGGTATTTATAGGAAAAAGGAAGAGTATAAAAGAAGACATGCACACATCACTTTTATCAGTATTTCAAAGCTTCTCCAACACAGCTCCCCTCTTTAGAATGCATGGCTAAAGGACCCATGTGCACGTCACTTACATCATCTCATGTATACATATGTTGACTTATTTATGCTTAAGGAGTAAGAAATCTTTAAAATATATTATTTACTTTATATTATATTTCTTATACTTAATTATATTTATATACGTATGTTTATTTGCATGTCATCATGTGTATGTAACACACACACACACATATATGTAGGTGTATAACACTTCAAACGTCTTTGAATAACTTTCGTTCGTTAAATTGTTGAAATCCGGAGAACCAATCATCGGTCACATTTTCACTTATATTTTAACATACATATATTTGTAAAAAAAATTCAAAAATAAATTTCTTGTTATTTTAAACTAATTAAAATGATTACATTTGAATTATAAAACCATATAAACTCGTATTAAAAATTATGTACAAAAATTGTTATTATACCGATAAAGCGATATCGATTTTTCCTTACACTTTCAAATTAAATATATCCCTTTACAAAACTATTATAAATGATTCATTATCTCTTCATAACTATTTAAAATGAATTATTCTTATTTAAAATAATTATTTGAATAATTAAAATAATTATTAAATAATTATATCTTAATTTAAATTAAGTAAACCAACGATTTAAATTCAATGCTATCTCATTGATATAAATTTAGAGGAAAGTATTTTAATTAAATATTTATTCAAAATAAGATTACTATTACTTATTATCACTTGAAACAATATTATCCTTTTATTTGCATAAAATTAAAAATAAATACAACTTATCAAAGTGATAAATTGGTTGGTCGTTACAGACTACCCCCCTTAAAAGAATTTCATCCCCGAAATTACCCAAAACAAAAACCTAAAGGTTTCGCCCAAAATATTTATTTTTAACTCACTTCTATACAGTGTATATAGATCATCCGTACACAATATCTGATTCGATCTTCTATCTGAATTCACAACTTTACTTCCAAATTAGTATTGATCCCCCGATCCTCTAGTGCAGACTTTGAACAGGCTTACTGATCAGAACTTAGTTCTTCCTTTCATTGCTCTCAAATATGATAGAAAGCTCTAGTATCCAACCATAACCCTCATCAATGTTTACCGTCAAGAATCGAGTGATAAATCTTTTTTCGGATAAGTGTCAAAACACGTCAAAGTTCTGTACTCGAACCTTAGATTAAATCGTGCGACGAAATAGTCCACATACTTCATATAATCTTTCAATTTTTTTTACGAAAACCTTTCATAAACTTCCATCTTCAAACTTTTTATAAAGATATTTATTTATACATAACAATTTTACATTTCTATTTCAAATATTTCTTCTTAAAAACAAATTTCTTTGAAAAGATAAATATCTTTTCACTGTAATACATTTCTAAACATATGTTAGCGGTTTTCTGGAAACTTATTTCAAAACAATCCATTAAATTGATAAATCACCATAAATTTCCTTTATCTAATATCATATGTGAAAACATTCATTATTTAGTTAAACTTACTTTATCAATTAACAATCCTTTATTAATGAAAACTTCCTTTATATATTCTCTTTACCTTTACAGTTTCAATATATAAAATTATTCATATACTTATTTAGTTGCTTTAGGTATATTCATAATTTACTTAACGAGTTTTACTTACTTTAAAATGTAATTGAAGAGATCAAAATAACTACCATCAAAACATCGTTTCTCTTTTCTTTTATGATTTGAACTCGTAACATTTTCTATCTTTATATAAAACACTCTAGTACTCGTTATTATCTTTTAAAATACCTTTATTACAGATTTAAGTATATTCATAATATTTCTTCCAAAGTGTTAATCAAAGGTTTAAAAAAATGTTGCTAAAACATCATTTCCTACAACCCCAAAACAATTTAACTTTAAATATTTACTTAAAGATTGGTATTAATGAAAAGTTGGGACAGTCATCATTTTATAAATCTTTGCATTCTTACGTTATCTAAACCTTCCAACACTAGGGTAAAAAAAGATGACTCCCCTTACCCCCTAAACTATTACAACTCAAAATACTACATCAAAACAAACATCCCACTCATATATACTCAACTTCTCAGATTCCATTCTTACTCTTCCGAGTCCTAAAGATAAAGGTGGACTCCAACATCCCAAATCAATCATCACCTTCCCTTCTCCCTCCTTTTCACTATCCAACTCATCATTAACCTCGTTTCCATCCTCCTCTTGTGCTTCTTCAATTTCCTGAGGTAACCATGCCTGATTCCATGTGACATGTGCCAAGCCTACTGGTATTCCAGGTTTGATTCCTTTTTCTTCCAACTCCTCTAATCCTTGCATGTTTACTTCCTACAGGTTTTCAAATTCTCTGACTCCCTCCTCGTCTTCTTCTTCTTCCGTCTCCTCATTGTTGCTTCATATTGCGCTTTGGTTTGTGTACGAACTAGACGATTTCTCCTGCCATCTAACATTTGCCTTACTCATATTCCATATCACATTGCTGCACTCGCTCCATATGATAGCATTCGGGTCTTCCATCGGCTTAGATTCCTCCTACATCGGTTCTACCTCCTCTTTTATAGGTTCCGATTCCTCTACCATTAGCTCATCGTCCTCTATTGGTTCTAAAATGGAACTAGTGAGATTCGCTACCCAGTTTCCCTTCGAGGCTTGCCGGGTTCGTCGTCGCTAGAGATCATAATAATTTCTGGAGCTGGGGTGGCATTAGCATTCTGGCAACAGGGTACCCATCTTCATCCCTACGTGTATATGGGGCATAGTTTTCCCTAATCGGAGATCCACCATTGCTAGGTGGATTTTCTGGCTTTCCCTCTTCGTCGCTAGAGAGAACTATAAGGTTATCCTTTTCGCCCCAATTTGCCCTATAGGATTCCACTTTCGCATAATTTTTCCCATATGGTTTCTACAAGGTTAACAATTATTCTTTTAGACACAAGTAGTAGGTAATTGCTAGCGTACTCTTAGGTCAATGCTTAGAAAGTGTTTTGAGGTTCATGTCTAAAGATAGCTTTTAAAATATTTTGTACAATGTTATTTGTTTCAAAAATCATTTGGAAATTATACCAGCATATTTTTTTCTTTTCAAATACATACATACATACATATATATATATATATGTTTGGGTAAAATGATTGCATAAAAAATCGAATTATTTTGTATATTTTATCAATAAATACGCGCTCATATATAATACTCTCAAACTCATTCTAGGGTGTTGCTAACCCTATCTCTAATGAGTTACTCATCCTGGGGTGTTAATAACCCTATCTCTGAGGAGACTTTTACCCTTATCAGGCTTAGGTGTTCGCTCAACCTATGCTCCGATACCACGATGTGAGGACCGTTTCTTCGACTCTTGGAAATCAACAAAAATACAACGTCGGCATTCACTTGCCGTAAATCCAAGTGCCGAAGAAATGGATTCTCAAGGATAAAAAAGAAAAATAATACAGAACACAATCTCACATATATTATTTCAACATAATCTTTGCAATGGAAATTAAAATACATTTATCAGAGTTAAATATGGACAGTTATAAATTCCTATCCTTACAAATTTGCGGAGTACTATATTACAAGAGTGTGGTGGAAACTGAAAAAATCTTCAGAAATCTTCTAACTCCATGCTTCGAGCTCCAGCCAGCTTTCTTCTAAACTAAACCTGACTACTAAGCTACGTGAGAAAAATTAAGGCATCCAGAGTTTAAAGAAAGGGAAATTTAACTCCGGGTCAGTCATGAGACTGGTGTGAGAACTTAAAATACGCGTTATGAAAGCTAGGTATCTAATAAGACCACGCCGCACATAAACATGGAACGAGTTTTTACCTTATAATAACCAAAACATTTTACATCAAAATACTTGATATTATTTTTAATGAAATATCTTTGAAAACATTTGCAAGTAAACTTATTAATCTTAGCCGAAATTGTTACATTGATTAAATTCCAGCAATACTAGCCAGAAATGCAGGTTCTACACATAAACTGGCAAGCACTTATTGGAAATGGATTCCATAAAAATGACCAGTGAAGGGACTATCTTCTGGCAGTACATCTCGAGAGGAATGTACCAAGGTTAACGAAACATCTATGCCTCTACAAACAAGAGACCGACCTACCATTCCTTAGATAGTACCGAATATGCCATCACCCCGGTCGTTATCGACCTATTCGAGGATCCTCGTAACATACATCTACATTAATTTTAACCAGAACGTCATAGCGGGTAGAAATATATCTAGAAGGGAATGATCATACCCTAATGGTTGTGAACCACATAACGTTGCCGCATCTACCCTATTTCGGCCATTTCTAGGTGTGAGGCTTGAAGTAGCGATTACCTTTCATATTGCACATCATTTTCCTTTTAATCCTACACTGTCATTCCATCGACCATAATTGACTTTCGCAAACATATGACCTCCAAAGTCATACGTCTCAGAGAAGGCTGTAAAGCTAAGAGAAGTTTCCTTCTCCTCCACTAAACGGATGTAAATTTAAAAACGTCAACGGTGAAATCTCAAGAATGCGATGTACAACATCCATCCTTACAAGTTCGTTCTAGGACTGAACGAAACCGAAGGCACTCTTTTACCACATCCTGTCAGGAATTATCCTTAGAATTACTAGCGAAAAGTTCTTGCAACCCAAAGAGTTTCAGAAATGAAGGGACGACTGCTACTTTAGTATTTGGGAGCAAACAGGAATTATCAACAAGTAATCCTTTCATCTTGAAAATATTTAGTCTTCACCCTTCATTCTCTCTATCAGATCTTAATTTTTCGCATGTGTACATTGGTTCGAAGTGGTTTTCGAATAGGAATTGCCCCAGATCCGACCCCGGTTCCTTCGAATCCAATCAATGATAAAAGAAGGTTCTATGAATAGAAAATCATTCTTTAATTGATTAAGTTCTTTTTATCAAAATCTCTTTTGGAGACATTCAACTTTTAAAACACTTTTTTCTGGTATAGGCAGAATTATTAAACCTCTCATATCAAAACTTTTGATTTACTTAAAATCCTTTTTAAATTCCTAATCATTTCATCTTTTCTTAGGAAAATATTCCAAATTATTTCATTAAAATCTTAACAATGATTTCTTAATTCAAAACTCATTCTTTTGATTTGATTGAAACCATGTTATCTAAGATGTTAATTCAAATAAATATTAAGCGAGGAGAATCCATAGAAATCATTTAATTCTATTCAATATCAATTTCCGTATTCAACAAATGGAATAACGGTTAAATCGCCTTTTAAATTCCAAGAATAGTACGAGTTACCGCTTTGGGCTTTAACACCGAGGACAAGAATTTCATCTCTATAAAATCCAAGTAGTTTATATATTAAAAAATATTTTCTTTATTATTTTTGAAATTTCAATCCGAGTAAATCAAATTTACTATCCCCTCCGTCGGGCTAGTCCGTATAACCTGGGAGAGCAGGAAAATGGTTTTCTAAACCCAAGCCTAGACACTATCTCTTTGACACCCATAAGACGGTCAAGTAATTTGGTCGACTCTAAATCATTTAAACATTTGATCATTCCATAAATCCATCAAATTGCCTTTAAAACACATTATTAATCATTTAAAACATTTATAAAATAATTGGGAAAGAATTGTTTAAGTTTAAAGCTATATTTCAAAAGTTGTAGAAAAGTGCTGCGGAAAGTGCTTTTCAAGCTATATTAATCAAACGAAATTTTATCATTTGAAAATTTATTTTAATTACTCAAATCATTTTTAAAACATTTATAAGATTTATTCCGCATTTTTAAATAATTTAAAACATCATTTTCAAAAGAAATGCAGTTTTGGATTTCGACTACAAATTCAGGATTTTTTTTCCAAAACTTATATTACTCATATTTTAAAATCTACTTATCGAAATCTCGATTTTCTTTTTCGTTGGAAAACTATGGATATTAGTTTGGAAAATTCTTATCTTGAAGAATTCTGAGCTACATTCCAACTTTTACACTTGTTTGGCTATTATAGCGCGAAATCTCGAACTATCGTTACGCGACGCACTTATTTTTAACTAAATTTTCTATTTCTTTTCGAACTTCACCAAAACACTTTTAAATGTTTATAAAACATTTAAAATGAATTTTAAACCGTTTTTAAGATATTTAACAGTTCCATATACACCATTTCATTAATTCAAGGAAAGTGATTTCCTTTGTGTTTGTCGACGTGTTTATTAATGACTTGCATATATATTCAACATTCATATGTAAACAACCAAACTTGATGATCAAAGCATATTAAACATCCATTTAAATCATTATATCATCATCCAACATGTAGTATATTTTTTTTAGGAGTTCTCACCTTCATTTCCACTCGAACTAGCTTTAAAATGCCTATAGCTCCGCTATCTCAAAATGAAATTTGACGAAATCGAGCTCGGATCCTTGAAATGGCTTGGCCTAAAATTATTACTCATGGCCTACGTTGGGAAGGGGGTAGAGCTCATGGCCAAGGGGGGTGCCTTGGGTTTGTGAGGTGGAGAGATGGAGATTTGAGCTTGTTTTGAGGCTTTTAACTATATATAACTCTATATTATAATTTAATTTCTTTTTGAAATAAATTTGGACATTATTTATCTTAGGATGGAAGCCATTAATGTAGAAGCAAAAGCTTGAAAATATGAAGAAGACGATGAATGAAAACGAAGAGAAGATGGTAGGGTATTTATAGGAAAAAGGAAAAGTATAAAAGATGACATGTACACATCACTTCTATCACTATTTCAAAGCTTCTCCAACACACCTTGTAACAACCCATAATTTTTAATAAATATTTTTAATTCTATTTATTTGAAAGCTTTGATTTTTAATTATTTAAAATTTTAAATTTTGGAATTTTCCAATAAATTTCTGGATTTTGTTTATAAATTAATTTCCAAATACAGTAAAATAACTATTTTCTAAAAAAAATTATATATTGGTCAACTGTGGTCAAACTTTGACTTTCAGTTGAAAATTTTAAATTTGAATTTTTAAATTCTAATCTTTTTCTTTGAAACTATATTTGACTCTGATATTTGTGCTGCTTTTTATTTCGTAAAATTCTGTTTTATACTTTTGAAATATGATAAATTTTAGCGTTTTACACGCAATTAGTTTCATCATTTTTTTCTGTTTATTTTTTTGTTCTATATTTTATACTTCATTTCTATTTTATAATTTTTTTTCAATTTTCTATTTTGTTTGGACATTTTATTTGATTTTTATTGGATTTTTAGGCTTGGAAATTCAAGAGACATATGTTTCTTTTCTTTAATGTGTAGTGCGTCTTTTCCTTTTACCCTTGCCATTCAAATCTCCCATTCCTTTAGCCGTACAACTTCTCACCTCCTCGCATTCACGTACAAATTTTTTTCTTCTCATCACTATTCTCATTTTCCATTTTCTGATCAAACATTTTCAATATGTTATCTCCTTTCTTCTTTTTTCTATTTTTCTTTCTCTTTTATTTTCTCAAGCTATGTTCGACCACCATCACCATAATATCCTAGCCAACCATCTCCTCCTCACCACCATCACCTAAGATCGGCCTTCATCCACCACCACCATTTTCCCTTGTTGCTGTGACCTCCTGGATCCAAAACCATCACCTAATGGCCTCACAACTCTAGCCGAGCCTTTACACTATCTATTTCCTCCTTGCTAGCCTCGGTCGTCACCACAAACACCACCTCCTTGGCCTTGTCATACCATGAGCCACATCATAGCCGTGCCTATTCAGATGTGCCTCAACCAGATCTGATCCAAGTCGAGCCATGTTCCGAGGTGGTCAAGCCTATAGCCAAGGTGGCCGAGCCCACCGGGTCTTATTTAACCTTTTTTGCTTTGTTTAATTCATATTTTTATGTGTTGTACGTGTATTTATAAATGTTGTATTTGTTGGTGTACAAGATTTGAATCTTGGCTCTCCATCCACTCGAATATAAGTCGTTCTTTTTGTGCTTTTCGAAGTTTATTCGTGTGTCTTGAATTGTTAACTCCAACTTTAGAAGGTGAGTTTATCACTCTCGACATTCGTACTTATATGATTGTGAAACAATGGCATGTGAATTGTAGTTTATGATATGATAGTAATTTATATATGCCTGTGATATGATATTCATATTGTTATAAGCTGATATTTATTTGTTACATCGGCTGATATGATATGCTATATTATACTGTTTATTCACTTACTGCTTCTCACACTACAAGTTCCCTATTAGAAAAGAATCACTATGGGTTGAAATGATACATACCCGAACGGATATTAGAATAAGGAAAAATAGTTATGGGCTGAAATGATAGGCTCAAGCGATTTTTATTTTATTTTGTTTGCCTTGGGATTGTGGGTTTGAAATGATAGAACCCGGATTTTTCTTTTAAATTACGGATTGAAATGATACATATCTGTATCACTTGACCTAGGTTATAAAATATTATACAAACCCATGGTTAATTTTTAATATAATATTTTCCTAAAAATTTATTGAGTATTTTGAACTTTTAAAATATATGAAATTTTAGATTAAAGATTTGATTTAATGATTTAAATATAAAGAGATATTAGTTTTCTATGAGTTAAAATTTTTATAAGTCAATAATTGGTTTTAAATTGTAATCTAAAGATCTTTATTAATGATAAATAACTTAATAATTAAATTTGATTTAATATGGAATTTTAAATCTAACCTAGTGATTGTAATAGATTTTATTTTATGAAATGGATATGTTTTGTAAAATAAATAATCATGATTTAGATGGTAAAATGTATCTTAAATTTTGACTTAACTTGATAATTGAAAATTTTGTTTTCAAATGGAAATGTTGAGTTTAACTTTGAAAAAGAATATCTTATTTATGAAATGGGTATTTTAAAATAAAGTGTTGAATTATTCGTTAAAATAAAAGTTAGGTAAAATAATGTACTTTGGACTTAGTAAATGAATTATGGTTAATTTGGATATTTTATTTACAAAATTTTATTTTATTTAATAATCAGTTAAATGATACGCAAAAGAATATTTTCTGAAGCGTGAGATATGTTTTTATAAGTAAAAAATAGCCAAAATTGAGAATTTAATGTTTCTGAAATGTTATAATAAATCTGAAATTGGTATTGGAAACATTTCCAAAATGTTGTGGTTTTAAGGTAGCATTTGCTAAGTGCTACCATTTTTGAAATATAACTGTGTTCTGAAATACTAATTTTATCTACTGTAGCAATTTATAAGTGCTGCTGTTTCTGAAATTGAACTGTTTTTGAAATACTGATTTTATCTACTGTTGCACTTTATAAGTGCTGCTGTTTTTGAAATTGAGCTATTTTGAAATACTAATTTTATCTACTATGGCACTCTATAAGTACTGCTCTTTCTGAAATTGAACTATTTTTGAAATACTAATTTATCTACTGTAGCACCTTATAAGTGCCGTTGTTTCTGAAATTGACCTGTTTTGAAATACTAAAATATCTACTGTAACACTTTATGCTACTGTTTCTGAAAATGACAAGATTTTGAAATACTACTATATCTACCGTAACGTTTTCTAAATGCTGTTGTTTCTGAAAATACAATTTTTTGAAGTTTTTATAATTGAACGAATGAACTTAGAAAATGCTACAACTTTAGTATTGAATATTGTTTTAAAGGTGTTATGATTTTCTAAATATTATGATTTCCAAATGATAACATTTCAAGTGTTATGATTTCCAAGTATTATGGTTTCAAAGTATTTGGTTTCGGAGTTGTTATAGCTTTGAAAGTACTATGATTTTCGAAATGAACTTATTTGAAATTGTATTAAATTAAGATTTGACTTTAAATATGTTGATTTGAAACTTATTGAAATTGAAGATTGAAGGATATGACTTTATATCGTGGTTTTGGTTTAAGATGATTTTAAAGAGCATTCAAATTTTAAATAAATTGAAGGAAACATTCACTAATTTGAAAATTTGGGTTTATTTAAAAGGGATATCATATTTATTTAGTTTTTAAATGGAAATGATATCGTATTGACATAGTTTTGAAATGGATATGATATTTTGGTTTTTGAAGTAAAAATGATTTTGAAGTAAATATCCATTGGTTATAATAACGGTTGATTGTTAAAGAGACCGGGATCGGATATGGGCATGCTCTCTGTCGATACCGAAAACCACTTTAACAACCGTGTATGCGGCGGAGATTCCAAAATGAAGTAGGATGGTGGCGACGTTCTATTGAGGTATGTGCGTGGACCAGACTCCCATGAGTTAGCATAAGGTGGCTAAAACATGAGTGATTCTGAGCCAATGAGGTAGCTCCTCTTATCAGAAACACTTCTTCATATGCCATTCTATTACTTTGTGATTGATATGGTGCGCACCTTTGATTTTGGGAGTGTGGCTCGAGGTGGGCGGTAGTGGCTGCTACGCGTTACCACCAGTTTGGATGCGTAATTGGTATATCTTCCTTGGCATTGCCTTATTGTGCCTTGTCACCCACCCTAGCGCGCCTTGTACGATTTTGGTTTTGTGTCGTACCTATGGAGTATCCTCTGGTGGCTTCCCGATCAGGAGGGACCACGGTACTGTATAGACTAATGGTACTATAAAATGTGTTAAGGGGGATATTGGGTAACTCCTTAACGTTATTTTTAAATATATTATACTTTACTTTAGACATTATTATAATAGCGTATATTACTACATAATAAATAGTTTAACGGAACCTTAAAGGATGAGCGGTCCCAAGCATCCTTTAAGTTACATGTGCAGTTTTATTACAGTTCACTTGAGTTGGTTTACATTGTATAAGTATGTACGTCCTGACTCGAGTCTTTTGTGTTTTGCTTTACGCTCGGGTCAACTTGAGTATCAGCTTTGGATTTCACCTTCTGGAGAAAGAGAATTCGCTGGAGTTTATCCATCTATCTAGTTGTCATCTATTTCCATTCAGTATTTCTATTCAGCTTATGTACTAGTGGACATTTATGTATTTGGGATTTTTGTTGTATTTACTTCCAGACTATGGTATTTTGTACTTGTTTTGTGACTCTGTGTTGTAGTAGCTTCATGAACTACTATGGTTATTTCTATTTCCGCTGTGAGTTATTCTGATTTATCTATGTCTGTGATTCTGTGATTGGTTTTATTTGCTCCAAATTATATTACAATCTACAATTTTGGATTATTCAAGTTAGATATGTGTGGTTCATTGTCAATTTGAATGGTCCAAAATAGTGGGTTGTTACATTTGGTATCAGAGCTTAGGTTTTAGGCAAATCTTAGCCTGCGGAACAAAAACGCATTAGAGATATGGTAAAAATACCCTAGAATGAGTGAAATCAATCTTAGAACCCTTTCTTTGTGAGAGAATGTATTTTAAAGTATAAAATGATTTTCAAATTAATTTTAAAGGATTTTAAAGGATTATTTTGACATAAATCTTTTCTTGTTTAAAACTAAATTTTTCTAAACTTCCTTCTTTTCCTTATCCACCTTGTTAGTAATTTCTTTGTTCGGGATATTCAATTCTTGTCGAATCTTATCTTATCTATTCCTGTCCTTTTTTCTCAATTACCGTTGTCCTACTCAACAGAAGGCTAAGGCATCTGGTATTTTGCAGTTTCCCTGCTCCTGCTTTCTTTGTTGATTTTAGCTCTATTATGGGAACTCTTAGGAGTCATCAGTGGAAAGCTAAATTCTCGAAATGCTATTTCTGAAAAGATGAAGTCTGATTCCTCGGGCGTATTGTTGCTAGTAATGGAGTTCTGTTGATCCAGTTGAAATCGCTACGATCAATGTAAGTCTTCTTCTCTTCTCTCTTTGTGGATAGATTGACCAAGTTGGCTCATTTCATTCCGGTCAAGTCTACCCGTTCTGCTTCTTATCTGGTGGAGATCTAGATGAGGGAGATTGTTCGTCCTTATAGAGATTCCGTCTTTACTAGTCAGTTTTGAAAAGCTTTCCAGGAATCTTTGGGTACTCATTTGAATCTGAGCACTGCTTACCATCCACAGACCGACGGTCAAACGGAAAGAGTGAACCAGATTCTTGAGGATCTTCTTCGTGTTTGTGTTCTTAATTATGGAGGATCTTGGGAAGATCATCTCCATCTCTTTGAATTCACCTATAACAACCATTATCAGGTATATTTTAAATCTTCTATTTTAACGTTATCTTAACCCTTTATCTATCTCATTTACCTTTGAATTCTTTTGATTTGAATCTCCCAAAATTGAATTTGTATCCTTATTTTGAACATTTCAAGAATCATCAAGTGAGGGAGTGGGTTTGTATTAATATTGATGTTTTATATGTTGTATTTTTGGGTTGTTGATGTTGATTTGGGATTCTGATCGATTCGTATGATCAACGATATCGATAGGATTTCCAAAACACTTTAACAGAACAAACTGATACAGTTATGTTTTCGAATGTGGTAAATGAGAAAATTTTATATGATTCATATGTCATACTTTTATAGATTTATATTATCTAAAAATTTATTTTAATAGATGTGAATAAGTTTGATTTGAAATTGGGTTTATTTAAAAATTAAACTCAAATAAATTTAAATTGAATTTTATTAAATTCGAGATTTTAAAGGATATGATTTTTATAACTTGATTTGGTTTAAGGTGTTTAAATGAATATAAATCAATTTAAATAAATTAAAGTAATACTCGGTTATTTAAACTTTTAAAAGTTTTATTTAAATGATATTGAATTTATTAAGTAAATATTTCAAAACAAAATAATAGAAAATTTAATTTGATATATATATATATATATATAGAATTATCAAAAAATTAGTTTTGAAATTTTGGAATATTTAAAGCTTTGAAAATCAATAAAAATTGAAATGGTTTATTGAGAATTGAATTGAGTTGAAATTTATTAGTTAACTGGATTGGTTATTGAAATTATAATATTTGATTTCATATATTGTTTTGAAAACCAATGACTATTAACACAAGAGATAAATAATTAAAATTATAAAGCATGGTTTATAAACTTATTTGGAATTTAAATAAATTTAAATTATGAATTTGAGAGTTTAAATTCCGTTGATTTCAAACATTGGTTTTAGTGTTTTAAAATTTATGTTATTTAAGGTATGTTTGAATATAAATTTTTAATGTTTAAATCTATGCTCTTCTCTTATGTCGCTGGAAAATAATTTCGGTGATGGCGGCCGCATCATCGACATTCATTTTCGAGTTTCGAAGAGGAGAGACCAATTCGTAGCTTTACTACGCTTTTGTTTGATTTAAATTTGTTTGATTTAAGATATATAAAAAGTGAAAGAAAAGTTCATGTAGATTTTTTTTAAGTATGGCTTGATTTGATATACATAGTATATGATTTTAGATTTGATTTGATCTGATATATAGTATATATAATTATATCTTTATTGTTTGAGATAAACCGGAGATTTAATTTCTTAAATTTATGATTCAGGGATGATGTCAATTATAAACTGAAGTCAAAAATTTTGGATAAATAATTGGACTTGAAATATTTGAATTGGATAATTTTAATTGTATAATACTAAATTGCATTCCAATATAATTTACCTAATTATTCAGAAGTTAGGTATGTAATTGAATAATATACAATATAAAATAGCGTTAAAGAAATTTATATACAAACTTGAGTAGTCTTAATAGGAGTAAACATACTTAATATACGTGATAAGATATATTAAGTGGATTAAATTTAATAATAATTTGGGATAGAGAGGATGATGAGGGAAGCTTGCTCCTAGGTTTGTCGGTCCCTTCCGTATCTTGAAATGGATTGGTTCTTTGGCTTATCGTTTGGAGTTGTCTAAGAAGTTTTCTGTAGTGCCTAACGTATTCCATGTTTTGCATCTTCGTTGATATCTGCATGGTTCATCTTTGATTGACCAGCCTTCTGCCCTCGAGAGTTTGGATAATGAGCCTAATCTGACTGTCAAGAGGAAGCCACTTTGTATTATTGAAAGGGGTACGAAACAACTAAGAAGGAAATATTTCAACCCGGTCAAAGTGCAGTGGAGTACTAACGATCGGGATTGTATTTGGGAGACGAAGGAGAGCATGCGTTCTTCGAATCCGGAATTGTTTGTTTCGGGTACTTTTTGCTTTTCTAGCTTATATTTCTTTGCTTTCTGTGTCTCGTTTCTTTTCGAGGACGAAAAGTTTTGAGTGAGGGAGAGTGTAACAACCCACAATTTTTAATAAATATTTTTAATTCAATTTATTTGAAAGCTTTGATTTTTAATTATTTAAAATTTGAAATTTTGGAATTTTCCAATAAATTTCTGGATTTTGTTTATACATTTATTTCAAAATACAGTAAAATAAATATTTTCTAAAATTTTATTTGTTGGTCAACTGTGGTCAAACTTTGACTTTCAGTTGAAAATTCTAAATTTGAATTTTTAAATTCTAATCTTTTCTTTGAAACTATATTTGATTCTCATATTCATGATGCTTTTCGTTTCGTAAAATTCTGTTTTATACTTTTAAAATATAATAAATTTCAGCGTTTTACACGCAATTAATTTCAGCATTTTTTTGTTTATTTTTCTATTCTATATTTTATACTTCGTTTCTATTTTATATATTTTTTCTATTTTCTATTTTGTTTGGACCTTTTATTTGATTTTTATTGGATTTTTGGGCTTGGAAATTCAAGAGACATGTGTTTCTTTTCTTTAATGTGTAGCGTGTCTTTTCCTTTTACCCTAGCCGTTCAAATCTCCCATTCCTTTAGCCGTACAACTTCTCACCTCCTCCCATTAACGTACAAAAATTTCTCTTCTCATCTCTATTCTCATTTTACATTTTCTGATCAAACATTTTTCAATCTGTTATCTCCTTCTTTTTTCTATTTTTCTTTCTCTTTTATTTTCTCAAGCTATGTTCGACCACCATCACCATAATTTCCTAGCCGACCATCTCCTCCTCACCACCATCACCTAAGACCGGCCTTCATCCACACCACCATTTTCCCTTGTTGCCGTGACCTCTTGGATGCAAAACCATCACCTAATGGCCTCACAACCCTAGCCGAGCCTTTACACTATTGGTTTTAAGTTGTAATTTAAAGATCTTTATTGATGATAAATAACTTAATTATTAAATTTGATTTAATATGGAATTTTAAATCTAAGTTAATGATTGTAATAGATTTTATTTTATGAAATGAATATGTTTTGTAAAATAAATAATCGTGATTTAGATGGTAAAATGTATCTTAAATTTTGACTTAACTTGATAATTGAAATTTTAGTTTTCAAATGGAAATGTTGAGTTTAACTTTAAAAAAGAATATCTTATTTATGAAATGGGTATTTTAAAATAAAGTGTTAAGTTATTCGTTAAAATAAAAGTTAGGTAAAGTAGTGTACTTTGGACTTAGTAAATGAATTATGGTTAATTTGGATATTTTATTTACAAAATTTTATTTTATTTAATAATCAGTTAAATGATACCCAAATGAATATTTTATAAAGCATGAGATATGTTTTTATAAGTTAAAGATGTTGAGAATTTAATGTTTCTGAAATGTTATAATAAATCTGTAATTGGTATTGGAAGCATTTCCAAAATGCTGTGGTTTTAAGGTAGCATTTGCTAAGTGCTACCATTTCTGAAATATAACTATGTTCCGAAATACTAATTTTATCTACCGTAGCACTTTATAAGTGCTTTTGTTTCTGAAATTGAACTGTTTTTGAAGTACTGATTTTATCTACTGTAGCACTTTATAAGTGCAGCTGTTTTTGAAATTGAACTGTTTTGAAATAGCAATTTTATCTACTATAGCACTTTATATGTGCTGTTGTTTCTGAAATTGAACTGTTTTTGAAATGCTAATTTATCTACTGTAGCACCTTATAAGTGCTGCTGTTTTTGAAATTGAACTGTTTTAAAATACTAAAATATCTATTATAAAACTTTATATGTGTTGCTGTTTCTGAAAATGACAAGATTTTGAAATACTACTATATCTAGCGTAACGTTTTCTAAATGCTGCTGTTTTTGAAAATACAATGTTTTGAAATTGTTATAATTGAACGAATTAATTTAGAAAATGCTACAACTTTAGTATTGAATATTGTTTTAAAGATGTTATGATTTTCTAAGTATTATAATTTCCAAATGATAACATTTCAAGTGTTACGATTTCCAAGTATTATTGTTTCAAAGTATTTGGTTTCGAGTTGTTATAGTTTTGAAAGTACTATGATTTTGGAAATGAATTTATTTGAAATTGTGTTAAATTAAGAATTGACTTTAAATATTTTGATTTGAAACTTATTGAAATTGAAGATTGAAGGATATGACTCTATATCATGGTTTTGGTTTAAGATGATTTTAAAGAGTATTCCACGTTTAAATAAATTGAAGGAAACATTCGGTGATTTGAAAATTTGGGTTTATTTAAAAGGGATGTCATATTGATTTGGTTTTTTAAATGAAAATGATATCGTATTGAAATAGTTTTGAAATGGATATGATATTTTGGTTTTTGAAGTATAAATGATTTTGAAGTAAATATCAATGGGTTATAATAATGGTTGGTTGTTAAAGAGACCGGGATCGGATATGGGCATACTCTCTGTCGATACCGAAAACCACTTTAACAACCGTGTATGCGGTGGAGATTCCAGAATGAAGTAGGACGGTGGCGACGTTCTATTGAGGTATGTACGTGGACCCGACTCCCGTGAGTTGGCATAAGGTGCCTAAAACAGGAGCGATTACGGGCCAATGAGGTAGCTCCTCTTGTCGGACACACTTCTTCGTATGCCATTCTTTTACTTTGATTGATATGGTGCGCATCTTTGATTTTGGAAGTATGGCTCGAGGTGGGCAGTAGTGGCTGCTACGTGTTACCACCAATCCGGATGCGTAATTGGTATATCAACCTTGGCATTGCCTCATTGTGCCGTGTCACCTACCCTAGCGCGCCTTGTACGATTTTGGTTTTGTGCCGTACCTATGGAGCATCCTCTAATGGCTTCCTGATCAGGAGGGACTACGGTACTGTATAGCCTACTGGTACTATAAAATGTGTTAAGGGGGATATTGGGTAACTCCTTAACGCTATTTTTAAATATATTTTATTTTATTTTGGACATTATTATAATAGCGTATATTACTACATAGTGAATAGTTTAACGGATCCTTTAAGGATGGGCGGTCCCAAGCATCCTTTAAGTTACATGTGCAGTTTTATTACAGTTCGCTTGAGTTGGTTTACATTATATAAGTATGTATGTCCTAACTCGAATGTTTTGCATTTTGCTTTACGCTCGGGTTAGCCTGAGTATCAACTTTGGATTTCACCTTCTGGGGCTAGAGGATTCGCTGGAGTTTATCCATCTATCTAGTTGTTATATATTTCCATTCAGTATCTCTATTCAGCTTATGTACTAGTGGACATTTATATATTTCGGATTTCTGTCGTATTTACTTCCAAACTATGGTATTTTGTACTTGTTTTGTGACTCTGTGTTGTAGTAGCTTCATGAACTACTATGGTTATTTCTATTTCCGCTGCGAGTTATTCATATTTATCCGTGTTTGTGATTCTATGATTGGTTTTATTTGCTCCAAATTATATTACAATCTATTGTTTTGAATTATTCAAATAAGACATGTGTGGTTTATTGTCGATTTGAATGGTCCAAAATAGTGGGTTGTTACACACCTCCCCTCTTCACAATGCATGGCCAATGCCCCCCCCCTCACGTGCACATCACTTCCATCATCTCATGTATACATATGTTGACTTATTTATGTTTAAGGAGTAAGAAATCTTTAAAATATATAATTTATTTTATATTATATTTCTTATACTTAATTAAATTTATATATGTATGTTTATATGCATGTTATCACATGTATGTAACATATATATGTTTGTATATATAGGTGTATAACACTTCGAACATCATCGAACAACTTTCATTCGTTAAATCGTTGAAATTCGGAGAACCGATCATTGGTCACATTTTCACTTATATTTTAACGTACATATATTTGTAAACAAAAATAAAAAATAAATTTATTATTATTTTAAAATAATTAAAATGATTTCATTTGAATTATAAAATTATATAAACTCATATTAAAAATTATTTACAAAAATTGCTATTATACCGAAAAAGCGATATCAATTTTTCTTATATTTTCAAATTAAACATACCCCTTTATAAAACTATTATAAATGATTCATTATCACTGCATAACTATTTAAAATTAATTATTATTATTGAAAATAATTATTTAAATAATAAAATAATTATTAAATCGTAAAATCGTAATTTAAATTAAATAAATCAATGATTTAAATTCAATGCTATCTTATCGATAAAAATTTCAAGGAAAAGATTTTATTTAAATATTTACTCAAAATAAAATTACTATTACTTATTATCACTTGAAACAATACTATCATTTTATTTGCATAAAATTAAAAATAAATACAATATCAATGTGATAAATTGGTGGGTCGTTACAAATAGGGTGATGGTAGAGGGGACAATATGTCGGAGAGGAGAGCGGTTTTGTAAAAAATCTAAATGTAAATTTATAAAATAAAAATAGAAAATGTAAATCCAGTGCAAATAAAAAATATTTTTGTTTTGAAATTGTGTATGTTCTTTTAAATAGAATTGCATGCAAATGCAAGTAGAAAAACAAGAAGCACACAAATCAAATGAAAAGCAAAAATCACACAATAAACACTCAAAAAATATTCCTTTTAAAAAAATGCAACTCATCACACAACATAAAATAAACCAAATATAATTCTAAGAGTAAAACTAAAAATCAAATTGCATTTCCCCAGCAACTGCGCCAAAAACTTATTAGACGACGAATTTTCTATCAGTTAGAAAATTGCCGAAAATTGTAATAAAAATAACCGCAAGCGCACGGCGTAAAATTTTAGTAAGTGGCAAGCATGGGTCGATCTGCAGGGAATTTAATTTTAAATTCTACCCAATCAAATTATCACAAGAGTTTGAAATTGTTTTAAGCAAAAAACGTAAAAACTAACTAAAATAAAGTGAATAAAAATATGAGAGTAGAAGGCATTTTTGAGGCAAATCCCTTCTCATGATCACATAAAGCAACACAATGAAATTATGATCTTTATTTTTGGACATTTGTGAATTTAGTTGATGCGTTTATCTTAAGTATGGTCTATTTGTGTTATTAATTAGCCCAACATAAACCGTCAAACTTTAACACTCCATCCAAACCACTTGTCAACTCTTATGAAAATGATAATGAAATTAAAAATAAAATTTATTCTAAGCATGATCTATTTACTATTGATTAGTAATATAGACCATCAAATTTGATTCTAAAATCCACTTCATTACCAAAATCATATATAGATGAAGAGATAATTTGTGTTTATGTTTGTTTAAGCATAGCCTATTTGGTGTCAACAACATAGGCTATCAAATTCAAAGTTAAACAACAAAATTTTACCACATCAAAAATTTCCATTAAGCACAAAAAGATATCAAGTGAACTCACTATTTTAACTTTAAGTGATTCATGAGAGCTTCATCACCCCTAAATTAAAGGGGCTTAGCATCTCACATTTGAATTCATTATAACATAAAGTGACTTCAACATAAGCATAAACAAGAGGAAAAAGAGAGCTAAATAAATTGCATGTAAAAAATCTAATCAGTTGCATGAAATAAAACTACTCTAATTGCATAAAGTAAAAATTATAATTTAAACAGCATGAAATTAAATTGCATAAATACAATTACATAAGAGTAAAAGGATAAGAAGCCATTAAAGAGAGAAAGAGAGTTTATATTTACATGGCAACAACTAAACTAAAGAGAAGGTAAGTGAGCTTCTACATGAAACATAATGGGGGTATTTATACATACCTAAAACCCTAATCCATATTTTAGGGAGCTACCCAAAATGCCCATTAGGAAGTGTAACTTCCAAGTAATCGTTAGCTTCTTCCAATCCACCATTAACATGTGCATATGCATTTTAATCTCCATCAACTTTTAATTGTGGTCCATGTGTTAGTGGGTAGGTGGCTCCTCCATGTTGCATGCATTCTTTTATTTCTTCATTCTTTTATCTTCCTTCACTTGTGCATGCATGCTTACATGAAAGCTTCTTCATATTTGCTCTTAATTTCCTACAATTAAAAATAAAAAATGTGTAAGTAAATTTTCTCAAATTAAATCATACACAAAAATTACCATTTTACCCCTCAAATGAAGATGCATAAATGATGATTTGAAAACAATTTAGATTTTAGTTTTAAAATGTAAAATACCCTAATATGCTCATTTATTTAAATAAAAGTAGATTAAATAGAAGTAAAATTATGCACTTTTACGTGCACATTAGAACGCTTTAAGCGATTTTTGGAAATTTTGTGAGTTAACTCACCTCTTTTGCACACTTATATTTTTATATAAGTGTGGATATTTTATTGTTGATTGTTATTGACTGTTTGGATGAGTTACAATTTTATTAGTTGGTTTGGATATATTCCCGCACGTGGAGCGAATGAGACCATATTCCCTTTCCACGTATGAGAGGACGACCCTTTGTATACGATCCAACCTCGAAACGGTTGATTTACATTATTTGGTTATATACCGTATGTGATGCTGGGTGACAGGTTGGAGGGATCCAACTAGATTCCTCACACTATTGATTTTACTTTTTAGATATTTTGATATATGATGTGTTGGGTGCCATATGTGATGTCATGGATGATTTTTCCTTATTTAGTGCTGTAATAGCACTAGTATTTTAAAATCCTATAAAGTGAAGATTTAGTTTTTAAAATGATTTTGAGTAACTTCGGGGATTTATACGTTAATAATTATCCTTGAATTACTAAGAAAAGGAATTTATTTTAAATTAATAAAAATGGATGATTTTTGGATATTATAAATTAATAGTTTTATAAAATATTTTAAATAGGGATTTTTGAACTGTAAATTAAAGATATTTCAAAATTTTAAAAATAGGTCTGTCTTCTATAATAAAGAAATACAGTTTTAAAAAGAAGATAGAAATAATTTTTGTATAAATATTTATTAACCATTTCATACAAAGCAATATGTGTACACTCATACACATGTACATATATAAGATTTACTTTAAAATGTGGAAGTTTATAAATGTGATAGTGTATAAATGTGACATTTTACAAATAAAGTGAAGATCTGTAAAATTGTATTTTATTATTAAAGGATAGAATTATAAATGATGTTTATAAGTAAATGGAAACTTTTAGCATTGAATAAATTGGGAAAAATAAATCAAAATTGCATTATAATAATATATGTGATGTTGTTTTAGAAAAATAGTTGATTCTACTTTAGAAATTAAAAGTGAGGATAGATTTGCAGATGCTAAACGATATGGTATAACATAGAAAGAGATTTATAAATATAGTTATATATATATATATATGGAAATGATTATGTTGAAATTTAAGTATGGATTTTTATCAAGGATGTATTTATGTTTCAAAAATTGTTTATTTATATTAATATTGTTCTAAAGTTGTTTATCAATATCTTAATATTTTGAAAAGTTAATTGCTTAAAGTAATAAAGTGGTCTGAAATTAATTGTAATTGTTTATTAATAAACTTTTGGAAGTTAATTATTATTTATAATAATGTTGATGATAAATTACTATTGTTTCAATAAGAACGTTTGAAATTTATTAATTATTATTTTTAAGATGTTTTGAGGTTAATTATTATTTATTTGTACTGTTTATTATTATACAATAGAGTTTTAAAGTAAATGATTAGAATTTATTTGTAAATGTTTTCGAGATTTATAAATAGGGCTTTATTAACAGATGTGGGTTTTATAAGAGGAATCTTATAACATGGTTTAGAAAACTTAAAGTAAGATTAGTTAAGGGTGCAAGGGGTTTTATAAATGATTTTAGATATTTTAAGAAAGAATTTTATAAAGGGGTTTATAAATCCTTAAAAGAAGTTTTATAATTAGTTTTATGGATTTATAAAGAATTTTTAAATGATTTGAGAAATGATTTAGGGATGTTTATACATGATGTTTTGAGAGTTGTAAAATAGTTATAAATGGGTTTAAAGATTTATAAACGAATTTATAAATTGTTCTAGAATTTTGTGAAAAGGGAATCCTTTTCCATTCTATGAATATATGTATACTGTTGAGATAGGTATATAGATTTTTCCCAAGTATCGAAAATATAAAGGTTTGTGGGTATATCTTCGTAAAGATATTTTGAGGTAAATATTTGGAATGTGTTTTAATTAATGGAAAGATTAATTAAAGAAGCTTAGTTTTGCTTGGTGCTTAACTAGTGTTGCTTCCTTTGGAAATTTATTCTCGGGTTGGATTGTTTATTTATTTGATAGTTAAATAACAGACTATCAAATATTAGCCAATTTATAAACTAACATCGGGTCGAAAAGACCGAGACCAGGTAAGTTATTCGAAAACCACTTTGAACCGGCATAAGCGTTTCAAATTATAATATCTAAAGATAATTGAAATGGTGCTTTTTGAAGTGCAAGGGCTACTTGCTACTAATCCTAAGGATGAATCTAAAGTGGATGCAGTAGAAGTGGTGCCTTCGGTTTTGTTCAGTCCCAGAATGAACTTTTATGGATGAATGCTGGCATTGCATTGTTTCTTAGAGGGTAATGTTAGCATTACAATTCGAAAGTGCTATATAAAGGTAAATGTAGTCTCAAGCGTCATCAGCCGGGAAATGACAAAAATGGGGAATGCAGCAGGGCCAAATGGGTCACTCCCATCAAGATATGGTCATTCATAATCTAGATCGGCTACTATCAACTCATGTATGCTTCAGGGCTATTAATGAAAGGGATCATATTCGGTACTACTAGTCATGTGGTAAGCCAGCCCTATGTGGTAGGGGCACAAGATGTTCTTGTCAGACCCCAGTGCATTTTATCTAGAAATGTACCATCAGAAGGTAGTTCCTTACATTGTCATAGTATGCAATCCGTTCTTCAATACAAGCTCTATGGACTTAGTTGTTCCCAACTATGCTGAAACGTGAGATGCAAGCCTTTCAGCTATTTTATATATTAACTTAAATCCTTAGATATTATTATAATATCACTAGATTTTCTATACAAAATGTTTGTTTATCGTAAGGTCAAAGCACGTCTGTGTTTATATGCGGCGTGGTCTTACGAAATATATTTATTTTAAAAGAGTTTGATAACTTTAAAAATCCATTTGGAGATGTTTTCTCACGCTGGTTTACCAGACTAACTCAGGTGTTATTTTATTATAATGCTCGGGGTCAGAGCGAGCGTATTAATAATTGCTTTGAATGCATTGGAGCTCAGGAGACAAGTTGGTGGTCTACAAGTCGTATTCATATATATATATATATATATATATATATATATATATATATATATATATTGCTGCATTGTTGTTGAAATCATCATCATTTGTGAGGATAGGTTGTTATGACTATCCTGGCTGATGATTGTGATTTGTTGTTGTACTCTGATTGACGTACGTAAGCAAAAATTTCTCTTTTGTAAAGGTCATTGATATTATATATTCTTCTGTTGCGACTGTAAGTTTCCATGTTGTTTTTTTAGTTCTCTTTCTCTTCTTCTTCTTTCACTTCTTCTTTCTTTTTCTCTCCTATAATTATCCTTCTTTTCGTTCAATTTAGGTTGGACATGTGTGGTATATTGTAAACTTGAATGGTGTGGATTGGTGGATCATTACAGCTTGCTATCGGAGCACAAGGTTAAGTGAGAATATTGGATTTGGTAAGGCAACTCATTAAAAGATAAGGCAATGGACCTTATTATGATTTTTGAGTGTATTATATATATGAGAGCGTATTTGTTAGTGATTATAAAAATGTTTTTTATCGTGTTTATTTATCTATTGAGTGGCTTATGAATTCTAGTCGGTATGTGGGATGCCACGATATCGATAAGGGTTTCTAAACACTTGAACAAGGCAAACTTACATGGTATTATTTTTAAATAGGTAAATGAAATTATTTTACCTTAACTATACTTTACATATAAAGGGATAATTTTTCAGAAATTATTATATTTATATATGGTATGTTTGGTTGTTAGTGAACAGTAATATTTGATTATTATCATTTGTTGTTTATTTTGTGTTCTAATAAAAGTTGGTATTATTATAATGTAAACAAAGATAAACAATTAGGAAATGGTTTTATATAACCAAAATAAAATGATATATAAGGAAATGAAATTGTATAATTATATTTATAAATATGATTTGTAAATAAAAATAGATTTAAAATAAGAAATTTAAGAATTTATATCCCAATGGTTTTGGAGAATCGTTTCTCACAAATTTTGGAAGAATAATAATAGCATTATTTTGGAAGTATTTTGATTAGAAATATTTTAGAATGGAATTTAAAAGTGTTAAGAAAGCATTGAACTCACTTTCGTTGTTGGAAAATCATTTCGATGACGACTGCAGCATTATCGACGTTCATTTTCGAGTTTCTAAGTGATGGATTGCTACCATTGAAATTGTATTCTGGTAAAACAAGTTTTGATTTTAAAATCCAAAGTATAATTTTATAAACAAGAGAAAATAAGTTTCGTAACTTATAAAATTTTGAGAAGTAGTAAGTTAAGACAAATTTTTAAAATTTGCTGAATATAGATGTTAAGAAAAGTAAATTTGAAATTGAACTATGAAATGAAACTGAACTTAATTTAAATGAAATGAATTTTGAAAAGAAATTTGAATCAAGTAAAGGTAAATGAAGTGAATTAATGAAATGGATATGAACTTGTGTTATAGAATGAAATTCAACTTAAGTTGTAAAATAAATTGAATATGCTTTGGAATGTTGTTTGATAAAAATTGAATGTGAACTTAAGTTGTGAAGTAATAATAGACATGAGTTGTGCAGTATAAAATGTTTGGAATAAACTTAAGTAATTGTTGTATGGAATGGTTCATAAATACTATTAGCATTAAAGAAATATACTAAGCGATAATGAAATAAAATTTAACTTAAGAAAAGTTAAAATGTAACGATTTTATGAAATGTTCCATACATAAATCTAGTATTCAATGGAATGTTGTAAAACATAAACTGAATGTAAAGTGAATGTTAATAACTGAATGTAAATGAAATTGAATGTAATCGAATTGAATATTAATAAGAAATGAAAGCGTATAAATAAATACTGACATTAGAAAATGCAAATTGATGTGGTTATGAATTAATTTGATGGATATTATTTGTGGGATGGTTTCTCTTGTTGCGTTTTTTGCGTTTGCATATGATATTGTAAAGTATATGTTCTATATTGATATTACTTTCCCTATACTTGTTCTCACTGATTGTTAATTGATTAGTAGCTGCGACTGGCATATGCTTTGCATTTGGAGCTCGCTTTCGCATTATATTAGTTGTATATGCTTGCTAATACTAGTAAAAGGAACACATCTCAGATTCCATATCGTATTTTAATATTCTTTCCTATGGGATGCCTCATCCTCGAAGATGAGATGTATATTTTTGATTATATATATTGTAAAATTTTCCCAATTAAGCAGCGCAAAGGAGATGCTGGCGAAGTTTTCCATAAATTTAGGACGTTAGAAAAATTTTGAGAATTTTGAGAAATTTTTTATAACTAAAATTTTATTTTTGTGTTATAGACTTAAATGGTATTAGTTAAATCTTTGAATGGAATTGAAGATTTAGAAAATGTAATAACAAAGTTTCAACAAATTGATTTTGGAAGTTAAGGGCTTAAAAGAATTTGGTAATCTATTTTAACTAATTAGTTTTGAGAAGTTAATAGTTTGGGGTATTTTTTTCTCACCTTGGAAATTTCGAGGACGAAATTCTTTTAGTGGTGGAGAATGTAACGACCCAAAATTTCAATCGTTTGAATTTGGAATATTTAATTGATATTAAATATTAAAGAGCTAATTTTATAAGTTAAACAACTTATATTTCAAATTCAGCGATCTATTTGATAACTGAATATCTAAAATTATTTAAAATAATAGAATCTTGAATTTATTATGAACGAAAATGATTTTAGAAGTTGATTTAAATTATATTTGATTAAGAATGAAGATAGTAAACTTTTGAATTTGAATGAAATGTAACGACCCGGAATTTTGGGCAATAAAAATTTAATAATCTGTGTAAATAATTTAATTGGTTTGATAATTTTTTCTTTATAATTTTAATTTAAACTGGTAAATTTATTCTTTTTAAGGTTAATAAAAATTTAATATGATCATTGTAATTTATATCTTTCTGACAATTTAAATTTATAAGATTTATTTTCCAAAGCTAATCAAATTTTATTCTATTTATAATATATACATTTGATATATATTGTGAATAGAAGAGCTTTTGTTTTAAATTAAAGATTGGGTTTTGCAAATTGTAATATATATGTTTGTATATGTTATAATTTGAAATTTGTTTTGAAACTTAATTAAATCAATTAATAATTTATAACGTTCGAATATTATAGGTTGAAGCTTTGTTTAGAAATTTATATTTTCAAAAGTTAATTCAAAGATTAATTCATTTGTTTAAAAATATAAGATAATCAGTTGTTTTTAAATATGATAATTTATAAAGGAAATTAATCAATGTTTTATTCTGTTTTCTTTAAAGTGTTTAATTTTAAATGGTTAAAAATGTATATGTATATGTTTTAGATTTTTAAAATTTATGTATAAGAATTTATTTACATTATAATTAGTTTAGAATAACTTCTTTTAAAAAGTAAATTTATATACCTATGTAAATATTTATTTATTTATGCAACTTAATTAAGGAAGTTTATATTGTCTTTTAAATTAAAAGAAAATTTATTAAAATAATTAAGAGACATGTGTAACTATCTTAAGTCATCTTTAACACATGTAAGGCATTTAGGCAATACAGAGGACAAATGTAACTTTAATATAACAAGTGTCTACATTTTTCTTTAATAAACTTAACATCATCATTTTCTTTGTTTTGCCTCTTTTCAAATGTTAATGGTAAAATCAGAAATTCACTTACAAACCTGAAACTTGAATCTAAAAGCAAAATTAAAACCTGAACTATTTGTCAAATCTGAAAATTGGAATCCATAGTAGGATAAAATATGCAAATCTGTAACCTGCATATGCAAGAACAACCTGCACTTTCTTTTGAGAGCATCTGCAAAACCAATCTGCATTTCAAAGATGAAGAATCAACCTGCAATTCAAACTAAAGCTGCAATATCAATCTGCAATTTCTGCATGCAAGGGCATTTGATTTTAACAGCAAAGTAAAAGCAGTTTTCAAATTTAAAAGTTCAAGCCTGGGTATAATAAAGCCTGTTCTGGTCTGCATATTTTAAGAAGGTGAGTGAACTTCTTTTAAAAAACAGTTTGAATTGTTTTAAACCACCTTGCATGTGATGTTATAACTTGTATTGAAATCTGATGCTTTGAATTTATATGGATTGATTTGTGTGAGCTTGTTATTCTGTTCCCTGTTATTCAAAGAATGTTCTGTTTTAAAAAAAAATTATAAAAATTAATATCTACAGATCTAATCCATATTAGGCTTAAGTATTTGAATGAAGATTGTTTGCAATTGTATGATGAAGATTATTAAATAGTTTCAGGAATTTAAAATACTACCAATCCTGTTAAAAATAAAAGTAACAGTGAAACTTAAATTTTGGGATAAAAATCATCTTGCTCAATTTCAGAAGCGAATTATAGGATTTGATTCGTGCTTGAGAATCATGAATTTTAACATGCGAATGGTAATTTTTAGTGTGATAATTTGTTTGAAATTTGAGAATGAAAAATATCGGCAATTTGCTAAATTGACGATGATACCCTTAATAATTGAAGATGATATCTTGGAGGAAGTTAATTTAGGTATCATTGATCTAAGGAAAAATGCTGGAAATTTTTTTTAATGTGAGAATTACTCGGGATGGATCGAAATAGGGTTTTAGCATGATTTAGTTTGGGCTTTGCTGTACGGGTTCTTGTGACATGAATGTTGGATTGGGTTTGATCGCGGCGTGGGAATGTTGAAGCTCGGGGTTGTGGCGTTTCTAGGGTAAGGTCGGCGGTGGCTTAACGGTGTCGTGATGTTGGTCGTGGGTGATTTTGTGGAAGGTGGGTTCTGCAGATTTTCGAGTTGAGGGTCCAAATTTTGATTCGCGTAGATTTGTTCGAGTTGGGTGTGTTGTGATGCTCGCTTGCGATAAGGTGACTGTCGTTGATGATCGCGGTTGCCCATGGTGGTCGGAGGTAGTGGGAGACGTGCACATGGGTGTTGTGTACACGACATTGATCTGGGGAAGTTTGCTTTGGGGAAGATGGAGTTTTCTCGGGTGGGAACTCGCGTGTGACTCAGGGGTAACTCAAAGCCAGGGTGGTTTGGGTTTGCTTCGGGGCTAACTCGGGTTGATGGGTGGTTTGCTTCGGGTTTTCCTTGGGTGTTGTCTGATAATAGTTTTTTTTAAGGAAATAAAATGAAAACTTTAAACTTGTTGTTTAAAAATTTAATGTTAATCAAATTTATTAGTATAAGTTGAAATTATATAATTTATTTCAATTTAAATTTATTTAAAGGGATTTCATATTGAAAGTAATTTAATTACATTTTGGATTTAAATTTAAAATGGTTATTTTGAAGTTAAATATTAAATCAAAAGTTAAGTTTAAAATGTTAAGTAATGATTCAATCTTAAGATTTCAAATTATATTTGAAATAAATTAGATTAATTTGAATGTTTTAAAGTATTGAAATTTTTTAAATTTGTTTCTAAATTTCAAATAAGATTATCATTATGATTTTGAAAACCAAATAGGATAACTGGTTTAAGATGTTAAAATTTGATTTAATTCATTACAAGATAAATAAGGTTAATTTATCTTTAATTTGAATATTAAATTTGATTGTTAATAAGAAAAGTTTAATTAAGATTAATGTTCTCATAATTAATTAAGGATTTTGAAATTATAAGAAGTTAATTAATTGTTTAATTAATTTTTAATAATTAGTTAATTATTTAGATAATTTTAAATAATCGCTTAATTATGAATTAATTAAGTGTAATTACTTAATAAAGTAATTAATGATTAATTGTTGAATGTAATTAAGAAAGTTAATTACTTATGGAAGTAATTAATAATAATTACTCATGGAGTAATTAGTTGAAGTGATTATTGGTTAATCACTTAATAATATCAATTAAAGAATTGATTTATATAATTATTGAAGTTAATTAATTATGAAGTAATTAATTAATTAAATAATTAAGAATTATTTAATGATGAGATTAATTATTTGTTAAATAATTTATTAAGAGATTAATTAAGGTTTATTAATGAAAGTAATTAGAGATAATTACTTTTGTAAGTAATTAAGAGTTAATTACTTAATTTATTTTAGTTAATTAATTAAAGTAATTAATTAATTAATGGATGTGATTAATTTAAGAATAATTACTAAGGGTAATTAATTAAAATTGTAATTAATTAATAAAGTAATTAAAGATTAATTAATTGGATTAATTAATCAAGGATTAATTTAATTAAATTAGAAATTAATTAATTAAGAAGTTAATTAATTAAGAAAGTAATTACTAACTGTTAATTACTGTCTATGAATTAATGAGTTGATTAATTATAAGTTAATTAATTAATTAATTAAAGGATTATTAATTAATAAGGATCATTAATTAATGTGATTAATGATATTAATCAAGGTTGATTAATAAAAGTAATTAATTTAAGTATGATCAATTAATTGTAATTAATTAAGAATTAATTTAATTAATTAAGAATTAATGTAATTAATTATAGTTAATTAATTAATGAATGATCATTAATTATTGTAATTAATGATAGTAATTAAATGGTTAATTACTGAATATGGATAGGATAATTACTTGAATGTAATTAAAGGTAATTAATCAAGGAAGATTAATTAGTGAAAATCATTAGAGATGGTTAAATTATTTATTTGGAATAATAATTAATGAAGAAGGATTATGGTAATCCAATTAATTAAGAGATAATCAATTCTGTTTTGGATGTTTGATTAATATGGATTGATTGATTAATATTGGTTAATTGATTGATATTGGATGATCAATATTTGGAGATTGATAATTGGTTGATATTGGATGTTTGATATTGGTTTGATATTGGATGATTTGGATATATCTGTTATGTGATATGCTGCTTTGTGAAGATGAATATTGATATGAATTATCTATTGTGATAATATGATTCATCTATCTGTTTATATATCATCCTGAATATAAGTTAAACTGTTTAAACCCTTAAGTACAACTTGGACATTAAAATGGCGTTTGGTTTCGGTGAGACCGGGATCGGATTTCCATATTTGGAATCCGAAAACCACATCGATTCCAATTAAACGTTTAGTCGTGTATCCAAGTGGAGCAAGTGAAGACTTGAGGTGTAAGGGCTATATGTCAGTATAACTCTGTGGGTGATTCCGTAATGAGTTGATGGAATAGTGCTTATAGATTCGAGATGGCGAATTAGAGTGCAAGGGCTATGGTCGTTGACTCTGAGGGTGATTCCAATAATGAGTGCAACGAGATAGTACCTTCGGTTTCGTTCGAACCCGGAGCGAACTTGTATGGATTGAATGCTTTCAGCACATCGTCAGGTGGACGATGAGCATTCTAAGATAGATGTGTCCTATAAAGGTAATCGTAACCTCAAGCCTCATCAACCGGGAATGGCTAAAACAGGGAAGGTGCAGCAAGGCTTCGTGGGTAGCTCCCACTGGAGAGCAAGATTTTCCCCTGTCTAGAGGTCCCTTCTATTTCGGCTTAGTGTGTGGTTGGTCGCGCCAACTACGGGGTGGTCTTGTTTGGGACTGTCCAGTAAGGGATGGTTCCGGCCTTGTGTTGCAGGGGAGTGGGAGTACTCCTCAGTACGCTGATCTAGACCACGTACTGTGACGGGCGGTACCCCAGTAGCCCTGCCATTGTATGGATCCAAAATCCAGTAAGTGCCTGTACGGTTTTGATTGTGCCCAACTATGTTGGAACGTGAGATGTAAGCATTCCAGCTATTTCTATATTTTATTTTGAAAACCCTAGACACTATTATAATATCACTGGATTTCCTATCAAATGTTTAGGTTAGCGTAAGGTAAAAACTTTTCCATGTTTATGTGTGGGAGTCTTACGTGATACCTTTTCTTTTCAAAGGTTTTCTAAAGTTAAGCAATTTTAGCCCGTTTACTCACACCAGACCCTGTCTGGCCCGAGTGTTTATTTTGTGTTTTATTGAACTCTTGGGTACTCATATTATGTATGAGTAGTCAAGTGGATCAGGTTAGCTTGACGAATTTTGGAGGAGATATGGAGCAGGAGGCTTCGACGTGTAGATATATATTGATTCCGCTGTGTATGTTGTGTTTGTATCTGTTTCTTGTATACTTGAGTTGTATAATTAGACAGATGTTTATAACTGTCTAATCTCTGTTGTTTAAGTTGTGTACTCTGATGTAATAGGTATTATGTAATATTTTATGAGATATATTATATTTTATTCATTCCGCTGTGAGTTCTCTGATGTTGTTTGTGTTCTTCTTTCTCTTTCTTTTCTTCTTCTATCCCTTTCTTTCTTCAGGATGATGCGATTTTCTGGGAGTAGAAA
The DNA here is from genome assembly GCA_030765085.1 of Allium cepa. NCBI lineage: Eukaryota > Viridiplantae > Streptophyta > Magnoliopsida > Asparagales > Amaryllidaceae > Allium > Allium cepa. The sequence goes on along the minus strand of CM060932.1, from coordinate 677,773,113 downwards.
GTCGGGTCGTCTCACTTGGTATCAGAGCATTAGGCTCTAAAGTATGTCTTTCTTTAGGGAGCGTTAGGTTGAGCGAATACCTAGGCTCTGTAGTGGTGTCTTTCTTGAGAGAGCGTATTTGTAATTTTTATATATAACTATATATATATATATATATATATATATATATGTCTACCTAATTTGTTGGGTTATCTGTACGGATTTTCCAACATAAGTTTCTAAAGGTAGATGGAGTAGTGGTGTGTGTATGTGTAACACGACTACCATTGATGGAAGAGGTCCATATGTTTGAGGTTGGAAGTTTTTGTCGAGACTGTAGACCTAATACCGTCTCGAGTAAGATGTGTAGTTTGGAATAAGGATTTCTCTGATATCTGAAGGAAATCTTTTGAAGATTCGGAGTGTATCTTTGGAGTGTAAGTTTGGATTTCGCTCGGGTAAGCAAATTTTTCTTGAGTTTGAATCTGTCGGAAGTGCAGATAATAGTGATGGTATCTTGATAACTGCGTGATGAGATGCAGTATCCATGGATATTTTCTGAAGATGTTTTCTCTTGAAGCAGTCTTAGAAGAGGTTGAGGAGCAGCCTTTACCTGCCTCAGGGAAGATTCGTCTGTGTAGAAGTTGTTTGGATCTTTAGTAAGGAGTTTGGCTGTTTTGGGATATGAGACTAAAGTCTATGGGTTGTTTCTCTTCAGGCATGGTCTTATTGTTATTTCTTAAGGTAAGCGAGATATGGATGCTTGGTTTGGAGTCCGAGTTTCTCGAAGAGATGTTTGCCATCTCGGAAGTCAGTTGTGTGGTTTGTTGATGGTTTTGGTTTTGGAGAAACCTTTGGATTAGAGTTTTTGGTTAGTTGTGGTAGCAGTGCAACTCGAAGTGTTCGATGTGCTGACAAGAAGATCTTTTAGCTTTGTAGTATCATCGAGGTGGAGTTTAGAAGCAGCTGTGTGGCTTGTTTCTCCGATGGTTCAGAAATCTTTGTGGTTCTCTTTTAGCAGTCCGGGCTGAAGGTAGTGAAGTTTTCTTGAAAGGTTAACTTTGTTTGGAAAAGTTTAAAGCTGTTTTAATTGGTAAAGAGAGGACAGTTCCTTTGGAATCCGAATTTGGTAAAATCGTAAAGTGACTTGCGATTAGTGTCGGAATTTTTCTGAGCAATCTTTTGTTTGAGACTGAGGATTCTCATGGGAGGTAAGAGCTACTGATGTGATCAGAAGTTTGTCTGCATCTGGAGTCGAGTTCCATATCGATTTGGTTTCCAGAAGTGATTTTGGTAGTTAGCCTGGTTGTAGAATGACTCTTGAGGAAGAGTTGGTGTAGTAGCTCAGGAATTTATTTTTGGAATTGGAATTGGACTGATCTAGCTTTTGGAATAGGATTCTGTTGTAAGGATGTGTGACCAAGTCTGATGTGCCACTCAGATTTTTATGGGTTTGATGAACAACGTTTTCCGGATATATTCGATAAGTTCGTATTTGTGTTCATCAGCAGTATTTCCATCTATTTTAGGATCAGAGTTGTGCAGCGGAAGCGAGGTAGCTGCTGTGCAAGGAAGGAAGTAAGATCTGTTTGATATTGGTTGAGTAGTAGAGTTTGAGTTCTGGATTTCGATGGATTTTTGGAAGACTTTTCTGCTGAATAGGATCCAGGAAACTAATTTGTTTTGGTCTTCTTGTTTCTGGAAGTATCAGCATAGGTTGAGCTGATCAGGAAAAGTTTGGCAGCCCAGGTTTGTCTGTTAAGTTGCAGATATGAGATAAGGAGTTTGAAATCGGAGTTGGAGACTTCAGTGTTGTTAAAATTCTCTGGTTAAGAGAACAATATTGGATAAGATTGGTTGGTTAGTGCTGAGGCATTTGAGATTTCTTATCTGTGTTTTCGATAGGATAAAGATTGAATTGCCAGTTTGGATAGCTGGAATTCATTTTGTAACACGTGTCTCTGAGGGAGTACGTGTATGATTCATCGATTGATTATTGAATCCGTAGTTCAGTTGGAGTTGGATTTAGAAGTTGAGCTGGACTTGGGTATAGTCTGATGTTCTGTTCAGATTGAAGGATCTAGAGATGAGTGGAGCTCTGGATTTTGGTTGTGTAGTTAGTTTGTTGGCTTTTATAGAGCGAGTCACCCGGTGATTTATACTTGGGAAACTCGAGATAGTATTAGAATTTTATTCTGATTTGTGTCAGAATAATTAGTTAAGTTTGTTTGTTTATGTGTTTGCTATGGATGCCAGTAACTGGTTGTTAGGAATGCTTTGCTAATTTAAATTAAAATCTGTATTGGATTATTAAATTACCTTTGCTTTTAAATTTCGGGGACGAAATTCTTTTAAGGGGGGAGGATTGTAACGACCCGGAATTTTGGGCAATAACAATTTAATAATCTGTGTAAATAATTTAATTGGTTTGATAATTTTTTCTTTATAATTTTAATTTAAACTGGTAAATTTATTCTTTTTAAGGTTAATAAAAATTTAATATGATCATTGTAATTTATATCTTTCTGACAATTTAAATTTATAAGATTTATTTTCCAAAGCTAATCAAATTTTATTCTATTTATAATATATACATTTGATATATATTGTGAATAGAAGAGCTTTTGTTTTAAATTAAAGATTGGGTTTTGCAAATTGTAATATATATGTTTGTATATGTTATAATTTGAAATTTGTTTTGAAACTTAATTAAATCAATTAATAATTTATAACGTTCGAATATTATAGGTTGAAGCTTTGTTTAGAAATTTATATTTTCAAAAGTTAATTCAAAGATTAATTCATTTGTTTAAAAATATAAGATAATCAGTTGTTTTTAAATATGATAATTTATAAAGGAAATTAATCAATGTTTTATTCTGTTTTCTTTAAAGTGTTTAATTTTAAATGGTTAAAAATGTATATGTATATGTTTTAGATTTTTAAAATTTATGTATAAGAATTTATTTACATTATAACTAGTTTAGAATAACTTCTTTTAAAAAGTAAATTTGTATACCTATGTAAATATTTATTTATTTATGCAACTAAATTAAGGAAGTTTATATTGTCTTTTAAATTAAAAGAAAATTTATTAAAATAATTAAGAGACATGTGTAACTATCTTAAGTCATCTTTAACACATGTAAGGCATTTAGGCAATATAGAGGACAAATATAACTTTAATATGACAAGTGTCTATGTTTTTCTTTAATAAACTTAACGTCATCATTTTCTTTGTTTTTCCTCTTTTCAAATTTTAATGGTAAAATCAGAAATTCACTTACAAACCTGAAACTTGAATCTAAAAGCAAAAGTAAAACCTGAACTATTTGTCAAATCTGAAAATTGGAATCCAAAGTAGGATAAAATATGCAAATCTGTAGCCTGCATATGCAAGAACAACCTGCACTTTCTTTTGAGAGCATCTGCAAAACCAATCTGCATTTCAAAGATGAAGAATCAACCTGCAATTCAAACTAAAGCTGCAATATCAATCTGCAATTTCAGCATGCAAGGGCATTTGATTTTAACAGCAAAGTAAAAGCAGTTTTCAAATTTAAAAGTTCAAGCCTGGGTATAATAAAGCCTGTTCTGGTCTGCATATTTTAAGAAGGTGAGTGAACTTCTTTTAAAAAACAGTTTGAATTGTTTTAAACCACCTTGCATGTGATGTTATAACTTGTATTGAAATCTGATGCTTTGAATTTATATGGATTGAGTTGTGTGAGCTTGTTATTCTGTTCCCTGTTATTCAAAGAATGTTCTGTTTTAAAAGAAAAATTATAAAAATTAATATCTACAGATCTAATCCATATTAGGCTTAAGTATTTGAATGAAGATTGTTTGCAATTGTATGATGAAGATTATTAAATAGTTTCAGGAATTTTAAATGCTACCAATCCTGTTAAAAATAAAAATAACAGTGAAACTTAAATTTTGGGATAAAAATCATCTTGCTCAATTTCAGAATCGAATTATAGGATTTGATTCGTGCTCTAGAATCATGAATTTTAACATGCAAATGGTAATTTTCAGTGTGGTAATTTTTTTGAAATTTGAGAATGAAAAATATCGGCAATTTGCTAAATTGACGATGATCCCCTTAATAATTGAAGATGATATCTTGGAGAAAGTTAATTTAGGTATCATTGATCTAAGGAAAAATGATGGAAACTTTTTTTAATGTGAGAATTACTCGGGATGGATCGAAATAGGGTTTTAGCATGATTTAGTTTGGGCTTTGCTGTAAGGGTTCTTGTGACATGAATGTTGGATTGGGTTTGATCGCGGCGTGGGAATGTTGAAGCTCGGGGTTGTGGCGTTTCTAGGGTAAGGTCGGCGGTGGCTTAACGGTGTCGTGATGTTGGTCGTGGGTGATTTTGTGGAAGGTGGGTTCTGCAGATTTTCGAGTTGAGGGTCCAAATTTTGATTCGCGTAGATTTGTTCGAGTTGGGTGTGTTGTGATGCTCGCTTGCGATAAGGTGATTGTCGTTGATGATCGCAGTTGCCCACGGTGGTCGAAGGTAGTGGGAGACGTGCACATGGGTGTTGTGTACACGACATTGATCTGGGGAAGTTTGGTTTGGGGAAGATGGAGTTTTCTCGGGTGGGAACTCGCGTGTGACTCGGGGGTAACTCGAAGTCAGGGTGGTTTGGGTTTGCTTCGGGGCTAACTCGGGTTGATGGGTGGTTTGCTTCGGGTTCTCCTTGGGTGTTGTCTGATAATAGTTTTTTGTTAAGGAAATAAAATGAAAACTTTAAACTTGTTGTTTAAAAATTTAATGTTAATCAAATTTATAAGTATAAGTTGAAAGTATATAATTTATTTCAATTTAAATTTATTTAAAGGGATTTCATATTGAAAGTAATTTAATTACATTTTGGATTTAAATTTAAAAAGGGTATTTTGAATTTAAATATTAAATCAAAAGTTAAGTTTAAAATGTTAAGTAATGATTCAATCTGAAGATTTCAAATTATATTTGAAATAAATAAGATTAATTTGAATGTTTTAAAGTATTGAAAATTTTGAAATTTGTTTCTAAATTTCAAATAAGATTATCATTATGATTTGAAAACCAAATAGGATAACTGGTTTAAGATGTTAAAATTTGATTTAATTCATTACAAGATAAATAAGGTTAATTTATCTTTAATTTGAATATTAAATTTGATTGTTAATAAGAAAAGTTTAATTAAGATTAATGTTCTCTTAATTAATTAAGGATTTTGAAATTATAAGAAGTTAATTAATTGTTTAATTAATTTTTAATAATTAGTTAATTATTTAGATAATTTTAAATAATCACTTAATTATGAATTAATTAAGTGTGATTACTTAATAAAGTAATTAATGATTAATTATTGAATGTAATTAAGAAAGTTAATTACTTATGGAAGTAATTAATAATAATTACTCATGGAGTAATTAGTTGAAGTGATTATTGGTTAATCACTTAATAATATAAATTAAAGAATTGATAAATATAATTGTTGAAGTTAATTAATTGTAAAGTAATTAATTAATTAAAGAATTAAGAATTATTTAATGATGAGATTAATTATTTGTTAAATAATTTATTAAGAGATTAATTAAGGTTTATTAATGAAAGCAATTAGAGATAATTACTTTTGTAAGTAATTAAGAGTTAATTACTTAATTTATTTTAGTTAATTAATTAATGTAATTAATTAATGAATGTGATTAATTTAAGAATAATTACTAAGGGTAATTAATTAAAATTGTAATTAATTAATAAAGTAATTAAAGATTAATTAATTGGATTAATTAATCAAGGATTAATTTAATTAAATTAGAAATTAATTAAGTAAGAAGTTAATTAATTAAGAAAGTAATTACTAATTGTTAATTACTGTCTATGAATTAATGAGTTGATTAATTATAAGTTAATTAATTAATTAATTAAAGGATTATTAATTAATAAGGATCATTAATTAATGTGATTAATGATATTAATCAAGGTTGATTAATAAAAGTAATTAATTTAAGTATGATCAATTAATTGTAATTAATTAAGAATTAATGTAATTAATTATAGTTAATTAATTAATGAACGATCATTAATTATTGTAATTAATGATAGTAATTAAAGGGTTAATTACTGAATATGGATAGGATAATTACTTGAATGTAATTAAAGGTAATTAATCAAGGAAGATTAATTAGTGAAAATCATTAGAAATGATTAAATTATTTGTTTGGAATAATAATTAATGAAGAAGGATTATGGTAATCCAATTAATTAAGAGATAATCAATTCTGTTTTGGATGTTTGATTAATATGGATTGATTGATTAATATTGGTTAATTGATTGATATTGGATGATCAATATTTGGAGATTGATAATTGGTTGATATTGGATGTTTGATATTGGTTTGATATTGGGGATATATCTGTTATGTGATATGCTGCTTTGTGAAGATGAATATTGATATGAATTATCTATTGTGATAATATGATTCATCTATCTGTTTATATATCATCCTGAATATAAGTTAAACTATTTAAACCCTTAAGTACAACTTGGACATTAAAATGGCATTTGGTTTCGGTGAGACCGGGATCGGATTTCCATATTTGGAATCCGAAAACCACATCGATTCCAATTAAACGTTTGGTCGTGTATCCTAGTGGAGCAAGTGAAGACTCGAGGTGTAAGGGCTATACATCATTATAACTCTGTGGGTGATTCCGTAATGAGTTGACGGAATAGTGCTTATAGATTCGAGATGGCGAATTAGAGTGCAAGGGCTATGGTCGTTGACTCTGAGGGTGATTCCAATATTGAGTGCAACGAGATAGTGCCTTCGGTTTCGTTCGAACCCGGAACGAACTTGTATGGATTGAATGCTTTCAGCACATCGTCAGGTGGACGATGAGCATTCTATGATAGATGTGTCCTATAAAGGTAATCGTAACCTCAAGCCTCATCAACCAGGAATGGCTAAAATAGGGGAGGTGCATCAAGGCTTCGTGGGTAGCTCCCACTGGAGAGCAAGATTTTCCCCTGTCTAGAGGTCCCTTCTATTTCGGCTTAGTGTGTGGTTGGTCGCGCCAACTACGGGGTGGTCTTGTTCGGGACTGTCCAGTAAGGGATGGTTCCGGCCTTGTGTTGCAGGGGAGTGGGAGTACTCCTCGGTACGTTGATCTAGGCCACGTACTGTGACGGGCGGTACCCCAGTAGACCTGCCATTGTATGGAATCTAAAATCCAATAAGTGCCTGTACGGTTTTGATTGTGCCCAACTATGTTGGAACGTGAGATGTAAGCATTCAGCTATTTCTGTATTTTATTTTGAAAACCCTAGACACTATTATAATATCACTGGATTTCCTATAATGTTTTGGTTAGCGTAAGGTAAAAACTTTTCCATGTTTATGTGTGGGAAGTCTTACGTGATACCTTTTCTTTTCAAAGGTTTTCTAAAGTTAAGCAATTTTAACCCGTTTACTCACACCAGACCCCTGTCTGACCCGAGTGTTTATTTTCTGTTTTATTAAACTCTTGGGTACTCATATTATGTATGAGTAGTCAAGTGGATCAGGTTAGCTTGACGAATTTTGGAGGAGATATGGAGCAGGAGGCTTCGACGTGTAGATATATATTGATTCCGCTGTGTATGTTGTGTTTGTATCTGTTTCTTGTATACTTGAGTTGTATAATTAGACAGATGTTTATAACTGTCTAATCTCCGCTGTTTAAGTTGTGTACTCTGATGTAATAAGTACTATGTAATATTTTATGAGATATATTATATTTTATTCGTTCCGCTGTGAGTTCTCTGATGTTGTTTGTATTTGTCTTTCTCTTTCTTTTCTTCTTCTATCCCTTTCTTTCTTCAGGATGATGCGATTTTCTGGGAGTAGAAAGTCGGGTCGTCTCATGAAAAGTGAATAAACTTGTTTTATAATAATTGTTTTTAATTAACGGATGAAAATTGCCTTCCGAGGCACTATCACGGATTTTAATAAAGTCAGTGCCATTGGATCCATAATAGTGAATTATTATATGCCGTCGAATTTCGTGACGATCAAACGTATCGTTCGGTCATGCGAGTTCGAAACGCATAGAAATTAATTAAAGGAATTTAAATTAATGTAATTTGATTTGAAAAGCTAACTTCCGTATATGATGGAATTGGGTCCTGATGCTAGTTCCATTGTGTTTAGAATAAGGGTATCAGGCGGCATGCCTTGATTGGAGTTTAAAATTTAGCAAATGAATAGTGCTTTGAAATTTTCTATAAAACGACTATAGAATTTTATTTTGCAAACCCTAACTCTAAATAAGCTTCATTTGCCACTAATTTTTAGTGGCCAAAATTTACCAACCTTCCTCCCTTAATTCCTCATCATCCACTTAACGATACGTCACGGCACGTGAAGGAAAATCATAGAGCTCGACGAGCTCTATGTAACGTATATTTGGATCGTTGAATCATCGACGATTGAAGCCAGAATATGGTCATGTTTGTAAAACCTAGGGCTAGACATAGAGGACAATTTGTGAGACCGAGCGTGCCATGGTTGGGGTTGGGGTGCGGCTTGAGATGGCAAAGACGTGGGTGGCGTTGGATTGTGCTCCGGTGTGGCGATGGAGGTGCGGGGATCGAAGGAAGATTGATGATGTTGGATTTTATTTTCGCGACCTGGTATCGAGCATGATAAGGGAGGGAAGATGATTAACATTTAAATTTAAATTAGTTTAAGTTAATTTTAATTTGATTATCTCAGTGTTCATTAATTAATAACTTTTTCATACGAGGTCGAAATCAAGCGCGATAAGTTGCTTTGCGATCGCATCAGCAAATATTACGCGATGGAGTTGGAGTGGATTGATTTAGAGCTCTTCAGAAATTGGGTTAAAATTGGATGTTCGTACAATTTTACTTCAAAACGGAGCGCTATGAGCGATTTCTGCAATTTCTTTGAGTTAACTCACCTCTTTGGCACACTTATATTTTTTTATAAATGTGGATATTTTGTTGTTATTAACTGTTTGGATGATTTAATATTTTATTAGTTTTTTGGATATATTTTCGCCCTTGGAGCGGACAAGACCCTATTACATTCCCGTGAAAAAGCGCGAGACCGTTTGTATAAGATCCCGTCTCGAAGTAATTGATTTATATTATTTGGTTACATACTGTACGTGAAGCAGGGTGATAGGTTGGAGGGATCCAAATAAATTCCTCACACTATTGATGTTAACTTTCATATGTTTTGATATATGATGTGTGAATGCCATTTGTGATGTCATGAATGATTTTTCCTTACTTAGTGCAACAGTAGCACTGTGCCATATTATTAGTATTTTGAAATAATATAAAGTGAAGATTTAATTTTTAAAAGGATTTTAAGTGATTTCGGGAATTTATATGTTAATAATTATTTTTGAATTACTAACAGAAGGAAATTATTTTAAATTAAGAAAAGGTACGATTTTGGATAAATTAATAGTTTTATAAAATATTTTAAATAAAGATTTTTGAACTTCAAAGTAAAGATTTTTTAAAATCTTAAAAATAAATCCATCTTTTATAATAAAGGAATACAGTTTTAAAAAGGAGGTAGAAATATTTTGGTATAAATATTTTTTAACCTTCTATAGGAAGTGATGTATGTATACATATACATATACATACATATATATACATACATACATATATACGTATATTAAGATTTATTTAAAAATGTGGAAGTTTGTGAATGTGACAGTGTATAAATGTGACATTTTACAAATAAATTAAAATCTATAAAATCGTATTTTACTAATAAAAGGATAGATTTATAAACGATGTTTATGAATAAAGGGAAACTTTTATCATTGGATAAATTGGGAAAAATAAATCACAATTGTGGATTTATGATAATATTTGGGCATTGTTTTAGAAAAATAGTTGATTCTATTTTGGAAATTAAAAGTGAGGATTGATTTGGAGATGTTAAACAATATGTTATAACATAGGAAGAGATTTATAAATATTGTTTTATAAATATGGAAATGATTATGTGGTAATTTAAGTATGGCTTTTTATCATGGAAGTATATTTATGTTTCAAAAGTTGTTTATTTATACTAATATTATTTTAAAGTTGTTTATCAATATTTTAATATTTTGGAAAGTTATTAATTTAAATTATTAAAGTGGTTTGAAATTAATTATAATTATTTATCAACAAAAGTTTGGAAATTAGTTATTATTTATAATAATGTTGAAGATAAATTACTATTATCTTATTAAGAACGTTTGAAAATTATTAATTATTATTTTTAAGATGTTTTGAGGTTAATTATTATTTATTTATATTTTTTATATTATACAATAGTGTTTTAAAGCAAATGATTAGAATTTATCGGTAAATGTTTTCGAGATTTATAATAGGGTTTTACTAATAGATGTGGGTTTTGTAAGAGGAATCTTATAACACTGTTTGGAAAACTTAAAGGAAGATTAGTTAAGGGTGCAAGGGGTTTTATAAATGGTTTTAGATATTTAAAAAATATATTAGAAAGTGGTTTATATATCTTTAACAGAAATTTTATAATTAGCTTTATGGATTTATAAAGAGTTTATAAATGATTTAATGATGTTTATATGTGGTATTTTGAGAGTTATAAAATAGTTGTAAATGGGTTTAGGGATTTATAGAGGAATTTATAAATTATTCTAGAATTTTGTGAAAAGGGATTCCTCCTTCGTTCTGTGAATAAACTTATACAGTTGAGATAATTATAAAGATTTTTCCCAAGTATCAAAATTATAGGGGTTTGTGGGTATATCTTCATAAAGATATTTTGAGGTAAATATTTGTAATTTGTTTTAATTACTGAATAGATTAATTAAAGAGGTTTAGTGTTGCTTGGTGCTTAACCGGTGTTGCTTCCTTTAGAAATTTAATCTCTGGTCGGATTGGTTGTTTATTTGATAGTCAAATAATCGACTAACAATTGTTAGCCAATTTATAAATTAACGTTTTCAGAACAAAGAGACCGGGATCGTATAAGTTATCATAAAAACACTTCAAACTCGCATAAGCGTTTCGAATTGGAATATCTGAAAGATAATTGAAATGGAGCTTTTTGAAGTGCAAGGGCTACTTTCTATTAATCTTGAGGTAGAATCCAAAACGGATGTAGTAGAAGTGACGCCTTCGGTTTCATGCAGTCCTAGAATGAACTTGTATGGATGAATGCTGGCATTGCATTATTGCATCGAGTGTAGTTTTAGTATTCCAAGTGGAAAGTGCTATATAAAGGTTAAATGTAGCCTCGAGTCTCTTCAATCGAAAATGACAAAAATCAGGCATGCAACAGGGCCAAGTTGGTTACTCCCATCAGGGTATGGTCATTCTAAATTTAGCTCGGTTACTATCTACTCATGTATGCTTTGGGGCCCATTAATGAAAGAGATAATCATATTCAGTACTACTAGTCAAATTGATGTAACGACCCGCCAATCCATACAATTCAAGCTGACAATATACCACACATGTCCAATCCAAATTGAACGGAAAGACTAATAGTTGTGGGAAAGAAGAAGGAGGAAGAAGAGAAGATAAGAAGAAGAGAAAATATACTAAAACAATACAGAATCTCACAATCGCAATGGAACAATATATAATATAAAATCAATGATCTTTACAAAGAGAAACTGTTATATACATACATTTATCAGAGTATAATAACACTCATAATTATCAGCCTGGACAGGTATAACAACCTGTCCTAACGAATGCTGAAGATTTCAACAACAAAGTAGTGGAAAACAACATATACGAGAATATGAGTTGAAGACCTCCAACTCATCTCCTGAGCTCCAATGCATCCAAAAAAATCCGTAAGTATGCTTAGTCTGACCCGAGCATTAAAATAAAATAACATCCGAGTCAGTCTGGTAAACCAGCGTGAGAAACACACCCCACTGGATTTTAAAGTTCTAGCAAACCATTTGAAAATCAAAAGTATCTCGTAAGACCATGCCGCGCATAAATAGGGATGGGTTTTTACGTTACGATAACCAAAACCATTTCATACGAAATTCTCTGGTATTATAATAGTGTCTAAATACAAATATTTAGTAACCTTAGGCAAAATTAGTTCATTAATTGAATTCCAGCATAATAGGTAGACAACTAAAACCGTAAAGGCTCGTATTGGAGAATGGATTCCATATAATGACTGGGCTACTGGGGAACCATCTGTCACTGTGCATCTCTAGATAAAATAACACCGAGGACCTCACTTAGATCCCAAGCCAATACAGGAACGGCCTACTACTTGACTAGTAGTACCGAATATGATCACCCCGCTTTTGGGTCCTGAAGCATACAATTTGAAAGAAAATAGCGACACTACATAGGGCTGATCATACTCTACTTGGGAGCGACCTATTTAGCCCTATTGCATCTCCTCTGTTTTAGTCATTCCCATTTGATGAGTCTTGAGGCTAGTTTTACCTTTAATTAACACTTCCCACATGGAATGCTAATACTGACCTCTAGGCAACAATGCAACACCAGCATTCTTCCATACAAGTCCATTCTGGAACTGAATGAAACACTTGAGAGCCCCGTTATCAGATTCCATCATCTTCAAGTTGTCTTCACTTCGAAATGCGTTTGTTAAATCGAAGTGATTTTTGGATAACATATCCGATCCCATTCTCTTCGAAACAACGTTCGATAATTCTCGGTATACTCAACCTCGGTTCTTTAGGAAATAAACAGTCAAAGGTAAGAGCGAAGATCACCTCCTAACCGTTAGTCGATAGATTTCCTTATAATTGTCCTAGGAGAATGAAATGAGATTTATGCAGCATCATCGGAGATGATTGTGCCATATAACTCACGTTTTCTCTTAGATATTTCCAAAGTTATGTTTTGGGTCCAATTTCGATAGTCGATTGTTTAGCTATCGAACAACAACATTCAATAAGGAATTTTGATTCCATAGGGAAAATCAACACTTGTTAAGCACCAAACAACATTAGTCCTTTATTAATTAAATTCACTTTGTAATATTCATCTCAAAATCCTCTTTCAAAGATATATTATATTTACATCCATAATCACTATATTGTCAATACTTAGAGAATATCCGTATACTTATCTCAACGCTATAAGTATATTCACAAACGAAGAAAGATTTCCTATTTATAGAATTCAAAAATCAATTACAAATCCTTACCTATCTCTAAAACCATTTATAACCTTTCAAAACCATTTATAAATATCATTTCTCGAGTCATTTATATAAAAAATTATAATCCATGCAGTTATTTATAAAGCTCTTTTTATAAACCTATAACCCATTTATAAATCTCCTCTCTATAATTATCTAAAACCATTTGCAAAGCTCACTTCATACATTATAAATATTCTCCTTTAATTCTCCAAATTTTTTTACAAACTTCTCTTATAAATCCCAAATTTATTTATAAAACCTCATTTATAAATCTCAAAAACATTTATAAATAAATAATAATCATTTAGTTTAAAACACTTTTATATAATAATAACATTATAAATAAATAGGTATTAACTTTAAACATCTTAAAAATAGTAATTGATAAATTTCAAACATTATTAATGAGAATAATAAATTATGTTCAACATTTTTATAATTACTAATAATTAATTTCCAAATCTTTACTGATAAATAATTAAAATTAAATTCAAACCATATTAACAATTTAAATAATTATCCTTTTAAAATATTGATAAACCACACTTGAACAGTATTAACATAAATAAACAACTTTTAAAAAATAATTATGATCCTTTGATAAAAATCCATACTTATTTTCCAACATCATCGTTTCCATATCTATAAAATTATATTTATAAATCTCTTCTATTTATTGAAACTTCCTTTCATAAAATCCCTTTATTTATGAACCTCATTTATAACTCCATTCCTTTATGAATCTCACTTATTCATAAAGTCTCATTCAAAAGCATAATTTCAACTATTTTTAACCTTTCTCCCATAGGTATAACTTTCTTTTATAAATTTCATTCAATTTATAAAATATCGTTTTACAGTCCCAATTTATCCTCACTTTCAATTTCCAAAATAGAATCAACTATTTTCTAAAATATCATTCCATATCATATAACAAATCCTCCGTTCGATTTAATTATCTTCAATCTAACCAATGATAATAGTTTTCCACCATTTATAAATCCGTACTTTTATGAACAAAACACGATTTTACAAATCTTAACTTTATTTGTAAAATGTCAATTCATATATTATCACCTCTAAAAATGTCCACATTTATAAAAAATCTAATGTTTATATATATTATATACATATCACTTTTTATAAAATGGCTAATAATTATTTCTATCTTCTTTTTAGAACCATAATCTTCATTATAAAACACGGGCTTATTTTTAAGATTTTTTTTAAACAATTTTTATTCACAGTTCAAATCTCTATTTAAAATATCTTATAAAACTATTAATTGTAATATTTAAAAGTCATACCTTTTTATTTTAAAATAAATTTATTCTTTAACTAATTCCAAATAATTATTAAAACATATATATTTTCCAAAATCACTTGAAATCACTTTTAAAATCAAATCATTAGTTTGTAATACTTTAATCAATAAAAATAAGTCTCAATGCTACAAAAGCTTAAAAAAGCAAAATCATATCCATGTCATCAAATATGGCATCCAATAAATCATACATCATTATATATATATATATATATATATATATATATATATAAAAGGTAAAATCAACGGTGTGAGAAATCCTGTGGGATCCCTCCAAACTATCCCCTGCATCACATGGGATATTCCAACCTTACACGGGAACATAATAGGGTCTTATCCGCTCCAAGGGAGGAAATATATCCAAACTAATAATATAAACAAGTATTACATCCAAATAGTGAGTAATAATCAATAATAAATCATCTACGCATCCAATAAATAATTTTAATAACCATATAAATTTTCTGATTAACCAAAAAGGTGAGATTAACTCACACTGATTTTTGTTTAGTCGAAATATTCCAGTTTGAATTAAAATTAAACAAACGTTCAATTTTAATCCAAATTTCTGCCAGCTCCGAATCCGTCCAATCTAACTCCATAGCGTAGCCTTCATTGATATGATCGCAACGTCACGTTCAATTTGGACCTCGTATGAGAGAGTTATTAAATTTATTAGCTATCTAATTTTAAATTCTTAATTAAATAAACTAAATATATAATTAAACCCAATTACATTTCCTAATCCTTCCCTTCTAACATTCAAAACAAAATTCCTATGCACAAGCAACATGGCTAATGCCTTCCTTCCACCCTCTCTTCCTCATCCCTTAACGAAACCTGAAACCGCAAACTCCGACGAACTAAATAGCTTAAGCCCTCCACAATAGCGACAACCCCTTCCCACTTGGCATTCCATCCCAAAATGTGACAATAACCTAATTGACCATGCCTTTGCCTAAATCCGACCACCTCCAGACCACCGCGACCTTCCATGTTCCCCACTTAGATGCACCGCCACCTCCTAGACGCGAATACAACCTCGACCCGAACCCATACTATAAGAATTTCAAGAATCTCCAAGCCCTAGTCTAATACTCACATTTTAGGCTTACTATTACAAATAAACGAGCCTCAAATAGTGCCACACCCTTTCTTTCTCTACTAGAATATGGATATATGCATTTGCTAATCAAAGCTTTTAAATCTTTTTTTCTTGAAATTTTTTGAATTTTTAAAGCTTGATTTTTTTTTATGTGTAAACAATGGAAGGGGAAAATGGACGGGGATGGGTTTATAAAGACAAAAGGGTATGGTCAGAATGTGGCTAGCATGGGCGAGGTATGGTTATTGTATATTAGTTCAAAATTAAATTAAAAAAAAAAATGAGTTTTAATGTCCGAAAATCCGAAACTCCAAACGAGACATGCCACCTGGAGTTCTATATGTTATACCCCTATTCCAAACGTAATGGAACTATTCCTGGGCCCTAATTAGATCATATGCAGAAGATTGCTTCTCAAACCCAATTATTATATTAAATTTCTGAAATTAATTTCTACGCGTTTTGATCTCGCACGCCCAAACGATACGTCCAGCCACTACATAATTCGATGACATACCATAATATACTATTATGAACTTGTTTCGTCTAAATCCGAGACAGTGCCTCGGAAGGCTATTTTTATATGTTAATTAAAACGAGTAATTTCCGAAATCAGTCAAATCACTTTTAAACCTAGTTTAAAATTTTACTATCTTCATTCTTGTTTAAACAGAATTTAAATTAGTTTTTGAAATCATTTTTGTTCAATCAAATCCAAGCATCAATTGCTTTAAATATTTCCAATATTGAATTCAATAATTTAATTATCGAATAAATCGCTATATTTGGAATTCAAGTTATTTAACTTATAATATTAATCTTTCAATATTTAAAATCAATTAAATTTTCCAAATTTAAATGAATAAAACCGTGGGTCGTTGCAAGTGGTAGGCCAGTCATGTGTGGCAGGGGTAAAGGATGTTCTCGTCAGACCCTGGTGCATTTTATCTAGAGATGTACCATCGGAAGGTAGTTCCTTACCTTGTCATGGTATGGAAACCATTCTCTAATACGAGCTCTACAGACTTAGTTGTGCCCAACAATGCTGAATTTTGAGATGCAAGCATTTCTGCTATTTTATATATTTACTTTAAATCCTTAGACAATATTATAATATCAGTGGATTTTTATAGAATTTTTTTGGTCATCATAAGGTAAAAACTCATTTGTCTTTATGTGTGGCATGGTCTTACGAGATATCTTTATTTTGAAAAGAGTTTGATAACTTTAAAAATCCAGTTGGGTGTGTTTTCTTACGCTGGTTTACCAGACTGATTACTTTGATGTTATTTTATTATAATGCTCAGGTCAAACCGAGCATATTTACAGATTGCTTTGGATGCATTGGAGCTTAGGAGACCAGTTTAAGGTCGTCAAGTCGTATTCACATATATGTTTATTTTCTGTTGCATTGTTGTTGAAATCATCAGCATTTGTGAGGATAGGTTGTTATAACTGTCCAGGTTGATGATTGTGATTTGTTGTTGTACTCTGATTGATGTATGTACACAATAGTTTCTCTTTTGTAAAGGTCATTGATATTATATTATATGTCTTTCCACTGCGATTTTGAGATTTTGTGTTGCTTTTTAAGTTCTTTTCCTTTTCTTCTTTCTTCTTTTTTGCATAGCTATCTGTCTTTCCGTTTAATTTAGGTTGGACATGTGTGGTTTATTGTCAGCTTGAATCATGCGTATTAGCGACTTGTTATATATTTACACCATTTTGGTTGTTTTAAAAGCTAGAAGAAGACGTAAAATGACTTTCTATTTAGGGCATTCATAAACTAGTAAAAATAAAGTTTCGAGATTACTAATTTTTCTGACCATCCTCTATTCCAAAATTATTATTTCTCCATTCAAAGATATGTCTTTAAGCATATATATCTCAATTTTTTCTCTTCCTTTCTCTTGATCTTCCATCATGTCTTTTGAACATCCACTATCTAGAATCTATTTCTCCTTCTTGATTTGATTATTTGGTGTCTTTTCACCATCAGCTATATAGCAAATTTGTTCCTACAATTCAAAATTATACCTTTTCAGAAATTTAGTAACTTTTCATAATCATTAAAAGAAAACACATTGGTTTTACAAATTGTTTTTCTCTAGCATTTCCCAAAATAGTGTTAAATAATTTTTCCATTTAAACTATTCAAAAATCAAATTATGAATCTTTTGAAAACTAATGCTCTGATACCAAATGTGAATTTGTGGAATAGGGATCTTAAAGCTAAGTTAATAATAGAGGAGGGTGAATAGTGTTTAATGAATTATATGAATACTTTTTAAATTCATTAAGATTATACTTGAAATTATACAATTAACAATCATAGAAACAATCACAGCATCAAAACACAGATAAAAGTAAATGCAGTATAAATAAAAAGTAAAGAACACACCAGGATTTTATACTGGTTTGGGGTTACCCTACATTCAGCCCCGCACAATTCCTTGTACAGTTTTCTTTTCAACTAGTAAATGAAAATACAATCTCGATTTCAAGGCTACGAGACACACCCTCCAGAATTCCGACCCCTGGGTAGATTCACTTCATTTCTGGGCTACAAACACACCCATTTGATTTATGGGCTACTAAGCACACCGAATTGATTTCACAGGCTACAATCACACCCACAAGTATATCAACATGATTTGATAGAGAGTTACATACTTGGATCTTCAATCTTGATTACAGCTGATCTTATAATTCTTGAATTGCAATTTGATCTTGATTTGAGTGAGAGAGATGAGAGAGATTAGTAAGTAAATGATAGAGAATCAAACTAATGGTGATTGAGTTTGATTTTGTTTGAATTTCGGTAGAGCTTGGGTATATTTTCAATTAGAACATGAGAGAGAGGAAGGAGGGGAGATGAATAAGAAAATTGTGTTAAAAAATTTGTTTGGAAGTCTGGTATTTATAGAGGAGTAATGATTATATCTATTCGTGAAGAGATATGGCGAAAAGTCCCTTTTTTTGAAATTTGATTTTTGAAAATGTCGACCACTATGTCAACATATATACATAGAGTATATCGACACACTCTTCATAAAATTTAATAACATTTTAAAACATTATTATGAAAATCCGTTGCTTTGTAAAATAGTTGTTTTGATACTTTGTGAAATCATTTAATCATAGTTTATACATATTTTAATAATAATAAAACTAAAGAAATTATTTTGAAATATTTAAATATAAAAGATTAAATAGTATATACAAGTATATAAGTAAATATATATTTTAAAATCAAGGTAAAATATATAAACTATAAAAATCAAATCTAATACAAAGTAAAACTAAAAAAACTAAATTAAAATAATTTTGAAAGCTTTAATATAAGTATTAAATATAATGTAAATAATGTATGTATACATATATAACAAATATAATTATAACCTATAAATAAATGTCTAAAATGAAAGTATAAATAAAAAATCAATATATATAAAAACTTAAAAACTCAAAATAATGTCTTTGTAAATATAAGAGATTAAAAATCATTTGGAGAAATATTTTGAAAAGATCGTTTTTTGAAAACCAAAATACTTTGGAAAACATTTTAAAACATTTAAAATAAAGAGAAAGAGACGAGGAAAAGTGCTATTAGAGTTTTAACATATAATCTAAGAATCTACAACTTATATGGGATAATATTTTAACTCTTGAAATCTTCAATACTCAGGAGTCTTCAATCTCTAACTCTTGAATCAGCATATTGAATTTTCTCTCGATCAACACTTGATATTGTACAGTCTTCTTAATAACCACCTGTCTAATATCCTACACCATATACTATATATAACTTGATAAAAAATATTAGTATCTTTATTTTATATAATATCTACAGTTGTTATCATCAAAACTAGTACCTATGGTACTAATAATAACATATAATAAAACAATATTGACCTGTATCTGTGATTAAAGACAAAACTTAATTTAAGTACAAAATTCCATATCTAAGATGATGCCATGGACATAGATAACATATAGGTTTCCTACCATTTTCAAAACAAAACTTTAAGATATCTTAAAAATGGCTAACTAGCGAACATTGGATTATCGACCCTCTTGAGTCTGGGCTATATCGTCTCTTTAAAATATTTTTAATTTACATAGAAACGAGTTGGCGCCGTGCTGCATCATTGCCGAACCCATACAATATAATACCTCGGTATACAAGGTCGCCGACACTGAAACATAGGGGCTTCAATGATATCGACATCATTATAAAACTTTTATGCTTAAGTTACTTCAACTATCATGCCACCAAAAGTATAAGTGCAAAGTTAAAACATCGATGAAGAGATGTGGCTTCTGTAACGACTCGTAATTTTCGATAATTAAAATTAGTTAATTTAATGAGGTTTTGTGATTTAATGTTGAAAGAAATAAAAATTTGTGGCCTATTAATAAGATTATAACTAAAATGAAGATGATAATATTAACTTAAGGTAATCTATAACCGCCTTAAATGTAGTAACGGTAACAAATTATTGTCTATTACCAATATATTAAATCAATTGTAATTCAAGGTAATGAATGTTAAATTAATGTGAGTTAAGATTATAACTAGAGTGAAATGTAATAAAGTAAATTTAAGTTAATTATTAAATATTATAAATCAATTGAAATAATTTAAATGTTATATTTGGTTATAATTTGAATATAAATAAATAAATGTAAATGTGGTATAAATTAATGAACAGTATATAATTAATGGTTATTGAATAAAAGTAATGTTATGGAAGAAATTGTAACATTTGTTTATAAATAATGGACTTCCAAGTGTGATTATAAGTTTATGGTAACAATTATTATATGTTATCAGTTTATTTGGTCTGTTAAATTAAATTGGAAACAAATTGCAATTAAATGAATTTAAATAGTACGTTAATAGGAATTAAGATGAAACTTGGGAATATTAATGTACTAAGATATAAATCCAATATTAATTATATCCATAAAATGATAATTGATTGAATAACAAGATTGATAATCAAATAAATGGATTTATTGAAATTTAAATTTATAATTATTGAATTATTTGAGTTTGAAATTTAATATTATAATTTTTGCAATATTGAATATTGAATGGACATAGAAATTTGTTTTAAAAGATTTCAAAGTGTCTAAGTAGTTAAAAATGATGAATTTTGTTAACTATCAAATTTGAATGAAAAAATGATTTAATTAATTAATTATTAATTTATTTAATTAATGTGAAAATAGCCACTTTGGTCCCTGACTCGAATTTCAACGAAATCAGTTTCATCGGATCCATAAAGGTGAATTATTGTAGGATTTCAAGTTTCATGGCGATCGGACTTGTCGTTCAATCATATGGACTCGAAACGCTTAGAAATCAATTCAACTGAAATCAATTTGGAATAAGCTGATTTTAACATAAATTCTTCATACGATGGAATTAGGATTTGAAACCTGTTCCATTGAGTTTAAAAATATTGAAAACATGCATTTTGATAAATGGGATTGTTGTGACTTTTCTATTGATTAGAAAAACACAAATTTTAATAAATTTTGCAAGCGCACAGGCGTGTAGTATGCAGGTCGAACACAGGGAATTGTATTTTAAAACAATTAAAATCCATAGTTAAATCTTAGGCGTGTTAAACGAATTCGACGGTGAATTTTGAACAGAAAATAAAAACAATAATATACTCCGAATCGTTTTCGAAACTAATCGAAATTGCAACCAAAATATAGAATTGTAAAAAAATCAGAACAGAAATTGAAATTGCGGAAAAGAAGATAACGGAGCAAACAACTGAAATAATTATTAACTAACTGAAAAGAGTGCAGAAAATAACTAAGAACAAGAATAAATAAATTGCTAAATCTAATCAACAATCCTACGTATTCTGTTCGAAAATAAAAACAGTGCTGAATTTAAATCTAAACTTGAAGAAAAGTGATGAGGTAAGAGATGATTTTCCATTTGCATTCCTCTCTCTATTTAAAGACTTCAGCCTCTACAAATAACCCTATTATTTAGGTCCATGTGCTTGATATTAGGAGAAAAATAAGGCCACCTCACTTTGAATTAGTCTTTGCTTTGTTATTTGATTAACAAGTGGCCTTACTTTGAGAGATTTTCAGGTCAAACTTTGAATGTGTATTTTCAATATTTGCAATTGATTTCTTGCATGAATAGTACACATGTTGGTGACGTGAGATGCATTTCTTCATGAACGATATGTACTTTCTCTTCGACGGTATTCAAAATGTTGCACTTTGGAATCTATAATCTGCAAAATCACAAAAAAATACCCGTATAATGCCACTTTATTAAAATAAAAATATATGAAACAAACGGTTTAAAATGCAGAAAAATATGTTCATCAAATACCCCCACACTTGAACTTTATTCGTCCTTGAATAAAGAAGAAAATAAAAACCAACTAAATCCTTTTTCGTAGGAAACACGATTGCATTGAGCGTATGCAACAAGCCGTTAAACCTCTAGGTGTCTCTAGTAGGACGAGTGGTGTCTCGTGAGGGTTTTTAGCGGATACTACCCACAAAATCCAAATGCATTATGTGATGATTCTAATGTACTACATGAATGCAAAATTCTACACAAATGGAGACTCGATTTACTTCAAAATAGTTGCAACAAAATAATGTATATCAGTTTTAGTCAACTTCTTTAAATTTTTGGTTCCTCACTAATCACAAATTTCAATGTAACTCAAGTTTTCATACATTAGATTCTAGTTTGGCCAGTTGTTTCGGTCGATAACATAGTGCGGCCATGAAATAAATTCTTCACTGTTGATCACAGTTTTTTTTCAAAATGGTATTTTTCATTTCCATTTGTATAACAAGCCAAATCAACAAAGTCAAGAAGTGTTTGGGTTTCAAAGCTTAGTCTCTCTTTACTAGTTTTTTTTTACACCTATCCTTTGGACCAAGGTATACCACCCATGCACTGCCTCGCGGGCTTACGTGAGAGTTGGGATAGAGCTTGGCGGATTGTGCAAACCGACGCTGACTATGTCAGAAAAGGTCGGTAATCCTTAGGTGATTATTTATTTAATTATTTATACACCTAACTCAGAATGCTGAGGCCAGATATACCATCCATGCACTGCCTTGCGGGCTTACGTGAGAAGAGTATAGAGCGTGGCGAGTGCACACACTTTCACAAGTGTGCACACCTATCGACTGTAGGTGTTTCTTATTAGTTTTTTTTTTGTTGAGAAGAGCTAAAGAGTGTTATGCAAATCAACTTAGCACCACTTAACTTTAATGATTTGAGATGTCAACGCATGTACTTTAAATCTGCCATTTTTTTTAAACAAAGACTACAGTTTAGAAAAGATTTCATAACCATCACCTATGAATCCCCCTATATACTAACCTCACTATTATCGCTTGTAATTCAACTTTTCATTATATTTTATATTTGAAATTAGTGATTCACAAAAATCTTCATCAATTGACTTCAACTGCTTACTTACTTTGTCTTGACTAATTAAAAATAAATCGAAGTCCTAAAAATATTAGGAAATGAAAAAAATTGAAAGGAAATTTGAAAACAAATAATGAGATGATTTTTTTTTAAAAAAAATGATGCTACATTATGAAATATGAACAAACAGAATGAGATATGCGTCCCCCCCACACTGGAATGAGACAGTGTCCCAACTGTCAAATAGAATGCAAATGCAAAATAGAAGAAAAAAAAACTAAAAAAAATACAACCTGATATGTGCAAGATAGTGAGCGGCTCATGCCGAATAGCTAGGTTCGTGAAGATCCACGAACTCATCGTCCTCGTGTTGTTCAAACTCTAGAAATGGCTTTAAGCGTTGTCTATTGACCTTTGAAATGGAACCGTTCCTAGGATTTTCAGTTTCAACTACGCCATAAGGGTATACTGTTTTCACAATATATAGACCAGTCCAACGGGATCTCAATTTTCCCGGAAATAAATGAAGTCTGGAATTATATAAGAGAACTTTTTGACCTACTTCGAATGTCTTACGAAGTATGGATTTATCATGATAGAATTTGGTTTTCTCTTTATAAATCTTTGCATTTTCGTACGCTTCATTTCTTAGTTCTTCTAATTCTGACAATTGTAATTTACGAAGCGATCCGGCTTTTTCTATGTCAAAATTAAGGTATTTGATTGCCCAAAGTGCGTGGTGCTCGAGCTCAACGGGTAAATGGCATGCTTTTCCAAAGACTAATGGTATGGTGACATTCCTAGATTGGTTTTATAAGCTGTGCGAAATGCCCAAAGGGCGTCTATCAATTTAGATGACCAATCTTTTCTGTTGGAGTTAACCGTCTTTTCAAGAATTTGTTTAATTTGTCTATTGGAAATCTCGACTTGACCGTTGGTCTGTGGATGATATGGAGTAGATAGTTTATGAGTGATAGAATATTTCTTAAGAAGAGATTCAAAAGCACGATTAAAAAAATGAGAACCGTTATCACTTATAATGGCTCGAGGTGTGCCAAAACGGGAAAATATGTTTTCTTTCAAAAATTTGACAACAACTTTATTGTCATTCGTTTTGGTAGGAATGGCCTCAACCCATTTAGACACGTAATCTACTGCAAGTAGGATGTAGAGATTTCCAAAAGAATTAGGAAAAGGACCCATGAAATCGATGCCCCAAACATCAAAAATTTCGATGACAAGGATCGGATTTAGGGGCATCATGTCACGTTTGGAAATACGACCTGTTTGTTGACATCTAGCGCATTTGGAGCAAAATTCGTGGGCATCACGAAAAAGAGAAGGCCAATAAAAACCGCACTGTAACACCTTGGCAGCAGTTTTCTTTGCTCCAAAATGTCCTCCACATGCTTGATTATGTGAAAAAGAGAGGATGCTATGGAATTCATGTTCTGGGACACATCTGCGAATGATTTGATCGGTGCAATATTTGAAAAGATAAGGATCGTCCCAGTAAAAGTTTCGAACGTTGGAGAGAAATTTTTGTTTATCTTGTTTTGACCAATGGGAAGGTGTTTCATTTGTGACAAGATAATTTACAATGTCCGCATACCATGGTGCACTAGAGAGTGAAAGAATTTGTTCATCGGGAAAATGATCATTGATTTGAGAGTTATCATAGTTTTCATGAACTATACGAGAAAGATGGTCAGCTACGACATTTTCAGAACCCTTTTTATCTCGTATTTCTAGGTCAAACTCTTGAAGAAGGAGAATCCAACGGATTAAGCGGGGTTTGGTATCCTTTTTCGTGAGTAAATACCGCAAAGCGGCATGATCGGTGTAAACTATGACCTTAGAACCTATGAGATATGATCTAAACTTATCGAGGGCAAAGATAACTGCTAAAAACTCTTTTTCTGTGGTCGAGTAATTCAATTGAGCTTCATTAAGAGTTTTGCTAGCATAATAGATGACTCGATGAAGTTTATCGATTCGTTGACCTAAGATGGCTCCAATGGCATAATCAGAAGCGTCGCACATTAATTCGAAAGGCAAAGTCCAATTTGGAGGTTGGATGATAGGTGCAGTGGTCAAGATCGATTTGCGGGTTTCAATAGACGTTTCACATTCATTGGAAAGTTCAAATTTAACGTCTTTAGCCAGAAGATTCGAAAGAGGTTTTGAAATTTTTGAAAAATCTTTAATGAACCTCCTATAGAATCCTGCGTGGCCGAGAAACGAGCGAATGTCCTTTACGGACCTTGGAGGAGGAAGGTCAACAATAAGATCAACTTTAGATTTGTCAACTTCTAGGCCATTTTTAGAGACAACATGACCTAAGACTATCCCTCGCTTAACCATAAAATGACATTTTTCCCAATTAAGAACAATAGATTTCTCCTTACATCGCTTTAAGACACGTTCTAAACGAAGGAGGCATTGATCAAAAGATGACCCATAGATTGAAAAATCGTCCATGAATATTTCTAAGAAATCCTCCACCATATCAGAAAATATACTCATCATACATCTTTGAAAGGTAGCAGGAGCATTACAAAGACCGAAGGGCATGCGACGATAAGCGAAAGTTCCGAAGGGACATGTGAACGTTGTTTTATGTTGGTCCTCTAACGCAATGGGAATTTGATTATAGCCAGAGTAACCATCAAGGAAACAATAATATTCATGAGCGGCTAAGCGTTCGAGCATTTGATCAATGAAAGGGAGGGGAAAATGATCTTTTCTTGTTGCTGCATTGAGTTTTCGATAGTCGATGCAAACGCGCCATTTTGTTTTGACCTTTGTCGGAACAAGTTCGTCATTCTCATTTGTTGTCACAGTGATTCCAGACTTCTTTGGTACAACTTGTACCGGACTTACCCAAGTACTGTCAGAGATAGGGTAGATAATGTTATTGTCTAAACATTTGATAATTTCTTCCTTTACCACTTCTCTCATATTAGGGTTTAATCGCCTTTGAGCTTCGCGAGTGGGTTTAGCCTCGTCGACTAAATGTATTCGATGTTCAATAATTGATGGACTAATTCCCTTAATGTCAGCGATTACCCATCCAATTGCCTCTTTATTTTCCCTTAAAATTTTCAAAAGTTGTTCTTCTTGGTCCTTAATGAGATCGGATGCCAAGATTACAGGGAAATTTTCCGAAGAATCTAAGTATGCGTACTTAAGATCGTTTGGAAGAGGTTTGAGGTCTAATTTAGGGCGTACTTCTTTTAAGGCTTCAGTAGACATCAACTGATTGAATTCTAGTGAATTATGAAAAGAGCATAGCATATCATTTAATTCATAAATGTATTCATCTTCGTGGAAGTTGGAATTAAAATGATCTAGGAACATGCTAAGAGACTCCGTAGTATCACTAAAATCATTTTCAACAATTGTTTGGATCATGTCAACTTCTTCTGTATCAAAATCCCTTGGTTGTCTGTTAAGATTGAAGATATTTAGTTCAATGGTTAGGTGCCTAAAGGAAAGTCGGAGTTGACCATTCCTACAATTTATGATAGCATTTGATGTTGCTAAAAATGGACGACCTAATATCAAAGGTATCTGACTATTGGGATTTGAGACAGGTGCAGTCTCTAGGACTATGAAATCGACTGGGAAATAGAATTGCTCGATTTGTATCAAAACATCTTCAACTGTGCCCAATGGTTTTTTGACAGATCGATCAGCTAGTTGAATTGTGATGTTTGTAGGTTTTAATTCCCTAAGTCCAAGTTGACAGTACACAGTATAAGGCAAAAGATTCACACTCGCTCCAAGATCGAGTAAGGCATGACTAATGTGAGTGTTACCGATTTTACAACCGATCGTAGGAAAACCGGGGTCCTTATACTTGATTGGGGAGGGATTTGAAAGAACAGAGCTAGTGTTTGCAGTTAGAAATGCAGTCTTAGGAACGTTAGTGGCACGTTTTTGAGTACATAGCTCTTTCAGACATTTGGCATATTGAGGAATTTGCTCGATGGTATCAAGAAGTGGAATATTGACTCGAACTTGTTTGAAGATTTCAAGAATTTGGTCAAAATTAGCGGGCTTCTTCTTTTTGTTGAGTCTATGGGGAAATGGGGCAATGGGTTTATAGACTCGTTCGGAAGTTTTTTCATTCGAAGAAGAAGGTGTTATATTAGAGGGTGAAGATAAGGGAGTTGGAATGTTGGGGTTGCCAACATCAGAAGGTGAAGAGTGGTCGGGATTGCCAACCTTAGATGAAGAATTAGAATCATTTTGATTGACAACCGTGGTTGTCGACTGAGTTTCAGAATTTGGAACATGGGAAGATTTAAGAAGGATGTCGGGGTTGCCGACATGGTTGTCCATCTTCTTTCCAGACCTTAATGTGGTGACAGCATTAACCGGATTTACATCTTCGTTCTCACAAAGATTTACTCCTCGAGCGTTATACTTTGGATTCACTTCGGTTTGACTAGGCAATTTACCTTTCTCATTGATTTTCATGAGATCCTTCATCATTATCAACATTTGTTCATTTTGTTTGGTGATTTGCTCAATTCTTGCATCTTGGTTAGTGATTTGTTCATTTTGTTTAGAGATTTGTTTTTCCAATCGAGCAATTTCTTGTGAAGGCTGAGAAGGTTGGGTTGATGGATTGAAATTAGGATGCCTGTACGGTTGATTCGAAGGTTTCATTTGAGGAGCGGGTTGAGAATTTTGAGAATTAGAGGTTGGGGCTCGATAATTCGGATTCGGTATCATTGGATACATATGTGATGGATTAGCCACATTGTTAGGATTTGACCATGAAAAATTGGGGTGGTGCTTCCAGTTAGGATTGTATGTGGATGAATAAGGACTATTTTGAGCTATAGCATTGATTTGGTCTTGTGTGTAGTAATGGGGTAGTCCTTCTCCTTCTTGAGGAGTTTGGGTATCTATAGGAAGATGTGATGGGTCAATGGCATGTACTCCTCTATTTGGAGCACGAATTGGAACACGAATTGTTTCCCATTGCATATCCTTTTTCGAATATTCTTCTAGAAATTCCCAAGCTTCCTCGTCAGTTTTTGCCATGAATTCTCCTCCGCACATTGATTCAAGTTGGGATCTTGTTTGATAGTTAAGCCCTTCATAAACGATTTGGCACAAAACGTGCTTAGGGATTGCATGATGTGGGCAACTATATAACAGTTGATTGAACCTTTCAAAGTATTTTGAAAAAGTTTCTCCTTCATTCTGAGAGAATTGATTGATTTCAGTTCGAATTTTACGAGTTTTATGGAAAGGAAAAAACTTTTTCAAAAATATAGTAACGAAATTGTCCTAACTTTTAATTGAATTTTTAGGAAGAGAATTAAGCCATCTTTTCGCGCTTTCTAGAAGTGCAAATGGAATAAGCCTTAGCTTGATGGATTCACTAGAAAGTTGTTGCATTTTAGTTGTAGAAGCATATAACTCAAATTCACTAAGAAATTCATATGCATTTTCGGACCCAGTGAATTTTGGTACCCCTTAGATAAAAGAATGTTTTAGCTCAAAATTATTTCCTTCGGCAGGTGGAAATGAAATAACCGAAGGTTGAACAGTCCATGTTGGATAGCATCGGTCTCTAAGGGATAATGGTCGGTTCTCATGAAATTCATTATTTCCAACATGTGATTTAGGTGATAATTTTGGTGAATTGTGGTGTGAACTGTGATGTGAACCGTGTTGTGAACCGTGATTGCTCATATTTGTTTGATTTGAAATTTCCGTTGATTTGTTTATTGAAATATTTTGGCTTTCTAAACGGTTAAAATTATTTCTTGCCCAAACGCGCATAAACAACTCAAGATGTAATAACAAAAAGTAAATTTAAACAGTTTTCAGTTAGGCACCTGTAGAGTAGAAAATTACTTACAGAGAGGTATGGCTGTCCATCCAGTGCAACCGAGCAGTGCTAGTGAATGGTTGAGATTTACTGAGTTGGAGCTATTTGACTAACTTTTCTTAGCTTTTAAATTCACTGACTTGGTCTACTCCCTGTGCCTTTAAAACAAAACGTGAATATGTTACTTGTTGTGAGTAGCAAAATAAATCAGAGTGTAATGTGCTAAGGGGCACGTAATATGCAGAACACGTAATACTGAAATGGTACTGTAATGAGATGAAATGATACTGGTATGAATGGTACGTAATATGCATAACACGTAATACGTAATACTGGAACTAGAGGTCACGTGAACGCAACAAGTGATATGAATGCAGAACGAATATGAATGTATGCACATCAAAAACGTGAAAACAGAGGGCAAAACAGAACTGAACTAAACAACAACTAAGTGGTTACGTGTAAACGAAACAGAAATAATGCATGTATAAACAGAAACAAAACAAAATACAACTACGTGAATATGGTAACCAAACTAACTAATGCATGCAAGAATATGAAAGTGGAACTGCAAGTAACCAAACTAACGTACGTGAAACAATGCAGTGAACAAAAAAAATGTTTTTTTTATATGAATTTGAAATTATGTAGATTGTGATTTATGAAGATGCAAGGAAATATGTGAAATTGATGCATGTAGCTGCAAAGAAACATAAAAATGAATGCAAAACTAAATATGAATGCAACGCGAAAACTAAACTTGCTGTAGTGCGTGGAAATGATTAAAAAAAACAGAACTATGTAAACGAAAACGTGAAAAACGGAAGAAAAAAAACGATTTTTCTTTTTTTTGAAAACTAATGCAAAAAAAAGTAAAATAAATTAACACGAATAGACTTAAAAACGAAAAATCAAAAATCTCAAAATAGCAACTCCTCGGCAACGGCGCCAAAAACTTGTTGTGACTTTTCTATTGATTAGAAAAACACAAATTTTAATAAATTCTGCAAGCGCACAGGCGTGTAGTATGCAGGTCGAACACAGGGAATTGTATTTTAAAACAATTAAAATCCATAGTTAAATCTTAGGCGTGTTAAACGAATTCGACGGTGAATTTTGAACAGAAAATAAAAATAAAAATATACTCCGAATCGTTTTCGAAACTAATCGAAATTGCAACCAAAATATAGAATTGTAAAAAAATCAGAACAAAAATTGAAATTGCGGAAAAGAAGATAACGGAGCAAACAACTGAAATAATTATTAACTAACTGAAAAGAGTGCAGAAAATAACTAAGAACAAGAATAAATAAATTGCTAAATCTAATCAACAATCCTACGTATTTTGTTCGAAAATAAAAACAGTGCTGAATTTAAATCTAAACTTGAAGAAAAGTGATGAGGTAAGAGATGATTTTCCATTTGCATTCCTCTCTCTATTTAAAGACTTCAGCCTCCACAAATAACCCTATTATTTAGGTCCATGTGCTTGATATTAGGAGAAAAATAAGGCCACCTCACTTTGAATTGGTCTTTGCTTTGTTATTTGATTAACAAGTGGCCTTGCTTTGAGAGATTTTCAGGTCAAACTTTGAATGTGTATTTTCAATATTTGCAATTGATTTCTTGCATGAATAGTACACATGTTGGTGACGTGAGATGCATTTCTTCATGAACGATATGTACTTTCTCTTCGACGGTATTCAAAATGTTGCACTTTGGAATCTATAATATGCAAAATCACAAAAAAATACCCATATAATACCACTTTATTAAAATAAAAATATATGAAACAAACGGTTTAAAATGCAGAAAAATATGTTCATCAGGGATTACCCATTTTCGTTAGTAGGCGAAACGGGCTTTCCAGGTCGTTTATCGTTCAACCAAATATTGTCCGTCTCTCTATTTTCAGCTCTGCCTATAAATAGCCTATTATAAACCCTAATTGTTTCCCATTTCTCATTTCTTGTATGTACATCTCCTATCTATCTTCTCCTTTTCAATGGCAGAACATATCTAAAATTCCAAACCCTTAATTCAATTTCAAATTCAATCCCAAAATTTAGACTCCTAAAAATATATGAATTATACATAGATTTGAAGCTCTCGACGATCGCAAGTCAAATCTGTAGTCTATTTCTCGATTTGAGTTTCTATGTGCCTAGAATTCGATGGTTTATTCTCGGCCGTTCATCGTGTTCCGATGAAATCCGACTGATTGTCAAATCATTGGTACGAGGCTATGGAGAGTCATGAGGGGATCACATCAACGTGGGTTAGTCGGGGAGTTGACGGCCAGATCCTTGGCTAAAATTCGATTTAGGCTAGGGTTTTTGGCGACGGCTGCATTCGTTGAAGCGCCAATCGACGATCGCATGGGGGCTCTGGGGACAGTTTGTCTCGGTGAAGTCGATGAGATGGTCTGTGGGTCGTGATGTGGCAGTGGTGGCACAACGACGAGGATTTACGGTGGCGACTAGAAGCTTTGTTCGTGTTCGCGTATGTTAGGATTTCGAATGGTAAACCTGGGAAGACAAATGATGACATGGCACTTCTGGTATGCTCTGCTTTTTATATTTAAACTTCGTTTTCAAATCTTCTAACTCGAATAATTTTTGCATACGAACTCGGATTTGGACGCGGTTTGTTTTACCGGTATCGTATTAAAATTCCAGACATTTTGACCCTAGTTTGGACAAATTTTAAGATTCTTTGTATTTTTCCCTAAATTGGATTTTTAATCGATTTAAATTCAAAGGTGAGTGTTTAACCCACTCACAACTTTCAAAATTTCTTATGTTGTTTAAAATAAATTTATGATGTGATTAGGAATTTATGGCTATTTGGTTTATTTAAATTTCTAGTCCTATTAATTTGAATTTATTTTGAATTAAATTGTCATTTAATTTATTATTGAATTTAAATTGCCAGCTAATTACCTATATATAACAATCTGTTAATTGTTGATATTTATTGGTTGAATTGGATAATGATTATGATGGATGTTTGAATTTATTATTGGATGATTGGATGTTATATTTGATTTATGAAATGCTATCACTCTGCAAGTTCACTTAGTTATTATAAGGAAAATGTAACGAC
This sequence comes from Allium cepa, assembly GCA_030765085.1. NCBI lineage: Eukaryota > Viridiplantae > Streptophyta > Magnoliopsida > Asparagales > Amaryllidaceae > Allium > Allium cepa. Next base: position 677,741,095 of record CM060932.1, on the reverse strand, counting down.
CCCATTTTTAAGCCAAATTTAATTTAGAAATTAATATAAATTTTTACAATTAATTTATGAATTAATTTAAATTTTTCTAAAACAAATACGATATATATTTGTTTATATATATATATATATATATATATATATATATATATATATATATATTGTGTAAATAAAACATTGATTTGGATTTCAAAAATAAATATCTTAAAAATAAATTGGATTTAAAAAAATCTATATTTTAAAAAACTAATATATATATATATATATATGTATGTATGTATGTATGTATGTATGTATGATTTTTATTTAATGTATAATTAGTTTTAAATCATTTTTCTTTAAAGTTATATATAAATATAAAAAAAGGTTTAATATACTTTCTTTTGAAATTTTTACATAAAATAAATATAGTTTGTATATATATAAATTTAAAACATAAAAACATATATAAATATAAAAATAAGTATAATGTAATATAAAAATTATATAAAAATATTATTAACATGAAAATTTACAAATATAAGTGTTATAATATGAAGTTTAACAAGTTTAACTATTTTATCATGCATAATAACAAGTGTCATTAGTTCTTTTTATTTTTGAATTAATAAGTAAAATGAAAAACAAGATTATATATACCACTCTAACTCCTTCTTTCTCATTTTTCTTTGTTAATATTCAAAACTTAAAAAAGTAAAACCAGCAAAGAAAAATCTAAAACAAACTTCAAAACTGAAGCATAGATTCAATAAACAAAATCAAAGCAACAACCTCTTGTATTCTAAAACTCTGAAGCAATCAAGTAACTAAACAAGATCATTTCAAGTTCAAATACAATTTCCATTTTTCTAATTCAAGATCAACTATTCCAAGCCTTGCTCTGTTCAACAAAACATATGAGTAAACAACTTTTTAAATCTGTTATATCTGGATTAGCATGTGATAATCCTTGAATTATGATGTGAAATATGCTTTGCATCATGGTGTAAATATGATTTCATGCACACATGAATAGTGATATGGGTTTGCATGTCTAGGAACAGGAAAATATGCCTCTGTTCTTGATTACAGGTTTCAAAATCCAAAATCTCTTCCTCTGATTCTTTTTAGGCTTTAAGATAATAACAAAAATGTTTGTATAATCAAGATCTAAGTTTTGAAAATATTTTGAAGTAAATTTGAAGGTAGTTTTTACTGGGAAGAAGATATACAGTAAAACTCAAAAACATGTCAAAATTCAAGTGTCATGTTTTCTTGATTCACCTATATCATCAAACTCGCCTTCGAAAACCATGATTTTTAAAATTAAATTCAAGATTTTTAGTTTATTATTGAGTGAGGAATTCGTGGTTGAACGGGGACTGGGTTTTTAGCAATTTCTGGTGATTGGCAAGGAGTTGGTAATCGTGATCATGGCTGGAGGAAGCTTGTGCATTGGGGATCACGAGAAAAATAATCGGTGAATTTATAGTTCACCGTAGTGATTGAACGATGGCGATTTAGGGTGTAAACCCAGAATTTGGTCACTGTCGAATTCCTGGATGTTGCGTCATCAACGATACATCGAAGAGGATCGGAGTAAGGGGAATTGATGCATGGTTTTGAGGTGAATCTTAGGTCGGAGTGTCGAGCCTTCTGGTGGCCGGAGGAGGACGTGTGAGGTGATTCTTGGATGAACTGTTTAGTTCTAGGTGGAAGTCGATATGCTCGAATTCGATTTCGTGTTCGTCTCGAAGAACTGGGTGGTCGGAGCGTTAGCATAGGTCGTCACTGACCTGTAGGCGACGACGAAGTTGAATGAAGGGACGGCAATGATGTGTGCACGTACACGAGTGCCATTCATATATGAAGGTTGTTGTGTTGTTTGGCATAGGGGAAGAAGAAGGTTTTGCTCGGGTTTGCTTTCGAGGAATTGAGTTGTTGGCTCTGGTGTGTTCTCTGGTGGGTTCGCGATTGCTTAACATATTACAGGATTTTAAATTTTAAATCAAAACAAAGTTTTAAAATAAGAGGGAGGTTTTCTCGAGTTTGGGCTCGAAAACGATACGGGTTTGACTCGGATAAGTTATAGTAGTTGTTTAAAACTTTAAAACAAATCAAGTTTAAATAAATCAAGTTTTAACAATTTTCTTAAACCAATTCTTTTAAATAATAATTTTTTTTTGAAATTTTGGGATTAGTTAAAGATTGTAAAATAAATTATTTTAAATTAATTAAGTTTAGGATATTTTACTAAATGTTCTTTATTCGTAATTAATTCTTAAGTTTATTTAAATAGTGTAATTAAGGTTAATTAAGAAAATAAAATGTTTTTGATCATTAATTAAAATTAAGGTCTTAAATTAATTCATATGTTAATAATAATTAATATTCAAGGTTTATTAAATAATATTTAAATGATAATTAAAGTAATTAATTAAGATAAATGGTTTATCTTTAATTAATTAAGGTCTTAAGTAATTAAAGATTAATTTATTAATTAATGAAAGTAATTAAAGGATAATTACTTAAAGGATAATAACTTAATGTATGTAATTAAAGAATAATTAATTAATAATTATAGGTTAATTAATTTTAATTGAAGGTTAATTAATTAATGTAATTAATTTAGGGTTAATTAATTAATGTAATTAAAGGTTAATTAATTAATGATTAAAGGATAATTAATTAATAATTAAAGATTTATTAATCATTAAATAAGGATGATTATTTAATTTCATTAATTAATTAAGATAATAAAAAATGGTTTGTAATTAATTAATGTTAATTAAGCAGGGTTAGGCGATTAATTCATAAGTAATTAATTTATTTTGAGTTAATTAAATTAATTATAATTTTGGGATTAATTAATCTTGCTTATGGATGATTATTGTATAGAAAGTTTGGATTGATTAATATTCATAGTATGTTAATCTGTGATGTTCTGTAATGTGCAATGCTTTGGATTGAGCTGTGATAAACATTTATTTGTGATGAATTGCTGTGTGAATATAATATTATGCATTGAATTATAAAAGATAGATCTTTTTTTTAAAAGATCTAAAATGGAAATTTGTTAAAACCATCCCAAAGGAAAGGTTTTGGGAAATAAGTCGTGACTTAACTTAGATCCAAATGTATTCACATGTTTCAAAATAAACGCTCATTATTCAGAAAGGCCGGGGGAGGACACTAAGTCATAAAATCCATTCCGAATAATGATACGACGAAATGGAATTGCATTTGAAGGTAGTGGTTGAAGACTGGGTATTTTCGAAAACGAAAGTATTGCCTTCTGATTGTCTATGCACCGAGTTGCTCCGGTATAGAGATTATCCTATATGATGGGGAGTCCGGTCGACATTGGGGATATTCGGATTTGCAAGGACTTCTTTCCTTAATTGGACGAAGTACCTTTGGTTCCATTCAGACCTAGGATGGAATTGTATGGATGTATGTCTAACATTATACCTTGAGATATCAAGCTGGTTTCTATCAAATACATTTCTGTTGGTGGTGGGGAATTTATTCTCTTAGCTTAACACCCTTCTCTGAGACGTATGAGTTCAGAGGTTATGTAGTTAATAGTTACTAGTGATATATTCCCATTTGGTAATGTGGCATGCTAAGTGTTGAGCATTGGTTGATGGAAGCATGGCTTTTGTGAAAAGCGTAGCTTTGTGGGACGAGACTTCATCGAACCTCACACCCCGAGAAATGGTCGAAATAGGAAGGATGCAGCAAGGTTATAGGGTTCGCGATCCTCAGGGTGTGTGCATTTCCTTCTGGATAAAAAGTGGTATTTTGGTATGGAGCCCATATATTTTGCTTATTGGTTGTTGGAATTTGAGGGCCCTCGATAAAGGTCGGTTACGACCAGGGGATGGCATACTCGTGACAGTTAGTTACCTAGTTACAGAGGTAAACCGGCCTTGTGTTGGCAGAGATTCGATTAGGTTCTCGAGACGTCCCTCCAAAGGTGTACCCATTCAGATAAGGGAAGTTCCTTAGCCTTGGCCATTGTTGGAAATCCAAAAAAAACAGTACGAGCCCTTATGGTTTTAGTTGTAGAACCTGCCATTTAACATGATAGCAATAGTAGGCATACTATAATGGTACATATGCTGGCTAAGATTAATATTATACTTGCAAATGATTTTCCACACTTTGCACTAATAATAATGTCAAAAGGATTTTTGCGTATCAAGCATGTTTGACAACTATAAGGAGAAACCTCCCCCATGTGTGCGATTGCATTTGAGTATGTGCCGGGAGACCTTATGGTGGTTTCATTTTCCAAAAAGCATGAACGGATTTCTTTTTACACAAATAACTGTTTTATGTTTCTCACACCAGTCTCATGACTGACTCGGAGTTTATTGTTCCCTTTTCTAAACTTTGGGTGCCCCTAATTTTCCACACGGGCAGCCTAGAGTCAGGTTATCAGTAGGTTCTGGAGCTAGTTCAGAAGGTAGATGTAGATTCAGAAGTTTTTGGAAGCTTTTGGTTTTTAAGTTTTTTGGCTTGGAGCGTCGAAGCTTTGAAGCTTTGGAATGAAGATGCAGTATTTTGGACTCGCTCTCTCTCTCTCTTTTGGAAGACCCTATTGATGTTATTTTTCCACTTATGTAATTTCCGCAGTTGTGTTGTATATATTGGATCTCTGATGTTGTCGGTCGCTTGTTGTAAAATGTTGTAATCCACGTTGTGTATCAATGAAAGTTATTTTATTCCGCTGTGTTGTTATCATCTAATGTGTTATAGCTCCAGCGAACCAGAGTCCAACGTTTGAATCTCCAGCATTTGAATACGGGTAATGTATTGGATGCCGATTTTCGAAGGTTGAAGCCTGGATCATCACATCTGGTATCAGGGCTAAAGGTTGAGTAAGAACTTTAGCTTTGGAGTATAACTCATTAGGTGTCTCATTAGAGATAGGGTCAGAAATGCCCTAGAATGAGTATATTCCCTAAGATATATCGTCCGTAGGCCTAAATCAAGTTTTCTTACTATTTACAGATAGTGAGAATGAGTGCAAGAAGAGGACGAGGTAGGGGAAGGGGGAGTACCACTATAAATAGTCAAGACCCTACAACAACAGTTTTGGAAGGTAATCTTCGTATTTATGATAAAATTGTTAGAGTTCTATTCGACACTGGAGCCACGCATAGTTTTATTTCCCAGCAAACCGCAGAAGAGTTGAATCTTGAACCCGAATTCATGGACGAACCTATTTGTGTGAAGAACCTGGTAGGAGGCCCTGCGAATCTTTGTTTACGTTGTAGAAAAGTTCCGATTTCGTATTCTCATTATTAGTTTCCTATCAGCCTTTTCATTCTTGACTTTAATGAATTTAAGATTTTACTTGGAATGAATTGGTTAACAATATTTGAAGCTAAATTAGATTGTATCAATAGAATGATTTCGGTCAAAACCAAAACTGGGAATTTGTTGTGATTTCTTGTGAGGATCCAAGTCCAAAGAGGGATAAGCTAATGTATACTTTAAGGTATCCCGACCCAAGTTTGGAATCCATACATATTGTTTGAGAATTTCCTGACGTATTTGAAGAAGTTAAGTCTTTATCTCCACATAGGGAAATCGAATTTAGAATCGACTTGGTTCCCAATGCCCGTCCAATTGTGCACGCAAGTCGTAGGATGGCACCAAGGGAAAGAGTAGAGCTAGTTAAGAAAACCCAAGATTTACTAGAGAAAGGATTTATACGACCTAATCGTTCCAGTTGGGGTTCAGCTGTAGTATTTGTAGCCAAGTCCCATGGATCTTTGAGATTGTGTGTAGATTATCGTGATCTTAATAAATTAAACCTTAAGAATAAATTTCCTTTGCCCCGAATCGATGACATATTCAATCAATTGCATGGTGCTCGATTCTTTTCGAAGATGGACCTTGCCCAAAGATTCCATAAACTGAGAATTGAAGAAGATTGTATCCATTTAACTGCTTTTAGGGGTCCCGATAAATTCTGCGAATGATTAGTTATGCCCCTCGGACTAACTAATGCCTCTGCATATTTCATAGACCTGTTGACCCAAGTGTTTCGTGAAGTATTGAATAAGTTCGTTCTCGTATTTATTGATGATATTCTGATCTATTCCAAAACTGAAGAAGAGCATGCTGAACACTTAAAAATAGTTTTGGAAATATTGAGGAGGAATATTCTTTTTTCCAAGTTTTCTAAATGTAATTTTTGGGTAAAAGAAGCTAGATTTCATGGAAATATTTTAACAGAAGAAGGAATTTCTGTTGACCCTGGTATGGTTTCCGCTATCCTAGATTGGAAGCAACCCTCAACCCCAAAGGAGATTAGAAGTTTTTTGGGATTAGCCGGATACTACCGAAAGTTTGTCTAGGATTTCACTAAGATAGCCAGTCCATTAACTAAGCTGACTATGAAGAATGCCAAATTTATTTGGACTCCAAAGAGCGAGGAAGTGTTCCAGGAATTAAAGAAAAGGTTGACCACTGCTCCCGTTCTTACTATTATTAAAGGGAATAAAGGTTTATCTGTTTACACAGATGCGTGTGGTGATGGTGTGGGTGCTTTTTTAATGCAAGAGGGTAGAGTGATTGCCTATCCGATTAGATAATTGCGACCACATGAGAAGAACTACCTAACCCATGATCTTGAGCTTTTGGCAGTTATCTTTGCTTTGTAAATCTGGCATCATTATTTTCTGGGTGAAAATTTTGAATTATTCACCAACCATAAATCTTTGAAGTACCTCTTTACCCAGAAGGATTTGAATCTAAGACATCAACGTTGGTTGGAATTCCTAGCATCATACGACCTAGATATTCAGTATACACCTGGTAAAGCCAACGTGGTAGCTGATGCTTTGAGTAGAAGACATGTTGTTCTTGGTTATCTTCTTGTCACCCCCACTCTTCTTGAGAAGATTGCTAGTAAGCAAAAAGAAGACAAGTTTCTTCAAGAAATTTATGGGAGAATGCGCCGAGGCGAAGATTCCAGCTTTGAAATCGATAGTACTGGAATTATAAGGTTGAAAACGAGGATTTATGTCCTAGACATCCCAGATCTCAAACGAGAAGTATTGGATGAACGTCAAAAATCCAAGTTTAGTATCCATCCAGGGGTTAAAAAATGTATCGAGATATTAAAAGGACCTTCTGGTGGAAAACGATGAAGAGAGATATATCCATTTATGTTAGTCGATGCGCAACATGCCAATAAATAAAGAGTGATCAAATAAAGATGGCAGGTTTACTTCAACCACTGGAAGTGCCTAAATGGAAATAGGACTAAGTGTCTATGGATTTCATAGATGGTTCGCCACGAACTCGGGAGGGTAATAAGGCGATTTGGGTTATTGTGGATCGTCTAACCAAGACTGCCACTTTATCCCAGTTAAATCTACACGATCGGCAGTGAGTTTCGCAGAGTTATATGTGAAGGAGATTGTTCGACTCCATGGAATACCAAGTAATATAGTGAGTGATCGCCACCCGATCTTCACTAGCAGATTTTGGGAGGTATTTCAAGCCGCACTAGGAACCAAGTTGAACTTTAGTACTGCTTACCACCTGCAGTCTAATGGGAAAACTGAGAGAATAAATCGAACCTTGGAAGATCTTTTGCGTGCTTGTATTCTTTATTTTGGAGGTTCATGGGAGGACCATTTGCATTTGGTTGAGTTTTCATATAATAATAGTTATCAGGCTTTTCATATAATAATAATTATCAGGCCGGTACTGGAATGGCTCCTTTTGAAGCATTGTATGGTCGTCCTTGTAAATCACCTGCATGTTGGATTGAGTCAGGTGATAGGCTTGTTCTTGGTCCGGACATGATAAGGGAAGCTTCTGAGAAGGTTGATTTCATTCGAAAGAAGTTGAAAGCTGCCTAGAGTCGATAGAAAAGTTATGCCGACCGCATGAGAAGAACTTTAGAGTTCAAAGTTGGAGACTCAGTTTTCTTAAAGCTTCCCCAACGCATGGAGTTTTGAGATTTGGAAAGACGGGTAAGCTGGCACCGCGATATACAGGTCCTTTTCCTATACTTGAGAGGATTAGTCCTTTGGCTTATCGAGTGCAGTTACAAATTGGTTAGCAGGTGTACATAACGTATTCCATGTTTCACACCTTCAGAAGTATGTGCATGACCCGGATCATATCATTGAGACGGCTGCTCAACAAGATTTGGAAATCGCACCTAACTAGGCAGTGAAAAGAGAACCATTGAAGATTATTGGTCGAGATGAAAAGCGATTAAGGAATAAAGAGGTGAAATTTATGAAAGTACAATAGAATGGAGATCCAAATGATTGTACTTGGAAAACAGAGGAAAGCATACAGAACTCATATCCCAAGTGTAGAGTGGATATTTCGGCTTGATCTGGTAAGCCATTTCTCTATCTTTTTATGTGTTCATATGTTCTTTGTTTGTCTCCATGTCTATCAAATTTCGAGGACGAAATTTTCTTAAGGGGGGAATTTGTAATGATCCCGTTTTTAAGCCAAATTTAATTGAGAAAGTAATATAAATTTTTAGAATAAATTTGTGAATAAATTTGAATTTTACCAAAACAAATAAGATATGTATTTGTTTATATATATATAGATTGTAAATAAAAAATTGATTTGGATTTCAAAAATAAATATCTTAAAAATAAATTGGATTTAAAAAACTCTATATTTAAAATATATATATATATATATATATATATCTATATATGTATGTATGTATGTATGTATATATGATTTTTATTTAGTGTATAATTAGTTTTAAATCATTTTTCTTTAAAGTTATATATAAATGTTAAAAAAAGGTTTAATATACTTTCTTTTGAAATTTTTACATAAAATAAATATAGTTTGTATATATATGTATATATAAATATAAAAATAGAAACATATATAAATATAAAAATAAATATAATGTAATATATAAATTATATAAAAATATTATTAACATGAAAATTTACAAATGTAAGTGTTATAATATGAAGTTTAACAAGTTTAACTATTTTATCATGCATAATAACAAGTGTCATTAGTTCTTTTTATTTTTGAATTAATAAGTAAAATGAAAAACAAGATTATATATACCACTCTAACTCCTTCTTTCTCATTTTTCTTTGTTAATATTCAAAACTTAAGAAAGTAAAACCAGCAAAAAAAAATCTAAAACAAACTTCAAAACTGAAGCATAGATTCAACAAACAAAATCAAAGCAACAACCTCTTGTATTCTAAAACTCTGAAGCAATCAAGTAACTAAACAAAATCATTTCAAGTTCAAATACAATTTCCATTTTTCTAATTCAAGATCAACAATTCCAAGCCTTGCTCTGTTCAACAAAACATATGAGTAAACAACTTTTTAAATCTGTTATATCTGGATTGGCATGTGATAATCCTTGAATTATGATGTGAAATATGCTTTGCATGATGGTGTAAATATGATTTCATGCATATATGAATAGTGATTGGGTGTGCATGTCTGGGAACAGTCAAATATGCCTCTGTTCTTGATTATAGGTTTCAAAACCTATTCAAAATCCAAAATATCTTCCTCTGATTCTTTTTAGGCTTTAAGATGTAAACAAAATATGTTTGTATAATTAAGATCTAAGTTTTAAAAATATTTTTAAGTAATTTGAAGGTATTTTTGACTGGGAAGAAGATATACAGTAAAACTCAAAAACATGTCAAAATTCAAGTGTCGTGTTTTCTTGATTCACCTATGTCATCCAACTCGCCTTCGAAAACCATGATTTTTAAAAATAAATTCAAGATTTTTAGTTTAGTATTGAGTGAGGAATATGTGGTTGAATGGGATTGGGTTTTTGGCAATTTCTGGTGATTGGCGAGGAGTTGGTAGTCGTGATCATGGCTGGAGGAAGCTTGTGTGTTAGGGATCGCGAGAAAAATACTCGGTGAATTTATAGTTCACCATGGTGATTGCACGATGGCGATTTAGGGTTTAAATCTACAATTTGGTCGCTGTCGAACTCCTGGCTATTGAGTCATCGACGATACATCGGAGAGGACCGGAGTGGGGGGAATCGATGCGTGGTTTTGTGGTGAAGCTTTGGTCGGAGTGTCGAGCCTTCTGGTGGTCGGAGGTGGCCATGCGAGGTGGTTCTTAGATGAACTGTTTAGTTGCAGGTGGAAGTCGATATGCTCGAATTCGATTTTGTGTTCGTCTCGAAGATCTAGGTGGTCGGAACGTTAGCATAGGTCATCGGCGGCCTGTAGGCGACGGCGAAGTTGAACGGAGGGACGGCGATGATGTATGCACGTGCACGAGTGCCATTCACATTTGAAGGTTGCTGTGTCGTTTGGCTTCGGGGAAGAAGAAGGTTTTTCTTGGGTTTGCTTTCGGGGAATTGGGTTGTCGGCTCGGGTGGGTTCGTGATAGCTTAACATGTTATATGATTTTAAATTTTAATTCAAAACAAAGTTTTAAAATAAGTGGGAGGAGTTTTCTCTGGTTTGGGCTCGAGAAGGATACGGGTTTGACTCAGGTAAGTTGTAGTAGCAGTTTAAAACTTTAAAACAAATCAAGTTTAAAAAAATCAAGTTTAAAAAAATAAAGTTTTAACAATTTTCTTAAACCAATTCTTTTAAATAATAATTGTTTTTATTTAACTTTTGGGATTAGTTAAAGATTGTAAAATAAATTATTTTAAATTAATTAAGTTGAAGATATTTTATTAAATGTTCTTTATTCATAATTAATTCTTATGTTTATTTAAATAGTGTAATTAAGGTTAATTAAGAAAATAAAATGTTTTTGATCATTAATTAAACTTTAGGTCTTAAGTTAATTCATATGTTAATGATAATTAATTTTCAAGGTTTATTAAAATAAGATTTAAATGATAATTAAAGTAATTAATTAAGATAAATGGTTTATCTTTTGATTAATTAAGGTCATAAGTAATTAAAGATTAATTAATTTTTGAAAGTAATTAAATGATAATTACTTAAAAGATAATTACTTAATGTAAGTAATTAAAGAAAATTAATTAATAACTAAAGGTTATTTAATTTATAATTGAAGGTTAATTAATTAATGTAATTAATTAAGGGTTAATTAATTAATGTAATTAAAGGTTAATTAATTAATGATTAACAGATAATTAATTAATAATTAAAGTGTAATTAATCGGTAATTAAGGATGATTAATTAATTTCATTAATTAATTAAGATAATAACAAATGATTTGTAATTAATGAATGTTAATTAAGCAGTGTTAGGTGATTAATTCATAAGTAATTAATTTATGTAGAGTTAATTAAATTAATTATAATTTTGAGATTAATTAATCTCGCTTATGGATGATTATTTTATAGAATGTTTGGATTGATTAATATTCATAGTATGTTAATCTGTGATGTTCTGTAATGTGTAATGCTTTGGATTGAGCTGTGATAAATATTTATTTGTGATGATTTACTGTGTGAATATAATATTCTGCATTGAATTACAAAAGATAGATCTTTTGTTTAAAAGATCTAAAATGGAAATTTGTTAAAACCATACCGAAGGAAAGGTTTTTGGAAATAAGTTATGGCTTAACTTAGATCCAAATGTATTCACATGTTTTAAAATAAACGTTCATTATTCGGAAATGCCAGGGGAGGACATTAAGTTATAAAACCATTCCGAATAATGGTACGACGAAATGGAATTGCAATTGAAGACGGTGGTTGAAGACCGGATATTATCAAAAATGAAAGTATTGCCTATTGATTATCACTGCAGCGAGTTGCTTTGGTATAGAGATTACCCTATGTGATGGGGAGTCCAGTCGAGATTGGGGATATCCGGATTTGCAAGGACTTCTTTCCTTAATTGGACAAAGTGCCTTCAATTCAATTCAGACCCAGGATGGACTTGTATGGATGTATGTCTGACATTACACCTTGAGATATAAAGTTGGTTTCTATCAAATACATTTCTATTGGTGGAGGAGAATTTATTCTCTTAGCTTAACACCCTTCTCCGAGATGTACGAGCTCAGAGGTTATGTAGTTAATAGTTACTAATGATATATTTCCAATTTGGTAATGTGGCATGCTAAGTGCTGAGCATTGATTGATCGAAGCATGGCTTTTGTGAAAAGTGTAGATTTGTGGGACGAGACTTCATCGAACCTCACACCCTGAGAAATGGTCGAATATGAAGGATGCAGCAAGGTTATGGAGTTCGCGATCCTCAGGGTATGTGCATTTCCTTCTGGATAAAAAGTTGTATTCTGGTAAGGAGCCCAGATATTTTGCTTATGTGGTTGTTGGAATTTAAGGACCCTCGATAAAGGTCGGTTACGACCGGGGGATGGCATGCTCATGACAATTAGTTATCTAGTTACAGAGGTAACCCGGCCTTGTGTTGGTGGAGATCCGGTTAGGTTCTCGGGACATCCCTCTAGAGGCGACCCATTCGGATAAAGGAAGTTCCTTAGCCTTGACCATTTGTTGGAAATCCAAACAAAACAATACGAGCCCTTATGGTTTTAGTTATAGAACCTGCCATTTAACATGGTAGCTATGGTAGGCATACTATAATGGTATGTATGCTGGCGAAGATTAATATTATACTTGTAAATGATTTTCCACACTATGCACTAATAATAATATCAAAAGGATTTTCGCGTATCAAGTATGTTTGACTACTATAAGGAGAAACCTCCCTTATGTGTGCGATTGCATTTGAGTGTATGTCAGGAGACCTTATGGTAGTTTCATTTTCCAAAAAGCAAGAACGGATTTTTTTTACACAAATAACTGTTTTTATGTTTCTCACATTACTACCATGACTGACTCGGAGTTTATTGTTCCCTTTTCTACACTCTGGGTGCCCCTAATTTTCAACACGGGCAGCCTAGAGTCAGGTTATCAGTAGGTTCTGGAGCTAGTTCAGAAGGTAGATATAGATTCAAAAGTTTGGAAGCTTTTGGTTTTTGAGCTTTTTGGTTTGGAGCTTTGATGCTTTGGAATAAAGATGCAGTATGTTGGACTCGCTCTCTCTCTTTTGAAAGACCCTGTTGATGTTATTTTTCCACTTATGTTATCTCCGTTGTTGTGTTGTATATATTGGATCTCTAATGATGTTGATCGCTTGTTGTAAAATGTTGTAATCCATGTTGTGTATCAATGAAATTTATTTTGTTCCACTGTGTTGTTATCATCTAATGTGTTATAGCTCCAGCAAACCGGAGTCAAACGTTTGAATCTCCGGCATTTGAATAAGGGTGATGTATTAAATGCCGATTTTCAAAGGTTGAAGCCTGGATCGTCGCTGAAAATCACCATAGGTTGAAATGATATATACTCGAACAATCTATAGATTAGGGAAAAATCGTTATAGGTTGAAATGATAGACCTGAGGGATTTTATGGATTTTTATATTTATTCGGGATTGCGGTTTGAAATGATATATAACCATAAAATTTTAAATTGCGGATTGAAATGACAAATATCTGTATCACTTGACCCTATGGTAGAGAATTTTATACGAACACCGAATTGGTTAAATTAAATGATTTATAAATCCAAATTTTTTGAAGTTAGTTAAATGATATTTTGAAATAAAACTTGATTTATGTAAATTGAATTATTATCGAAATTTAATTTTTATGTCGAAATTAGAATTGGTTTAAAGGAATTGTTTAAATAAATTAACTGAAATTTCAAAATCAAATTTTGAAGTATAAATGAAATTTAAAGAAATCAAGTTGTTAAAATTGTTTGAAACATAACTTTGAAATATATTGAAATTGGAGTAATTTAAATTGATATTTTGAACATGGATTGGAAATGATATTGAATTAAATATTTTTATTGAGATTTTGAATTGGAAATTTCGAAATTTGGTTTTGGATATGAAATGGTCCAAATGTGTTGGAATGAAATAAATAGTTTAAATTGATATAAATTTCAAATTCATGTTTTTAATATAAACCGAGATAATTATCACTTTAAAATTTCAAATTATTAAGATTTTTAAATTTATTAAACTATTTTAACCTATATTAACTATGCAAATTATTTTAACCTATTTTAAATCAATTTAATTTATTTTAAACTAATTAAACCCTTTTAATTTATTTTAAATCTAATTAATCTATTTTAAAGATATTTAATCTATTCTAATTATATTTAATCTATTTTAAATCTATTTAACTATCTTAAATCAATTTGAAAACTATTTTAAATCTATTTTAAATATTTTAAAGTATTCTAACTATCCAAAAAAAATTATTCTTAATTTTGTTAAACTATTTATAACTATCTTAACTATTTTTTTCTAAACTTCAAACTAAATAAAGTAGATGGTTTATATTCAAATCCTCGATTTTAAAGTGAATATGGTTAAGCGACATTAAAACCTAAGTTGGGATTTAAATAACATATTTGATTTAACATTGTAATTTTGAAATGAGAGTTTAACCTATTTGGAAATATGACATTGAAAGGAAATATAATTTCGAAACTATGATTTCAAATGTTATATGATTTCAAGGGTGAATATAATTTCGAAAGCAAATATAATTTTGAAAGTGATATGATTTGAATTGAATATGATATTTTGATATCAATTATGAAATGATTTTGGAAATGAAAAGGAACCATCTGATATGTAATAAGCAATTGGTTGTTAAAGAGACCAGGATCAGATATTGTCATACTCTCTTCCAATATCAAAAACCACTTTAACAGCTGTGTACGTGGTGGAGATTCCAGAAATGAAGTTGGATGGTTTGGCGAACGACTTCTATATAAGGTATGACATGACCCTGACTCCCCTGAGTCAGCATAGACGTGACTAAAACAGGAGGCATGCCGGGCCAACTGAGGTCATTCCACTTATCGGGCACATTTCTTTGATACCATTCTATTACTCTGTGATTAATTTGGTGGCCACCCTTGATTTTTTATTTGGGAGTGTGTCTGAGGTGGACGGTAGCCGCTATGCATTACCATTAGTCCGGATCTACAATTGGTATATCTACCCTGGCAATGCCTCCAGTGACGTGTTCACATGCCCTAGAGCGCTTTCTACGAGTTTGTTTTGTACCGTACCTATGGGGGCGCCCTCTGTGTAAACCTCCAGTTTACGGAGGAGCGTACGGTACTGTATAGACTATGGGAGTATATATAATGTGTTAAGAGGGATATGAGTAATGCCTTAACACTATTTTAATACTTTTACTTTACTGTTGACATATTATAATAGCGTATTGTACTACATGGTAGATAGTTTAACGGACATCTCTTAAGTTGCTACACCCACATTAGACACTGGATAAGAGATGTCAAACCCCGCAAACATCTATGACGCCGTCACCCTTATGTTTACCATTGATTTAACTTACTTAAGATCTTTTAGTTCTGACTCGAGTATTTTGTCTTTTCAATTCGCTCGGGTCAGCCTGAGCATTTCAGGGTTGAAGACCTTATTTCTGAAGGACGAAGACGAAGATTTGTACTATTATTATTTATGATATTTATTCCACTACATCATGTTGTTCTAATGCATTTATTTAGTTATTTCTTTCTGTTTTATGTAACTCTAATTTGTGTTGTAAAGAATAATCAAATGTATTTATAAAACAGCTTCATGAACTGTTATTTGATTATTATATTTTGTCATTCCGCTGCGAGATTCTGTATTTGTTTATTTTTTTCTCTTTTTCTTATTTACCCCAACAATAATCTGCCCTTTTGTATGGTTTGAGTCTGACATGTGTGTCTGCTTAAAATGTCCAAAAAGGCCGGTCGTTATAGCTTCAATATAGATGAATCATGATATCGCGATGCCAACAAGTATAGGTTATCGATGAGGTCGGCGTCGACATAGATGGAATCATTCCATAGCTACTGAAGTAGCTATCCTAAGCTTCCCTCCATATCAAGTTCGACATTCATAGGTGCGATGATTCTACAGGCGAGGCGATGGTGTAATGGCAAGACATTATCGTAATTATCATAAAAATTGATTAATTTCTACTAAATGTAAATATGTTTCACCAAATGCTGCTCTTTGTCAAATTCCTGCTAAACAATAAAATTTATTTACCCAAATCTCTTCTAGAGATCTACCGCACTCAGTTTTCAAAGCCCCAAAACATTGATCAAGCTAATTAATACCGTTAATTAATTATTTATTTAAACGCTTATCTAGCATAATAAATTAATAGTAATTCGAAATCACATGGGAAAACTCCCCAAAAATTCCAGAAATTTTAAAATACTATATTCCTTACTATATAAAAATTTCAAGGCCAAAAACTATATTTAATTATTTTTAATAATTAAAATCCAAAATTAACCTAATTTCCACCTTAGGAAATTCATAAAATATTTATTTTAACTTGGACAATTATGAAATTAAAAGCCCATCTATAAAATAATGTTTTACTCAATATACAAGAAAATCAAAGCTATTGGAGATTAAAAACTTAGGTTTTACCATTAAAACCCACTTAAATAATTTCATAAAAATCATAAATAATTATTCTACCCAAACAATGATTATACAACCATTTGTTGGTAAAACAAAGAATAATAATTCGTGTACTATCCCTAACCGAAGATGAACACAAGAAAAAGATTTGGTTCATGAATTATTTACCTTAAAATTGATGTTGGAGTTGAGATTTGATTAGTGGTCTAGTTTCTTTAAACTTTGCTTGAATCCCCTTTTGATTTCGTAATCCTCAGCAGCTAGTTTAATGGCCAGTCTTTACTTCTTATCTTTGATGGTTTTGATGTTAGGAAAAATGAGAATGATAATGAGGGGAAGAAGTTTTAAGGGATAAAAGATTGATCTATACCTAAATTGTTCCTCTCATATATATTTTTCTATATTTAAGTTTAAACAATCTTTCTTAGTTCAGTAATAATGGTTCGACCTTATAAAGTTTCAAATCTCTTTCTCCTTAACCACTTACATTATTATATTTAATCTATCCAATTAAATATCCTGAATAATATTAATTAAAATTAGAGGTGTTACACAAATGATGACACCTCATCCCTCCTCCACTATAATTCATAAGCCACCTACCACCCCCCACTTGTCCTCCATGCATCACTCCATCTCTCTTATGTGTATGCTTATGCCATATTTTTTATTAACCTAAGTATACTTTTAAACGTATTTTAATCCAATCACTTCATTAGCCAAAAGCATATGTTATTTTCATATATGTGTACATATATACACTAGTGTATACAACATGTTCCAACAACTTTTAGACAATGTAAAGTCAAAAATCCAAAAAACAATCTTCGATCATTCTCCAAACTAATTATTTTTGTAGACCAAATTTTAAAACAACTCTACCATCATTAGTTATTACTTAAAAGAGGTCCGTTTGAGTTATAAAACTAAAGTTTTTGTTATTTGAAAATATATCAAATATTCATATTTAAAGTGATAAAATTACGGGTGGTTACATTCTTTAACCTCAAAAGGATTTCGCTCCAAAATTAACACACAAAAAGACAACTCAAAAAGGATATATATATCTTATATTAAGCAACACATGCAAAAGAAATACATATTAAGCAACTACACTCCAAGTGGTGAGTACACTATCTACACACTATGCAAACTAATAATCTATCAACAGCTCGAGAAAAGCTTCTCTCATGCTATCCTCGGTTTTCTAAGTGCAATCTCTTGAACCTTCGCTCCATTGAACTTCAACAATCTCACTTTATTCCGCAATTGTTCCACATCTCAATCAATAATGCAAACTAGATGTCTTATTACAGTCAAGTTTGGTTCCACTTCTAAATCTTCCTAAACTATCGGCTCGACAATAAGTGATGGATCATGCACATATTTCCTTAAATGTGATACATGATAAACATTGTGAACTCCTGACAATCTGTTAGTTAACTCAACTCGATAGGAAAGTTGCCTAATCCTCTCAAGAACCTGAAAAGGTCTGAAATATATGGGTGCCAACTTTCCGACTCTTCCAAACCAATCAACTCTTCTTATTAGAGAAATATTCACAAACACAAATTCTCCAACTAAAAATTCTAAATTCCTAAGCCTTCGATCAACAAAGCTTTTCTATCTACCCTGAGCTTCCTTCATCTTCCTTTTAATCACAACTACCTTCTCTATTTCCTCCCGAATCATACTAGGTCCAAGCACCTATCGATCACCGGTTTCTACCAAACACGATGGTTATTTACACGGTCGTCCATAAAGAGCTCCATAAGATGCCATGCCAATTCTTGCTTGATAACTATTATTATATGAAAATTCTACTAAGTGAAGATAAACCCCTCTGATGCTTCGAAATCCAAAACACAAGCTCTTAAAAGAACTTCTAAAATGCTGTTTACCCTTTCTATTTGCCTATCCGTTTGAGGATGATATGATGTGCTGAAACATAGCTTTGTTCCTAAAGCCACTTGTAATGTTTTACAAAATTGATTCGTAAAAATTGGATCTCGATCGCTTATAGTATTACCTGGAACTCCATGCAATCGGACAATTTTCCTCATATAAATATTTACCAAAACTATTGTCGTCCTAGTTGGTTTTACTAGAATAAAGTCTGCGCTTTTGGTCAGTCGGTCGAAAATAATCCAAATGCCTTCATTACCCTTCCTTGATCTAGGTAAACCATCTACAAAATACGTTTATTCTTGTCCCTTTTTCAATTTTGAATCTCAAATGGTTATAGTAATTCAATAGTCCTTAGGATAATTTTTGATTTGTTGGTAAATCACACATCTGTTAACATGGAAAGCAATATCTATCTTCATTCCCTTTCACTAGAATACTCGCTTCATATCCCGATGCATCTTCGAAACTCCAAGATGGATACTTAACTTGGATCGATGACATTCAATTAATACCTCTTGCCTAATACCATCAAAATTTAGAATACATATCCTTCCATTCATCTGTAGTATACCACGATGATCGATCTCAAAGGTCGAACAATAACCTTCCTCTATATCCTTGACGATCTCCATTAAACGACTATCTTCTCTTTACTTACTTGCAATCCTTTCAAGACGAGTCGAAGTAATTTCCAAAAGAGCTAAAATTACATCTCTACTCAGAGCATCCACTTCCACATTGGCTTTTCCCGGCGTATCAAAATATCTAAATCATTTGCCACTAAAAATTCCAACCAACGTTGCTGCCTCATATTCAAATCCTTGTGCATGAAAAGATGCTTCAAAGACTTATGATCCATGATGAGCTTAAACTCGCCTAACTAGTAATGCCTCCACATCTTTAATGTAAACATAACGACTACTAACTCCAAATCAAGTGTTACATAACAACACACATGGGGCTCAAGCCGCCTATTAGCATAAGCAATAACTCTTCTATGATGCATCAATGCTGCATCCAAACCTACAACATAAGCATTTGTATAAACAATCAACCCTCTACCTCTATTTGGAATGACTAAGAGTTAAGCACAAGTTAAGTTTCCTTTAACTCAATGAATGCTTCTTCATACTTCGAAGTCCAAATAACTTTAGCATCCTTTTTGTTAACTTTGTCGGGTGCGAGGCAATCTTGGAGAAGTCTTGGATGAATCTACTATAATATCCTGCTAAGCCTAAGAAGCTTTGGACCTCCATTGGAGTCTACGGTGTCTTCCAATCTCGAACTACCTCTACCTTTTCTAGATCAACCGAAATACCATCCCCTGACACAACATATCCAAGGAACCTTACTTCCATTACTAAAAATGACACTTGGAAAATTTAGCTCTTAAAATGTGTTTCCTTAATGTTTCAAGCCTCACTTCCAGATGTTGTTTTTGTTCTTCCTTGGTCTTAGAGTAAATAAGAATTATCATCTATAAAGACCGAAAACAAATTTATTAAACACATCTCTAAAAACTTGATTCATTATATATATAAAATAAGCTGGCGCATTGCTTAATCCAAAAGGCATAATCAACCACTCAGTGAAACAATCTGGTCCTCTAAATGTTGTTAAGGGTATATTATCCTGTACTATCCTTAACTGATGAAATCCTATAGCAAGATCCATTTGAGAGAATACTTTAGCACCATGTAGATGATCAAACATGTCTATACGGGGTAAGGGATATTTATTCTAAATTGCCTGTTTGTATAGCTCGCGGTAATCCACACAATGTCTTAATGAACCATCCGATTTTGCAACAAAAACTACAGCAGCTCCCCAACTCGAGCGGCTTGACCTAATTAGTCCATTATTTAACAAAACATTTCTCTGATTCCTTAGCTTTTCCTACACTCTCGGAGCCATCTTATGGATAGGGTGAATAACAGGTTTCCAACCGAGAATAAAGTCAATCTGAAACTCAATCTCCAAATATGGGGTGGACTATTAATTTCTTCAAAAAAATCATGGAAATCCTTAACAATTGCTATCGAACCTAGCTCTTTTAGGACAAATAAAGTGCATACAAGAAACTACTCATTCGCTTGCTAGGCTTACCACACACTATCTTTTCCAACATCCTTCCAGAATTGGTTTTCAACACTACCCTTCGTTTAACATAGTCCAAAACAGCTCCATACTTTGACGATCCTGAGTAAAACGTTAAACCCTCGTCATAAAAGAAATGATGCTTAAGGTAGGAAACTCATACATTTGTACAAATCATACACAGATTAGTTGCACCACTTATTGGATTAGACACACAAATAGGTTTTTCTATGAATTTTGGGGAAAGTTCTAATCTATCAACCAATCCCTTATAAATAAAACTATGGAAAGCCCCGATATCAAATAATACTCAAACTAAAATGCCATTAACGTATAAAGTATCTTCAAGAACTCATATTCCTTTCACGTACTTTGAAGTCGATGGTTCCTCTTTGATTGCATAGACTTTGACTTGTTCCCCTTTCTTCATTAGTGGACAATCCTTCACCATATGTCCTGATTGGTGGCAATTAAAGCAAAGTGTCTTCTAAACCATCAAACAAATAGATCCTTCTTGTTGCTTTTGAGCTTCGAAATTCTTACAAAGTCTATGGCGCTTTTGATTAAAAGTATAACAAATATAATCCTTGAAATGACTTTTCTGTGCCCCTCCACCTAGCTTTCCTCTCCATGAATTCTTTCCTTACTGGTTAACTTTCTCTTGTTCGAGTTGTTACTATTGTTGCTGCCAGCTTCTTCTTCTCAAGAACTTGGCTACGCAAAGCCATGTCCACTAGGTCCACAAAAGATCCCTTAAGATGAGCAGTCATCTTCTCCTGAAATCCTTCCTTTATCCCTACTACAAACATCTCATTTTTCTTAAGAGGGGTATAAATCAATCCTTTACCAAATCATGATAACTCATTGAATTTGGGTTCATATCCAATTATGGACATATCTCCTTCTTTAAGGTCCAAGAAACTCCTATACTTATGGATCTTTCCTATAGTGGGCATGTACCGGTCTTCAAATACTTCCTTAAACTTAGACCAAGAAAAATCATTCTTTAAAATGTTTGCTGTAATCGAATCCTACCATGTGATGCCTCATCTTGTAACTGCCAAGATGCTAACAAAACACTTATGTTCATCTGAAATATCCAGCCCCTTGAAAATATTTTCACAAGAACGAAGCTAAGCTTGGACTTTGATCATGGATTCTTCATGCTTGGACGGCTTTCCTCCTAGATTAGTGTAGTCTTTGCATAAAGCTACAAAGTTTACATGGGGGTGCTCAGGTGCTACTTCTTCTAGTGCTCTAAATTTTCCAACATTCGAAGTTCGAACATTGGTGGTCGTGGTGCTACTAGCTCCTATCCTTCGTCTAGCTCTATCACTCTTTCTTACTATATGCATACAGTAAGATAACTTAAGAATACTTTAGATGAAGTTATATAAAGGAAAAGGGTACAAAATCCAGCATATCAAAGCTAATCAAAATAACTCGAATATATGTGTGAATAAAAATAAAAAAATACACGCTATCATAGACTAAACTCATTCTAGGGTATTACCAACCCTACCTTTAATAAGTTGATCCCAACCAAGGCCTAGGTGTTCGCTCAACCTAATCTCTAATCCCATATGTAACGATTCGTCTTTCTTACTCCTAAAGACAACACTTAATTCACTTGTGGTATTCGTGTGTTGATCATCTAGGTGTCAGAAAGACAAGCCATTAGGGTGAAAAGAAAAGAAAGGACAAGAAGAAAGAAACACAAAATCTCATAACGTAAGGAAATCATATATAATGGAACATAAAATAGTACATATGGTCACTTCCAAAATGAAACATCAATGTTGCAATAGGACTAACTTTAGCCAGGGACAGTTATAATTCCCTGCCCCTACAATGCAGATACATAACTATACACACATAGCGGAAATAAATAGATAACTTGATAATGAAGAAGCCTCATGTTCCATCCTCCTTCCAAAATGCATCCGTTAGAACCTGAGCTACTTGGCTGCTCATAAAAATTAAAGTACCCAAGAGTTTAAGGCAAAGAAAGAAATACTCCAGGTCAGATATGGGTCTGTTGTGAGTAAACTCAAAAAAATGAATTTTTATACTTGTAAAATCTTTTAAAATAAAGGTATCACGTAAGATCATGTCGCATGGATGGGTTTTTACCTTACGAGAACCAAACCTTTTTATAAGAAACCTTATGATATTATAATAATGTCCAAGGTTCAAAATATATATTTAATCATAGCCAAAAAGGTTACATTAATTATATTCCACCATATATAGTATACCTCGAAATCTGTAAGCACATAGTGGAAAATGGATTCCATACAATGACAAGGTAAGGGTCTACCTTCCATACAATATGCCTCTAGAGAAAATGTACCGAGGTTGCAATACATATGCACCTCAACTACTCAGGACTAGCCTACCCCTTCCTAGATAGTACCAAATATGATCACTACTTAGTTGCAATCAACAACCATACCAGGCCCGAAGCATGTATAGATCCATAAATACCAATCTAGATCAGGCGATGATCATACCTTAATGATAGCGACCCACTTAGACATGTGGCACCTCCCTACTTTAGTCATTACCAGTTGTGAGGTCTAAGGCTATGCTTTACTTTTATATAGCAAGCCTATTTGTAATGCTAACACTGCCCTTCAAGCAATAAATCAAAATCATCATTCATCCCTACAAGTTTTTCAGGATATAAACAAACTGAAGACACTACTTCTACTACATCCTTTTTGGAATCACCCTCAAGATTATTAGCAAGTATCTCTTGCACTTCAAAGAAATCTGTCTTCGATTTCATCATCTTCAAGTGTCTCCATTTTGAATTCCTATATGGGTTCGAGTGGTTTTTGGATAACTCATGCTTATCTAATCCCCGTCTTTTCGAACAAGTACAGTATAACATCACTGAACATAATCATACCATATAATTCTTATGTTTCTCCTAGATATTTCTAGAGTTGAAAATTGGTAAGTTATTGATAGTGGACAAACCATTATCTAGGCGGAAGTATAGTTTACATATGAAAAATAGGACATCTTATACTTATCACCACTTTCTGATTTCAAAAATTACTATCTCTTGATTAATAATGATGTCGGACAAGTTAGAAAACTATCCTTGCCTCGATGCACATTCTTCTCAGGATAGAGACGAGTTTCCATACCTCAGAATTTGATGTCAAGTATGTGATGAAGTACCTTCCATATACTTAGTTAATCATAACCCATTTATCAAAATTAACTCCCTTATACTTAACATGTTTCTGACATTTCGACTTCTCTATCCCTCGCCTAGAAACTCTAGTTCTAGATCTCACAGACTGAGAAAAGTCTACTCATCGACTTTTAGTGCTAAATACAAGATGACTTACCTTCCACAAATGTGTCAACATTTTAGCACAACTTATCACATTTGGTTGATGTTACTTAATGGCACAGATAAAGAAATCCCTTGTATTTAAAACATATTTATAAAAGATAATTACTTTTAAAACAAAACCCGACCTTTGAAACAAAGCGGTTAAAATTTAAATTTCTTATTTATATAATTAAATAAATACTTGAAAATATATTTAAAATTAAAAACTTCCTTTTTAATACTTAGAACCACGTATAAAGGACCTTTCAAAAATATTTAAAGTAAAAATCCTTTTTCTTTTTCACAAAAATTATCAATTTACAAGCTATATCCATAACGACTATCGCTATATGGACC
This sequence comes from Allium cepa, assembly GCA_030765085.1. NCBI lineage: Eukaryota > Viridiplantae > Streptophyta > Magnoliopsida > Asparagales > Amaryllidaceae > Allium > Allium cepa. The sequence goes on along the minus strand of CM060932.1, from coordinate 677,716,956 downwards.
ATAATTTTTAAAACTTGTTTTGTAAATCAAATAGCTCTTAAAACATTTCTTTTTATATTTAAAACACTTCAATGACTTTTTAAAAAGGTTTGAAAACAAAAGTTAAGTTTGGAAATCTTCGAAAAACAATATAAGAAAACAAAGTTGTAAACTAGTTTAAAGAAACTTGGGATCTCGATATTGAATAAAAATCAATTCAGGTATGTTAACTAAACCAAGCAACATTCACAACATTTATATATATAAGCACATATATAATGTAAATATCATCAATAAGGCAAGAAAAAATTATCCTTTGCAAATTATTACATATGCACTTCGAAGTTTGTCATAGCAAGCTATTCACTATGAATACTTCGACTTCATTTCAAGTCCTCTCCAAACATCATATGTCCCATTCGCTTTCAAGTAGGAACCAAACCAAAAAAATAATAATTCCAAACACTTATACACATAAGTAATCAACCAAGATTATTATAACAAATCATAAAGATAAAAACTTTATTCTAAACTGAGCTTTACTCACCAAAATCCAACATAAACTTGCAATTAAAACTACCGCAACTTTTAATCAACAATGAGACCTAGCTTCCTTTTACTAAACTTGATTTTGAAGACCAAAATGGAGTCAAATTGGTTTAGCAATGGTGCTAAGAGGGCTCGACCTGGGAAAAATGGAGGGTTTTTGACTTTGTTTTGGAGGTAAGTGATGTAGAGAGGAGTGTAGATGGTTTTAGCAATTTATTTATGGATAAAAAGTGAAAAAGGAGAGATTGTTAATTTAAAAACTTTTGTGAAACCTTGGAATAAGAAGAGGAGAGAGTGTAAAGGAAGTATAAAGGAATGGGAAAAGAAATGAAAATGAAGTAAAGTAAGAAATGAGAAAATGGATTTCTTTTTATAGAAAATGGAAATGAGAAAGTTCCAAATTACCCTTACCCACTACCCTTCACCAAATAATAACACCTCATCCCTCCTCCATTATGATGCACATGCCACCTACCCCCTCCCCCCCACTTGTCCTATATGGATCACTCCATCCCTTTTATGCGTATGCTTATGCCTTTTTCTTTCTTTTCTTTTCTTTGTTATTATCATAAGTATACTTTCAAAATTATTTTAATCTAATCACTTCATTAGAAAAAACCGTATGTTATTTATATGTATTTGTACATATATACTCTAGTGTGTATAACATATTTCAACAACTTTTAAAAGTTGAAAATTCAAAAATCCAAAAAATGATCTTCTGTCGCATTTTCGATTTTTCTCTGAAGTGATTATTTTTGTAAACCAGATATTAAAAAAACTTTACCACCATTCGTTATTACTTAAAAGAAGTCTATTTGAGTTATAAAATTCAATATTAAATTATTTAAAAATATATGAAATATTCATGTTTAAAGTGACAATATTATAGGTCATTATAGTAACCTCTGTCAAGGTTAAACCAACCAGGGTCCCCTCCATCGAGGTCAGATATCCCCCTTGGAAGTGGTGATGCATGGGGTTGTTATAGCAGTTGAACTAAGATATGTATGGCTAAGATCATGCTACAAAAAAGGCGTGAAGCACATTTGGCCTTTGATTTGGTTGAATGGAATTGATGAGAGACATCTGGCGAAAAAAAGGAATGCGCATTGAGAAGAAGGCCAATCGAATTATACCAGGAGCATACTTTATCATGCTTTTCTTAAATGCACTTGTATTTGCAATATGCTTGTAGTAAATGGGACATGCTTCTTGCCAAAAATAGGTACATCTAACAATACCTATTATTGCTTTGCTCTTGGATGCCTAGGTAACAGGACATGCTGAGCTGGTTTACTAAGACCATAAAGAGGATGTGGAACCAACGAGAGCCAATGGCATGCCGAAGTAGGTGAGTGAAGACGGAGTGAAGGTCCCAAGTGGTGGTATCGAAGATGGATCGATAACGTACCACCCTCAAGACGATCTCAAACTATGTCGACCAAGAGATAGGTAAGGAAGGAATGCTTAAGTAAGCAACCTAACCGAGAGCTGGGTTACAAGCATGCCAGAGAGAGTCGATCAGCTAATGAGAGACGGGCCGAGCAGGGCTTATGCCTTGTGTTGACGAGCGAGCTGGTTATTACATTGGAAGGCTTCGCTAGTAGAAGGCTTGACTTGTAATTATGCAAAGGAGATGATGCAGACCTAGGCTATAATCGAGTTGCCATCATACAAAGGAAGGCCGGTCGATTTTCCTTATCCATGGCTGGCTTTCGAGTTGACTTGGACACGATCAGCCTTGATCGATCTGGGCTAGGCCAGGATACCTTGATTAGTCCACCTTCTTATGAAAAAATTATGTAACATTTTTCCCTCTAAGTCTGTGCCCATTAATGGGCGTGGGCTTGTAAAACCATAAAGACACGGTTGACTAATGCTTCTGCAATACAATTAATGTACCATCTACGTGGCATTTCACCATTGGTTATGGCGATTGTGGTTTACAAAACATAGCAAGGATGTATCATTTTGCCTATATGCTTGGCGTAAAACAGCGTATATCACTCTTTAACCATTTTTCCCTTTTTATTATAATGGTTAAGATTGAAGGGAGAGGTGTATAAATATCCCTCTCTTCTTCCCCTTTGAACCCACAGGGCTATTGCCATGCAATCTATTTAGAAAACTTGAACATTGCGTGGTCTTGTATTGATAAACCATATAGCTTTGCCTTCCTCTTCCTTTCCTATTTCCCTTGAGCACTTGGGTTTTATCAAATTTGGTTAGGATTAAAAGGAAGGAGCCAGCTCTTTATGGGCCGAACTACGTCTGTCAATTGCAATTCGGATTGCCTACTTGGAGTTCTGCTTCTTGGGATAGTCTTGCCTTTGGCTTTGACCTATATTTATGCTTTCTGACCATCTTTCCAATGGTGATTGCTCATTGGTCTTCGAAAAATGATCCAGGTAAAGCTAGAGGGCTTCCTTTCTTTGATGCTCTTACATTCCTAACCTCAGGTCGATTTGGACGCTCAACTACTCTATTAGAAAGAGTAGTAGTTGTTGTCTCTACTACTTCTGTTGTGGCTGAAGCCTTACTTTTCTCCTTATTGAGGTTGTCTTAAAGCTTTTCACGGTGCCTTACGAGACTCAATAATAAAGGCTTCGAAGGTGATGGCAACCTCTGTTTTCGTCAACAAGTCCTTGGTTGCTTAAAGTGCTGGGGAAGTATCGTTGACATAGCCAAGCATGATCTAGCCAACGATAAGAGTTGGGTTGAAAACCTGTGAAGAGTGCTATTGATTTGCTACTTTTTCCTTACTCTTTTTCTTCTTTTCAACTAATTAGTAATTGAACATCTTTGTAAGCAAAGTGGGGCTGGCATTATACCCCTACTCTTTTGAACTAAATTAGAATGGACCTCTGTGTTGAAAATTCATTATTTGGGAAACTATTTGTTGTTTTTAATTATTTTCTTATGGCTGATAGGGTAGCATGTCATGGATAGCTAGGAAAGTCCCTTAAATTAGGTTGGCTAATCTGCTTTGACTAGTAGGTTGGGTCGATCAATGGGCTCGGATCGAGCATTGACCGAGCAAATTGGTCATTTATCAGGTGTTGAGGCTAGCAAATTATAGTTGAGCTTCACTATGCTGCTTTGTTGATGGGTCATCCCAGAACAACCTGACCATTGAGTGGCTCGAGGTCCTCCAGGGTGACACACGTGGTCAGGAGGAGTTCCTACATTATTTCCAAAAAAATTATGTTTAGGACAAGCTAAGTAGTAATATTGTCATGCAACAGGTCGAACCCGGGCATTGACAAGAGCAAAATGCCAGTTTGGTAATAGTGGAAGGTGGCATTGGCGTAGAGTGGGAGCGCATTTGGCTCATGGGTTCTTCTTAGTGACAAGCGGTCATATGTAGAGTGGCAAATGAGCCCAGTTAGAACCAGAGTTCCTAGGGGCTCAATGGTTCTCCTAGGTGACGCGTTGCCTGTCATTAGGTAACCATAGGTCCTGGCTTAAACTAGAGCGCATGGTTGGCTCAAACACTCATGCACGAAGGTGTGATATGACGGTGAAACAAGAGACAGACACCGTCGTTCACAAAATTTTGGTGGATAGAAATGATAAAAAGTGAACTTATATGTATGTTGCTACGCTGTTGGGCGATCCTGGCACAAACTTAAGCATTGATTGGCTTGGAGGTTTTTCAAGGTGACATGCCACACAAAGGAGGTGACAGGCAGTCCCGGCTTGAATCTAAGCGTTGAGGGACTTGAAGATTCTTTATGTTGATATGCTGTAATAAGGAATTGAGAAGTGGTCCCAGCTCAAACCTAAGTGTTAAGGGGCTTCAAGGTTCTTTAGGTTGACACTCTACAATAAGGAGCTGATAGGCGGTCCCGGGTTAAATCTAAGCACCAAGTGGTTTGAAAGTTCCCTAGAGTGATAAACTGTAATAAGGAGCTAACAGGCGATCCTAGCTCGAACCAAAGCGCTGAGGGCCCTGAAGGTTCTCCAGTGTGACACAATGCAATAAAGAACTGGGCTTAGCTTATTTCTATGCTGGCACACTATGGATGTCGGACTTTGGCATCGCTTGGGTAACAACACCAGTTCTGACAATAGTATCACATCTAGTATGGAAGATGGGCAACACCATGGGCGTTTGGTATGAAACTATTGAGATCGCATATCTAATCATTGATGCCCCAAAGGGAGAGAGACTCACCCAAACTCATGGGTAGTGAACAGTCCACAAGTAGGGAATTGAATGCATAGTGATTCAACATTTCTGGATAGCTTGGAAGTACCCGATAAGGAAATGGATTCTTGGTAATCTACCCTCGTAGATAGCCGGCCAGAAAGGACTGTAGAGGTAACTCATGCAGTCCTAAGCGGTAAAGGTCGACAGTCCACAAACAAGGTAATGAGCATATGGTAACTTATCCTTGTTGGATAGCCTTGGTGAAGGTGCTAAACGATCCACGCTGTACGGTCTTTGATGCATTCTTCATAAGAGGTTACAGGCTTGGAAGTGAGCTTAAGAAAGGAATTGGCGAAGAATTTTGGGCATCTTGGGACATGTAGGCATGCATCTGGCCACTTTTAGACATCGTTGAGGGTGAAGACGAATGAAAAAACAATATTGCGACCCATAGGGGCTAGCTTCAAGCATTAACAGGAGTGTTGGGTCTTTAGGATTCCTATGCATGGGTGCTTGCTGGGCGGTTGATAATTCTAAGAAGGTTAACCTATTCTCGGGTTCTGCTATAAAGCGAAATAACCAGGACGTTCTAAATATTGAAGAGGATCTCTGATCAGTTGGGTGCAGCCCTCACACAAGGAACATACATGGTTTCCATAATTTGGTTGATAGTAGCAACAATTTGAGGAGATGAATGGGTGCGCACAACAACTGCGCACAACACAATGCATATCTAAGACAATTAAGAATCTCCATGGTGACCGGAGGAGAGGGTGGAACACTATCCACCATGGCTACTATCAATGTTGGATGTGAGGTACCAAGCATGGTGTAACAACCCTAAGTTCATATTTAATAAAATAAATTAATCAGAAGGGCAAGGCAGGCTATATAAGAAAAGTAAGGGGAAATAAATTAATGGAAAAGGGTATGAGGGCCTAAGCCTAAATTATTATGGAACAATAAACATTACTATTTTCTATTCATTTATTTCATCCTACTCAAAATAAAATAAGAGCTAGAAAAGAACATTAATGGTAGCTACTTAAAGAGGGCAAAAAGAAAGAAGATAATGGAAACACAACCTAAAGGCAGTGAAGAAGACTAAAGCAAGAAATCTTAAAGATCTAGGTGAGTAATACTGAAACCATCTATACAGATCCCTAATATATGGTCTCGGTTTAGATTTGTATGTTTTTGAGTATGATGGGGTTCATATGGATTTCTATGAACAAATATAAATTTTTAATGAACGTTTTGGGAAAAGAATAGATAAACATGGGATGTTTAGATGAGTTTCTCCCACTTTAATAATCTTGAAATATAATGAAAATTTTATATGATATTCGAATCATGATTTTAGAGATGGGTTTTTAGTTTGAGAAATCTCTTAAACCTGTATGATTTTATATGATTTATTGAAGGTGCGTAACTAGAAAATATACAAGGAAAAGACCCGTAAAAATTCAAATGAATATCAAAGTACGTTAGTACAAGTATTTATGAATTTTATGGGAATATAGTTAGATTTTCTTTAAGAAAAATAAACAAATAAGTGCTAAGTACTATGCTAGGGCAAAGGAGATTTACAGAGACGCATGAAAATAAAGTTATATGGGTAAAATATATTAATAGGTGTAAGGTAAATGGGAAATCAGATTCAAATCATTTGTTGGAAAGAAATAAAAAGGACAGTGCAAATAATAAAATGTAAATTAGGGATGAATAATATAATGACACAAGTGAAGATGTTGTCAGAGATGTCAGAGTTTGTCTGAAATAGCATTGGGGAAAAAGCCTTACATTTATATATAAGAACTGTGCCAAACATGAAGGGTCATGATGCACCACAATTGGTAAGGGAACCTTCAATAAGAAAGGTGTGAAGCACTCGGTGTTGGGGCAAGGTTCTACTAGGCCAAGAAAAGTGGAAGTCGAAACCTAATAAAGGATAAGTAGGTGGGACTTGGGAGAGGCCAGATCATTACGGGGAAGGGATCCTGTGTTAAAAATAAGATTATAAGGGAAATTGACACTGGATAATGATGCTCACTCAAATGCACACCTTGGGAAGGTGAGGAGAGGCATTCAACTTCCAGGAATTGCTCGATAGTTCCATAAAATAAACAAAATTTAAGTGGATGCACATCTTAAGAAAGTGCGTAAAGGTAAAGATATGCATTCAACTGTGTACGGCACGGTATTAAATTGTTAAAGGAAATGAGTAAGAACTGCACGAGGCGTTGTATTAAATCATTAAAGAAGAATAAATAAGAACTGCGCGGACACAATATTATGCAGCTAAAGAAGAATATGTAAGACCTACGTGGGGCATAGTAATCAATGGTTAAAGATGGATAAGAAAGACCTTTTCGAGGCATGGTACTAAATAATTAACGAATGAGTAAGAAAATGCATGGGGCGTAGCGTCGAGCAGCCTTAAAGCATTATATTAGATTAAGGAATAATCTAAAATAGGATCAGTGAGGGTTATGCAGTGGAGCGTAGCAGTAAATTTCTAATGAATCAACAGGACGAATTAAAATGAGAATTGATTAAGAACTACGATATGGGTGTAGTAGTAAATAGGGACCACTTAGGGAAGCATAAAATGCAGACGTAGATAAGAGCTAATTGCATCAGTACTTTAAATGTTCCACTCTTGACATTTGAATAGTGAGTGGAAATCCCATATGTGCAGTATGGTTGGTCTCGCTATATGATTGTTCTGGGTAAGTATTATTCACACCAAACTATATATCCAATGTGTTATTATTGTTTTCCATATATACTCATGGATGCTCATTTGAGTAGCCTGAGTTTATGAGATTAGACAGGTTTAAAACAAGAGTTGCAGTACGACAATCGAAAATGAAGCAGGAGGCTTAGTAGCTAATAAAGATTTTTTTTCTACATATTAATGAGTTAAGGTCGCAAATCATATGTGGGCCCGACGCTATAATATTTTTATTTTCTATTGTATTTGTCCTCTGCATGGGTAATTTATTGGGTTTAATTTTGACAAAAGTATATGTAAAGAATGCTAAAGCAAATGTTGATGTAATGAAAAATATTTCGTTGCTCTGTTTACTTTATCTATGTTTAAATAATATATTGAACTCACTCTTACATCGTTGGACGATAATTTCGATGATGATTATAGCACCATCAGCGTTTGTCTTCGAGTCTCCAAGTAGGGGATGTTATATTTTGTTATCAGAGCATAGGTTTGAGACACTTAAGATAGAGGTAGAAAAATAGGAGCAGTATTTAGAATAAAAGTAAACACCCAAAGGAGGGGATGCACAATACAACGTATTTATATGCTGCAATATAGATATATGTATGCGAAGATATATTTATCCTTTAATTGTTGATTCACTTCCTTTCTTTTTGTTTCTAATGAAGATTTTCTTAACACAAGAAGCAAGATGGATCTAAGGAGTGGGCGAATTACGATAGAAGAGGCAAGTTTAAGAAGGGAGGCTGAAATTATGCAGGTTAATAAAGGGAATGAGGAAAGAATTCTAAGGGTATAGGGGAGGAAGCTACGCAACCAGCAAATGAGGAAGGCATGGATGTAAAAAAAATCTTGTTTATATAGTTCATGGTCCAGACGATGGGGGAAGCTGCATCGAAGGAAGTACAACCAAGACCTGTGGCGGTAAGAGAGGATCTCCCAAAGATGAATAAAGATTATAGAAATCTGGGAGGAAAGGAATTTACAAGGAAGGGGACTGTACTAGAAGTATTAAATTGGCTAAGAAGCTGTGAGCGCATATTTGGGGACTTAGGATTAAATGATGCACAGAAGAGAAGGTTGGCATCAAGACAGTTGTAGTAAGATGCCCTGGATTAGGTGGGAGACGGTAGTTATAGATACCCTAGAATAGGAGATTACTTAGGAGCGGTTTAAAGAGAGGTTTGAGGCACAATTTATACCAGAATCTTAATAGAGTTACTATTGAGAGGTTTATTGATTTGTATCAGGATGAACTTACAGTGGAGGGGTACATCCAGAAGTTCAAGTCTTTGGCTAAGTATGGTGGAGTGATAATCAATACTTTAATGAAGAAGAATGAGAAGTTTATAAGGAGCTTGAAGTAAGGTCTTACTCACAAGGTGATGCTCATCTAGCATCTCCTTTTGAGTTTGTAGTTGACATTTCTAGAAGGTATGATGGGATGTACTAAGAGCAGAGAAGGGTGGAGGCAAGACCTAAGGCAGAGTAGAATAAGAAGTTTACCCTATAAATGAAAGGAAAGCAATGAGCAAGGAAGGGAAATGGGGATTCAATTAGTAATACAGAGGTTTTATTCTCGAACTATGGACAGAAGGTCCATTATGCTTCGACGAGCCATATGGCCAAGGAATCTGGGAAGATGAAGTACTTCAATTGTGACAAAGCAGTTAATTTGAAGAAGGACTGCCCAAAGCTTAAAACATAGGTTTATGCTTTGGAGGGACTAAGGAAAGGACTATCTGTCGAGGAAAGAGGCAAGCAGAAAGTGTTGTAAGGTATGACTTTGATTTATGGTATTTAGGTCAAAGTGCTACTTGATACTAGAGCTACACACTCATAGTTAAAGATTTGATTGATAGACTTGAGATAGTAGTTACCTTTTAGTTACTTCAATAAGTGTAGAAAATCTATAGGAGGGTTTCCCATTCTAGATTGATATGCACTGACCTAGATATTGTTCTAAATGAGTAAATTTTCCTACGATCCCTTCATGTTTGAATTCACCGGTTTTGGAGTTACTTTAGGGATGGATTGTTTGGAGAAATTTAGTGTAACGGCACATTGTGCCGGAAGGATAACTAATCTAAGTCATCCAGACCATAGGGATAGAGTGTATTTGGTAAGTATGGTGGAGTGCATAGGCGTTTTAGTCGCTTGGCTTTAGAAGAGGAAGATCTCAAAGGTATACGGGTATTAAAGGAGTTCCAAGATGTGCTTAAACTAGTTTCGGAGTTGCCCCCTAGAGCAGTGGAGTTTTGAATAGATTCTATCGGGGCTGAACCATTTAGTCGACTCTAAGTAGAATGCCTCTAAAGGAGATATAGAAGTTAAAGAAGCAGTTTGTAGAGTTAGAAGGAAAGAGCTTCATAAGGCCAAGTAGTTCACCTTGGGGAGTAGCAGTGGCGGTCGTGATGAAGTCTGATGGGTCTTTATGACTACACTTAGACTATTGGAAGCTGAATAAAAGGACGATGAAGAATGGGATCCTTTGCCTAGAATTAATGATTTGTTTGATCGGTTGAGAGGAACTAAAGTGTATTTGCAGTTGGACTTGGCTACAGAGTTCCTTCAACTGAAAGTTGTGGAGGAAAGCATTTCTTTGGTTGTGTTCAGAATATGGTACGGCTCATATGAATGATTAGTAATTCCATTTAGGCTAACTAATGCACCTGAATTCTTTGTAGACTTGATGAATAGGATCTTCCGAGATAAGCTGGATAGATATGTGTCGGTGTTCATAGATGACATTTTAGTGTACTCTAAGGATGAGGAGGAACATGAAATTTACCTAAGACTTGCGCTGGAGATTTTGAGACGGCATAAGTTGAAAGCAAAATTTTCTTAGTGTTATTTTTGGAGGAGGGAAGTGAAGCTCCTAAGCTATGTAATTTTAGAAGAAGGGTTAGCTATAGATCCTTCAAAGGTGGAGGTAGTAAATGGGTGTAAAAGAAATAGAATGTGACCAAGGCGTGAAGTTTCCTAGGATTGGCTGACTATTATCAAAATTCTTTAAAGACTTCTCTCATATAGGAAGTGTGAGCAGTTTATTCGGGCGTAGGAGTGTGAGAAGGCATTCAAGGAACTGAAGTGTATATTGATCAATGCCTCTATGGTGGTAATACCCAAAGGAAATAATGGTATGACCATATACAATAATGCCTCAGGTTTGGGGTTAGGTGTAGTAGGTAATTGCTTATGCATCTAGGTAGTTTTGACCCGATGAAGTTCGGTCTCCAACGCATGATTTGAAGTCGGCAGCAGTTGTCCTCGCATTAAATATTTGGAGACATTAACTCTTAAGGAGAGGTTTTAATTGTATACTGACCACAAATCTATGAGATATATGTTCTCTTAGAAGGAGCTAAACATAAGGTAGCAGAAGTGGTTAGAGTTCCTAGCATTATGTGATTTTGGGATAGAGTATACTCCAGGAAATGGCAAGAAGATAGCTGATGCCTTAAGAGGGAAATAGCAAAGTTATGTTTTGGCTATAACAAAGGAATATACCATTTTAGAAACATTGTCGGCATGTGGTGTACAGTTTCGCTAGTGCTAGTTCATGCAGTGCGTCCAGTTCTAGAGTGCTTAGAAGTCAAGCCTACATTGGTAGAAAGAATAGCAGAACTGTAGAAGGGAGACAAGTTATTCATAGACAAAGTAAGTAATTTGGACTCAATAATTGAGGCAGTAGATCCGAAGGGGTTCGGTGTTGATTTAGGGGGCAGACAACGGAAGAATGGTAGGTTATATGTTCGAGTACTGAAGAATTATGGAAGGATGTATTAGACAAATGTCATCATTCAAAACTTACCATATAACTTGGAGGTACAAATATGTAACGAGATATGAAGAGGAGCTTCTTTTGGGAGGGGATGAAAAAACATATGGGAGAGTATTTGAGAAGATGTCCTACATGCCAGCAAGTGAAGGCAGAACATCAAAAGCTAAGTGGGCTCCTGTAGCTTTTTTAAGTTCCAATATAAAAATATGATTTAGTATCAATGAACTTCATAGATGGATTACTACATACAAAGGCAGGGAATGAAGGCATATGGGTCATAGTTGACAAGCTAACTAAGTGTGCCTATTTTATTCTAGTGAAGGTTAAGAGGACTACGCCAAAGTTAGGAGAAATATATGTAAAGAGAATAGTGAGACAACATGAGGTGCCCAGCACTATTATTGACTAGGATTCATTGTTCACTGGAGTGTTTTAACAAAGTTTGCAGAAGGTATTATGTACAGAATTGTGCATGAGTACTGCATACCATCCACAAACAGATGGAAAGACTAAGAGGATCAATAGAGTCCTAGAAGATTTTCTTAGAGTATGCATTTTAAACTTCGGTGATCTTGGGATGATTACTTGCATCTTGTAGAGTTCTCATATAATGACAGCTGTCAGAGCAGTATTATGATGGCTCTGTTTGAGGCATTGTATGGATGGCCATGTAATCGCATGCATGTTGGTTGAAGGCAGGGGAAAGGATTATGTTGGGACCAAATGCGGTGAAGGATGCTACCGAGAAGGTAGAACAGATCCAAGCTAAAATGAGGATAGCATAGTCTAAGCAAAAGAGTTATGCTAAAAAAAGGAGGAAGGAATAGGAGTTCGTTGCGGGCGATCAAGCGTTGGTGACGGTTTCTCCGATGATGGGTGTAATGCGCTATGGAAAGTCTATAAAGTTAGCACCATATATATCAGACCATTTTCGATCATTGATAGGATTGGGCAGGTAAAATATATGGTAGACCTGCCTAGTATTTTTTGCAGGGATCCACATTGTGTTTCACGTGTCATGTTTGGGGAAATGCATTAAAGATCTGAGTGCATTAGTTAATCAGAGCGCGGTGGAAGATTTGGTCATAAATCCGGATATGACATATGTGTGTAGACCGTTCGGATAGTGGATCGGAATGAGAAGCTGCTTCGAAAATGGGTAGTGAAGCTATTATGTGTCCAGTGGAGCGTAGAATGGAAGGGCTACATGTAGGAAACAAATGATAAGGTTAAGAAGACCTACTCAGAGTTATTCGTTTCAGGACAACACATGAGCTATATACTGAGTTGTATTATTGTATGCTACACACACACACACATATATGAATATTATGGATGTTGACTGTATTAGTAGTTTTCACCGGCACATTTTATATGCAGGATTGGGAATTCATGGGTATGCTTAAGGCAAGCACGGAATAGAGGAAAAATCTTTACTGAACCTTGATTTAATTTTGGGGACAAAATTCCTTTAAGCAAGGAGGACTGTAATATTCCTAAATTTAAATATAATCAAATAAATAAATTAAAAGGCGGGCTAAATAAGAGAAGTAAGGGGAAACAAACTAATGGAAAAAGGGTATGAGGGTCCAAGCCTAAATTATTGTGAAATAATAACATTATTCTTTTCTACTTGTTTATTTCATCATACTCAAAATAAAATAAGAGATAGAGTAGAACTTTAATGATGGTTAAGGAAGGAAGACTGTACCAATCCTAAATTTAAATATAATCAAATAAATTAATTAAAAGGCCAAGGCGGGCTAAATAAGAGAAGTGAGGGGAAATAAATTAATGGAAAAAGGGTATGAGGTCCCAAACCCAAATTATTGTTGGATAATAACATTACTCTTTTCTATTTAATTAATTCATCATACTCAAAATAAAATAAAAGCTAGAGAAGAACTTTAATGATGGCGGCTAAAGGAGGGCAAAGAGAATGAAGACAAGGAAAATGAAAGCTAAAGGAGGTTAAGAAGACTAAAGATGGACATCTTAAAGATCTAGGCGAGTAGTACTTAACATGTCTATAATGATCCCTAGTATATGGTCTCAGATTAGATTTGTATGTTTTTATGTAAGATGGAGTTCATACGGATTTCTATAAACAAATATAAAGGTTTAATGAATATTTTGGAGGAAGAATGGAAAAATATGGGACATTTAGATAAGTTTCTCCCACTTTAATAATCTCGAAATATAACAAAAATTTTATATGATGTTCGAATCAAGATCTTAGAGATGGGGTTTTAGTTTGAGAAATCTCTTAAGCTTGTATGATTATAAATGATTTATTGAAGGTAGGTAACTAGAAAATATAAAAGGAAAAGACACTTAAAAGTTCAAACAAAGATCAAAGTATGTTAGAACAAGTGTTCGTGAATTTTCATGGAATTTAGTAGGTTTTCTACAAAGGAAATAAATTAATATGGGGTAAGTACTAAGCTGGGGTAAGAGTGACAAACGAGGACACAAGAAAATAAAATTATATGAGAAAAATATATTAATAGGTGTCAGGTAAATGGGAAATCAGATCCAAATCATTTGCTGAAAAGAAAGAAAAAGGACACTGCAAATAAAAAATGTAAAATAGAGACGAACAAGATAATGACACGTGTAAAGATGTTATCAGAGATGTCAGGGTATGTCTAAAATGATGTTGAGCCAACGGCTCTACATTTATATGTAAGAATTGCGCAAAACATGAAGGAATCATGTTGTGCCATAATTGGGAAGGAAACCCTTAATAAGAAAAGTGGGAAGCACTCGATGTTGGGGCAGGGTGGTACTGCGCTGAGAAATGTAGTAAACAAAACCTAATAAAGGATAAGTAGGTGGAACTCGGGGAGAGGCCAGGTCAATACGAAGAAGGGATTCTACATTAGAAATAGGATTGGAAGGGCTATTGACACCGGGTAGGGACGTTCACTCGAATGCACACCTTGGGAAGTTGAGGAGAGGCATTCAACTTCCAAAACTATCAAGTAGTTCCATAAATTAAACGAATGTTTAAGTGGATGCACACCTTGGGAACGTGATGAGAGGCATTACGAATGCACACCTGGGGAAAGTGAAGAAATGCATTCAACAGTGCAGAGCACGGTATTAAATTGTTAAAGAGAAATGAATAAGATCTGCGTAGAGCATGGTATTAAATTGTTAAAGAAGAATAAATAAGAACCGTGTAGGCATAGTATTAAGCAGCTAAAGAAGAAGAATTAAGACCAGCATTGGATGCAGTACTCAACGGTTAAATAAGGATAAGAAAGATCTGTGCGGGGCGTAATGGTAAACAATAACGAATGAGCAAGAAAATGTAGAGGGCGCAGTATCATGCCGTGGTAAATATTATATTAGATTAAAGAATAATATAAAATAGGAACCAAGTGGGGACTTTGCAGGGAGTGTAGTAGTAAAGTATTGTAATGAATCAAAATGATGAACTCAAATGGGAATCGAGTGGGGATTGCGCTGCAATAGTAAATGAGCACCCCTTGGGGAAGCGTAAGATGCAGACATAGATAAGAAACAATTGCATCAATACTTTAAATGTTCCACTCTTGTTGTTTAAGGAGTGAAGAAAAACCCTTCGGTGCAGTACGGGTTCATCTCACTATAAGATTGTTTTGGGTAAGTATAATTCACACAAGACTTTATGTCTGACTCGTGTATTCACAATTGTTTTCCCTATAAACTCACAGGTGCTCGTTTGAGTGGGCTGAGTTTATATGATTAGACAAGTTTGAAACAAGAGCCATGGTACAAAGATTGAAGATGGAGCAGAAGGTTTGGTATCTAATAAAGATTTTTGTTTACGCTGTACTAAGGAGTTCAGACCGCATTATCATCTGAGGGCCTAACTCTTTACTTTGTTTATTTTATAATGTATTTGACCCCTGTATGGACATGTTATTAGGTTTAACTTTGACAGAAGTATAGGTAAAGAATGCTAAATCAAATTTTTATATAAACCGAACTCACTTACATTGCTGGAAGATAATTTGGGTGATGACTACAGCATCATCAGAATTCATCTCCAAGTAGGGAAATTTACATGTGGAAAGAGCTTGAACATGAGACTATTAACCATAATATCGGAGGTTTGCCTTCCTTCTAGCATCAAAATATTGGCAATGTTTTTTGTCAACCTCGGAGTTATGATAACACATTATGAAGAGAAAAGGTTACATGCTAATCACTGGGCTTAATGACAGAAAAATGAAGGGAAACGAGCCTTTAAAGGTAAACGACGCAAGATGTGAAGTGGTGCGGTAAAGCTGCCTACGTCCACTATGAAGTTCTCTTACAATATGGCTCTTTTACAATCACAAGGAATTACAAGAGAATAATAAGAAAAGATGATACACCTACGACTAATGAATATACTAATCTCAAGGACCAGCTGATCTTAGGGAACTTGAAGGGCATATCAGGGGTTCCAACCCTTCGGCCCCCCTCCACCGAGGCCCCAACCAATCAGGGTCCCCTCCATCGGAGCTCAACCAACCCCTTAGAAGAAATCATGCATGAGATTCTTATAGCAGTTGATTAATGCTTGGACGGGTAAGATCATTCTACAAAGTAGGCATGAGGCATGCCTAGCCATTGATCTGGTTGAATGGACTTGATAGGAGGCAGCCAGTAAAAGAAAGGAATGCACGGCTGATTTGAAGGCCGGCAGAACTGTAACAGAAGCATGCTCGACCATGCTTTGCATTAAACGCGCTTGTACTTGCAGTATGTTTGTAGGAAATGGGACATATTTTTTGTTAGAAATTGGTACATTTAGTTATACCTCATATTGCTTTGCTCCCACATGCTTAAATGGTAGGATGGGCCAAGCTGATCTATTAGGACCATAAGGAGAATGTGGAATTGGCAAGAGCCGATGGCATGCCAAATTAGGTGAGACAAGACGGAGTGCAGGTCGTAAAAGGTAGTATTGAAGCTGGACTGATGACGGGCCTCCCTCGAGACAGTCTCAAACTACACTGAACCGGAGATAGCTGAGGGAGAGATGCTGGAGTAAGCGGGCAAACCTAGAGCTGAGCTGCAAGCGAGCCGGAGAGAGTCGATCGGCTAGTGATAGATGGGCCAAGCCGGGCTTGTGTCTTGTCATGATGGACGAGCTGTTTATTGGGGTTATTGTGCTGGGAGGCTTCGCCGGTAGAAGGTTTGACATGCAATTGAGTAGAGGAGCATATGCGGGCCTAGGCTGGGTTCAGGTTGTCGCCATACAAAGGAAGCCCATTCGATCTGACCCTTACCATGGTTGGCTTGCGAGCTGACTTGGACTTGGTCATTCTAGACCAGTCCGGGCCCGGCAATATACCTTGATTGGTCTGCCTTCTTACTTTCAAAAAATTGAATAACCATTCTCATATTCAAAGTTATTTTTCTAATAAAAATTAGGTTGCCTTCATAAAATAAAGGTCCCTCTTCTGGAATTACCATCTAATCTCCTTAGTTTTCAATTTTGGAATGTAAACTTAGTTTCACGAGTTTGTAGCTCGAAATCCTCCTTAGGTAGATTTGTGTCGAAAAAGTGGCTTGGTAACTTTAGTTTTATATTTGCTAAATAATTGGTCAGTATAGACCAAGTAATTAGGAATTTTTATTTACGTTGCATGCTTTTACGAATATATTTTGTATTCTAGTAATGCTCTTTAACTCTATATAAATGCAATGCAGTGAATAGTATGTATGTATCTTGAGTCATAAATAAAATAGATCTTTCTTTTTTTATTTTTCCTTTGCTATGTACCTTCTGCCTGGAAAAACCTACAGAAAGTTACCGGAGCTTTTGTTCTCGAGGGACGTGTGAACTGAGCGAATCCAAATACAATAGCCTGAATCCAAGTCCAACGGTGGCTCAACTCAAAATTCAAAAAGAGAGAAAGACTATGAAATCCAAAGCTAAAGCTTACCTCTTCTCTACTATTTGAAACACCATCTTTACAAGGATATTGAACTTGGATGCAGTAAAGAGTATATAGGACTACCTCAAGTAGGAATACCAAGGCAATGAAAGAACCAAAAATATACAAGAACTCAATTAGACCAAATAATTTGAAATGTAGAAAATAAAGGAGATAGAAACTATCAAAGAATACTCCAACAAGTTGCTAGGTATTGTAAATAAGATGAGATTGCTTGGTAATGACTTCCCTGATAAATGTATTGTTGAAAAAATTCTAATTACTGTGCCTGATAAATATGAGTCTAAAATTTCTTCACTAAAAAGAATATAAAAATCTACCAAGCATATCTTTGGCAGAATTGGTGAATGCATTATAGGCACGGGAGCAAAAGAGAATCATGAGAAAAGAAGAATCGATGGAGGGTGCTCTTTAAGCAAAGGAAGAAATTTCAGGAGGAGATAGAGATAGTAAGAATAACAATAGGAAAAAAAGACTGGTAATGACAACAAAAAACAAAGATGATACCTATCCAGCCTTTCCACACTATAAAAGGACAAATCATCCACAATGAAAATGTTGGTGGTGGCTTGACCTTAAGTGCATAAATTGAGGAAAGATTAGACACATGGATCATATTTGTAAGTCTGAACAACAGGAAGATAAAAAGCTTCTACCATGCAGTATGAAGATGAGCCACTTTTTGTTGCAACATGCTTTGTGACAAGCAACAGCTCAAGTGATTCCTGGTTGATGGATAGTGGCTGCATAAATCAAAGAATTAATGACATAAAGCTCTTCAAAGAGATTGAAAAAAACAAGGAATGGCTGCCTAGTCCCCAGAATTGAAAGATGATGAAAAAAAGTCCCTCCCAAAATAGTTATGAAAGTTAGGTCCCTATTTTTAGTTTTTAGCTAATTTATGCTACTTTTGCCCCTGATTTTGATGCTGGACCGATTTTCTATGAGAGGACAGTTTAGTAAAAAATAACAAAATAGGGACCTAATTTACATGGGTTTATGAGCAGGGACTTTTTGTGCATGAGCTTTGAGAATTGGGACCATTGGTCCAAAACCCCTTGAAAAAAATAGTACTTTCCAAAGTAAAAGTTAGAAATGGTGAGTTTCTTCTACTCAAAGGGAATGGGTTGTGGCTATAGAAAGTTTGACGGGTTTGAAATAAATTACTGATGTTTTATATGTGCCTAATATTCACCAAAACAGGCTTAGTGTTGGTCAGTTGATCAAAAAAGGCTCCAAATTCATATTTGAAGACAGATGGTGTTTGATCAAATACGTGAAAGGTAAAAATGTATCCAAGGTGAAAATGAAAGAAAAAACCTTTGCTTTAAATCTATTAAAAGATGGCCAAATAGTATTTTCAAATGCTAAAAGCAATACAGAATTATGGCGCGAAATACTCGGGCATTTCTACCATGATGGACTTAAATATACACAGAAACATGATTTAGTGAAAGGTGTTTGTTTGCTAAAGAAAAGATTAGTTAATTATGTGGTTTGTCATTATGGAAAGCTAGCTAGAAATTCGTTTCCTCGAGCAACATAGAAATCAACTTGCAAATAGTATACACAGATGTTGGAGGATGTCAAAACACCTCATCTTTAAATGGTAGTAAGTAATATATTGTGTTATAAATGATTATACCATATTTTGCTAGACTTATTTTCTTAATACTAATCTGAGATTGCAAATGTTTTTTAGAAATATAAAGCGTTAGTAGAAAACCAAAGTGGTTGCAGGATGCAGAAGATAAGGTCTAATAATGGGGAAGAATACACAAATGACATTTTTGATGAGTTTTGCAGAGAATCTTCTATTGAACATCAATTCAATGCTCCTTACATAAAACAACATAATGGTGTAAGTGAGAAAACAAATAGAAGCATTATAGAGATGACAAGATGTATGCCACATGAGAAGGAGCTGCCAAAAAAGTTGTGTGCAAGTGCTGCAAACACTGTAGTTTTTTTGCTGAATAGGTCGCCAACAAGAGTTTTGCAAAATAAAATCCATTTAAAATTTGGTTTGGTTACAAACCAAATTTATGAAATTCAAAATAATCTGGTTGTCCATATTTTTCTTATATGCCACAAGTAAAAAGGTCAAGCTTGATAAGAAAGTAGAACCAGAAGTCTTTATTGGATATAGTGATTATTCAAAAGCTAACGGAATTTTCCAACCATAGAATGAAAAAATTCTTGTAAGTAGGGATGTCAGATTTGTGGAGGATAAGCAATGGAACTGGAAGGAGTCTACGAAGAAGCAATTTGTAGACCCACCATAGTATTTTGATGATGACATTGATGATGAGTAACAACCATGCTTTCTACACCATATAAATAAATTAATTAATTAAAATAATAATGTTCGAATTTATTTATGATAATTAATATTTTGAAAATAAATTCTTAGATATTTAAATTCTATTTAATAAAATATTTTGTTTTAATAAATTGAATAATATTAATAAATTCTTTTCAAACAATATATTAAATTGAATGATTTTAATTAAATATAAAATATTTTAAAATAGTAAATAATTTTTGTATGATTGAAATAGTTGAAAAATGAACTAAACAAATACCGAATTGAATAAAATTTTCAAGTTATCGAAATATACTTTATAGAATGATGTGTGAATTAATTTAAATTAGGTTGGAATTTATTTATAAATAAAATGTTAGCATCAAAATTGGTCACTAACACCCAAATCCAGATGAAAGCACCAAATCACAGTCACAGATCAGAGATATAATGTATGTAGAGAGCATAAATATGAAGAACAGTAAAAATTAAAAAGAAAGTAGTAATAACACAGGATTTATATTGGTTCGGCTGACTCCGGCCTACGTCCACTCCAGAAATTTCCTTTTTATTGATGTTAGAATCAATTACAGTTACAATCCAGAGCTTTTGGAACAACAATGGCAGACCAGCCTTAGTAGGGAAGAAGAAGGGGAGCAGAATGAGAATCCCTTTTCTGAAGCCCCACATGCTGTACTTATAGGAAAATCCCAAATTACTGGGCTTCCTGAGTGGACTGGGCCTACCAAGACCATAGCTGATCCAGATTCAACACCACGACCGACCCTGAGTTCAGAATATGCCGACCCGAAGTACCATTGATGATGACTCGAAGAAACCTCATCTCTGACCCGAAGCAAACTGGTAACCGACCCAGAGTAGCTTACTTCTTCGCCCATGCCGACCCCAACTTGATTTTCCCAAAGCCGACCCGAAGTATCAAGAACACTGACCCGGAGCTGATGCAATGCCAACCCACTTGTGAACACCACCTCACCGATCCACACAGCCATGCCGGTCCACACCATCCTGTCGAACCATATTTGACCGAGCCATATCTGACCGAACCATATATGGCCGAACAACCTCAACTTTCACACGCTGACCGAACGACATGACCTTCCTTCCTTTGCACGACCGACCCTCCTCAACCGATCCACCTTTGACCTATCTATCCTGACCGATCCTACCTGTCCGATCTACTCCACTACCAACCCACTCACAATGCCGAACAACCTTGATGCCAGACCGATGCATGCCACCTCTCCACTCCTCGACCGATCCA
The DNA here is from genome assembly GCA_030765085.1 of Allium cepa. Lineage (NCBI taxonomy): Eukaryota > Viridiplantae > Streptophyta > Magnoliopsida > Asparagales > Amaryllidaceae > Allium > Allium cepa. Next base: position 677,696,219 of record CM060932.1, on the reverse strand, counting down.
TAACTCCCAGGCCAAACGACCACCAATGCCGATCGAACAATTCCTCCCAGACCGAACAACCACCAAGGCCGACCGACCTTAGCTCACCAAGTTTAGCCCACCCACACCACCAATGACCAAGCTACATACGATGGAGCCGCCCATGCCGAGTGGCCCATACAGAACCATCCATGACCGATCGTTTATCCATCCGACTAGCTCAACCCCATCGTATTCCGATCTTGACAATTGAGTATTTAGTTAAATCCGCCTATCCATGGCCTTGCCAAAAGGCGGGTTAACATTTGCCCTCCAAAGCATGCCTTGCTACTGGAAGGTGTGTTCTGAATAAACTCAAATCCGATGTCCGAAGTCCATATGTTATCCACAGCCATACCTTCCGATTCATAATCCAATCCATTTTATCCAAGTTACATTGTTGTATTCTTATCCAAATCTATGACTGCTCTGAGTCGATATCTGATTCCTATCCAATAACCAAATCCTTATCATATTCCACATACATTCGAACCCGACACCCAAGTTCTAATCCATCCATATCCAATAACCAATAACCACATCCATGGCCTCTACGGGTCGATATCCAAATCCAGGACCGCTCCGAGTCCATGCCCAAATCCTTAGCTGTTAATAGCCAATATCCAAATCCGTAACCTCTCCGAGTTCTTGCCATATGCAATCTGCCCCTGACGACCTATGTCAAGTAATACCACGGTCTTCCTGGTTCAGTGTCCCTAAACGTGTCGTGGCTTAAGTCCTAAGCCGAATCCTGGTTGCTCCGAACCCTTGCCGAGCATAGTCCATACTTGACGACTTAAATAGTGACCAATAGACAATATGGGGCCTAAGTCCAATGCCAAATTGTGGTCTCTCCGGACCCATGCCTAGCATAGTCCATATTCGACGACCTTTAAGCCAAAAACTAGATAAAAGTTAATCAAAATCCAAAATCCAAAATCCAGATTCATATTAGAAAACCGAAAATCCATATCAAAAGTCCAAATCAAAATCCAAATCAAAAATTAAGCATCCAAACCAAGAAACCAACAAAACTGGGAGTTCAAACCGAACTCCAAAACCAAAGCAGAAAAAGAAAATGTCCAAACCAAAAGGAAAAAACAGATTTTACAAACGGAGCATCTCGGTAAACCATCATCTCAAAGCATGCCTAAGGGTTATCTCCGACCTCGTACATGAGTAAGTGGTTTGGTCGTTTGCCCAGAGTTTGTTACTTATTCCAAACCAACACGATTAGTTGATAACCAACCAGCCATCGTTCCTTGGCCTCGTTCCATCATCGTTCAAGGTAAGCAGTGGCTGCTCCGGTTCCACCGCTGCATTCCGAGTTTCAACATTTGTCATAAATTGACCATTCCTTACATGCCCCTCGACTAATCCTTTCGATGCCGGCAACTATTAGTATCATGCCCGTCCAAGTCATGAAAGAGGTTGTGCCTTCCTGATGCCTTTTCGCGTTATGAGGGTTCCCTCCTCGCCAGCCTTCGATAAGGGAGGCGATCCTGAGCATCCAAGAATATCCGCTCCAATGTTGTATTCGGTCCTATGCAAATGGAGAATTTTGTTTCTCCCCAACGCTTCCTCTTCCCTTTATCCTTGTCCTTACCCGAGCTTTCAGCGGACAGTCCTCCATCCTTAACCATATTTACTTCCTTTGACATCATATCCAAACATGCATCCTCTTGTCTAAGAAATCACTTAGCTTCGTGAAAGAATTTCCCTAGATCTAGTGGTGGATCCTGTATCAATGATACTTTGAAACCCGACTCATCCCTGACTCCTGACACTGCCGCCATTAGAGCCATTGATGGATTCGGCTGATCCACGGAAGCAACTGCTGCATTAAATCGGGTTAAGAAAATCCTAAGCGATTCATCCGCCCTCCGCTTAACTGACATTAGTGGCATCACATTCTTTGGCCTTTTATGTGAACTCAAAACTGATTTAAGAACTTATCCACCAGTTCTGTCAATGTTCCAATGGATCCATCCTCCAGCTGTATGAATGATATAGAAGCTATATCGGTCAAGTACAAGAGGAAACATCGGGCCATGTCCTCCTTTGATACCCCTAGCACTTCCAAATGCCTTGCATACCTCATCAAGTAGTCAGTGGGATCCATCTTCCCGTTGTATACTTCTAGAGTGGGTAGCTTGAAATTGGGTGGATTCCTAGCTATCCTGATGTTCTGGGTAAACGGACTTTTGTTGACTCCCTCCAAATCCCTATTTTTTAGACCTCCGTGAATGGTTTGCCTGATCATGCCAGCCAATCCAGTGTTACCTACCAAGGGTTGGACCCCATTTACATTTCCTAACTACCCTCCAAGTCCTTGAGGGAATTCTAGGACATACTCCTTGTCATGTACTCCTGTATTCCTGTTGGCGTTGGGTTGCGCAGCATCATCTGGTATCCCTTCATAGGTTGGTACAACATTACCTAGCGGCATGCCCCCAAGTCCAGGTCCACCCGGATTGACATTTGTTTGGTGATTGGGGGATGTCCCCTACTGAACCACTCTATCTTCTTACCGGTTGAGTCCTTCTAATCCACCTCCATGGATCTGAACTCCTGTAGTTCCTTCTTGTCCAAATTGTCTGAAAAGTACCTACGTCATTTCCTCTTGCCTTCTCAACTGTTCCTGCATGGAATTCATTATGACCTGCATCCCGTCCCTAGTGATGTAGATGGAGGCTTGATTAGCTCCTGAGGAAGCCTCTTGAGCTCCCTCTTGCTGACTTCTTTCCGTCCTCTATCTCCTAGTTGGTTGCTTTGCCATAGTCTCTAGAATCTAAGTTCCTAAGCCTTTAAATCCAAACTCCAAGCTTTTGAATCCCTGAGTGCCAGTGTTCTCGGTGAAAGCACCAAAATTTTAACGCCAAAATTGGTCGCTAACACCCAAATCCAAATGAAAGCACCAAATCACAGTCACAGATCACAGACAGAATGTATACAGAGAGTATAAATATGAAGAACAATAAAAATCAAAAAGAAAGAAGTAATAACACGGGATTTATAGTGGTTCGGCTGACTCTGGCATACGTCCACTCTAGAAATTTCCTTTTTATTGATGTTAGAATCAATTACAGTTACAATCCAGAGCTTTTGGAACGACAATGGCAGAGCAGCCGTAGTAGGGAAGAAGAAGGGAAGTAGAATGAGAATCTCTTTTCTGAAGCCCTACATGCTGTATTTATAGGCAAATCCCGAGTTACTGGGCTTCTTGAGTGGTCTGGGCCTACCAAGACCATATCGATCCAGACTCAACACCATGATTGACCCTAAGTTCATAATATGCCGGTCCGAAGTAGCTTTGATGATGACCCGAAGAAACCTCGTCTCTGACTTGAAGTAGTCGACCTAGAATAGCTTACATCTTCATCCATGCCGACCCCAACTTGATTTTCCCAAAGCCGACCCGAAGTATCAAGAACACCGACCCATAGCTGATGCAATGCCGACCCACTTGTGAACACCAGCACGCCGATCCACATAGCCATGCCGGTCTACACAATTCTACAGAACCATATTTGGCCGAGCCATATCCAACCGAACCACCTCAACTTTCACACCATGACTGAACGACACGACCTTTCTTCCTTTGCACGACTGATCCACCTCAACCGATCCACCTTGACCTATCTACCCTGACCGATCTTACCTGTTCGATCCACTCCACTACCGACTCACTCACAATGCCGAACTACCATAATGCCCGACCGATCCATGCTACCTCTCCACTCCTCGACCGATCCATACCTCCTAGGCCGAATGACCACCCATGCTGATGAACAATTCCTCCTGGACCGAACAACGACCAATGCCGACCGACCTAAGCTCACCAAGTTTAGCCGACCCACACCACCAATGATCAAGCTACATACGACCGAGTCGCCCTTTCCGTACGGCCCAAACCGAACCATCCATGACTGATCGTCTATCCATCTGACTAGCTCAAACCCATCGTATTCCGATCTTGACAAACAAGTATTTAGTTAAATTCGCATGTCCATGGCCTTGCCAAAAGGCGGGTTAACATAAATAAAAGGAAATATTTAGAAGAAAAGAAAGAAATATAAAAGAGTAAATCTATAGGAAAATTGCAAATTTAAAACTATGCCTTAACAAACTAAAGCCCAAGTGCATATTAAGCCTATTTAAGATAAAGTATCTCACCCTTTTACTTCAATCAAATCCTAAAATAAACCTCCTCGTGCTAGATTTTTCCCTAATTATAAAATAGATTCATGACGCTAAAAAATATTAAAAATTTTAAGCACGAGTGACGACGCTTGCGATGGCATTACGGTGACATGTGGGGACTGCAAGGTGGTTGCTAGTATTAGTGCGACGGGCATCGTGATGTGGTTGGAAGAGAAGTTGGTGAAGGGACGAGACGTGTTCGCACATGAGATCGGGGTGTGGCGGTTGGTGATGCCTATTGCACTGGAGAAGGCAACAAAACAAGGAGTTACTGGAAATGTTCCAGCATGTTCGGTGGGCCTGATTGCAATGACAAGGGGAACTGCGACTGAAGGTGGAGGAGTATGGATGTAAGCATGTGATTTGGTGGCAGTACAAGTGATGCTAGGCTAGGGCTAGGTAGATTTTTTTTTTTTTGATACTTTGATGAAGCGAATTAAGAAGTCTAGGGTAGTAATTGCTTGAAGTGAGTTTTATACATACATACATACATATACACATACATACATATATTTATGTACATACATATATAGATATATCACTTTGCATGTTATATATATTTACCATGTTTATTGATTGAATTGCTTGGTTGAATATATTGTTTAGGATATTGGATTGGTTGTTGTGATTTTGGATATGGTTGTGTTGATGGAGAAATTTATGTATGTTGGAACATCTAAATGCAAAGGAGATACTATTGGATTGCACTTTGAATTGTGTAGTTAATTATATGTTGTGTGTGCATTGTATGGATGGTCGGAATTTGATGTAATTCGACCTAAGACACATGATAGAGGTTATATTGATGATTAGCCGATAATTTTGGTGAATTTCACTACATGATTTATATTTTAGATGATTTATTGATGTTTTGTTTAAAGGATTTTATAAGGCTTTGGAAAATTATATATGGGATTTTATAACATGATTGAAGTTTATTTACAATTAATAAAAGTGGTTGGTAAATATAATTATTTATTGAAAATTGGTTCGGATATAAAAGTTATTTTGGAAATAAAAATCGATAATTTTCAATAGCATTGAAACGTATGAAATTTTTATAAGTATAAATGAAGGTTATAATAATATCTTCGAAAAGAAATTTCTTCGTAAGTGTATATTTAATGAGATGGATTCGAGGAAATTTCAAAAGGGGGATTATTGATTATAAAAATTTACTTTTTAGAGTTTTGAATCATGTGCCCCGATATATATATATATATATATATATATATATATATATATATATATATATATATATATATATGCATATAGTTTGGTTTAAAATTTATTTGGAATTATTAAATTTGTTTAAAAATTCAATTTGATTGTAGAAAATTAAATAATGATTTTATGAGTAATAATTAGTTTTGTAAGATTACTTTAAGATTTCAAGGTGTAACGACCCGCAAATCCGTACCCCTTGAGTCAACACTATTGTACATAAAACAACTCAAGTTGAACAGAAATACGAACCATTAAGGTTAAAGAAGAAGAGGTAGAAGAAGAGAAAACAGAAAACAACAACAGAATCTAACCAACATAGCGGAATAAAATATAATATATAATAACAGATCTTTACACAAAAGAAAACTATATCTGTTTTATACATACATTATCAGAGTACATCAACATCAATAACATACAACTAGAAACACAGAGGAATAATAATCAAATACGGAAGTACGTATCGCCATCCAGCTCGTCTCCTGAGCTCCACAGCATCTTTCCCTGTATTCCATAATACTCGGTCTGACCCGAGCATTACAGTTAAATAACACCCGAGTCAGTCTGGATATACCAGCGTGAGGAAATCACACTCAAATTGATTATTAAAGTTTCAAAAATCCTTTTGAAAACAAAAGCATCTCGTAAGACCACGCCACAAATAAACATGTCGGGTTTTTACCTTAAGATAGCTAAAACATTTTTATATTAAAATCCTATGATATTATAATAGGGTCTGTATACAAATACTTATTAAAATAGCCGAAATTGTTACATTCATTAAATTCCCGCTACTAGCCAAAGAGTGGGTAATACAAACAAAACTCGTAAAAGGCGCGTAGGAAGAATGGATTTTCAACTAATGACTAGGCACTAGGGTACCTCCTGTCACGGTATGTGGCCTAGATCACAGTACCGAGGATCACTTCTGACCCCCAACAACACAAGACCCGGACTACCCCTTACTGGATGGTCCCGAGTAAGATCACCCCGTGGTTGGGATCAGCAACCGCACCACTAAGCCAAAATAAAAAGGGACATCTAGGCAGGGATGACCTTACCTGGAAATGGGTGCTTCCTACCAAGCCTTGCTGCATAACCCCTGATTTTCAGTCATTCCCGGTTGATGAGGCTTGAGGCTAAGCGTTACCTTTTTAGAATATATCCCTTAAAATGCCCATCGTCCACCTGATGATGTTCTGAAAGCATTCATCCATACAAGTCCATCCCGGGTTCGAACGGAACCGAAGGCACTATTCCTACTACATTCATTTGGAAATATCCTCAGGATTAGTAGCGACTAGCCCTTGCACTTCACTGCTCCATCTTCGAATCCAAACTCGTTTCCCACGAAACGTACAAACCGGATCAAAGTGGTTTTCGAGAAATAAATCTCGATCTCGGTCTCTTCGAAATGATCAACGCATTTGGCAATATTGATAGTCGGTTTATTTAACTATCAATTAACATTCACAACATCCATCACACGATAAATAATTTCTCAGATTATTTATTTATCTCAAAATATCTTTGCAAGATATATTTCCAATTTCAACCCTTTGAAAACAGTTTCAAACTATCTTCCTTTTACAGAATAAATTTCCCAAATAGTTTCTATTTCCTCTGAAATCACCAAGCACAAAACTTAGATTTTTAAAATAATTTAAAAACACTTTATTGTAAAATATGTTTAACATTTAAATTTAGAAAAATTACTTTAATACTTAATTTAAAACAATACTTTAGAAATAATTAAAATAAGGTTACTTTATAAATATAAACTAGATTTTCTTGTTTAAACCAAAATACCAAATCATCTTTTAAATAATTACTACGACAATAGATTTAAAAAAAATACTTACTTTAGAATTTAAACATTTAGAAATAATAAATTTTCTAAAACATGCTTTTTAAATCAACATTAAACTTTTTCTTATATTTAAAAATTTACTTTGAAAACGTACTTGGCTATCTAGAGAAATATACTTCTCTTCACATTCTTCTTTAAATTTCCAATTTCAAACACTTGAATCAATTTTCAAATTGATTTCCAATTCACTTCCTTTTTATTCCAAAATCCATTAGTTTCAGATTTTATTCCTTAATTATGATTTAAAATATTTTTAACTGAAAATACCAATGTTAGATTTCTCAAATTACTTCTTTATCCTTTTAAATAAATTTGAACTTTAAATTTTAAAATGATCCTTAATTCCTTTAAAATAATATCACTTAATTTTACAATTCATTAATTTCTGTTTATTCAAAATCTTGTTTCTTTTCATACTCGAAGTTATTTGTTAGTATTTTAATATCACTTCCATTTCTTTTCTATTCATTCTTAATTTATTCAAATTTTCTATAATTATTTCGTTTACAAATTCACTTCTTTTATTTTCTTTCCAAAATCCAATTTATATATTTTTGGTAACTCATTATACTCAAATATATTCAATCAAACCATAGCATTCAATATTCCAATATAATTCATTATAGAATATTAAATAATCACAATAGATAATATTAAGTAATTTAAATAAATGTTGAGGAATCCAGTTGGATCCCTCCAACCTGTTTTCCCTGCATCCACAGATGTTAGCACAATATAAAATAACAATTCCACTTCGAGGCGGAATATCGCGGCATATGGGATTAAATATAACAACATCTGCTATTATGCGGCGCATAGCGTCTCATCCGCTATATAAATGCGAGAAATCAATCATTCCAAGATGTAATATATACTATAATATAGCACATCAATCAATTCAACCATTCAACCAATTATTTAAATTTAATCATTTAAATTAAAATTAAAATTCAACCGAGTGAGATTAACTCACCTTTGATTTTTAATTTGCAAATCCGATCCACACCGTCTTGTTTCTTCTCGATTTTAGACCTTGAATAACATCATACGGTATATTAATATTCGAACAATTCGAACAATTCAATCCGCCATTTTAAAAATTTTAATTCAGCCAATGATTTAGCTTTAAATTGGTGATTAAATTTTAAACAAATTTTCTTTCGAATAATTCTCTTAGTACGAAAATAAATTTCAATAGTTTTAATAAAATAAATTAATCACCAAACTCTTAATTTTAAAGGTAAAGTAGCAAAATAAAAATATGTAAATGTAAATTTATGTCTTTACGAACTACATATACATACCTTTATAGATTTGATAAAAAAAATCTAACTTATTTAAATTCTTTCAACATTTAAAATCTCCTTTTATTTGCCAAAATCTTCTATATATATTAATATTATCTATTTACTATTAATCTATTTAAAATAGAAATCTTAAACCTTACTGTAAAAATAAATTTTCTATTAAGCTATACTACCTCAATGTAAATTATTTAAACTAAAATAAAATCAAAATACCTTACTGTAAATTCTTATTTTCGGTTTCTTTTTTTTCAATATATATATAAATTTTTAGTCAATACTAAAATATAAACAGGAATAGATACCTCACTTCCTCTTCCTCCCCAAATCGTTCACTCCCCTACAAACCCATATGCATGGAAACCTCGTGCACGATTAACTGGGCAACCGTCGACTATCCAGAAATTGCCCATGAGTTCGCCTCGCCATCCCCACTCAGTCGAACCCCTTCACAACAGCTCCGCCTACCCAGATCGACATGTGACTGCTCGAGACCCCCTGCTACGGTACTTGGTGGCGATATCCCACACAGCGCCGCATATCACCAAACTTTGCTTGCTCCTGCACTTATCCTCCACGATCCCATATCCAGCTTTAGATTCAAACAACAATCCCTAAATCGACCTCAAATAGTAACGCTAGCTCCAACTGCCGATCGACCAATCTATTGCCTCCAAGATCAAGCGTCGTACCTCTCTATTCTTCAGCCAGATTAAAGGTCGAGATGTAACTAGAATTTAGAAAGTGATTTTGTAATTTTTCATTAAGTATATTGTAAGAAATCAATTTTTTTCCGAAGTTGCCAAGTTTTTTATTTTTTATTTTATTTTAACGTCTAAAGGAAGATAAGGATGAACGAATATAGGTGGAGGGGAGTGGTGTATAAGGGAAGGTTTGATCATTAATTTAAATTCAATTGGATTATCCTAGGCATTTACCAATCGTACGACCAAACGGTAGCTTCAAACACTGCGAAAATTGAAATCCGATAACAATATAATATTACGGATTCAATAGAACTGGTTTCGTCGAATTCCGAGACTGTGCCTCGGAAGGCTATTTTTAAATTCAATTTAAAACAATAAAATTTCAAAACTGAACAAATCAGTGTTAAATTCAATTTGACAACTTCTATTATTCTCAGTATTATCAATATAAATTTTATAATCGTTCGAATTATTTTTAACAGGCTTTAAACTCCAGATTCAACATTTTACTCAACTTTAAATTATTTAATTCAATAATTTAATTATCAAATAAATAGTGATATTTGAACTCAAGTTAAAATTAACTTTTAAATATTTATAATTAATTTAAATATCTCAATTTTAAATGCTTAAAAATTCTGGGTCGTCACATTCCTTCCCCCTTAAAAGAATTTCGTCCCCGAAATTACTAGTTAGAAAGAATAGTCCAATACCCGTTTACCTTTCCCAAAACCAACAATTCAACATCCTACCAATTATCTTTTATAGAAGACCCATTACCATTCTTACTAACTTCTCAACTCTCCCATAGTTTTCAACAACATCATTTACTTCATTTATTCAAATTTAAATTTGAATTCAAATTTAATCTATCAAAACTTTCCTCAAAAATTTTCTAACTCTCTAAATTTCCGAAAAATTTCGCCAGCGCCTCCTTTGCGTGGCTAGCATGGTACAACTACAAAAAGGTCTCTACGGGCTCCCAAATTCCAAATAAAACAAAATGCCAAGTGGCTCGATCAAAAACCCAATCAAATTTCATACAGAAATTTAAACACATACCTTTTGTCGAGCAATTAGAATTTATCTTCTGAAATCAAGACCAATTTTCTTTTCTTTTATAATACTTATATATCCTACATAGCAATAATATCCAATCACAACATTCAAAACATTTTATTGACTTCCTTACGAAATGTCAATACTTATTCATTCAAATATTAACTTAGAATATATCTGTAATATCAATTTCCAATTAAGAATTCATCATTCCTTTTTTATGTTCAGTATAAGCATTTAATATGCTTCTTTATTTAATGCTTCTTTATTTATTTTCACTTCACCACTTTAGTTTATATATACTTCTATTCATTTTGCCTTTACGATTCCATTTGAATTCAATTTGCTTCAATTTACTAATTGCTTTCAAATCTAAATACTTTCTCCAAATTTCCATTCATATTTCCATCTTCCAATTCTACTTAAATTCAATTTTGTCTTCAAACTTTGAATATTAAATTGTATTCGTCTTATCTCAACCTATATATAAATAACCATTTTCTTTTATTAGTTTCGCTTACTAATTTATTTAAAATTTCAAATAAAAGTTTACTTGCAACTTTTTCTTCCTTTAATTTCTTCAAACAAATTATTCAATTTCACTTTACTTTACTTACTCGCTTTTAAATTAGATTTCAACATTCAGTTTTTAAATCTATTTTCTTACTAATTTTAAATCCTTTGCCGTTAGTGAAAATTTTAAAAAAAATTCTAACTCCCAAAATTTTCAAAATTTTTGGCAGAGAATCCTTTGTACGGAGGAGCTTTTGCAATTTGACAAAAGATATAAATATATATACATCGACCCACACGGTCGGAAAAACCAAAAACAGTTCATATTTCCTGTTTTTATTGCGTAGGCGTACCTTGTTTAGCATTTATATGCAATCGGCTTATTATTTTGGCATTTAGCACAATCAATGTAACAACCCGCATATTTATCGATTGTATATTTAAATATTTTATTTAAATATTTCATCGTTAGTCGGATTATGGTCCGAAAAGCTACTTTTAGCAAACAGTCGAATTGGGACTCGAGACCCCTTCCATTGAGTTCAAAATGTCGTTTGCAACCTTTTTGAGTATAAACTTCGACATGTTTGGAGTAAGTTGATTTTTGCCACTTTTTCACTTAGGGCTTTGGGTTGGGTTCAGCCCACTAGACAACTTAATACCCCAAACTGAAACCCCCTCTTCATTCACTCCTCTTCCTCTACTTTTCAGTTCTAAAGAGAATAATGGGGGAAAAGAAAATGAATTAAAATCCTAAACCCTAGTTTTCATTTGCAAATCAAGTTCTAGCTCCAAATTCAAAGAAAAGCTTTGGTAAGTATCATCTTCATCTTCTCCAACTCCTTCTCTCTTGAATTTCAGAAATTCCTAAACCTAACTTTGGGAATGTTTCTCATTTAAGCTTAGATTCAAGCTTCTTGTGTTGAGATTGAAGTGTGGTTGATCTTCCCTTGTCTTCAAGCTTCTCATTCATTGTTTTTGGGTTCAAATGTGAGATTTTTATCTCACATCTATGCCTATATTTATCTTCGATTGTTGGGTATGAATTCCTAACACTTATTCTTGTGCAATTGCTTTTGGTTTGGATTGATTTGGTGAATATTCCAATTTTTAGTGTTTTGAGTTCAATTCTTTAAAAATCCTAACTTTGATGTTTTGATCATGTTTTTGGTGATGAATCGAAGAGCTTATATGGCCGGGTAGTCGATGGCATAAATCCTTAGTGCCGTTGCTCGACCAATTGCAATTCGAAAGGGATTGGTATTCATTAGATAGGCATGGGAGTGCTGGCAACAGGCTCCGGTCGACTGAGCTCAGGGTCCGGTCGACCGACCTGCTACCCGAGCACTTCCTGCCTCTGTTTTGGAAGCGCAGGTTACATGCTCCGGTCGACCGACCTGCTACCCGAGCACTTCCATCATTGGTTCAGTCAACCGACTCAGGGAGTCCGGTTGACCGACCTGCTCCTATTTGCCAATTATGCCTATATCGTCTATTTGTTTGAATTTCCAACTTTAATCGATTCGTGTTGTTTCCCTTTTGTTGTTATCATTTATTATCGACTTTGATGACATTTTCTTCGGGAATTTTCGGAAATATCCATTTTGATGGATTTGATATCGATTTCTTTGGACTTTATTCACGTCTTCGTATGTGAATTTTTATGATTGATTGTTTCTACAATCACTTCTATGATTTGTCACTTTTAAAATATAAAGGTTTTCAATACTAGTAGTGAATATCAAAACTCTTTCATCAAAACGATTTCAACACTATTTTAATACAAAGCTCGTTTATAAAACCATTTTCCAATCTATTAGTATATACAAACTTTTACCTCACTCGTATGAGAAATCTAATTAAACGACTTAGTAAAACGAGTGGTATGAAACGCTTGCGTTTACTTCTTTGGTTAATTCTTGGACTTGTTCGATTGAATCTCTTGTGACAATTTTCTAGTGGAAATCTACAATTTGTTCGTAAATATTTAAGTTAAGCTAGTAGTTATGGGACATGAAGCTAAGCTCGTATATTTACTAGCTTACTGTAATTGACACTTCTTGATGATCGATGATGATCATTTTATGGTTTAGACTAAAAATGTGCGATGTCTCTTTGTCCATATGGAGGACTGTACTTCATTTTATTGAGCTTCGTCTCAATTCTAGCATGGGTCGTATCTATTTAGGTGCGTCGATGTTTGTTTACTTAGTGGAGCAATCGGCTCAATAAGTCGGGGCATGGGACGTATCTTTCTAGGTGCGTCGATGTTCGTCTATGCATGAGACGTATCTTTCTAGGTGCGTCGATGTTCGAATTTGCATGGGGTGTATCTTTCTAGGTGCATCGATGTTAAACATTACATGGGGCATATCTTTCTAGATACGTCGATGTTGATTTATGCATAGGGCGTATCTTTCTAGGTACGTCGATGCTTATTTATGCATGGGGTGTATCTTTCTAGGTGCATCGATGCTAGACATTGCATGGGGTGTATCTTTCTAGGTGCATCGATGCTAGACATTACATGGGGTGTATCTATTTAGGTGCGTCGATGTTTGCCTTTGCATGGGTCGTACCTTTCTAGGTGCGACGATGTTTGACTGTGCATGGGGCGTATCTATTTAGGTGCGTCGATGTTCGCTTTATGGAATAGCGTTCCGTTTGGGATTGGCCATCCTTTTCTTGTGATTTCTGGATTTCTAATTGATGATTTCTGGAAATTATGTTTCACCTACTTTTACGATTGGCATTAATATGTATGTCATTTTTTATGGCTTGGTGAATTAAATAAAGAATATGACATTCTTTTTGGTGTTATGAGATTTTTGAGATATTGTATGACTTTTGTGGATTTTCTAATGTATACTTGTCGTAGTATGACATTTTTGGTTATCATACGTCTTTTTATTATATCTCTTATTATATCTCATTTTAACTGATAATTATAGCTAGACTGATCCGTTTATTATTTTCTTATTAAATAATACTCGGGTCAGACTGAGATTTTACAGGTGCTTCTGCTTGACTCCTTATCGGACCATCATCTGATCTTTTGGCTAACTACTCTAGTTTAGTAGTTCTTGGTTGTATACTATTGAGATATAGACTCCTTGATGTATACGTATTCTTTTGTCTAGCACTTGTATCTATTCTTTTTGATATTGTGGATCTTGTTTGACCACTACTCTGATGTACACTTTCATGTGTTATATTCATATCTATTTCCGCCTTTGTGATATGAATTATCTGTGACTGATTTGTGTTATGTTTATTTCTATATTTGTTTCCGAAGACATTATAGCCACTGTGTAGTAGCTTTGAGTTTGTGTCGGTATGTCGGATTTCCTCTTGAAAAGAATGCAAGTTATATTTTTATCTGGCATGCAATTATACAGATGGTCGCTCCTCAACAGCCTTATTCTCTGCACTAGTTGACAGCATTACACCGTAGTGTCCTTGGCTAGTGTGGGTATAGAGGTGGGGCGTCACAGCTTGGTATCGGAGCCAAACTTCGGAACAATGTAGAATAATCTAGCAAGGATTATTGTCCTAAGTCCATCTTAGGGGTCGAGCTTTAGTATTTAATTCGAGTCTTCGTACCGTCTAATCCTATTTTCTTTAATGATTCCTAGTTTTATCAATCAAAGTTGATTGAAATTCATTTTGTGAATAACTTTCTTCTTCTTCTTTCTTTCTTTCTTTCTTTCTTTAAGAAGAAGAAATGGTTGGATCTGGCAGTCCTAGCGTTGGTCAATCCATTAGCCCTTCTCTGAATGGCGCATTCATGTCTGCCCAACAACTTTTGGATCTTCTAAAGAATCAAAGGTTAATCTATACTTTGGGTAAGAACCCCGAAAAGATTTTACCTTTGAAACTTGAAGTTCCTTTTAATCAGCTTGTTGATATCACTCTTCGATATGAAGAGGCTGGTAAAGGAAGTGATAGTGATATTGGGATTTCCAAGAAGAGGCATATTAAGTTCACGAGCCCTAATCCCAATAAGAAAGTGAAGCAAGAAATTCCGGTAGCAAAGACTCCTACCTCTAGTCGTGGTCAATGCTACAATTGTGGTTCCACTGACCATTATGCAAGGGAGTGTCTGAAACCCCTCTTTTGTCGTTATTACAAAAATTCGGGTCACCATATAACTGCATGTCCCATACTTCAAAGTAAGAAAGAAGGAGAGCTCAATGCAGTGCAAGCTCCTAGTAACACTTCTCTTGGTCAAGGTATTTTTCATTCGATCCTTGATGTTATTGTTTTATTTCGTGATCTTCCTATTTGAGTTCTTTTTGATATGGGTTCATCTCATTATTTTTATATCAAGAGAACGTGTCGATTCTTTTTCTTTGAATATTTTTGGCTTGATGACTTCTTTGAGAATTGCGAATCTGGATGGTAGATCCGCAACACTCAATTTGCTTTTTATTGATGTCGAAATTATTTTATGTGATTTTTCTTTCCGAGCCGATTTTTTTACTTAGGCTTCGGAATTGATTTTTTCTGAAAGGATTGGCTTAATCATTGTGAAGCCCATATCCTATTTTACGAGTGGACTATTCATCTTCGACATTTTCTATCTGTTAAGCGGATTTCTATTTTTCTTTGTGATTCCAATTTCGAATTTTTTTGGTTGTATCGTTTTTATTCCTTAAGCCCACGTATAAGGAAAGTGTTATTTCTCTCATTCATGTAGTTTGAGAATTTTCTGATATTTCTGAGTTTGTCATAGGATTATCACCTAAGAAATCTTTTGTGTGGTGTTAAGGTCTTTTTAGTTCGACCTTGCCACCGATTTTCATTTGTACGAGTTGCGGGAGTTAGCGTTCCATGTACCGCATTCCGCACTCGTTATGATATTTATGAATAACTTATTACGTCATTCAGTTTGCCCATCTTGTTTCATCCATTTTATAAATCGAGTATTCTATGAATATCTCGATAATTCCATTCTTGTATTTATTGATTCTGGATGAAAATAGAAATTTAAAATTTTGCAAATCTTTTTCATAATATTTATTTATAAGTACAATTGGATTTTTGATCTTAAACGAGTAAAGAATATTCTCAAAACTTTTAAGAAACGTGTTTATCATATAGAAGATGGTTTTGTGATTGTATTGCCATTTAGTGTTTTAAGAATTTCGGTCGATGCGCTTGATCAACGTTATCGATAGGAATTTCCTAAAACGCTTTGATGAGTCAATCAGACACGATATATTACTTGTAAGAATGTAAATTTTTCTAAAAAGATTTTTACATTGAGATAATTGTAATTTTGAAAGTTTTAGCTTTTTGGGAAAGAAGATTATTTAAAAGAACTCTTTTTCGATACTCTTATTCTTGCGATTCCCGAAGGGAACCAAGACTTCATCTTTTGTACCGATGCTTATCGTATTGGTTTGAATGTCGTTCTCTTGCAAAAGAGAACGTCTTATCACTTGTGCTTCTACATCATTATAGCTTATCGAGACTAGATATGCCACTCATGATCTAGTGCTCGCGGCTATTGTTTTTACTTTTAGAATTTGGCATCATCATTTTTGAATGAGAAATTTGTTCTCTACCCCGATCATAAACCTTTAGAATATTTATTTTCTCATAAGGAACTTAAAGTTAGCTGGAGTTCCTTGCATCTTATGATCATAATAGTCTTTGTAAACTCCCGGAAGGGAAATCGTGTTGCCAATGCGTTTAGTCGTAAGCAACAAGTGGTTGATTCTTTGATGATGTCTGAATGGAATTATCTTTTTATCAAGTTCATCGGACGTTTTGATATACTTCATTTTATTGAGCTTTATCTCGTTCTTTTTATGGACTAGTGTCCGATGTTCTTTTATGGTGTTCGGTTCATTGGACGTACCGATTTTTTACTACGTCGTTGTTCTAAATTATTCGAGTTTCTAGTTTCTCGGGCGTACCGTTTCTATACTACGCCATTGCACCGGTTCAATTTTTCTGCTATCCTTGACGTTTTCCATGTTTTTAACTATGGAAATGCTTTTAGATTTTCATTTTTATTCTTAAGTCTGGTGTTATAGTAGGGATTGAAGTTTCACCAGATTTGACTTTTGAGCAACATTCTATTCGCATCATTGCTTTGGAGGTTGAGCGCCTTCAGAATAAAGATGTTCTTCTTGTGAAAGTTCAATGGTTCTCATATCCTAAGGATTTCTCTTGGAAATCCTGGGAATTCATCGAACGATCTCGTTCAGGCTTACCCTTTCGTGCTTTTTATGGTGAACTTCCTATTTCAAATTCCTTTTGTGTTGATATGCTTTTATGGTTGTTACTCTTTATTTTCTTCTTAAGTATTGCGAGGACGCAATTTCTTTAAGGAGAGGAGTCTGTAACAACCCGCGTATTTATCGATTGTATATTTAAATATTTTATTTAAATATTTCATCGTTAGTCAGATTATGGTCTGAAAAGCTAGTTTTAGCAAACAGTCGAATTGGGACTCGAGACCCCTTCCATTGAGTTCAAAATGTCGTTCACAACCTTTTTGAGTATAAGATTCGATATGTTTGGAGTAAGTTGATTTTTGCCACTTTTTCACTTAGGGCTTTGGGTCGGGTTCAGCCCACTAGCCAACTTAATACCCCAAACTGAAACCCCCTCTTCATTCACTCCCTCTTCCTTTACTTTTCAGTTCTAAAGAGAATAATGGAGGAAAAGAAAAAGAATTAAAATCCTAAACCCTAGTTTTCATTTGCAAATCAATTTCTAGCTCCAAATTCAAAGAGAAGCGTTGGTAAGTATCATATTCATCTTTTCCAACTCCTTCTCTCTTGAATTTCAGAAATTCCTAAACCTAACTTTGGGAATGTTTCTCTTTCAAGCTTAGATTCAAGCTTCTTATGTTGAGATTGAAGTGTGGTTGATCTTCCCTTGTCTTCAAGATTCTCATTCATTGTTTTTGGGTTCAAAGGTGAGATTTTTATCTCACATCTATGCTTATATTTATCTTCGATTGTTGGGTACGAATTCATAACACTTATTCTTGTGCAATTGCTTTTGGTTTGGATTGATATGGCGAATATTCCAATTTTTAGTGTTTTGAGTTCAATTCTTTAAAAATCCTAACTTTGATGTTTTGATCATGTTTTTGGTGATGAATCGAAGAGCTTATATGGAAGGGTAGTCGATGGCGTAAATCCTTAGTGTCGTTGCTCAACCGATTAAAATTCGGAAGGGATTGGCATTCATTAGATAGGCATGGGAGTGCTGGCAACAGGCTCCGGTCGACCGAGCTAAGGGTCCGGTCGACCGACCTGCTACCCGAGCACTTCCATCTTTGGTTCAGTCAACCGACTCAGGGAGTCCGGTTGACCGACCTGCTCCTATTTGCCAATTATGCATGTATCGTCTATTCGTTTGAATTTCCAACTTTAATCGATTCATGTTGTTTCCCTTTTGTTGTTATCATTTATTATAGACTTTGATGACATTTTCTTCGAGAATTTTCGAAAATATCCATTTTGATGGATTTGATATCTATTTCTGTGGATTTTATTCACGTCTTCGTATGTGAATTTTTATGATTGATTGTTTCTATAATCACTTCTATGATTAGTCACTTTTAAAATGTAAAGGTTTTCAATACTAGTAGTAAATATCAAAACTCTTTCGTCAAAACGATTTCAACACTATTTTAATACAAAGCTCGTTTATAAAACCGTTTTCCTATCTATTAGTATATACAAACCTTTACCTCACTCGTATGAGAAATCGAATTAAACGACTTAGTAAAACTAGTGGTATGAAACGCTTGCATTTACTTCGTTGGTTAATTCTTGGACTTGTTCGATTGAATCTCTTATGACAATTTTCTAGTGGAGATCTACAATTTGTTCGTAAATATTTAAGTTAAGCTAGTGGTCATGGGAGATGAAGCTAAGCTCATATATTTACTAACTTATTGTAATTGACACTTCTTGATGATCGACGATGATCATTTTATGGTTTAGACTAGCAATGTGCGATGTCTCTTTGTCCATATGGAGGACTGTACTTCATTTTATTGAGCTTCGTCTCATTTCTAGCATAGGTCGTATCTATTTAGGTGCGTCGATATTTGTTTACTTCGTGGAGCAATCGGCTCAATAAGTCGGGGCATGGGACGTATCTTTCTAGGTGCGTCGATGTTCGTCTATGCATGGGACGTATCTTTCTAGGTGCGTCGATGTTCGACTTTGCATGAGGTGCATCTTTCTAGGTGCATCGATGTTAGACATTACATGGGGCGTATCTTTCTAGATACGTTGATGTTGATTTATGCATGGGGCGTATCTTTCTAGGTACGTCGATGCTTATTTATGCATGGGGTGTATCTTTCTAGGTGCATCGATGCTAGACATTGCATGGGGTGTATCTTTCTAGGTGCATCGATGCTAGACATTACATGGGGTGTATCTATTTAGGTGCGTCGATGTTTGCCTTTGCATGGGTCGTACCTTTCTAGGTGCGACGATGTTTGACTGTGCATGGGGCGTATCTATTTAGGTGCGTCGATGTTCGCTTTATGGAATAGCGTTCCGTTTGGGATAGGCCATCCTTTTCTTGTGATTTCTGGATTTCTAATTGATGATTTCTGGAAATTATGTTTCACCTACTTTTACGATTGGCATTAATATGTATGTCATTTTTTATGGCTTGGTGAATTAAATAAAGAATATGACATTCTTTTTGATGTTATGAGATTTTTGAGATATTGTATGACTTTTGTGGATTTTCTAATGTATACTTGTCGTAGTATGACATTTTTGGTTATTATACGTCTTTTTATTATATCTCTTATTATATCTCATTTTCACTGATAATTATAGCTAGACTGATCCGTTTATTATTTTCTTATTAAATAATACTCGGGTCAGACTGAGATTTTATAGGCGCTACTGCTTGACTCCTTATCGGACCATCATCTGATCTTTTGGCTAACTACTCTAGTTTAGTAGTTCTTGGTTGTATACTATTGAGATATAGACTCCTTGATGTATACGTATTCTTTTGTCTAGCACTTGTATCTATTCATTTTGATATTGTGGATCTTGTTTGACCACTACTCTGATGTACACTTTCATGTGTTATATTCATATCTATTTTCGCCTTTGTGATATGAATTATCTGTGACTGATTTGTGTTATGTTTATTTCTATATTTGTTTCCGAAGGCATTATAGCCACTGTGTAGTAGCTTTGAGTTTGTGTCGGTATGTCGAATTTCCTCTTGAAAAGAATGCAAGTTATATTTTTATCTGGCATATTGGTACTCGCACAAAGCAATTATACAGATGGTCGCTCCTCAACAGCCTTATTCTCCGCGCTAGTTGACAGCATTACACCGTAGTGTCCTTGGCTAGTGTGGGTATAGAGGTGGGGCGTCACAATCAAATCCATCCATACGGCTTCCCTGAACCTGTACTTATTCAATTAAACTTGTAAGTACTAAATATATGCAATTTATTAACATTTCACTGATGTTCAAATAGCTAACACATAGATTTCATAAGTAATGCATGTGATATACATACATAAGTACATATGCAAGGTTTCGACACTAGTTTTAAATTGTTTGCATCCAAATTACATACCATTCCATTCAATTCATTTTTAAACGAAACGAACTCATATTCATTTCAATTGATGCCAAAATCAATTTATTAAACTGCTATAGATTCATATAATTTTGTTTACTTCCGTTTACGTCGAACGACCAATTTTCTAATGCAATTTGTCAATATTAATGTGAATAAATAATAACATAAGCTTTACAACCATTTAAATTGATTCCTCCTCAATTTACACTTAATCCCATCCCATTTTAATTTATTCACAAACTTTCATTGCATTTCTTTCATATCCAAAAAGTTTGATTCCAAACCATTTTATTATACACGACATCATCCCATGCTTCTATTAACTTTAAACTTAAGTTAATTTACTTCACTTCACTACCATTTCATAACTTAAGTTCATTCCCATTTTAATTTATTCATACTCGAATTGGATTTATTTTCATCTCAAATCATTTTTATTTTAATCCAATTCCATATAACTTCAATTCATATTTAATTCACTTACAATTCTAGGTTGAATTTCTATTTATAACTCAAGCTTCATTTCCAAACTCAATTATCTATTCACAATTCAATTCTAAGTTACTAATTTCGAGTTTCATTTCCATATTTCATTAATTAATTTATTATCAAATTAGTTCTCCCCTGGTTTAAATTCAATACTTGATTTTTAATCTCAGAATCTCTTCATTAAATTTCTTAAGTGCTATTTATTATATAATTCAAGTTTGGATTTTTTGTTTTATTTTCTAATTCATAAAAATATTTTTTTGGGTTCTATCCCACTTTTCAAATTTTATAAGTCACAACTTATTATTTTACACATTTCCATTCATTCTAGGCTTGAATATATTCATCTTTTATTTTTAACTCACGATTTACGCTTATTTATAGCCCAAGTATATTTTATTCTAAGGATTTTTAATTCTTTTATAAGTTATTCTAAATTATTTATTCCAACTTATTTCTTATCCAACTTACTTCCATTTATTCAGGTAAGAATCTGATTCCATTCAATAACACCGATAACTCGATTGAATTTTACTCCAATTCGATTTTATTTAACTAACCCCAGTTAAATCTTGTTACATACCATTCCTTTGAATTTTTGTTAAGCAAGGACTTAATTCAATTTAATATCATTCGTGACACAACTGACTTTTAATTCAATTCAAATCTAAATTTAACTAAATTTTATTTCTCAATATATGAGTCAAAACTTATTTATTTAAAAGCTTATATTACTCATTTGAGTCATTTCATCTTATAACCGAATTTCAGATTATATTCACTTACTAGCTTAAGGTATAAATTTTCATTTCACAATTATAATCATTTTATCTTTCAACTTTATATCCAATTTAATTCAATTTCAATTTTAATTTTATTTAACTTATCTCAAGTTAAATTCGGATATATTTTCTTCACTTTCATTCACTTAAGTTAAATTTTAATTCCCGGATTAAAATTTCCAATTTCTTCTTATTAATATCAACTTTACTTTATAAGTTCAATAGTTGATCCATTTATTCATTCACAAATTCATTTTCAACCAATAAAATTTATTTCCAAACATTAATTATTTTTATTCAAACTTAAGTTCAACATTCCGTTTCAATTCCCTTTTAAATTTTTATAAGCTTTCCCACTTAATTTAATCTAATTCTTCCTAAGTTAAATTTCCATTCCAAACAAATTTCAAACTTATATAAATTCCCAAATTTATTCTTTAAGCATTTCCAGTATATTTCCAGAGTTTTAAGCTATTGCTTAAACATTCCAAAATACTTTAAACCGACACCAGAGTTTTCAATAATCACATAAGTATTTCAAAATCCCTTTGAAATTATTTATATCCAAAATCCTTTAGTAAATTCAATTTATCTCTTTGAATTTCAGAACCAACCCAGTTTCGAAAACAATTCCAATTCAAAACAATTTGGTAGCAATTTCTCTCTCGGAAACTCAAAAATGAACATCGATGATGTTGTAGTCATCACCGACGTTATTTCGAGCAACTGAAAGAGTTCAATGCTTTTATCTATTTTAAAACCCTTTAAATATTTTAATTTCCAAATCTCTCTAGATTTCAAATCCGATTCAAAATATTTCTCAAATATATTTTATTTTTCCCAACCTTTTGAGAATCATTTTCAAATTTAAAGGAATCTAAATTTCCAAATTCCAAATCCCAAATCCTTTAAATTTATATTCAAGCATTACTTTGAAATTTTATCTTATTTTAATAACTAATCACACTATAATTCGCATTTATTGTTTACATTTACAAATTTCATTTGTATATGAATTTGTTTCTAGTTTTTAATTATGATTTCAATATCTTATTCAATTATGAATCACATTTACAAATCTCATTTATTTATTAATTTATTCCTTAATCTTTGGTTATAATTTTTAATTTCTTATTCAATTTTACACATTAATAATAATAACTTAATGTTATTATTCCTAACAATCAATCATCCATCAATAACTATAATAATTTACGAAAAATCATTTCTTTTTATATACAAAAATAATTTTGGGTAAAATTATCTCATTTACCCTATTTAAAACAATATTGTGTCGGTTTATCTTGTTTAAGAGTTCAAAAAAATCCCTATCGATAATATGGCATCCCACGTATCGACCAGAATCCATAAACACTCAACCGATAAGTCAACACAATATAAAACAATTTTATATTCACTAACAAATACGCGCTCATATCTATTAATATTCTCAAACTCATTCTAGAGTACTTCGGACTCTATTTAATGAGTCATCCCCACCAGAGCCAAGGTTATCACCAACCTAAGCTCAGATACCAAGTGTAACGACCCGCAAATTCGTACCCCTTGAGTCGACACCATTCTACATAAAACAACTCAAGTTGAACATAAATACGAACCATTAAGGTTAAAGAAGAAAAGGTAGAAGAAGAGAAAACAGAAAACAACAACAGAATCTAACCAACGCAGTGGAATAAAATATAATATATAATAACAGATCTTTACATAAAAGAAAACTATATCTGTTTTATACATACATTATCAGAGTACATCAACATCAATAACATACAACTGGAAACACAGTGGAATAATAATCAAATACGGAAGTACGTATCGCCATCCAGCTCATCTCGTGAGCTCCATAGCATCTTTTCCTGTATTCCATGATACTCGGTCTGACCCGAGCATTACAGTTAAATAACACCCGAGTCAGTCTGGATATACCAGCGTGAGTAAATCACACTCAAATTGATTATTAAAGTTTCAAAAAACCTTTTGAAAACAAAAGCATCTCGTAAGACCACGCCACAAATAAACATGTAGGGTTTTTACCTAACAATAGCTAAAACGTTTTTATATTAAAATCCTCTGATATTATAATAGGGTCTATATACAAATACTTATTAAAATAGCCGAAATTGATACATTCATTAAATTCCAGCTACTAGCCACAGAGTGGGTAATACAAACAAAACTCGTAAAAGGCGCGTAGGGAGAATGGATTTCTAGCTAATGACTAGGCACTAGGGTACCACCTATGACGGTACGTGGCCTAGATCACAGTACCGAGGATCACTCCGGACCCCCTACAACACAAGACCCGGACTACCCCTCCCTGGATAGTCTCGTGTAAGATCACCCCGCGGTTGTGATCATCAACCGCACCACTAAGCCGAAATAAAAAGGGACATCTAGACAGGGATGACTTACTCGAAAATGGGTGCTGCCCACCAAGCCTTGCTACATAACCCCTGATTTTCAGTCATTCCCGGTTGATGAGGCTTGAGGCTAAGCGTTACCTTTTTAGAACATATCCCTTAGAATGCCCATCGTCCACCTGACGATGTTCCGAAAGCATTCATCCATACAAGTCCGTCCCGGGTTCGAACGGAACCAAAGGAACTATTCCTACTACATCCATTTGGAAATATCCTCAGGATTAGTAGCGACTAGCCCTTGCATTTGACTGCTCCATCTTCGAATCCAAACTCGTTTCCCACGAAGGGTACAAACCGGATCGAAGTGGTTTTCGAGAAATAAATCTCGATCTCGGTCTCTTCGGAACAGTCAACGCATTTGGCCAATATTGATAGTCTGTTATTTAACTATCAATTAACATTCACAACATCCATCACACAATAAATAATTTCTCAAACTATTTATTTATCTCAAAATATCTTTGCAAGATATATTTCCAATTTCAACCCTTTGAAAACAATTTCAAACTATCTTCCTTTTACAGAATAAATTTCCCAAATAGTTTCTATTTCCTCTGAGATCACCAAGCGGAAAACTTAGATTTTTAAAATAATTTAAAAACACTTTATTGTAAAATATGTTTAACATTTAAATTTAGAAAAATTACTTTAATACTTAATTTAAAACAATACTTTAGAAATAATTAAAATACGGTTACTTTATAAATATAAACTAGATTTTCTTCTTTAAACCAAAATACCAAATCATCTTTTAAATAATTACTACAATAACAGATTTTAAAAAAGAAATACTTACTTTAGAATTTAAACATTTAGAAATAATAATTTTTCTAAAACATGCATTTTAAAACAACATTAAACTTTTATCTTATATTTAAAATTTTACTTTGAAAACATACTTGGCTATCTAGAGAAATATACTTCTCTTCAAAATCTTCTTTAAATTTCCAATTTCAAACACTTGAATTAATTTTCAAATTTATTTCCAATTCACTTCCTTTTTATTCCAAAATCCATTAGCTTCAGATTTTATTCCTAAATTATGATTTAAAATATTTTTAACTGAAAATACCAATGTTAGATTTCTCAAATTACTTCTTTATCCTTTTAAATAAATTTGAACTTTAAATTTTAAAATGATCCTTTATTCCTTTAAAATAATATCACTTAATTTTACAATTCATTAATTTCATTCAAAATCTAGTTTCTTTTCATACTCGAAGTTATTTGTTAGTATTTTAATATCACTTCCATTTCTTTTCAGTACATTCTTAATTTATTCAAATTTTCTATAATTATTTCTTTAAAAATTCACTTCTTTTATTTTCTTTCCAAAATCCAATTTATATATTTTTGATAACTCATTATACTCAAATATATTCAATCAAACCATAAAATTCAATATTCCAATATAATTCATCGTAGAATATTAAACAATCACAACAGAGAATATTAAATAATTTAAATAAATGTTGAGGAATCCAGTTGGATCCCTCCAACCTGTTTTCCCTGCATCCACAGATGTTAGAACAATATAAAATACCAATTCCACTTCGAGGTGGAATATCGTGGTATGTGGGATTAAATATAACAACATCCGCTATTATGCGGTGCATAGGGTCTCATCCGCTATATAAATGCGGGAAATCAATCGTTCCAAGATGTAATATATACTATAATATAGCACATCAATAATTCAACCATTCAACCAATTATTTAAATTTAATCATTTAAATTTAAATTTAAATTCAACCGAGTGAGATTAACTCACCTTTGATTTTTAATTTTCAAATCTGATCCACACCAGCTTGTTTCTTCTCGATTTTAGACCTTGAATAACATCATGCGGTATATTAATATTCGAATAATTCGAACAATTCAATCCACCATTTTAAAATTTTAAATTCAGCCAATGATTTTGCTTTAAATTGATGATTAAATTTTAAACAAATTTTCTTCCGAATAATTCTCTTAGTACAAAAATAAATTTCAATAGTTTTAATAAAATAAATTAATCACCAAACTCTTAATTTTAAAGGTAAAGTAGCAAAATAAAAATATGTAAATGTAAATTTGTGTCTTTACGAACTACATATACATACCTTTATAGATTGGATAAAAAAATCTAACTTATTTAAATTCTTTCAACATTTAAAATCTCCTTTTATTTGCCAAAATCTTCTATATATATTAATATTATCTGTTTACTGTTAATCTATTTAAAATAGAAATCTTAAACCTTACTGTAAAAATAAATTTTCTATTAAGCTATACTACCTCAATGTAAATTATTTAAACTAAAATAAAATCAAAATACCTTACTGTAAATTCTTATTTTCGGTTTCTTTTTTTTCAATATATATATAAATTTTTAATCAATACTAAAATATAAACAGGAATAGATACCTCACTGCCTCTTCCTCCCCAAATCGTTCACTCCCCTACAAACCCATATGCATGGAAACCTCGTGCACGATTAACTGGGCAACCGTCGACTATCCAGAAATTGCCCATGAGTTTGCCTCGCCATCCCCACTCAGTCGAACCCCTTCACAATA
Source organism: Allium cepa (assembly GCA_030765085.1). Taxonomy (NCBI): domain Eukaryota; kingdom Viridiplantae; phylum Streptophyta; class Magnoliopsida; order Asparagales; family Amaryllidaceae; genus Allium; species Allium cepa. The sequence goes on along the minus strand of CM060932.1, from coordinate 677,669,450 downwards.
GCTCCGCCTACCCAGATCGACATGTGACTGCTCGAGACCCCCTGCTACGGTACTTGGTGGCGATATCCCACACAGCGCCGCACATCACCAAACTTTGCTTGCTCCTGCGCTTATCCTCCACGATCCCAAATCCAGCTTTAGATTCAAACAACAATCCCTAAATCGAGCTCAAATAGCAACCCTATCTCCAACTGCCGATCGACCAATCTATCGCCTCCAAGAACAAGTGTCGCACCTCCCTATTCTTCAGCCAGATTAAAGGTCGAGATGTAACTAGAATTTAGAAAGTGGTTTTGTAATTTTTCATTAAGTATATTGTGAGAAATCAAAAAAAAATTCCGAAGTTGCCATAATTTTTATTTATTATATTTTATCGTCTAAAGGAAGATAAGGATGAACGAATATAGGTGGAGGGGAGTGGCGTATAAGGGAAGGTTTGACCATTAATTTAAATTCAATTAGATTATCCTAGGCATTTACCAATCGTACGACCAAACTGTAGCTTCAAACACTGCGAAAATTGAAATCCGATAACAATATAATATTACGGATTCAATAGAACTGGTTTCGTCGAATTCCGAGACTGTTCCTCGGAAGGCTATTTTTAAATTCAATTTAAAACAATAAAATTTCAAAACTGAACAAATCAGTGTTAAATTCAATTTGACAACTTCTATTATTCTCAGTATTATCAATATAAATTTTATAAGCCTTCAAATTATTTTTAACAGGCTTTAAACTCCAGATTCAACATTTTACTCAACTTCAAATTATTTAATTCAATAATTTAATTATCAAATAAATAGTTATATTTGAATTCAAGTTAAAATTAACTTTTAAATATTTACAATTAATTTAAATATCTCAATTTTAAATGCTTAAATATTCCGGGTCGTTACACAAGGTATTGAAATGAATTTTTATAAGTTACTTTTGAACATTAACAATTCTTATTTCGATATTTAAAAGATTGGAAAATGCATATTTTAACTATTTAAAATTATAAAGGTTTTTATTAATTAATACATTTTTTAAAATAAATATATTTCTTTCTAAACAAATTTGTGTGTCATGTTTGTTCTATTTCTATGTAATAAGAAATTTGAATAAACGGAGTTATAATGCAATCTGTTATATGACTTTCAGTAATATTTCTTCAGATATTCTTTGGACATGTTATATAAAATAATATGGTGTGAAATTCTATATAGGACATTTAGTAATATTATTTAGATTACTCTTTTAACTCATGGTATAGCATATTATTCTAGTTTAATTTACTAGGTGGTATGTGATGCCTGAGTTAGTATTAGTTCGATTACTTTCTGTGAGTAGACATCACTTAGTCAGGGTCGAATTATGGGATATTATGTTATGGTGATGCGAACTAAGAGCAAGTAGGTTGAGAGCCATAAGTATGTCTATTTGTTGTGTGTACGCTCCTATTATACAACATGTAGTAAGCCATGTTGGCTAGTATCCATCCTACCGGCTCGATTGCAAGGTCTCTCCCATAATCCATGACACATTTTTTGATGTGTATGCTTAAGAGCCAAGGCTGGAAGTCATTACCCAATGTCACATAAGCCAGTGGTCTATTACCATTAGAAGTACTTACAGGGTCGTGATCATCGCAAAGTGTAGTCTTACACTTGAGTAATATTGGGACACGATGGCTGTAAAGGTAAGTAAGAGTGTAGAAGTAGCACTTAGAGCATGCGAGGAAGGCTCCTAAAGCACGTTGAGAGCTATCAGTCTCATATTTAGTTATTATTGATGAGATGCTATAGAAATATATTTATTCACCTACATGAGATCATTATGTTTAAACCTGAGAGCTGATCAGATCATTTGTTGAGACTGGTGCCAAAATAGATATTTGTGACTATGAGCATATAGTATTGAGAGTCCAGATAACTGTCCATGATGCTGAGAGTTGAGTGGATTAGCAGAGGTCTTGAAGACCGTATGGTTATTTCATTTGTTGAGATCCAAGTCGATTACTATGAGGTTGAAAGTCTAGATGGTTATTTTTTATTATCGATATCTTAGATTATTCACGAGATCATGAGTCTGTGAAGTTATGTAACCCCATATGATTCGATTATATCGTCATAGAGGATAGTTAAAAGTACTGAGAGCACTAAATTGGACCATGTGTCTATCTTTTATATGGTTATCTAAGAGATGATTCTGGCTACTAAGGGTATGGCATATTTATGTTTCATGTATGTTTGGTTTGGGTGTTTGTTGTGTGTTTTTATATATGTTGAGTAAGGCAGACTCTGGGAAGTCTACTTTACGATTACCTGAGGGATTATCTTAGGTATAGGTATGTTCTTGCTCATATGGTACTTGATGATTTTTTGTGTTGATGATAGTTTGATGTGTCTGATATTTCACCCACTTTGATACTTCTTGATGTGTTATTTGATTACTTAATGATTAATGATGCGTTGTGCATGGTATGTGATGTGGTGTCATAAATATATTGAATTGTCTGCATTCCACATTAGGATAGATATAGTTGTTGCTATCTTTTGACACCCACTTTCTAGATGTAGTGTGATCCGTGTGTTATTTATATAATACTCGAGTTAGTTTGATACATTACAAGTTCATGGACAAAGAGACCAGATTGTTCATAGATGGAGGAAAGTTTATTGGTTGACTGGTGTACCATTATCTATTTTTCTAGCCTCAGGTATATCGATGATGTTGAGATGTGTGTATCGAACTTATACATTGTATATTTTAGAGATTGTGGGAGTTTGACCTATTTTATATCCCACTCAGACTTGTGTATATTCTTATTATATGTTATCGTTGCGTTAATGATTCGGTGTTCTCTACATATATTTTATATTGTGTTTTGTTAGACCCTAGAAATGCACATGTTTATTGCTGTGTGTAGATACTGTGTACGTATAGGTGAGTTGTTTATGATTTTTAAAATACGTACTAGTGTTAGCTAAAGGAAATATTCACATGTGACAGCTTAGTATCACCTCATTCTCCCTATTACCAAACAATATTGTTTAGTAATACTCTTCAGTAGTATGGGTATAGTAGTGGGGTGTTAAATTGTGTATCAGAGCGAGTTTAGAACAATACAGAGTCTAAGAGACACGGGTCTTAACCTTACATGGCACTTAGAGCCCCTATCATCGTGGGTGTGTGGCAGATTATTATTTATACTTAAGTAATAACGGAGTATATGATGATTAGTAGGGCAATCATCCAGGGATGGGTTTTTATTTTTCTTATTACATATTACATTTCTTCCATATTTTTCTCAGTGTAAGTCTCTATATGAGATATAGAGAAATTGATGGACGTGTATGAGGTATGAGTAAATTGTTCGACCAGTATTGTTGGCATGGATGATGAATTTTAGACCTCTGTATGGCTTTGAAGTAAGAATGGAGTTGTTTGGTTAGGGAAGTTATAAAGATCCTAATTCGAATCTTGTATTGAATACGTCACAGTTCCAAATTAGGATAAGATGAGATGAGTAAGAAAATCCAGCAGTGATCAGAGTTGTGCAGTAGAAACTGATTGATAGCTTTGCACCGGGGTTTGTTTGCTAGTTTGAAATGTGTGTATTGTTGTGTTAATGCATATTTGATATTATGGATGGATATTGTGTGAAAAATTACATTGTTGTTAACGGTTTATGAATTGAATATATATATATATATATGCAAATTTCAAAAATAAATATTTTTATACAAACAAGTACAAGATTTAATAAATTATGAATTTGATTTTTTAAAAGTGATTGAAATTTACATTTTTGAGTGATACTAGAGATTTTGATAAGGTAATAGTTTAAGGCAGGCTGAATATTAGTTTGAAAGAATTTGAAATTTTGGATGACAAATTTTAGTAATAATTTTGGAAAAAGATAGTTTTAAGGTAGAATAATATTTTAAAGCAAACATATTTTGTGATTAGAACCTTTTTAACTAAAGGCACATATTTTTATATAATAGTAGAAATTATTTTAGTTTTTGCAAATAATTGTTTTCATATAGAAAGTATATAAAAGCATTTAAATATATTTATTAAAAGAAATTTTTGAAGTTGATTTTCTGTTAATTTGTCCATTGTGTACTTTAAGGATTTTTGGTCGATGCGATCGATCAATGTTGTCGATAAAGATTTCTAAATACTAAGATAAGAAATTTGGATACAAAGTTTTGAAAAAAAATGCACTGTTTTGGAAAATGGAGTAATACTCTTTTGAAAAGAAGTGTAAAGTTTTTGGAAGTGTTATAAATAATATTTTGGAAAGTAACTAATGTTTTGCGATAAGTTAACTATCATTTTGGAAAAGTATATATTTGACGAAAAGTGCAAGTAATAATTTTTGAGAATAGATGTAAAATGTTTTGATGAAGAATATAACTTATATTTTGGTAAAATGAAGTAGCATGTTTTTGTTTAGTTTTTCATAAGTGCATTGAAATGTTTTAAACCATGCAAGTTATAGAATCTTTTAAGGAAATGATAGTGTCATATGTAATGTCTAACTTATAGTAGATAACATGATATATTTTTCTTATATTATATACGCTTTTATACAAAACATTAGTTGCTGGAGCAATTACAATCATGAATCAATTACCAAAGCAATTGCTAACTTTAACATGAACTGATAATATAATTTCTAACTTTAACATGAATTGATAATATATCCATCAAACACTGACAAAGAAATTTGTGTTTGAGCAATATAATATAGGTTTAATGAGTCGTCAAAATTATGCTCAAGAAATTGTTAGGTCGTATCAAATTTAATCCAATTTTAGCCTATTTTTAATTTTGGTGCCAACATTACATTGAATTATCTATATTTACAAAAACTAATTCATTTTTGCCAAAGTATTATGATTGGACTAGCAATTTAATTGCACTATTGGTGCACTATTTAATATTAAGTGAGTAACACCCGGGTCAGGCTGGAAACCAGCGTGAGTAAACCCACTATTGGTGCACTATTTAATATTAGATGACTTTTCAAATTGATAATTTGGTTGCCAATTAAATGTTTGACAATTAAAAAATGGATGGAGTTGCTGAAATGGAATTCATTTAACATATTTTGATTGTCTTATGTTTTATTTTCCAAAAGAAACTTGTTTTAGGATCATGAGAACTTCAATTTATTTTAATTTATTTCATTGCATGAGTCTTAAAAAAAGCGGCGATGGAAGAAATGAACATGTATATGCCTCGATTGATCAAGAGATACTATGTATGGTTGTTGGTCAAGAGTTAACAAAGTAGTATAATATGAAATGAAATTTTATGTTAAAAATATGACTTGTTTTGATTATAAATCTTCAAACATTAATCCATTTTCCATGATTTTAAGTTCACTAGAAACCCATGTCATTATAGAACCATTTTTGTTTTTAATGCGATGTAAACTTTTGAGGTTAACTTTGATTAAAACCTGAATTGAAATGGATGTTCATTGCTGTTCCAAAAATGCAAACTCCATAGAATAGCGTTGACTTCATTTGACCATAACTTTTGAATGATTTATCCGATGTCAATGATCTTGTCCATTTAAAAAACTAAAAATATAAGGAACAACTTTCATTTTAAGCGTTTCACAAAATTTTGTTGTTTTCTTGGCTAAAAATTGTGTGTTTATATAGTGGGCCTTACGCATTTTTTTATCATTTTCAGCTTTTACTTCCTATAGAAAAACCATCATAACTCAAGTTGTGCTTGACATTTTTGCAATTTGAAATTTGTTTTGGCAAGCTAGTACACTACGCTATAATTTACTCTTTGACATCATTGTCTAATTTTGTGTTTTTTTAAGAAAGTTTATCAAAATGTGGCCAAAAACTTGAACACTATGTTGCTTTGAAATTAGATGAAACATACCTATTGTATCTCTCTGTATGAAGCTAATGTGCAAATTGGAGTTGAGGTTAGGTATTCATGAAGCATATTTGGATTGTTTGGCGATGTTGGCTCGCTTTTAGCTCGCATAAAAGTAAGATAGCTCACTTAAATGCTAAAATAAAGTATGTTTTACATGTTTATTGATATATACATATTGGTATTGATTCCTTATGCTGGGATGTGTGTGTGTGTATAGTGATATGTTTGTGTTTTGATTTTTTTAAATGCTCTCTATGTAAAGTATACAATGTTAAAAAATTTCAAAAAATACGACACTTAGAAATATTTCACAAAAGTTTATTGTATGCGAAAAATAGAAAGTCAATGGATGAGTCTGTATAAAATATAGGATGCGATAAGTTAAGGAGAAGAGAAAGCCACATAGAGAGTTGAATAGTTTAAGTTTGATAGAAGATTGCGAATACAAAAAAAGTAAGGGTATGAGTTGTGTATGATGTCTTCCCTATAAGAAATTACGATGATGCAATTTTCATTTGGAGAAAGGTCTGTAACAATCCTGTTTTTTATGCCGTTAAATAAATGAATTTATAAAATAAAAAAAGTTCAAATCGATTTGTGATAATTAATATTTTGAAAATAAATTTTATCTTGTTAAATTCTATTTAATAAAAGATTTTTTTAATAAATTGAGTTAAATTAATAAATTCTTTTCATATAATATATTAAAATAAATAAATAAAATAATTAAAAATAAAATATTTTTAAAGGAATAAATAATTTTTATATGATTGAAATAGTTGAAAAACAAAATAAACAAATACCGAATTAGATACTGTTGTTCAATTATCGAAATATACTTTTTAGAGTGATGTGTGAATCAATTTAAATTAGATTAGAATTTATTTATGAATAAATAAAAGAACTATTTAGATGAAAAGAAAGAAATATAAGAGTCAATAGATGGGCGAATGAAAATTTAAAAGTATTCCTTGATAAATTAAAGCACAAGTGCATACCAAGACTATTTAAAATAAAGTATCCCACCCCTTTACTTCGATCAAATCTCAAAATGAAACCCTCATAATAGATTTTGCCCTAATTATCAAAATTGATTCACGCCGTTAAAAACAAAAGCACAAGCAATGATGCTCGCAATGGCACTGCCTGACATAGGAGAGAACCACGTAGCTGTTTTCGATGAAGTGATGAGTGTCGTGATGTGGTTGGAAGGGATGCAAGGAAAGGTACGAGACGTATTCGCATGTGAGATCGGCAGGCGATCGTCGGGCGATGTCTGCTTGATCAGAGGAGGCGATGTGACATGGGGTTGCTGGCAATGTTCCAAGCATGTTCGGTGAGCCTGGTTGCGACGATAGTGGGAACTGCGGCTGAAGGTGCAGGAGTATGGATGTAATCATCTGGTTTTGGTGGCAGTGCAAGTGATGTTAGGCTAGGGTCTGGAGATAAATTGTTTTAGGTCCTTTGGGGGTAGGCTGAAGCTAATTAATAAGTTTAGGGTAGCAATCGCTTAAGGTGAGTTTTATATTCACATTTATGTCCTTTTCCCTTTGCATGTTATGTATATTTACCCCATTTATTGATTGAAATTGGTTGAATAGATTTTTTAGGATATTGTATTGATTTTTGTGATATCGAATATGGTTGTGTTGATGGTGAAATTTATGTATGTTGGAACATCAAAACACAAAGGTGATGCTGTGTGATTGCATTATGATTTTAGTTTATTATATATTGTGCGTGCATTATATGGATGGCCGAAATTCGATGTAACTCGACTCGGTCCATGTCTGTGCAGTTAAAGTCCCACTAAAGCTTCGTAAAATCTCCACTGTAGCCTTAGTGCTCTTCGACCGCTGTGATATTTCAATCTAATATTATTAAACAGCAGATCCACTTTAAACCTCGCTATTTTCCACTACATCCGCTAAATCAATGTTTTTAACACCCATTTTAGCAACATTAGTATATGAAGGTTCATTTGACTAGTTTTTTTAAACCAAATCAATAAAGTTAGGGTAAAAATATAATTTTAAGGCATAAGTGCTCAATATAAGTTAGAAAAATATTGTATTCACCAAATCTAATCCATATAAATTATGACGATCTTTGTTTTTGTTATATTATATTAAAAAAAATATTTTTTTTCCTACACAAACTATGTGAGAATGAGAATAAAATCTATTTAAATATTTGATTTTATATCCAACGAAATTTTTTTCTCCTCCACTATTTTCTGCTATATCCTCATTTTATCCTCGTTATAACTTTTTGCACCTCTATCGCTCAGAACCACTAAGCGCTTTAACTGCACAAGGCAACACGACAAAAGTTATATTAATGATTGGTTGATAATTTTGACGAATTTCGCTCCATAATTTATATTTTACATGTTTTATTATTTTTTGTTTAAAATATTTTAGAAGGCTTTGGAAAATTGTATATGGGATTTTAAAATTGGATTGAAGTATATTTACAATTAATAAAAGTGGTTAGTAAATATAACGATCCATTGAAAATTGTTATGGCGTAAAAGTTCTCTTGAAAATGAAAATAGAGAATTTTCAATAGTACTGAAATGTATAGGATTTTTATAAATATAAATAAAAGGTTTTACTAAAATTTTCGAAAAGGAATTTCTTTGTAAAGTGTATGTTTAATAAAAAGGATTCAAGAAAAATTTCAAAAGGGAGATTTTGATTATCTAAATTTATTTTTTAGAGTTTTGTATCAAAAATGCCCATATATATATTGAATATACTTGGGAGAACCCGACGGACCAGTAAACTCCCAACGAGAAATAAATTGTGTATGTCCGCTTGAACTCATGGCATGCAAGATTGGAAATCCTTAAGATATCTAAATTAAAAAAAGGGTTTTAAATAATGATTTTTTGAGTAATAATTAGTTTTATAAGATATCTTTAAGATTTCAAGATATCAAAATGAATTTTCAAAAGTTATTTGTAAACACTAAAAATCCTTATTTTGATTTATAAAAATTGGAAAATAAGTATTTTAACTATTTAAAATTTATAAAGGGTTTTATTAATTATAATACATTTTTATAAATAAATATATTTCTTTTAGACAAATTTGTGTATCATGGTTGTCCTATTTCTATGTAATGAGAAATTTAAATAAACAGATTTATAATGCCATCTGGTACGGGACTATCGGTAATATTTTTTTGGATATTCTTTGGACTTCAATATATAGAATAATATTGTATGAAATTCTGTATTGTGAGGAATTTAACTAAATGGATTAGTAATACCATTTGGTATGGGACATTTGGTAATATTATTCCCTTTACTCTTGTGACTCATGATATATAATACAATGAGAGTGTAAGTTACGAGCATCGAGTAAACGAGCGAATAATATCATGTGGTATGGAATGCTTGAGCTGATATTTTCTCAATTACTTTGTGTAAGTTGACATCACTCGATCAGTGTTGAATATCGACGTATTATGTTTTGGAAATGAGAAATGAGAGTGAGCAGGCTAAGAGCCTTAAGTGTGTCTATTAATTGTGTGTATACTCTTAATATGTGGCATGGTGTAAACTAGATTAGCTAGTATCCTTCCTAGAAGCCTAATTGTGGGGTCGCTCACCAATTCCATGACACACTTTTTAATGTGTATGGCTGATAGCTACTACCACTCACAAAGGCAAGTTGTTTGTTACCATTAGGGGCACTTACAAGGTGATGACCATCGCATAGCATAGTCTTACACTTAATGGATATTGGATCATGATAGCTATCGAGGTAACTAAGACTATAAGAGTAGCACTGAGAACCTATGAGGAAGGCTCCTGGAGCGGGCTGAGAGCTGTTAGTCTCTCGTTTGGTTATTATTGATGAGATTCTAAGGCATATACTTATATACCTATATGAGATCATTGTGTTTATGGATGAGAGCTGATCAGATCATTTGTTAACACCAATGTTGAAATAGATGTTTATGATGTTGAGAGCACATACGACGAAAGTCCAGATAAGTACACATGATACTAAGAGTTGAGTGGACTGGTAGAGGTTTGAAAGGCTGCATGGTTATTTCATGGCCGAGAGCCAAGTCGATTGCTATGAGGTTAAAAGTCTACATGATTATTATGTGGTTATTGATTTCTTAGATTATTCATAAGACCATGAGTCTATGAAGTTGTGTAACCTCATATACATCGATTATACTACCATCGAGGATAGCTAGAGGTTGAGAACATGAAGTTGGAACCTGCACCTATCTTTTATATGATTATCTGAGAGATAACCCAGGCTACCGAGGGTATGCCTTATTTATCTTTCGTGTATGTTTGATTTGGGTGATTGTTATGTGTTTTTATATATGTTAAGTAAGACGGACTACGTATTTGTCTACTTTACGATTATTTAGAAGACAATCTTGAGCGTAGTTGTATGCTTTCCCATATGGTACTTGATGATCTTTCGTATTGATTACAATTGGATGTGTTTGATATTTCTCCCATTTTGATATTATACCTCTTGATGTATTATCTGTTATCTAATGATTGGGTGATGAGTTGTGTATGGTATGTGGTATGGTGTCATACATATACTGAGTTGTTTATATGCTACCTGGGGATATATAATTGGCTAACTTTTAACACCAACATTCTGGATATAGTTTAACCCATGTGTTATTCATATAATACTCGGGTCAGTCCAAGACATTGCAGGTTCAGGGACGAAGGGATCATATTGTTGTTGTTGGATGTGAACGGGGGCTAGTTTATTAGTTGACTATTGTACCATTATCTATTTTTGTATCCTCATGTATATTGATGATATTGAGATGTATTTAATAAATTTGTACATTGCATATTTTAGAGATAATGGGAGTTTGATCTATTTTATTTCCTACTCGGACTTGCATATATTTTTATTATATGGTATTGCTGCGTTAATGACTCTGTGTTCTCTATATTACTTGTTTTATATTATGTATTGTTCTATCCTGAATACGTATGTCTTTATTGCTTTGTGCCGATATTGTGTACATACAAGTAACTTGTTTATGATTTTTAAAATACATACTAGTGTTAGCCCAATAGAATATTCACGTGCAACAGCCCAATATCGCCTCATTCTCCATATTATCAGATGGTTTTTCCTAGTAATACTCTTTAGTGGTATGGGTATAGGGTGGGGTGTTACATTTGGTGTCAGAGTAGTTTAGACTAATACAAAGTATAAGAGACACAAGTCTTGACATTAAATAAGACTTAGAGTCCCTTTCCCTATGGTTGTGTTATAGATTTTTTTCATACTTATGTAATAGTTGAGTATACGATGATCACTGGGGAAATCATCCGAGGATGTGTTTTTATTTTTCTTATTACATATTATATTTCTTCTACCTTTTTCTGAGTGTAAGTCTCTATATGAGATGTAGAGAAATTGATGGACGTTGAATAGGTATGGGTAAATTAAGCGACCAGTAGTGTCAGCATAGAAGATGAATGTTAGACCTCTGTATGGCTTTGAAGTAAGAACAAAGTTATTTAGTTGGAGAAGTTATAAAGACCCTAATTTGAATCTTATATTGAATACTTCACAATTCTAAATTAGGATGAGACGAGATGATAAGAGGATCCAGTAGTGATTAGAATTGCGTGGCAGAAACTAATTGATAGCTTTGTGCTGAAGGTATTTGTTTGCTTTCTAAAATGTGTGTATTGTTGTATAAATGTCTATTTGGTATTATGGATGGATGGTGTGCGATAAATTGCATTGTTGTTAATGGTAGATGAATTGATTATATATCAAATTTCAAAAAATAATTATTTTTATACCAAAAAGCACATGATTTAATAAAATATGAATTTGATTTTTTGAAAGTGATTCAAAATTACATTTTTGAGCGATGTCTGAGATTTTGAAAAGGTAATAGTTTAAGGTAAGTTGAATAATAATTTGAAAGAAATTAAAATGTTGGATGCTAAACATTAGTAGTTATTTTGGAAAAAAATAGTTTGAAAGTAGAATAATATTTTAAAGCAAACATATTTCTTGATTAGAACCTTTTCAATCCAAGGTACATATCTTTTTATTATAATAGAAAATGGTTTTTTTTTCAAACAATTATTTTAATATGGAAAGTACGTGAAAGCATTTAAATATATTTATTTAAAGAAAATTTTGAAGCTGATTTCATGTTAAATTATCCATTGAGTGCTTTAAGAATTATGATCAATGCGCCTGATCAACATTATCTATAAGGATTCCTAAACACTAGGATGAGATATTTGAAGATAGATGGTGCTTGATAAAATACATGAAAAACAATAATGTATTCAAAATGAAAATGGGAGAAAAAAGATTTTCTTTCAATCTATTAGAGGACTACCAAACAGCATTTTCAAGTGCTGAAAGCAATACATAATTATGGCACAAAATACAGAGGCATTTCCACCATGATGGACTTCTATATATGCAGAAACATAAATTAGTGAAAGATGTTCCTTTGTTGGAAAAAAATTACCTGCTTATATAGCATGTCATTATAGAAAGCGAGGTAGAAAGTATTTTCCTCGAGCAACAAGGAAATCAACACACAAGATGCAATTAATACATATAGATGATGGAAGACGTCAAAAAATATCATCTTCAAATGGTAATAAGTACTATATTGTGTTTGTAGATGATTATACATGTTTTGCTGGATTTACTTTATCAAATAAAAATTTGAGGTTGCTAATGAATTTTGGAAATATAAAGTATTAGTAGAAAACCAAAGTGGTTGCAGATGCAGAAAATAAGGTCTGATAATGGGAAAGAATATGCAAATGACATTTTTGACAAGTTTTGCGAAGAATCTGACATTGAACATCAACTCGTAGCTCCTTACACATCACAACAAATGATGTAAGTGAGAATAAAATAAAAGCATTATGGATATGACATGATGTATGCTACATGAGAAGGAGCTGCAAAGAAGCTGCAAACACTATAGTTTTTATGCTGAATGGGTTGCCAATAAGAGTTTTATAGAAAAAACTCCATTGAAATTTGGTTTGGTTATAAACTAAATTTACAAAAATTAAAAACTTGACTAGCACCCAGTGGTCAAGTGATTCGGCTTTGGTGCGAGAGGTCACAAGTTTGAAACTTGCATAGCGTGATTCGAACATTTATTGACAAAGTGTGATTTGTGATATGTTGTAACTAAGCACCATTTCGAACTTTTGGCTGTCTTTATTTTATTATATGCCACATGTAAAAAGATACAAGCTTGATAAGAAAGAAGAACCATAAGTCTTTGTTGGATATAGTGATTATTCAAAGGCTGGCAGAATTTTCCAACCATAAAATTAAAAATTCTTGTAAGTAAAGATGTCACATTTGTGGAGGATGAGCAATGGAACTGGGAGGAGTCTAAAACGAAGCAATTAATAGCTCCACGACAATATTTTGATGATGGCGTTGATGATGTCTTAGTTAGAGGTACAAGGCTTTTATCTGATGTTTACGAAAGAAGTAATGTTGCTATTTTTGAATCTGTAGAATTTAAAGAGGTGGAGAAGGACGATAAGTAGATTCAAGAAATGAAAGAGGAGCTCAAAATAATTTTAAAAAATGATACTTGGAAGCGGTGGATAGGCTTCAACATAGAAACATCATTGGAGTCAAATAGGTTTACAGTACCAAGCTTAATGCAGATGGTTCAGTAAATAGATACAAAGCTAGATTAGTGGTGATGGAGAATACTCAAGTGTTTGGAGTGGATTTCTCAGAAAATTTCGCTCCAGTTGCATGCTGGGATACAATCAGGATGTAATTTGCTTTAGCAGCACAAAGGGGAGGGAAGACTTATCGGTTGGATGTAAAGTCTTTTATTAAATGGGCATCTTCAAGAAGAGATTTGTGTAGCGCAACTGGAACGATACCAAGTCAAAGGACGGAATGAGGAGGTCTACTTGTTGTAGAAAGCGTTATATGGTCTTAAACAAGCTCCTAGGACCTAGTACATCAGGATTGATGAACACCTTCAAAGTCTTTGATTTATTAAAAGTCCAAGTGAAGCTACATTATATATTAAAGGACTAGATGCTAATTAAATTACATTTTTTGTTTATGTTAATGATCTTCTTTTTTACAAGAAATAATGAGAAATTGATAAAGAAGTTTAAAGGTGAAATGTTCAAAGTGTTTGAGATGATAGACCTTGGATTGATGTCCTATTTCTTGGGTATGGAGGTGATGCAAGACCATGATGGAGCCTTTATAAGCCAAAAAATATACGCAAGGGAAATACAAAAAAAGCTTCATATTGAGGACTACACACTGATGAATGGGAAAGACAAATTTAGCAAAGATGATGGAGCGGAAAAGTTGATGAAAGGAAATATAGAGGTTTGATTAGTATCTTGATGTATATTACATCCACCAGACCATATATTATGTTTTTGCAGCAAGCTTGTTGCCAGATCATGCACTATGGAAGTGAAGTTCATTTTCAAGCTGTCAAAAGAATTGTAAGATATATCAAGGGCACAACAAATTATGGTATTAAATATTCTTACAATCAGAATTTTAAACTTTATGGTTTTCCTAATAGTGAATGGGCATGCTATACTAATGACATGAGAAGTACATCAAGTTTTGTTTCACTTTTGGATCAGGAATTTTTTCATGGTCCTTAAAGAAGCAAGATATGATAGCTCAAAGTATAGTAGAGGTTGAATATGTAGCAGCCAATTCTACAGTAAATTAAGGAATTTAGATCATAAAAATACTTGCAGATTTACATATGGAGCAGAATGAGCCAACATAGATTCATGTTGATAACCAAGCTGCAATTGAAATTCCAATGATCCTATTATCTTGGCAAGACTAAGCATTTCAAGATCAAGTTGTACCACTTAAGAGAAGTACAAAACTGTGGTGGAATTAAGGGAACGTTTGGCTCACGTCCTTGTTATGTTTAAAAATGGACAAAACATCTTCTCCAAAAAAGTTATAAATTACACCATGTTTTTCAATCCGCACAATTTTCTTCCCAAACTACTCCAAGCCACAGTAAATTGATTTCCGTGCAGTTTTTTTTGAAATGGTACTTAGATACAACATGTCATTGGGATAACAAACCACAAATCATGTGTCAAAAAATGTTCGAATAACGCTACACAAGTTTTGAACTTGTGACCTTCCGCACAGTTTTCTTCCCAACCCTCATTGATTTTTACAGCAAATCAACGACAAATTCATGTTCATCAATTCAACAATCTTATTTCTAACAAATCAATTTAAATAAGCATAAACAAATTCAATTTCAACATTTTAATTTCACATTCAAACAGCAAATTTGAACAATTAAATCAAATAGCAAAAAAAAAAAAATTATAAGAAAAAGAATCCTTCCTCAACAAAATTGCTAAACAACCTATTGTGTTCCCTCGCTTACAACTAGATTCAAGTCCAGCAAAAGTGAAAAAAATTCCTAGATTTACATGCAATTCACAATATTTGCAAAATTGGCTGTAATTATTCACAATAATTGCATGTATGTCTGTAATTATTCTGATTAATTGCTTATTCCTTAACAACTATTCATATAAAATAATTTCAATCCAAAAAAGGCATTTATAACTATAAACAATAGAATAAAGCATTTTAATTAAATTATGAAGATTAAGTTCATCTTTCTCTGCAATTATTTATAATAATTGCATTGTTTTCAGTAATTATTCTCAATAATTGCATTTATTTCTATAATTATTCTGATTAATTGCATTCATATTAGCAATTATTCATATGAAATCATTTCAATCCAAAAAAAACATTTATAAACGTAAATAACAAAATAAAGCATTGTGCTGAATAATTACTTACTTGTCAGCAATTATTCAAATAAATTCATTTTAATATATATATGCAATTATTCGGAATAATTGCTTACTTATTAGCAATTATTCACTTAAAATCATTTATATTCGTCTTTCTTTGAAATTGTGCATAATAATTGCAGAGATGTATGCAACTATTATAAATAATTACATGTGTGTGTGCAATTACTTTGAATAATTCCTTAATTACCAGCAATTATTCAACTAAAATCATTTCAATTCAGAAAAAAGCATCTATAACTGTAAATAATATAAAAAACATTTTATGTTAATAAAGAATATTATATACATTTTTCTGCAGTTATTCATAATAGTTGGGGAGATGTGTGCAATTATTCGTAATAATTGCATGTATGTCTGCAATTATGCTGAATGATTGTTTACTTGTTAGCAATTATTCAAATAAATTCATTTCAATGTACGTCTGTAATTATTCAGAATAATTGCTTACTTATTACCAATTATTCACTTAAAATCATTTGTATTATTCAATGTACATCTACAATTATTTCAATTCAAAAAAAAAAAATTGCAGCTCCAACATATATTATTACATTTTTTACTATAAATATTGATCATATCTGCAGTATTTTAATCAAATATTCTCAATATTTGCAGAGTTTTATGCAATTATTAAGAATATCTGCAGCAATAACTACAAGTTTTCAGAATCTTTGCATAAAAATAAGAAAATATTTGCTGAAAAACTCTTACATTTTTGTTTGTACAATTAGATGTCGGACTGCAAATATTGACAATATTTGGAGTATTTTATGCTTCTCAATATCTATAGATTTTTCTGCAAATATTGAGAATAATTGCAAAAAAACTACAAAATTGTAATATTTGCAGTATTTATGCACATATTATAAATATTTGCATAAAAACTTCAAATATTAAACTGCAATCATTTCCCATTATCATTAATGAATTTAAACATCGATACAACTCCAACAATCCATAAAAAAATCAACAATTCATATTTTGTAAAAAAGATCGATTCGTCTTCAAAGAGTTATACTTTTCAATTGAAATCGAGAAATAGACATTTGAAATCAACTAAAATCAGCTAATAAAAGAGCTTAACACAATTTTCAATTTGATTTGAAGAAACCGAAGAAGAAGAAGAAGAAGAAGAAGAATAACAGCTAGACATTGAAGTGTGGGGGTAATTTGGGAAAAAATAGCCGGAAACAATAATAAAGACATACAAAGTATAATTTTTTAGACAGAGATCCGCTGTAGATTAAGTTTAGTTTTAGGAATGTATTACCTAATATTCACTGAAATTAAACTACTTTATTGCAAGACTAAAGATCAAATTTCAAATGTCTTAACCAATCAAAAGCTAGGTTTGAAACGTTAAGGAACAAATTTTTATGGGAATTCTAACTTGAAACTACTCAAATCAAAACCTCAAAGTATAGTGGGAAATGAGATCATGGTAAGAAGTGCAAAACAACCAATCAATATTTCAATCCAATCCAAAACCAATCACGATCACAATCGCCAAACAAGCGACAAAAAATCAATGCGATAACGATAAAATAAATCACACACCGATTTATAATGGTTCTACTAACATCTTGTCAGTGTACATCCACTTTGAGAGAAATCCTTTATTAATACCAATGAGAAGAGTATAAGAGATTGATTACAATGATCGAAATTCAAATAGAATTGATTTGTGGAGAAGAGAATTGAAGAAAACTAGGTTTTGCTAAGCCCTAGTTAATTAAGGATAAACCCTTAATTAAACTCTTGTGGTCTCAGCTTTGAATCCTGGAAATAGCTTATATAGGAGAATAGAAACGTAGGCAAAATTTTAGAATTTCCCCTCCTAATATCACAAATCATCACACCAAGCCCGAGCTGAAAATAGACTATAAAATATCACAGACATCCGTCACTATATGACAAACATCTGTCATATGTTTGGGCAAACATCTCCTGCAACCATAGACTTTTATCTCAAAGTGACAGACATCTATCCCAAATCTCGAGTTCCAAAACCCTAAAGCAATAGATGTCTGTTACTCCACGACAGACGTCTGTGTTGTTGCTCCAAGCAACACTTCCCTTCTCTTCGCCGTAACTTCCTCCTCCGAGCTCCGATTTGCGAACTGCCTTCTACATCACCAAGCTAATTCCGACCACTTCAATTTCTCCATATAGTTTCGCCAAATTCAACATTCCACCTCGACACTATATCATTCTCCAACTCTAATGGTACCATACCATCATAATAATCGATAGCACCAACTATCACCACTTCTACCTTCAACCAAACAAACTTGAATACTTTCCCAATGAGCTCCGACAAGGCCACCGCCCATTGCACTCGATCAACGAGCTTAGGAAAAGCCCTCGCCTCTTAATGAAGTGTTGAAAACACCCAAATCCAAAACCGTCTCACCAAAAGACAAAAGCACTATGGAGTGTAAACTAGTACTCACCATGAAGATAGAACTACAATCTCTCACCGATACTCTTCATCATCCATAACCAAGCTCCTCCCTCAACCATGCCACCCTATGGCACCTAGCACTTCAACAAGCGAGTCAAGTTCGAGCAATGCTCAAACTTTTCAACCAATAATATCTTGGTGAACATATCAGCCACGTTATCCTTTGTGTGCACTTTCTGAAGATATACTTGCTTATTTTCATCCATGGCTACTAAGAATGACTCCCACTTCAATATACTTAGTCCATGAGCTAGACGCCAAATTTTCGGCCAAGTGAATAGCACTCTAGCTATCACATCGAACATCGATGCCATCATGCTCGAATCCTATTTGCGCCAAAATTGGTCACAAACATTCAGTCATCAATGAAAGCACCCGTTCACAATCATAGATCACAGATAGCATGTATGTAGAGAATATAAATGTGAAGAACACTCAAAATTAAAAGGAAAAGCAGTAGAAACACATGATTTATAGTGGTTCGGAGTTGTAGCCTACGTCCACTTTGAAGAATTGTTGTTTTATTGATTATCACTCACTGGTTACAAGAGTATAGAAGATAATAATCAAGTTACAATGGAGTTCTGCAGAGTAACAACGTAGAAAGAACCAAAAGATCCCTTTTCTAAAGCTCTCGGACTACTATTTATAGGGGTAGGCTGCAAATATCTCACTCAGATCATGATAGACTCCTTCTCTCACGTGGGCGGGCCCACATGATCGATCCCTGGTCGTTTCGACTCGATCCATGATCGATACGAACGAGATTCATATCAATCCGAATATTGCCCAATCGAGCCGAGATCCATCATGAACATTTCTGAGGTTGTACGCAAGCTCCTGTGAAAATTTAGTAGCATTTGGACTTGTAGATCTTGAGTTATGATCAATGCAAATTTGGGTTTGTGGAAGGCTGTCGAGTTCGCATCGCTTATGTTCGCATCGCTTCTAGGCACGTGATGACTGATGACGTGGAATCAACTTTTAGGATCGATCCACTTTATGCCAAGCGACTGAGTCTTTCACTTGAACGTTCTCTCTTCGTATCACACAATGCTTTCGTTTCAATGTTCTGTGCTCTAGTTGGTATCGATGTTATTGGTTTTATTTCGTATTGATATTTGGTATAGCCTAACTCTCTTCGTATCAATCGTCGGGTAGTTAGGTTTTTAGGTGTTGTTTCGTATCGAAGCGATATGAAACATCTTCAAATGATGGATATGAAATAGAGCGGACGTGATGGATACGAAGTGGAAGTAGTTCAATGGATATAAAGTAGGGAAGACATGATGGATATGAAATGGTGCTTGTAAGATGGATACAAACGAGATGTGAAAGGATACAAACCGATGTACACCTGATGTATACGAACCAATGTATACCTGATGGATTCGAATGAAACCGATACGAGGGAGGTGGAATGATGGATACGAATAAGAGCATTGCTAGACTTGCATCGATCATATCTTGAGCATACGAACTTTGATTGACTTGAAATTTAGAACGTTGGCTGTCATACTTTGACTGTTGTGTCATGTTAATTGTAGCTCGATCCAGATTCGGACAAAATTTACCAGTGTTTATAGTGAACTTTGTAGGTAATTGGTCGTCGGGACCGATTATCTTCCGTTTTTAGTCAATTTTTTGGTGTCACAGACTTGCCAAAAGGAGGGATAACACTTGCCCTCCAAAATATGCCTTACGATAGTAAGGTGTGTTTTGTAGTTCGATAAGCTGGATGTTCGTATCCTTATAATGTCCAGTAAGGAGGTTGATAATCTTACCTGATTTCGAATAGTGATCGTTTGTGATCGTATGCCATTTGGGGCAGTATGTGACCGTTCGAGATCAGATGCCGTTCGAGGTCAGTTGTGACCATTCACGATCGGGGTGTCGTTCATGGCGAACGATGACTGTTCGCTGTCGGGTGCCTTACGAGGCGTATTGTGACCGTTCGAGGTCGGGTGCCATTCGAAGCGAATTGTATGTGCCCGCGAGGGACTTAGTATCATTAATGTTGGATTTCATATTTGATTGAGTTTCCGAATTGTTTGTTATGGCGGTTTATCGCCAACTCAGAGCATGCCCGAGGACCGTTCGCAATCCTGTACATGTGTAAGTGACTTAGCCATTTTGGAATTACAAATACCAGATTTACATTCAAAATGAGTCTTACAACCAAAATGTTCAACCATATCAAGTCCAGATGCAAAGAATAGAAAACAAAATTAAAGCAGAGACGTCAAAGTGCAAACACTTATACTAATGTGGTTGATAATCATCTCAGAGCACGCCTAAGGACCGTTCATGATCCTGTACATGTGAAAGCGACTTAACCGCACTAGTGTGGAGTTTACGACTTATTCGTCTTTATTTCAATTAGTTGATGACAAGCTGATGCCTCGATCCTGAGTCGTCCCTAGTTGATGCAGATGGTAGTCGTTCTTGCTCCATCGTTGTTGCGTGCGTCCTAACGTATTGTAATAGCATGCCTTTTCGGATATACCCTTCTATCTCATCCCTCAAGTGCCTGCAATCATTTGTACTATGGCTTCTTAGTTCGTGGAATAAGCAGTACTTGTCTGACTTCCTCTCATCGTTGGTCGGATCCGTCCTCATTGGCCTCCAATAGGGAACCTGCCCCCTAGTGTCTTGGTAAATTCATTCCAAAGTCTCGTTCAACTCCATGTAAGAGGTGAATCTCAGTTCCTTTTGCGACTGCTTTGGTTCATCACCGCTATTATATTCCTTTAATTTCCCTTTATCTTTGCCTGAATCCTTTCCGGGCGGGCCTTTGCTTTTGACTGCATAAACATCAACTCCCTCTCCTTCCTTTCTCTCAGCATTTGTATCCTCTTATCGCGGAAACCTTTCTGCCTCATGGTAAAACTCTCCTAGATCCATAGGTAGATCTCTTGTCAATGAGTTCTTAAATTCTATGCCATCAGCTATGTCAGATACAGCTACCAGCAAAACCATGGATGGATCTGGTCGATCCATCGATGCTATCGCTGCATTGAATCGTGTCAGAAAATTCATCAAAGATTCCCCGGTTCTTTGCTTCAATGTTTTCATACTCATCACATTATTGGGTCTCGAAATGTGAACTTTGAACTGCCTCATAAACTTCTCAGTCAACTCGGTCCATGTTCCAACGGAGCCGCTCTCCAATTGCCTGAACCATAGTGCTGCTATGTCTGTCAAATACAATTGAAAACTGCGGGCCATGACCTCCTCCGATGCTCCAAGTACCTCCATGTGCCTCATATACCTCGTCAGATGAATAGCAGGATTGGTCCTTCCATCTTACGTCTCCAGTGTTAGTAGATTGAATTCTGGTGGATTCCTAGCCAGCTTAATTGCGGGAACGAAGGGGCTCCTTCTCACATCTTCCAGATCTCTATTCACTAGTCTGCCTCTCATGGCTCGTTTGACCACCTCCGCCTATCTGTCACTGTCGCCAAGCTGTAGTTCTTGTCTGTTGCCTTCGATCTCCCCCTCCCCACCCGAGTTCGCGAGGGAATTCTGGAATCTTCTCCCCTAAACGAGCATCCATTCCTCTATTAACGCCATGTTGAATAGTTCCAACTGGTATCCTGCCTGCGATAGGATTAACACGCTCCGTGGGAGTGCCCCCTAGCTCAGGGGCTGCTTTTGATGGTCCTGCTCTATTCTGAATCCTAGTTGCTCCATGCTTCCGATCCCTATCTCCAGCACCTCCCGCAGTGGCGTTCTCTTGATTCTGCACTCTAACTTTTCCAATTTGCTGGAGTAGGTTCTACATCATCTCATCCTGTCTTTTCAGCATCCCTTCCTGCATAGCTTCCATCATCTTTTCCATTTCATCCCTATCGATGAAAATTGTGGTCTAATTTGCTCCTGAGGAAGCCTCCTAACTTCCTTCTTGCTAACTCCTTTCTGCTCTCTGTCTCCTTATTGATTGTTTCGTCATACCTTTCCAGATCCAAGTCTTCAAGTTTTTAGATCCAAAATTCAAGTTGTAGAATCCCTGAATGCTAGCCTTCTCGGTGAAAGCACCAAAATGTTTGCACCAAAATTGGTCATAAACACCCAATCATTGATGAAAGCACCCGTCCACAATCACAGATCACCAATAGCAAGTATGTAGAGAATACAAATGTAAAGAACACTCAAATTAAAAAGGAAAGCAGTAGAAACACACGATTTATAGTGGTTTGGCGTCTTAGCCTATGTCCACTATGAAGAATTGTTGTTTTATTGATTAGCACTAGCTGGTTACAAGATTATAGATGATAATAATCAAGTTACAATGGAGTTCTGCAGAGTAACATTGTAGAAGAACCAAAAGATCCCTTTTCTGAAGCTTTTGGACTGCTATTTATAGGTGTAGGCTGCAAATATCCCGCTCAGATCTCGGTAGACTCCTTGTCTCACGTGGGTGGGTCCACATGATCGATCCTTGGTCATTTCGACTCGACCCATGATTGATACGAATGAGATTCTTATTAATCCAAATATTACCCAATCGAGCTGAGATCGATCATGAACATTCTTGAGGTTGTACGCAAGCTTCTGTGAAAATTTGGTAGCATTTGGACTTGTAGATCTTGAGTTACGATCGATGCAAATTTAGGTTTGTTGAAGGTTGTCGAGTTCGCATCGCTTCTATTCGCATTGCTTCTAGGCACGTGATGACTGATGACGTGGCACCAACTTTTAGGATCGATCCACTTTTCATGCCAAGCGACCGAGTCTTTCATTTGAGCATGCTCTCTTCGTATCGATGTTCTGTGCTCTACATCGTATCGATGTTATTGGTTTCATTTCGTATCGATATTTGGTATTGCCTGAGTCTCTTCGTATTGATCATCGAGTAGTTATTTTTTTAGGTGTTGTTTCATATCGAAGTAATATGAAACATCTTCAAATGATAGATACGAAACAGAGCGGACGCGATGAATACGAAGTGGAACTAGTTCGATGGATATGAAGTGGGGAAGACATGATGGATACAAAATAGTGGTTGTGGGATGGATACGAAAGAGATGTGAATGGATACAAACCGATTCACACCTGATGGATACAAACTGATGTATACCTGATGGATTCGAATGAAAACGCTACGAGGAAGGTGGAATGATGGATATGAATGAGAGCATTGCTAGATTTGCATCGATCATATCTTGTGCATACGAACTCTGATTGACTTGAAATTTGGAACATTGCTTTCATAGCTTTGATTGCCGTGTCATGTTAATTGTAGCTCGATCTGGATTCGGACAAAATTTACCAGCATCCATAGTGAACTTTGTAGGTAACCGGTCATCGAGAATGATTATCTTCCGTTTTCAGTCAATTCTTTGGTGTCACAGCCTTACCAAAAGGCGGGATAACAAATCCCAAGTCACACAACAATCGCCTCAAATAAAGTGCCTCATTTTCCGCCTCTACTGGGGCTATCAACTCCGCCTCCGTAGTGGACAAAACAACTACGGTCTGCAATATTGATCTCCAACTTTTGTTCATACCACCAAGTGTGAAGACATATCCAAAAGTTGTTTTTCTTTGATCCCTACCAACGATGTAGCCTGAATCATAGTAACCAACCAACTTGCAATTCATCCCCTTACTACAGCCAAAAACAAGACCATGAGATGATGTATCTCTAAGTTATCTCAATATAAGCTTCACAGCTTCCCAATGCGATTTCCCCGGATTAGCCATAAACTGACTAACCATCCCGATGGCATTTGCAATATCGAGTCTTGTACACACCATAGCATATGTTAAACTTCCAACCGCACTAGCATATGCACATTTTCCAATATAAGCCTTGTCTTTCTCTAAGATAGGTGATTTCTTACTCGAAAGCTTCATATGCAAAGGTAAAGGTGTATTTGACGCTTTTGCACTCTCCATGATAAACTGAAAAAGCTCTTTCTCTATATACTCCTTTTGAGTCAATTCCAACTCAAAACGCTTTCGATCCATTTCTATTTCCATGCCCAATATCATTTTTTCTTCTCGAAGATCCTTTATTTGAAACTCCGCTTTCAAACTCGTTTTAACTTGTTGATTACATTCTTATCCTTAGAAGCAGTGAGCATGTCGTCCACATACAAGAGTAAATACACTCAACAGTCATATTCCAACTTCTTGAAATATACACAAGCATTCTTGATGCTTCTATCAAAACCATATTCAAGCATAAAATGATCAAATCTCTTATACGATTGTCAAGGTGATTGGTTTAACCGTATAGCGATTTCTTTAACTTGCAAACCAAATTTGACTTACCATCCACAATAAAACCTTCTGGTTGCTCCATGTAGATGTCTTCATCCAAGTCACAATGTAAGAAGGTGGTTTTCACATCAAGTTGCTCCAACTCCAAGTCATGAATAGCAAAATAGTAAGTATATACAGATTGAAGTATGGCGCATAACCAGTGCGAATATCTCATCATACTCCTTCCCTTTCTTTGTGCAAACTCCTTAGCCACTAGCCTAGCTTTGTATCTCCCATCATCCTTCGCCTTGTATATCCATTTGCACCAATTAACATGGTTTCCATTAGGAAGTGGAACCAAATCACAAGTTTGATTCTTCAACAACGATTGCCTCTCTTCCTCCATGGAACAAATCCTCTTCGAGCTATCACTCGAATCCATGAAGTCGTCAAGTTCTATCAGCTCATCTTGGGCTACGTGAAGAGCATAGTCCAATTTACCATAAAAACTAATATAGTTCCAATCACCATATCTATCGGGTGGCCTTATAGCACGACAACCCACCCGACTAGCAATACCATCACCCAAACTCCTTTCGGCTCCACCTTGAACCGAATCCTCTCCAGAATCATGTACATCAGTAACACTACTAGAGGCACCCTATGGACTATATGATGTTACATCAACCGCTTCCTCCTCACAAGTATCTCCAACTACTCTACTCCTTGGACGAAAGATGGAAATAACTTTCTTCTTCGTTGATTCACCATGAATCAAATATGGAACATCCGATGAGCTCTCATTCTTCTTGAACAAAGCCGAATCATCAAAAGTAACGTGACGAGAATTCACAACCTTCTCCGTTTGCGGATTCCATATCCGATAGCCTTTTACACCATCTATATAACCAAGGAAAATCTCCTTGAAAGCTCTAAGCTCAAGCTTATCATTTCCTGGATCATGCACATAAACCGGACTACCAAACACATGAAGATAACTCAAGTCAATGCTCTTTCTCTTCCATACTTCCTCTAGAGTTTTGTTACCAATAACCGAGCACGAAATTTGATTAATAATATGCACTAAGGTTGACAAAGCTTCGGCCCAAAATCCCTTAGACCAACCCGATGTCAATCTCAAGCATCGAGCTTTCTCTAGTAGAGTACGGCTCATCCTTTTCGCAAAACCATTCGACTACGGATCTTCCGTTGTAGTAAAATACCTCTGAATACCATGATACTTACAAAACTCTAGGAACTCTTCGAAAACATACTCTCCGCCATTGTCAAAACTTAGAACCTTCAAAGACTTGTCACTCTCATTCCTAATTGAAGCTTTCCATGCTTTGAACTTTGCAAATGCCTTCTACTTTTCCTTCTTTACATACACCCATACATTTTGAGAAAAATCATCAATGAAAGAAATATAATAGCCAGCTCCCTCGAAAGAAGCTGTCGGTACCGGTCTCCAAACATCCGTGTGAATATACGCAAAAACCTTTCTCGAATCATGTTTTTCTTCACCGAATGAAACTTTAGTTTGCTTCCCCATGACACATTCCTTACAAAACTCTAGTTTGTTGAAAATCTCTCCATCGATCATCTCCCTCTTCCGAAAAATATCCAAACTCTTCTCCAAGACATGACCTAACCTCAATGCCTCAACCTAGTCGCATCTAAGCTATGGGAACTATCAACACCAACACAAGTTTCACCTTCTATAGTCACTCCTTGAAGCAAACCAACGCCATGAGCTATAGCACCTTTCATCACCACAAGCGCACCCTTCAAAACCCATAAGCTAACACTCTCAATAGTGATCTTACAACCTAAAGAATCCAGCTTCCTCAAAGAGATAAGAGACTTCCAAAGTATCGAAACATAACGTACATTAGTGAGAGGACAAACAGCTCCGTCAAACATCCAAATTTGCACGGAACCAATGCCTTTTACCTTATAAATAACACTATTACCATAACAATTGAATTTCCTTCTTTGTCAATATAAGAAGAAAAACAATTCATATTCGGAGTCGTATGATAAAAAGCCCCCCGAATTGAGCACCCATTCGCTACCCGAAACATCTGATGCTACTGTCATCAACACATTAATGTCTCCCTCACCAACTCCACTCTCCACCGCTATGGATGAAGATGCTACTTCCTTCTTTGCCTTCTCCTTGTCCGAACACTCATTCTTCCAATGACCGGGTTTCTTAGAAATATAACACTTGCCCTTTCTTTCCTTCGACTTTCAACTCCAACCGAGGTTCCTTGATTTAGAACGCCCACGGTTCTCCTTCTTCGCATATCTCTCCTTCTCCATATATAAACCATGACCACTACTAGCATGACTATTTCCATCACCCAACTCTTTCATTTAATCCCGCAACTTCTCACTAAGAAAACCCATTTTAACATCATCTAGAGTCAAAGTATTCTGGCTGTAGATCAAACTATTTAAGAAATCGGTATAACGGTCCGGCAATGAACACAAAAATATCATCGCCTTTTATTCTTCATCAATCATCAAATCTACGGTCTTCATCTTCATTAGCAAATCATCAAAGATATTCAAGTGCTCCATTAGCAAAGTACCTTCCTTCATCTTATAGGTGAAGAACGTTCGCAACAAGATCAAATGATTAGTTAGTGACTTCTTCATATACAACTCATCCAACTTGTCCCAAGTACCCTTAGCGGTAGTCTCACTATTAATTTCAGAGATAACATTCTCTCCCATAGAAAGTTGAAGTATAGTGAATGCCCACTCTTCCATTCTCTCTCTCTCAACATCTGAGATGTCCACTGGCGACAAATGTGTATCAAACACTACCCGATGCACTCGATTCCGCCTAAGAACCGCTTTCATCTTTCATTGCCACTATTCAAAATCATTATAGCTATTCCACTTGTCTATAACCAATTGTGATGCTGAAACCGCGTATGGTCCATGTACATACGACGCTACACCATTTGGATTAACCATTGAGGGACTACTCGAGGTATTATCTGATTCTGATATTTCCAGAACCGCTTACCAACACCAAAGCTCTGATACCAAACGCTGTGGAAATTCTAACTTGAGACCACTCAAATCAAAACCCCAAAGCACAACGAAAACGAGATCATGGTAAAAAGTTCTAAAACAACCAATCACAATCGCCAAATAAGCAACAGAAAATCAAAGCAATAACGGTAAAATAAATCACACACCGATTTATAGTGGTTCCACTAACATCATGTTAGTGTACATCCACTTTGAGAGAGAGAGACTTTATTAATACTAATAAATACCAATGAGAAGAGTACGAGAGATTGATAATAATGATCAAAGTTCTGATAGAATTGATTTGTGGATAAAATAATTGAAGAAAATTAGTTTTACTAAACCTTAGTTAATGGAGGATGAAAACCTTGATTGAACTCTTGCAGTCTCGGTCTCTGAATCCTAAAAATAGCTTATATAGGAGAATAGAAAACCTAAGCAAAATTCCAGAATTGCCTCTCGAATATCACAAATCACCACACCAAGCCCGAGCTAAAAATAGGCTAAAAAATATCACACTGTCATATATTTCGGGAAAATATCTCCTGAAACCACAGACGTCTGTCTCAAGTCTCGGGTTTCGAAACCCTGAAGCAATAGACATCTGTCACTCCACGACAGATGTCAGTGCTGCTGCTCCAAGCAGCACTTCCCTTCTCTTGACTATAACTTTCTTCTCTGAGCTCCGATTTGCGAACCGTCTTCTCCATTACCAAGCTACTTCCGACCAATTCAATTTTTCCGTATAGTATCACCAAAATTCAACACAAATTAGACCCCTTTAGCTACTAAGACAAGGAGGAATGTTGAAAATGTGCCTTAGTAACTTTGGTTTTGTATTTGTTAAATAATTGGTCATTATAAACCAAGTACTTAGGAATTTTAATTTTAAACGTGGCATGCTTTTAGGAAGATAATTTGTATTTTAGTTATGCTTTTTGACTCTATATAAATGCACTACATTGAATAATATGTATGTATCTTGAGTCATAAATAAAATAGATCTTTATTCTTTATTTTTCCTTTGCTATAAACCTTTTGCCTAAAAAACATATAATATGTTTATGTTCAATGCTGAACTCTGAATGTTGGATATTGGTTGTTGAAAATTGTTTGTTGAATACTTAAAATATTATCTGCTTGCCTTCATAAATCTTCTCCGCTGTGCATTTTTAAATAATCATTGAAAACGCAAAACATAAAATTCGTTTTTAAACCAAAACTATCTTTGTCTTTCGTATCCTTTTGGAAGTTTTTAAAAATTGAAAATAAGGATCTGCACCTTAAAGCAAAAAAACCAAAGGTTTCAGGAAACACCTTTGTTGATATTTTTGGTGAGAATATGCAGTATAGACTGCAATTATTTGTAGTGAAGAATACAAATATTTACAGTTCTAACTGCACATTTTTTGTAAAACAAATACGAGATTTTATGATACGTGTAACGCAAGTGATGTAAAAAATTCTTATAAATTTAAAAATTTTGCGTATTTCTGATAAAAATAAATTAAAAAGTATAAACAAAAAAATTGGAACAAAGTTTCGAAATGGTAACCTTGGTTACATTTTAAATTTTCACTTCGTAGTCGGACCAAGAGAGTGTTTTTATTTCAACTATTAATTAAGATTTGCACTGTATAATGCAAAAGTGTAGAACGCTCATTTTTCATTCAAAATAATGATAGGTGTGGAACCTCTTTTTGATAAGAGATGAAAACTTATAAATAACGTTTGAAAATATGTTCCATTTAATAAAGTCTAGATATGCTAGAAACATCAACGAGCAAAATTTAACTTTAAATTTGCATCAATCTCAACTTCCTTTTGAGTGACACCCATCTTTTTATCACATCTCTTTCGGCTGACACCCATCTTTTTATCACATCTCTTTTTGCTTAATATACAACATATAATATGCCCCCCTAACGGCTAACACAATTTTAATTTCATTGATATATGAAACTTTCTTCGAAGCTGTAGGCTCATTAAACTTCACTTGTAATGGATACGCGCCGGTCAGTAGCCAATGCATATGTACTCCTTTGAGGCCTTTGGGGATTGATCGAATTTGAATTTGAATGATTTTTGGTGGCTGCAGTGGGAAGTCATTCATAGGGTTTGTTGTTTCAAGAAAAAAGTTAGTTGTCCTTTTTTATGTGTTGTTATAAGAAAACTTTCTAACATGTAAATATAGTTTCTTTTTTTTTTAAATAGAAAACGTAACGTGCGTGCATTTTTGATAGAAAATGCTAGGTAACTGTATTTTTCTGATTTTTTAACTTTAAATTGTTTTGAAACTTTTCAAATTTTTGAAAAGCGTAGATTAGTTTGCGCTTTCTATAAGGAAAGCGTAAGCTAGTTTGCGTTTTTTGCTTTTGAAATTTTCTTTGAAATGTTCGAAATTTTAAAAAAAAATTAAAAGCGCAAGTTAATTTGCACTTTCTAACCGTTTACGCTTTTTGATTTAGAATTTCTTTTAAATTTTTAAATTTTTTAACAAACGCAAGTTAGCTTGCACTTTCTATCAGAAAAGCGCAAGCTAGTTTGCTTTTTTATATAGAAAAATTGAAACATAATTTACATACTCATTGATTGGGATATTTTTGTTGTACCAACGTCAAATAGAACTTTTCTGTGCAAATTAATATTCATTACCAAAATTAGACCCATTCGTTGACATAAATCCCGTTGAATAAATTCAGCTGCAGACGCATTAATTTTGAGAATTGTCGTAAATTTTTAGCAGGCTCTAACAAATGTATGGTCAACAGAAAAATTACTTCCGGCGTTCATCATCCAAAAAGGAGAATAATTCAGTGAAAAATTACTCAATCTTAAAACAATTAAAATGGTTCTAAATGCGATTATTTTCCAATTTTGTATAACTTTTGGTTCACAAAAATTGCATTATCTGTTCAGCATCGTAGTTTATCAAGGGACAATCTTTATTCACAATAGAGTTAAAAAATTATTCGTCTCTACCAAGTCAATACCAATGCATCGCTTCAAAATTTACGTGGCACTTTGTATACAGATTCTGGCATTACAAATGCCGAGTAGAAGCAACAACGAACAAATTATAAATCTTTGTTGCACAGCAATTCACATTTGCGTACCACATCAAAAGAAATCACTCAAAACATTAGATCCTCAAAAGGTAATTTAAAATGTACAAATTCTAGTTTAGGCAAAAGAAACTTATTTCAACTTTAAACCCCTTTGAAGACTTACTATAAAAATACAAATCCGTAACATATATTTATGCACTTTAAAAATACGCAACTGCAAAATAATTTTTTCCTTCTTAAAAATGTTCATGTACTTTGAAAATGCTTAATTTTTCATGGTGCATTTTAAAAGTGTGCAAACAAAAGACCTAATGTGATCAAGACCAAAAATATATTTTTATAATAAATCCGTAAGTAGGTCTAAAGTTGAATTTATCCTTTTTTTTTTTAGTAGGCCTAAAACTAAAATTTGTAAATTGAAAAATAGCAACATGCAACCAATATGAAAATTCACTTCACAAATAAGAATAAACAAAGTTCACACAAGCAAATTTGAAAGATTACATTAACCAAAGTTCAGAGAAATATAATCCAAACACAAAGTATTTACAGCAATCAAGAACGACTGACCACATGCATAAACAGAACTAAACGGTAGGGGCCGAGACAGGGGGATCATATTCGGTAGTATGAACTTGGCCATAAGTTCCTTTAGGATCACTGCCCTCCTCCTCCAAAAAGTCCTCCCTTGCGTTGTTGGTCAACATTTGGCAGACCAGCCAGAACAGAGCCGCGTCCAATGCAAGGAAGGCGGCTCCACCGAAGAGCCCAGTTTTGGCAGTTGCACAGTCAGTCTCAAGGTTGTGATGAACGTTGTTTGCTCTGTTCATTCCTTCTGTTATTGTTGCCCATAGCATCATTGCCCCCGCCAGTAATGTTGTGCCTCTGCATCATTTTTCTACTTATGTCATTTCAAAACCTGTGATTACAGACAGAATATGAGAACTTACATGGCAATGACGAAGAAGACAGCCAAAGCAGTTGAACGAAGCAAAACGTCCTTTGGAACAAGAACGCCTTTGTATGGGAAGAAGATGGAAGTGACACCAAGGACTGAAGATATAAGAAGGGCTACAACTGATACTGTTCCCAGTGGAACAGTTGGATCATTTGGAAATTTGCATATTACTACACCTTCTCCTTTTATGGGGATTCCTGCTGCTGGCTAAACCAGTGAAAAAATTACATAAAAAAATGTGTTTAGAAAACAGATTATGTAACATTAAACAAGAAACACATATGTGGAATGAAACTTGGTAAACTGAGCCAAAAATTGCATCAAACAAGTGAATATAGTGAGACCTTTTTATTTTCAGCAATTACACCAAATAAGAAGGCAGCTGAGCCAAAAATTGCAACTGCAAGTGCAAATTGAGACGACTTCACTGCCATTGCTTCAAACTAAGAGAGGGTACACAGAATTAATATGGCAATGCTCCTACAGAAGATCAATGGGATTAAACTATTGGTTAGATGATAGAAGATTGCATGCGCAACTTTCAAATATGTTATTAGGGGAAGCAGATTTTAAAATGCAAGATGGTCTCAAAAGTAACATAGCCAGAGATGAGGTGAAGTACTATAGCACGATTAGGTGCATTTGTGCCAAGATGAAGAAGTAAAGCTTAAACGGAGCTTAACAGCATAGAAGTTATCACAATTCAAGCCTTTACCCCCAACCAGTTGCTACTATTACTGGAAAATTTGGACTATGTCTATTACCTGGAAGTCAAATGTACCATACGCTCAAGTTTTCAAATGGTATAATTCATTCTGGCAATCGATCTAGGATTTAAAATCTGCTGTTTTCATATGGTATAATTCATTCTGGCAATCGATCTAGGATTTAAAATCTACTGTTGCTAAACCACAAACAACCCAACCAATTATATATCAGATTTAAACAGTTGCAAATCACATGGAAATTAATGTCACCATATTTTTCTATGGATGTCAACATGAGCGAACATGATCATCATAATGAATAGCAAACGACTGAATGAGGAATAGCCAATGTTAAACTTCTTTTATGATATATATATATATATATATATATATATATATATATATATATATATATAGGGTAGTGCCCTCTCACTTTGGGGCAAGAAACTTGATATGTTACAATATTTAATATAAAAATTAAAAATGCAGTTACTAATCTGAAGAGACCAAGCTATACAAATACTGAATACATTACACTAGTAAAAATATTTCTGGAAAAGAAGAACAAATATATGCTATTTAATTTAATTAGATGAATAAAACATTGGTTAACAAAAGTTATGCTTGATTAGACAATTTTTATTAATATTTAGTAAGTATCATGTAAAAGCTGCAATGAAATTTATTTATTGTCATATTTTTCTATATCAAGTGAGCATCTTACTAAAATTATTATTTTGATTAATCAAATCATAAATTTCTTACAATCTACTCTTCCATGCGTTAAATAGAGCAATTCAGACCGTGACATTGATCCGATTCATTAAAAATATACATACGCACCATTACAGAAACTTGATTGGCTATTTTGGTAATTGATTTAGGATGAAACAATAATGCAACCGCATGGTATGCAATCATAGCATGTATGAAAGCACTTGAGGTATTCTTGTATTCCAAATCTACTATCTAAAAATCATCCAATGCATTTTGGACGCTGTCGCCTGGGAATACATTTACAGATTTGAATATTTCATCAATGGTCTATATTCGTGTTATAGTCCTTTGTTTTTATTTTTCAGATTTGGTTTCTCTTTGTTGAGTTTTCAAATTTCCAGTGGAATCCAAATATTAAAATGTGTTGCAATCCTTTTCGATTCATCTCTGGAGCCTCGTTCAATAAAAAAATTTGATCGTAGGAATCAATAGAAAAGACAAATCCCCATTTCCTTCTAAACTCTTTGACAGAAGAAAGCAAAAAAAAATCTTGTCATTAACCAAAATAATTTAGCCAAGAATAAAAAAAATGCAATATATATAAATTAATTATACACACCTCAAATGATTTGATCTTCCAACTTTTATTCTTCAATCGTAAAAAATTGATTGAAGTGGATGATAAAAGTGGTAAAATATTTTACTGTTGTAGTTCTTTTCTTTACCAACTATATCCAGCTTGTTTCCAAATATAAGTTTGTGGGAGAGGACAAGAATTCAATTCCTTTTAATTATTCAATTAAAATATCCATGTAAGGATACATTAACTATTAGAGCATCTCCAACCGTGCATCCAATATTACATTTTGTAACATGTAAATACAAATAACTATCCAACAAAGAGTAGAAAATGTATTTGGTTACAAGTTCAATTAAAATGGTTACATATCTATAATTTGTTTGGGTGCATATTCAACAAATGTCCAAACTTTAGATGCATGTTCAACAAACGCCTGACATCATGTCGCTTGTTGAATAGACGTCTGATGCTTGGGTGCTGGTTCAATAACCGTCCAACTAAACCAAATAAATGCTTGTTTAACGAGCGCGTCTTCATGTGCTTGTTGAAGAAGCACTTGAAGACCAGGCGCTTGTCAAACAACCTGGTTTCCAAAGTTGTTCGAAATACAAATGCTTCACGTTTTGCAATATTAAAGGGGAAAAGGGTTGGAGATGCTCAAACTACGTAACCAAAAGAAAAACAACAAATCTATGCAAAAAATTGTCAATTATTAGGTATATCATACTAGTTAGCTATACTGATATGAGGATTTCAGAATTCAAAAACAGTGACCAACATTCTAAAATATAAGAATTTTAGACCTTTTCCTTCTTTAATTGTATCTACCTCACCAAAATCACAACTGGATAATAGTACTAAATCTAGTACGCCATTCCTGTTGATGAAACCAATTGAATCAAATAAAAGATCAATAATCTTGATATCAGTACAGACAAATTTGATGAACAAATTATCTGCAATTACAACAATTAATTGAGTTAACAAGTCAATAATTCAGTTAGGATTGAAGCGCAATTCACCAATCGAACACCATGTTAATACAACATCAATTCCAGATGAACTATTACAAAATACTCTATTCTAATCAGTCCAAAGAAATAAAATATCCTGATTTACGTAATCAAATAAAGATAAAAATTAAAGTAGTGGTTTACCTCCAGTCTTCCCAGATCTTTCCAGCTCAGGATTGTGAAGAGAAATAACGAAAAATAATAAATATATAACAGAAAAGAATGAGAGGAGGGCAATTCCTTAAATTATTTACTACTATATCCAAACATAAATTCGTTTGGCTGGCGGTGGAATCTATATAGAGTCTGATTTTACTAGGTGAATGTAGATTCAACAATAGCCGCCAAATTTAAATGAACAGATTGATTTTTGTTTTGAGTCAATCACGTTATCTTTAAGAGCGACAGCTAGGTCAGAAAATGAATGGGAAGTTTTTAATGAACGTAGCTGGCATTTTGGAGGATTAGGGAATGTTGCGTCTATTCGAAGACAAAGTCAAATATTAAGACCATTGAATTTTTTTTGTATTTACGGAAGGGGGAATTTAGGTACCAATTCAATGATGAATATTCTTTGTATCATCAATTGTGTTAATACCCTGTGTCTAAATAAACTTTCTCTTACGGAATTTTTAAACATTTTTATAAACGGTAACGTTTACTAAAGACACCGGATTCTGCGTTACAAGCCTCTATTTTTAATTAAAATGGACAAAACACCAGTACATAATAATTTATATAAAATTCCTACGTATTTATTTCTTTCATATGGGTCGCACCCTATTAATAATCAATTTTTAGAACGCAATAACTTTTTTAAGTTATCGAATTAACAAACCATTTTCACCGTTAAATCACAATTTTTATTATCATAAATATTAAGTATATGTAACAATCAAAATTTCAAAGCTCGTTCTTTTCAAACTCAAAATTTTAAAATTTTAATGCACTAATTTTTGAAATTTGAAATTTGAAATTATTTGAAAAAATGCACCTTTAAAAATTGCATTGTTATAATACAGTTCTTTTTTACTGCATTTCTTAAATGCGTTAGAAATTGCATTTTAGCGTGCAGCTTTTAACCATATTTAAAAAATTGCGGTTGTTATCCTGCTTTTTGATCAAAACTAGGATATCAACAAATTGATGGTTATCAGGATCAGAGATCGGTCTAAAACCAAGTTGTGGTCAATACCGCCAAAGTCGGAACGAGCTCCAATCGAGGCGAGATCGATAAGGAATGATACACAAGGCCCACTTCGAATTTTAGGTGAACCGGAGTTCATATGCTCGATTTATCGATGGATCAATATTCATGAAAAACTAGCTCGTGTTGATACTCTCGTATCGATCACTATGGATACAGATTTGGATTAATACATACTCTCGTATCGATCACTATGGATACAGATTTGGATTAATACATGCGCTTTACATTTGGTTTTGATCGATCGATATTCGTATCGATACAATTCATATTGATCAGGCAACTCTAGGAAGGATACAGGTTGATGGATGTGGATTGTTGTTTTCGTATCGATACATACGTATCGATCGAATGGATATGACAAAGCATGTTGAAGACCCGATACAGATTTGACTATGACTCGAGGAAAATGGTTTCGATCAATATACTTCCTACCGATCAAAGCTGGGATCGATACGAGGAATAAAACAACCGATGGATATGGAGGCAACTGCATTTGGAAGTATTTCGTATCGATCATTTGTATCGATCGATACGATAGAAGTGGTCAAAGACTAGAACGCATCGCATGGATCACAGCGCAAGACTCGAATAGATGGTAATCTGATGGATACGAACCTATGGTAACGAAATCATCAGCCTACACTTGCAAACTCGAACTTGGATCGATCATATCTCGCAATCTACACTTTGGAACTTCATGGAAAGTTGGAGAGCAAGGAGATTGCACTGTCATATTTCACCATAATCGATCTCAGCTGATTCTAACGTGAGGATTATCGATACGAAAGACTTATTGATTGATCCCAAAGCATGGAGGTAAGCCCCACCGATCTGCATACAGGGCCACATGGACCAAGAGACTTCTCTACCTATTTTCAGCAAGATCTTTGTAGATCTCCACTCATGAATAGAGAGAGTATGGCTCAAGAAAAGGGATCTTCTTCTCTCTACTCTCCCTTATCTTCAAGCTTTGCTAAACTCTACCATTTTAGCTATTGAATAGCACTCCAGTGTAACTATAATCACAGTATAAATGAATATAAAGAAAACTCTTGAAGTGGACATAGGCCGGAGATAGCCGAACTACTATAAACTTCTTGTGTTCATTACTTACTTGCTTTCATTTTCATTTATTGTTTCTTCACTTTATTACTCTTTGCATATAACTATCGTAAGATCTGTGATTGGATCTAACTGGATATTGGTGCTTTCACATATTTGGGGTCAGTGACCAATTTTGGCGCTAACACTTTGGTGCTTTCACTGAGAAGACTAGCACCCGCTACATCGGATTTGGAGTTCATATTTGAAAGCTAAGAGTTCGTATTTAAGAGGAATCATGGTAGCAAATAAGCTAGAAGGACTTTATCAGAAAGAAGCAATTAAGAGGGAAGTCAAGAGGCTTCCTCCGAAGCTAGAGCAGATCAGGCATACATCTACATCATAAGGGATGAGATGCAAAATATGATCGATTCCATGCAGGAACAATCGCTTAAAAGGCAAGAGGAGATGATGCAAATTCTTTTCAGACAATTTGGACAAGCAGGAGTAGCAAGAGCTGCCAGAGCATAGATCCACATAGCTAGATCAAAAGGACTTAATAGACAATCGGATGAAGCGGTCCAATAGGGGGCAGCCTCCAATCAGTAAACAACTACCAATTTGAATAGATCTGGACTCAAGGCACACCATCGTGTAATGTTGGACTTTCCATGAAGACAACAAAAACATGAAGAGTATGTGCCAGATTTCCCTCATAGACTTAAGGGGCAAGCTGAAGGAAATCAGAGACTGCCCCTGAATGACAACAACAGATTGGCAGAGATCATCAAACAAGCCATACGCGGGGGATTGATGAATAAGGATCTAGAGGATGTGAATAGAAGCCCGTTCACCCCCAACATTAGAAACACAAGGAACCTGCCAGACTTCAAGCTACCCACGTTAGATATGTACGATGGAAATTTGTATCCAACCACACATATGATGAGATACATCTGGCATATGGAAGTCTTAGGGGCATCCAATAAGGTAATAGCAAGATGTTTTCCATTATATATAACTGACTTGGCTACACTTTGGTTTAGGCAGCTAGATAATGCATCTATAAGGCATTGACCGAGCTTGTTGAACGGTTCATGAGGCAACTCAGGGTCCACATCACAAGACCTAAAAATGATATGACATTGGCGGCACTAAAGCAGAGGACCGTAGAGTCTTTGAGATATTTTTTGACTAGATTTAATGCAGCAGCGGCATCGATGGATCGGCCAGATCCATCCATGGTATTGATGGCGACTGTATTAGAAATAGCTGATAACATAGAATTCAAGGACTCATTAGCACGGGATCCACCACAGAACCTTGGGGAATTTTACCACGAGGCGGACCGGTTCTTGTGGCAAGAAGATGCACGGGCCAAAAAGCAAGATGTCAATGTTACTCAAGATGAGGGACCGTCTGGAGGAGGGTCCAAGGCAAACAACGGAAAGAGAAAAGTTGTTGATAGCTCCAATGTACCGAGACAACCTAAGAGGGAGCCAAGATTCTACTCCTACACTGAACTGACTCAAACTCTCGAACGAATATACTTAGAAACCGGGGGCAGGTTTCCTACCACAAGTCGATGAAGCGAGAACCCATTAATACTGAAAGGAGATCGGGAAGATATTGTGTATTCCATAAGTTAAATGGGAACAATACAAATGATTGCAGACATCTGAAAGATGTAATTGGAGATTATGTTAGGAATGGCCAGCTATCACAGTACGTAAGAGCCTGGAGAGCAGAGACAAAACAAGCACAACCCCCTCCTGCACCATCAGAAAACAGGAATAACCCTAGATCAGGGTCACATCTCGTCATTAGTTGAACGTGATGATAAGAGGCAGATTCAGGGCTTGAACATTGACCATATAACGGGTTTTTTCATTATGCTTCTCCAATAAAAGGGCTAAGTCACTTACATATGTACAGGATTATGAACAGTCCCTAGGCATGCTCTGATATGACGACAAACCGTCATGCCCCGAAAGGCACACACTACACTGTTTGGACATTTGTTTTCTTTATTTTCTATGGACATTTTGAACTCTGTTTATTTATTTGATTGAATTATTTGATTGTGAATCCACTCGAACATGGAACCTGATAAAGATAATCCCAAAATATCACCACGAGAGGAGAGATAGAATAATGTAAGCAAGCCCCCTCGTCAAAAACAATGAGTGGATTGGGCATATCTAAAGCCATGAATGACACTCAATCTCAAACGATCACATTCTGCTTTGAACAAGAATTCGACCTCGAACTATCACCATCTACCATGAAAGGTACTGGATCTCGAGCGATCACCCTCTGCTTTGAACAACACTCGATCATAAACGATCATCATCTGCTTTGAACAATCCTTCATCTCGATTGATCATTTTACGTCTTGAATGACATCGATCTCAAACAATCATATTGTACTTTGAACATCATTTGATCTTGAACGATTATGTCATGCCTCGCACGGTGCGCAGTCTTGAACAATCTCACTTCCTTAAACGACACTCGACCACGCACGGCCCTCATCCATCGTGGATGACTATCAGTCGAGAATGACTACCGCTCATTTTATGATAAAAACCCTACCTTGAACGGTCTCGTTTTTAACTAATGGTCATGCACGACCATGAATGATGATCTTGAGAATCAATGAATTGAATTGCAGGTCACATGTTTATAGCTATTCAAAGCACACCTTCCTACCGCAAGGCATGTTTTGGGAGGCAAATGTTACCCCGCTTTTTGGTCAAAGCCAGGATATCAACAAATTGACGGTTATCAGGATCGGAGATTGATCAAAAACCAAGCTATGATCGATAATGCAAAAGTTGGACCGAGCTCCAGTCGAGGCAAGATCGATAAGGAATGATACACAAGGCTTGGTAAGGCTACATTTCGAGTTTCAGGTCAATTGGAGTTCATATGCTCGAGTTATGGATGATCAATATTCATGAGAAACAGGCTCGTATCGCATATCGATCACTATGGATTTGGATTTGGATTAACATATGCGCTTAAATTTGGTTTGGATTGATCGATATTCATATCGATACATCTCGTATCGATACAATTCATATCGATCAAGCAGCTCCAAGAGGGATACAGGTTGATGGATGTGGATTGTTGTTTTCGTATCGATACATGCGTATCGATCGGGTGGATACAACAAAGCATGTTGAAGACCCGATATAGATTTGACTACGACTCGAAGAAAATGGTTATGATCGATACACTTCTACCAATCAAATCTGGGATTGATAGAGAAATAAAGCAACCGATGGATACGGAGGCAATTGCACTTGGAAGTATTTCGTATCGATCATTCGTATCGATCGATATGAAAGAAGCGGTCAAAGATAGTAATGCATCGCATGGATCACAACACAAGACTCGGATGGATGGTAATCTGATGGATACGAAATCATCAGCCTACAGTTGCAAGCTCGAACTTTGATTGATCATATCTCGCAATCTATACGTTGGAACTTCATGAAATTTGGAGAGCAAGGACTTTACACTGTCATCTTTCACCATGATAAATCTCAGCTGATTCTAACGTGGGGATTATCGATACGAAGGACATTGATTGATCCTAAAGCATGGATGTGGGCCCCACCGATCTGCATACGAGCCTACATGGACCAAGAGACTTCTCTGCCTAATTTTAACAAGATCTTTACAGAACTCCACCTATAAATAGAGAGAGCATGGCTCAAGAAAAGGGATCTTCTTCCCTCTGCTCTCCTTTATCTTCAAGCTTAGCTAAACTTTGCCATTTTAACTATTGAATATCACTCAATTGTAACTGTAATCACAATATAAAAGAATAAAAAAATTTCTTAAAGTGGACGTAGGCCAGAGATAGCTGAACCACTATAAAATTCTTGTGCTCTTTACTTACGTGCTTTCATTTTCATTTGTTGCTTCTTCACTTTATTAATCTTTACATATA
Organism: Allium cepa; assembly: GCA_030765085.1. Lineage (NCBI taxonomy): Eukaryota > Viridiplantae > Streptophyta > Magnoliopsida > Asparagales > Amaryllidaceae > Allium > Allium cepa. Next base: position 677,628,692 of record CM060932.1, on the reverse strand, counting down.
ACTATCATAAGATCTATGAATAGATCTACCTGGATATTGGTGCTTTCACACATTTGGGGTTAGTGACAAATTTTGACGCTAACACTTTGGTGCTTTCACCGAGAAGACTAGCACCCGCTACATCGGATTTGGATTTTAGATTTGGAAGCTAAGGGATCGGATCAAGGAGGAATTAAGGTTAGGCAATAAGCTAGAAGGACATTACCATGAAGGACCCATCAAGAGGGAAGTCAAGAGGCTTCCTCCGGAGATGGAGCAGATCAGGTATCCATCAACATCACAAGGGATGAGATGTAGACTATGATGGATTCCATGCAAGAACAGTTGCGGAAAAGGCAAGATGAGATGATGTAGAGTCTTCTCAGATAGTTTGGACAGGCAGGAGCAGAAGGAGCTGCTAGAGCACGGATCCATGGAGCTAGATCAGAAGGACTCAATAGATAATCAGATGGAGTGGTCCAACATGGGGCAGCCCCCAATCAGCAAACAACTACCAGTTGGATAGATGTGGACTCGAATGCACACCCCTGTGTAATGCTGGACCTGCCATGGAGACAGCACAACATGAAGAGTATATGCTAGATTCCCCTCGTTGACTTAAGGGGCAAACTGAAGGAAATCAAGGACTACCCCATAACGACAACGATAGATTGGCAGAGATCATCAGACAAACCATACGTAGAGGATTGACAAATAAGGATCTAGCGGATGTAAATAGAAGCCTGTTAACCTCTAACATCAGAAACGCAAGGAACCCTCCAGACTTCAAGCTACCCACATTGGATATGTACGATGGAAAGTCAGATCCAACCACACGTATCATGAGATACATCTGGCATATGGAAATCTTAGGGGCATCTAACAAGGTAATGGCAAGATGTTTTCCATTATATCTAAATGACTTGGCTACACTTTGGTTTAGGATGCTGGATAATGCATCTATAAGGACATGGACTGAGCTTGTTGAACGGTTCATGAGGCAACTCAGGGTCCACATCACAAAACCCAAAAATGTTATGAAATTGGCGGCACTAAAGCAGAGGACCGGAGAGTCCTTAAGAGAATTTTTAACCAGATTTAATGCCGCGGCGGCATCGATGGATCGGCCAGATCCATCAATTGTATTGATGGCGGCTGTATCAAGAATATATGACAACACATATTTCAAGGATTCATTAGCACGGGATCCACCACAGAACCTCAGGGAATTTTACCATGAGGCGGACATGTTCTTATGGAAAGAAGATGCATGGGCCAAAAAGCAAGATGCCAATGTTACTTAAGGTGAGGGACCGTCTAGAGGAGGGTCCAAGGCAAACAACGGAAAGAGAAAAGCTGTTGATAGCTATGATGTACCTAGACAACCTAAGAGGGAACCGAGATTCTCCTCCTACAATGAACTGACTCAAACTCCCGAACGAATATACTTAGAAAACCCGAGGGCAGGTTCCCTACCGCAAGCCGATGAAGCGAGAGCCCACTGATAGTGAAAGAATATCGGGAAGATATTGTGTGTTCCATGAGTCAAATGGACACAATACAAATGATAGCAGGCATCTGAAAGATGTAATTGAAGATCATGTTAGGAATGGTCGACTGTCAAAGTACGTAAGAGCTTGGAGAGTAGAGGCAGAATGGGCACAAGCCCTCCTGCACCATTAGAAAATAGAAATAAACCTAGATCGGGGTTACGTCTCATCATCAATTGAACGTGATGTTAAGGGGCAGGTTCAGGACTTGAACCTTGACTACATAACAAGTTTTTTCATATGCTTCTCTAATAAAACGGCTAATTTACTTACATGTATATGGGACTACGAACAGTTGCTAGGCATGCTCTGAGATGACGACAAGCCGCCATGCCACGAAAGGCACACACACTGCACTATTTGGTCATTTGTTTTCTTTATTTTCTATGGACATTTTGAACTCTATTTATTTATTTGATTGAATTATTTGATTGTGAACCCACTCGAGCATGGATTCTGATAAAGATAATCCCAAAATTTCACACTGAGAGGAGAGATATAATAATGTAAGAAAGCCCCCTCATCAGAAACAATGAGTGGATTAGGCATATCTAAAGCCATGAACGACACTAAATCTCGAACGATTACACTCTGCTTTGAACAAGCATTCGATCTCGAGTGATCACCATCCGCCATGAATGGTACTCGATCTTGAATGATCACCCTTTGCTTTGAATAGCACTCGATCACGAACGATCATCATCTGCTTTGAACAATCCTCGATCTCAAACGATCATTTTACGTCTTGAATGACATCCAATCTCTAAAAATCATATTGTGCTTCGAACAACATTTGATCTTGAACGATTATGTCACACCTTGAATGATGCACGATCGTAAACGATCTCATCTCACCTTGAACGACATTCGACCACACACAGCCCTCATCTGTCGTGGACGACTATCGGTCGCGAACGACTACCTCTCATCTTGTGATAAAACTCTACCTTGAACGGTCTCATTTTTAACTATTGGTCTTGAACGACCATGAATGAAGATCTTGAGAATCAATGAACTGAATTGCAGATCACAGGTTTACAGCTATTCAATACATGCCTTCCTACCACAAGGCATGTTTTTGGGGGCAAATGTTATCCTGCTTTTTGGTCATAGCCAGGATATCAACCAATAGATGGTTATCAGGATTAGAGGTCGATTGAAAATCAAGCTATGATCGATACTTCCAAAGTTGGACTGATTCCAATCGAGTCAAGATCGATAAGGAATGACACACAAGTCCCGGTGAGGCTACATTTCGAATTTCAGGTCAATCGGAGTTCATATGCTTGAGTTATAGATGGATCAATATTCATGAAAAACTAGCTCGTATCGATACTCTTGTATCGATCACTATGGATACAGATTTGGATTAACACATGAGCTTTACATTTGATTTGGATTGATTGACATTCATATCGATACATCTCGTATTGACAAACCTCGTGTCGATCAGGCAGCTCTAGGAAGGATACAGGTTGATAGATGTAGATTGTTGTTTTTGTATCAATACATGCATATCGGTCAGATGTATACGAAAAAGCATGTCGAAGACCTGATACAGATTTAACTATGACTCGAGGAAAATGGTTTCGATCGATACACTTCATGCCGATCAAAGCTAGGATCGATACGAGGAATAAAGAAAACGATGGATACGAAGGCAACTGCACTTGGAAGAATTTTGTATCGACCATTCATATCGATCGAAATGAAAGAAGCAGTCAAAGACTAGAACACATCGTATGGATCATGGTGCAAGACTTGGATGGATGGTAATCTAATGGATACGAACTGATGGATACGAACCTATGGATACGAAATCATCGGCCTACACTTGCAAACCCGAACTTGGATCGATCATATCTCACAATCTACACGTTAGAACTTCATGAAATTTGGAGAGCAAGGACTTTGCACTATCATCTTTCTCCATGATCGATCTTAGCTGATTCTAACGTGAGGATTATCGATACGAAGGACTTATTGATCTATCCCAAAGCATGGAGGTGGGCCCCACCGATCTACATATAGGCCCACATGGACCAAGAGACTTCTCTACCTAATTTTCAGCAAGATCTTTGCAGATCTCCACCTATAAATAGAGACAGTATGGCTCAAGAAAAGGGATCTCTTCTGTTTGCTCTCATTTATCTTCAAGCTTAGCTAAACTCTGACATTTTAGCTATTGAATAGCAATCTATTGTAACTGTAATAACAGTATAAAGGGATCTATGATTGGATCTACCTGAATATTTGTGCTTTCATATATTTGGAGTTAGTGACCAAATTTGGCGCTGATAGCAGTTAAAAACCGCATTATAATAATGTAGTTTTTAACTGCACTAGGTACAAATTTTTTTACTGCATTGCTAAAATATAGTTAAAATTGCACCGATTAAGTGAAATTTTAACTGTATTATTAAAATGCAGTTAAAACTGCTATGCGAAATTATGTTTTTCAAATTTTTATTTTTAGGTATCAACAACAGATCTCATTGTATGTTTATCAAATTTGTGATTCAATGGTGAAAAAGATTCTTAAATCCGATTAATCTAGAAAAGTTATTACATTTTAAAGATTGAAATTAATGAGTTGGCGAAAGATAATAATTATCGGGTGTGGTGTTAGAGGAGCAGAACCTAATTTATATTATTAGTGACTAAAGGATCTGCTTTATAATTCAATTATGAAATAGAGACCTAAGATTAATATTCTATAAAGATATCCTATGAATATATAGTGGCAAACTCTACTCATATATAAAAATTCATCGAATATATATCACTGTGTTAAGAAATTTTATTATTAAAAATTATCCTTCCTCTAAATTGGTTTTTATTGTTTCTCTTGTAGACCATCAAATAAAAACATTAACATTATGATAATTGATCAACTCTTTATATTTTTTTATGAAAAAGTTAATTAAATTTTTACAATGAAACCTAAAATATCAATCAAGACAACTTCTATAACTAACCAAAGTACTTAATTTTTTAAATATTCCAAGAAAAAAGTTTATAATTATAGTTGATTTTGTTAAAATTAATAAATTTAAAAAATAGAGAAGTAAAAATATACTGCTAAACATCAAAGTTTATTTCTTTGAATTTAAACTAAATTTAGTGCTGGTTTTGTATAAATAAGTTTCAAGTTTTGAAGAGGGAAGATGATAAAGATGAAAATAAGGATAATTTTGTAAAAGAGTTGGTGTACTTAAAGTAATTTTTGGTGTATATTAGTTTATTATATTTTTTGATGTATCTTAAGAGATTATTGGTGTATGAACATAATTACCATATATGGATGTGAATTATGTAAATATTTAATTTATTTCATAATTATTAGTGTATTTATATTGGCAGAGTCGACCATTGGCCATCAACTTTTATTACTTCAGATAAAACGCAAATTATTTTATATTTTGGTTTTCCATTTAATGTTTAAAGTGCTCGTAATATTTAAATAGTTCCATATGAGACTAACTTATTAGTAATGTACAACATTTAGCTCTAAGGTGAGAAGTGGTCAAAGATGTAAGTTAATGAGAACAATGGAAATCAAAAGGAAAATATATGAACTTTTTTTAATACAAAAAAGATCAAGGTAGAATCAATAAACATGAGCAGACAAATAGCGGAGTCATATTCATAATTAGTACTTTTATATTTATATGAGGCCCATGCTATTTACAATCGAACATTTTCCTTTCACATTACAAAAAAATTCCAAATTCCAACACCCTCTGTTCCTCTTTCACACCATACCACTTTATTATTTTGCCCCTTTTTCTACTATTATTTTATTTTATCTTAATTTTTTTCCACCTTGCTAGGAGGGAGCTGGGTCATAACATTTCCCACCTCGAGCCAAGCATGGGTATCAAAGAATACCATGCCAACTTTGGATGTGAGTTTAACTTGTACCCTCATTTGTGATGAATGCGGTTTTCTTGAAAAAAAATAACACAGTTACCGACGATAAGCATGGATGTTATTGTTATCCACATTACCTGTATGTGAGAGTGTTGTTATCACCCACGCCCACTATTAGCGGGGTGTTGTTACAACCCACACTTGCGAGGGAAGGGTGACTGAAGCGTTTTTTATTTATGGACCCGGTTTTGATTAAATTTACCGTTAACCCAAAAGGAGATAAATGAGTATATAAATATGATTTTTTTCAAAGAAATAGTGGATGTATAGTAAAAATCATGGTATAAAGAGAATTGGTCATTATATAATTCATATGGACTTGATGAAGATAACGAGGGCAAAAATGTCCAAGTATTCAAATACTAAAAAGCTGTCATTGTTGATATAAAAAGAAGAATATAGCCATTTGAATATATCAATATAGCTCTTTGCATCATGTTAAGATTATTGTTTTTCAGTGAAAAAATAGAAAAATATTATTAAAACGCAAATAAATGACCAATAGATTAGTTGTGTTAATGAATATTGTTTGTATGTTAAGATATGTCAAAATATTCTTTTATTATTATTATTATTATTATTATTATTATTATTTATTTGGGCTTCAGTAATATGATTATAAATACTAGTCATGAATTGTATAAACGTATCAAGCAATAATAGAGACTATTAGTCAATACTTTCAGCTGTAGATTGAGGAGCCATAGAGGAGGAGGAAGCCTCAAGCGTTCCGGTATTCGTCGGGTTGTCGATATTATTATCGTCCTCACAAAAAGGACCAATATAAACAAGATTGGATTTAATTAAACTATAAGTATTAAAAAAGTAGATTAAAATGGTACGCATTCAACAAAAACAACATTTCAAGACAAATATTTTTTTTGAATAATTGGCTCAAAATATTTGTACCTCTTTTTACTCTCACCGTAGCCAAGAAAAATCTTTATTTTGTTTTATATTCATATGTTTTCAGATTTAAGGTTAAATTTTTTTATGAAGTTTTGGATGATGATATGCTTAAATTATTATATGTTTGATTTAAACCAATTTATTTACATATGAATTCACACGGTTTTAGGGCAAAACCGATTGTTATTGAATTTAGAATGCCATGGAAGTATTATATGTTAGGTAAAATATGATTTTAAAGATGAGTTTCAATTTTCATAATTTTCCAAGCTATGGAAAATTTATTATGAATTTCTAAAGGAAAATATGATGTATTTGTTAAAATTTTGTTTCGATTATCAGGAAAAAATTGGGTCTGAAATTTTAATATGTTAGATAACATGATGAAACTGAATTTTTGTGCTTTTTGGGAATTTTTCCTAATTGATTTGCTATGAAAAATAAATTATTTTAAAAGAAGGACTTATTTGCAATATTGGTTTTTCTTAATGGAAGGGCTTAAATGTTAATTTTTCCATTGATTTAGATCTAATATATGCGGCAGTTATTTTGTAAAGTATTTGAAAAGCTTTAAGGCAGCTAATTAAAAAATTACACATAAGCAGGTTAGTTAAATTACTAAAAATGATCATGATTTCAGCCTTTAATCGGAAAAGAGGGTTCCACCTCCATTAGTAGTACCTTTCGACTCCAGTGCTTCCGCTCTAACTCAGTTGAAACCAACCCAACCGATACCAATACCAATACACAAGGTATCACTTAGATGGTACGCAGTGGATTGGAGGAATGGCGGTGTAATGACCCGAAATTTTCGACCTCAAAAATTCGACACTAATATGTTCACTGTAGAAGTGCCAAGCAATCGAATGCCAGAAATCCCAGATTGTTAGGGTAGAGAAGAAAAGAGGTAGAAGAAGAAACAGAAACAGAAACAAAACACCGAATCTCACATTTATAGTGGATCAAAATATAATATCAAATAATAGCATTTATACGAAGAAAAGTTGTATCTGTCAGTTTACATTCAATATATGATAGTACAACCATTCATACATAATCTGGACAGTTATAATTAACTTGTCCCAGAATACAAACAATACAACTCCAACATACAATGGAATATACTCCATACGTTCCTGCCATCCAGCTCGCCTCCTGAGCTCTAGAACGTCCTAACCTGAAAATCAGTAATACTCGGTCCGACCCGAGCATTACATTAAAGTAACACCCGAGTCAGGCTGGAAACCAGCATGAGTAAACCCTTATAACTTGAATTACTAAGTTATAAAACTTCATGAAAACCAGGGTAACTCGTACCTCACTACGAGTTCTATCTTGTTATAGTCAAACATTTATTACACAAAATAATATCTAAGTATCGTTACTCAGTTTAAATGGTCTGGTTACGTTAATTTATTCTATTCCAGCCCATTAGATTCTAAAATCTATCTGTAAAGAATTATAGTAGATTACTAATCGAAGTGGTTTCGAATATTACTGATATCCTACCTCGGCCTCTTCGAATCCAATGTCATCTTTTAAGCCAAGTTGTTCAAGTAAACAGTTTAATAAAATTCAGAATAATTAAGCACACAGAAATCTATCACAGATATCTAAAATACACGATTCACATTTATTGACAGATCTATCCAGCTATTTCATATCAAAGCACATCACAAATTACATATCAAAGATATCAACCAAACCAAGGCATCTAATCAGGATCATCATTCATAAGCAAGATTAATAGTCATACAATTCCTGATTAATTTAATTTAATCTCCAAATAAATTAAATTAATTACTCTAATTACTTCTAAATCCTGCTTACTTAACATTAATTAATTACAACTCATTTATTATTAATGAAATCAATTAATCATCCTTTAATTATTCACATTCATTAATTATTCTTTTATCAGTCACATTAAGTAATTATCCTTAATCACTTAAGACCTTAGTAAATTAAGATAAACCAATTATCTTAATTTATCTCTTACTTATTATTTATATCTAATTTAAATTAAATGTATGGAATTAATTTGTGTTTCATATACAATATCACTTGAGAACTTTGATTAAAAAAAAATTAGTACACTTATCTTAATCACCTACTTAATTGCATCACTAATTACGTTTGTTAACACTTAGAGATTTAATTAAATAATTATCCTAATATGAAATTATACAAATCAAACAAATTAAATTTCAAAAAAATTTGACTTTAAAATTTATATTGAAACTTGTTTTTAAAATTTGATTACACTACTCTTTGAAAACTTGTTTAATTATTGCTTTGAAAACTTTGCTTTGAAACTTGTCAAAATTTTACTTTTGCTTATAAAACTTATTTTATTTATTTACTTTCAACTATGCTAAAACACTTCGGTATAGCCCGAGCCCAAATTCCAAAAACCCCGAGACAAACAAGAACCCCTCTCTCCTATCCCTTCTTTCTTCCATTCCCGTTTCCCTCGTACAGAACTACCGTGCACACACACATGTGCACGTGCATGCCACTACCTGCCCCGCCTACTAATCGACGACCAATGTGATGACCCAAAATTTTTGGGCAATATAAATTTAATAATCTGCATTAAAATTAAATTGACTTGATAATTTGTGTTAACAAAGATTGAATTGATTTAGTAATCTTCTTTTAATAAATATTTAATCGATGAATTTTATCTTTTAAAAAAAAGTTAATAAATTGTTTTCTATTTATAATGTATATATTTGTCTACATTATAAATAGATAATCTTTGGTTTGAATTTGATTAATAAATAAATATTGTTTTCAAATTCTATTATACATCTTGGTAATTTGGAAATTTGATTTGAATTTAATATAAAGCTTTTCAAAGATTTTAATAAATAACTATATAATTTTAAATACTTAAGATAAATGTTTATAAGGTTTGCTTTATTTTCATTTTAAATATTTCTTGATAAATATGATTTGAAATATAATAATAAGATAATCTCTTTTATAAATTGTTATTTTAACCAATATTAATAATGAATTGTTCATATATATAAATATATTTTGATTTTAATATAAATGAAATTTGTTATTTTCAAAATTTAATCTACAGTTATATATATACATATATAAATTGATTTTTAAAGGTGGACTTTTGAATATGATTTGAATTTGAATTTAATTTTGAAATTCAAAAAGGTAGATATTTAAAATATATATATGTGCTTTTCATCTTAAAGGAAATTGATATGCACTTAAATAAGTATTTGTAAATTTATAAATTAAGTTAAAAAGCTTTTATTAACATTTAAAATAAAAAGAGAAAATAGTTAATGGGCAAGTGTAATTACCTTAAGTAATCTAATCACGTGTGGTAAGTAATGAATAAAGTAAGATGACAAATGTTAATGCATTAAGACAAGTGTCCTATTTGATTTTCATTTTTCTTTTATTTTAATGAAAATAAAAAAAATTCACTTTTATAAACACATTTTCTTCTCATCCTCATTTTTTCCAATTCTTTTTCAAAGCTTAAAAAAAAAGAAACTTCAGCTACAAAAATCTTTCAACAAAACACAAATCAGTAATCAAAACATCTTCCTCAAACTAAAAATGTAAATCACCTCCAAAATCAATTCAAAGTCTGCAAATTTCCTCAAAATCTAAATTAGTAATTCCCTCCTCAAACCAGAAACAAGATCTATAATTCATTTTCTGGGATAAAAAACAAGCTGTAAATCAACTCCTCAAAAACAGATAGAAAATCAAAGCATTTCAGTTTCAATAGCAAGTTTCCTCAGCATTCAAGTCTAAAGTTTAAAAGGAAATGGCAATACAAGTTTCTAGTTTTAAAGACAATTCAAGCTTTCATAATTTAATTGCTCTATTCTTCATCTTAAAACAGGTGAATAATATTTTTTTTAAATAAACTAAGTAAATATGATTGCATGTTAACTTCTGAGGTAATTTTGTTTGTGTGAATATGTAGATGGTTCTATGTGTATATGGATGTATTTAGTTGTGTGTGGATGTTGCTGTACTTCTCTGTTTTGAATTCCAGGCTTCAGTTTGAATCAAAATCATTTTCCTTTAATCCAATCTTTGTTTGGATTCAAGTTTTAAAATAAAACTTATTTGTTTTGTCATAGAGAAGGGTTTGAAAATTTGTTTAAGTCAAATTTAATTTGAAATATCACTGGAAATCAAAATTAACAGTATGAGCTTAAGATAAGTAAAAATTTCAACTTCCCTGATTCATGAATTCAGAAACATAAATCGAATCCTTATTCGAAAACTTGATTTTTAAAACTGAAATCTAAATTTTTAGAGAAGGATCGAACGAGCAGTTCGAATATGTTCTGTGTTTGTGTTCAGAGGGAATTCAGATGATCTAGGGGATCGGAGATGGGGTGGTCATTGCTGATGGTAGTAGAGTAATAGGGGAGTTTGGGAAAATTGTTAGATAGGCGAATCGATCATCGTGGAAGCGGCGGTGGAGGATTGTGGCCTGTAAACCTAGTTTTGGTATGTACTTGAATTTGGATCGGCATTTCTTCACTGGTTGATCGAGTTCAACATAATCCAAGGGAATGATGCTAGGGCATGAACGGAGTCATGGCCGGAGGTGAAGGCACTCCGGTGGTCGGAGGCGCGAGAACGAAGAGGTTCCAGGTTAGGTTGTTTATTCCAGTTTTTGGGTTCGACCGTTCGATTTTGATTCCGATCAAATAATGAAGTTCTGATTATCCTGATGGTGTGCGAGGGTATTTACTGATGTGCTGAAGGTATTGGGGTTGACCGGTGATGGTCAGAGCTAACGTGCATGTGCACGGTGCTCTTGGTTTCCGATGATTTGAGTTTTGTTTAGCTTGGATGTAGAATGGATTTGTGTTCGAGTTTTACTCGAAGTTGATTAGGGAATAGATCGAAGCACTGGGGTAATTGACTCGAAGTCAATTTATTCTGGCTCGAGTTATTTAGATTACTGGTTTTAAAGAAAACCTGACAGTGTTTAGATTTTGAATTTAAACTAAATTTAAATATGGAAAGCAGGTTTTTAATCTAAGTTTGAAGAAGATTTAAAGCATGGGTTCAAAAGGAATTTGAATCCTAGTTTTTAAAATAAATTGTTTTAAAGAAAAATGAATGAATGAAATGTTTTAACAACTTAAAATTTGTTAAAGTATATTTTATATATGGTTTTGAATTTAAAAATAAACCGTGTTTTAAATTTTTTCTATAAAATTTATTGTATAATACAAAGTATTACTTTAACATGTAATACAAAAGGTTTTTGAGTTTTTTTTAAAATTGTATTCATTTTAAATCTTAAAATTCAAATGGAATTTGAAAGTAGGTGGATTAATTAGAGTTTAAGCTAATTAATTAAAGGAATCAATTACTCAAGGTAATTAGTTAAATTAATGTGATAAGTTTAAGTTGATTAATTGGTTTAATCAATTAAATAATCATTGGATGAGGGGTAAATAAAATTACTTAGTGTAATTTATAAAGTAAATTATTTAGTGAAGTAATTAGTGAATAATTACAGGATGTAATTAATTAGAGATTTGAAAATAGTTTTGTGTTTAATTACCTTGTGTAATTAATATGAAGGATAATTACTTAGTAAAAGTAATTAATAAAATTACTTAGTATAATTAATTTAAAAATTGATTAATAATGTTTTTTTGATAATTAAGTGGAAAAAAATTAATTAAGGGTAATTAATTACTGAGTGGGATTAATCAAGGGGGATTAAATAATTAATTAAAGATTAATTATTAATTAATTAAGAAGTAATTAAGGGATCATTAATTAATGATGTAATTAAGGGATGATTAATTAAAATTTATTAATCTATAATAAGTGATTATGAGGTAATTAATTAGTGTAATTAATTTAGGATTAACGTAATTAATTATAAGTTAATTAATTAATGAGAGTAATTAAAGGTTAATTACTGTAAAGGTTAAGGATAATTATTTTGTGAAATTAATTAAAGGGTAATTACTCTATGTAATTAAAGATAATTATTCAAGGAGATTAATTAAGATGGGTATTTAAAGAATGATTGAAAATAAAGGTTGAGATTAATTAATGGGTGATTAAAAAAAGTTAGGTGATTAATCCTTTAGCAATTGATTTAATTTAAGTTAATTAAATCAATTATAATAGGGACTAACATTGGTTGCTTATGAATGATTGTTTGAGTATAATATCTGAATTCATTGATATCTATTGGATTATATGCTGTAATATTCTGTGATAAGTAATGTTTTGTGATATGAGATGTTTGGATGGACATTTATTATATGGTTATTTAATGATGATGAATTACTGGTAAAAAAATGACATCTTGTATTTAAAGTTGTATTGTTTCTCACTTAAATAACTTGGTTTAAGATGATATTGAATTCGAAGAGACCGGAGTGGGGTGTTAGTAAATATCCGAAATCACTTCGATTCTTATAGATGGATATGTAAAATCAATAGACTGAAATGGAATGATTTAAGTAAATTGGGCCATTTAACCTAAGTTTGGGTACTTAGAAATTGATGTATGAAATAAGTGATGTCAATAACGAATTGTGAATTTGTAAATTATTACGAGTTACCCCGGGTTTTAAATAACTTCTATGGATTAAAATTTCATGTTAGATGAGTTTACTCACGCTGGTTTCCAGCCTGACTCGGGTGTTACTTTTATGTAATGCTTGGGTCAGATCGAGTATTACAGATTTTCAGGTAAGGCCGTTCTGGAGCTCAGGAGGCGAACTGGAGGGCAGGAACGTATGGAGTGTTTCCCCGCTGAGATATATTATTGTATAACTTGGAATGTTGTTTTAAACTGTCCAGTGATGGGTAATGGTTGTAACTCTGATGTATATAAATATAAGTTAAGAGATACAGCTTTTCTTTTGTATAACTGTTATTATTATTTGATATTATATTTTATCCGCTGCGATTATGAGATGTTGGTATTTCTATTCTTCTTTCTTCTAGCTCTTCTTTTCTTTTCCTAACTATCTGGAATTTTTGGGATCGAAAATGTAACAACCCGCATATTTTACGATTGAATATTTAAATATTTTATTTTAAATATTTCAACATTAATCCGATTATAGTCCGAAAAGATACTTTTTGCAAACAGTCGAATTAGGACCCGACACTACCCCCATTTAGTTCAAAATGACGTTTGCGTTCATTTTGAGTATAAACATTGATATGTTTGGAGTTAGTGGAAATTTGCTACTTTTTCACTTAGGGCTTTGGTTTAGTTTTAGCCTATTAGACCCAAGCTTCACCCCCTCTTCTCTTCATTCCTTCATAACTTCCTAATACATTCAAGCTTCATCAAAAATGGAGGAAGAGAGTGGAAACTAAAATCCTAAGCCCTAGATTCTTTGCAAAACTCGAGCTCTAGCTTCAAATTCAAGAAGAAGCTTTGGTAAGCCTTCTTTTCTTCTTCTCCAACTCATTCTCCTTTCAATTTCAGAAATTTCCTAAACCTAATTTAGGAAATGTTCTTCTTTTGAGCTTAGATACAAGCTCCTTGGGTTGTGTTAAAGAGCGGTTGACCTTCCTTGGGTTTCCAAGCTTCCTCTTAGTTGTTTTTGTGTAAAAAGGTGAGATTTTTATCTCACATCTTTGTCTATATTTATCTCTGTGGTTAGGTATGAATTCCTAACATCTATTCATGATCATTTGCTTTTGATTTGAATTGGTATGGTTGAATTACCAAATTTTGGTTTTAAAGTCCAATTTTTGTGAAAATCCTTTAATGGATGTTTAGATATGTTGTTTGGGGTGTATCGAAGAGCTTATATGGCCGGGTTGTCGCTTGACATAAATCCTTAGTCGCCGTTGCTTGCTCGATCACTCCCTAATTAATTTGGCCATTATAGCCTAGGCAAACTGTTGCCTTTACCAGGGTTCAGACGTCTGGAGACCAATGCCAAACGTCTGGCTTTGCCCCTCGGAGAAAAATTACAGGTGGCAGAATGATAAATGAGGCAGTGACTAATTTTAGATGTCTGAACTAACGTTTCAGACGTCTGAAAAGATTGTCCGACGTCTGATTTATGTCTTTAGACGTCTGGTTGGTTTTCTGGAGAATTTTCGGAGATCAAAACCAAACGTCTGGACTATCCCCCAGACGCCTGATTCGATTTCAGACGTCTGGTTTAGTGCTTCAGACGTTTGGTTGGGTTATCTAGAGTATTTCCAGAAGCCAATTCCAAACGTCTGGAACGAACCTCAGACGTCTGGAAATGCCCTGTTTTGCCTAAATTGACTATTGTGTTGGAATATCCAATTTTTAATCGATTATTTTTCTCCAATTAGTTGTTATCACTTTAGTTGCCTTTGATAACTTCTATTTTCGGAATTTTTAGGAATATCCATTTCTATGGATTTGGTATCGATTTCTTTGGATTTAATTCACGTCTTCGTATGTGAATTTTTAGTGATTGATTGTTTTTACGATCGTTTTTATGGTTTGTCACTTTAAAACATGAAAGTTTCAATACTGGTAGTAAATATCAAAACTCTTTCATCAAAATGATTTCAACACTATTTTATTACAAAGCTCGTTTCTTAAAACCGATTTCCAATCTATTAGTATATACAAACCTTTACCTCATTCGTATGAGAAATCTAATTAAACGGTTTAGTAAAACAAGTGGTATGAAACGCTTGCGTTTACTTCGTCGGTTAATTCTTGGACTTGTTCGATTGAATCTCTTGTGATAAATTTTCTAGTGGAGATCTACAATTTGTTCGTAAATATTTAAGTTAACCTAGTGGTTATGGGACATGAAGCTAAGCTCATATATTTACTAGCTTATTGTAATTGACACTTCTTGATGATCGATGATGATCATTTTTGTGATTTAGACTAGCAATGTGCGATGTCTCTTTGTCTGCGAGGGAGACTAAACCCCGTTTCTATGGAGTTTCGACTCAAAATTGATGGGGTAGCGACCCTTGGTCTTCGGGCCGTTTTGTGGAGCTCCGGCTCAAAACTAATGGTGAGCAACCATGGAATAGCGTACCATTTTGTGATACATGTGTAACGACCCGCTATTTTGCACTATTCGCATCCGCACATGTCGGACTTGGATAATTCAAAATACCGAATTGTTAATTTAAATTTTGCAAAACTGAACATATACAGTAAATAAATAATTACAGAATCGCAGACACAGAGTAATAATAAGCAGCGGAAGCAAAAGATAGTAGTTCATGGAGCTACTATATATATAACATAGTTAAATAAGTTACAACAGAAGTCTTGAATGCAAAAGTCGAATACAATAATCGGAATATATTACTGGAATCAGCTGAATATCTGAAAACTGGATAGATAGCTGGATCTTCAGGTGAAGCTCCAACTCCAAAGGTGAGTCTCGAAAGCTGAACCATTCAGTCTGACCCGAGCGTAAAGAAAATACAAAACACTCGAGTCAGGATTAACATTCTTATATCAATAAATCCAACTCAAGTGAAATAACAACTGAAATACAAGTAACTCAAAGGACGTTGGAATAACCATCCTCTATCTACTATGTAGTAGTATATGCTAAATGGATAATGTCTATCAGTAATATAAAATATTAAAATAGTGTTAAGGCGTTACCATTATCCCCCTTAACACATTTATATAAGCGTTATAGTCTATACAGCACTGTAAACTCCACCGTAAACTTGTGGGATATCAGGGAGTACTCCATAGGTATAACACAAAACAAAATCGTAGTGGTCGCGTATATAAGGATACAAGTATGACAAGGTACATGAGGCTATACCCAAGGTAGTGAAACTACCGTTTGCCTGATCCGGACTGGTGAAAACGCATCGCCGCGAAGATCGCAACACCGCGAAACAACACTCCCAAAAGTACGAGGGTGCATCAATCAATAACAAGTAATGAGTAGTATCGAAGAAGTGTGTTCGCTCGAGGTGGCTAACCCCATTTGACCCGGCACGGCTCCTGTTTTTGTCATTTCCAATTTGACACAAGTGTCAAGGCTATCCATTATCGTTCTCTTTCTTCAGTCATCACGTACATCATTCCAACCACTTCATTCTGGATCATCACTCCGCATATAGTTATTAAAGTGGTTTTTGGTTTAGACAGAGAGTATGTCGATAACCGATTCCGGTCTCTTTAATAACTTTCCTAATTATTACACCGATTGGTCGTTTAATATATTTCAAAAATCAAATCAAATTCAAATTCAATTAGAATTTTAAATTCAACATTTCATTTTTCTTCTTAAATCAATTTCCATAATTTACGTTTCAAAACTTCCAAATTACCATTTCAAAATCTTATAATTCGATTTCAACTTTTATTTAAACAATACAAATATTGATTCAAGTTCGTGTATAAATTTCATTCCGAAAACATTTAAATTAATTTAATTTAACTTTCAATCAACGTAAATTCATTGATCGATTCATTCAATATTGTTAAGTTAATTTATCATCCAAAACAATTTCTATTTAAATTCAAATTCATTAAATCAATTACTTAAGTTCAACTCCATTATATCAAGTTTACAAATTGAATTAAATTAGATTCGTTAAATCAAATTCTTACATTACAAGTCTTGTATTTATTCAACGCATAAATCATAATTTATTTCTTGTTAAAGAAAAACAATTTCACTTATTTACTTACTTTAAATAATTTTTCCAAAACTCAATTAATAAAGAAACTCAATTTCATTTATTATCGAAGTTCAAATTCACTCATTCCTAAGTTCAATTTCTCTTATCAAAGAATTCAATTTTTATTTAATTATCAAATAATTCAATCTTATTCAATTAGTAAATAATTTCAAAACTTAATTATTAAATAATTTCAAAACTTTATTATTAAATCATTTCAAACTTAATTCAATGAATAATTACAAATCTTATTGTCAAATAATTTATTTTAAAACAACGTTCTTTCAATATCTACTATGTTAATATTTTTGTTTCAGGTTTTTAAGATACTCACATTTCCTTTCATAAATTCAAATTCCAACTTCATTACAAATCTTATTATTTATTTAAATAAAATCTTTATTTTATTTTTAAATAAAATTATTTACCAATCGGGTTTATTTAATTCTCTATCTTAAGTCAAGTTCATTTGGGTATTTATCATTTCAACCCGATTCCAATTCAATTCAAAAATTAAAGCATAGGAAAGGGAACTTGCAGTGTGATAACTGGGATGGTGTCAAAGTAAATAAACAAGCAACAACAACAATCAATAACAATCCAATAATTAATTCAAACAATCCCGAAATAGCCGTATTAATTCACATTGTTGTTTGTGCGAATTAATGTAATTATTTGTAGAATCTACACTATCATTTCATGTAGATTAAAGATTATTGCACTATTATTAATACGGTTCTTCACTTTATATTCATTTTTCAATTTTATACTACATCAATTTATACAACACACATTTAATGGTTCAAGATGTAGTTAACACTTATTTCTACGTGTCAATTTAATTAACATTTAAAGGGGTCATATTAAAATTTTAACTAATCAATTCAACACTTATCAATTTTATATTATTAACTATCCTATGTCAATTTCAATTGTAAATTATTCATCACTTCATACATTAACAATTTAACGTCCAATATAAACATCAACAATCAATCAATTATCAACCAACTTGATTATCATTGCACAAATACAGATAATGGTGTCAAATGTCACAGGTGAACTAATACAGGTAATAACATATATTTAACTGTGTAAATAACTAGCAGCATCATATTTCAATTGTCGTTTCAATTGAAATCAAATTTAATAAATAAAAGAACATTAATCGTGAGTGATTGCTCACCTTTCGAGGCTAGAGAACACAGAAGATGACATGGATACGCACACTTATACGGACGCTGAAATTTGAATGATGAATCGAAGAATAACAAAAATTGGCCCGAATTCGATGATCAAAGCTGATAAATGGAAATCGATGAGAATATATATATATATATATATACATATATACATATATATATACACACACATGCATGTATGTAAAGTTTTAAACTCTAATATTAACTTATATTAAAATAAGATAAAATAAATCATTATAATCTATTTAAAAATCAATAATTAAATACACGCATATATAAATCAAAATAAACCTTTATAGTATATTTGAAAAATCAAACATAAACAAAAATAAAATAAAATAAAATAAATCCATATCATTTCTCTAAATCAATACTTAATACATAAATACTTACATACACTAAAATAAATATAGCCTGGTTATACAAATAAAAGCTATCATTTACATTTTACTGTACACTCAACATTTCAAAACCACATATTAAATTTGAAATAAGATCCCTACAGACTACATACATTCATACTAAAATATAAAACTTATTTGTTATATATATATTTTATATTAACCCATACTTTTGAAAGTCATCGTTATAAATAAATATATTCATAAAAGCAAGCCAGGTTGTCTACCCTACAAAAAAAAATCTATAACAACAAACCACTTCATATAACTTGTAACTGGTGAAAACATATACAATACTTCCTATGTAAAAATTTCATACGGCATACCTTATATAAATATTTAATACTCTATATACTTGTATAATTCAACATAAGATCGAACAGATTGTGAGCAACATGCAAAATTGTGCAACATATAAAGTATAACCTATATATAAACAACAACGTGTTATATATATACTTAGATTTATATATATAAAACACATCCGAAACTCTTGATAAAATATAAAGTAATAAGTATAATATGATAACATTTTAATGTAGTATACCTAAATAAACAAGCATCGGTCAGAGGCATCAGGAAGGCTCGGCAAAGCGTGGGAAGAGGAGGAGGAAATTTGGTCGGCCGATGTGATGCAGGCTTCGACTTGTACAGATGGCGATGAAACTAGGTGGCTGACCGGTCAGTTTGGGTTGCGTGGCTGCATGGAAGTGAGGGGTAGGCGCAAGTAGGAGGTGGGTGAGGCCGAGGCTAGCAAAGTGGATTGTAGGCGGCCTGGGTTCTGGGTTCAGGCGGTGATTGGCATCGGGTACTGTTGCTATGCCGAAGGTGATTAACGGGTCGGACTTGGTTGAAAGGCTATGCGGGATTCGAGGGGGTAGGCGAGGGTGTAGGCAAGTAGGTACATGGTCGGAGTATTGGCGGTGGGTGGGTTGCTGTGCCAACGTGAGAAGCGGTGGGTAGGTTGCTGTCTTTTTTTTAGGAGGAAGGTAAGGATTTGTGGTTTTGATGAAGAAAGAGGGAAGGACGCGCTGTGTGTAAAAAGGAAAGGAGTAGGAGGCATGCATGAAAATAAAGAGGAAATGAGAGGTTCAGAGAAGTAATAAAAGCAACTAGTTCGAACTTTTAAATCGATAGTTCTGATAATACAAAAGTCCATTGAAAAATGAATTCGAAATAAATGTGGTAGTTAGGTTATAGAATGTAAATAGGCTACAGAGAAATGTAAATAAATGTTGCTTTCAAATAAAAAGTTTTAAAACGGGTACCAACACGGTAATTGTTTCGCAGTTTTCACAGCGTATCGAACTTCAAAATACAGAAACGAATATACCGCAGAGATCAGCATGATGAGGCAATCAAAATGGTATACAGATATTAGTGGTATGATTTAATTATAAAAATTCGAATTTTTTATTAGCGGAAAATGCAAGAAAAACACAGAAAAATAAGATCGACGGAGCTAAAGATGTCCGAATTTGGAAAAACGAAAAATAGCGTTTGCTCAGAAGATGGTTTAGAATTTTTCTATGTAAAAATATTTAGGTTCCGAAAACATTTTATTTTCATCGCTTTTTAACTGATTAAATTGAAGTGAATTTGTGCACGAAATAAACTGTCATATTTTTGGACGAAAATTTACTGGTTGCTATGATTATCTGGACGCATTCCAAATATCGAATTTATATTTCAAAATTTCATCGTTTAAAATCCCATAAAATTTCAGTTAATAACGTTATTTAAACTAGTTAAATTTACGGATCGTTACAACATGTGTTGGTGAGTTTTCATACTCCCGTTTTGTGATAGGCCTCCCCCTTTTTGTGATATCTGGATTTCCATTGATGATTTCTAGAATTTGTGTTTTCACCAATTTTCGTGATTTACATTGATAAGTTTTATCAATATTTGTGCATTGGTTAATTTGTGTGTCATTAACTTTTGTGGTTTCTGGATTTCCATTGATGATTTCTAGAATTTGTGTTTCACCAATTTTTGTGGTTTCATTGATAAGTTCTATCAATATTTATGCATTGGTGAAATTGTGTCATTAACTTTTGTGATACGCACTGATATTATTGTCAATACTTATGGTTTGGTGAATAAAAATAAAGAGTATGACATTCCTTTTGATCTTTGAGAAGATTCTTGTGATATTGATTAATCCCTAGTTGATTTTCAATTGCATACTTACCACAGCATGGCTTTATGGTTATCATACGTTTTTGTCATATCTCTTATTCTATATCATTTTATTTGATATTTATAGCTAGACTGATCCGTTTATTATTTTCTTATTAAATAATACTCGGGTCAGACCGAGGTGTTACAGGTGCATCTACTTGACTCCTCATCTGGGATTATTATCCCGACTTTTGGCTAACTACTTAGATTAGTAGTTTTTGGTTGTATACATTTGAGATATAGACTCATTGATGTATACCTATTCTTTAGTAGCACTTGTAATTATTCTTTTAAGATTACAGTGGGTCTTGTTTGACCACTACTCTGATATACACTTTCATGTGTTATATATTCATATCTATTTCCGCCTTTGTGATATGAATTATCTATGACTGATTTACGTTATGTTTATTTCTATATTTGTTTCCGAAGATTATATTTAGCCACTGTGTAGTAGCTTTGAGTTTGTGTCGGTATGTCGGATTTCCGCTTGAGATGAAATGCAAGTTTTTATCTGGCATATCGGTGCTCACACAAAGCAATTACACGGATGGTCGCTCCTCAACAGCCTTATTATCCGTGTTAGTTGACGGCATTACCCCGTAGTGTCCTTGGCTAGCGTGGGTATAGAGGTAGGGCGTCACATCTTGGTATCAGAGACAAACTTCAGAACAATGTAGAATAATCTAGCAAGGATCATTGTCCTAAGTCCATCTTAGGAGTCGGACTTAGGAGTCGTGCCTTAGGATTTTATTCGGGTCTTCGAACCGTCCTATCCTATTTTCTTTTGTGATTCCTTGTTTTATCAATCATTATTGTTTGATATTCATTTTGTGAATAACCTTTTTTTTCTTCTTTCTTTCTTAATGAAGAGAAATGGTTAGATCTGGTCGTCCCAGCGCCGGTCAATCTAGTGCTACTCCCCAAGATGGAGTATTTATTTCTGCCCAGCGGCTTCTTGATCTAGTAAAGAATGCTCAAGCAACCGGTTCTAATCCGGAGTCTACTCACCTAAATCTAGATTTGCACATTTGTGCAATGATTATACCAATTTGGGTGGGAAGCCATTCAAAGGTTCTGAAAGCATTATTGAAGTCCAGGCTTGGTTAAGAACATGCGATCGAATCTTTTCACGATGAATCTTATTGATCTTCACCGAGTTCAGGTGGCCTCTAGTATGCTCCAAGAAAGAGCATTAGACTGGTACGAGCTTTTGATTTCTGAAATAAATGAAGCGGATCTTACTTGGGAGAAATTCCGGGAACGATTCGAATTAAAGTTTGTGCCAGAAGCTGAGAAGGTGACAATGGCTCATCGTTTCATTGACCTTGTTCAAGGTGAATCCTTTGTGGTAGACTATGTCGCATCCTTCGAGTCACTTTCTAAATACGGGGTCGAATATATAAACAACCCATTGAAGAAGAAGAAAAGCTTTGTTTATGGTTTGAACAAAAATCTCAAGAAGCCGTTACTTCTAAAATTAGAAGTTTCTTTTGATCAACTCATTGATATCGCTCTTCGACTTGAAGAGGCTGATAGAGAAAGTGATGTTGAGGTTGGGAGTGCTAAACCGAACTTCACCAACAAGAAAAGGCCTAATAAGTTCAAAGGTCCTTATCCCAACAATAAGAAAGGGAAGCAAGCCTCTCCGACAACTAATACTTCTACCTCAAGTGGTGGGCAATGCTACAACTGTGGTTCTAAGGACCATTATGCGAATAAGTGTTCAAAGCCTTGTGCTTGTCGCTATTGCAAAAGCTCGGACCATTATATATCTTCGTGTCCCAAGCTTCAAGGCAGGAAGGAGGGAAAGCTTAGTGTGGTGCAAACTCCTAGCAATACTTCTCGTAGTCAAGGTATTTCTCATCCTATCCTTGATGGCATTATTTTATTTCGTGATCATCCTATTCGAGTTCTTTTTGATACGGGTGCGTCCCATTCTTTTATATCGAAAGAACTTGTTGATACTTTTTCTTTAAGTGTTGTTGCTTTAATGACTTCTTTGAGAATTGTGAATACGGTTGGTGGATCCGCAACAATTAGTTTGCTTTGTAAAGATGTCGAGATTATTTTGTGTGATTTTCTTTTCTGAGCCGATTTGCATGTTATGCGCTACTTAGGCTTTGGAATGATTTTGGGAATGGATTGGCTTAACCGCTATGAAGCTCAAATCCTTTGTCCTGAGCGGACTATTCATCTTCGACATCCTCAATCCGTTAAGCAGATTTCTATTGATCTTAAAGATTCGGATTCCATCTTGGCAACATCTTTATATTCTTTAAATCCTCATGATGACGATAATGATGATGAGGAAGATGTCATTTCTATTATTCACGTTGTTCGTGAATTTCCCGACATATTTGAGCCCGTTTTAGGATTGCCACCTAAGGCAGCAATTGAGTTCAAATTAATCTCATCCCTGGAGCTCAACCTGTCACTCGTCCTCCTTATCGCATGTCCAATACGGAAAATGAGGAGATGCGCAAACAATTATCCAAATTAGAGACGAAGCAATTTATTCGCTCTAGTTCCTCGCCTTGGGGAGCTTCGGCTATTTTCGTGAAGAAATCCGATGGAACACTTAGACTTTGCGTTGACTACCGCAAGCTTAACGATCTCACCATCAAGAATAAATATCCTTTACCTCGGATTGATGATCTATTCGATCAACTTAGTGGTGCTAAAGTCTTTTCACAATTGGACTTGGCAATCAGTTTTCGTCAGCTTCATATTGCAAAGGATAGTATTCCTTTGACATCGTTTCATACTGGTTATGGATCTTATGAATGGCTTGTTATGCCATTTGGTTTAACGAATGCTCCGGCTTATTTCGTTGACCTTATGAATCGAGTTTTCAAAGATTTCCTTGATCGATTTGTTCTCATCTTTATTGATGATATTCTTGTGTATTCAAAAACCGAGAAGGAGCATGAAAAGCATCTTCGGATTGTGTTGGAAACTCTTCGGGGCAATCAATTGAAAGAAAAATGTTCTGTGACGCCCCATCTCTATACCCACGCTAGACAAGAACATTACGGAGTAAATGCTGTCAACTAGCACGGAGAATAAGGCTGTTGAGGAGCGACCATCTGTGTAATTGCTTTGTGCGAGCATCGATATGTCAGATAGTATAACATGCAATTCTTTTCAAGTGGAAATCCGACATGCCGACACAAACTCAAAACTACTACACAGTGGCAATAATATCTTCGGAAACAAATATAGAAATAAACATAACATAAATCAGTCACAGACAATTCATATCACAAAGGCGGAAATAGATATGGATATTACACATAAAAGTGTATATCAGAGTAGTGGTCAAATAAGATCCACAACATCACAAAAGAATAGATACAAGTGCTAAGACAAAAGAATATGTATACATCAAGGAGTCTATTTCTCAAATGCATACAACAATAAACTACTAATCTAGAGTAGTTAGCCAAAATCAGACGATTGTTCCAGATAGGAAGTCAAGAGGAAGCACCTGTAAAATCTCAGTCTGACCCGAGTATTATTTAAGAAGAAAATAATAAACGGATCAGTCTAGCTATAAATATCAGATGAAGTGATATATAATAAGAGATATGACATAAACATATAATAATCACAATGCCAAGCTGTGATAAATAAGTAATTGAAAATCAACAAGAGATTAATCAATATCACAATAATCTACTCAAGATAAAAAGGAATGTCATACTCCTAATTTCATTCACCAAGCCACAATAAATGACATATATAGCAATGCCAATCGTAAAAGTTGGTGAAACATAAATTCCAGAATTCAACACATGAAATCCAGAAATCACAATCAAAGGGAACAACGACGTTGTACAGCGAGACATCCGATGAACCAAAACACAATCAAAGGGAACAACGACGTCGTACAGCGAGACATCCGATGAACCAAAACACAATCAAAGGGAACAACGACGTCGTACAGCGAGACATCCAATGAACCAAATCACAATCAAAGGGAACAACGACGTCGTACAACGAGACATCCGATGAACCAAAACACCATCAAAGGGAACAACGACGTCGTACAGCGAGACATCCGATGAACCAAATCACAATCAAAGGGAACAACGACGTCGCACAGCGAGACATCCGATAAACCAAAACACAATCAAAGGGAACAACGACGTCGTACAGCGAGACATCCGATGAACCAAATCACAATCAAAGGGAACAACGACGTCGTACAGCGAGACATCCGATGAACCAAAATCTCTAAGACATTGCTCAATGCTAGTCTAAAACATAAAATGATCGTCATGATCAAAGAGAAGTGTCAATTACACTAAGCTAGTAAATATAAAAGTTTAGCTTCATGCCCCATAACCACTTGCTTAACTTAAACATTTACGAACAAACTGTAAATCTCCACTAGAAAAATGACACAAGTGGTTCAATCGAACAAGTCCAAAAATTAACCAACGAAGTAAACGCAAGCGTTTCATACCACTTGTTTTACTAAGTCGTTTAATTAGATTTCTCATACGAGTGAGGTAAATGTTTGTATATACTAATAGATCATGAGTGGCATATCTAGTCTCGATAAGCTACAATGATTTAGAAGCACAAGTGATAGCACGTTCTCCTTTGCAAGAGAATGACATCCAAACCAATACGACTAGTATCAGTACAAATAGCAAAGTCTTGGTTCCCCTTCAGGAATCACAAGAATAAGAGTATCGAAAAGAAAGAATTTCTTTTAAATAATCTTCTTTCCTGAAAAGTTAAAACTTTCTAAATTACATTTATCATTATGTAATAATCTTTCTAGAAAAATTTACTATTTTCAAGTTAATATACTGTGTCTGACTGTCTCATCAAAGTGTTTAGGAGATTCTTATCGATAACGTTGATCAAGCGCATTGACAAGAATTCTTAACACACTAAATGGGCAATACAATCACAAAATCGTATTCTATAGGATAAGTAAGTTTCTCAAAAATTTATAAGAATATTCTTTGTTCGTTTTAAGAACAAAAATCCAGTTATACTTCTAAATAAATCTTATGAAAAAGATTTTGCAAAAATTTTAAATTGCTATTTTCATCCAAAAATCAATAAATAAAAGAATGGTCTCATCGAAATATTCATAGAATATTTGATATATAAAATGGATGAAATAAGCTGGACAAATTGAATGACATAATAATTCATTCATAGGAATCATAACGAGTGCGGAATGCGTAAGTGGAATGCTAACTCACGCAACTCATAGCCAAAAGAAAATCGGTGGCAAGGTCAAACTGAAAAGACCTTAGCACCACACAAAAGATTACTTAGGTGATAATCCTAAGACAAGCTCAAGAAAATACTGGAAAATTTCTCTAACTACATGAATGAGAAATAACACTTTCCTTATAAGTGGGCTTAAGGAATAAAATGATGCCATCAAGTTGGAATCAAAATCATAAAGGGAAAAATAGAAATCTGCTGAACAGATTGAAAATGTCAAAGATGAATAGTCCACTCGAGAAATAGGATTTGGGTTCACAATGATTAAGCCGATCCTTACAAAAATCAATTTCGAAGCCTAAGTAAAAATATCGGCTCGGAAAGAAAAATCACATAAAATAATTTCGACATCAATAGAAAGCAAATTGAGTGTCGCGGATCTACCATCCGGATTCGCAACTCTCAAAGAAGTCATCAAGCCCAAAATGTTTAAAGAAAAAGAACCAACAAGTTCTTTTGATATAAAATAGTGAGATGGAACCCATATCAAAAAGAACTCAAATAAGAAGATCACGAAATAAAACAATGCCATCAAGGATTGAGTGAAAGATACCTTGACCAAGAGATGTGTTGCCAGGGGCTTGGGCAACATTTAACTTTCCCTCCGTCTTGCCTTCAAGTTTGAGGCATTGATGTATATAATGATCCGGGCTCTTACAATAGCGACAACAACGGGGTTTTGAACACTTGTTCGCAAAATGGTCCCTAGACCCACAGTTGAAGCATTTCCCACTACTAGGAGAAGGAGCCTTTGCAGCAGGAGTTGCTTGCTTACTCTTTTTGTTGGGATTGGGGCCTTTGAATATAATAGGCCTCTTAATGTTGTTGTTGAAGTTCTGTTTGGCACGCACAACTTCATTACCGCTTTCGCTATCGGCCTCTTCAAGACGAAGAGCGATATCAATAAGATGATCAAAAGAAACTTCGAGTTTCAAAAGTAATGGCTTCTTGAGGTTCTTATTCAACCCATAGACGAACCTCTGATTTTTTTTCATCGGAGTATTAATATACTCAATCCCGTATTTAGAAAGAGATTCGAAAGATGCGACATAGTCTGTCACAGAAGATTCACCTTGAACAAGGTCAATAAAACGCCAGGCCAAAGTTACTTTTTCAGCCTCCGGCACAAATTTCAATTCGAATCTTTTTCGGAATTGCTCCCAAGCGAGATCCGCCTCAACGATTTCAGAAATTAAAAGCTCATTCCAATCTAATGCTCTTTCTTGGAGCATGCTAGAAGCCACTTGGACTCGATGTAGATCAATAAGGTTCATGTGAGAAAAGACGCGATCACATGATTTGAGCCAAGCTTGAATTTCAATAACACTCTCGGATCCCTTGAATGGCCTTCCACCCAAATCGGTGTAGTCTCTGCACAAGCGTGCAAAACCGGATCTAGGATGAGTAGGCTCTGGATTGGGTCCGGCAGCTTGAGCGTTCTTCACGAGATCTAAAAGCTGCTGAGTAGACACGAATACTCCATCCTGAGGAGTAGCACTAGATTGACCGGCGCTGGAACGGCCTGGTCTAACCATTTCTCTTCTTTAAGAAAGAAAGAAAGAAGAGGAAAAAGTTATTCTCAAGATAAATATCAAGCAATTCTTCATAGTAAAACAAGGAATCATAAAGGAAAATAGAAAGAATCGGTACGAAGACTCGAATAAAATCCTAAAGCACGACTCCTAAGAAAGACTTAGGACGACGATCCTTGTTATAATATTCCATATTGTTCCGAAGTTTGGCTCTGATACCAAGCTGTGACGACCCACCTCTATACCCACGCTAGACAAGAACATTACGGAGTAAATGCTGTCAACTAGCACGGAGAATAAGGCTGTTGAGGAGCGACCATCCGTGTAATTGCTTTGTGCGAGCATCGATATGTCAGATAGTATAACATGCAATTCTTTTCAAGTGGAAATCCGACACGCCGACACAAACACAAAACTACTACACAGTGGCAAAAATATCTTCGGAAACAAATATAGAAATAAACATAACATAAATCAGTCACAGACAATTCATATCACAAAGGCGGAAATAGATATGAATATTACACATAAAAGTGTATATCAGAGTAGTGGTCAAATAAGATCCACAACATCACAAAAGAATAGATACAAATGCTAAGACAAAAGAATATGTATACATCAAGGAGTCTATTTCTCAAATGCATACAACAATAAACTACAAATCTAGAGTAGTTAGCCAAAATCAGACGATTGTTCCAGATAGGAAGTCAAGAGGAAGCACCTGTAAAATCTCAGTCTGACCCGAGTATTATTTAAGAAGAAAATAATAAACGGATCAGTCTAGCGATAAATATCAGATGAAGTGATATATAATAAGAGATATGACATAAACATATAATAATCACAATGCCAAGCTGTGATAAATAAGTAATTGAAAATCAACAAGAGATTAATCAATATCACAATAATCTACTCAAGATAAAAAGGAATGTCATACTCCTAATTTCATTCACCAAGCCACAATAAATGACACATATAGCAATGCCAATCGTAAAAGTTGGTGAAACATAAATTCCAGAATTCAACACACGAAATCCAGAAATCACAATCAAAGGGAACAACGACGTCATACAGCGAGACATCCGATGAACCAAAAAACAATCAAAGGGAACAACGACGTCGCACAGCGAGACATCCGATGAACCAAAACACAATCAAAGGGAACAACGACGTCGTACAGCGAGACATCCGATGAACCAAATCACAATCAAAGGGAACAACGACGTCGTACAGCGAGACATCCGATGAACCAAAACACCATCAAAGGGAACAACGACGTCGTACAGCGAGACATCCGATGAACCAAATCACAATCAAAGGGAACAACGACGTCGTACAGCGAGACATCCGATGAACCAAAACACAATCAAAGGGAACAACGACGTCGTACAGCGAGACATCCGATGAACCAAATCACAATCAAAGGGAACAACGACGTCGTACAACGAGACATCCGATGAACCAAAATCTCTAAGACATTGCTCAATGCTAGTCTAAAACATAAAATGATCGTCATGATCAAAGAGAAGTGTCAATTACACTAAGCTAGTAAATATAAAAGTTTAGCTTCATGTCCCATAACCACTTGCTTAACTTAAACATTTACGAACAAACTGTAAATCTCCACTAGAAAAATGTCACAAGTGGTTCAATCGAACAAGTCCAAAAATTAACCAACGAAGTAAACGCAAGCGTTTCATACCACTTGTTTTACTAAGTCGTTTAATTAGATTTCTCATACGAGTGAGGTAAAGGTTTGTATATACTAATAGATTGGAAATCGGTTTGAGAAAACGAGCTTTGTAATAAAATAGTGTTGAAATCATTTGAAGAAAGAGTTTTGATATTTACTACTAGTATAAAAAACCTTTATATTTTAAAGTGACAAATCATAGAAGTGATTGTTGAAACAATCAGGCATAAAAATTCACATTTGAAGACGTGAGTAAAATCCAAAGAAATCGATATAAAATCCATCAAAGTGGATATATCTAAAATTCCCAAAGAAAAGGTCATCAAAGTCGATAATAAATGACAACAAAAGGGAGACAACACGAATCGATTAAAGTTGGATATTCAAACGAATTAGCAATATAGGCTAATCTGGCAAATAGTAGCAGGTCGGTCGACCGGACTCCCTGAGTCGGTCGACCGAACCAGAGGTTGGAAGTGCTCGGGGCACCAGGTCGGTCGACCGGCCCAGGGGGCTCGGTCGGCCGAAGCCTGTAACCAGCACTTCCAAACAGAGGCAGGAAGTGCCTGGACTATAGGTCGGTCGACCGACCCAGGGGCTCGGTCGGCCGAACCTGTACGCTTGCACTTCCTACCCTATTTCAAAAGAGGTGCAACTCTCGATCAAATTGCAATCGCACGAGCAACGGCGCTAAGGGTTTATGCCAATCGACTACCCGGCCCTATATGCTCCTCGATGCATCACCACAAACATGTTCAAACATCAAAGTTAGGATTTTTAAAGAATTGAACTCAAAACACTAAAAATCGGAATATTCACAAAAGCAATCCAAATCAAAATCAAATGCACATGAATAAGTGTTAGGAATTCATACCTAACAATAGAAGAGAATTATAAGCATAGATGTGAGATTAAAAATCTCACCTTTGAACCCAAACAATAGAAGAAGAAGCTTGAAAGCAAGCTAAGATCAATTCCCCTTCAATAACAACTCAAGAAGCTTCAATCTAAGCTGAAAAGAGAAACATTTCCTAAATTAGGTTTAGGAAATTTCTGAAATCAAAGAGAGAATGAGTTGGAGAAGATGAAGAGGGAGCTTACCAATGGGTTCTCTTGTGTTTGGAGCTAGAAGATGGATTTGCTAATGGAAACTAAGGCTTAGGATTTCCTAATTCTTTTTCTCTTCCCCCATTTTTGAAGAAGCTTGAGTGTTAGGAAAATAGAAAAGAAGTGAATGAAGAGGAGAGGGGTTGGGACTGAATACATAAGTGGGCTCAGCCCAAACCAAAACCCTAAGTGAAAAGTAGCAAAATTCAACTTTCTCCAAACATATCGAAGTTTATACTTAAAAAGGTCGCAAACGTCATTTTGAACTCAATGGGGGTGGTCTCGTGTCCCAATTCGACTGTTTGCAAAAAGTATCTTTTCGGACCAAAATCCGACGAACGATAAAATATTTAAATATAAAATCGATAAATATGCGGGTTGTTACAGACTCCCCTCCTTAAAGAAATTGCGTCCTCGCAATACTTAAGAGGAAAATAAGAAGTAACAACCATGGAAGCATATCAACACAAAAGAAAATTGAAATAAGAAGTTCACCATAAAGAGCGTGAAAGAGTTAGCATGAACGTGATCGCTCGATGAATTCTCTAGATTCCCAAGAGTAATCCCTAGGATTTGAGAACCATTGAACTCTCACAAGAAGAACATCTTTATTTCGAAGTCGCTCAACCTCCGAAGCAATGATGCGAATGGAATGTTGCTCATAATTCAAACTTGGTGAAACTTCAATTTCTTCAATAACACCGGGCTCAAGAATGGAAACCGGAATCCCTAAGGCATTTCCGTAGATAAAAGACGTGGGGAACGTCAAGAATAGAAAAAATTGAGCCAGTGTAACGGCGTAGTACAAAAATGGTACGCCCAATGAACCGATAAACCGGAACAATGATGTAGTATAATAATGGTACATCCATTGATCCAGATAAGATGGAACATCGATGTAGTATAATAACAGTACATCCGATGAACCGAACACCATAAAAGAACATCAGACGCGAGTCCATAAAAAGAAATGAGAAGAAACTCAATAAAACGAAGTACATCAAAACATTCGATGAACTTGACAAAGAGATAATTCCCTTCAGACATCATCGAAGAATCAACCACTTGTTGCTTACGACTAAACGCATTGGCAACATGATTTCCCCTTTCGGGAATAAAAGAATATCAAGATCATAAGATGCTAGGAACTCGAGTCAACATGAAGTTCCTTATAAGAAATAAATATTCCCAAGATTTATGATCGAGGTAGAGAACAAATTTCTTTCCCAAATATGATGATGCCAAATTTTAAAAGCAAAAACAATAGCCGCGAGCACTAGATCATGAGTGGCATATCTAGTCTCGATAAGCTATAATGATTTAGAAGCACAAGTGATAGCACGTTCGCCTTTGCAAGAGAATGACATCCAAACCAATACGACTAGTATCAGTACAAATAGCAAAGTCTTGGTTCCCCTTCAGGAATCACAAGAATAAGAGTATCGAAAAGAAAGAATTTCTTTTAAATAATCTTCTTTCCTGAAAAGTTAAAACTTTCTAAATTACATTTATCATTATGTAATAATCTTTCTAGAAAAATTTACTATTTTCAAGTTGATATACTGTGTCTGACTGTCTCATCAAAGCGTTTAGGAGATTCTTATCGATAACGTTGATCAAGCGCATCGACCAGAATTCTTAACACACTAAATGGGCAATACAATCACAAAATCGTATTCTATAGGATAAGTAAGTTTCTCAAAAACTTCTAAGAATATTCTTTGTTCGTTTTAAGAACAAAAATCCAGTTATACTTCTAAATAAATTTTATGAAAAAGATTTTGCAAAAATTTTAAATTGCCATTTTCATCCAAAAATCAATAAATAAAAGAATGGTCTCATCGAAATATTCATAGAATATTTGATATATAAAATGGATGAAATAAGCTGGACAAACTGAATGACATAATAATTCATTCATAGGAATCATAACGAGTGCGGAATGCGTAAGTGGAATGCTAACTCACGCAACTCATAGCCAAAAGAAAATCGGTGGCAAGGTCAAACTGAAAAGACCTTAGCACCACACAAAAGATAACTTAGGTGATAATCCTAAGACAAGCTCAAGAAAATACCGGAAAATTTCTCTAACTACATGAATGAGAGAAATAACACTTTCCTTATAAGTGGGCTTAAGGAATAAAATGATGCCATCAAGTTGGAATCAAAATCATAAAGGGAAAAATAGAAATCTGCTTAACAGATTGAAAATGTCAAAGATGAATAGTCCACTCGAGAAATAGGATATGGGCTTCACAATGATTAAGCCGATCCTTACAAAAATCAATTTCGAAGCCTAAGTAAAAATATCGGCTCGGAAAGAAAAATCACATAAAATAATTTCGACATCAATAGAAAGCAAATTGAGTGTTGTGGATCTACCATCCGGATTCGCAACTCTCAAAGAAGTCATCAAGCCCAAAATGTTTAAAGAAAAAGAATCAACAAGTTCTTTTGATATAAAATAGTGAGATGGAACCCATATCAAAAAGAACTCAAATAAGAAGATCACGAAATAAAACAATGCCATCAAGGATTGAGTGAAAGATACCTTGACCAAGAGATGTGTTGCCAGGGGATTAGGCAACATTTAACTTTCCCTCCGTCTTGCCTTCAAGTTTGAGGCATTGATGTATATAATGATCCGGGCTCTTACAATAGCGACAACAACGGGGTTTTGAACACTTGTTCGCAAAATGGTCCCTAGACCCACAGTTGAAGCATTTCCCACTACTAGGAGAAGGAGCCTTTGCAGCAGGAGTTGCTTGCTTACTCTTTTTGTTGGGATTGGGGCCTTTGAATATAATAGGCCTCTTCATGTTGTTGTTGAAGTTCTGTTTGGCACGCACAACTTCATTATCGCTTTCGCTATCGGCCTCTTCAAGACGAAGAGCGATATCAATAAGCTGATCAAAAGAAACTTCGAGTTTCACAAGTAATGGCTTCTTGAGGTTCTTATTCAACCCATAGACGAACCTCTGATTTTTCTTCATCGGAGTATTAATATACTCAATCCCGTATTTAGAAAGAGATTCGAAAGATGCGACATAGTCTGTCACAGAAGATTCACCTTGAACAAGGTCAATAAAACGCCGGGCCAAAGTTACTTTTTCAGCCTCCGGCACAAATTTCAATTCGAATCTTTCTCGGAATTGCTCCCAAGCGAGATCCGCCTCAACGATTTCAGAAATTAAAAGCTCATACCAATCTAATGCTCTTTCTTGGAGCATGCTAGAAGCCACTTGGACTCGATGTAGATCAATAAGGTTCATGCGAGAAAAGATGCGATCGCATGATTTGAGCCAAGCTTGAATTTCAATAACACTCTCGGATCCCTTGAATGGCCTTCCACCCAAATCGGTGTAGTCTCTGCACAAGCGTGCAAAACCGGATCTAGGATGAGTAGGCTCTGGATTGGGTCCGGCAGCTTGAGCGTTCTTCACGAGATCTAAAAGCTGCTGAGCAGACATGAATACTCCATCCTGAGGAGTAGCACTAGATTGACCGGCGCTGGAACGGCCTGGTCTAACCATTTCTCTTCTTTAAGAAAGAAAGAAAGAAGAGGAAAAAGTTATTCTCAAGATAAATATCAAGCAATTCTTCATAGATAAAACAAGTAATCATAAAGGAAAATAGGATGAATCGGTACGAAGACTCGAATAAAATCCTAAATCACGACTCCTAAGAAAGACTTAGGACGATGATCCTTGTTATAATATTCCATATTGTTCTGAAGTTTGGCTCTGATACCAAGCTGTGACGCCCCACCTCTATACCCACGCTAGACAAGAACATTACGGAGTAAATGCTGTCAACTAGCACGGAGAATAAGGCTGTTGAGGAGCGACCATCCGTGTAAATGCTTTGTGCGAGCATCGATATGTCAGATAGTATAACATACAATTCTTTTCAAGTGGAAATCCGACATGCCGACACAAACTCAAAACTACTACACAGTGGCTATAATATCTTCGGAAACAAATATAGAAATAAACATAACATAAATCAGTCACAGACAATTCATATCACAAAGGCGGAAATAGATATGAATATTACATATAAAAGTGTATATCAGAGTAGTGGTCAAATAAGATCCACAACATCACAAAAGAATAGATACAAGTGATAAGACAAAAGAATATGTATACATCAAGGAGTCTATTTCTCAAATGCATACAACAATAAGCTACTAATCTAGAGTAGTTAGCCAAAATCAGACGATTGTTCCAGATAGGAAGTCAAGAGGAAGCACCTGTAAAATCTCAGTCTGATCCGAGTATTATTTAAGAAGAAAATAATAAACGGATCAGTCTAGCCATAAATATCAGATGAAGTGATATATAATAAGAGATATGACATACACATATAATAATCACAATGCCAAGCTGTGATAAATAAGTAATTGAAAATCAACAAGAGATTAATCAATATCATAATAATCTACTCAAGATAAAAAGGAATGTCATACTCCTAATTTCATTCACCAAGCCACAATAAATGACACATATAGCAATGCCAATCGTAAAAGTTTGTGAAACATACATTCCAGAATTCAACACACGAAATCCAGAAATCACAATCAAAGGGAACAACGACGTCGTACAGCGAGACATCCGATGAACCAAAAAACAATCAAAGGGAACAACGATGTCGTACAGCGAGACATCCGATGAACCAAAACACAATCAAAGGGAACAACGACGTCGTACAGCGAGACATCCGATGAACCAAATCACAATCAAAGGGAACAACGACGTCGTACAGCGAGACATCCGATGAACCAAAACACCATCAAAGGGAACAACGACGTCGTACACAGCGAGACATCCGATGAACCAAATCACAATCAAAGGGAACAACGACGTCGTACAGCGAGACATCCGATGAACCAAAACACAATCAAAGGGAACAACGACGTCGTACAACGAGACATCCGATGAACCAAATCACAATCAAAGGGAACAACGACGTCGTACAGCGAGACAACCGATGAACCAAAATCTCTAAGACATTGCTCAATGCTAGTCTAAAACATAAAATGATCGTCATGATCAAAGAGAAGTGTCAATTACACTAAGATAGTAAATATAAAAGTTTAGCTTCATGTACCATAACCACTTGCTTAACTTAAACATTTACGAACAAACTGTAAATCTCCACTAGAAAAATGTAACAAGTGGTTCAATCGAACAAGTCCAAAAATTAACCAACGAAGTAAACGCAAGCGTTTCATACCACTTGTTTTACTAAGTCGTTTAATTAGATTTCTCATACGAGTGAGGTAAAGGTTTGTATATACTAATAGATTGAAAATCGGTTTGAGAAAACGAGCTTTGTAATAAAATAGTGTTGAAATCATTTGAAGAAAGAGTTTTGATATTTACTACTAGTATAGAAAACCTTTATATTTTAAGGTGACAAATCATAGAAGTGATTGTAGAAACAATCGGGCATAAAAATTCACATTCGAAGACGTGAATAAAATCCAAAGAAATCGATATAAAATCCATCAAAGTGGATATATCTAAAATTCCCAAAGAAAAGGTCATCAAAGTCGATAATAAATGACAACAAAAGGGAGACAACACGAATCGATTAAAGTTGGATATTCAAACGAATTAGCAATATAGGTTAATCTGGCAAATAGTAGCAGGTCGGTCGACCGGACTCCCTGAGTCGGTCGACCGAACCAGAGGTTGGAAGTGCTCGGGGCACCAGGTCGGTCGACCGGCCCAGGGGGCTCGGTCGGCCGAAGCCTGTAACCAGCACTTCCAAACAGAGGCAGGAAGTGCCTGGACTATAGGTCGGTCGACCGGCCCAGGGGCTCAGTCGGCCGAACCTGTATGCTTGCACTTCCTACCCTATTTCAAAAGAGGTGCAACTCTCGATCAAATTGCAATCGCACGAGCAACGGCGCTAAGGGTTTATGCCAATCGACTACCCGGCCCTATATGCTCCTCGATGCATCACCACAAACATGTTCAAACATCAAAGTTAGGATTTTTAACGAATTGAACTCAAAACACTAAAAATTGGAATATTCACAAAAGCAATCCAAATCAAAATCAAATGCACATGAATAAGTGTTAGGAATTCATACCTAACAATAGAAGAGAATTATAAGCATAGATGTGAGATTAAAAATCTCACCTTTGAACCCAAACAATAGAAGAAGAAGCTTGAAAGCAAGCTAAGATCAATTCCCCTTCAATAACAACTCAAGAAGCTTCAATCTAAGCTTAAAAGAGAAACATTTCCTAAATTAGGTTTAGGAAATTTCTGAAATCAAAGAGAGAATGAGTTGGAGAAGATGAAGAGGAAGCTTACCAATGGGTTCTCTTGTGTTTGGAGCTAGAAGATGGATTTGCTAATGGAAACTAGGGCTTAGGATTTCCTAATTCTTTTTCTCTTTCCCCATTTTTGAAGAAGCTTGAGTATTAGGAAAATAGAAAAGAAGTGAATGAAGAGGAGAGGGGTTGGGACTGAATACATAAGTGGGCTCAGCCCAAACCAAAACCCTAAGTGAAAAGTAGCAAAATTCAACTTTCTCCAAACATATCGAAGTTTATACTTAAAAAGGTCGCAAACGTCATTTTGAACTCAATGGGGGTGGTCTCGAGTCCCAATTCGACTGTTTGCAAAAAGTAGCTTTTCGGACCAAAATCCGACGAACGATAAAATATTTAAATAAAATATTTAAATATAAAATCGATAAATATGCGGGTTGTTACATGTTCTAATTGCCACTCTTGGCAATCTCGTGTGAAGTTTCTCGGTCATATCATTTCCGAATCTGGAATTTCATGCATCCTTCGAAGATCGAAGCGATTCAAAACTGGAAGAGACCAGAGAGTTTGATGGAAATCCGTAGCTTCCTTGGATTGGCGGTACCGTCGTTTTATTAAAGACTTTTCTAAAATTATCGTGCCTCTTACTAGCTTAACAAAGAAAGGTGTTAAATACATTTGGTCGGAAAAATGTGAAGCTTCTTTTTAGAAATTAAAAAAACTCCTTTCCAATGCTCCTATTCTTGTTATTCCCGAGGGGAATCAAGATTTTGTTGTTTATACCGATGCTAGTCGCGTTGGTTTGGGTGCCATTCTTATGCAAAGAGAACGTGTTATTGCTTATGCTTCTAGGCAATTGAAGCCAACCGAGTCTAGGTATGCCACTCATGATTTAGAGCTCGTGGTTATTGTTTTCGCTCTTAAAATTTAGCGTCATTATCTTTTAGGAGAGAAATTCATTCTCTATACCGATCATAAACCTTTAAAGTATTTATTTTCCCAAAAGGAACTTAATTTGCGTCAACAACGTTGGCTCGAGTTCCTTGCATCTTATGATCTTGATATTCTTTATACTCCCGGAAAGGGAAATCGCGTTGCCGATGCACTTAGTCGCAAGCAACAAGCAGTTGTTTCTATGATGATATCCGAATGGAATGATCTCGGGGTTTTATCCACTTGTGAGATTCGAGATCGTGTTTCCGATTTATGTTCATCTCTTGTTTTATGTAGCCTTGAGGCTCATCCTTCTCTTTTAGACCGCATTCTTGAAGCTCAAAAGCTAGACCCGAATTGGCTCTTCTTGGCCAAAATTGTAGGGATAAAATTGATATTGAAAGTTTGAAAGACTTTGATATTGATTCTCGTGGCGGTATTCGAAAATTTGGTAGACTTATCGTGCCAATATTAATGATCTTCGTAAAGACATTTTAGAAGATTCTCATCGTTCTAAATTTACCATTCACCCCGGTAGTAGTAAAATGTACTCAGATATGAAGCGACTTTATTACTGGGAGGGAATGAAATCTGATATTTCTAACTTTGTTAAGCGTTGCATGCCAACTTGTTCGGGCCGAGCATCAAAGGCCCGGTGGGTTATTGCAACCTTTAGAAATTCCAATTTGGAAGTGGGATCAAATTTCCTTGGATTTTATTGATGGCCTTCCCCGTTCTCATTCGGGTCATGATAGCTTATGGGTAATAATTGATAGACTTACTAAATCTGCCCATTTTATTCCCGTTCGGTCCAATCAAACCGTTCCTCTCTTGGCCAAACTCTTTATTAAAGAAATTGTAAAATTGCATGGAGTTCCTTCTTCTATTGTTTGTGATCGTGATCCATTGTTTACTAGTGGATTTTGGAAGAGTCTTCAGAAAGCTTTGGGAACGAAGCTTAATTATAGCACCGCTTATCATCCTCAGTCCGATGGACAAACCGAGCGTGTGAATCAAACTCTTGAAGATCTTCTTCGTTCATGTGTTCTTGATTTTGGTGGAAGTTGGGAAGATCATATTTCGCTTGTTGAGTTTTCCTATAATAATAGCTTCCAATCTAGTATTGGTATGGCACCTTTGTAGGCACTCTATGGAAGACCGTGCCGATCTCCTTCTTGTTGGCTTGAGGTCGGTGAGAGGCTGGTTCTTGGTCTAGATTTTATTCATGATTCCACAAAAAAGATTGACCTTATTCGTCATAGGATGAAAGAAGCTCAGAGTAGACAAAAATCCTATGCCGATAACCGAAGAAGGAAATTAGAATTTTCTGTCGGAGATTTTGTGTTTATTCGTGTTTCACCTATGAAGGGTGTTGTGCGTTTCAGTCGATCGAGAAAGTTAGCACCATGATATATTGGTCCATTTCCTATCACCGAACGTATTGGTTCCGTGGCTTATTGCCATTTATTACCGGCTCAGTTTTCTGCTATTCAAAACTGGAAGAGACCGGAGAGCGTGACGGAAACCCGTAGCTTCCTTGGATTGGTGGGCTATTACCGTCGTTTTATTGAAGACTTTTCTAAAATTATCGTGCCTCTTACTAGCTTAACAAAGAAAGGTGTTAAATACATTTGGTCGGACAAATGTGAAGCTTCTTTTCAGAAATTAAAAGAACTCCTTTCCGATGCTCCTATTCTTGTTATTCCCGAGGGGAATCAAGATTTTGTTGTTTATACCAATGCTAGTCGCGTTGGTTTGGGTGCCGTTCTTATGCAAAGAGAACGTGTTATTGCTTATGCTTCTAGGCAATTGAAGCCAGCCGAGTCTAGGTATGCCACTCATGATTTAGAGCTCGCGGCTATTGTTTTCGCTCTTAAAATTTGGCGTCATTATCTTTTGAACAGTATGACTTGATGAAGTGGAAATTTAAATTGAATTGATGGAATGGAGGTTGGGAATTAAACAATATGACTTTGAACTATTTTCAAAACAAATTGTTTTGACATAAATCTATTTTTCCAAACTATTTACTATACAACTTTTCTTTTTAAACCTAAAACTATCTTATATTTGTTTTATAATTATTTTTTGGAACTATTTAACAATTTTTCAACTGTTTTATAAATTAATTACTATTTTTCAACTATTTTGCAATTATTTAAAATTTCTGTAACTATTTGACTATTTTCTAACTATTTTACAATTACTTAATTATTTTACAGCTATTTTACAAACTAATAGTTATTTTTCAACTACTTATCTATTTTAATTTTCCAAGCTATTTTCTAAATTTAAACTAGACAGAGTTCGAACTGTTTATGATTAATTCCAAGATTAAAATAAGAATTGAAGTGATAATCCAAATGAGGAATTATGTAATTATGGATAAGTGAATGTGAATGGAAAAGAGAATTGATTTGGTTAATAATCAATGAAGATAAATATGTAGGATGTACATATATTATTCTATTCGCATAATGATTTGATCCAGATTCGAGCATAGAATTTCGGGATAGTTATATCAATCCGAATTGGGATTTTTCGCTTGATTTTCGACGGCAAACATAGATATGGATTGTTGATTGATTCTAGATATTCTTTATCATAGCTAGGCTATGCGAGGAGAATCATAGTTTCTGATCAAGAAACCAGATCTGAGTCCGCACTAAAAAGTCGGGTGGACGATACTAGTTCGGAAGTGAAATTGTGTGATCGAGTGAGCGATCAGATTGATATTGCATACGGATGATATGTGTACATCGTATGGATTGGAATGAAATTGATATTGAAGTTTGTGGATAAGAAGTGTGAATTGGTTTTTGAAGTGAAAATATATTTTGTGAAATATATGAGGAAATAAAATAGAAATTGGGTATTTCTATGGTCGAAATTTACTTTATGGAAGTAAGTAATATGGTTAATGACTTTATAGAGTAATCAAATTTGAATATTTGATTTGGAGTAAACAAAGTTATATATCTTTGTTATATAAGATAAATCTCCCCCTGTTGAATTTATAGCCAAAAGAGAAAGGATTTTGAAAGTGATTGAAGTATAAAAAGGGTTTTATAAAAGTTTAAAATGATCCAATTTTTTTTTCAAAATTATATATATCTCTCTCTATATACAAAGGATCTTATGAGAATGATTTTGGAGGAAAGGTTTTTGAAACTTTTGGATTTGGAAAGGGTTTTGATTTTTGGGTAAAATCAATATTGAATTTGAAAAGCCTAGTTGAGAATTATCGATTTTGGGATAATCGATTTTAAGAAAGGAGATTTATATGAGATTCATACTAGGTGTATGATTTGGAAGATACTATATGTGTATAGTATAAAGTGTTTTGATGATGGCTCTGGGGAAAAAGGCGCTCCCTTAAAATGAACTTCTCAGGAGTGCCACCGAGTGGTGCTGCCTTGAGCCCCCGGGAGGGGGGGGGGTGTTCTAAAGTTGATCCTGTGAGGAGTCCGGAAAAAACTAGTTCCGAGGATTGTGAGTAGTGTGTACCATAGCGGAAGTCGTGTGTGCCGCTGAGAGCCAACGGTCTACGTTTGATTTTATATCGATAGACTGCGACCTATGGTAACATAGCAAAAGTCGTGTGTGCCGTTGAGAGCCAACGGTCTACGTTTGATTTTATATCGGTAGACTGCGACCTATGGTAACATAGCGAAAGTCGTGTGCCGCTGAGAGCTAACAGTCTGCGTTTGATTTTACATCGGTAGACTGCGACCTATGTAGGAGTGGAGTAGTTTCATTTTGACAGAGAAAATCGTGTGTGCCGTTGAGAGCCAATAGTTACATGGACTTTTTCTGCGATGGCAACGTAACCCTGGAATGTAACTGCGATCTGTTGTGGGTTCCATGGCGTAATCGAGGGGCGCGGAGTGCCTACAGTTACATGGACTTTTGCTGCGGTAGCAACGTAACCCAGGATGTAATTACGACCATGGATGGGAGTGACGATTTCCAGAGCATTCTCACCAAAGATATTTCCTCTATTTTCAAAATGTTTTCTATATTTTCAGTAAAATTATTTTTCCAAGTATTTTCACTGGGTGTTGGAAATGGGTCTGCTAAGTATTTATAGATTTTCAGTCTTACGCCTGATCAACGTATGACCGAATTTCTATGAGAACGAGGACGGACTTGTTGAAACATCGAGTTAGGATTTTTATTAAAACTATTTTATAATATCAAATAGATTTTAAGTGTTTTAAAAATGATCAAAGAAAATTTATATGATTTTAAGAATTCTAATAAATTTTGACTTTGTTCCTTTTCGAGGACGAAAAGATTCAAAGGGGGGAGGAATGTGATGACCCGAAATTTTTGGGCAATATAAATTTAATAATCTGCATTAAAATTAAATTGACTTGATAATTTGTGTTAATAAAGATTGAATTGATTTAATAATCTTCTTTTAATAAATATTTAATCGATGAATTTATCTTTAAAAAAAAGTTAATAAATTGTTTTCTATTTATAATGTATATATTTGTCTACATTATAAATAGATAATCTTTGGTTTGAATTTGATTAATAAATAAATCTTGTTTTCAAATTCTATTATACATCTTGGTAATTTGGAAATTTTGATTTGAATTTAATATAAAGCTTGATTTTTAAAGGTGGACTTTTGAATATGATTTGAATTTGAATTTAATTTTGAAATTCAAAAAGGTAGATATTTAATATATATATATATATGCTTTTCATCTTAAAGGAAATTGATATGCACTTAAATAAGTATTTGTAAATTTATAAATTAAGTTAAAAAGCTTTTATTAACATTTAAAATAAAAAGAGAAAATAGTTAATGGGCAAGTGTAACTACCTTAAGTAATCTAATCACATGTGGTAAATAATGAATAAAGCAAGATGACAAATGTTAATGCATTAAGATAAGTGTCCTATTTGATTTTCGTTTTTCTTTTATTTTAATGAAAATAAAAAAAAATCACTTATATAAACACATTTTCTTCTCATCCTCATTTTTTCCAATTCTTTTTCAAAGCTTAAAAAAAAAGAGAAACTTCAGCTACAAAAATCTTTCAACAAAACACAAATCAGTAATCAAAACATCTTCCTCAAACTAAAAATGTAAATCACTTCCAAAATCAATTCAAATTCTGCAAATTTCCTCAAAATCTAAATTAGTAATTCCCTCCTCAAACCAGAAACAAGATCTATAATTCATTTTCTGGGATCTAAAACAAGCTGTAAATCAACTCCTCAAAAATAGATAGAAATCAAAGCATTTCAGTTTCAATAGCAAGTTTCCTCAGCAT
Organism: Allium cepa; assembly: GCA_030765085.1. NCBI lineage: Eukaryota > Viridiplantae > Streptophyta > Magnoliopsida > Asparagales > Amaryllidaceae > Allium > Allium cepa. Next base: position 677,585,776 of record CM060932.1, on the reverse strand, counting down.
TCAAGTCTAAAGTTTGAAAGGAAATGGCAATACAAGTTTCAAGTTTTAAAGACAATACAAGCTTTCATAATTTAATTTCTCTGTTCTTCATCTTAAAACAAGTGAGTAATATTTTAAAAAAATAAACTAAGTAAATATGATTGCATGTTAACTTCTGAGGCAATTTTGTTTGTGTGGATATGTAGATGGTTCTATGTGTATATGGATGTATTTAGTTGTGTGTGCATGTTGCTGTACTTCTCTGTTTTGAATTCTAGGCTTCAGTTTTGAATCAAAATCATTTCCCTTTAATCCAATCTTTGTTTGGATTCAAGTTTTAAAATAAAGCTTATTTGTTTTGTCATAGATAAGGGTTTGAAAATTTGTTTAAGTCAAATTTAATTTGAAATATCACTAGAAATCAAAATTAACAGTATAAGCTTAAGATAAGTAAAAATTTCAACTTCCCTGATTCATGAATTCAGAAACATAAATCGAATCCTTATTCGAAAACATGATTTTTAAAACTGAAATCTAAATTTTTAGAGAAGGATCGAACGAGCATTTCGAATATGTTCTGTGTTTGTGTTCAGAGGGAATTTAGAAGATCTAGGGGATCGGAGATGGCATGATCTTCGCTGATGGTAGTAGAGTAATAAGGGAGTTTGGGAAAATTGTCAGATAGGCGAATTGATCATCGTGGAAGCGGCGGTGGAGGATTGTGGCTTGTAAACCTAGTTTTGGTATGTTCTTAAATTTGGATCGGCATTTCTTCACTGGTTGATGGATCGGCATTTCTTCACTGGTTGATCGAGTTCAACATAATCCAAGGGAATGATAGCTAGGGCATGGACGGAGTCATAGCCGGAGTTGAAGGCACTTCGGTGGTCGGAGGCGCGAGAACGAAGAGGTTCCAGTTTAGGGTGTTTGTTCTAGTTTTTGGGTTCGACCGTTCAATTTTGAGTCCGATCGAATAATGAAGTTCTGATGATCGTGGTGGTGTGCGAGGGTGTTTACTGATGTGCTGAAGATATTGGGGTTGACCGGTGATGGTTAGAGCCACCGTGCATGTGCACGGTGGTCTTGGTTTCTGATGATCTGAGTTTTGTTTAGCTTGGATGTAGAATGGATTTGTATTTGAGTTTTACTCGAAGTTGATTAGGGAATAGATCGAAGCACTGGGGTAATTGACTCGAAGTTAATTTAGTCTGGCTCGAGTTATTTAGATTATAGGCTTTAAAGAAAACTTGACAGTGTTTAGATTTTGAATTTAAACTAAATTTAAATATGGAAAGCAGGTTTTTAATCTAAGTTTGAAGCAGGTTTAAAGTATGGATTCAAAAGGAATTTGAATCCTAGTTTTTAAAATAAATTGTTTTAAAGAAAAATGAATGAAGAAATGTTTTAACAACTTAAAATTTGTTAAAGTATATTTTATATATGGTTTTGAATTTAAAAATAAACCGTGTTTTAAAAATTTTCTGTTAAATTTATTGTATAATACAAAGTATTACTTTAACATGTAATACAAAAGGTTTTTGAATTAGTTTTTTTAAAATTGTATTCATTTTAAATCTTAAAATTTAAATGGAATTTGAAAGTACGTGGATTAATTAGAGTTTAAGCTAATTAATTTGAGGAATCAATTACTCAAGGTAATTAGTTAAATTAATGTGATTAGTTTAAGTTGATTAATTTGTTTAATCAATTTAAATAATCATTGGATGAGGGGTAAATAAAATTACTTAGTGTAATTTATAAAGTAAGTTACTTAGTGAACTAATTAGTGAATAATTACAGGATGTAATTAATTGGAGATTTGAAAATAGTTTTGTGTTAATTACCTTGTGTAATTAATATGAAGGATAATTACTTAGTAAAATTAATTAATAAAATTACTTAGTATAATTAATTTAAAAATTGATTAATAATGTTTTTTTGATAATTAAGTGAAAAAAAATTAATTAAGGGTAATTAATTACCGAGTGGGATTAATCAAGGGGGATTAAATAATTAACTAAAGATTAATTATTAATTAATTAAGAAGTAATTAAGGGATTCTTAATTAATGATGTAAGTAAGGGATGATTAGTTAAAATTTATTAATCTATAATAAGTGATTATGAGGTAATTAATTAGTGTAATTAATTTAGGATTAACGTAATTAATTATAAGTTAATTAATTAATGAGAGTAATTAAAGGTTAGTTACTGTAAAGGTTAAGGATAATTAATTTGTGAAATTAATTGAAGGATAATTACTCTATGTAATTAAAGATAATTATTCAAGGAGATTAATTAAGATGGATATTTGAAGAATGATTGAAAATAATGGTTGAGATTAATTAATGGTGATTAAACAAAGTTAGGTGGTTAATCCTTTAGTAATTGATTTAATTTAAGTTAATTAAATCAATTATAATAGGGATTAACATTGATTACTTATGAATGATTGTTTGAGTAGAATATCTGAATTCATTGATATCTATTGGATGATATGCTGTAATATTCTGTGATAAGTAATGTTTTGTGATATGATATGTTTGGATGGACATTTATAATATGGTTATTTAATGATGATGAATTTCTGGTAAAAAAATGACATCTTGTATTTAAAGTTGTATTGTGTCTCACTTAAATAACTTGGTTTAAGTTGATATTGAATTCGAAGAGACTGGAGTCGGGTGTTAGTAAATATCCGAAACCACTTCGATTCTTATAGATAGATATGTAAAATCAATAGACTGAAATGGAATGATTTAAGTAAATTGGGCCATTTAATCTACGTTTGGGTACTTAAAAATTGATGTATAAAATAAGTGATGTCAATCACGAATGGTGAATTTGTAAATTGTTACGAGTTACCCCGAGTTTTAAATAAGTTCTAAGGATTGAAATTTCATGTTAGATGAGTTTACTCACGCTGGTTTCCAGCCTGATCCGGGTGTTACTTTGATGTAATGCTCGGGTCAGACCGAGTATTTCAGATTTTCAGGTAAGGTCGTTCTAGAGCTCAGGAGGCGAACTAGAGGGCAAGAACGTATGGAGCGTTTCCCTGCTGAGATATATTATTGTATAACTTGGACATGTTGTTTTAAACTGTCCAGTGATGGGTAATGGTTGTAACTCTGATGTATATAAGTATAAGTTAACAGATACAGTTTTTCTTTTGTATAACTGTTATTATTATTTGATATTATATTTCATCCGCTGCGATTACGAGATGTTGGTATTTCTGTTCTTCTTTCTTCTAGCTCTTCTTTTCTTTTCCTAAATATCTGGAATTTTCGGGATTAAAAATTCTGGGTCGTTACAACCAACCCTCCCAGTCGCCCTGGGCCCCATGTCCCACCCCTCTTATGGAAACGCGACCCAACCACGCCATTCAAAATTCGAACGTTCATCCAAAACCTGAACATCACCGTTCCCACCGAAAACACCTTATTCTGATGTCACGTATCACCGGCCAACCCCAGACTATACTACCATGATAGTCGCCGCCTATTCTACCAAGTCCCCTACGACCGCACATTTATAGCCACCTCACGACGTTGCCATTTCTCAAAATCCCAGCTCTATCCCAAATCACCGCCTAACCCTAAAATGGCTCGAACCCCATGCCACACGCCCTAAAAAAATGTCGACACATTTTTCCCTTGCGTGCCTTCCCCAACACCTCCTCCTTGTCCAGACCCAAGTCACAAAAACAAAGGTTGTCATCGGAATTTTACAAAATAACAATTTCTGTTAATTTCTAAATTACTCGAGATCTAGGTCACTAATAACCATGAAACCTTTACTAAAAATCCAGTTTTTACATGTCGATCATGATTATGTACACGACTAATTGTTTTAAAGATACTGATATTTGTCAAAACCAAGGTGGTTTACTGTAAACTCAAATTTCTCACGATCTATGTCATGATGGAACTTCGAGCAATTTTTAGCATGATCTATTCTCGAAGATAAGCATTCATTAGTTTATACTAACTACAAATTCAAATTAAAGGATGAGATATAGATTTAGGAAGATGACATGTATAAATACTTTACTGTCAAAGTCAAACAGAGCAAAATTTCATTTCAAGTCTTTTTTAATTTAGAGTTTCTCGCCTTCCTCGTGCTTAATCTTCTTCACTTCAAATCTAAATTTAGATGTAATCCAAAACCTTGCTTTGAATTTTAAGATGGAGGTTCCTTCTTCTTTGCTTCACTGTGCTTATTTATTTTACAGAGCTTGTATATTTTTTCGTAGTTATCTTGTTTGAGTTGTTTCACTTGAGGAGATGACTATCCCGAGGACACAAGGCAGGGCCTTTGTTAACAGAAAATGGATGTAGCTTATGTAAAAATAGAGGATGGAAGTGTTTTGAAGCAAACTATCCATGTGGCAGCAGATTTATGTAGGCCGAGATCTTTTCTTTTGAAAAGTTTTGATTTGTTATCTCATACACTTGACTTGATTTTGATTTGTTTTGACCTAATACAATATTTGTATGCTTAGCATCTAATTTTTCCATGATGATGTTACTTATATGTATGCAAGTTAGATTATATGTATATGTATACTTATTTTTAATATCACAAGCTTTGAATATCTCTTCCTACACTTTTATCACTCCATATCCCACATATATATACACATACTCATATATATATATATATATATATATTTACTATCATATATGTATACATATCTATATATATGCACATTTATTTTTTTCTATATTTTATTTCATATAGGCATCTTTATACATACATAATCACATATACATTTACTTATGTAGTTTGTCATTATACATTTATATATATATATATATATATATATATATATATATATTCACACTTATATGAATTTTCATATATATATATACATATATTCATATGGAATGCTTTAATATATTTATGTATTTATATATACTTATGTATATATCATCAACATCATAAAGTTTCGTATGTATTTATTTTTACACAATTGTATTCTACCCTGAATTTTAAATTATAGAGTTATATATATTCATATAGTTTGTATTTCTATAAGATTCATCGTATCCAGAGTTTTTATAATTCAATATCCAATATGGTTTTTAAGATAATTTATATAAATATATATCCAGATATATAAATTATCAGAATTTTATTTGTTCGACTAATAAAATCAACGTTTCAATGATTTAAAATCAGCTAATTGCCCAATTACAGACGTCAGAAACCCGGGTCGTCACATTCCTCCCCCCTTTAGAACTTTTCATCCTCGAAAAAGAACGAAGCAAGCATTTTAAATTATACTACTTATTATTAGTTAAATTATTCTTAAACATTTTAGCTTTTAACTCTTTTTATTTAATTTTTTTAAACACTTTAAAAATTTACATAATATTATCAAAATAGTTTTATAAAAATACTTTTTGTAACTCGATGATTCAACAAGTCCATCCTTCTTTTTATACAAATTCGGTCATACGTTGATCAGGCGTAGGATTGAAAATCTATAAGCACCTTGTAAACCCGTTTTCAATACCCAGTGAAAATACTTGGAATATATTTTGATGAAAATAAAGAAAACATTTTTTTTAAATATAGGAAATTATTTTGGTGAGAATGCTCTGGAAATCATCACCCCCTCCAAGGTCGCAGTTAACCCGATGGTTACGTTGCCATCCCGGCAAAATCTATAGAAAACTGTAGGCACTCCGCACCCCTCGATTACACGATGGAACCTATCATAATCGCAGCTACACCCAGGTTATACGTCTCCATCATGGAAAAACCTATGTAACTGTAGGCATCAGCGCCCTTGAATTTCGCTAATGAAACTTCACCACTCCCACATAGATCGCAGACTACATCGGTCGAGTCCCAATGTAGCATGTAGGCACTCACTGCCACACGACTTTTGCTATGTCTTCTTAGATCGCAGTCTACCGATGTTACATCGCCCTTCCGGTGAAATCAAATGTAGACCGTTGACACTCACTGCCACACGACTTCCGCTATGGTCCGCAGTACTGTCGTCAGAGCATAACCCAAATGTCTCAGTAGACATCAACGCCCTCGACTTTCGCTACCCACACACAATCCTCGGTAACTTCAATTTGTCCGGACTTCCTCCCAGGATCAAATTTAGATCCTCCCTCAGGGCTCATGGCAGAACCACCCCATGGATCTCCTATGAAGTTCATTTCAAGGAAGCGCCTTTTTCCCCAGAGCCAATCTCAAAACATTTTATACTATACACGTATGGTATCTTTCAAATCATACTCTTTATATGAATTACATATAATCTCCTTTACACCAAATCTATATCTCAAAATCGATCTCAACTTGGCTTTTCAAATTTCCAAAATTGATTTTTCCCAAAAATCATAAGCCCTTCAAAATCCATGGGTTCCAAAACCCTTTTTCCCAAAATCATTTTCATAAAAATCATTTATTTATATCTTTACTAATAGTTAGAATAAAAACACAATCTTTTGGTCCGACTGTGAACTTTACAAAATAACCTTAGATATAACATATTGAATATTAAGTTATTATTTCATATGATCTACCTAATAATTTAGGAGATAAAATCTCCCTATAATTATTTTAGACATATTCAAACCTAGATGTTGACTCCTACTATTCATAGAATAGAATTATTCAAATGTAATTATAACTAGACAACCAATCTATAAATCATTATTAATATTTATTAATAATTGAACAAAAACATAATTTTTCGGTCCAACCATGAAATTTCAAAAATATCCTTTCATGCAAACATGAGGTCATGAATTCGAATCCCACCTTGGACAAAAATCAACGTCTATCTTCAAATAAAAAATTGTAAAACATAAACAAGGTTACAGTATCAAACCCTATTCCAACAAAAGTTTTTTTTTAGTTTATTTTTATCAAACTGCATGGAACTTTCAAATTTAAATTTTTAATAAAGAGCTTATTTGCACGTGCATTTCACGTGCCAAAATGTAACAACCCGCATATTTTTCGATTTTATATTTAAATATTTTATTAAAATATTTTATCGATATTCGGAATTTAGTCCGAAAAGCTACTTTTTGCATACGGTCGAATTAGGACTCGGGACCACTTCCATTGAGTTTAAAATGACGTTTGCGATCTTTTTAAGTGGAAACTTTGATATGTTTGGAGATAGTAGAATTTTGCTACTTTTTCACTTAGGGCTTTGGTTTGGGCTGAGCCCATTAACCTCACTTATGTATTCAGTCCCAACCCCTTCTCCCCTTCATTACTTCATTCCTCATTTCCTTATACTCAAGCTTTTATATTAATGGAGAGTGGAAGAGGAAATTAAAACTCCAAGCCCTAGTTTTCTTTTGCAAATCAAACTCTAGCTCCAAACTAATAGAAGAACCCATTGATAAGCTTCTCTTCTTCTTCTCCAACTCATTCTCTTATCAATTTTAGAAATTCCTAAACCTAACTTTGGGAATGTTCTTCTTTTAAAGCTTAGAATCAAGCTTCTTGAGTTGGATTTGAAGAGTGGTTGATTCTCCTTTGCTTTCAAGCTTCTTCTTCAATCGTTTGGGTTCAAAGGTGAGATTTTTATCTCACATCTTAGTCTATTATTATCTTCGATTGTTAGGTATGAATTCCTAACACTTATTCTTGTGCAATTGATTTTGGTTTGGATTGATTTGGTGTATATTCCAATTTTTGGTGTTTTGAAATCAAAATCTATGAAAATCATATTATGGATATTTGGACATTCATATTTGAGGCGTATCGAAGAGCCGTTAAGGCTGGATTGTCGCATGGCGTAAATCCTTAGTCGTCATTTGCTTGTTCGATCGTTTTCGATATTCGTTTGGCCAATTTTGGTCGAGGTTCAGGAAATCCTCAAAATTCCACTTTCAAATGTCTGAATCTGGGATTTCAAACGTCTGAATTGGCTCATTTTAAAACAGAAAGAAAATAGGCTAAAAACGCCTATTTCAGACGTCTGAAACATTTGGTTCAGACGTCTGAATCACGTTCTGGAAAATTTTAATTTTTCCAGATTCAGACGTCTGAACCACTTGTTTCAGACGTCTGAAACTGTAGTGTTTTGCCTGCTTGCCTTTTTGTTTAAGAATTCCAATTTAAATCGATTCGTGATGATCCTATTTGATGTTATAATTTATTATGACTTTGATGACTCCTTTTTAGGGATTTTTGAATATCCATTTCGATGGATTCTTTATCGGTTTCTTTGGATTTTATTCACATCTTCGTATGTGAATTTTAGTGATTGATTGTTCCTACAATCTTCTTTGTGATTTGTCACTTTAAAAATATAAAGGTTTTCTATACTAGTAGTAAATATCAAAATTCTTTCATCAAAACGATTTCAACACTATTTTATTACAAAGCTCATTTCTTAAACCGTTTTCCAATCTATTAGTGTATACAAACCTTTACCTCACTCGTATGAGAAATCTAATTAAACGGCTTAGTAAAACGAGTGGTATGAAACGCTTGCGTTTACTTCGTCGGTTAATTCTTGGACTTGTTCGATTGAATCTCTTGTGATAATTTTCTAGTGGAGATCTACAATTTGTTCGTAAATATTTAAGTTAAGCTAGTGGTTATGGGACATGAAGCTAAGCTCATATATTTACTAGCTTACTGTAATTGACACTTCTCTTTGATCACGACGATCATTTTAAGATTTAGACTAGCAATTGTGCGATGTATCTTTGTTTCGGTGTGATTTCGACTCACACATGTGGGGTAGCTCCCCATGGTCTTCGAGCCATTCGTGTGTCAAAAATTAATGGCTAGCTACCATGAGATAGCTTCTCGTTCATGTGATACATATGTTGGTGAGTTTTAATGCTCCCGTTCGTGTGATAGGCCTCCCCCCCTTTTTGTGATTTCTGGATTTCATGTGTTGAATTCTGGAATTTATGCTTCACCAATTTTGGTGATTTTCATTGGTATGATTTATCAATTTTTGTGCATTGGTGAATTCGTGTGTCATTGACTTGTTGTGAATACAAGTTTTGGGTATGATACCCTTTTTGAATCTTTGTGAAGATTTTTGTGATATTGATTAATCTCATGTTGAGTTTCAATTACATACTTATTGTAGTATGTCCGTATGGTTATCATATATTTATGCCATATCTCTTACTTTATATCATGTTGTCTGATATTTATAGCTAGACTGATCCATTTATTATTTTCTTATTAAATAATACTTGGGTCAAACCGAGATGTTACAGGTGCTTCAGCTTGACTTCTCACTTGGGATTGATTTCTCTGCCTTTTGGCTAACTAGTTAGATTAGTAGTTTATTTTGTTGTATACACTTGAGATATGGACTCATAGTTGTATTCTTTTGTATAGCACGTGTTGCTATTCTTTTTTATTATTTATGGATCTTTTTGACCACTGCTCTGATATACACTTTCATGTGTTAGTTATATATTCATATCTTCTTCCGCCTTTGTGATATGAATTATCTATGACTGATTTGTGTTATGTTTATTTCTATATTTGTTTCCGAAGACACTATAGCCACTGTGTAATACCTTTGAGTTTGTATCAGTATGTCAGATTTCCTCTTGAAATAAAATGCATGTTATACTATCTGACATATCGGTGCTCGCGCAAAGCAATTACACGGATGGTCGCTCCTCAACAGCCTTATTCTCCGTGCTAGTTGACAGCATTACTCCGTAGTGTTCTTGGCTAGTGTGGGTATAGAGGTGGGGCGTCACAGCTTGGTATCAGAGCCAAACTTCGGAACGATGTAGAATAATGAGCAAGGATCATGTCCTAAGTCTTTCTTAGGAGTTGTGCCTTAGGATTTATTCGAGTCTTCGTACCGATTTATGCTATTTTCTTTATGATTCCTTATTTTATCTATCAAGATTGCTTGATATTCATTTTGTGAATAACCTTCTTCTTCTTCCTTCTTTCTTTCTTAAGGAAGAGAAATGGTTAGACCTGGTCGTCCCAGAGCTGGACCATCTAGTGTTCCACCCCAAGATGGAGTTTTTATGACTACCCAGCAACTTCTTGACCTTATCACGAATGCTCAAGCAGCTGGTTCTAATCCGGAACCTACTCACCCTAAATCTGGGTTTGCATGTTTGTGCAATGATTATACCAACCTGGGTGGGAAGCCATTTAAAGGTTCTGAAACTATTATTGAAGTTCAGGCTTGGTTAAGGTCATGCGATCGAATCTTTTCTCGCATGAACCTCATTGATCTTCATCAAGTTCAGGTGGCTTCTAGTATGCTCCAAGAAAGAGCATTAGACTGGTACGAGCTTCTGATTTCTGAAATAAATGAAGCGGATCTCACTTGGGAGAAATTTCGAGAGCGCTTCGAGTTAAAATTCATACCAGAAGCTGAGAAGGTGACTTTAGATCGCTGTTTTATTGACCTTGTTCAAGGTGAATTCTCCATGACTGATTATGTTGCATCCTTCGAGTCACTTTCCAAATATGGGGTTGAATACATCAACACCCCATTGAAGAAGAACCAAAGGTTTGTCTATGGCTTAAACAAAAATCTCAAGAAGCCATTACTTCTAAAATTAGAAGTTCCCTTCGACCAACTCATTGATATTGCTCTTCGTCTTGAAGAGGCGGATAGGGAAAGTGATGTTGAAGTGGTGGGTTCCAAACCAAACTTCAACAACAAGAAGAGGCCAAACAAATTCAAAGGTCCTTATCCCAATAAGAAAGGGAAGCAAGCAACTCCTGCTGCAAAGACCTTTTCCTCTACTGAAGGGAAATGCTTTAACTGTGGTTCCAGAGACCATTTTGCGAACAAGTGTTCAAAGCCTCGTACTTTTCGCTATTGCAAAAGCCTGGATCATTATTTATCTTCTTGCCCCAAACTTCAAAATAGGAAGGAGGAAAAGCTTAATGTTGCTCAAGCCCCTGGCAACACATCTCGTGGTCAAGGTATTTCTCATTCTATCCTTGATGGTATTATTATATTTCGTGATCAGCCAATTCGAGTTCTTTTTGATACGGGAGCATCCCCTTCTTTTATATCAAAAGAGCTTGTTGATACTTTTTCTTTAAGTGTTGTTGCTTTAATGACTTCTTTGAGAATTGCAAATCCGGTTGGTGGATCCGCAACTCTTAGTTTTCTTTGTAAAGATGTGGAGATTATTTTGTGTGATTTTTCTTTCCTAGCCAATTTACATGTCATGCGTTATTTAGGCTTTGGAATGATTTTGGGAATGGATTGGCTTAACCGTTATGAAGCTCATATCCTATGTCCTAAGCGGACAATTCATCTTCGACATCCTCAATCTGTTAAGCAGATTTCTATTAATATTAAAGATCCGGATTCCAGCTTGGTTGCATCTTTATGTTCTTTAAATCCTCGTGATGATGATAATGATGATGAGGAAGATATCATTTCTCTTATTCACGTTGTTCGTGAATTTTCCGACATATTTGAGCCCGTTTTAGGATTACCACCTAAGCGAGCAATTGAGTTCAGAATTAATCTTATCCCTGGAGCTCAACCTATTGCTCGTCCTCCTTATCGCATGTCCAATATGGAAAATGAGGAGATGCGTAAACAATTGTCCGAATTGGAGATGAAGCAATTTATTCGCTCTAGTTCCTCGCCTTGGGGAGCTTCGGCTATTTTCGTGAAGAAATCCGACGGTACGCTTAGGCTTTGCGTTGACTACCGCAAGCTTAATGATCTTACTATCAAAAATAAATATCCTTTACCTTGGATTGATGATCTATTCGATCAACTTAGTGGTGCTAGAGTCTTTTCACAATTATACTTAGCTACTGGATTTCATCAGCTTCGTATTGCAGAGGATAGCATTCCTTTGACATCGTTCCGTACTCGTTATGGATCTTATGAATGGCTTGTTATGCCATTTGGTCTAACGAATGCTCCGGCTTATTTCGTTGACCTTATGAATAGAGTTTTCAAAGACTTCCTCGACTGGTTTGTTCTCATCTTCATTGATGATATTCTTGTGTATTCAAAAACCGAGGAGGAACATGAGAAGCATCTTCGGATTGTGTTGGAAACTCTTAGGAGTAATAATTTAAAAGCAAAATTTTCTAAATGCCATTTTTGGCAATCTCGTGTGAAGTTTCTCGGTCATATTATTTCCGAATCCGGAATTTCCGTGGATCCTTCAAAGATTGAAGCGATTCAAGATTGGAAGAGACCGGACAGTGTGACGGAGATTCGTAGTTTTCTTGGATTGGCGGTTATCACCGCCGTTTTATCAAAGACTTTTCTAAGATTTCCGTGCCTCTCACTAGCTTAATGAAGAAAGGTGTAAAATACATTTGGTCGGGCAAATGTGAAACTTCTTTTCAGAAACTAAAGGAACTTCTTTCAAATGCTCCTATTCTTGTTATTCCCGAGGGGAATCAAGATCTCGTTGTTTATACCGATGCTAGTCGCGTTGGTTTGGGTGCCGTTCTAATGCAAAGAGAACGTGTTATTTCTTATGCTTCTAGGCAATTGAAGCCTGCTGAGACTAGATATGCCACTCATGATTTAGAGCTCGCGGCTATTGTTTTCGCCCTTCGTATTTGGCGTCATTATCTTTTAGGAGAGAAATTTGTTCTTTATACCGATCATAAGTCCTTGAAGTATTTATTCTCTTAAAAGGAACTTAATTTGCGTCAACAGCGTTGGCTCGAATTTCTTGCACCATATGATCTTGATATCCTTTATACTCTTGGAAAGGGAAACCGCGTTGTGGATGCACTTAGTCGAAAGCAACAAGCGGTTGTTTCTATGATGATATCCGAATGGAATGATCTCGAGGTTTTATCCACTTGTGAAATTCGAGACCGTGTTTCCGATTGATGTTCATCTCTTGTTTTATGTAGCCTTGAGGCTCATCCTTCTCTTTTAGACCACATTCTTGAAGCTCAAAGGCTAGATCCCGAATTGGCTCTTCTTGGCCAAAATATTAAGGATAAAATTGATATTGATGGTTTGAAAGACTTTGATATCGATTCTCGTGGCGGTATTCGGAAATTTGGTAAACTTATCGTGCCAAATATTAGTGATCTTCGTAAAGATATTTTAGAAGATTCTCATCATTCTAAATTTATCATTCATCCCGGTAGTAGTAAAATGTACACGGATATGAAGCGGCTTTATTATTGGAAGGGAATGAAATCTGATATTGCTAACTTTGTTAAGCATTGTATGACTTGCCAACTCGTTAAGGCCGAACATCAAAGGCCCGGTGGGTTATTGCAACCTTTGGAAATTCCAATTTGGAAGTGGGACCAAATTTCCATGGATTTTATTGATGGCCTTCCCCGTTCTCGTTTGGGTCATGATAGCTTATGGGTGATTGTTGATAGACTTAATAAATCCGCCCATTTTATTCCCATTCGGTCCAGTCGGACCGTACCTCTTTTGGCCAAACTTTTTATTAAAGAAATAGTTAAATTGCATGGAGTTCCTACTTCTATTGTTAGTGATCGTGATCCATTGTTTACTAGTGGATTTTGGAAGTCTTCAAAAAGCTTTAGGGACGAAGCTTAATTTTAGCATCGCTTATCACCCACAGTCCGATGGACAAACCGAGCGCATGAATCAAACTCTTGAAGATCTTCTTCGAGCTTGTGTGCTTGATTTTGGTGGAAGTTGGGAAGATCATATTCCTCTTGTTTAATTTTCCTATAATAATAGTTTCCAATCTAGTATTGGTATGGCACCTTTCGAGGCACTCTATGGAAGGCGATGCCGATCTCCTTCTTGTTGGCTTGAGGCCGGTGAGAAGCTGGTTTTAGGTCCAGATTTTATTCGGGATTCCACAGAGAAAATTGACCTTATTAGGCGTAGGATGAAAGAAGCCCAGAGTAGACAAAAATCCTATGCCAATAACCGGAGAAGGAAATTAGAATTTTCTGTTGGAGATCTTGCTTTTATTCGTGTTTCACCTATGAAAGGTGTTCTACGTTTCAGTCGATCGGGAAAATTAGCGCCTCGATATATTGGGCCATTTCCTATCACCGAACGTATTTGTCCTGTGGCTTATCGCCTTTTATTACCGGCTCAGTTTTCTGCTATTCATGACGTGTTTCACGTTTCTCAATTACAGAAGTGCCTTCGAGATTCCGATTCGGTTCTTGAGCCCGGTGTTGTGGAAGAGATTGATGTTTTGCCTAATCTAACTTTTGAGCAACATCCTGTTCGTATTATTGCTTCGGAGGTCAAACGACTTCGAAATAAGGATGTTCCGCTTATGAAAGTTCAATGGTCTTCAAATCCTAAGGATTGTTCTTGGGAATCTAGAAAGTTCATCGAGCGAACACATCCGGACTTACTTTCCCGTGCTCTTTAAGGTGAACCTTTTATTTCAAATTTCTTTTGTGTTGAATATGCTTTTATGGTTGTTACTCTATATTTTCTTCTTAAATATTGCGAGGATGCAATTTATTTAAGGAGGGGAGTCTGCAACAACCCGCATATTTGTCGATTTTATATTTAAATATTTTATTAAAATATTTTATCGATACTCGGAATTTAGTCCGAAAAGCTACTTTTTGCATACGGTCGAATTAGGACTCGAGACCACTTCCATTGAGTTTAAAATGACGTTTGCGATCTTTTAAGTGTAAACTTTGATATGTTTGGAGATAGTAGAATTTTGCTACTTTTTCACTTAGGGCTTTGGTTTGGGCTGAGCCCATTAACCTCACTTATGTATTCAGTACCAACCCCTTCCCCCCTTCATTACTTCATTCCTCATTTTCTTATACTTAAGCTTTTACATTAATGGAGAGTGGAAGAGGAAATTAAAACTCCAAGCCCTAGTTTTATTTTGCAAATCAAACTCTAGCTCCAAACTAATAGAAGAACCCATTGATAAGCTTCTCTTCTTCTTATCCAACCCATTCTCTTATCAATTTCAGAAATTCCTAAACCTAGTTTTGGGAATGTTCTTCTTTTAAAGCTTAGAATCAAGCTTCTTGAGTTGGATTTGAAGAGTGGTTGATTCTCCTTTGCTTTCAAGCTTCTTCTTCAATCGTTTGGGTTCAAAGGTGAGATTTTTATCTCACATCTTAGTCTATTATTATCTTTGATTGTTAGGTATGAATTCCTAACACTTATTCTTGTGCAATTGATTTTAGTTTGGATTGATTTGGTGTATATTCCAATTTTTGGTGTTTTGAAATCAAAATCTATGAAAGTCCTATTATGGATATTTGGACATTGATATTTGAGGCGTATCGAAGAGCCGTTAAGGCTGGGTTGTCGCGTGGCGTAAATCCTTAGTCGTCATTTGCTCGTTCGATCGTTTTCGATATTCGTTTGGCCATTTTTGGTCGAGGTTTAGGAAATCCTCAAAATTCCAGTTTCAAACGTCTGAATCTGGGATTTCAAACGTCTGAATTGGCTCATTTTCAAACAGAAAGAAAATAGGCTAAAAACGCCTATTTCAGACGTCTGAATCACGTTCTGGAAATTTTCAATTTTTCCAGATTCAGACGTCTGAACCACTTGTTTCAGACGTCTGAAACTGTAGTGTTTTGCCTGCTTGCCTTTTTGTTTAAGAATTCCAATTTAAATCGATTCGTGATGATCCTATTTGTTGTTATCATTTATTATGACTTTGATGACTCCTTTTTAGGGATTTTTGAGTATCCATTTCGATGGATTCTTTATCGGTTTCTTTGGATTTTATTCACATCTTCGTATGTGAATTTTAGTGATTGATTGTTCCTACAATCTTCTTTGTGATTTGTCACTTTAAAAATATAAAGGTTTTCTATACTATTAGTAAATATCAAAATTCTTTCATCAAAACGATTTCAAAACTATTTTATTACAAAGCTCGTTTCTTAAACCGTTTTCCAATCTATTAGTATATACAAACCTTTACCTCACTCGTATGAGAAATCTAATTAAACGACTTAGTAAAATGAGTGGTATGAAACGCTTGCGTTTACTTCGTCGGTTAATTCTTGGACTTGTTCGATTGAATCTCTTGTGACAATTTTCTAGTGGAGATCTACAATTTGTTCGTAAATATTTAAGTTAAGCTAGTGGTTATGGGACATGAAGCTATGCTCATATATTTACTAGCTTACTGTAATTGACACTTCTCTTTGATCATGACGATCATTTTAAGATTTAGACTAGCAATTGTGCGATGTCTCTTTGTTTCGGTGTGATTTCGACTCACACATGTGGGGTAGCTCCCCTTGGTCTTCGGGCCATTCGTGTGTCAAAAATTAATGGCTAGCTACCATGAGATAGCTTCTCGTTCGTGTGATACATATGTTGGTGAGTTTTAATGCTCCCATTCGTGTGATAGGCCTCCCCCCCTTTTTATGATTTCTGGATTTCGTGTGTTGAATTCTGGAATTTATGCTTCACCAATTTTATTGATTTTCATTGGTATGATTTATCAATTTTTGTGCATTGGTGAATTCGTGTGTCATTGACTTGTTGTGAATACAAGTTTTGGGTATGATACCCTTTTTGAATCTTTGTGAAGATTTTTGTGATATTGATTAATCTCATGTTGAGTTTCAATTACATACTTATTGTAGTATGTTCGTATGGTTATCATATGTTTATGCCATATCTCTTACTTTATATCATGTCGTCTGATATTTATAGCTAGACTGATCCGTTTATTATTTTCTTGTTAAATAATACTCGGGTCAGACCGAGATGTTACAGGTGCTTCAGCTTGACTTCTCACTTGGGATTGATTTCTTTGCCTTTTGGCTAACTACTTAGATTAGTAGTTTATTTTGTTGTATACACTTAAGATATGGACTCATAGTTGTATTCTTTTGTATAGCACGTGTTGCTATTCTTTTGTATTATTGTTGATCTTTTTGACCACTACTCTGATATACACTTTCATGTGTTAGTTATATATTCATATCTTCTTCCGCCTTTGTGATATGAATTATCTGTGACTGATTTGTGTTATGTTTATTTCAATATTTGTTTCCGAAGACGCTATAGCCACTGTGTAATAGCTTTGAGTTTGTATCAGTATGTCGGATTTCCTCTTGAAATAAAATGCATGTTATACTATCTGACATATCGGTGCTCGAGCAAAGCAATTACACGGATGGTCGCTCCTCAACAACCTTATTCTCCGTGCTAGTTGACAGCATTACTTCGTAGTGTTCTTGGCTAGTGTGGGTATAGAGGTGGGGCGTCACACAAAATAACTCGTGTATGTGTGTGTGTGTGTATATATATATAATCTTGAAAAATCTTGGAATCACTTCATTCTTATATAAATTCCCTTTTTATACTTCAAATACTTTCAAAGATCACATCTTCTGGTTATTATTCCAATAAGGAGAGTTTATCATTTAAAACGAATATATATAACTTCTATTATGCCAAATCAAATATTCAAGTTCGATTTCTTTTATAAAGTTATTTACCACTTTACTTACTTTTTATAAAATGAGTTTCAATTATATAGATATCCAACTTCCACTTTTATTTATCAAATATTCATCAAAATATACTTTTCTATTTCTAAAATCATTTTACATTCTTTTCAAAATCTTCAATATCTATTTCATTCAAGCATGTACGATGCACATATATCATTCGTACGCAATATCAAATTTGATCGTTCACTCGATCACACAATTTCACCTCCGAACTAGTATCATCCACCCGACTTCCTAGTGCGGACTCAGATCTGGTTCCTTGATCAGAAACCTTCGTTCTCCTTGCATAGCCATAACTATGATAGAGAATTTCCAGAATCAATCAAAATCCATATCCAGGGTTCATTGTCGAAAATCGAGTGAAAAATCTCAACTTGGATCGATATACTATCTCAAAATCTATGCTCGAATCTGGATCAAATCGCTATACGAATAGAATAATATACATACATCCTACGTATTTACCTCCATTGAGTATTAGCTAAATCAATTCTCTTTTGATTCTCATCCATTTTGATTCTATTCACTCATTCACAATTGTCTCAATTTCCATTTGGGCTATTACTTCTATTCTTATCTCATTTGGTGTTTAATTATAAATAGTTTGCACTCTGACCAGTTTGCATTTAGAAAATAGCTTTGAAAAGTTTAAAATAGACAAGTAGTTGTAAAATAGTTATTAGTTGTAAAATAGCTGTAAATAGTTAAGTAGTTATAAAATAGTTATAAAATTGTTAAATAATTATAAAATAGTTCGATAGCTGCAAAATAGTTGTAAAATAGTAATTAGTTTTCAAAATAGTTGTAAAATAAGTATAAGATAGTTTGGGTTTTTTAAAAAAAGAAAGGCTGTATAGTAAATAGCTAGAAAAATAGATTTAAAACAGTTTTTATTAAAACAATTTATTTGAAAATATTTCAGAGCCCAACTATTCAATCTCCCAATCTCTATTTCCAATAAATTTGCGATCCCATTAAATTGATTCAATTTCCAATTCAAATCAATTCCCATTTGAAATAAACTTATTCAACTTCAATTTGAAATCAAATTCAATTTGAACTAGTTTTAATTCCAATCTCAACTTTAAACCATCTCGAATTATATAAATTCGAGTTAAATTTTTAAATGTTGATTCAATCCTTTAAATCAAATTAACCTTTACTTTTAATTTAACAACCTAAGCCTTTAAAATAATTTAAATTTTGAGTCCAAATTTTAAAATTCCATTTTAAATTATCTTTACTTAACTTATTTCAAAGTTCAAATAAGAGTTCAATTTTTTTTAAACAATTTAATAATCAGAATCCAATTTATTACCCAATTTTAACTTCGAAACCAATTCTTAACAAAATTTCAGTTTGCAAGTTCATTTTTAACATTTAAATCTTAAGTTCGAAGTGATTCCATTACCATATGTTCAATCTTTATTTCTTAAAATCAAAATTATTTCAGTAGTTTCAAATTAAAGTTTTATGTCCATTTTATTTCAGTAATGAATATATATATATATATATATATATATTATCTCAATCCACTTCTTAATTTAATTAAAATAATCCAATTCTCAGTATCATAGATTATTAATAACAACATGATGATATCAGGTTAAGTCAAAGTAAATAAACATCTAAATTATTTAAAACATCCATTAATAGCATCCATTATCAATTTGCAAAACTCAGACTTGTTTTGAGATCACGCATAACTCCATTCAAACCAACCATTTAACTTCCCTAAGTTAAATCTCAATTCAATCCAGTCAACTTTACTCAATTTGAATTATTCATTTCAAATTTTAAACTTCTTATCAATATCTTTTTCCACTTATAAGTTCAAAAACTTATGTCTCTTTGGGTTCACATCACATTAAGGGGAAAATTTAAAACTCAACAACTAGTGTTTACTTCCAACAACTTGTTAATATGTATATCCCAAATATATACATATTCATTTCTTTTGCACCTCAAATCATATTTTAATTCTAAACCATTCTTGGTTTTCAGTTCAAAACAACTTTCTTTAAAAAATTTAAAACAGCTCTTGTTTTAAGATAAGCTTCCTACATTTAAAAATATTATTTATTATATCTTTTAACACTTTAAAACAATTTAAATTTTTTGGGTTTAGATTTTTAAAACTTCATAATTTAAATCCTTTTCAATTTACAGGTCATAGTTATTTAATTGTTTACTTCCCTAAAACATTTCACTTTTCTTTATCATTAATTATTATTAGAAAACAACATCCTATTATTAGATACCATAGCCATTTTATGATAATAACCAAGATTATCATATCTGGAGACCAATTCACTACATATTATCTCATAATTTGTTGGAAAATAAAATTAAGGTAACTTATTTCAGCATTCTGAAAACATTTCTACAAATTTCAGGATTTTATATTCTGCTTTGAATCTATTTCTAGCTTGTCTTACTGTTCATATTATCCAATTCTTATTTGGAATATATATATATATATATATATATTACCACTTAAATTCTTATGATCTTATTTAATTTTAATAACCAATAATCAATTATCTTAATATATATAATTAGAAAGTTATTGCTTTATATATAAAAATATAAGCTTATATAAAAATCATTCATTTATTTAAAACCATTTTAAAAATCTTTATATAAGAAAATAAAAAGTACGCTCTCATACGCACACACACTCAACTCGTTCTAGGATACTATTGACCCTATCCTTAATGAGTATCCCCCACCAAAGCCAAGGTTCTCGCTTAACCTTCAGCTCTGATACCAAGTGTAACGACCCGAAATTTTCGACCTCGAAAATTCGAAACTAATATGTTCACTGTAGAAGTGCCAAGCAATCGAATGCCAGAAATCCTAGATTGTTAGGGTAATGAAGAAAAGAGGTAGAAGAAGAAACAGAAACAAAACACAGAATCTCACATTCACAGCGGATCAAAATATAATGTCAAATAATAGCATTTATAAAAAGAAAAGCTGTATTTGTTAGTTTACATTCAATATATCAGAGTACAACCATTCATACATAATCTGGACAGTTATAGTTAACTTGTCCCAGAATACAAGCAATACAACTCCAATACACAACGGAATATACTCCATACATTCCTGCCATCCAGCTCGCCTTTTGATCTCCAGAATGTCCTAACTTGAAAATCTGTAATAATCGGTCTGACCTGAGCATTACATTAAAGTAGCACCCGAGTCAGGTTGGATATCAGCGTAAGTAAACCCTTATATCTTGAATTACTAAGTTATAAAATTTCATGAAAACCAGGGTAACTCGTACCTCACTACGAGTTCTATCTTGTTATAGTCAAACACTTACTACACAAAATAATATCTAAGTATCGTTGCTCAGTTTAAATGGTCCGATTCACTTAGTTTATTCTATTCTAGCCCATTAGATTCTAAAATCAATCTGTAAAGAATTATACTAGATTACTAATCGAAGTGGTTTCAGATATTACTGATATCCGACCTCGGCCTCTTCGAATCTAGTGTCATCTTTTAAGCTAAGTTGTTTAAGTAAATAGTTTAATAAAATTCAGAATAACTTAAGCACACAGAAATCTATCACAGATATATAAAATAAATGATTCACATTTATTAACAGATCTATCCAACCATTTCATATCATAGCACATCACAAATTACAGATCAAAGATATTAACCAAACCAAGGCATCTAATTCAGGATCATCATTCATAAGCAAAATAATAGTCATACAATTCTTGATTAAGTTAATTTAGTCTCCAAATAAATTAAATTAATTACTCTAATTACTTTTAAATCCCGCTTACTTAACATTAACTAAATTACAAATCATTTATTATTAATGAAATTAATTAATCATCCTTTAATTATTCACATTAATTATTCTTTACACATTAAGTAATTATCCTTAATCACTTTAGACCTTAATAAATTAAGATAAACCATTTATCTTAATTTATCTCTTACTTATTATTTATATCTTATTTAATTTAAATGTATGGAATTAATTTGTGGTTCATATACAATATCACTTGAGAACTTTGATTAAATAAAAATTTAGTACACTTATCTTAATCACCTACTTAATTACATCATTAATTATGTTTGTTAACACTTAGAGATTTACTTAAATAATTACCCTAATATGAAATTATTCAAATCAAACAAATTAAATTTCAAAAATATTTGACTTTAAAATTTATACTGAAACTTGTTTTGAAAATTTGATTACATTATACTTTGAAAACTTGTTTAATTATTGCTTTGAAAACTTTGCTTTGAAGCTTGTCAAAATTTTACTTTTGCTTATAAAACTTGTTTTATTTATTTACTTTCAACTATGCTAAAACACTTTGGTACAGGCTCGAGCCCAAATTCCAAAAACCCCAAGACAAACTAGCTCTCTCCTTTTCCTTCATTCTTCCATTCCTGTTTTCCTCATCCAGAACTACCGTGCATACACACATGTGCACGTGCACGCCACTAACGACCCTGCCTACTCATCGACGACCAACCCTCCTAGTCACCCTCGGCCCCATGTACCACCCCTATCATGGAAACGTGACCCAACCACGCCGTTCTAAATTCAAACATTCATCCAAAAACTGGACATCACCATTCCCACCGAAACACCTTATTCTGACGTCACATATGACCGGCCACCCCAGACTACACCACTATGATCACCGTCGCCTATACTACCAAGTCCCCCACGATCGCTCATCTATAGCCACCTCACGACGTCGCCATTTCTCGAAATCCCATTTCTATTCCAAAATCACCGCCTAACCTTAAAATGGCTCAAACCCCACCCCACGTGCCCTAAAAAAATGTCGACGCATTTTTCCCTTGCGCGCCTTCCCCAATACCTCCTCCTTGTCCAGACCCAAGTCACGAAAACAAAGGTGTTGCTGGAATTTTACAAAATAATGTTTTTCGTTCATCTCTAAATATCTCGAGATCTAGGTCACTAATATCCATGAAACCTTTACTAAAAATATAGTTTTTACATGTCGATCATGATTATGTACATGACTAGTTGTTTTAAAGATACCGATATTTGTCAAAACCCAGGTGGTTTACTGTAAACTCAAATTTCTCATGATCTGTGTCATGACGGAACTTCAAGAAATTTTTAGCATGATCTATTCTTGAAGATAAGCACTTCTTTAGTTTATACTAACTACAAATTCGAATTAAAAGACGTGATATAGATTTAGGAAGATGACATGTATAAATATTCTACTGTTAAATTAAACAGAGCAAATTTTCATTTCCAGTCTTTTTTGAATTTAGAGTTTCTCACCTTCCTCGTGCTTAATCTTCTTCACTTCAAATCTAAATTTAGATGTAATCCGAAACCTTACTTTGAATTTTAAGATGGAGGCTCCTTCTTCTTTGCTTCACTGTGCTTATGTATTTGATGGAGCTTGTATATTTTTTCCTAGTTATCTTGTTTGAGTTGTTTTACTTAAGGAGATGACTATCCTGACGACACAAGGCAGGGCCTATGTCAACAGAAAATGGATGTAGCTTATGTAAAAATAGAGGATGGAAGTGTTTTTAAGCAAACCATCCATGTGGCAGTAGATTTTTGTAGGCTGAGATCTATTCTTTTTGAAATGTTTTGATTTGTTATCTCATACACTTGACTTGATTTTGATTTGTTTTGACCTAATACAATATTTGTATGCATAGCATCTAATTTTTCCATGATGATGTTTCTTATATGTATGCAAGTTAGATTATATGTATATGTATACTTATTTTTAACGTCACAAGCTTTGAGTATCTCTTCCTACACTTTTATCACTCCATATCCCACATATATATTCACATATTCATATATATATTATTATTGTTATTATATATGTATACATATCTATATATATTCACATTTATTCTTTCCTATATTTTATTTCATATAGGCATCTTTATACATACATAATCACATATACATTTACTCATGTAGTTTGTCATTATACATATACATACATACATACATACACACACACATATATATATATATATATATATATATATATATTCACACTTATACGAATATATATATATATATTCATATGGCATGCTTTAATATATTTGTATATTCATATATACTTATGTATACATCATCAACATCATAAAGTTTTGCATGTATTTATTTTTACACAATTGTATTCTACCCTGAATTTTAAATTGTAGAGTTATATATATTCATATAATTTGTATTTCTATAAGATTCATCGTATCCAGAGTTTTCATAATTCAATATCCAATATAGTTTTTAAGCCAATTTATATATATATCCAGATATTTAAATTATCAGAATTTTATTTGTTCGACTAATAAAATCAACGTTTCAATGACCTAAAATCAGCTAATTGCCCAGTTACAGATGTCAGAAACCCGGGTCATCACAGGCGGAAACTATGTTGTCGAAAGCAATGCTTCCGATGGGTTCAAAACCTTAGTTCTATTTTCAAATGTTAAGTGCTTACTTTGTTTTTTCTTAAGATTTTGACGTAGTCGAAACCTTCGTTTTCGATAAGGATTTTTTATAAATAGCTTTCTAATTAGGTTTGCATACCATGTTTTAAGTAGGAGCTTTCGAATGGGTTCCTTTATTTTTATATAATGCTTTTAAAAGAAGTGGTTTCGACCTCGTCGAAACCCAACCGCTATTCTTTAACCTTTCAGATGTATTGCATCCATCAATACTTTTGAGGGGTTCTCTTTGTTCTAAACTTAAGCTAAGTCACTTCCTAAATGCTTTTGAAGAGGTTCAGGGGTTTTGAAGGCAAGGTGTCAAAAGGGGGTTACGATGCTATCCATCAAAGTTTTACTCTAAGGTTTTGAACTTTCGAATATGTGGTTCCGGCACCATTAATTGTTTCCCAATAAAAAATATTTTGTTAAAGGTTTCGAAAGAGATACTTTCTTATGTACCACTTTAACCCAAAGATACTTTTAAAGAGTAAAACCCAATGATTTCGAAAGAGGTACTTTCATTAGTTTCAAAGCTATATTTCTAAAGGTTATTTAGAAACATTTTGACACATTCGAAAGGTATGATTTGGTTTTGAAAGGATTGATTTATAGAGCTTCGAAAGATATATACTTAGAGTTTTGAAAAGAGGTTTTTTATGCTTTGATGGTGGTCATCCAGTGGTTTCGAAAATGATGTTTTAAGGTTTCAAAACAAATAACCCATTCTCATTTTAAAAGAAATACCAAGCATAAATAAATATTTGAGTGTATTACTTTGTTGTATCGATTGCTTCTTCATATATTTATTCACATTGTAACTAACCCATAATGGTGCTTTGAGAAAGGGAAGAATAACTAGCTAGGTTGACCCAGTAGTGGATATAACTTAACAAATGTTAAAATCTTAATTAAAGATATTGGCAGCAGCCAATATGATCACAGTAAGCCCATGAAAATGATGTAAATGGAAAGATATTAGCAAGGACTAATAGGTTCATAGTCAGCTTATGAAAACTATGATTTGATATTGGCAGGGGCCAATATGTTTATAGTTAGCCTATGAAAACTATATTTTGATTAAGATATTGACAGTAAGTCAATAGGTTCCTAATCGGCCCATGAAAACTAAGACAAGAGAAAAGATATTGGAGTTACTAATAGGTTCTTAATGATCTCATGAGAACTATGAAATCAGACAGGTAGTCAATAAACATTTAACCAGTTATTAGTAAGCCCGTAAAAACTAATAGATTAATAGTAATCCAAGAAACTATAATGAGATAGATAGTCAGAATGAATGTCGATGGATAATCCAGAATTAACTTACTTATTTGCATATCATCATATTATTTTGAATTGTTTTAACCATTGTGGATGCAGGAGCATAATATATGGTTTTATAAAGGTTTTAATATGCTAGTGAGGGGAAAACCCATTCTATAAAGTGACATGGTCTCACTCGATATCTATATGATTTGAGATGGTAGATTATTATTCATACAAGGATTTATGTCTGACTCGAAGTTTTGGTTCTTCCCTTAAACTCTTGAGTACTCAATTGATTTTGAGTAGTTTGAGGTTTAGGGTTTTCAGGTGTACTTTTAAACAAATAAAGCTTCTAGTGACATGCAGGAGGTATGCTAGCTACTTAGAGTTCTTTTATTTCCGCTGTGTTTGGTTGTAAATGCCAACTTGTTTTATTGACATATTATATACTCTGATCATCCAAAGGGGCATATTCATATATTGCCCTTGGATTATTTTGTAGTAAGTATATTTTGTCTAAACGGGGTCTGTGCTTCGGGATTATATATTGAATTTGAAATATTTCGAAATGGAATGTGGACTGTGTTTACTTTTTTAATTTTTTTCCATATTCATGTGTTTTTGTGTATCAATTTATCTAACATTGCCATATTTGGTCGCCAAGGATTAATAACTATAGATGACTGTAGCATCCGTGGCCATTAGGTTTTGGCCTCCAAGTAGGGGGATCTTACAAGTTGGTATCGGACATAGGTTTATGACACTGTAAAAGAAATTTAAACCTAAAAGATTTTTCAAATATAATCTAAAAAATCAGATAATAAGATTGGGGTTTGGGTTAATATTATAGTAACGTACTTATATTTGCTATACAATTATATATATAAGTATGTATTCCCTGCTCTCTTGGACCGTTCTTTTATATATTACTAAGGCTCGTATGTAGATTTACAAGAAAGAATATAAGAAAGCAGGAAAGGGAAGAGGAAATCTTGATGGATGAAGCACCACAACTAATGAAAATGCTTGACCCACCACTAGGAGGAAGTCGGGTCGATCGACTAATCTAATAACCAAAATATTAATGCCAATATGAGTGATGGAAATCCACCAGTAGATATGGGGGCGATGCATCAATTCTTTGTCAATATGATGCAAGTAGGAGTTGTTGCCGAAATTGCTAGAAATGTTGAAGGAGCTAATCTTGTAGCTCCAAGTGGAAATAATTATGCTAGGCTGAGCAAGGACTACACCGGTCTTGGTGGAAAGCCATTCATGGGGACGGAGAATGCTATTGAGGTTGAAAATTGGTTGTTGCATTGTGAGCGTATATTTGCTGATTTGGGTTTAGATGATGCGCAAAAGAGTAAGTTGGCCTCTAGATAGTTGCAAGGGTTAGTGCTTCACTGGTAGAATAGTGATACTACTAGAGTTATGGAAGAACAGTTGACTTGGGCTAAGTTTAAGAGGTGATTTGAGCAAAAGTTTGTGTCTGAGTTTGTTTAGTCGGAGCCGATGAGGAGGTTTATGAATCTGGAGTAGGGAGAGATGTTGGTCATCGAGTATGCCACTAAGTTTGAGGATTTATCCCGTTATGGACATAATACCATAAACACTATCATCAGAAGGAACTAGAAGTTCATTAGGGGACCGAGGCCTGAGATTGCTAGGGCTACCATGCCACATCTTTATGATCCAAGTAATTTAGTTGTGGAGATGGTCATTTACCATGAGTAGATGCTTGCTAGTTGTGGAGATGGTCATTCACCATGAGGAGATGCTTTCTAGTTATGCTAGATAAAAGCCAGTGGAAATTCAAGGTTCTCAGGGAAAGAAGAAAAGGTTCTTTAAAAAGAAGGGAGCCTAGAAAGGTGATACTGCCAAGAATGCGAAGGCTGAGTTAGTTTACTTTAAGTGTGACAAGAAGGGTCATTATGTGAAGGAGTGTCGGTTAGGTATTGGGAAGAAGGCTGCAAATAAGAAGAATGTGAAGTGCTTCAACTGTAATCAAGCTTTGGCATTACAATAATCAATGTCCAAAGCCAGTTAGGGAGGACAAAGGAAAGGTTTTTACTATTGGACTAGCTAAGCCTACTGCAGCTGATAAAGGGAATACTTTAATGGAAGGTACGTTTTTGAGTCAGAGTATACCAGTTAGAATATTTTTTATACTAGTGCATCACATTCTTTATATCTCAGTGTTTGGTTGATATATTATGCTTATAACCTACCTACCTGGTTACTTCCTTAAGGGTTGTGAATCCAATAGGAGGGTATGCAACTCTAAGGTTGAGATGTGACCAGTTAGAACTAGTTTTGTTAGGTCATAAGTTTGCATGTAGTCTATATGTTTTTGATTTCTAGATTTCGGAATCATCTTGGGTATGGATTAGTTGGGTAGATATGACGCTAGAATATTGTGCCAGCAAGGTAAATATCACCGAAACATCCTAATAGCCATAATCGAGTAATACTCTCAGTGGAGAATTCTGACCGGAGTGTTAGTATTTTGCTTAATGCTATGAAAATAGGAGATGAGTTAAGTCAGGTTCAGGAAGCAAGAGAGTTCGTATATTTCTTTGAACAGTCACGAGACTACCACCAAAATGAGCTATTCAGTTTCATATAGATATTGTGCCCGGAGCTGAACCTGTTAACAGACCACCTAGCAGTATGATACCTATAGAGATGAAGGAATTGAAGTTCAGCTAGTGGATCTTGAAGGAAGAAATTTTATCAAGTCAAGCAGCTCGCCTAGGGAGCTGCCAAACCAGATGGGTCATTAAGGATGTGCATCGACAATTTTAAGTTGAATGTAAGGACGATTAAGAATAAGTATCCTTTGCCAAGAATAAACGATTTGTCGATCAATTGAGTGGAGTCAAAGTGTTCTCCCAATTGGATTTGGTGATAGGTTTTCATCAGTTAAGAATGACAGAGGATAGTATTCCTTTGATAGCATTTCTGACTAGGTATGGTTTGCATAAGTAGTTAGTGATATCATTTGGATTGACAATTGCACCTGCTTTCTTCATGGATTTTATGAATCGAGTCTTCTGAGAGTAGGTCGATAGGTTTATGCTGGTGTTTATGGATGGCATTTTAGTAATACTCTAAGGATGAAAGAGAGCATGAAGTTCACATTAGATTGGTATTGGAGATGCTAAGATAGAATCAGCTAAAGGCAAAGTCTACCAAGTGTCATTTTTGGAAGAAAGAGGTAAAGTTTCTTGGTCATGTGGTTTCATAGAAAGGCTTATCAGTCGATCCAGATAAGATCGAAGATGTGAATAATTGGTGACCGAGATTAGAAGTTTTCGTGGACTTGCTGGCTACCACTGGAGATTCATCACGGATTTCTCATGGATAGCATCACCTTTGACTAAATTAACCAAGAAGGATGTGAAGTTCGTCCGATCTAACCAATGTGAGGAAGCATTCCTTAAGTTAAGCATTTGTTTACCAATGCACCGGTTTTAGTAGTTCTAATTGGAAACCAAGGGTTGGTGGTATATACTGATGCATGCGGAATTGGATTGGAAGAAGTATTGATGCACAAGGGTAAAGTTATTGCTTACGCATCAAGACAGCTTAGACCGCATGAAGTGAGATGTCCTACACATTATTTGGAGTTGGCCGCGGTGATATTTGCATTGAAGATTTGGAGACATATCTCTTAGGGGAGAGGTTTGAACTTTTTACCAGTCATAAGTCTTTATGATATTTATTCTTTCAGAAGGAGTTGAATATGAGACAGCAGAGGTGGCTAGAGTTTTTGGCTGCTTATGATTTTGGTATAAGTACACCCAGGAATGGTAATAAGGTAGCGGATTCTCTTAGCATAAGACATCAGAATGTGGTGTTAGCTATGTTAGCGGAGTGGAAGGATTTAGAAGCCTTAGCCAGTTGTGGTGTGCAACTAAGATCAACTGTTAGTTCCAGTCAAAGCACCGCCATGTTGTCCTATTTAGAAGTTTGTCCAGTGTTGATCGAGAGGATTGCTTCTAAGAAGAAAGAGAATCAAATATTAGCCATGGATATTAGAAGGCTTGATATTGGAGATGAGATCAATGATCTTAAGGATTTTAGCCTTGACCAGAAATGATGGTTAAGAAAGAAGGGACGATTGTTTGTTCCCAGTATTGACGACTTGAGGAAGGAAGTTATTAGAGAATGTCATCGGTCTAAGTTTATGATTCATCCTAGAGGAACCAAGATGTACCAGGATATGAAAAGAAGCTTCTATTGGGAAGGTATGAAAAGGGATGTTGTCATGTGGGTTAGACAGTGTGCAAACTATCAACAAGTGAAAGCTGAACATTAGAAGCGAATGGGTTGCTTCAACCTTTAGAGATTTCAGTTCGGAAACGGGATTCGATATCCATGGATTTTATAGACGGGTTGCCAAGGTCAAATAAAGGAAATGAAAGTATATGAGAATATTGTGGACATACCGACCAAGAATGCCTATTTCATTCCAGTTAAGTCAACTAGGAAGATACCTAGTTTTTCATAAAGAACATAGTCAGACTACATGGAGTTTGTAACATCCCCCTACTTGGAAGCCCAAAACTAATGCTACAGTCATCCATAGCTATTAATCCTTGGCGACCAAATACGACGGTGTTAGGTTCATTAATACACAGAAACACATGAATATGGAAAAAATTTAAAACAGCAAACAAAGTCCACATTCCATTTCAAAATATTTCGAATTCATTAAATAATCTCAGTAAGTAGACCATGTTCAGATAACAATTAATATAAATTATGCCAAGAGCGACATATGAAGATACCCTTTGGTTGACCAGAGTATATTATAGGACATTAAAACAATCTGCCTTTACATTCAAACACACAGTGGAAATAAAAAGAACTCTAATAGCAAGCCTGCCTCCTACACGTCCTTAGAAGCTTTATTCGTCTAAAAGAACATCTGGAAACCTTAACTCTCAACCTACTCAAAATCAATTAAGTATCCGAGAGTTTAAGGGAAAAACAAAAACTTCGAGTTAGACATAAATTCTAGTATGAATAATAGTTTACCATCACAAACCATTTAGATATCTAGTGAGACCACGCCGCTTAGTGGAATGGGTTTTCCCCTCACTAGTATTCTAAAACAATATAAATCCATGTACTGTGCTCCTGCATCCATAATGGTTAAAACATAGTATTTCAAAACATTATGATGATATGAACAACAATAAAATCAAATCTGGAATACCCATCCCCATTCATTCTGACTAATTTGTCTCAATGATAGTTTCTAGAGTTAATATTAACCTGTTAAATATTTATGGGCTGTCTAATTTCATAGTTTTCATGGGATCACTAAGAATCTATTGGCAACACCAATATCCTTTCTTTTGTCCTAGATTTCATGGGCTAACTAGGAACCTATTGACTAACTGTCAATATCTTAACTCGGATATAGTTTATCATGGACTAACTATAAACCTATTGTCCCTTGCTAACATCAAATCATAGTTTTCATGGGCTGACTATGAACCTATTGGCCCCTACCAATATCTTTCCCTTTACACGGTTTTCATGGGCTTACTATGAACCTATTGTCTCCTTCCAATATCTTCAATTAAGCTTTTATCACTTTATAAGTTATATTAACAACTGGGTCAACCTAGCTGGTTATTCTTTCTTTTCTCAAAGTACCGTTATGGGTTAATTGCAATATAAATAAATATAGGAAGAAGTAATACTCCTAAAATTCTTTATTTATGCCATGGTATTTCCTTTTAAAATGAGAATGGGTTATTTGTTTTGAAACCTTAAAACACCACTTTCAAAACCACTGGATAACCTCCTTCGAAAGCATAGAAAACCTCTTTTCAAAACTCTAAGAATATACCTTCCAGCGCTCGATAAACTAATCCTTTCGAAACCCAATCATACCTTCCAAGCGTATCAAAACCTTGCTTAATAATTTTTAGAAAAATACCATCGAAGCTAATGAAAGTACCCTTTTAAAAAACATTGGGTTTTACTCTTTAAAAACGTCCTTTGGGTCGATGTGGTTATATATGCAAGTGTCTCTTTCGAAAAACTTATAAAATTATTTAAGGAGAAATTCATGGTGTCGGAACCACTAGTCAAAAGATACATCCTTTTAATTAAAACTTCGGAGTATAAAGTCGAAACCCTTTTTGACTCCATTACCTTCAAAACCCTCTACCTCTATGGAAAGCATTTAGGAAGTGGCTTAGCTTAATTAAAAACAAAGATAACCCTCCGAAGGCATTGATGGTTTCAATACAGTCGAAATAAAATTAGCGGTTGGGTTTCGACTTGGTCGGAACCAATCCTTTCGAAAGCTTTTATTTAAAGGAAAAGGTGCCCCTTCGAAAGCTAACACCTTTACATAGTATAGCAATGTACTTTGAAAGCTATTAATAAAAAACCTTTTGAAAGCATATATTTTGACCATGTTGAAAGCTTTAAATAAAATAAGGCAAGAATTTAACTTTTAAAAACAAAACAAGGTTTCGTCCCCATCGAAAGTAAGCCTTTCGAAACCATGGCTTCCGCCTTCCTTTCAATCCACCACATATCATCTAAGAGATACCTTGTGTATTGGTTTCAACTATGTGGGTTTCGACTATATGGGTTTTGACTGGGATGACACGGAGTCAATTGAGTCAAAATGTGCTGCTATTTGAGGAGGAACCAACTTTTCTGAATTAAAGGCTAAAATTTAGCCACTTTTAGTAATTGCTTTGTAACGACATACCTATTTGTAAATCTTTGATTGGTTGTCTCAAAACTTTTCAAATAATTTACAAATAAAAATGCCACATTTAATCAGATCTAAATCAAAGAAATTATAACGTTTAAACCCTTTCATTGACAAAACCGGTATTTGCAAATAAGTCCTTCTCTTGAAATATTTATTTTCCCTAGTAAATCAATTGATAAAAATCCCCAAAAATCATAGAAATTCAATTTTATCATATGATCAGATATATTAAATTCCAGACCCAATTCTTCCTGAAATATCTGAAATAATTCTTTTAAACTCAATCATATCATATTTTCCTTTAGAAATTCATAATAAATTTCTATAGCTCGGAAAAATCTAAAAATTAAAACCCATCTCCCAAATCATGTTTTATATAATTTTTTTTGTTTCCATCGCATTCTGAAATCAATAATCCTATTTTTCCATCCTAAAACTGTATGAATTTTCCATATAAATGAATTGTCTAAATTAAACAACTAATAACTTACGCATATCATCATTCAAAATATCATAGAAACGAGATTAAGTCTTAAATCCAAATCATATGATTATAAAAATAAAGAGACAAAATCAATTATTATTCACCTTAAATATGATAAGGAATTTGAGATTTGTTGTTGATTAATCCTTACTAGATTTGATCCTTAGCTTTAGATGGTAATCTTCTTTTTGATAATGGCTGGTTCCTTAGGGTTTTTGCATATATTTTTGTTTTGAGAAAAATGAATGTGAATAGATAAGAATGAGAAGTGTATAGCTATGTCTATTGAAGTGGCTATAAACTAATATGCACATGTGTAATTTAATTGGCTAATAACCCAATTAAAGCCTGTTTACTTTGTTAATAAGTACGGCCCTGTATATAGTTTATTCAAATCTCAAACCCCTTATCATCATTATTATATTTAATTTATCTAATTAAATTTCTTGAATAATGTTATCAAAAATTTGGAATGTTATAGAGTTCTAGTATATAGTGAGTGACAGATATGCCTTATTCACCAGCGAATTCTGGAAGATTCTATAGGAAGTATTGGGTACCAAGCTTAACATGAGTATCGCATATCACCTTCAGACAGACGGGCAGACGAAGAGAGTCAATAAGGTAATCGTGGATCTTTTGAGAGCATGTGTATTAGACTTTGGTGGATCTTGGAAAGATCACCTACATTTGGTTGAGTTTTCCTACAATAATAGTCACCAGATTAGCATATGAATTGTACCTTTTGAAGCTTTGTATGGAAGGCCATGAAAATCACCTACATGTTGGTTGGAGACAGGAGACAGATTAGTCTTAGGTCTAGATTTGGTTAGGCAGGCGTCAGAGAAGATCGGGTTAATCCAAGAAAGAAAGAAGGAAGCTCAATCCAGATAGAAGAGTTTTGCAGATAAGAGGCGTAAAGATCTAGAGTTCTCAATTGGAAATAAGGTTTTTATTAAGGTGTCACCGATGAAGGGTGTGGTACAATATGGAAAGTCAGGGAATTTAGCCCTGAGATATGTTGGACAATTGCTAATTATAGAGAGGATTAGGAAGCTCGCATACAGAGTAGAGTTGCTGAGCAATTAGGTAAGTGTCCATAATGTATTTCATGTGTCTCATCTTCACAAGTATGTGCATGATCCAGAGACTGCAATTTCTCCGATAGGGTTGGAGGACTTAACCGTAGAGCCTAATTTGACTTTTATTAGACAATTAGTTCGAGTTGTAGCGAGTGATGAGAAAAGGTTGAGAACTAAGACAGTCAGATTGGTGAAAGTTCAGTGGAGCGACAACGGGAAGGACTGTACTTAGGAGACTGAAGACAAGATTAAAGATACTTATCCCGATCTGATGTTAGGGTATGTCTATATTAGATTTATACAAATAGTTGCTAGTTAGATAGGCTAGTATGGATATCAAGAGTTGATACATATGATTGCTATGTTTAGTATTTAGTGCTTACTGAATTTCGAGGACGAATTCTTCAAGGGAGGAGACTGTCACACCCCTAATTTTTGATAACATTATTTAAGATATTTAATTAGATAAATTAAATAGAATAATGATGACAATGGGATTGAGATTTGAATAAAACTATAAGAAGGCCATGCTTAATTTGCCTTAAATGGGATTAAAATGGCTTTTAAATTATTAATTAAAAACATGAGTATATTAGTAAATAGCTGCACAATTATTACTCACGGCTATACATTTCACGCTTTTCCTATTCACGTACACTTATCATTTTCAAAAACGCAAATCAAAAACCTAAAAATAGAGTCAGCCATTAACAAGGAAGAAGAGGAAGAAAAATTCAATCAAGCTAAGGAATTAAAGCTAGGGGATTAATTTCAAATCAAATCTTAAAGATCTTATCATGTTTAAGGTGATAATAATTCATTCCATCTCTATTTCGTTTTTATAGTCATATGTTTTTGGATTTAAGATTAAATTCGTTTTTATGAAGTTTTGGATGATGATATGCTTGAATTTTATATATTTGATTCAAAACAATTTATTTACATATGAATTTGTATGGTTTTAGGTTAAAACTGATTGTTATTGAATTTAGAATACTATATAAAATTACATGTTAGGTAAAACATGATTTTATAATTGGGTTTTAATTTTCCTAATTTTTCAAGCTATTGAAAATTTATTATAAATTTCTAAAGGAAAATATGATGTATTTGGATTTAAAAATTTATTTCGATTATTTCAGAAAAAAATTGGGTCTGAAATTTTAATATGTTAGATAACATGATGAAATTTAATTTCTATGGTTTTTGGGAATTTTTCTTAATTGATTTTCTATGGACAATAAATTATTTTAAAAGAAGGACTTATTTACAGTATTGAATTTGCTTAATGGAAGGGATTAAACGTTAATTTTTCGTTTGGTTTAAATCTGATAAATGTGGCAGCTATTTTGTAAAGTATTTGAAAAGTTTTAAGGCAACCAATTAAAAGATTACACATAGGCAGGTTAGTTAAAGCAATTATTAAAAATGAGCACGATTTCTACCTTTAATCGAAAAAGTGGGTTCTACCTCTTTTAGTAGTACCTTTCAACTCTAATGCTTCTGCTCAAACTCAGTTGAAACCAACCCAGTTGAAACCCCCTTGTCGAAACTAATAAATAAGGTATCACATAGATGGTACGCAGTGGATTGGAGGAATGGCGAAAGCTATAGTCTCGAAAGCGATGCTTCTGAGGGGGTCGAAACCTTGGTTCTTTTTCAAATGCTATGTCTTGCTTTGTTTTACCTAAAGATTTTGACGTGGTCGAAACATTTGTTTTCAAAAAGGGTTTTTCTAAATAGCCTTCTAAGTAGGTTGCCATACCATGTTTTAAGTAGGAACTTTTGAATGGGTTCCTTTGTTTTTATATAATGCTTTCGAAAGAAGTGGTTCCGACCTGGTCAAAACCCAACCGCTATTCTTTTACCTTTCATATGTATTATAGCCAACAATGCTTTCGAGGGGTTCTCTTTGATCTAAACTTAAGCTAAGTCACTTCCTAAATGCTTTCGAAGGGGTTCAGGGGTTCGAAGGCAATGGTGTCGAAAGGGGGTTTTGATGCTATCTTTTAAAGATTTACTAAAGGTTTTGAGCATTCAAATAGATGGTTTGACACCATCAAGTTTCCCAAAAAATATATCTTTTTGAAGGTTTCAAAAGAGGTACTTTCTTGTGTAACTACTTTGACCAAAATATGTTTTTAAAGAGTAAAATCAAATGTTTTCGAAAGGGGTACTTTCATTGGTTTCGAAGCTATGTTTCTAAAGATTATTTAGCAATGTTTTGACACATTCAACAGGTATGATTTGGTTTCGATGATTTATAGAGCTTTGAAAGATGTAAACTTAGAGTTTTGAAAAGTGGTTTTCTATGCTTTCGATGGAGGTCATCTAATAGTTTCAGAAGTGATGTTTTAAGGTTTCAAAACAAATAACCATTCTCATTTTAAAGGAAATACCATGGTATAAATAAAGATTTGGAGAGTATTACTTTTTTGTATTGACTGCTTCTTCATATATTTATTCACATTGTAGTTAACCCATAACGGTACATCAGAGAAGGGTAGAATAACTAGCTAAGTTGACCCAGTAGTGAATATAACTTAGGAAATGTTAAAATATTAACTAAAGATATTGGCAGCGACAAATAGGTTCATAGTAAGCCCATGAAAACAATGTAAAAGGAAAGATATTGGCAGGGGCCAATAGGTTCATAGTTAGCCCATTAAAACTATGATTTGATATTGGCAAGGGTCAATTGGCTATACTTAGCCCATGAAAACTATATTCGAATTAAGATATTTACAGTTGGTCAATAGGTTCCTAGTCCACCTATGAAAACTAGGATAAGAGAAAAGATATTGGAGTTAATAATATGTTCTTAGTGATCCTATGAAAACTATGAAATCGGACAAGTAGTGCATAAACATTTAACTGGTTATTAGTGAGCCTATTAAAACTAATTGGTTAATAATAATCCTAGAAACTATAATTGAGATAGATAGTAAGAATGAATGAGGATGGTAATCCAGAATTAACTTACTTGTTTGCATATCATCATATTATTTTGAATTGTTTTAATCAAGATGGATGCTGGAACACAATATATGGTTTTATAAAGGTTTTGAGATACTAATGAGGGGAATACCCGTTCTGCTAAGCGGCATGGTCTCACTAGATATCTAAATGATTTTAGATGGTAGATTATTATTCATATAAGGCTTTATGTTTGACTCAAAGTTTTTGTTTTCCCCTTAAACTCTTGGGTACTTAATTCATTTTGAGTATTTTGAGGCTTCGGGTTTTCAAGTGTTCTTTTAGATGAATAAAGCTTCCGATGACATGCATAAGGCATGTTTGCTACTTAGAGTTCTTTATTTCCGCTGTGTTTACGTTAACACAAAAAATGGACCAAGACCCTGGTTTGGATTTGAAAGCACCAGCCCTATCCTGACTGAGTAATATCACAGATCATAGAAATATAGAAAGAACAGTAAAAGAAAGTAGACAGAGAATTTTCATAGTGGTTCGGCTGTTAATGAAGCTTACGACCACTTTACAGTTTTATTATAGACTGATTGCTATTACAATAGATGCTTGATTATAATTCTTTGATTGTTTTCTAGCTAGATTGAATCTCCTGAACTGGGATCCACTGGAGAATCATAGTACATTCCTTTGGACACTATTGTGTGGGAGATAGAGAGTGATGAATAATTCCAATAGAGCTTCGGCAACCAGTCCGGAGAAGCACCTTCTTCTATTGTAGGTTGGATGATTTTATATAAGGTGGAGACCATCTGGGCCATGCCATATCTTCATCAGCTCATAAGTAAGTAGTAGACGACCAAGGAGAGTTTGGCCCATAAAATGAGCTAAATCCATGGGTCGCTGGCGACCCATGGACTATGGATCGCGGGCGACCCATTGACTTGGGTCGTTTTGCGAGCCAACATCTTGGCCTCTTTGCCGTGTTCCTTAGTTATCTTGTTTAAAGGCTGGAGGAGTGGCATGGGTCATTGATGATCCAACTACTTAGGATTTTTTTAGAGTCTGGAATTTAAGATGTTTCTAGAGCCTTTTATCGTAGTTGTTACATTTTGATGGCAATGCACTAGCGGTTTACGTTCAGTTGCTGATTGGACTAAAAGAATGTTGATCTCTTGGCTTCGTTGATCCCAGTCATCTTCTTAGTCGTATAACTTGGCCCTTGTCGATTCCTTGTCATAGCTTTTTTGGTTAAGTCCTGAGTCATCTTATCTTCACAAGGTTGTTCTGTTTTCTATTAGTTTCTGCTGGGACAAAAATCTGGGTAACATTTGCCCCATGGAGTACCGTTTCGTTGTAAACAAGGCATGCTTTGGAAGTTATCACTTTCAATATCCATTTGTTGATTTTCAAGTGATTACATTAGAGCTTTATGAATACGTTAGCCTAATGTTGTTAGTCGTCTTCCTTTTGTTCTGGAAGCTACTACTTGTCACAATATATCACATTTTAGCTTGTAGCATCTCATCATGCCTCGGAATGATGAACAGTTGTAAGAGATCAAGTTCAAGAAGAGTGGGTGAAGTTTCTTCCTTTTCTCTCTTCTTTTATTTTTTGTTTATATATTTATTTATTTATTATTATTTTAATTTTTTTATTGTTGGGTCGCTAGCGATTCATGTGGTACGGGTCACTAGTGACCTAACTGCAAAGAGAAATTTGCATCATCATTTAAGTTAGGTCGGGTTGCAGTGACTTATGATGGGTCGGGTGGTCGCTAGCGACCCGAAGACTTAGCGAAATAATCTTTCACTTGCTCGCCTATCAATACATGAACCGACCCATATATCTTCATTTGAATTGAGTCATCCTTTCCCTTTCACATGATTAATCCTCTACACGATTCAACTCCAAGCGATCCAAGGCTTTGGTTGATCCAATTAATAATTTCACTTGCATTCATCTATTGCAGATATGGTTTAGACTCTTGCCTAGTTTGTATAACCCTAGCCGACCAATCATCTTGTTCGAATTCAATCCCTAGGTCGCTGTTAACCTGTTGTCGATGCACCATCGACTCGTTAGCCTCTTGAGTTACCACTTGTCCTTTGGCTTGCCTCCGATCCATTCAAAGTTAGTTGAGTTCGATTCTCGATTCTTCCCGTGCCTTAGAAATCGATTTAAGGTGGGTCTATATTGTTGGTTTGCTAATTACTATGTTCGTGTAATGACTTGACGACTAGTGTCCATTTGCAACGTTAATTATGAGAAGTTTGAGTTGATTGTGGTTTAATAGAGGAAGATAGTACATTGAGTTTCGAGTTATTTCCCAGAATGACATTCGGGCTTCGGCCTAGTGCTTGACACATTTTGCTATCTTCGTCCATTAGACCAGAATTGACTTGTGTCTAGTTTCATGGCTGTCATTGTGCATTGCATACATCACTAGTTGATCCCCATTTTTCCAAAGGATTTGGATTATCTTGTTCATTTGCTGCACGTCCAGCGTTCTTATGAGAAGAAGAGTTTTTCATGTCATTTCGAACAACGAATCTGTTATCGATCGTCGATCGATAACAGGTATGTGTACAAGGAGTAGGAAAAACAAAAAACGAACTGACATGGGAAGTTCTTTTCTTCTTCCACTATGAGAGAACTATCTACATGGGATAAATCGTTTGTAGTGTACTGAGCACCGAGTTTATCCCATATAGATAGCATACTACACTTACACACTTGCCCCAGTTCACACTCAAAATACGACGTGTTGTTTCTTCAGAATTCAAGTGTGATAAGGGAATCTTATGAATTTAGAATAGATTTACTTGATCGTTTTCAGACCCGAGTTTTATCATATAGAATGAAGCAACCATCTACACGTCGTAAGTTAAGTGGGTGAAGCCCGACGCTCTCTGAAGCTGAATCATCATCCACATTGCAAGCTCAGTATGGCTAATTAGTTCTGGTTGGGCCCATCGTGGACCACATGCCTCCCAACTTTTGAGTCATATTTAATCCGCCCGAAAGAGCTTCATTTGTGGTTTCTGCCAAGGTTCTTCATAATATATGTACACAACATGGGATATCCAAAGGGGATGTGCGTATGCCGGCGAAAGACGAATTTGCTCACATACCACCCAGGTACACTGCTTGTCATCGATACATGTGTCTGAATGGAGTCATGCCTCCCTTCAACAGTTTTATACATGAGACACCCTCTAACTTGGGAAGTGCCCCATTCCAGTTTCATCCGGATGGCTATGCCTTCCTTGCTTGCATGCCCTTTTCGTGCGGGCGTTTAACCACACTCAAAGTTTTGATGAGTTGCATTATGTTATGGCATTCAAGAGGAGAGATGACTATCCCTCTTTGATTATAATTGAGGCCCAAAGAAATTGAAAGATCATCTTATTCTTGCCAAGCAACTTATCATAATTCAAGACGCGGTATCTTTTTTTAGATGCCCCGAGGGGTTCAATCGTTAGTGGGCGATAGAGGGTATGCTTCTCTTTTCTATTAATCGACCTCCAAAGTGTTGTAATGAAGTTTTTAACTGTTTATATGTCTCTGGTAGTTATCCCAAGGCCAAATAGTGATGTGACTCTTAATAAAATTTGCCAAACTTCAAAGGCTATCGACACCTAGGAGAGGTGCGTTAAAGATCTACTGACCGATGAGAACTTACGTCGATACGGATTGTTGGCTTCGAGTAGATCCACCATTCAGATTGAATCCCTCTCTCCTGGCCAATCCTAGGTTCACCCAAGATCTACTTCTTTTTCCCATGGTTTCGAGGAGGGCCGAGAGAGAGGTAGCACATCCAGAGGATCACTCGGTGAGGCCCATGAGAAGGAAGATGCTGCTGCGAATGGACTGAGCGTTTCAGTTAGAATGCCTCCAACCCCGAAGGGAGAAGAAGATGAGTTCACGCACAGAGAAGGTAAGGCAGTGGTGTAATCCAAAAAATAAGAGGGAGAGTTGAAAGTAGCAGTGATGAAATCACTGCCGGTGATTACTTCTCGTCAGAATCGGAGGGTGAAGACTCGGAGTCTTGCGATGAGACTTCGGGAATGAGTATCGTTATCCCGAGTTCGTCCCTTCCTGACACAAGTGATAAAGCCAAAGCCCTAGAAAATGAAAGATATCTAGATTACCTAAGTAGGGATATCGGGGCGAACTTCGGAGATTTTAGCGATGTTTCTGTCGACTTCGATGTGCTCATGGATAGGGACTTTAAATTCGACCCGACGCCTTCCTGTTCAGGCGTTATTGCACCAGTAGTTAGTCCAATTCCACCCACAATAACCAAAATCAGCCCGATCTCGCCTAAGTCAGCCACTCATTCTGGTTCGTGACGACGTCTTAGGCCAATATTAAAGACAAATGACAGGTCATGCTAGGATTACACTCATTTACATTCGTTTCTCCATATTAATAATGTTTGTCTTACATTTTTGAAACCTTGTATGTATGTTTAATGCCAGATATGTAGAGAGGATGAGGTTTCTATGGTAATTTTGAAGAGTTTACTGACTCACGGCGGTACTCCAGATGCTCCTCCAACCGCCATCAAGTTCGAAAAACGAAAGAAGAGTATAGGTGAAGGAAAGATCTCAAAGCTGAAACTCGTTGCTATGAAGAAAGAGATCAAGCTCATTCTCATAAAGGAACCGGTATGCGAAAAGAAGATCTCTTGAGTAAAGAGATGAACCGTCTAAGAAGTCAAACTTTGATTATTTCCATTGTGAGCTCTTTCTCACTACTTCTGCTCCGATTCCGCCTTCAAATTATATATCACTATCCTCCATTGTCACTGCTGCCGCTAGTGCTTCTCGCCCACAAGGAGACCTGGCTATTCGCTTCCTACGGGCCCTCTAAACTTGAGGCAGCTCTTCCCGGCTGGTTTTTGAAGGGGGTCAAGTTTGACATGGATCTCCACACCATTCGTAGGGATTCTTTCATGCCACATCTCTAAGTCATCCAGGATGACCTAGACAGGCCTAGAAATGGGAGGAGCTCTGCAAATAGATGGTTGATACGAATAGAAATAATTATCAAGAGTTCCCTTCCTTCGAATCCGAAAAAGACGATTTTGAGAAGGTGTTGGTTGATTGGGATGCTAAGATCAAACAGTTGGAGGAGGAGAAGAGGCGGTGCTTCGTGAAAGTAGGAGAACCGCCGACCTAGTCAAGGAGTTGAAGGAGGC
Organism: Allium cepa; assembly: GCA_030765085.1. NCBI lineage: Eukaryota > Viridiplantae > Streptophyta > Magnoliopsida > Asparagales > Amaryllidaceae > Allium > Allium cepa. Next base: position 677,544,180 of record CM060932.1, on the reverse strand, counting down.
GCATGAAACAGTGGAAATTGTTTGGAGGGATGAGATTAAAAAGGCGCATGCGGAGGAGGTGAAGCTAAAAGAAGAAGTGATCGCTTGCAATGCTATCATTGAAGCTCAAAGGAAAACAATCGCCGACCATGATCTAATTGCCAAGGGGCATAACAAAATGATCTCTGACCAAGTTGAGACCAATGCCAAGCTACAGGCTCAGGTCGCGTAGCTCAGTCTGACAAGATTGCTGCCGAGATTGAGAAGGCTACGGTGAAAGTAGATTACTTGGACCTCTAACATGCCTTAGATAGGAAAATAGAGAAGCTGGATGCGACTATTCTGAACATCTATGTTAACTCTTTGTTGCATCAGGGGAGCCTCAACTATCTCGGTCTGTTGTATATGTGCGCTCTTGCCCTTGTTTGGGAGGAAATCTTATCTTGCTTTACTAAGAGCGGCGACATTTATTCAGATCAAGAGTTGCGAGATGCTTACCTTAATGACGAATCCAAGAAAGTGCTAAGTGAGGGCTAGGAGATCCTCCGAGTTAAACGAACCATCATAGGCGAACCATCAAAGCAGCTCCATAACCAGCCAACGAGTTCAGGACTTGATATTACTCCTCATGTGGTGGAGCCCTCAAAAGAAGGCGAAGGTGGTGAGTTCTACGTCGCCATTCATGATCGTTCCTCTAGTGTAGGTAACGTCCATGCTTCTATCGAATTCGGGATCTTCCAACTTACGCCACAAGAGCAAGAGAAATTTAATACTTTCATTTTTGATCTTAAAAGTCCATCCACTTTTCCTTTTACGCGCCAGCCACTTCAAGGGCCCTGCCTACTGCCATTTGCACATCCTCTACAGTTGTATCTGTTCCTGCTTCGATTCTCGCACCCATGTCTAGTTCGCAACCAGGACCAAAAGCCGAGAAGATAGATGCGCTCCATGGCCTGGATGACCCTTCGACATCTTTGGAAGGTGATATAACTGCATCAGAAGCCAAAGAGCAGGAAATAGGACAAAGAAGCCATAGAATACTCAACATGATTTGATTGCCGTTAAGAAGGAAAAGGTGGAGGTTATCAAGGTTTCGAAGAGTTATCGAAAATCGAAAAATCGCAAGCGGAAGGGAGGCTCTTTTGAGAAAGTCTCGGAGGAAGAGGAGGACATCGCCATCGAACTATTTATTGATATCACTGACGACAATGCTACTCCTGAAAAGCAGTAGAAACTACCAACCAAAGGTGGAAAGGATAGTAGTAGCAAGAATCATTTAGTGGCTGGTGTGTGGATGGACTTGGTTTTGGCCAACAACTTGCAGGTAGACTGACTTGTTTTTCATTTCTTTTTAACTCATTCTGTCCAACTTCAGAGTTTACACTTTCCGTCCTTATTGTAGAGTCTGTATTTTCCTTTTGTTGGCCATTGTTGTGTGGGTACGGCCCCCGCATTCTGACTTTGTGTACAGAAAGTTTTAAGTAATACATTGACATTTTGACTGTACTTTTGCTATCTGTTCACATATGTTCTATGTACTTGTGCTTGTTTCATATCATATTTTCTAGTTCTGTGATTTTAGTCAAATCCCTTCATTCGATGCGATGGAACATACTAATCAACAGCACTTTGGAAGTTAATAGAACTTTAGACATTAACAGAATTTAGAGAATTTTTATATTCATAAAACTTCTAAAAACACTAAAACTTTGAAATTTTTTATTAGAATTTTAAAACCGATATAGACTTTTTGTTTAGAATTTCATTAAATTCCATGATAGAACTTGTGAACTTATTGCTGTTTGGAGTGATAGAACTTGTAACTTATTGTGTTCATGTGTTTCTGTCTTAGTACATGTGTATGCCCCTCAGTTCACTGGGTTGTTTATTTCAAATAATTTTCAACTATCCGATAATTTAGGATTTAGATGATCCCTATTGAAAATCTAGCTAAGTGATGACTTGATTTTCCTTTCTTTGGAATTTTTACAACCATAGCATGTAGTCTCAGTTTCTGGTAGTATTCAGGTAAGTATGCAATTTATGCATGGGTGTGTATTGTCAATCATTGAGTGCCATCCTCCTAGAACCAATTATTCCTGGCTATATGCATGTTGTTTCTCACGTTCCTTAGTGTTGCGTATCTTCGGGTCATGTGAGGGGCTATTATTTTGGGATTTAGCACGCCGATTTGTGTAGTATGCGGCATTCGGTGCTCCTTGACGTCGCCCATCTACAAGTGACATAGAGGGTGTAAGTTTGGATGCTTCTCGGCGTTGCCTATCTCCAGGTAACGCGAGAAGTTGGTTTTCGATGCTTCTTGGCATTGCCTATCTTCGGGTAACGTATGAGGTTTATTTTAAGCTTCCTCGGCGTTGCCTATCTTCGGGCAACATGAGGAGTTCATTTTCGATGTTCTCGCTACTGCCTATCTCCGGGCAATACGAGGAATTCGTTTTTGATGTTCCTCGGTGTTGCCTATCTCCGGGCAACGTGAGGATTTCGTTTTTGAAGTTCCTCGGTGTTACCTATATTCGGGCAACACGATGAGTTTTAGCTTGAGTGCGTGGCTTTCGATGCTCCTTGGTGTTTCTTATCTCTAGGCAGTGTAAGGAGTTTAAATTTGAATGTGCGACTTATGTGATGTGCGGCTTTGGATGTTCCTCGGCATCGCCTATCCCCGGGCAGCGCGAGGAGTTTGAATTGGGTGCTCCTCAATGCAGCCTATCTTTCGGCAACGTGGTGGAGTTAAATTTTTTAGTTGCTTCCCGGCACTGCCTATCTCCAGCAACATAGAGGAGTTAGTTTTTTGACCTCCCGGGGTTGCCAGGGCAATACTGTTTTTTGAGGGGCAAGGATCGAGTTTCGCCTATCCATTGATTTGAGTCGATTTGCTTCTATCGACTCGACGGGTTATTATTATGAACACAATTTGGTTGGTTCAAGAAACAGACTTTATTAAGGAAAGTATGGAAGATTCTTTGCCTATATACAATGCCACCAGCATTTCCGGGATGGCATATTTGCTGAAAAATTGAAAATACATAGAATAGTTTTTTAAATGAAATAATGGTGGAGCGATTCGCTATTCCAAGCTCTAGGAACTGCAACCCTGTCGACGGTTGTCAGGTTGAAAGTCCCATCCTTGAGCTTTTGACTAACGACATACAGTCCTACCAATTTGGTTTGAAGGTCCTCGGAACAGGGTAAACTCGTATGAGCATAAGATTACTTCGAAGGTTTGACTATGAACTTTGGAGTAAAAGTATCGTGTGACCCTTTTCTGATGGGCAACAACTCTCAACTCTACTTCTTCTCTTTTTTCTTCGACCATGTGTAGTGTTTCGAGTAGGAGTTGCTCATTTTGTGCCCGATTAAAATTCTTCCTTCAATATGAGGGGACTTTCAATTCAACAAAAATCCTTGCTTCTGAACCATATACTAATGCGAACGGAGTGTGGCCAGTTGCCGCTTTGTGTGTAGTTCTATAAGGCCATAGTACAAGTGGAAGTTCATCTACCCAGTTTCCTTTTGCTTTTGCTAGTCGCTTTTGGATAGTGGACTTGATGATCTTATTTATTGCTTCAGCTTTCCCATTTGCTTATGAATGGGCTACTACGCAAAAGCTTTTTTCAATTCAGAAGCGCCTACATAAGTCTTTGAACTAGACACTCTTGAATTGGGTTCCATTGTCAGTGATGATTTTCTATGGCATACCAAACCTACGAATGATGTTTTTAGCAACAAATTTAATGACTTTCTTTGTGTTATTGTGGCCAGCGGTTCCGCTTTGGTCCATTTTGTGAAATAATCTACAGCAACTATGTCATATTTTGCTCCTCCTTTAGCTATTGGAAGGACACCAATCAGATCGATCCTCGTATCACAAATGTCCATGGCCTGACCATCTGTGTTAGTTATGTTGAAGGAGTTCTCTTAATTTTGTTGAATCTTTAACAGCGATCACATCTTATGGCATGATCTATGGCGTCATGATTTATTTTTGGCTAGAACTATCCATACCGAAGGACTTTCTTCGCCAGCGTCTGCTCCCCAGTGTCTTCTCCACACTCGCTTTCATGTACTTCCTTCAGGATTTGTGGTGCTTCATCATCGTTCACGCACCTAAGAAGTGGGATTGAGAATCCCCTTTGGTAGAGTATTCCATCCTGTATCATGAACTGTAGTGCCTTTCGAAGGATCTTCTTCTATTGATTTCTGTCACTTGGTAGGATTCCTGCAAGTAGATAGTCCTTTGTCGGTGTCATCCATGTTTCTAGCTCGACGATGGTCTCTAGAATCCATCCTACATCCATTTTGTCTATACTTGGGTTGGTTAGCATTTCAACCAAAAAATCCTAGTGACCAGGCTTCTCCTGAGCTTGCCAGCTTAGCCAAACAATCTGCCTTGGTGTTTTTCTTCCTTGGGATGTGAGTTATGGTAAAATACTCGATATCTCTCAATAGCTCTTGTACTTTAGACAGGTATGGGTTGAGATTTTTTCCACGTACTTGGTACTCTCCTTTCACTTGACAGACGACCAGCTAGGAGTCATTGTAAATGTGAACAAATTTTATCCCGAGTTCCTTCACAACTTTTAGTCTAGTGATCATGCTTCATACTCTACTTCGTTACTTGTTGCAGGGAAATCCAAGCGCAAAGCATAGCTAATGGCTCACCCCACGGGGGTTTCTAGCACTACCCCGGCTCCTGAACCGAAGTTGTTTGATGCATCGCCGACAAGGAGGTTCCATTGCGTGCCTATTTACAACTGAATTTCCTCTTCGTCGTCCCTTACGGTAAATTCAGCAATGAAATCGGCCAACGCTTGCCCATTGATTGCTTTTCTTGGATGGTATGTGATATCCTATTGGCTCAACTCTATATTCTACTTGAGTAGTCGCTCGGAAATTTCTGGCTAGTGTAAGACTTACTTCAAGAGTTGGTCGGTTAATATTTAATCAGATGAGCTTCAAAGTATGGTCGTAATTTCCGGGATGCGATCAGGAAGCAACACACTAGTTTCTCTAGTTTCGGTTAATTCTTTTCAGCTCCGGTGAATCGTTTGCTAATGTAGTACATGGGTCGCTTGATTCTTGCCTCTTCTCGCATAAGAGCGGCGCTCAATGCGTGCGTGGAAACCGCTAAATAGACGAACAAGTCTTCTCCATCGACTAGTTTCGATAGGATCAGGGGAGTTTCCATGTGTCATAGCAATTCCTCAAAATTTGTTTGACAAGCTTCACTCCATTCAAAGTTTTTATTTTCCTTCTTTAGCATATCGAAGAATGGTGTACACTTGTCTATAGCTTTTGAGATGAATCGACTTAGTGTTGCAAATTTTCCATTAAGCTTTGAAGTTCTTTCTTATTTTAAGAGACTCAGACTTCCCATAATGTTATTATTTACTCTGGATTCACTTGGATGCCCTGAGCACTTACTATGAATCCTAAGAATTTCCCAGAGGCCACTCCAAAGTGGCACTTGGGTGGATAAGTTTCATTCCATACTTTCGGAGTATTTCAAACATTTCAGCGAGGTTGTCAAGATTGTTAGCAGCTACTCGGGCTTTGACTAACATACCGTACATGTAAACTTCTATAGTCTTCCCGATTTTGTGTTCGAACATAGTATACACTTGCCTGTGGTACATTTCCCCTGCAATTTTCAAATCGAATGGCATTACTCGGTAGCAGTACACTCCCAAATCAATGATGAAGCTGGTGTTCTTGGTTTGGTTCATGCATAAGGATCTGGTTATAACTTGAGCACACATCCATAAATGGCAGTAGTTCATGTCCCTCTGTTCCATCCATCAGTTGACCAATTCTAGGGAGCGAGAAGCTATCCTTCAGGCAGGCTTTGTTGAGGTCCGAGAAAACAATAAAGGTTCGCCATTTTCCATTGGACTTCTTGACTAGGATCGGATTCAATATCTATTCGGGGTAGGTTGCATCTCGAATCAAATCATTAGCCGTCAGTTTATCTACTTCTTCTCTCAATGTCTTGGACCATTCAAGGCCCAAGCTATGCCTTTTTGGCTTAACCGTGGTGAATTTTGGGTCAACATTAAGGGCATGATAGACAATCTCAAGTGATATCCCATACATATTGGAGTGTGTCCAAGCAAATACGTCCAAATTGGCGTAGAGGAACTTAGTTATTTATGACCTCATCTTGTTTCCAAAACGCGACCTAATCTTCAAGATCCACATTGGGTCATCCATATAGACTAAAATAGTGTCCAAAGCCTTCATTCTAGGGTCTAAAGCCTTGTCGAATTGGCTATGGTCCCTAAGCCAGGGGCGGCTCTGTAGTTGCTATTTAAAGGGTTCATGGATGTGGAGGGTTTTCCCTACATCCCTTCACTTTTCCTTTCTTATCGACTCACACAATTCCACGATATAGCATTCTCGTCGCTTTGCTCCCTCTTCACAATTAAGACTCCATGCTCGATAGGGAACTTCATTGTAATGCACCATTGGGTCAATGCTGCTCTGAAATCGGCTAACGCTGGCCTTCCTAAGAATGCATTGTATGCTGACATTTCATCCACGAACACAAAAGTCCAAATGTGGGTGACTCGTCGATCACCCTCTCCAAGCTCCATGGGTAGGTCAATTGTTCCCATCGGTTGTTTGGGTTCTTCGAAAAACCCTTGAATCTTAGTCCGGCACATGGATACGCTTTCATGCCAATATTCATTTGATCAAAAGTACGTTTGAAAAGTATATTAACTGAAGTGCCACTATCAACTAGCAATCGTCGGACTACGGCAAGACCAATTCTTGCTGTCACCACCATTGGGTCAATAGTTAGAGCTTCAAACCCTTTGGTACCTCGATTGAGGAACACTATGTCATCGCTCAGAACCTTTTGCTGCTTGATCGGAGTTTCATCATCTATTGCTAAACACGATTCCTTTGGGGCATGCTTTAATGAACTCGCATATCGTTCCATCTTTCCCTAGCTTCTTTGCACGGGACGTGGTCCTGCAGATATTGTTTCGATAATAAGCCTCTGGTCAGTTCATTTTGACCCTTCTTCGCTAGTTCTAGCTTGATTTCTTTGCTCTCTAAGAGGTTGAGGGACCGTAGATTGATTGGGTTTTTGTGGCTTTTCACATATTGTTGAAGTTTGTTCTCTCGGGTTAATCCTTCGATGAGGTCCTTAAGGTGGCGGCATTTTTTTTATATTGCGTGATAGAATTTCCATGAGCGCTTTTGCTTTTTCATTGCCTCCTTCCTGAGAGGCTTCTTATACTCTTCAGTATATTGTGTTGCGAGATAAATATTCTCCATAGAGTCATTCAAGGGTATAGTCTTACTGTCTAAACTCTCTAAATCTTTTATTGCTACCGCCACTACTCCTCTTATCGGAGTTTTGGTTTCTTCTCTTCTTGTTCCCACTCTTCCCTGCAACTCCCTGATTATTTCCAGGATCGCACATATTGTGATTTTCCACCATGTCATTTTGTCCAGTGTTCATCTGTTGTACATCAACAGCCTTTCTTTCTAGCTCCTGTTCCTTTTCCAATCTCAAGTACTGGCTTGCTTTGTGATTAAAGTCTTTCCTGTTGGGTGGTTGCTTCATCTTAATCCATTTTCCAAACTCCGTTTCAGGACAAATAGCAGGACTAACCCCATAAAAACCATGTCTTCATTGGGGTTGCTCACTTCTATCACCGCAGTGTTAAACCTGCTCATGAATGATCTTAATGACTCGTTGCACCACTGGACCAATCCAGATAGGGACATGACGTTTCTGGTTGCGTGGTATGAAGCCTCAACTAGTCAAGGAATTTCGTTGCAAGTTGGTCAAAGGTAGAAATAGACCTTGGGGGAGTCTGGTGAACCACATAGAAGCGACTCCTTCTAGAAAGATAGGGAAGCATCAGTAGTGGATGGCTTCTGGAGCATCGGCTCCGTCCATGTACCAGATATACTTGTACAAATTGGGTTTCGAATCCTTCGTTCCGTCATAGGAAGGGATAGTTAGAATGGTGAATTTGTCTAGGTACCTTACATTCAAGATCTTATAGGATCGATTTCACCCTAGAAGGGGGAATAGGGTGATACTATCAGTTATAAAAATTTAATGCAAAATTATAAAATAATCTCAGCACAGATAATCGTCGTGCAACAGCAGCATAGATAATAGAAGAATAATAAAAAATGCAGAAATATAACACACAGATTTACCCAACTTCGATAAAACCCTGCCTACGTGCTGCCCCCAAGGTTTCTACTAGAAATTAAGTAGTCAAACGCTTACACACGTCAACTCACGAAACCCACTATCGACTTGTCCATGGCTTGTCCCATCGACTATTTCTGATTTGAGTCTGCACTGTGCATGGTTTCGAGTCTTTGACTCTTTGTGTGGAGCTTGATTGAGTTGTTTCTTCGAGTTACACTACAGCTATAGCTTTTACTCTTGTGCATGTTCACCACTATTGCATTGATTTTTTACATATGGTGTTTGAGTCTGGTTAAACTGTCCAGCCTCTATTGTTGCTGACTTCATGTGTGCACCTAAGTTGAATCTAGCTTAAAGCTCTGGTTTGACCTTGTGCTCGTGTCATGGCATTATTTTTATTGCACTTGAATTGAAACCGGATTTTAATTTTGATTTGACCTTCTGCTCACCTATCCCTATAGATTTATCAAGTGTATATCGGTGTGCACGGCCTTATGGCATGCACAATGATACACTGTGCATGTCACAAGCTGTTTGTGTATGATGAATTCAAAGTTAAATGATGATGAACAACCCAAATAACCGAGGCAAATAATATTTTCAAAATACATTTTATTTTACACCGCAAAAATATTTCATTTTCAATTTTACTAGGTCAATGTGTATTTTTTCATATAGCTCAGATGTTGGATTCAATCTAGAATGGAGTTGAAGATAAATACGAGTGAAGAGTGATATGTAGTGAGGTGCAAATGTAAATGTTTATTGTATAGTGACAAATTTTATTGTAATTGAAAATTTTGTGTGTATATAAATATATATAGTGAGAGCTCAAATTTGTACTATTCAAAATCGTAATAAATATTTGTTTGAATAAAATATTTATTTGAATTTAAATTCTGTGTTATTTATTTTATCCGGCAAACATTTATTTAGTTATGTGAAAAATAAAATAGTACATTAACAAATACATGTAAATGAACATATATATATTTGTGTGTGTGTGTGTGTGTCTGTTTATTATCATCAAAAAAAATCATATACTTGCAGATTCAACAATCTCCCCCGTTTGATGATAACAAACATATATTTAAGATTTTGAGTATACTAAATGTATTTGATCATTCAATTAGCTCCCCCTATTTGAATGCTCGCTTTCTACATAAAACTCCCCTTCATATATGCATAAAAATATGTAAATGAAAAAATGTACCTAGATGCATATAGAATCAAAATATTTGATTTTTATTTGCCAAAATCTTAACGTTTCTTTCCCCCTTTGTTATCAACAAAAGAGTAATAGTGTTAGAAAAATAGAGATAAAGTGATAGACATTAATACAACATTAATTACTAATTGAGTATAAATATTAAATTTCAATAAAAAATCAAACAAAAATCACAAATACTCTATTAGGTGCATATTCCACTATTAGAATGATAGAGATGATGCAAAAACCATATAGTTGTATCTATTTATGGTATATTGATAACCAGAATTTGAATATCTACTAACCATGCATAACCGTTAGAACTTTAAATGAGATTAGTAGTATTCCAAAGAATTTAAAAAAAATGAATTCAAGTATCTTCTAACCACGCATAACCATGAGGACTTTTAAATGGGATTAGAATCAACTTGACTATTTAATCAATTAACTTGATATGCTTTCCATACATGCATAACTGTAAGGACTTATTAATGAGTATAGAAGCACATTATCAAAAATTCCAAGTAATTCACTCATGCATAATCGTGAGGACTTTTAAATGAGAGAGAATACTTTGGATGTTTTTTATTGCTAAAAAAATGATACCTGTTTAAAACACCACATATTAACATACTATATTGGATTTTGATGAATGATGGTCGATAGAAATATGATAGCAATAGAGATGGTAATGGAATTTTTTCCAAAAAAAAGTTTTTATAACTCTTATTTAAATTTATAAAGAAATTTACTAATTATACTATCTCAAGTTATAATATATGATTAATATCGATACTCATCGCTTTTTCAATCACTATTTCTCTTTTCGCTAATCAGTAGGGAGTTAGATTAGTTAATGTAGTCATTTAAAATCAAATCCAAAGATAATTATAAAATCAAATTTTTCAAAAAAATGACTAATCTGAAATAAGGTCAACAAAAATGATTTTCTGAAAGGGGTTTTATAAAAGAAAAATGTCTGCTAATTGAATTTTTATAAGATGAAAAATATGCAGATATTTTCTTTTAAAAAACGATGTAATTATTGAATGTCTCAACATAAATAACGTTCCACTAAATTTTTATTATCTACTAGATTACCAGTTTAATTTGCATCTGAATTTTCCTTTCACTCAAGATTATCATTAGTTATAGACCAGATCATGAAGTGTGCAACAAAATATCTTAAATTTTGACAGATATTAAATGAAATTTAATCGAAGTTGTGCAAATAGTGAACACAGTGTCCAATCTAGAAGTCATAGGATAAATAAATATATTTACGTGCACCAAGAGTAATCATCAATCAATAAAACACCATCAATAATCCAAGCAAGTCCATACGAAACAGTTCAAAGATGATTGTTTAACATTTTGAATAAGTCAAAATAAAAATTATCATTCATCTCATTATAACATAACTGGCTGATTTAAATTCAAATTATGGTGCAGACTATCACATTTAAGAAATAGTTCAAAATAAATATACCATTACCTGATTTACCTTTACGATAATTTTCTGGTGTTGCCCATTGTGATTCTGTCACCTTTGTACTAGGCTAAGGAACTTTAATTTATTGCTCGTTGTATGTCTGGAACAGCCAGAATCCAGATAACACTATTGTTGTTCCTTAGCCTGCTAGCATACCTATACGAGAGAAGATTTTTGTGTCCTATTGGTTTTTATAGGTCCGTGATTGTTAGTGGCAACAGATTTATAAAAATAAGTTTATGGACACCCAAAACTATTTAATATGTTCTTTTCAACAGCTAGATTTTTTTAACTTTGAGGGATTTTATATTCGTGCCTTTTGGAACCCAAATTGAAATGGGTTTCACTTAGTTGGGTCTATACTAACAAATATTGTGATTGTGTCCAAATTTTCCACAAATTGTGCGCTTGAATTTGACTTGATTAAATTCGCTTCTAGCAAGTTCAGTTTGATTATATCCAAGTCCTTGCATATCTGCATTAACAGTTTGTTTCCCTAACAGCATATTCAATGATCTTTCACTTTTTTAAAAATTTCCTAAAGTTGTATACAATTGTTGGCCTTGCATTTTGAGTGATTCATTTTCATTTAATAATTGAGTGTACTTTTTAATAGAATTTTTTCTTCTAGTATTTTCACTCTCTTTCAAAATCTGAATTTCATTTTAAAGTGATTTAATTTTAGTTTCTGATTTTTTAATTTCTTCTTCGTGTGATGGAACTTATCACACTTAAGGATCTTACTTTGATAGTTTTTAACTAGTTGATCAAGCTGTTTATTTAAATCTATCAAGGCATCTCTTTGTGATTTAATTTTAGTGTATTTCTCCCTAAGTCATTCGAAACAGTCATTTACTTCGTGGAAATGTATAAGTAATTCTGAGTGAGTAAGTTTTGATACCTTGCTTGGCTCGTCATCATCGCTATCAATTATATCACCTCGAAGGGACGTATCTGCTTTCTCACTCTCATTGTTGGTGCTTTTATTAAAATCATCACTTTTATTCCACGTGGCTACAAAACTTCTTCCTTTTGATTTCTTTTCTTGGCCGAGTCGATTTCATGGACAATTGGGCTTGATGTGACGGGGTTTGTTGCATTTATGACAAATGATCTTCCTTCTTCTGGGTTGTCTAGTGCTTTGACTATTCTGCCTTTCAGTTTTTTATTTAGAGCTGAATTTTTACATTTTCGATTCCACTTTTTGAATCTCTTCATTCGTAATGTATGCTCAGCTATTCCATCTTCATCATCATCATGACTACTGCCTTTTATCAATCCTGTTAAGCATGTTTCTGTGTCGATTATCGGGGATCTCTCACGATTGTTGACTTTTGCACCATATATTGCATCAAAAGTATTCTAGATTTCCTGTGCATTTTCACAGTGAGAGATAAAGTTAAAATTATCTTGATTAATATGAGAATATAGTTATGCATATCAAGAGCGTTAATCGAAGTATTTTTCTCATCTATTATATCACAACATTTTCAATAAATCCCAACATTTAACATTAACAAATTTTAAATAAAATTCCATTTTTAATTTCCAATTTAAAAAATCCGTTCCATCAAAAACAAGAGGATTAATATTGGACCAACCCTCAGAAAAAATATTATTAAAAGAAGCCATTTTAAAATTCAAATTTGTAACAAAAATTGGTTTTTGAAAAATTGAAATTTTAAAACAAAAATGGCTTTTATTCCTAGCATGATACCACTTGTAGGATTGATTTGATCTTAGAGGGAGGGGGTGAATAGGGTCATACTATCATTTATAAATATTTAATGCGGAAGTATATAAAATAATCTCAGCACAGATAATAGTCATGTAACAACAACACAAATAATAGCAGAATAATAAAAAAATGCTGAAATAGAACATACAAGCAAAACCCCGCATACGTGTTGCCTTCGAGGTTTCTACTAGAAATTAAGTAGTCAGAAGCTTACATACGTAAACTTGTGACACCCGCTATCGACTAACCTAACTCTACGCTCAAAACCTTGCCACAACTTAGCCATTGAGTTGCGAATTCTCGAACTGCACCACCGTAATTTGTACCCTAGTCACATAACTAGAAAATTATAAATGTTTAAAAGAAATATAGAATAAAAGAAATTTAAATAACTCAAAACCCTAATTTTTAAATATTAAGCCCAATAGAAATGTCGGCCCAAAATAAAAGATGGTTCCCTTTTTCCTTTTATATTATATCGGCCCGTATCTTCTTTTGTCTGTGATAATTTGTTGCTCTCTTCGTTCCTCTTTTCATTTGCTCGAAAATTAGGGCTTTGGGATAATTGAAGTCGCCGATTAATTGTATGCCAATTACAATGGATTTTACTCCAATTTGCATCAGCAATCGACCGCTTCTTTACTTTGCTCACGGTTCCTTCAATTTGATCGAGTTCGACTATGAATTGGTATGTAATTTGTTACTTTTGCTTCACTGTTTAGCTTGCTTGAACTTGATAATATATCTGCCGATGATATTAAATGTTTACATAGGATTCGAATTCCTATTTTCTCATTCGTTTGAATTTTTCATATAATTTACTCGGCCATTGATTTGCTTGAATGCTTGAGATTGATCTGACTTGTTCAATTCATTCTTTTTGTTGCTTGATTATCATGGCTTTCTCCTTGGTTATCGCGACTTCGAATTTGCTGGACTTTTGACTTCGGTCTGAAATTTCTGTTGATAACAGTTTCTTTGTTCGAGCTTGCTACTAATGTTTTGATTCGCTGACATTTTTGAAATTGACTTTGGTTATTCGATAACTGCTTTGATTTTGTCTTTTGTTTTTGTTCAGCTGTTGAACTTCTTATGCAAGTTTTGTGAATTTCTGATCACTTCAACATTGAGTTTCTCTGACCAGTTGAATCATTAACTGTTGTCATGGTTGACTTTGGCCACTTTGATTTGTGAAACCATTTACTTCCAGCATTTAGTTCCTTCCCTGATGATGTTGATTTAGTTGAACTTGCATGATATGTTTGCATTACTCCATATACTCATGTAGTTTTACTTGCACACTGCTTTATGTACTTTGTGTCTGGTCTCATCTGATTTTTCAAGTGAAGCTTGAAATGTTTATTCGAGTTCATTGTATATGCACTGACTTCACTTGAGTTTGGTTCTAAAGTGTATGCACACATGTCTGTTGCATCACTTGATGTTCTGGCCTTCGTCATTGCTTGTGCTTGCTGTTTTCTGGGTTCATATGAACTGTTGTTGACTATTTCACTAATATGACTTCACTTATTCACTTGTTTCTCTGTTGGTCTGTCTCGATTGTTTGGTAGCAACTCATTTATGTATATGTTGCATACTCACTTGGTTGTGTTGCACTGAGCTCATGTAGTCTTCACTTTTGTATATGATATCACCTCTGGCCTTGGTTATATTGAACTGGTCGACATTGTTGAGGCTACACTTGTACCATGGGCTTGTCCCTTCGACTATTTCTGATTTGAGTCTGCACCGTGCATGGTTTCAAGTCTTTGACTCTTTGTGTGGAGCTTGATTGATTTGTTGCTTCAAGTTGCACTACAGCTACAGGTTTTACTCTTGTGAATGTTCACCACTGTTGCATTAATTTTGTACACATGGTATTTGAGTCTGGTTAAACTGTCTAGCCTCTATTGTTGTTGACTTCATAAGTGCACCTGAGTTAAATCCAGCTTAAACCTCGGGTTTGACCTTGTGCTCGTGTTGTGACATTATTTTTATTACACTTGAGTTGAACCCGGCTTTTGATTTGGGTTAGGCCTTGTGCTCACCTGTACCTGTAGATTTATCAAGTGTATCTCGGTGTGCATGGCCTTGTGGCATGTACAGTGATATACTGCGCATGTCACAAGCTGTTCGTGTATGATGAACTCAAAATTAAATAATGACGAACAACCCAAATAACTGAGGTAAATAATATTTTCAAAATACTTTTTACTTTACATTACAAAAATATTTCATTTTCAATTTTACTATGTCAATGTGTATTTTTGTAGATAGCTCAGATGCTAGATTTAATCTGGAATGGAGTTAAAGATAAATACGAGTGAAGATTGGTATGTAGTGAGATGCAAAGTTAAATGTTTACTATATAGTGACAAATTTTATTGTAATTGAAAATTGTATATATATAGTGAGAGCTCAAATTTTTACTATTCGAAATCGTAATAAATATTTGTTTGAATTTAAATTTTGTGTTATTTATTTTATCTAGCAAATATTTATTTAATTATGTGAAAAATAAAATAGTACATTAACAAATACATGTAAATGAATATATATATATATATATATATATATATATATGTTTATTATCATCAAAAAAATCATTTGCTTTCATATTCAATTGATCTCATCGGTGAAAGGGTTCCGACTTGGAGCAGATCCCCATTCATCATCCTTTCTGTTTTTACTCTCATCCATCAGCCATCTGACCATGTCTGCTATGTATGCCTCTAATGTCCTGCAGTCTTGGGAGGCGACAATCAGTCACTACACCGAGTGTTTGGTTCTGCAAACAATCTTTGTGCGTGGGTTAAAGCCTAGGCTCTCTTGTCTCCAGGAGAGCCACACACCCAGGACCCCATTTGACTAAGGCAGTTTGGATGTTTCTAGCATCATCGAACACATTGACGTTCTCTTCCATTTGATTACCTTGCTCTCCATCTTCTGAATCAGAGAGATTCACAGCTATATCTTCCTACGGAGTTTTGGCTCCTTGATTCAAATTCAAGTTTGCTTGCCTAGCGTTAGGTGGTGTATTCTCATTTTCCTCCAGGTTACATCTTGTCGTTACCCTTCTTAGTAGCTGCTTTCCAGTTCATTTATTTAGGTCGGAAACAGAGGAATTTTCTTATTCTATAGCAGTTACTGGTTTAGGCATAACCCTTGGAGCGGGGTTTGATTATAGGGTTATCAGAGCATTGAGCTTGTCCATTAAAGTCTTTTGACTATTTTCCCCCCTTTGGTTAATATCTTCAGCCATCTTATTCAACTCATCCCTAGTGACAGCTTCATGCTGACTAGAGGACCCTGGTGCTTGATTTCCTAAGTTAGCACCATTTACTTTAGCTTGTTAGGAACTAACACCTTCTGTAGCTATTGCTGCCTCTATGGATCTCCCAAAGGCAGTTCTTCTTCTTCCAAGAGCCACTGACTTTGAAACAGCGAGTTCTTTAAGTAAAGACTGGTGATCTAACTTCTGGACCATTAAAATCAAAAGTAGATAGCCCGATCTGGATCTTGAGTTCAGCTCTCAGTGAAAGAATCAAAATGTTGACCTAAAAAATACACCAACACCTTGGATCGGATTTGAAAGCACCAGCCTTGTCCTGACAGAGCAATACCGTAGATCACAGATATAAAGAAAGAGCAGTAAAAGAAAGCAGACAGAATTTTTATCATGGTTCGGCTATTAATGAAGCCTATGTCCACTTTATAGTTTTATTATAGACTGTCTGCTATTACAATAGATGTTTGATTACAAGGCTTTGGTTGTTTTCTTGTTAGACGGAATCTCCTGAATTGGAATCCACTGGAGAATCACAGTGTATTGCTTTGGAGACTGTTGTGTGGGAGGTAGAGAGTGAAGAATAATTCCAGCAGAGCTTCAGCAACTAGTCCAGAGAAGCCCCTTCTTATGTTGTGGGTTGGATGATTTTTATATGGAGCGAAGTCCTTCAGGGCCAGGCCATATCTTCATTAGCTCGTAGGTAAGTTGTAGGCGACCTAGGGAGAGTTTGGCTCGCTGAAAGAGCCAAGCCCATGGGTCGCCAGCAACCCATGGATTTAGCACATTTTGTGAGCCAATATCTTGGACTCTTTCCTGTGTTCCTTAGTTATCTTATTTGAAGGCTAAAGGAGACACATGGGTCACTGATCATCAACCACTTATGATTTTTTCTAGAGTCTAGAATTGGAGATGTTTCCTTAGCTTTTATCATTGTTGTTACATTTTGATGGCAATGCAATAGCTATTTACGTTCAATGTGACGACCCGGAATTTTCGATCACGAAAATTCCAGATAGTTAGGAAGAAAAGAAGAAAGAGATAGAAGAAGAAGAAGATCAGAAACATTAACATCTCACATTCGCAGCGGGTAAAATATAATAAATAATAACAGTTTACAAAAACATTCTGTATCTGTCAATTACATTTAATACATCGGAGCTGCACATTCATACAGACACTGGATGTACACAATTATCAAGTCACAGATATACAACAATATAACACAGCGGAAACACTCCATACGTTCTTGCCATCCAGCTCGCCTCCTAAGCTCTAGAATGTCCTAACCTAAAAATCTGTAATACTCGGTCTGACCCGAGCATTACATCAAAGTAACACCCGGGTCAGGCTGGAAACCAGCGTGAGTAAACCCATCTAACATGGAATACAAAGCATACAACTTATATAAACCCGGGGTAACTTGTATCAATTTACAACCTCACAAGTCGTTATAGATATCACTTACATCACACATCAATTTCTAAATACCAAAACTAAGATTAAATGGTCCAATTTACTTAAAGCATTCCATTCTAGACTGTTGATTCCATATATCAATCCATAAGAATCGAAGTGGTTTCGGGTATCACTGATACCCGACCCCGGTCTCTTCGAATTCAATATCATTCTAATCCAAGTTATTCAAGTGAAGTGTAACTCAACTTTATATACAAGATGTCAATTTAACCCAACAATTAATCATAGAAAGATAACCACATTATAACCGTTCAATCCAGTCATATTACTAATATTCCATATCAGAAATATCAAATAATTCCAACACATTCCGTATCATTCAATTCTTTTATGAGAAAGATTAATCAATCATACCATCTCTTATTAATTTAATTAACCATAATTGAATAAATCAATTACTTTAATTACTTTTAACTCCTTCTTATTAATTATTTACAAACCAATTAATTAAACATCCAATGATCATTCATCTTAATTAATCCTCCTTGATCAATTTTAATTACACTAAGTAATTTAACCTTAATTGATCACATAGATTCATTATTCTTAACCATTTCAGCTAAAACTATTTCCAATCTACAATTTATTACATCCAGTAATTATCATCACTAATTTCTTCACTAAGTAATACATTAAGTAATTATACTTAAACGATTCCTACAATGATTATCTTTAATTAATTAATCTAATTAATTACTAAAACAAATTACATTAATTAATATTTAATAATCCCAAGTTAATTATCTTCGTTTACTATAAACAATTCTTTAATTACTTCTCCAAGTAATAAATCTTACATTAATCATTAAGTTATCTTAAATAACCAATAAATCAATCTTTAATTATTTAATTAATTAAGTGCTTAACTATAACTTAACTAATCCTTAGTTACTTGATCAATTACCTTGATTATAACTTAATTGCGTAATTAATAAATCTTTAATCATTAATTAATAACCTTTAATTATCTAATTAATGATCTTTAGTTACACATTAATTAACCCGTAATCATTTATTATTTATTTATCCTTAATCATAAATTAAATCTTAATTTAACTTTAAGACAAAAACATTTCTTAATTATGACTAAATTGTCATTAGCCAATCATTTGAAAACATTTTACTTTGAATTTGCTTTAAAATTTCATTCCAAAGATTCAAAATGAATACAAATTTGACTTTACAAAGTTTAAACAAATTAAAAACTTTTTAAATCACATGTTAAAGAAATACTTGTCCTGTAAGGAATTCAAAGAATTTAAACCCAATTCATTTTGAAAATCCAAAACATTTAAATTTTACTTTAAACACCTTTAAGTTGTTAAAACAAATTGAATTTTAAAAACTTACTAATCTCCAAACTAAAATACAAATCGAATTTGATTTGAATTAAAAACTCTATTTAAACTTAGTTTAAATCTCTTCTTTACATTTAAGAATTCAGTTTTAAATTTAAACCGATGGATTTAAAATCTGTATGCAAAAGTTAATTGAATTCATATTTTGAACTGGATTTTAAAACTTATTTAAATCTTGCTTCCAAAATTTCTTTTTTTCTTAATTTTAAAAACCAGTTTAAAGGTTAGAACAGACAGGTTTCTTTAAACCTGTAACCAAAACTACTCGACCCTTCACTAATTTGCTTCGAGCCAAACAACGTAAGCCTTTGTGTCTTCCTTGAACTTTACCCGAGAAACTCGAGTGCACTTCCTATTTCAACCAAAACTCCACCAGATATTAAATATGTGCGCCGTGCACATGCATGGTGCCTCTGACCATTGGCAGTCATCCACTATAGCATTATCCCATCAGCAATCCACCTTGCACAACATCACGACCATCAGTTCATCACCATAAACTCGAAATTGAATTCGAGAGTTCAAACCAAACCTGGAACACAGCCTGGAATCACCCATCATAACCTGAAACCGCCTCGTTCTCGAATCTCCGACCACCAGAAGGTCTAAAACTCCGGCCAATCCTTCGTCAACATCTAAGCTTCCATTACCCAGAACCTTGTTACACTCGAACAATGTAAGAAGCCATGCCGATCAAAATACTCAACCTAGTCAAAACTAGGTTTACAAACTGAAAACAGTCACTGTCGCTTCCACGATCATCTGAACTCCTATCCAATATTTTTATTTGATTCTCCGATCACCCTTCCACCTCTCTGAAGAATCACGACACCCCAGATTAACTAGATCGCCAGGAATTACTCAAACTCAATTTTCTAGTCAAACCAGAGTTACACTGTAACAACCCTGGTTTTGGAGTCTGTAACAACCTTGGTTTTGGAGATTACCTGTAAATATTAAATTATAACGGTAGTTATGATTTAATATTGTGAACTAAAACAAGATTTGGATATTTTAAATTGCTTATTTGCCAAACACCAGAATCGAACCAAGGACACTTTCTTTGGGAGCTACACACACAACCACTGGAATACAACACCATTTCTCGATTTGTGCGTGTCATCCTTGCCCCGGGACATCCGATAAAATTGGAACGATACAGAGAAGATTAGCATGGCCCCTGCATAAGGATGACACGCACAAATCGAGAAATGATGTTGTATTCCAGCGGTTGTGTGTGTAACTCCCAAAGTACGTGTCCTTGGTTCGATCTGGTGTTCGGCAAATAAGAAATTTAAAATCTCCAAATCTTGTTTTAGTTCACAATATTAAATCATAACTATAGTTATAATTTAATATTTACAGGTAATCTCCAAAATCAGCGTTCTTACATACACCCAAATCCCTCTTCTAAAAATCCTAATCTTAGTTTCAAAAATAAAGTTTTAGTTTAAGTATTTGATTTATATCCCTGAATTCATCAATTATGATAATTAAATTTTGACTTATTTTAAAGTTGCAGTGTTGTTTTTATTTTCTAGAGGAAATACAAATCTATTTTAACTTAGACAAAATTTCTAAACTAAATTCTATGGTATAACAATCATATTTTGTTCAAGACACAAGTCTTAACAAAGATTGGATCATGAGCAAATGGTATTTGAGTTGATCTTGAGCCTGGAACCAAAATCAGATAAAATTCCAAACACACAGCAATGCACACACCCATATGTTCATATACACACACAGAAATTTACTCAAAAATCATAGTCATCAAACAAAACCGATTTTTTTGAGATTAGCATGCAACAGAATCTTATACTTACACACTTAAATAGTGATGTTATTTACAGGCATTTCAGACAAAATCAGAGGAAAACAGGTTGGAATACTCACCTGTAGCAAGAGTTTGAACAGAGCAAAAACCCTGTTTTGAAAAGCTGTAGTTTCCTTTGAATCCGCTTGTCTATTTGATGAAGTTGTTGAATGATGTTTTTTTTTCTTCTGGTTTGCTAAGTTTCTTTGTGAACGAACTAGGACAAAAGAGATATACAAATATATAGAAAACAGGTTTGTATAGGGTAGGCTTTACTGGTACAAACATGTTTCCTTGGTCAGAGATTTTTTTCCCTTCTTTGGTTAGCTAAGATTTTGTTTCTTAAAGCTGAAATGATTTATACACATTTCGAATTGACATTTTGTTTGTGCTTAGATGATAGTATTTAATGTTAATGTTTCCTATCTTGTTTACATATTTATTCTATTTGATTTTTATACGTACATAGATTTTGTTTGTCAAGTCGATCCTTGTTCTTACAGAAATTCAGTCATACGTTGATCAGGCGTACGAATGAAAATCTATAAGTGCTTGGTAGACCTGTTTCCAACATCCAATGAAAATATTTTGAAAAAAATAATTTTATTAAAAATATAGAAAACAGTTTTTGAAAATAGAAGATATATCTTTGGTGAGAATGCTCTGGAAATCATCACCCCCATCCATGGTCCCAGTTACATCCAGGGTTACGTTGCCATTGCAGCAAAAGTCCATGTAACTGTAGGCACTCCGTGCACCTCGATTACGCCATGGAACCTACAACAGATCGCATTTACATTCCAGGGTTACGTTGCCATCGTAGCAAAAGTCCATGTAACTCTAGGCATCAGCGCCCTTCGATTTTCGCTGTCAAAAATGAAACTTCTCCACTCATACATAGGTCGCAGTCTACCGATGTAAAATCAAACGTAGACTGTTGGCTCTCAGCAGCACACACGACTTTCTCTATGTTACCATAGGTCACAGTCTACCGATGTAAAATCAAACGTAGACTATTGGCCCTCAGCAGCACACACGACTTTCGCTATGTTACCATAGGTCGCAGTCTACCGATGTAAAATCAAATGTAGATCGTTGGCTCTCAGTGGCACACACGATTTTCACTATGGTACACACTACTCATAATCCTCAGGGACTAGTTTTGTCCGAACTCCTCACAGGATCAACTTTAGAACCCCCCTTAGGGTTCAAGGCAGCACCACCCGGTGGCACTCCTGAGAAGTTCATTTCAAGGGAGCGCCTTTTTCTCCAGAGCCATTATCAAAACACTTTATACTATACACATATAGCATCTTTCGAATCATACACCTAGTATGATCTCATACAAAGCTCCTTTACACAAAATCGATTATCCCAAAATCGATAATTCTCAACTAGGCTTTTCAAATTCCAATATTGATTTTTTCCAAAATCAAAAGCCTTTCCAAATCCAAAGGTTCCCAAAACCTTTTTCCAAAATCCTCAAAAGATCCTTTATGTATATATATATAATCCTTGATAAAAATCTTTGGATCATTTCAAACTTGTATAAAATTCCTTTATACTTCAAACACCATCAAAATCCATTTTCTTCTGGCTATAAATTCAACAATGGGAGTTTTATCTTATATAATAAAGATATATAACTTTGTTTATTCAAAATCAAATATTCAAATTTGATTACTCTTTTCAATATCAATTTCATTCAAATCTGTACGATGTACACTTATCATCCGTACGTTATACCAATCTGATCGCTCACTCGATCACACAATTTCACATCCGAACTAGTATCGTCAAGCCGACTTCCTAGTGCGGACACAGATATGGTTTCTTGATCAGAAACCATCATTCTTCTTGCATAGCCATAACTATGATAGATAATATCCAGAACTAACCAACAATCCATATCTAAGTTCGTCGTCAAAAATCAAGTGAAAAATTCCAACCCGGATCGGTATAACTATCTCGAAATTCTGTACTTGAATCTGGATTAAATCACTATGCGAGTAGAGTAATATACGTACATCCTACGTATTTATTTTCATTGATTATTAGCCAAATCAATTTTCTTTCTATTCATCCTCACTTTGAACTTTATTCGCTTAATCACATTTGTCTTAATCCCCATTTGGATTATCACTTCAATTCTTATCTCAGTTGGGTATTTAATCAATAACAGTTTGAACTCCGACCAGTTTTTATTTAGCAAATAGCTTGAAAATTATAAAAATACACAAGTAGTTGAAAAATAATTATTAGTTTGCAAAATAGCTGTAAAATAGTTAACTGATTGTAAAATGGTTGGAAAATAGTTAAATAGTTTCAGAAATTTTAGATAATTACAAAACAGTTGTAAAATAGTAATTAATTTGTAAAATAGTTGAAAAATAATAATTAGTTTATAAAACTGTTGAAAAAAATGGTTACTAATTTCAAAAATAATTGTAAAACAAGTATAAGATAGTTTAGCTTTAAAAAGAAAGGCTGTATATATAATAAATAGCTTGGAAAAATATATTTGTACTAAAACAATTTATTTAAAAATAGTCCAGAGTCAAACTGTTCAATTCCCAACCTCCAATCCCATCAATTCAATTTAAATTCCCACTCCCATTTAAATTGACTTAATTCTAATTAATTCAAATTAAATTCAATTTGAACTAAGGAAATCTATATCTCAACTTTAACCCATCTCGAATTATATAAATTCGAGTTAAATTCCCAAATGTTGATTTAACCCCTTAAATCAATTAACCCTATTTTTTTAAAATCAATAATCCAAATCTTAAACAATTTAATTCTGAGTCCAATTCTCAAAATTCCATTTTAAATTATCTTTTTTTTAAACTTATTTCAAGGTTCAAATAAGAGTTAAAAATAATTTTGTAACGATCCGGAATTTTCGATCCCAAAAACTCCAGATAGTTATGAAAAAGAAGAAAGAGATAGAAGAAAAAGAAGAAACAGAAACACCAAAACACAGAAACCTCACATTCGCAGCGGATCAAAATATTATATCACATAAATAACAGTTTGCAAAGAAGAACTGTATCAGTACACTTATACTTTATACTTCAGAGTTACAACCATTACCAATCACTGGACAGGTTAAAATAACATGTCCTAGTTATACAATAACATATCACAACGGAAAACTCTCCATACGTTCCTTACCTCCAGCTTACCTCCTGAGTTACAGAACGTCCGTACCTGAAAATCTGTAATACTCGGTCTGACCCGAGCATTACATCAAAGTAACACCCGGGTCAGGTTGGAAACCAGCGTGAGTAAACCCAACTAACATGGAATACAAAAGCATACAACTTATATAAACCCGGGGTAACTTATGTTAATTTTACAAATTCACAATTTTGCCGAAGACAACATATTACACACATCAATTTCAAAGCACCAAACTTAGATTAAATAGTCCAATTCACTTAAATCATTCCATCCCAGCCTATTGATTTCACATATCAATCTTTAAAAAAACGAAGTGGTTTCAGATATTCAATAATACCCGATTCCGGTCACTTCGAAATCAAACCGTATCTTAAAGGCCAAGTTGTTTTGAAGGTTTAAACAATTCAATTCAATTCAATTCAATACATTTATTGAATTCACACAGCATTTAATATAGATAAATATCACACATTTATTATTGATATATCAAAAATCATAACAACAGAATATTACAGCATATCATCCAATATATACAATCCAATAGATATCATTCCATAGATATCATTTAAACATTCTACACTAACGAACATCCATAAACAGGAATATAAATCCATGTTATAATTAATTTAATTACCTTAAATTAAATAAATTACCTATGAATTTATCACCTAAACGTGTTAAAAAAAATTATTAATTAATTTCACATTTACTTAATTAATCTCTCCTTGATTATCTTATCAATCAATTAATTAATCTCCTTTATTTCAAAGTAATCAATCCTCAATTACTTTTATAATCAATTGATTAACCTTTAATTAACCGATTAATTATCCATTTTCTATTGATTAATAACCTTAATTATTAATCAATATTTCATAATACAAATTAATTAATCCATAATTCTTCGTATAATTAATTTATCAATAACTAGCTAATTACCTCTTAATTTATCACTTAATAAATCTTTTATAGTTAATTAATCAAACTAGATAAATTTACTTAATTTCCACAATTAACTTAGTTAATCTCAAGACATTAACCCTCCATCACCTTAAGATAAAAAACATTTTACATTAACATTTTTAAATATTTTAACATTTTAATTAACCTTTACTTAATCAAATCCTTTAATTAAGACTTGGAATAAAATAACCATTTAACTTGATAATTTTAAAGTTAACAAAACTAAACTTCCTTAGATAACTTAAACGTTATCATGTAGAGGTTTCAAAACTAAATACAATTTGTATTTTAAAATTTACTTTTATAAAATCTTAAACTTACATTTTAAATTAATGTTTAAAATCACTTTAAATTTCATTTAACAAAATTTAATTTAAACAACCTTTAAAACTTTATAACCAATTGTTTAAGAAATAATTAGTATATATAAGGTAAGTTTATATAAAAGTTTAATCTAAACTTAACTTTAAATTTCAAAAACAATTTGATTTAAATCATTTTAAAACTATTCAAAAAGCTGCTTCTGGTTTTACCCAAAGCCCACTCGGACCCATTCCCGAGTCAATCCACTTTTCCACCCATTTTAAAAACTTAGTTTAAATTTTAGCTTAAAAACCTCTAGCTCTTAACACCAATATTTCACTCGAGTTTACTCTCGAGTTTTTTTCCCAAATACCCGAGCAGTGTTACGAGTAAAACCCTACACCAACATCAGATGTTCCACCACCTTGTGCACCTGCACAGTGAACTACGACATCGGTGATCACCACAGATAACTTCGACACATCAAACCTTACCGAAGCACCAATGTCCGATCACCCAAATTTATTCACATGTCTCGAATCGAAATCGAGATAGGAAGTTGAAAACTGAAACCATAACTTCAACAGAAAAGCTATGGTCACCTTCCTCTGACCACCAGAGCTATTGTAACTCCAGCCACCTCATTGCCTATCTGCCACGAAGCCATCCTAAGATCCCGTTACACTCGATACACCAGAGAGAGAGAGAGATGATCAAATCTTCCTGTTCGACCAATTCTACGGTTATGGACTAGATCACCTCTCCGCCGACACCACGTCCATCATTTCCGCCTCCAAACATTTTTCTTAGCCACGTCGAACATCCTTCCTCCTCTAGACAAAATCTCGACCCTCCAACGACGGCCGATCACCAGAAAATCCCAAAAACTCTCATTCCAGCCAGCACTGAAATCCTCTTTCACCCAATTACTAAAAATCTTGATTTTTCTTTTAAAAATCCCGATTTCCAGTGATGATTCAAGATGTAAACTTGAATCCATAAAATCTATCATTTGGTTTTATCAAGATACTACGATTTATCACTGTATTCCCACACTTTAGCATATTTTTAAATTTTAAAACATTGGTACATATTTTTAAATCTTAGATCAAGTTAAAAACTTAACTAATTTGCTTGAAAATCCAAGCTTGACAAAGATCAGGTAGAATTGAATTTTTTTTTCAAAATTTTAAATTCTGTATCAGGAACAGGGTAGCACAGAACATGTACACATATCTTAATCACATATTTCAACTTTCATACAGAAAATCACATAAATATTCCCAAGCTAGCATCGGTTATCATAGAAATTTCCACATGCAACAAGCTATAGTTTAGTTAAGCTTTTAATTAAAAAGTCTACTCACCTCTTGAAGTCGTACAGAGAGTAAGCCTGGAAAATGATTCATGCCTTTGAACTGGAATCAAACTTTGAATTTTGCTCCGACTTGCTTGATCATTTAGGTGATCTGATTTTTTTGCAACTTGTATTTGATTCTTAGTTTGCTTTTAGACTATTGAATGATCTGGTCTTGATTGTATGATGAATTTGGACAGAATTTTGATTTGCACCTTGTATAATGCTTCAGGTTTGCTGAGATCATGATTTTCATCTTTGCTTTTTTTTTTTCTTTTTTTTCATTTCATTTTCATTCATCTTTTTTTTTTAAAACATTAACTTACCTAATTTAATTTTAAGAAAACAAATGTTGCCATTTGTTTTTTTGCAAGCTATTTTAACTTACACATGTCAATACATGTTAAATTAGGCTTTAATATACTTACACATGTCCTTTAAGTAATTAGTATTTTTAATTAAGTGTTAATGAAAGTTTTAAACTAAATTAATTAGTTTCTAATTCTTAGTTATAGATAAAAAATTAAAGAATAAACCAAGTATAATTATAAATAAAAACAAGATACAAATCAATCATTTGAAAATAATATTTTAAATCATTTTAAATAAATTTATAAAAGAGGTTATAAATTATTTGTTATTTAAATGAATAAATGTTTCATGTATTTTAAATTTCATATCTAATTTACAAATCATAATTATTAATCAATATTTTAAAAGAAATAAAACAAACATTTTTATAACTTTATTTTGAATTCAAACTTAAGTCAAAATATATTTTAAACAAATAAAACATTTATCTTATATATTTAAAATCATACAATATTTTTATTAAATAGCTTTGAAAAGCTTAATTCAAAAATAAATCGTAATTTCCCAATTTCAAAATATTAGATTTAAAATATATAAATATATATATACATTATAAATAGAAAAAAAATTATTAACTTATTAAAAGATAAATTCACTAATTAATTAATTAATAAAAGAAAATTATTGAATCAATTCAAATTTATTTACAAAAATTATCAAATTATTTTAATTTTAAACATAGATTATTAAATTTATATTGCCAAAATTCCGGGATATCACATTCCTCCCCCTTTAGAATCTTTTCGTCCTTTAAAAGGAACGAAGCCAAAAATTTTATTAAAATGCTTAAAATCATATAGATTTTCTTTGATTATTTTTGAAACACTTTTTTATTAATATATATATATATATATAACTCGATGTCTCAACAAGTCCATCCTCGTTCTCATAGAAATTCGGTCATACGTTGAACAGGCGTAAGATTGAAAATCTATAAATACTTAGCAGACTCATTTTCAACATCCAGTGAAAATACTTGGAAAATAATTTTATTGAAAATATAGAAAACAGTTTTTGAAAATAGAGGAAATATCTTTGGTGAGAATGCTCTGGAAATCATCACCCCCATCCATGGTCGCAGTTACATCCTGGGTTATGTTGCCATCGCAGCAAAAGTCCATGTAACTGCAGGCTCTCCGCGGCCTCTCGATTACGTCATGGAACCCACGACAGATCGCAGTTACATTCTAGGGTTACGTTGCCATCACAGCAAAAGTCTATGTAACTGCAGGCTCTCTACGGCCTCTGATTTTTGCTGTCGAAATGAAACTTCTCCACTCCTACATAGATCACAGTCTACCGATATAAAATCAAACGCAGACTGTTGGCTCTCAGCGGCACACACGACTTTCGCTATGTTACCATAGGTCGCAGTCTACCGATATAAAATCAAATGCATACTGTTGGCTCTCAGCGGCACACACGATTTTCGCTATGGTATACTCTACTCATAATCCCCAGGAACTAGTTTTGTCCGATCTCCTCACAGGATCAACTTTAGAACCTCCCTTAGGGCTCAAGGCAGCACCACCCGGTGGCACTCCTGAGAAGTTCATTTCAAGGGAGAGCCTTTTTCCCCAGAGTCATTATCAAAACATTTTATACTATACACATATAGTATGTGACGCCCCACCTCTATACCCACGCTAGCCAAGAACACTACTGTGAATGCTGTCAACTAGCACGGAGAATAAGGCTGTTGAGGAGCGACCATCCATGTAATTGCTTTGTGCGAGCATCGATATATCAGATAGTATAACATGCAATTCTTTTCAAGTGGAAATCCAACATGCCGACACAAACTCAAAACTACTACACAGTGGCTATAATATCTTCGAAACAAATATAGAAATAAACCTAACATAAATCAGTCACAGACAATTCATATCACAAAGGGGGAAATAGATACGAATATTACACATAAAAGTGTATTTCAGAGTAGTGGTCAAAAGATCCACGATAATATAAAAGAATAGCAACACGTGCTATACAAAGGAATACAACTATGAGTCTATATCTCAAGTTTATACAACAAAATAAACTACTAATCTAAGTAGTTTGCCAAAAGTCAGAGTAATCAATTCCAAGAGAGAAGTCAAGCAGAAGCACCTGTAACATCTCGGTCTGACCCGAGTATTATTTAATAAGAAAATAATAAACGGATCAGTCTAGCTATAAATATCAGAAGAAATGATATAGAATAGGAGATATGACATAAACATATAATAATCACAATGCCAAGCTGTGATAAATAAGTAATTGAAAATCAACAAGAGATTAATCAATATCACAATAATCTACTCAAGATAAAAAGGAATGTCATACTCCTAATTTCATTCACCAAGCCACAATAAATGGCATATATATATATATATATATATATATCCATGCCAATCGTAAAAGTTGGTGAAACATAAATTCCATAAATCAACACACGAAATCCAGAAATCACAATAAAAAGGATGGCCAATCCCAGAAAAATGAGCCGGAGCTCCTCCAGACAGGGTATAGTCCCCCATTGCGGACATTGAGCCGAAGCTCCTCCTGATGAGTCAAAAACTCCTCCTGACAGGGTATAGTCCCCCATTGCGGACATTGAGCCGAAGCTCCTCCTGGTGAGTCGAAACTCCTCCTGACAGGGTATAGTCCCCCATTGCGGACATTGAGCCGAAGCTCCTCTTGGTGAACCGAAGTTCCTCATGACAGGGTATAGTCCCCCATTGCGAACATTGAGCAGAAGCTCCTCCTGGTGAGCCGAAGCTCCACAAAAAAATGAAGTATCGTCCTCGACATGGAAAAAGAGACATCGCACATTGCTAGTCTAAATCACAAAGATGATCGTCATGATCAATGAGAAGTGTTAATTACAATAAGCTAGTAAATATATGAGCTTAGCTTCATGTCCCATAACCACTAGCTTAACTTAAATATTTACGAACAAATTGTAGATCTCCACTAGAAAATTGTCACAAGAGATTCAATCGAACAAGTCCAAGAATTAACCGACGAAACAAGCGCAAGCGTTTCATACCACTTGTTTTACTAAGCCATTTAATTAGATTTCTCATATGAGTGAGGTAAAGGTTTGTATATACTAATAGATTGGAAAACTGTTTTATAAACGAATTTGGTATAAAAGTAGAGTTGAAATCATTTGAAGAAAGAGTTTTGATGTTTACTACTAGTATAGAAAACCTTTATATTTTTAAAGTGACAAATCACAAAGAAGATTGTAAGAACAACCAATTACTAAATTCACATTCGAAGACGTGAATAAAATCCAAAGAAATCGATACCAAATCCATAGAAATGGATATTTCCAAAAAGATCCATAAAAAGAAGTCATCAAAGTCGATAATAAGTGATAACGATTAATAGGATCGCTAAAATCGATAAACAATGGAAATTCACACAAAACAGCCTGAATAGGCAAAAATAAACATCTCCAGACGTCTGATTTGGAATCCAGACGTCTGATTTGGAATCCAGACGTCTGGATTTGTTCTTTGGAAATAACCCAGAGAACACTCAGACGTCTGAAAACCTCAAGTCAGACGTCTGAGACCTATCCAGACGTCTGGTTTGATGGTTCAGACGTCTGAAAATAGTCTCTGGCTTTTTTTTTTATAATATGCGTGCATACATATTTACTTTCCAGGTCCAAACCAGACGTCTAGACTTGGTCACCAGACGTCTGGTCACCTGGTCTAGGCAACAATTTGCCTAGGCCAAAGTGGCCAAAACGTATCGGGAGCGATCGGACGAGCAACGACGACTAAGGATTTATGCCTAGCGACAACCCGGTCTTATAGGCTCTCCGAAACACCTCTTAAAGCATGATCAAACATCAAAGTTATGATTCTTAAAGATTTGACTACAAAACACCAAAAATTGGAATATTCACAAAAGCAATCCAAATCAAAATCAAATGCACGTGAATAAGTGTTAGGAATTCATACCTAACAATCAAAGATAATTATAAGCATAGATGTGAGATTAAAAATCTCACCTTTGAACCCAAATCTATGAAAAAGAAGCTTGAAAGCAAATGGAAATCAACCACACTTCAAAACCAACTCTAGAAGCTTGAATCTAAGCTTAAAAGAAGAACATTCCCTAAGTTAGGTTTAGGAAATTTCTGAAATTGAATGGAGAAAGAGTTGGAGAAGAAGAAGAGAAGCTTACCAATGGGTTCTTCTTGAGTTTGGAGCTAAAGCTTGGATTTGCAAAGGAAGTTAGGGCTTGGAGTTTTAATTTCCTCTTCCACCCTCCATTAACATAAAAGCTTGAGTATTAGGAAAATAGAAGAGAAGTGAATGAAGAGGAGAGGGTTGGAACTGAGTTAAGTGGGGTGAATGGGCTCAGCCCAAACCAAAGCCCTAAGTAAAAAGTGGCAAAAATCAACTTTCTCCAAACATATCGAAGCTTATACTCAAAAAGGTCGCAAACAGCATTTTGAACTCAATGGAGGTGGTCTCGAGTCCTAATTCGACCGTATGCAAAAAGTAGGTTTTCGGACTAAAATTCGACGAATGATGAAATATTTAAATAAAATATTTAAATATAAAATCGATAAATATGCGGGTTGTTACAGACTCCCCTCCTTAAAGAAATTTTGTCCTCGCAATAATTAAGAAGGAAATATAAGAAGTAACAACCATAGGAGCATATTAACACAAAAGAAAATTTGAATCAAGAAGTTCACCACAAAGAGCACGAAGGAGTAAATCCGAAAGTTTTCGTTCGATGAATTCTCAAGATTTCACATGAGCAATCCTTAGGATTTGAGAACCATTGAACTTCTATCAAAAAGAATATCTTTATATCGAAGGCGCTCAACCTCCGAAGCAATGATGCGAATGGAATGGTGCTCAAAAGTCAAATTTGGTGAAACTTCAATCCCTCAATAATACCGGGCTCAAGAATAAAAACCGAAAACATAAAATCATTTCCATAGTTAAAAGACGTGGAAAACGTCAAGAATAGCAGAAAGTTGAGCCGGTGCAACGGCGTAGTACAATCACGGTACGCCCGAGAAACTAGAAACTCGAATAATTTGGAACACCGACGTAGTACAAAGACGGTACGTCCAGTGAACCAAAAAGCCAAGTCATTGATGTAGTGCAAACGGTACATCCAATGAATCAAAAA
The DNA here is from genome assembly GCA_030765085.1 of Allium cepa. Classification (NCBI taxonomy): domain Eukaryota; kingdom Viridiplantae; phylum Streptophyta; class Magnoliopsida; order Asparagales; family Amaryllidaceae; genus Allium; species Allium cepa. Next base: position 677,512,290 of record CM060932.1, on the reverse strand, counting down.
GCGAAGACATTAATGTAGTGCAAACGGTACATCCAATGTATCAAACATCAAAGTCATTGATGTAGTACAAACGATACATCCAATGAATCAAAGACACTAATGTAGTACAAACGGTACATCCAATGAATCCAAAAAGAAAAGACATTGATGTAGTACAAACAGTACATCTAATGAATCAAAAGCAAAGACATTGATGTAGTACAAACGGTACATCCAATGAATCAAAGACACTGATGTAGTACAAACGGTACATCCAATGAATCCAAAAAGAAAAGACATTGATGTAGTACAAACGGTACATCCAATGAATCAAAAGCAAAGACATTGATGTAGTACAAACGGTACATCCAATGAATCAAAGACACTGATGTAGTACAAACGGTACATCCAATGAATCAAAGACACTGATGTAGTACAAACGGTACATCTAATGAATCAAATAGCAAAGTCATTGATGTAGTACAAACGGTACATCCAATGAATCAAAACCCCAAATAATTCGGAACACTGACGCAGTACAAAAATGGTACGTCCAATGAACCGAAGCCCGAATGATTTTCGGAACACCGACGTAGTACAAAAACAGTACGTCCAATGAACCGAACACAATAAAAGAACATCAGACGCAAGTTCATAAAAGCAATGAGATGAAACTCAATAAAACGAAGTACATCAAAACGCCCGATGAACTTGGTAAAAAGATAATTTCATTTAGTCATCAACAAAGAAACAACCCCTTGTTGCTTACGACTAAACTCATTGGCAACACGATTTCCCCTTCGGGAATAAAAAGAATATCAAGATCATAAGAAGCTAGGAACTCGAGTCATCATGCAATTCCTTAAGAGAACATAAATATTCCAAAGATTTATGATCGAGATGGAGAACAAATTCCTCATCCAAATATGATGATGCCAAATTCCAAAAGCAAAAAAAATAGCCACGAACACTAGATCATGAGTGGCACATCTAGTCTCGATAAGCTATAATGATATAGAAGCACAAGTGATAGCACGTTCTCCTTTGCAAGAGAATGACATTCCAAACCAATACGACTAGTATCGATACAAATAGCAAAGTCTTGGTTCCCCTTCAGGAATCACAAGAATAAGAGTATCGAAAGGAAGGGTTCTTTTAAATAATCCTCTTTCCTGAAAAGCTAAAACTTTCAAAAATCAAAATTATTTCGATGTAAATATATTTCTAGAAGAATTAACATTTTACAAGTCAATATATCGTGTCTGATTGTCACATCAAAGCGTTTAGGAAATTCCTATCGATAACGTTGATCAAGCGCATCGACCAAAATTCTTAAAGCACTCAACGGGCAATACAATCACAAAATCATCTTTTATAGGATAAATAAATCTCTTAAAAAGTTTTAAGAATATTCTTTGTTCGTTTCAAGAACAAAAATCCAGTTTTACTTATAAATAAATCTTATGAAAAAGATTTGCAAAATTTTAAATTACTATTTTCATCCAAAATCAATAAACTCAAGAATGGTCTCATCGAAATATTCATAGAATATTCGATTTATAAAATGGATGAAATAAGCTGGACAAATTGAATGACATAATAAGTCATTCATAAGAATCTTAACAAGTGCGGAATGCGGTAAGTGGTGCTAACTTCCGCAACTCGTAGCAAACGAAAACCGGTGGTAAAGTCAAACTGAAAAGACCTTAACACCACTCAAAAGGTTGCTTAGGTGACAGTCCTAAGACAAATTCAAAAATACCGAAAAAGTTTCACAAATTATTTAGATAAGAGAAACAACACTTTCCTTATAAGTGGGCTTAAGGAATAAAATGATTCCACCAAAAATGTGAAATCGGAATCACAAAGAGAAATAGAAATCCACTTAACAGTTAGAAAATGTCGAAGATGAATAGTCCACACGGAAAATAGGATATGGGCCTCACAATGGTTAAGCCGATCCTTTCAAAAAAAATCAATTCCGAAGCCTAAGTAAAAATATCGGCTCGGAAAGAAAAATCTCATAAAATAATTTCGACATTAATAAAAAAGAAAATTGAGTGTTGCGGATCTACCATCTGGATTCACAATCCTCAAAGAAGTCATCAAGCCCAAAATATTCAAAGGAAAAGAATCAACAAGTTCTTTTGATATAAAATAGTGAGATGGAAACTATATCAAAAAGAACTCAAATAAGAAGATCATAAAATAAATGTAATCAAGGATTAAATGGAAAATACCTTGACCGAGAGAAGTGTTTCCAGGAGCTTGCACTACATTGAGCTCTCCCTCCTTCTTACTTTGAAGTACGGGACATGCAGTAATATGGTGACCCGAATTTTTGCAATAGCGACAAAAGAGGGGTTTCGGACACTCCCTTGCATAGTGGTTCGTGGAACCACAATTGTAGCATTGTCCACGACTAGAGGTAGGTGCTTTTGCTACCGGGGTTTCTTGCTTCCCTTTCTTATTAGAATTGGAGCCTTTGAATTTGATAGGCCTCTTCAAGTTATTGTCGAAGTTCTGTTGGGCACGCACAACTTCAACATCACCTTCATTATCGGCCTCTTCAAGACGAAGAGCGATATCAATAAGTTGATCAAATGAAACCTCAAGTTTCAGAAGTAATGGCTTCTTAAGATTCTTATTCAAGCCACAGACAAATCTCTGATTTTTCTTCATCGGGGTATTAATATACTCCACCCCGTATTTGGACAGAGATTCGAAAGATGCGACATAGTCTGTCACAGAAGATTCACCGTGAACAAGGTCAATAAAACGCCGGGCCAAAGTTACTTTTTCAGCCTCCGACACAAATTTCAATTCGAATCTTTCCCGGAATTGCTCCCAAGTGAGATCCGCTTCAACGATTTCAGAAATTAAAAGCTCATACCAATCTAACGCTCTTTCTTGGAGCATGCTAGAAGCCACTTGGACTCGATGTAAATCAATAAGGTTCATGCGAGAAAAGATGCGATCGCATGATTTGAGCCAAGCTAGAATTTCTATAACACTTTCAGATCCTTTGAATGGCCTTCCACCCAAATCGGTATAGTCACTGCACAAGCGTTCAAAACCGGATCTAGGATGAGTAGGCTCTGGATTGGGACTGGCTGCTTGAGCGTTCTTAACAAGATCTAGAAGCTGCTGGGCAGACATAAAAACTCCATCCTGGGGAGTAGCACTAGATTGACCGGCGCTGGGACGGCCTGGTCTAACCATTTCTCTTCTTTAAGAAAGAAATAAGGAGAAAAGTTATTCTCAAAATAAATATCAAGCAATCTTGATAGATAAAACAAGGAATCATAAAGAAAGTAGGATGAATCGGTACGAAGACACGAATTAAATCCTAAAGCACGACTCCTAAGATGGACTTAGGACGATGATCCTTGTTATAATATTCCATATTGTTCCGAAGTTTGGCTCTGATACCAAGCTGTGACGCCCCACCTCTATACCCACGCTAGCCAAGAACACTACTGTGAATGCTGTCAACTAGCATGGAGAATAAGGCTGTTGAGGAGCGACCATCCATGTAATTGCTTTGTGCGAGCATCGATATGTCAGATAGTATAACATGCAATTCTTTTCAAGTGGAAATCCGACATGCCGACACAAACTCAAAACTACTACACAGTGGCTATAATATCTTCGGAAACAAATATAGAAATAAACCTAACATAAATCAGTCACAGACAATTCATATCACAAAGGCGGAAATAGATATGAATATTACACATAAAAGTGTATTTCAGAGTAGTGGTCAAAAGATCCACGATAATACAAAAGAATAGCAACACGTGCTATACAAAGGAATACAACTATGAGTCTATATCTCAAATGTATACAACAAAATAAACTACTAATCTAAGTAGTTTGCCAAAAGTCAGAGTAATCAATCCCAAGAGAGAAGTCAAGCAGAAGCACCTGTAACATCTCGGTCTGACCCGAGTATTATTTAATAAGAAAATAATAAACGGATCAGTCTAGCTATAAATATCAGAAGAAATGATATAGAATAGGAGATATGACATAAACATATAATAATCACAATGCCAAGCTGTGATAAATAAGTAATTGAAAATCAACAAGAGATTAATCAATATCACAATAATCTACTCAAGATAAAAAGGAATGTCATACTCCTGATTTCATTCACCAAGCCACAATAAATGACATATATATATCCATGCCAATCGTAAAAGTTGGTGAAACATAAATTCCAAAAATCAACACACAAAATTCAGAAATCACAATAAAAAGGATGGCCAATCCCAAAAAAATGAGCCGGAGCTCCTCCAGACAGGGTATAGTCCCCCATTGCGGACATTGAGCCGAAGCTCCTCCTGGTGAGTCAAAAACTCCTCCTGACAGGGTATAGTCCCCCATTGCGGACATTGAGCCGAAGCTCCTCCTGGTGAGTCGAAACTCCTCCTGACAGGGTATAGTCCCCCATTGCGGACATTGAGCCGAAGCTCCTCCTGGTGAACCGAAGTTCCTCATGACAGGGTATAGTCCCCCATTGTGGACATTGAGCAGAAGCTCCTCCTGGTGAGCCGAAGCTCCATAAAAAAATGAAGTATCGTCCTCGACATGGACAAAGAGACATCGCACATTGCTAGTCTAAATCACAAAGATGATCGTCATGATCAATGAGAAGTGTCAATTACAATAAGCTAGTAAATATATGAGCTTAGCTTCATGTCCCATAACCACTAGCTTAACTTAAATATTTATGAACAAATTGTAGATCTCCACTAGAAAATTGTCACAAGAGATTCAATCGAACAAGTCCAAGAATTAACCGACGAAACAAACGCAAGCGTTTCATACCACTTGTTTTACTAAGCCGTTTAATTAGATTTCTCATACGAGTGAGGTAAAGGTTTGTATATACTAATAGATTGGAAAACTGTTTTATAAACGAATTTGGTATTAAAGTAGAGTTGAAATCATTTGAAGAAAGAGTTTTGATATTTACTACTAGTATAGAAAACCTTTATATTTTTAAAGTGACAAATCACAAAGAAGATTGTAAGAACAACCAATTACTAAATTCACATTCATAGACGTGAATAAAATCCAAAGAAATCGATACCAAATCCATAGAAATGGATATTTCCAAAAAGATCCATAAAAAGAAGTCATCAAAGTCGATAATAAGTGATAATGATTAATAGGATCGCTAAAATCGATAAACAATGGAAATTCACACAAAACAGCCTGAATAGGCAAAAATAAACATCTCCAGACGTCTGATTTGGAATCCAGACGTCTGGATTTGTTCTTTGGAAATAACCCAGAGAACACTCAGACGTCTGAAACCTCAAGTCAGACATCTGAGACATATCCAGACGTCTGGTTTGATGGTTCAGACGTCTGAAAATAGTCTCTGGCTTTTTTTTATAATATGCGTGCATACATATTTACTTTCCAGGTCCAAACCAGACGTCTGGACTTGGTCACCAGACGTCTGGTCACCTGGTCTAGGCAACAATTTGCCTAGGCCAAAGTGGCCAAAACGTATCAGGAGCGATCGGATGAGCAACGACGACTAAGGATTTATGCCTAGCGACAACCCGGTCTTATAGGCTCTCCGAAACACCTCTTAAAGCATGATCAAACATCAAAGTTATGATTCTTAAAGATTTAACTACAAAACACCAAAATTGAAATATTCACAAAAGCAATCCAAATCAAAATCAAATGCACATGAATAAGTGTTAGGAATTCATACCTAACAATCAAAGATAATTATAAGCATAGATGTGAGATTAAAAATCTCACCTTTGAACCCAAATCTATGAAGAAGAAGCTTGAAAGCAAATGGAAATCAACCACACTTCAAAACCAACTCTAGAAGCTTGAATCTAAGCTTAAAAGAAGAACATTCCCTAAGTTAGGTTTAGGAAATTTCTGAAATTGAATGGAGAAAGAGTTGGAGAAGAAGAAGAGAAGCTTACCAATGGGTTCTTCTTGAGTTTGGAGCTAAAGCTTGAATTTGCAAGGAAGTTAGGGCTTGGAGTTTTAATTTCCTCTTCCACCCTCCATTGACATAAAAGCTTGAGTATTAGGAAAATAGAAGAGAAGTGAATGAAGAGGAGAGGGTTGGAACTGAGTTAAGTGGGGTTAATGGGCTCAGCCCAAACCAAAGCCCTAAGTAAAAAGTGGCAAAAATCAACTTTCTCCAAACATATCGAAGCTTATACTCAAAAAGGTCGCAAACGACATTTTGAACTCAATGGAGGTGGTCTCGAGTCCTAATTCGACCGTATGCAAAAAGTAGGTTTTCGGACTAAAATCCGACGAATGATAAAATATTTAAATAAAATATTTAAATATAAAATCGATAAATATGTGGGTTGTTACATAGTATCTTCAAATCATACACCTAGTATGATCTCATACAAAGCTCCTTTACACAAAATCGATTATTCCAAAATCGATAATTCTCAAACTAGGATTTCCAAATTCTCATTTTGATTTTACCCAAAAATCAAGAGCCTTTCCAAATCCAAAGGTTTCTAAAACCTTTTCTAAAATCCTCATAAGATCCCTAGATATATATAATTTTTAAAACTTTGGATCATTTCAAACTTGTATAAAACTCCTTTTATGCTTCAAACATTTTCAAAAAACCTTTTCTTCTGGCAAAAGATTCAACAAGGGGAGATTTATCTTATATAAAAAAGATATATAACTTTGTTTATTCAAATCAAATATTCAAATTTGATTACTCTATAAAGTCACTAACTATATTACTTACTTTCATAAAGTAATTTCTACCATAGAAATATCCAATTTCTATTTTATTTCATCATATATTTCACAAAATATACTTTTCATTTCAAAAACCATTTCACATTACTCATCCACAAATTCCCAATATCAATTTCATTCAAATTCGTACGATGTACACATATCATCCGTACGCTATACCAATTTGATCGCTCACTCGATCACACAATTTCACTTCCGAACTAGTATCGTCCACCCGACTTCCTAGTGCGGACTCAGATCTGGTTTCTTGATCAGAAACCGTCATTCTCCTTGCATAGCCATAACTATGATAGAGAATATCCAGAACCAATCAACAATCCATAGCCAGGTTCGCCGTCGAAAATCGAGTGAAAAATCCCAACTCGGATCGACATACTATCTCGAAATTCTATGCTCGAATCTGGATACAATCACTATGCAAATAGAATAATATACGTACATCCTAGGTATTTATCTTCATTGATTATTAACCAAATCAATTCTCTTTTCCATTCACATTCACTTAAATTTCTATCCACTTACCGACAATTGCTTCAATCCATTTGGATTATCACCTCTATTCCTATCTCGATTGGGTATTTAACCAATAACAGCTTGAACTCCGACCAGTTTATTTAGAAACTAGCTTGAAAGTTTTTAAAATAGATAAGTAGTTGGAAAATAATTACTAGTTTGTAAAATAGTTAGAAAATAGTTAAAATAATTATAGAAATGTTAGATAATTGCAAAATAATAGTAAGATAATAATTAGTTTTGTAAAATAGTTGGAATATAGTAATTAGTTTATAAAACAGTTGGAAAATCACTAAACAGTTTCAAAAATAATTGTAAAACAAGTATAAGATAGTTTGGCTTTTAAAGAAAGGTTGTATATATAATGAATAGCTTGGAAAAATAGGTTTATATTAAAACAATTTATATTAAAAATAGTTCAGAGTCAAAACTGCTCACTTCCCAATTTCCATTCTCATCAATTCAATTTAAATTTCCACTTCCATTAATTGACCCAATTCCAATTTTAAATAACTTCAATTTCCACTGAAATTGATTCAACCCCAATTCAAGTTGAATTAACCTCAGTTTCTTTCCAAATTTAACTTTATTCAACCTTGGTCTCAAATTCTACTAATTCAAATAAATTTCAATTGAACTAGTTCCAATTTCACTTCATTTTTTTAAGTCCACATTCCAGAATTTCATTTTAAATCAATTTAATCTTTCAAAAACCAAATTTAACCTTAAAACCAATTTTCAACAATTTCAGTTGAAATTCTATTTTAAACACCCAAATCTCAAGTCCAAAGTGATTCCATTTCTCTATTTTCAAACTAAAGTTAAATTTTCTTTTTATCTCAATAATAGATATATTACTATAGTCCATTTCTTCATTTATTAAATCAAATTTCAGCTTAAAGATTATTAATTACAACGGAATGGTATCATTCAAATTATTTTAAAACATCCATCTATTTCCAATTTTCGGATCTCAAACCCATTTTGAGATCACTCAAATTTCCTAATTCAAATCAACCATTCAACTTTCCAAGTTAAATCTTAATTTCATCTTGAAATTTTCAAATCAGGTTGATCATTCCAACTTATTTAACCTTTCCAGAGTTAAACTTAATTCACGTAATCCAGTCAACCTTACTCAGTTTGAATTTCCATCTTAAATTTTGAACTTTCATAAATAATCTTCCCACTTATTAAGTAAAAAAACTTATCATTTTAGGTATCATATCTCCTTCCAAATTTAAAACTCAATATTTAGAGTTTATTTTAAATTATCCTTGATATCATGTATATCCATACATATATACATATTTATTTCTTGGCCCTCTCAGCCATGTTTTAAAATTTTAAACCACCTTTGGTTTTAATTCAAAACAAATTCTTTTAAAGTTTACAAACAACTTATTATTCTAAAATAAGATTACATTCAAAATAGTCTGAATAATATTATTTCCTTTAACATTTTGAAACCAATTCAAATGTTTAAATTTAGAATTCAGAACATCACAATTTGAAACCCACTTTAATTTACATCCTTTCTAATTTACAAGTTACTATCTTTAAATGGTTACTATCTTAAAATATTTTATTGTTTATTTGAAAACAATCATCCCATTATTAAACACAATAACCATTCTATTTCTCCGGTTTGTAACCAATTCTGGTTCATCTTATTTAGAAATTCTTCCCCAACTTCAAGATTAAATTTCAGTTTGAATCCATTTCAAACTTATCTTTATTTAATTTCAATTTGGTTGTAATTCTATTACCACTTAATTTAATTCCAATATTTAACATCCAATTACCTTATTATTTATTAGAAAGATATATTGTTTTATATATCAAAATATATTCTTATATAAAATCATATAAATTCTTTATATAAGAAAATAACAAGTACGCTCTCATATATATATATATATATATATATATATATATATATATAGACACACACACACACACACACTCAACTCATCCTAGGGTACCACTTACCCTATCCTTAATGAGTAATCCCACCAGAGCCAAGGTTCTCGCTTAACCTTCTGCTCTGATACCAAATGTAATGACCTGGAATTTTCGATCCCGAAAACTCCAGATAGTTTTGAAAAAGAAGAAAGATTAGAAGAAAAAGAAGAAACAGAAACACCAAAACAGAGAAACCTCACATTCGCAGCGGATCAAAATATAATATCACATAAATAACAGTTTACAAAGAAGAATTGTATCAGTACACTTATACTTTATACATCAGAGCTACAACCATTACCAATCACTGGACAGTTTAAAATAACATGTCCTAGTTATACAATAACATATCACAGCGGAAAACTCTCCATAGGTTCCTGCCCTCCAGCTCGCCTCCTGAATTACAGAATGTCCTTACCTGAAAATCTGTAATACTCGGTCTGACCCGAGCATTACGGTAACAGCCCTGTATTTTGTGATTTTTTTTGTATATTTTAACTATTTTAATTGAATTTTTGATTTAAAAACTTATTTTATTTATTTTGAATGATAAACTTTAGTTTTGATATGAATTATCATTCCAAAGCATGACTAAAAGAATATTTTCCAAAAAGTGAATTTTTGGTCAAAATAGTCAAACTTTGACTTTTAATTTAAAATTTTAAAAGTTTTAAAATTTAAATTTTATCTTTTATTATGAAAGTACATAAAATTTTAAGAACACCGCTTTTTGTTTCGTTGGAAACGGATTTAAATTGTGAAAGTTATGTATATTTCAATGTTGAGTGCAATTTGTTTATTCTGCAATCTTATTATTTTAAATAGTATACATTTTATTTTTCTTTATCATATTTTATTGTAATATGCATTGATATGTTATTTTATGTATGTTTTTGTCTTTTAATATTTTTGAAGTGAGGTAGGAATTTTTCTAGAGCTAGTAGTATTTTTCTTGTAATTTCCATGCCCTGTTTTCAATTTTTAAACATTTTCTTTAGTTCTTTTCTATATTTCTCCAATTTAATTATTTATTTTATTTTATAAATGATAAATAAATTATTTTATTTCAAAATTTTGCTTTAGAATATTTTTAAAACGAAGTAGATATTTTTTCAAAGTCATTGATGTTCTAATTGTAATTTTTGAACCCTGTTTTCAATTTTTAAGCAATTTCCTTAATTCTTTTTGTATTATCTTTAAATTTAATTATATATTTTTATTTTTTTTCACTTTTTTTCGGTTTTGGATGTACTTGCTGAATTTTATTTTGTTTTACTTAATTTAAAAGAAAAGGAAGTATGAAAGGTTTTAAAAGCTAAGAAACGTAAAGTCGTTTCACCGTTTCTTTTACCGTTTCTTTTTCCAATCAATGCATCAATTTATTGTAGCCGTTCCTTTTCTTTTGCTTATTGACGTGAAAGTTTCTCATTCCATCAATAATGCACATCTATTTCAGATCTGAGCAAAGAAAAATAAGCAATGGCCTCTCTTCCTCCTCTCATTTTTCTACTTCTTCTTCTTTGTTTTGCTTGATTTTTGCCATGACCTCTCATTGCTTTGTTTGGCCTAACACCTCCACCATCTCCTCCACCGACCACCACCACTTCCTTCCCTACATCATACACGACCAAAACCCTTCCTCCTCTTACCAGCAAGTGCCATGACCATCCCATGATGCAAAATCCACCAAAACTATGTTAAAACTCCTTAAAAAGCATGTCTAGCCACCTAGTCTTCATCGCCATCACCTTAGATGACCTTGGCCACCTCCTATTGCTCCTCCACCACCTTGACATACCCCTAACCATCACCTTCATCCTCTGTCCAGATCTGAAACATGCCATAGCCGAGCCATAGATCCATGTAGCCTAGCCCAAAATGAACCAAAAACCCACTATTTGCATAAGCCTCTTCATATTCATGCATAGTAACTCCTCCACCACTTCAATACCTTGTAGCCATGCCTTATAGGACCCAAACCTGAATCAAAGTATGTCCAAACCTGAGCCAAAACATTTCCTACGCCATGCTAGCAAGTGTAGAAGGCAAGACAAAAGACTGTGTATTCGTATCTCTTTTTATTTCAAAGTTATTCCTATTCAATGTTGTATTGAATTGTAATTTTATTTTGTTTTGTTTTGGGTTGTAACACAAGTTCTAAGCTTGGATCTCTTCTCACTTGAGCCTATTGTTGTATCATTGTGCCTTTTGGAATCCGTTGTGTCATTTGTATTGCAATCTCCAACACAAAAAGGTGAGTAAAGCTCACACGACATTTATACTTATGCAGTTGTGAAACAACAACAACTGAATGTGGAGAATTAAATATGATGTTATAACTAGAATGTGATTATTTATATATGATGTTAAACCTATTAAATTTCATGTCATATCATCTGTTATCTTATATATGTTGTTACTGTTCATTTTTATATATGTTTATCACACTGCAATTTCCCTGTAGATTAGAAATCACTATGGGTTGAAATGATACATACCCGAACGAACTTTAGAATAGGGGAAAATCGTTATGGGCTGAAATGATAGGCCTGAACGATTTTCAACTTATTTTATTTACTTGGGACTGCGGGTTTGAAATGATAAAACCCGGATTTTTGTTTGTAAATTTCGGGTTGAAATGATATATTACCTGTATCACTTTACCTAGCGTAGAAAATTATATACAGGCCCGTAGTTAAAATATGTTTTTCTAAAAATTTTAAATATTTTAGAAATTTAATTATTATAATATTTTGATTTAAAATTAAATAAAAATATATTTTTTTAAAGTATTATTGATTTTCTGGAAATCTATAAGTTAAATAAAATAGGGAAAAGTTAGAAAATCTGAAATGCAAGTTCTTTTGGAAATTTTGATTTAATTTTTAATCGAATTTAAATTAACTTTGAAAATATGATAAATTTATGATATTTTGAATTTAAATCAATTTAAAACAATTTTTTAACATATTAATGATTTTTGAATAAAGTTAAAATTTAATGAGTGAATATTGAGTTGAATTTGGAAATATAACTTAAATTGGAATTTATGAATTTGGTTTAAAAGTGAAATTTTAAGTTAAGTTAAATAAAATGGAATTAATTTATATTTGAAATTTTAAACTTAAGTGTTAAGTTGAACTTAATGTAATGAATTTAAATTTGAATGTTGAAATTGAATAAGTGAATTATTAATAAATATTGATTTTTGAAAGGAAACTTAACTTTATAAAATCATGAATTTAAGGAAAATTAAATGATGCTTATAAATGTGAAAATGTATGATTTTTATAAGTTAAAAATGATTTAAATAAAAATATAAGTGTTTGTGAAATTCTACTGAATATTTGAAGTTAATTAACAGCATTTTAAATGCTGTCTTTTGGTAAATTGAATTGTTTTGAATGTAACTTTCTGTAGCATTTTCCAAATGTTGCGAAACTTGAATTTTCATTGTTTTAATAAATTTAAGTGCATAAATGAACACTGAAAAGTTTAAATTTTTGGAATTTAATAATTTAATTATTAAATGTAATAACTTCATTTTTATGATTTAAAATGAAGTAATTTGTTTTGAAATATAACTTTTGACATATTAAAATGATTGAAATGTGATTTCGAAAAGATATGATATTTTGATATATTAAAATGATTTGAAATGTGGTACTGAAAGATATGATATTTTGGTATATTGAAATGATTTGAAATGTGGTTTTGAAAAAAAATATAGCTGTTTTGATATATTAAAATGATTTGAAATGTGGTTTTGAAAAGATATGACATTTTGATATATTAAATGATTGAAATGTGGTTTTGAAAAGATATGATATTTTGATATATTAAAATGATTTGAAAGGAAGTTTTGAAAGGATATGATAATTTAATATATCGAAATGGTTAGAAATGACTTGATATTTATTTTGATAAATATTTGAATCGAAAGATATGGTATGATGATATATTGAAATGGCTTGGAAATAATTTAATCTTTATTTTGATAAAGATTTGGGTTGAAATGATATTTTATTTTGAAGTATAAAATATTTTTTTTAAAGTTATAACTACGGGTTATAATAACGATTGGTTGTTAAAGAGACCAGAATAGGATATTGTCTTATAGCCAGCCAATACCGAAAACCACTTTAACAACTGTGTACGCGGTGGAGATTCCAGAATGAAGTAGGATGGTGGCGACGTTCTCGAGGTATATTACGTGGACCCAACTCCCATGAGTTGGCATAAATGACTAAAACAGGAGCTATACCGGGCTACACAAAGGGTCGCACCCTTTCATCGAGCATGCTCCATCGGAAACCATTCTATTACTTTTGTGATTCGATATGTGGCACCACTTTGATTCGGGGGTATTGTTCGAGGTGGGCGGAAGCTGCTGGCTTGCCGTCACCACCGGTCCGGGAGTGCAAACGGTGTATCCACCCTGGCATTGCCTCGCGTGCCATGTCATCTCCTTATATGGAGCCCACTATGATATTGGTTTTAAAGATCCGACCGCGTTAAGGTTCACCATCCCCTTAACGATATTTTGTATATGATTATACTTTACTGATTAGACACGACTGTATATAGCGCAATATACTACATAGTAAATAGTTCAACGGATCCTTAGAGGATGGGCGGTCCCAAGCATCTTCTCAGTTACTTGTATCTTCGCTACAGTTCACTTGAGTTGGTTTACACTGTATAAGTATGTATGTCCTGACTCGAGTGTTTGTATTTTATTTATGCTCGGGTTAGCCTGAGTTATTCACAGATTTGGATTTCCACTTTCTGGAGATTGGAATCGCTGGAGATTATCTACTTGTCAAGTTTCATCTTTTCATTTCGGTTGTTCTATTCAGCATGTACTTGGTTTTCATATTTAAACTTCTGTTGTACTTTATTTCTTCTATTATATCTTATGTAACTCTGATATATTTGTATAGTAGCTTCATGAATACTATCTCTTTTACTTCCGCTGCATTATTATTACTCTGTGTCTGTGATCTGTGATTTTTATTTACTGTATATTCTGAGATTTGCCAAAAATTTTATTTACAACGCGGTATTTTGAGAAATTCAATTCCGGCATGAGTGTCTACCTATACACTTATAATGGATGCGAATGGTTGAAAATACCTGATTGTTACAGTTGGTATCAGAGCTTTGGTAGCTCTAGGTGAAACTCAGAATATGGAGTGAATGTATTTACAGAATCACTTTCATTCGAGTTTGAATCTCTTCCTTTTTGGCTCGATTCCTTTGAATTTTGGAACGTTCCCTGCGGTTCCAAAATCCATTCGTGTCCTTCACTATTCATCTTCTTTTGATTCTGGAGTATCTCATAACTCTGCTTCGAATGATCTTTTAGTGAGTAGGCGGTCTCGCCAATTTCAAATTGAATTGAAAAAGGGGGAAAACTCCTTTACAATTAGCATCGATTCACCAGAGATTTATATCTATCCTTGGTTTAGATGCTAATACCTTTTGTTATTCCAAACTTTATCTATTGAGATCGTATGTAGATTTACCCTAGAAAAATCCACATCGATCTTATTATTTAAGTCACGGTTGACCCAGTTAAGGTTGCCCACGATTTATTTAAGCTTATCCACCTCCCTACTCAGTTATTTAATCATCTTGTCTTTTGTTTCCAATCTATTCTTCCAAACATTTTGAATTGTACTTGTAAATCTATGTTTGTTTATATATTGTGTTGTTTGAGTTGTTGATGTTGATTTGGTTTTCGATCGATTCCTCTGATCAACGCTATCGATAAGATTTCCAAAACACTTTGACAGAACAAACTGAAACAATATTATTTTAAAATTTGGTTAGTGAAATAAAATTTTGATATATAAGTAAATTTATGGAACTTAATAAATTGATTTAAAATTGATTATTTGAAATGATAATACTTAATTTATCATTTATTGTTCTATAAATGAATTTATAGATAGTTGTTTATAAATTGATTTGGGAACTGAAATGAATTTTGAACAAGAAATTTGAGAATTTAATTTCCGATGGTTTCAAACTTGTGTTTAAAGTTTTAAAATGTTGTATTATTTAAAGTATTTTCAAATAGAAATTTGTTTCCATATAATTTTAAGTTTAAAATTAGCGCTCTTCTTATTGTCGCTGGGAAATAACTTCGGTGATGACTGCAGCATCGTCGACGTTCATTTTCGAGTTTCGAAGTGAAGAGACCGCTCTGTAGTCTTGCTACAGCTTTTTTTTAAGAAATTTAATTGATTTAAATTTCTAAAATATGACTTGATTTTAATATATATATATATATATATATATATATATATATATATATATATATATGATTGAAATTTGATTTGACATATTATGTATATATTATTACTTATCTCTAAATGGTTTGAAGAAATCGGAAATTTAATTCTTAAATTCAATTATAAAAAGAAAATCAAAATTTTGAATAAATGATTTAAGCTTGAAATGATTGAATTGGAAAGTTTTATTTCTATAATACTCAATTGCATTCAAATATAACTTACCTTAATTTCAGAAGTTAATAATGTAATTGGATAATATTCAATATAAAAAGATTTTATAAATAAAATTTGAGTGGTTATAATAAATGTTATACACTTAAATTTTAGTTATAAAATGATTAACAGAGGTAAATATAATAAAGGGTAATTGAATAACTTACAATAAAATAATGTTAAAAGAACTAGGTATAAAAGAAAGCAGTTATAATCAGTGTAAGTATGTTTAACAAAAGTGATAAATATATTGAGAGGAATAAATTTAATTTTAATTAGGAATAAAGAAGAATAAAATTTATTAAGTACATTGTGAGTGTAATAAATGATTATTTTTCAAACCCTTTGGTTTTAAAAATTGTTAATTTAAGATGATTGGATAATAAGATAATGAAATTTGAGATAGTTAAGATTTATTTAACTTGTGTAAAAATTTATTTTCTGTTTAAGTTGAAATTTCCATGGTTTCAAACTTATTTCCTTATTTTGTTTTTTTAAAACTATCTTTTGGTTGTCCTTATCATCCTTATCTTGCTATAGACTGGTATAGGCATCTTTCTATAATCTTTCTGTTTAGAAATCATACTTTAATCTTTGATAATCTTTGGTAATCATTTTAAATCCACCTTTTCGTGCTTGTGTTCTTGATTCCGGAGGATCTTGGAAAGATCATCTCCACCTTGTTAAACTTACCTATCACAATAGCCGTCATGTATAATTTCAATCTCCTTGTCATCTTGTCTTAATCCTATTTCACTCTATCTTTTTCTGTCCTTTTCCGTACCTCATCCCTTTTCGAGGACGAAAAGTTTTGAGTGGGGGAGAGTGTAACAGCCCTGTATTTTGTGATTTTTTTGTATATTTTAACTATTTTAATTGAATTTTTGATTTGAAAACTTATTTTATTTATTTTGAATGATAAACTTTAGTTTTGATATGAATTATCATTCCAAAGCATGTCTAAAAGATTATTTTTCAAAAAGTCAATTTTTGGTCAAAATAGTCAAACTTTGACTTTTAATTTAAAATTTTTAAAGTTTTAAAATTTAAATTTTATCTTTTATTATTAAAGTACATAAAATTTTAAGAACACTGCTTTTTGTTTCGTTGGAAACAGATTTAAATTGTGAAAGTTATGTATATTTCAATATTGAGTGCAATTTGTTTAATCTGCAATTTTATTATTTTAAATAGTATAAATTTTATTTTTCTTTGTCATATTTTATTTTAATATGTATTGGTATGTTATTTTATGTATGTTTTTGTATTTTAATATTTTTGAAGTGAGGTAGGAATTTTTCTAGAGCTATTAGTATTTTTCTTGTAATTTGCATGCCCTGTTTTCAATTTTTAAACATTTTCTTTAGTTCTTTTCTATTTTTCTCCAATTTAATTATTTATTTTATTTTAGAAATGATAAATAAATTATTTTATTTCAAAATTTTGCTTTAGAATATTTTTAAAACGAAGTAGATATTTTTCCAAAGCCATTGATGTTTTAATTGTAATTTTTGAACCCTGTTTTCAATTTTTAAGCTATTTCCTTAATTCTTTTTGTATTTTCTTTAAATTTAATTATATATTTTTATTTTTTTTCACTTTTTTTGGGTATTGGATGTACTTTATGAAGTTTATTTGGTTTTACTTGATTTAAAAGAAAAGGAAGTATGGAAGGTTTTAAAAGCTAAGAAACGTAAAGTCGTTTCACCGTTTCTTTTACCGTTTCTTTTTCCAATCAATGCATCAATTTATCATAGCCGTTCCTTTTCTTTTGCTTATTCACGTGAAAGTTTCTCCTTCCATCAATAATACACATCTATTTCAGATCTGAGCAAAGAAAAATAAGCAATGGTCTCTCTTCCTCCTCTCATTTTTCTACTACTTCTTCTTTGTTTTGCTTGATTTTTCTCATGACCTCTCATTGCTTTGTTTGGCCTAACACCTCCACCATCTCCTCAACCGACCACCACCACTTCCTTCCCCACATCATACACGACTAAAACCCTTCCTCCTCTGACCAGCAAGTGCCATGACCATCCCATGATGCGAAATCCACAAAAACTATGTTAAAACTCCTTAAAAAGCATGTCTAGCCACCTAGTCTTCATCACCATCACCTTAGATGACCTTGGCCGCCTCCTATTGCTCCACCACCACCTTGACACACCCCTAACCATCACCTTCATCCTCTGTCCAGATCTGAAACATGCCATAGCCGAGCCATAGATCCATGTAGCCTAACCCAAAATGAACCAAAAACCCACTATTTGCATTAGCCTCTTCATATTCATGCATATTAACTCCTCCACCACTTCAATACCTTGTAGCCATGCCTTATAGGACCCAAACCTAAACCAAAGTATGTCCAAACCTGAGCCAAAACATTCCCTAAGTCATGCTGGCAAGTGTAGAAGGCAAGACAAAAGACTGTGTATTCGTATCTCTTTTTTATTTCAAAGTTATTCCTATTCAATGTTGTATTGAATTGTAATTTTATTTTGTTTTGTTTTGGGTTGTAACACAAGTTCTAAGCTTGGATCTCTTCCCACTTGAGCCTATTGTTGTATCATCGTGCCTTCTGGAATCCGTTGTGTCATTTGTATTGCAATCTCCAGCACAAAAAGGTGAGTAAAGCTCACACGACATTTATACTTATGCAGTTGTGAAACAACAACAACTGAATGTGGAGAATTAAATATGATGTTATAACTACCTGTTTGCACAAAAAATGGGCAAACACCTCCAAGTCATATGAATTAGTTGATTTTATGTTGCTTCTAGTGATTTGGGTGATTTACGCAAATATATAAAAAGCAGGGACTAAACTGTAAAAGACACACAGATTTATAGTTGTTCGGTCAGAACGTGCCTACGTCCACTTTATATGTTATTCTCCTTTTCTCTTCAGATTACAAGTACAAAGCTTTGATTACAAGTAATTGAAAGTTGTTTGAAAGTTCTATCCGTGCTTGAGCTCTCAAACTTGTATGTCATTGTTGTACTCCTGCCCCTCTATTTATAGAGTGAGGTTGGGGGCAGGGGTCTCGGATGTATATAGCCGCTGGTGGGCCTGGGCTGAAGCAATCTGGTCTGGCGATGTTGGTTCGGTATCCACTTGGTCTGGCAGTGGTTGGAGTGAGTTGGTTCGGCGTGGCTTGGGTGGAGAGTTGGTTCGGTGGGACGTTGGTCCGGTAGTGGCTAAGTGGAGTTTGGTCCGGTGATGGAGGAGAGGGGAGTTGGTTCGGTAGGGAAGTGACTTGGTCCAGTTAGGATGGTTCGGTAGTGTGATTTGGCAGTGCTCAGTAGGTGGGTGGTTCGGCAGGAATGATGTGGAGCCGGTCCGGTGGTGCTTCCAGGGCTTTGATTCGGTGATGGGAGCTTGGAGATTGGATCTGGTCCGGTCGTGCTTTTGGTTCGATGGTGGTGAAAACGCCCCTAACATTTGCCCCCCAAAGTGGGGTATATGCCAGCATATGCCGCGCTTTGTTTTCCTGCAGCTGAGATAGCTTCGTTCGGTCCTGGGTATGCCGAACTAGTTGGTCCGATCAATGAGTTGCGCCTATAAATAGGGGCTTTAGGTTACTGTTACCTTTTATCGTCTTGAGATAGCCGAATCAATCCGAATAAGTGCCGAACCAACCACGTGCGGAACAACCAAGCGCCGAACCAGGTATGTTCTCTTTTGCCGAATGAGTTCTTATTATGGACTACCGAATGAAACCCATGGAGGATGAATACCGAACGAGATTGGGTGCTGAGTGCCGAATGGGCCTATCAACCGGATGAACTCTTGAGACCCCAAATACCGAATGGACCTTTGTATCGGCTTTGCCGAATGATACTAGGAGTTCTGGGCGTTTTAAATTATGAGTGAAATTTTCAGAGTACATACACTTGCTTGCTTATATCCTCTGTTCTAATGATATGTTTTTCCGGTGTTGCAGCTAAATGTCTCGTAAAGTTGAAACCCGATCAGAAAAACAGAGGAAATCTATGGACAGAAGAGAGTCTCCTGCTGCGCCCCCAGTCCAGCCGGAACCAGCGCGACATGGATCTTCTCCGAGGTCATTAGTGGACGGATATGGCCCTCAAGAGCTTCTGAACTCTCCTCCCGATTGCTTTCCAAGCTCCCTCAAAGAGGGACAACTTGATGTCATCGCTCGCTCCTTCGAGATTGACGAGCGAGCATGCTGCTGCCGGAAGATGGTGTGATGCCGTATGATCGTCCTGAAGGATATTTTGCCTATAGCCGATACCATTGCATGTGCGGGGCCATTCTTCCGATCAATGCGTGGATAGTCAGCTTCATTCCTACCTGAAGGTGGCCCCTTTCCAACTTCAGCCCAACTCCTACGCCATCTTAGTGTGTCTATTCGTTATCTTTCAGAGGAGGTATGGGCGCCCCCTTCTAATCGGGAAATCCGATATTTGTATAATCTAAGGGGCTACAAGAAGGGGTCTCCGTACATTAGTTTAGAGTCGGACGTGTCCTTCAAGCCGGTCTTGGACTTATACTCGAAATTCACCATGTTTAAGAAGGAATGGTTCTTCGTCAAGGACAACTCCATTTCTTTTCGCCTTTTCACTTCTAGCTGTAAGTTGAATTCCGTTTGTAATTTCTTTGTCCCGACTGCAATGCTTCTTCTTATATGCTTTTATTTCTTTCTAGCGACAGGTGGCTTTGCGGTCATGGAGAATGATCGCCTGGTACATATGGCTGCGGAGATAGAGGCTATCTCAGGAAGGGATAGGTCGGCTTCTTACCTGATCAGGAATGCCACTCTCCTGGAGCACAACTTGATTCTGCCACGTCAATCCGTGGTTAAGCAGAGAGATACAGCCGAGGAGAGGGCTGCCAAAGCTAAAGATGGGGCTACTGCGAAGAGTACCAAGAAGAGACCTTTCTCGGTACCTCCAGTCGTCGGGGGAAAGAACCTTAAGAAATCTGATGGACCCTCTCCCAGCACATGCCCAGATGTTCCGGAGGAGGAAAGTGGAGAGGAAGAAAGAGGCGAGGAGGAGAGTGGAGGTGATGGAAAAGGTGACGGTGGTAATGGTGGCGAAGGGCAGAGTGGTAGTGCCGTTGGTGCCTTGACTTCTGGGCAAGCGGGTGAGATTCAAGAGTGGACGGATGACGCCTTCCATCAAGCCTTCGAGGGGTTGGGGGAAGGGCCGGCCTTGGTGGAGAAATCGAAGAAGCCTGATAAGGTCGGGATGGGCGCCAGTCTATCTTCTGAGAGTATTTCAACTAAAGCAACTCCGGCGGTTCAAGGTGAATTCTTAACTTCCGCAGACTCCCTTTATGATAAGGACTTAGTAATATTTTATGGCCAGCTCCCATTCTGGAATGAGATTCGGGACTTATTGCAGTATCCCACCCCCCCTCAGGGTTTGTAAAATAAACATGTTTTCCTACTCCTTTTAACTTAACATATTTCTCGGATTATAGTTTCATGCATGCTTGTAACACATGGTTTTTATTTCAGGAACGGGTAAGGTGGCCAAGACATCAGATATTCGGCACCGCCTTGAACAGTGCAAGCTACTCAAAGCTTCCGCCAAACCGAAGCCGTCAACTAGCCGTCCCGGAGATGTGGTTGGCTATCGCCCTCTTCTCAGAGTTATTGAAGAAGATATGCAAAAGAGGAAGAGTGGCCGATCTTTGTTTGAACCTTCACCTGGCCCTCAGCCTCCAGTCCAGCCTATCCATAATATTACTGAGGAAGATACTGAGTTTATGCCTTCCCCACATCCGTCCGAAAATCCAACCGTCACCCCGATAGACCACCCTGGTTTGGTTCGCAACCCATTTGCCGGCCACCCGGATCTGGACTCGAGTTTTTAGGACATTTCTTTTGACGAGGCCACGGGTGAGCATCTTCTTCCCCGCAATCCCATGGTACGGGTGCTTGATGAGGCTAAGTCCTTAGACCTCGATTTGCTTACTACTCGGATTGTGACCATGGGGGATGAGGTCAAGGCAAACATCGATCGGGTGGCTGAAGAGACCAAGAGGCTAATGGAGCATCACGCTCGACTGGCCAAGGCTGGAGAGGAAATCGAAAGTGCTAACATTCGGTTGCGGCTAAGGATTTCTGATCAGGCCAAACAGCTTTCCGATCAGTTTATCCAGATATCCCAACATGAGGCGGCTTCCAGACGACTAAAGAAAACCATGGAAGAGGCTAGCAAGGCTGAGTTGCGAAAAATGGAGGCAATTTGCAAAGAACGAATTGACATGGCCATCGCAACGGTGGATGAGGTTCGGAGAGCGGATCTTGAGCAGGTAGAGGAGTTTTCTGGGAGGCTTGAGGCCGCAGAGCTTTCTCAGGCCAAGCTGAAGGAGGAGATGGAAGTGATGCGGAAATCCCTTCAGGCTGACTGCTCGAGATACCGATTGGAGAGAGATGCTGCCGTCGCACGGCTGTCGGCTTCTGAGTCCTGGATAAAAGAGTTTGAGGAGAACGAGGGGATGATGGATGAGATGCTCCAGGACATGTATTTCCGAACTTGGAAGCAGGGCAACCTGTCCTGGATGGACGACTATCCCCGGGTCATGGCTAGGATATATCTTTGGGCTTTGGAGGAGGCTAAGGCCGATGTGGATAAGGAAGGTGGTGCGGCATTCAGGATGGGTGTGGTTACGGCCCAATTTACTAAGGAAGAGAAGGTAGCGGTTAAGGAGGGCCTGCGGCTGCTCGCTGCGGATGAGGTAGGCGTGCAGCTAGATGATGATGATCAGGGAGCAGGTGCTGGTAAGTCTTCCCTCTCAATCTTTCCTTAACTTGATTGCGTATAATTTATCTGATGGATTCTTTTCCCGAATCGGACAGGTGGGGCCTCTGGCCAGTATGCTGGGAGTTTTGACCCTGCGGTCAAGTAGATCCCGGAGGGCGAGCAGGATAGAGGCGGAGCCCTGCTGCAGCTGATTATTTTTTGGCCTTCTTGGCATTCCTGTGTATACTAGTCCCAAAACATTAATGTACTTTTGGGTTGCAATTATATCATTTGTAATGAACGGCTTTATTTTTGACATGTAATTTCATAACATAGACTGATTCTGCTATATTTGAATGCTTTTGTTACTTTGATGTGTTGCATAAGAAATATAGCTGTGCAAGTGCTAGTGATTTAACTGTGTTTAACGCTAAGTTTTTGCTTAAACAACAACTCATGTTTGGTAACGCTAGTGTGATGTGCGCATAAATTATAGCTACGTACTTATATACAAAAGAAAAAAGTACCGCCCTTCAAGTCTTAGCTGTATATGGTAGCTTTGAATGTCTTGTGTAGCTGAGTATGGAATGCAACTGAGTGTCACGTCATCTAGTGGTGAGTTCCTATTTCCATCGGCGGACATCTCCTATTCTGTGTCCTGTACTTTATGGATCGTTATAGAGGATAGGAGGAAAGTTTTTATAAATAAAATGGAAATATAAGAAATAGTAAAACTTCCAATCACGGAAGGCCGTCGATATGCTTAAGTTCGTGGAAAACGGATTTTGTAGTCACTTTCCCTAGCTGCGGGTCTTGGAGACATTTATCACCCATCTTACGCCTCCGCGGGGAGTTTATCTTTTTTACCACAGTCGCACTTAAGACATATTGAAGCCGAGATCGCACACAATAACTACCCGAAACATTATGGCCCGTAATCGTGGGTATTATTCGATTTACTGTAGCCGGCTAGCGTAGGTGCCGATCGTCAACCGTGAACTACCCCTGGCTGGCCACACCTTATGTTGGGGCTTAAAGTAGGTTCACAGTTGCCGGCAAGCCGAACGCTATAATGAGCTGCCATCGGCTTTAGTCGGCCTTCTTGATGGCTTATAATCGGCTCATTACAATTGGATTTGAGGGCAGTCGCGAGCAACGAGTTAACCCGCAGCAGAGGGATGCTGGAGCAAAAGTGTCTCATTGGCGAGTGCATAGATTCTTATAGTACCTGTTAGGTCTTGTCCAGGTGAGGTTGTGCCGTGAAGTGTCCAGACTGGAGATGTCGTTATATATGATTTTGTTCAACAGAAAAGGATAAAGCTTAACAAGCAGCCAAGATATAAAGGAAAAAGTTAAAAAGAGACAAGATTTTTAAAGTGGTTCGGCACGAAAATGCCTACGTCCACTGATTTTCTTTGTTAATTCACTTCATATGGGCAATACAAGTTAAGAAAAGTATCGACGGAGGTGTTGGATGTTCCATGCCCTTTGGAACACCTCTCCGTCCACTGTTGACAAAATATAAGCTCCGTTGTGGAGATCTTTATGAATTACATAGGGTCCGTCCCAGATTGGATCTAGCGCTCCGGGGCGCGGGAAGATCCGCTTGAGGACAAGATCTCCTTCTTACAAGCTGCGGTGCTTGACTTTGGAGTTGTATTGTGCTACCACCTTTTGCTTGTGAGCTGCTGCTTTGAGTGCTGCATCGTTTCTTCTCTCCTCAATTAGATCTAAAGACATGTGGAAGAGTTCTTCGTTCTCTTCAGGGTTGTAGTGGATCCTACGGTGGGAAGGCACAACAGTTTCAACTGGGAGCATGGCCTCCGATCCGTATGCCAAAGAGAAAGGAGTATGCCCTGTTGATGTTCTGTAAGATGTGCGGTAGGCCCAAAGAACCGTAGGAAGTTCATCCACCCAAGCGCCTTTTGACTTTCAAGTTTCTTCTTGATTAGGGTTTTGAGGATTTTGTTGACAGCTTCGACTTGCCCGTTTGCCTGGGGATAAGCCATAGATGAGAAGCTTTTGTGAATTCCGTGCTCTTGGCACCAGTCGGTGAATTCCTCGCTGTCAAATTGAAGTCCATTGTCCGATATGATTTTGAGTGGAACCCCATACCTTGCATAAAACATTTTTGATCAAGAAGTTAATAACTTTTCCCGAAGATATTTTATTTAGAGGTTCCGCTTCCACCCATTTGGTGAAATAGTCGACTGCCACTATGGCATATTTGGCTCCGCCTCGGCCCATTGGCAGTTCGCCAATCAAGTCAATTCCCCACACTGCAAAGGGCCAAGGGCTGGTCATTTGAGTAATTTCATTTGTTGGTAGTCGAGGAATCTTAGCAAATTTCTGACATCTGTCACATCTTTTGGCGAAGTCTAAGGCGTCTTTGTTTAGAGTGGGCCAGTAATACCCGTATCGGAGTATTTTCTTTTCTAGAGTCTGCCCTCCGGTGTGATCTCCGCAACTTCCTTGATGGATGTTGGACAAGACTTCCCTGGCTTCCCTTCCAGCGATACACCTTAATAAGGGACTAGAGAAGCCGCGCCGGTAGAAGATGCCTTCTTGTAATGTGTAGCGGGAAGCTTTCCTTAAGATTTCCTTAGCTTCGTTACGCCCGTCGGGCAGTGTGCCACTTTGTAAGTACTTCCGGATGGGAGTCATCCAAGTTTTCTCTTCGATTGCAGCTATCATATTCATTGGCTCATAACTCGGGGTCAGTTGCTTTGAGATGGTTATTGTTCGGGAAGCGGTGCCGTCCTTCATGCTAGCTTGCTTTGCCAGTTCGTCGGCCTCCTGATTCTCTTCTCGAGGAATGTGTTTGATTACATAGTGATCCAATTGATTGAGCAGCAGCTTGGTCTTCTTTAGATATGCTGTGAGTCGTTCCCCTCGAGTCTGGAATTCTTCCAGTATTTGATTTATAATAAGTTGAGAATCACTATGGAGACATAAAGAACCGACTCCGATCGCCAAGGCAAGTTCTAATCCGGCTATCACTGCTTCATATTCTACATCATTTTTGGTGGCAGCGAATTCCAACCTTAGGGCATAGTGCAGCTTCCTTCCCCTGGTGGTGATTATCACAACACCTGCCCCCGAGCCTTGTTCATTTAATGCTCCATCTACGAAGAGATTCCACTTGATATCTTCTGCTATTTCAGATCGCTCCTTACCTTTGTTAGTAGTGAATTCGGCGATGAAATCAGCTATGACTTGCCCCTTGTTAGCGGTGCGAGGATGGTAGGTGATATCATATTGACTCAGTTCAATGCACCACTTAAGTAGTCGCCCAGAAGTGTCGGGGCGATGGAGTACCTGCCTTAGCGGTTGATCGGTTAAAACTCTGATGGAATGAGATTGGAAATAGTGTCGCAGTTTCCGTGACGTGATTAGCAAACAGTATGCTAGCTTTTCAAGATTAGGGTACCTAGTTTCTGCCACCGTAAATCTCTTGCTTACAAAGTATACGGGCCGCTGCGCGCGGTTGTCTTCTCTTACCAAAGCGGCGCTTAAAGCATGGGATGATACAGCAAGGTATAGGTATAGTTCCTCGCCTTCATTTGGAGTTGATAGTACTGGTGGTCTCTGGAGGTGTTCGATTAAGTTAAGGAAGGCTGTCGAGCATTCGTCAGTCCATTCGAACTTTCCTTTGTCTTTCTTTAGAGCTTCAAAGAAAGGGATGCATTTGTCGGTTGCTTTAGAGATGAACCTGCTTAGGGCGGCCACTTTCTCATTTAGGCTTTGCATCTCTCTTCGAGTGGATGGTATCTTGATATCTTGCAAAGCCCGAACTTGTTCGGGGTTTGCTTCAATCCCCCTGGCATGGACGATGAATCCCAAGAACTTTCCCGACGATACTCCGAAGGAGCACTTTAGAGGGTTCAGCTTCATTCCATATTGGCGAAGTACTTGAAACATCTCGTCCAGGTGATTTATATGATCGTTGGCTTTCCTTGATTTTACCAGCATGTCATCCACATAAACTTCCATAGTTCGTCCTATTAATTCCGCAAACATCTTGTTGACGAGGCGCTGATAAGTAGCTCCGGCGTTTTTAAGTCCAAAAGGCATTACTTTGTAGCAGTACAATCCCCGGTCAGTGTGGGATCTGGTTATATCCTGAGTATGCGTCCATAAAGGATAAGAGTTCGTGTCCGGCTGTGTTGTCCACGAGTTGGTTGATTCGGGGAGTGGGAAGCAGTCCTTCGGGCAAGCGTCATTTAAGTTGGAGAAGTCGATGCATGTTCGCCACTTCCCATTAGCCTTCTTTACCAGTACCGGGTTAGCGATCCATTCTTTTTAGATGGCTTCTCGTATGAAGTTATTGGCAAGTAGGTTCTTTACTTCTTCCTCGAGGGCTGCTGATCGTTCTGCCTTCATGCTTCTCTTTTTCTGCTTTACTGGTACCTTGGTGGGATCGATGTTCAGCATGTGGCATGCTACGTCTGGGGAGATTCCTGTCATGTCAGCGTGCGTCCATGCAAATACGTCCATGTTGTGGCGAAGAAAATCAACGAGTTGACCCTTTAATTCTTCTTTTAGTTGAGATCCGATTTTCAATAGTCTACTTGAGTCATGTTTGTCTACAACTACGAATTCCATAGCCTCTGCAGGCTCGGCGGTGGCCTCCTCCTCTTTGTCTCTGGGGTCTAATTCATTGAAAGGATCACTGGTATATCGAAGAGGAGGGGCTTTCTTTAGTTTCTATGCTTCCAAGCTTTTCATGCAGAGAGTAGTCTCTGCGTTTTTCCCTTTATCTTTCCTGCGGTTATTGCGAAGTTCAGTTACATAGCAATCTCGAGCAGCATCTTGATCTCCCTCTATTTCTCCTATTCCGTTATCTGTTGGAAACTTCATCTTCAGGCACCATGGGGCTAGGACAATTTGGAAGTCAGACAAGGCCGGTCTTCCGAAAAAGGCATTGTAGGCCGAATGGTTCTCTATTAGTACAAACGTTTGTTTTCGCACAGCGGACCGGGGATGACTTCCTATTTCGACAAAGAGGTCCAGTTGCCCGAGGGGCATCTTCGCATCTCCAGTGAAACCATGTAGTGGTTTGTTGCAGGGAGACACATCCTTCATTGACAGCTTCATTTTGTCGAAAGCATGCTTGAATAGGATATTTACTGAGCTTCCAGTGTCTATTAAAATTCGAAAAACTTTGGCTGGACCGAACCAAGCAGAGATGACCATATGATCCATGTGTGGGTACTGTCTTCCCTCCAGGTCACGCCTACTGAATGTGATGTCGTCATTCTCTTTCCGTTTCGGCTGGCGTTCTTCCATGGCAGAATTAACGTAGCCTTCATCGTTCCTAAGTGACTTACCGTATCTTTCCATCTCTGCCCAGCTTCTGTCGGCGATGTGCGGTCCTCCTGATATGGTATGGACCACTATCTTCTCTTGACTTGAGCTGCTGGTGTTGCGATTTCCTCCGCCTACTTCTGGGAGGGGTAGCCCTGGGTTTCCATTGGCAGGAGCTGGAGTCCTGTTCTGGCT
Organism: Allium cepa; assembly: GCA_030765085.1. Lineage (NCBI taxonomy): Eukaryota > Viridiplantae > Streptophyta > Magnoliopsida > Asparagales > Amaryllidaceae > Allium > Allium cepa. Next base: position 677,484,319 of record CM060932.1, on the reverse strand, counting down.
TTTTACATAGCGTTCCAGTCTCCTCCTTCTAATGTGTTCTTCAATCAAGTCCCGGAGATTGTGGCATTCATTGGTGTCATGTCCATGGGATTCGTGGAAGCGGCAGAACTTTCCAGACTTGAGTGCGTTATCTGACTCCTTCTTGTGCGGGGGCCGCTTGTATCTAACTTCGTCTTGAGTGGCTAGGAAGATGTTTTCGATTGTTTCATTCAAAGGAGTGTAGGAGTCAAATCTTGGTCCTGGTCGATATAAGCGCTTTTCTCCCTTATTGCCCCTAGCATTGTCTCTAGAGTCACTTCTCCGAACATCCTTTGCCGCAGCGGGAACCTTGTCTGGAGCTGTCTTAGCCTGTTGCCCTGACTGCCTTTCAGTGGCAGCGTCTTCAAGTCTCATATATTTTTCAGCTTTATGGAAGAAATCAGGTAAAGTAGCTGGTTTTTCCTTGGTTAGTCTTCTAGCAAATTTAGTATCCGGATGTACACCACTGCAGAGGGCCATTAGGATAAGTTTCTCGTCGGCATCTTGAACTGCGACCGCTGCAGTGTTGAATCGGGTTAGATATTGTTGCACTGTCTCTTCGGGTTTCTGTTTGATATTAGATAAGGAATAAGCGTCCTTGGGTTGTTCCACATGAATGCGGAACTGGCTGATGAACTTTTCTTTCAACATTTCCCATGAGCTGATAGCCCCTTGGGGTAGGTGGCAGAACCAGGAGGTAGCTAGATCTGCCAAGAAAAGCGGGAAGCATTTACACAATACTCCCTCTGTTGCTCCGCTCATGAGCATATGCTGGGTGTATCTTTGTAAGTGTACGATGGGGTCAGAGGTTCCCTTGTAAGGTTCCATTGTTGACATTTTCCATTTCCGAGGGGTGATGGCAGTTTCGATATTGCAGGTGAAGGGGCTGGTTACCCTAGCACTTATCCCCCGATCCCTCTGCTCCCGTTGGACGCACTCTCTGAACAATCGCGCCATCCTTTCATCAGAACTTGGAGCGGATAGAAATGAGTTTGGTTCTTCCTGCGGGACTGATTCCGTCCAGACGACTTGTAGGGATGGTATCGTCTGTCACTCCTAGCATTCTCCGATGGCTGCCTCTGGTCTTCTGGGGGCATGCTGGGGTCAGCCACAGTTGGCCCTTGCCTTGATCTTCCCCTGTTGGGTTCTGTTCTCAGCACTTCCTTGGGTCCAACTTCGGGTTGGACTTTTGCTCGGCCCCGTCCCTTGGTGTTTCTATGGTTAGATAGCATGGCGGGCTCAGCTACATCCGACCCTTGCCTGGTACCTCCCCCGTTGGGTTCGGTTCCAAGCGTTTCCTCGGGTCGGAATTCGGGCTGAGTCCGGGCTCGGCTCCTACCATAGCTGTTTCTGTTATTAGCCTCTTCGAAGAAGAAAGACCCTTGTCGTCTCCTAGATCCTCCAGACTGGGACTCACCCCATGATTCAGTGTTGCGGTTGGTTTCTTCGACGTCCCTTAAGCGTGACATGAGTTGATCCACTAAGGCTTCTTGTTGAGATGCGAAGCGGTTAGTTACTTCAGCCACAACCCTCTCCAGATCTGCCCTTGTAATTGGTTGTTCCGTAGTAGGGGCTGTCGGATTTGCCTGATTTAAATTTGCTGTTGGAACTGGACGATTGTCTTGGTCTCTGGTCACTGGATCTGGGATATTGCCAGTTGCGATGTTCTTTCCTTTGTTAGCATCTTTCTTCCGTCCAGGGGGCATGTTTTCCAAGCAATGAACGATGTTGATAGGAAGAGGGTTGAGTGGGAGAAGCTGAAGCTTCGAGCTCCCGTTCTCAGTGAAAGCACCAAAGATGTTTGCACAAAAAATGGGCAAACACCTCCAAGTCGTATGAATTAGTTGATTTTATGTTGCTTCTAGTGATTTGGGTGATTTACGCAAATATATAAAAAGCAGGGACTAAACTGTAAAAGACACAAAGATTTATAGTGGTTCGGCCAGAACGTGCCTACGTCCACTTTATATGTTATTCTCCTTTTCTCTTCAGATTACAAGTACAAAGCTTTGATTACAAGTAATTGAAAGTTGTTTGAAAGTTCTACCGTGCTTGAGCTCTCAAACTTGTCTGCCATTGTTGTACCCCTGCCCCTCTATTTATAGAGTGGGGTTGGGGGCAGGGGTCTCGGATGTATATAGCCGCTGGTGGGCCTGGGCTGAAGCAATCTGGTCTGGCGATGTTGGTTCGGTATCCACTTGGTTCGGTAGTGGTTGGAGTGAGTTGGTTCGGCATGGCTTGGGTGGAGAGTTGGTTCGGTGGGACGTTGGTCCGGTAGTGGCTAAGTGGAGTTGATTTATAATGGCTAAGTATTATTGATTTTCTGGAAATCTATAAGTTAAATAAAATAGGGAAAAGTTAGAAAATCTGAAATGCAAGTTATTTTGGAAATTTTGATTTAATTTTTAATGGAATTTAAATTAACTTTGAAAATATGATAAATTTATGATATTTTGAATTTAAATTAATTTATAATGATTTTTTAACATATTAATGATTTTTGAATAAAGTTAAAATGTTAATGAGTGAATATTGAGTCGAATTTGGAAATATAACTTAAATTGGAATTTATGAATTTGGTTTAAAAGTGAAATTTTAAGTTAAGTTAAATAAAATGGAATTAAGTTATATTTGAAATTTTAAACTTAAGTGTTAAGTTGAATTTAATGTAATGAATTTAAATTTGAATGTTGAAATTTAATAAGTGAATTATTAATAAATATTGATTTTTGAAAGGAAACTTAACTTTATAAAATCATGAATTTAAGGAAAATTAAATGATGCTTATAAATGTGAAAATGTATGATTTTTATAAGTTAAAAATGATTTAAATAAAAATATAAGTGTTTGTGAAATTCTATTGAATATTTGAAGTTAATTAACAACATTTTAAATGCTGTCTTTTGTTAAATTGAATTGTTTTGAATGTAACTTTTTGTAGCATTTTCCAAATGCTGCGAAACTTGAATTTTCATTGTTTTAATAAATTTAAGTGCATAAATGAAAACTGAAAAGTTTAAATTTTTGGAATTTAATAATTTAATTATTAAATGTAATAACTTCATTTTTATGATTTATAATGAAGTAATTTGTTTTGAAATATAACTTTTGACATATTAAAATGATTGAAATGTGATTTCGAAAAGATATGATATTTTGATATATTAAAATGATTTGAAATGTGGTACTGAAAGACAATATTTTGGTATGTTGAAAAGATTTGAAATGTGGTTTTGAAAAAAAATATAGCTGTTTTGATATATTAAAATGATTTGAAATGTGGTTTTGAAAAGATATGACATTTTGATATATTAAATGATTGAAATATGGTTTTGAAAAGATATGATATTTTGATATATTAAAATGATTTGAAAGGAAGTTTTGAAAGGATATGATAATTTAATATATTGAAATGGTTAGAAATGACTTGATATTTATTTTGACAAATATTTGAATCGAAAGATATGGTATGATGATATATTGAAATGGTTTGGAAATAATTTAATCTTCATTTTGATAAAGATTTGGGTTGAAATGATATTTTATTTTGAAGTATAATTTTTTTTTAAAGTTATAACTATGGGTTATAATAACGATTGGTTATTAAAGAGACCGGGATCGGATATTGTCTTATAACCGGCCAAAACCGAAAACCACTTTAACAACTGTGTACGCGGTGGAGATTCCAGAATGAAGTAGGATGGTGGCGATGTTCTCGAGGTATATTACGTGGACCCAACTCCCGTGAGTTGGCATAAATGAGTAAAACAGGAGCTATATCGGGCTACACAAAGGGTTGCAACCTTTCATCGAGCATGCTCCATCGGAAACCATACTATTACTTTTGTGATTCGATATGTGGCACCACTTTGATTCGGGGGTACTGTTCGAGGTGGGCGGAAGCTTCTGGCTTGCCATCACCACCGGTCTGGGATTGCAAATGGTGTATCCACCCTGGCATTGCCTCGCGTGCCGTGTCATCTCCTTATATCGAGCCCACTACATTTTGGTTTTAAAGATCTGACCACGTTAAGGTTCACCATCCCCTTAACGCTATTTTCTATATGATTATACTTTACTGATTAGACACTACTGTATATAGCGCAATATACTACATAGTAAATAGTTTAACGGATCCTTAGAGGATAGGCGGTCCCAAGCATCTTCTAAATTACTTGTATCTTTGCTACATTTCACTTGAGTTGGCTTACACTGTATAAGTATGTATGTCCTGACTCGAGTGTTTGTATTTTTATTTACGCTCGGGTCAGCCTGAGTTATTCACATATTTGGATTTCCACTTTCTGGAGATTGGAATCGCTGGAGATTATCTACTTGTCAAGTTTCATCTTTTCATTTCGGTTGTTCTGGTTATCATATTTAAACTTCTGTTGTACTTTATTTCTTCTATTGTATCTTATGTAACTCTGATATATTTATATAGTAGCTTCATGAACTACTATCTCTTTTACTTCCGCTGCATTATTATTACTCTGTGTTTGTGATCTGTGATTTTTATTTACTGTATATTCTGAGATTTGCCAAATTTTTATTTACAACGCGGTATTTTGAGCAATTCAATTCCGGCATGAGTGTCTACCTATACACTTATAATGGATGCGAATGGTTGAAAATACCTGGTTGTTACAATTACATCAAAGTAACACCCAGGTCAGGTTGGAAACCAGCGTGAGTAAACCCAACTAACATGGAATACAAAAGCATACAACTTATATAAACCCGGGGTAACTTATGTTAATTTTACAAATTCGCAATTTTTCCAAAGACAATATATTTCACACATCAATTTCAAAGTACCAAACTTAGATTAAATAGTCCAATTCACTTAAATCATTCCATCCCAGCCTATTGATTTCACATATCAATCTTTAAAAAAAACGAAATGGTTTCAGATATTGACTAGTACCCGACTCCGGTCACTTTGAAATCAAACCGTATCTTAAAGACCAAGTTGTTTTAAAGGTTTAAACAATTCAATTCAATACATTTATTGAATTCACACAGCATTTAATATAGATAAATATCACGCATTTATTATTGATATATCAAAAATCATAACAACATAATATTACAACATATCATCCAATAAATACAACCAATAGATATCATCCCATAGATATCATTTAAGCATTCTACACAAACAAACATCCATAAACAGGAATTATAAATCCATGTTATAATTAATTTAATTACCTTAAATTAAATAAATTACCTATGAATTTATCACCTAAACCTGTTAAAAAAAATTATTAATTAATTTCACTTTTAGTTAATTAATCACTCCTTGATTATCTTATCAATTAATTAATTAATCTCTTTTATTTCAAAGTAATCAATCCTCGATTACTTTTATAATCAATTGATTAACCTTTAATTAACCGATTAATTATCCATTTTCTATTGATTAATAACCTTAATTATTAATCAATATTTTGTAATACAAATTAATTAATCCATAATTCTTCCTATAATTAATTTATCATTAATTAGCTAATTACCTCTTAGTCTATCACTTAATAAATCTTTTATAGTTAATTAATCAAACTAGACAAATTTACTTAATTTCCACAATTAACTTAGTTAATCTCAAGACATTAACCCTCCATCACCTTAACATAAAAAACATTTTACATTAACATTTTTAAATATTTTAACATTTTAATTAACCGTTACTTAATTAAATCCTTTAAATAAGACTTAGAATAAAATAACCATTTAACTTGATAATTTTAAAGTTAACGAAACTAAACTTCCTTAAATAACTTAAACGTTATCATGTAGAGGTTTCAAAACTAAATACAATTTGTATTTTAAAATTTACTTTTATAAAATCTTAAACTTACATTTTAAATTAATGTTTAAAATCACTTTAAATTTCATTTAACAAAATTTAATTTAAACAACCTTTAAAACTTCATAACCAATTGTTTAAGAAATAATTAGTATATATAAGGTAAGTTTATATAAAAGTTTGATCTAAACTTAACTTTAAATTTCAAAAATAATTTGATTTAATTCATTTTAAAACTATTCAAAAAGTGGCTTCTGGTTTTACCCGAAGCCCACTCGGACCCATTCCCGAGTCAATCCACTTTTCCACCCATTTTAAAAACTTAAATTTAAGCTTAAAATCCTGTAGCTCTTAACACCAATATTTCACTCGAGTTTTTTTTTCCCAAATACCCGAGTAGTGTTACGAGTAAAACCCTACACCAACATCAGATGTTCCACCACCTTGTGCACCTGCACAGTGAACTTCGACGTCGGTGATCACCACAGATAACTTCGACACATCGAACCTTACCGAAGCACCAATGTCCGATCACCCAAATTTATTCACATGTCTTGAATCAAAATCGAGCTAGGAAGTTGAAAACTGAAACCCATAACTTCAACAGAAAAGCCTCGATCACCTTCCTCCGACCACCAGAGCTATTGTAACTCCAGCCACCTCTTCGCCTATCTGCTACGAACCCATCCCCAAGGTCTCGTTACACTCGATACACCAGAGAGAGAGAGAGAGAGATGATCAAATCTTCCCGTTCGACCAATTCTAGGGTTATGGACTAGATCTCCTCTCCGCCGACACCACGACCATCATTTCCGCCTCCAAACATTTTTCTTAGCCACGTCGAGCATCCTTCCTCCTCTAGACAAAATCTCGACCCTCCAACGGCGGCCGATCACCAGAAAATCCCAAAAACTCTCATTCCAGTCAGCACTGAAATCCTTTTTCACCCAATTACTAAAAATCTTGATTTTTCTTTTAAAACTCCTGATTTCCAGTGATGATTCAAGATGTAAAATTGAATCCATAAAATCTATCATTTGGTTTTATCAAGATACTATGATTTATCACTGTATTCCCAGACTTTAGCATCTTTTTTAAATTTTAAAACATTGGTACATATTTTTAAATTTTAGATCAAGTTAAAAACTTAACTAATTTGCTTGAAAATCCAAGCTTGACAAAGATCAGGTAAAAGAATTGAAATTTTGTTTCAAAATTTTAAATTCTGTATCAGGAACTGGGTAGCACAAAACATGTACACATGTCTTAATCACATATTTCAACTTTCAAACAGAAAATCACATAAATATTCCCTAGCTAGCATCAGTTATCACAGAAATTTCCACACGCAACAAGCTATAGTTTAGTTAAGCTTTTAATTAAAAAGTCTACTCACCTCTTGAAGTCGAATAGAGAGTAAGCCTGGAAAATGATTCATGCCTTTGAACTGGAATCAAACTTTGAATTTTGCTCTGACTTGCTTGATCATCTAGGTGATTTGATTTTCTTGCGACTTGTATTTGATTCTTAGTTTGCTTTTAGGTTATTGAGTGATCTGGACTTGATTGTATGATGAATTTGGACAGAATTTTGATTTGGACCTTGTATAATGCTTCAGGTTTGCTGAGATCATGATTTTCATCTTTGTTTTTTTTTCTTTTTTTTCATTTCATTTTCATTCATCTTTTTTTTAAAAACATTAACTTACCTAATTTAATTTTAAGAAAACAATTGTTGCCATTTGTTTTTTCGCATGCTATTTTAACTTACACATGTCAATACATGTTAAATTAGGCTTTAATATACTTACACATGTCCTTTAAGTAATTAGTATTTCTAATTAAGTGTCAATGAAAGTTTTAAACTAAATTAATTAGTTTCTAATACTTATTTATAGATAAAAAATTAAAGAATAAACCAAGTATAATTATAAATAAAAACAATATACAAATCAATCATTTGAAAATAATATTTTAAATCATTTTAAATAAATTTATAAAAGAGGTTATAACTTATTTGTTATTTAAATGAATAAATGTTTCATGTATTTTAAATTTCATATCTAATTTACAAATCATAATTGTTAATCAATATTTTAAAAGAAATAAAACAAACATTTTTATAACTTTATTTTAACATTCAAACTTAAGTCAAAATATATTTTAAACAAATAAAACATTTATCTTATATATTTAAAATCATACAGTATTTTTGTTAAATAGCTTTGCAAAGCTTAATTCAAAAATAAATCGTAATTTCCCAATTTCAAAATATTACATTTAAAATATATAAATATATATATATATATACACATTATAAATAGAAAACAAATTTAATAACTTATTAAAAGATAAATTCACTAATTAATTATTTAATGAAAGAAAATTATTGAATCGATTCAAATTTATTTATAAAAATTATCAAATTAATTTAATTTTAAACATAGATTATTAAATTTATATTGCCAAAATTTCGGGATATCACAAATTTTATCTTAAAAATTCAATTTATTACCCAATTTTATCTTTCGGATTTGAAACCAGTTCTTAAACAATTTTAATTTACAAATTCAATTATTCAAATTTTCAGTTCAAAGTAACTCCTTATACGTAATTTCAAATTAAAGTTTGATTTTCCTTTCATCTCAATAATGGATATATTACCACACTTCATTTCTCAGTTATTTAAACAAATCAGATCCACAATTTAAAGATTTTTAATGACAATAGGATGATATCATCCAATTTATTTTAAAACTTTCATCCATTTTAAATTTCGAGTTCTCAAACCCATTTTGAGATCACACAAACTTCCAATTCAAATTAACATTTAACTTTCCAAGTTAAATTCCAATTCCATCTTGATATTTCCAATTCAAGTTGTTCATTCAAACTTATTTAACTTCGCCCAAGTTAAATTCAATTTACTTAATCCAATCAATCTTACTCAATTTGGATTCCCAATTCAATTTTAAACTTCACATTAATAATCTTATAAGCCCAAAACTTATCACCTTGGATATCACATCTCATTTCAATTTTAAACTCAACATTTAAAGTTTATTTCAAACCATTTTCTGATATTACGTATATTCCTCATGTATACATATATTTTTCCTTCACACACTAAGTTATCCTTAAATTTTAAACCACCTTTGATTTTTAATTCAAAACAAATTCCTTTAAATTTTCAAACTTATCTTCATTTAAATTTAATTTGGTTGCATTTCTATTACCACTTAATTTAATTCCAATTCAAGATTTCAATTTGGTTGTATTATGTTACTTCTTAATTTAATTCTATTAATTTAACAACCAATCACCTTAATATTTATTAGAAGGAAATAGTGCTTTATATATCAAAATATATTTTTTATATAAAATCATTTAAAACCTTTATATAAGAAAATAACAAGTACGCTCTCATATATATATATATATATATATATATAGACACACACACACACACTCAACCCATCCTAGAATACTACTATTTAAGGAGTAATTCCCACCAGAGCCGTGGTTCTCGCTTAACCTTCTGCTCTGATACCAACTGTAACGACCCGGAATTTTCGATCACGAAAATTCCAGATAGATAGGAAGAAAAGAAGAAAGAGATAGAAGAAGAAGAATATCAGAAACATCAGTATCTTTCATTCGCAGCGGATAAAATATAATAATATAATAAATAATAACAGTTTACAAAAACATTATGTATCTTTCAATTACATTTAATACATCAGAGTTACAAATTTATACAGACATTGGATGTACACAATTATCAAGTCACAGATATACAACAATATCATACAGCGGAAACACTCCATACGTTCTTACTATCCAGCTCACCTCCTGAGCTCCAAAACGTTCTTACCTGAAAATCTGTAATACTCAGTTTGATCCGAGCATTACATCAAAGTAACACCTGGGTCAGGCTGGAAACCAACGTGAGTAAACCCAGCTAACATGGAATACAAAAGCATACAAATTATATAAACCCGGGGTAACTTGTATCAATTTACAACCTCACAAGTCGTTATAAATATCACTTACATCACACATCAATTTCTAAGTACCAAAACTTAGATTAAATTGTCCAATTTACTTAAAGCATTCCATTCTAGACTATTGATTCCATGTATCAATCCATAAGAATCGAAGTGGTTTCGGGTATCACTGATACCCGACCCCGGTCTCTTCGAATTCATTATCATTCTAATCCAAGTTATTCAAGTGAAATGTAACTCAACTTTATATACAAGATGTCATTTTAACACAACAATTCATCATAGAAAGATAACCACATTATAACCGTTCAATCGAGTCATATTACTAATATTCCATATCAGAAATATCAAATAATTCCAACACATTCCATATCATTCAATTCTTTTATGAGAAAGATTAATCAATCATACCATCTCTAATTAATTTAATTAACCATAATTGAATAAATCAGTTACTTTAATTACTTTTAACTCCTGCTTATTAATTATTTACAAACCAATTAATTAAACATCCAATGATCATTCATCTTAATTAATCCTCCTTGATCAATTTTAATTACATTAAGTAATTTAACCTTAATTGATCACATAGATTCATTATTCTTAACCGTTTCAGCCAAAACTATTTCCAATCTACAATTCATTACATCCAGTAATTATCATCACTAATTTCTTCACTAAGTAATACATTAAGTAATTATACTTAAACGATTCCTACAGTGATTATCTTTAATTAATTAATCTAATTAATTACTAAAACAAATTACATTAATTAATATTTAATAACCCCAAGTTAATGATCTTCATTTACTATTAACAATTCTTTAATTACTTCTCCAAGTAATAAATCTTACATTAATCATTAAGTTATCTTAAATAACCAATAAATCAATCTTTAATTATTTAATTAATTAAGTGCTTAACTGTAACTTAACTAATCCTTAGTTACTTGATTAATTACCTTGATTACAACTTAATTGCGTAATTAATAAATCTTTAATCATTAATTAATAACCTTTAACTATCTAATTAATGATCTTTAGTTACACATTAATTAACCCTTAATCATTTATTTTTTATTTATCCTTAATCATAAATTAAATCTTAATTTAACTTTAAGACAATAACATTTCTTAATTATGATTAAATTGTCATTAACCAATCATTTGAAAACATATTACTTTGAATTTTCTTTAAAATTTCATTCCAAATATAAGATTCAAAATGAATACAAATTTGACTTTACAAAGTTTAAACAAATTAAAAACTTTTTAAATCACATATTAAAGAAATACTTGCCTTGTAAGGAATTCAAAGAATTTAAACCCAATTCATTTTTAAAAATCCAAAACATTTAAATTTTACTTTAAACACCTTTAAGTTGTTAAAACAAATTGAATTTTAAAACCTTACTAATCTCCAAACCAAAATACAAATTGAATTTGATTTGAATTAAAAACTCTATTTAAACTTCGTTTAAATCTCTTCTTTATACTTAAGAATTCAATTCTAAATTTAAACTGATGGATTTAAAATTTGTATGCAAAAGTTAATTGAATTCATATTTTAAACTGAATTTTAAAACTTATTTAAATCTTGCTTCCAAAATTTCTTTTTATTTTTTCATTTTAAAAACCAGTTTAAAGGTTAGAACAGACAGGTTTCTTTAAATTGTAACCAAAACTACTCGACCCTTCCCTAATTTGCTTCGAGCCAAACATCGCAAGCCTTCGAGTCCTCCCTAAACCTTACCCGAGAAACTCGAGTCCACTTCCTATTTCAACCAAAACTCTAGCAGAAATCAAATATGTGCGCCGTGCACATGCACAATGGCTCTGACCATCGTCGGTCATCCACTATAGAATCATCACATTAGCAATCCACCTTGCACAACATCACGACCATCAGTTCATCATCACAAACTCGAAATTGAATTTGAGAGTTCAAACCAAACATGGAACAAAGTCTGGAATCACCCATCATAACCTGAAACCGCCTCGTTCTCGAATTTTCGACCACCAGAAGGTCTAAAACTCCAGCCAATCCTTCATCAACATCTAAGCTTCCATTACCCAGTACCATGTTACACTCGAACAACCCGAGAAGCCTTGCCGATCAAAATACTCAACCTAGTCAAAACTAGATTTACAAACTGAAAACAGTCACTGCCGCTTCCACGATCATCTGAACTCCTATCCAATATTTTTATTTGATTCTCCGATCACCCTTTCACCTCTCGGAAGAATCACGACACCCCAGATCAACTAGATTGCCAGGAATCACTCAAACTCAATTTTCTGGTCAAACCAGAGTTACACCCAAATCCCTCTTCTAAAAATCCTGATCTTAGTTTCAAAAATCAAGTTTTAGTTTTAGTATTTGATTTATATCCCTGAATTCATCAATTATGATAATTAAATTTTGACTTATTTTAAAGTTGCACTGTTGTTTTTATTTTCCAGAGGAAATACAAATCGATTTTAACTTAGACAAAATTTTTAAACTAAATTCTATGGTATAACAATCATATTTTGTTCAAGACACAAGTCTTAACAAAGATTGGATTATGAGAAAATGGTATTTGAGTTGATCTTGAGCCTGGAACCAAAATCAGATAAAATTCCAAACACACAGCAATGCACACACCCATATGTTCATATATACAAAAAGAAATTTACTCAAAAATAATACTCACCAAACAAACTTATTTTTCAGAGATTAGCATGCTACAGAATCTTATACTTACACATTTAAATAGTGATGTTATTTACAGGCATTTCAGACAAAATCAGAGGAAAACAGGTTGGAATACTCACCTGTAACAAGAGTTTGAGCAGAGCAAAAACCCTGTTTTGAAAAGCTGTAGTTTCCTTTGAATCTGCTTGTTTATTTGATGAAGTTGTTGAATGATGTTTATTTTTTTCTGGTTTGCTAAGATTCTTTGTGAACGAACTAGGACAAAAGAGATATACAAATATATAGAAAACAGGTTTGTATAGGGTAGGTTATACTGGTACAAACATGTTACCTTGGTCAGAGATTTTTTTCCCTTCTTTGGTCAGCTAAGATTTTGTTTCTTAAAGCTGAAATGATTTATACACATTTCGAATTGACATTTTGTTTGCGCTGAGATGATAGTATTTAATGTTAATGCTTCCCACCTTGTTTACATATTTATTCTATTTGATTTTTATATGTACATAGATTTTGTTTCTTCTTGCATACACCTATGAAATTCACATACATTCTTGTCTTGCCTGATTTTGCCTTGCTTAATATAAAATTGTTATTTTTTTAGTTTTAACATATGTATTTACTTTATGTTTTTATAATTCCATAAAAGTCATCTTATATGCTTATTTATATTTCTAACATAATTCCTAGTTTCTATTTTAGTTTAAGCTTAACTATTAATCATTTATTTATATTAATATATTTTATACTTATATTTAATATTGATAAGACAAATTTTATTTTAGACATTATTAGCTAGATTACATCCATATATATATATATATATATATATATATATATATATATATTAAGATTAATGATTAATAAGGTAGAGCATAAATTTAATTATATAAGATAGATTTTATTGTAAATATTTTTTAAAGACTCTATTTAAATTTTCAAATCAACATTTCCTTTTAAAAATACATATGTATATAAATAAATGGCAAATATTCCAAAAGTTTTATTTGTTTTAAAATGATAAGTTTACATTTATTTAATTGGATCAAATATTTATTAAAATAATATTGCCAAAATCCTGGGTCGTCACATTCAACTGCTGATTGGACTGATTTGACTAAAAGAATGCTGATCTCTCGGCTTCGTTGATCCCAGTCGTTGTCTTGGTCATATAGCTTGGCCCTTGTCGATTCCCTATCTTAGCTTTTCTACTTAAGTCCTGAGCCATCCCATCTTCACAAGGTTTTTCTATTTTATATTAGTTTCTATAGGGACAAAAACCCGAATAATAGTTTGGTTGTAAAGGCCAATTTGTTTTGTTGCCATAATATATACTTTGATCATCCAATGGGGCATCTTCATATGTTTCTCTTGGCGTATTTTTTAATAAGTATATTTTTTATGAACGTGGTCTGTAGTCAAGGATTATGTAATGAATTTCAAATATTTTGGAATCGAATGTGAACTGTGTTTGCTGTTTAAATTTTTTTCCATGTTCATTTTATTTCGTGTATTAATGTATCTAACATTGGCGTATTTGGTCGTCGATGGTTCATAACTATGGATGACTACAACATCCGTAGTCATTAGTTTTGGGCCTCCCAGTAGGAGGATGTTTCATAATAAGTGCTAGAATTGAATGAACTTCTGAAAGGAATACTTGCTCGAAAGTCCTCCAAAACCACCAAGCTCATATGAAGAGATTGGGCAAAGTATCCTAGAAGGGATTTAAATGCTTTTTTACTTAGAACAAAAGCAAAGAAAAACTTACCCTAACTCCACAAAAGAGAAGAGATGACCAACAAGCTAAAATAAACTACCTAGGAAGATTAGAAGAAAAATCCAAGGAACAATTTGGATGCTCAATTTCTAAAGGATACAAATTTGAAAAGAACAATTACCTAAAGAAACTAAGCCAGCCTACATCGGAAGAAAAGAGTCAATTTCAAAAAATTTAACTATTTTGGACCTTTAATGGGCCTACGAAGTCTAAATTCATTTAAATCTTTTCTAAGTTTCTTTTAAATAAAATCAATTTTATTTAACTTCATGAGTAAAGTTTCACTTCAATTTAATGTATATGTAAGTTAGAGTATATCAAATATACTCTTATATACAAATTAGCGTGGAAGGTTTACTTTTCAAATTTATTTAGAGAAGGAAATATTTCATTTCCTTTCTCTTAACTTATTCAATTAATGAGGAGGCGTTAAATTACTTAGAGAATGTAACGACCCACTTTCTATACAGTTTAAGCGGACAATTAACCACATATGATCCAGTCAATTTAAACGGAGAGGGTGATAATTTAGGGAGAAGAAAGAAGGGAGAAAGAAAGAAAGAAGAGAGAAAGAAAACTAACAACAACACAGAATACCATAGCGGAACGAATAATTTATAATATACAACAAATATATACATAAAAGTCAAACTGTAATATATGTATATGCATACATCAATCAGAGTATATTAACATATTTCTTCCTAGATAGTTTTAACAATATGTCCTAACAATTTCTGATACATACAACTATGAATGCAGCGGAAAAATAACCATATATGTAAATATGCCTTTGGGCCACCGGTTCGTCTCCTAAAGCTCTAAAGCATCCAACTAAAATCTATAAATATGCTCGGTTTGACCCGAGCATTATAATAAAATAATGCCCTTGTCAGTTTGAAAACCAGCGTGATAAAACACACCCAATTGGATTTTTAAGTTATATAAATCTTTGAAATCAAAAGTATCTTATAAGACGATGCCGCACATAAACACGGACAGAGTTTTACCTTACGATAACCAAAATCTTTTCTATGAAAAATCCATTTATATTATGATAATATCTAAGGTTGAAAATAATAATAATCAAGTACTATGATCCTCATGAGTGTGCATCACAACAATACTAGATATATAATCAAAAACCAATAAGGTGCGTTCGCTAATTGTGTAGGATTCCATGGTGGTGCCCTCAGTACTTCGAAAACGGCCTCCTGCATAAGGATCAGAGATATCCTTTCAAAAAAACATACATCCCTAGTGATGTACCATAGGAAAAACATTGTCTGTCTCGTTAAGAATGAATGCATCGCCCCATACATGCATAACAACCATAAGTAATGTCTACGTAGAGCCGACTACACCCTATGGGTTTGCCAACCCTACTGGCCATGCATCTTATCTCTAGTTTTAGTCACTACCACTGATGAGGTTACGTTTAACGCTCTAACTCAAGCACCGCCATCAAAATAGATCACAGAATCTCACATGGATTCTCATACCTCAATGGGTTTCGGAACCACACCTGAATTCCAACATCTCAATATATCACGAAACTCCTCCATAGAACTATATATGGTTTCGGAGTAGTCATGGTTTTCGAGTCTTCTCTCACAAGTACACTCTTTTACTTCCTTAGCGCTCCAAAATCCAATTATCTTTAGGAAATAATCAAACAACACACAAGAGCGGGGATTACTCCCTTGCCGTTTAAATGGACGTATCTCCTCATCATTTGTCCCAGATAAACTAAACGAGTTTATTCATACAATATAGCACCACCGACGGTAATTGTACCATATAATTTCCATGTTTCTCCTAGATATTTCCAAAGTTAAAATTCTTCGGTGTTAAGTGAGGAATATTTCCATACCACCAAAATTAAGAAGGATTGTATATTTAGGACAAAATTTGATAGTCTTTTATTTAACTATCAAATAAACAAGCATTCAACAAAGCTTTGTTCCATAGGTGAAAACCAACACTGGTTAGGCACATGAGCAACCACTAGCTGCCTTTAAAAAGTATTTCATCCATTAAAATCACTATGTAAATTATTTGTATATAAATACTTTTATAAAGGTATATCCACAAATCCCTATATTTCAATACTTAGGAAACATTCATATACTTATCTCAATGGTATAAGTATATTCACACACATCACACCCGCACTTAGAAAATGCCCTCATATACATATCTCAATGGTATAAGCGTATTTAATTTTTTTAGAAAGATTTCCTTTTTATTCGATTTTAAAATCATTTATAAACTCCTTTATAAATCCATAAAATCATTTATAAAACTCATTTTATAAATCTATAAACTCATCTCTTAAACTCATTTATAAATATCTAACCATTTATTAAACCTTTTCACCTTGTAAATAATCTTCCCTTAAGTCTTCAAACCATTTATAAATTCCCCTCAAAAAATCCAAGTCCATTTATAAAACTCTATTTTTAAGTCTAGAACACAATTACAAACAAATAAGGATCATTTTGTTCTAAATGGTATTATATAAAAAGAATTATTAAATTTAAATATTATGAATAAATAAATAATAATTATTAACCTTAAAACATCTTAAAATAATAATTAATCATTTCAAAAACAATAATATTTAATCTTTTCCCTTATTATATATTATACTTATTTATTTTCAAAACTTTATTAATAAATCCTTATTATTAATTTCAACCATAACTATTCTTAAAATAATTAACCTTTCAAAATATCAACATTTTGATAAATTCATTAAATAATATTAACTATAAACAAATAACTCTAAAATAGTACTAATATAATTAAATGACTTTAAAACAATATTAATATAATTAAATGACTTTAAAACTATATTAATATAATTAAATGACTTTTAAAACAATATTAATATGACTTTAAAAACAACATTAATATAGTTAAATGACTTTAAAAACAGATACTTTTGAAACCCAATTTCGGGTTTAAAAATCATTTCCATCTTAAAACCCAATTCTAATTCAATTAATGATTTATAGCATTTCAAAATTTTAATTTAAGGTCAATAGCCACCAAACACTTGTATAATATTGATATTGATTTCCTATTACTATTGGGTTTTAGTTTTGAATATATAACGATGTCATAACCTATATTTCCAATGAAATCAGGTTTATTATTCAATAATTCATATAATTGGAATATTATTGAAACTAATTCAACAATAGCATGGAATCTCATGGGATTCCTCCAAACTTCCCCCACATCACAACTCATATATATCAATGCACACACATATATATGTGTGTGTGCAAATATATGTATATATATATATATAAAATCAATAGTGATGAGGAATTCTATTGGATCCCTCCAATCTATTCCTTTGAATCGCATATAGTATATAATATAAATCAACCACTTTGAGGTGGGATCATATACAAAGGGTCATACGCTCTTAAACGGGAACTTAGTAAGGTCTTATTCAATCCAGGGGCAGAAATATATCCAAACCAACTAATAAATATAGTAATCATCCAAATTATCATTCAATAAATTTTATCAACTATATATCATACTAGTTAACCAAAAAGGTGAGTTTAACTCAATGAATTTTCTGTTGTCGCTGAGGCATTCTGGTTTGGAACTAAAATCGAACGTCCGATTTTAGCCCAAATTTCAAATTTCTACAAATCCATCCAATCTAGTTCCATCACAAAGCTTTCATTGTTACGAGCGTAATGCATCTCGTCGCATTCAATTCCAACCTCGATGAAGAAGTTACTAAAATTTTAATTTATCGATATTTAAATTAATAATAAATAAACTAATTACATAATTAACATTTGATTATCTTTTAACTCCTTCTTCTTACCTATTTAGTCCCCCCCGTGCACGCGACCCATCCCACAGTGCACGGCTGTGCATTGACACGCTACTTTAGCCAACAATCCATCAAATGGAAATCACCATCGCACTCCTCATTGCGATCTCCATCGCCATAACCCATCCACGACCACTCGACCACCCTTTTGCATCGCGACACCCTATGTCCCCTCGTGCGCACCAGTAGGTCCCGATGGCCATCAATGCACAGAACTTCACCAAATCTTCACTAGAGAAGCTATTTTCTTCAACGAACCCGAATGCGATCTCCAATCAAGCTCCACAATGATCGATATCCCAAACCCTTGCCATTCAACACTCACGACACTCTATTGTTGATTATCCCTAATAGCTATTACAATACCTAGATATCCATCTACATATAGATCTTATCGAATTGAGATTTTTAAAGCTTATTTCATGATTTTTGGATTGGTAATCCCTATGATATTGAATTTTAAAGTTTTTGAGACCTTCCATTCCTCCGATTTTTAGCTTGTTGTAAAAAAGAGAGCAGTATGATTTAAACATGGAGGTAGGGGGCATGGTTGGAACGTGTAGAGGTATGGGTAGACTATGGGAATCATAAAATACATATGCTATTTAAATTTAAAAGATCAAGCTCTTAAATGTCTATAAATCTCGAATTCGAAATAAGGCATGCCGCCTGGTGTTGTAACATCCCAGTTTTCGTGCCATTCGCATCCGCACATGTCGGACTTGAATTTCTCAATATATCAGATTGTTAATTTATATTTGGCAAAATTCAGCATATACAGTAAATAAATAAATCATAGAATCACAGACACAGAGTAATATAACAATAAGCCGCCGAAACACATGAATAACAGTCATGAAGCTACTATATATATAACAGAGTTAAAAAAAGATGCAGCAAAAGTCTCAAATACATAGAAGTCTCAGTCTTGAATAAATAGAAGTCTCAATACAATAGTCAAATAACAAAATGTGAATATATAACTGGAGTCAACTAAATAGCTGAATAGATGCAGATGGATCTCCAAGCGAACCTTCAACTCCAAAGGTAGTCTGAAATGCTGTGACACTCAGTCTGACCCGAGCATAAAACAAAACACAAAACACTCGTGTAACGACCCGCTATTTTGGACTATTCGCATCCGTACATGTCGGACTTGAATAATTCAAAATACCGAATTGTTAAATTAATTTGGCAAAACTGAACATATGTAGTAAATAAATAATCACAGAATCACAGACACAGAGTAATAATATGCAACGGAAGAAAAAGATAGTAGTTCATGAAGCTACTATATATAACAGAGTTAAATAAGTTACAACAGGAGTCTCGAATAAATACAAGAATCAGAATACATCACTAGGATAAATTGAACATCTGAAAGCTAGATAGAAAGCCGGATCTCCAAGTGAAGCTCCAAATCCAAGGTGCGTCTCGAATACTGGTACACTCGGTCTGACCCGAGCGTAAAGAAAAACACAAAACACTTGAGTCAGGATTAACATTCTTATATCAATAAATCCAACTCAAGTGAAATAACAACTGAAATATAAATAACTAAAAGGATGTTTGGAATGATCATCCTCTAAGGATCCGTTAAACTATCTACTATGTAGTAATATACGCTAGATAGGTAATGCCTATAAGTAATATAAAGTATCAAAATAGTGTTAAGGCGTTACCATTATCCCCCTTAACACATTTTATATAAGCGTCATAGACTATACAGCACTATAAACTCCACCTTAAACTAGTGGGATATCAGAGAGTACTCCATAGGTATAACACAAAACAAATTCGTAGTGGTCGTGTATATAGTGATACAAGTATGACAAGGCACATAAGGCAATATCCAAGGTAGTGAAACTACCGTTTGCCTGATCTGGACTGGTGAAAACGCATCGCCGCAACGATCGCAAAACCGTGAAACAACACTCCCAAAATTTCGAGGGGGCACCAATCAATAACAAGTAAGAGTAGTTTACAAAGAAGTGTGTTCACTCGAGGTGGCTAACCCCATTTGGCCAGGCACGGCTCCTGTTTTAGTCATTTCCAACTTGACACAACTGTCAAGGCTATCCATTATCGTTCTCTTTCTTCAATCGTCGCGTTCGTCATTCCAACCACTTCATTCTGAATCACACTCCACGTATAGTTATTAAAGTGGTTTTCGGTTTAGACAGAGAGTATGTCCATAACCGATTCCGGTTTCTTTAATAACTTTCGTAATTATTACACCAATTGGTCGTTTAACAAATTTCAAAATCCCAAATCAAATTCAATTCCAATTAGAATTTGTAAATCCACATTTCATTTGCCTTTCTAAACAATTTCCATAAATTTACGTTTCAAAACTTCCAACTTACCGTTTCAAAATCTTATCATTCACTTTCAATTTTTATTTAAAACAATTCAAATATTGATTAAAGTTCGTATATCAGTCTTATTCCGAAATCGTTTAAATTAATCAAATTTAACATTAAAAACAATTTAAACTCATTGATCGATTTCATTAATATTAATCAAGTAAATTCGTCATTCAACATAATTTTTATTTAATTTCCAATTCATTAAATCAATTACTTAAGTTCAACTTCATTATATCGAAACTTCAAATTTGAATTAAATTAGATTCGTCAAATCTATTCTTTAAATTACAAGTCTTATATTAATTTCAATAAAACGCATTTTATTTCTTGTAAAAGAAATTCAATTCCATTTATTTATTTACTTAGTTACAATTTTCAAAACTCAATTAATAAAACTTAACTACACTTATTCAAGAAGTTCAATTTCACTTATTAAAGAATTCAATTTATTCAATTATTAAATAATTCAATCTTACTTAATTATTAAATAATTTCAAAACTTAATTAATAATTTCAAAATTTGATTATTAAATAATTCCAAACCTTAATTATTACATATTACAATCTTAGTTATTAAATAATTTCAAAACTTAATTATTAAAGAATTTCAAAACTTAATTATTAAATAATTTCAAAACTTAATTCAATCATTTCTTAAATTGAACGACGTTCTTTTATCCATTACATTGTTAATATTTTGTTTCATAATATTAAATATTAACATTTTCCTTCATTAAAAATTTCAATTTTCAACTTCATTTCAAAACCTTATTATTTATTCCAATAAAATCTTTATTTTATTTTTAAATCAAATTATTGACCAATCGGGTTTTATTTAATTCTCTATCCTAAGTCAAGTTCATTTGGGTATTTATCATTTCAACCCGATTCCATTTCAATTCAAAATCAAGCATAACAAAGGGAACTTGCAGTGTGATAACTGGGATGGTGTCAAAGTAAATAAACAAGCAATAACAACATTCAATAACAATCCAATAATTAATTCAATAATCCCGAAATAATCGTATTAATTCACCTTGTTGTTTGTGCAAATTAGTACAATTATTTCTAGAACCTACACTATCATTTCATGTAGATTAAAAAATTTTACACTAATATTAATACGGTTCTACACTTGTCATCTATTATTTAATTTCATACTAAATCAATTTATACAACATACATTTAAATGGTTCAAGGTGTAATTAACCATATTTCCACGTGTCAATTTATTTAACATTTAAAGGGGGTCATATTATACAAATTTAACAAATCCAATTTAACACATATATCAAATCTAACTATCCTACGTCAATTTCAATTTCAAATTATTTCTCACTTACGCACCAACAATTTCGTCCAATGTCAACATCAAACAATCAATCATTTAACAACCATATGGATTTCATTGTATAAATAACAGATAATGGTGTCAGATGTCATAGGTGAACTGATACAGGTAATCACATGATATATAACAGTGTAAATAACTAACAATCGCGTATTTCAATTGTCGTTTCAATTGAAATCAAAATTAATAAATAAAAGAACATTAATCGTGAGTGATTACGCACCTTTCGAGGATAAAGAAGACAGGACAACACACGGGATAAATCACGAATTCGACCATCAATCGATCCAAACAAAGAATCTCAAAAGAAGTAAGCTGACACAGATTCGACAGGGAAGCTGATAGATAGGGAATCATGGATCAAAATCAGTTCGATATGACAGAAACAGAATATATGTTATAATTTTCTCTAAAACAAAATTTTAAAACACACATTTAAATCTGATATCTATATTTATTTGTTCTAAATAAATTCCAAACATATATCTTCAAACCCATATTTAGTTTCAACACATATAAATTCCTATATATATATATATGTACTTATTTAAGATTGAAAAATACATATTCACATTAAATATCATTCCAACAAAATCTCAACATAACATATCATTAAAATTTATATTTTCAAATATTAACATAACCTATATATATACGAACAACAAAATCTAAATATAACCCATAAGTTATACATACATGAGTCTTCAATTATATATATACACTCATAAAAATCTATACATTGACTCAATAGTTTTACAGGTTCATGTAGACTAACATACATACAAATCTTGTAATAAGCAGATAACCATCTACATTTATACACCTATATAATTTAGAAATCCATACCTTAATAAATAAATATCACCTTTATTAATAAACTGTAATCAAAATCTGACTATATACATATCAAAGTGTATATAATACTTACATATATATACATATATATATTTTTACAATCACTTCACACTATAATATAAATAATAATATATATAAACGTTCATCCATAAATTTGTTAAATAAACTCTTAAACACATATTCCTTCTTTCCTTAAAATATACATAGATCACGCCATAACTTATACATATTGATATAGATCAAAATGTAATATCTTAAGGTAACAGTCTATTAAAACATGTATATATGTAGGCTCCAGACCAAATAAGTAGAATAAAATTATGTATAGCTTATAAAGTTATATATACTTATACGTATCTATCTTTTTATTATATTATTGCATAGATTTTTATATATATAAAAGAATCTGCAAATAGATATCACACTATTTTCCAAACCAATACAAAACACGTATATAACAGAGTATAATATATATATATATATATATATAATGTTTGTAAAACTAACCTATACATAGATTAGAACTAACATCTTCTTTTTGTGTTTATACTTTTAAACAGTAGTAGTACAGCTAGACACAATTTCATCAAATCACATCTAATGTATATAATAGAAAAGATAATAAACAACTGAGTTACTTTTTTTTTATAAAACAAAAGTTCATGTACTTAACATGCCTATCGTAAATTTTGTGTATATATTACCTACAAAAGATGGAGAGGAGGAAGCAAGGCATGTTGAAAGCTTGCGGTCAGAGTTTGTTGTGCTTGTGTGAGGTAGCTACTGGTGCTCGGATGTGAGCATGTGGGGAAGGCACACGGGTGGGAAGGTCGGTCGAAGGAAGGGAGAAGAGAAGGAAGAGCATGGGAGAACGGCTGTGCGTGGCTGTCTGAGGTGAGGCGGAGGTCCGACAATGGAGAAGAAAGGTGGGGTCGGAGCTGCTGAGGAGTGTATGATTATAGGGAGGAGGAGCGGTGTGGAGTGCGGAGGTGCGTGGTGGTTCGATATGAACGTGGTGGCCACGGTTTGATGGCTGCTGCTGGATGGCCGGGTCTCGGCTGCGGAGAACACATGGAGGGTGGATTTCAAGTGCTTGGGTGAAGGTGTTTGCTTGCGTTCGGTTCAGGGTGTGCTTGCGTGTGTGATGTAGATCTGGGCAGTGGATGGGGAAATGTTGCGGAGGAATGCCGAGTTAAATCTTGCGTGGGTAAGAAAATGAAGAAGAAATAAATGCATGCAAAAGGAAGAGGTGGGGAGAGGAATAGGCATCTATAGTAGTAACAAATAATATAGCAACGTGCATGCTTAATTATTTCGTTGCAGAGTGTATATTTTTTTCTTTCAATGGATGGCATAGTAAAGGCAAGTATCTGAATTAAAGAAAAAAATAAATGCTAAAGACTATTGAAATTTTCAACGGTGGAAATTGAATAGCTACAACAAACCCAAAAAGACACGAAACCGGTATCGATACAGTTACCGTTTCTGTGGATTCTGCTGTGAACCGGGTTTCAAAACACAGAAACAAATATACCGCAGAGATCAGCACGACGGGACGATCAAAACGGTATATGGATATCAGTGGTACGATTGAATTATAAAAATTCAAATTTTTATACTAGCGGAAAATGCAAGAAAAACGCAGAAAAATAAGATCGACGGAGCTAAAAAAAATCCGAATTTGGAAAAACGAAAAATAACGTCTTGCTCAGAAGATGATTTAGAATTTTTCTGTGTAAAAATATTTAGGTTTCGAAAACGTTTTATTTTCATCGATTTTTAACTGCTTAAATTGAAGTAAATTTACGCACGAAATAAACTTTCATATTTTTGGACGAAAATTTACCAGTTGCTATGTTTAACTAGACGCATTCCAAATATCAAATTATTATTTTAAAATTTTATTTTATTTATTGTTTTTCAATTAAATTTCACACAAATTCAGTTAATTAAATTAATTAAAACTGTTAAAATATCCGGGTTGTTACACTCTCCCCCACTCAAAAATTTTCGTCCTCGAAAAAGAAGAAGGTAGGAGAATAAAAACAACCAGAAAGAAAATTGATTGAAAACAAAATAAAACAATTAGTTTAAACCATATAACTTTCAATTTTAATTAATTAATATTCAATAATTGATTTTAAACTCAAGGAATTTCATTAACTTGGTTTATTTTCAATTTATCATTGTTTGCTCCAAAATTTATTTCAAAAGACAAATTATTTTATTAATCCATTTATTATTCAACTAACCTAGTATTCTATTTATCTCTATTAACCATTTTATAATTAAACTTTAAGTGTAAACATTTATTATACGCACTCAATTTTTTTATAAAGACGCTTTATATTGCAATTATCCAATTATCTTAACTTACAATTTCTAAGATCGTAAATTCGAATAGTCTTTTATTATAACCATACTTTATTCGACAAATTTAATTCTTCTTTATTCCAAATTATTATTAAATTTATTCTACTTAATATATCTTATTACATATATTATGTATATTTACACTTATTATAACTACTCAAATTTATTTAAAATTTCTTTTAACATCATTTTATATTGTACAATATTCAATTACATAATAAACTTTTGAAAATTTAGGTAAGTTATATTGGAATGCAATAGAATATTATATAAGCAAAATTTTCCAATTCACTTATTTCCAGTTTATATATTTATTCAAATTTTGGTTTTATTATATAATTAGAATCGCCTTTTATCATAAATTTATGAATCAAATTTCCGACTAACTTCAAACTATTTAGAGATAAATATATATATAGATATCAAAATAAATTTATAATCGTATATTAATATATATTATAAATCAAATCATACTTTAGAAATTCAAATCAATTAAATTCTTCAAAGCAAAAATATAGCGAAGCTACAGAATGGTCTCTCCGCTTCGAAACCCGAAAATAAATGCCGATGATGCGGCCGCCATCACCGAAATTATTTTCCAGCGATAAAATAGGAGAGCACTGATTTAATCATTTAAATTCTTCGGAAATGATTTCTATTCGAATTTACTTTATATAATATGCATTTAAAAATTTAAACCCAAAGTTTGAAATCACCGGAAATTAAGTTCTCAATTTCTTGATTTAAATTCATTTCAAACTCCACATCAAATTATAACCCAAATTTATAAATTCATTTATTTATATTATGAAATAGTCAATGGTTTATAAAACAATAAATGAAAATTAAATATTATCATTTCGGACAATAGATTCATTAATAATTCAATTTCAGAAAAATTTATACTTATATATAATATAATCATTCAAATTATTTTATTTACTAAATTTGAAAACAATATTGTGTCAGTTTGCTCTGCTCAAGTGTTTTGGAAATCCTATCGATAGCGTTGACCAGATGCATCGATCGAAAACCCAAATCAACATCAACAATTCAAACAACACAATATATATTAAAACATTTTTAATATTAATTTACCAATACACTTCCTCGCTCGACGATACAATGATGGATTTCAAAGCAAGGATAGAGATTCAAATTTGATGGACTCAAATCAAAGAGAATTTTGATTTGAAGGTAAGTTTGAAACAAAGATAAGATAATTCAATAACAAAATCAGGAGATGGATAACTTATATAAAATGCGGGCAACCTTAATCTGTCGACCGTGACTTCAAGAATAAGATCGATGCAGAATTCCGAGGCAAATCTACATTTGACCTCAAGGGATAGAATTCAGGTATAATAGGAGATAGATAGCATCGTAAACCGAGGATACAGAAATCTCCGGTAAATCGATGTCTATTGTAAAGGAGTTTCACCCGTTTACAAATAATTCGAAGGTTGGCAAGACCACTGATTCATTATAAAGATCATTCGAAGTGGAGTTATGAGATACTCCGAAATTAAAAGAAGATGAATAGTGAGGGACACGAATGGATTTTGGAACCGCAGGGAATGTTCCAAAATTCAAAGGAATCGAGTCAAAAGGAAGAGATTCAAACTCGAATGAGAGTGATTCTATAAATACATTTACCCTATATGCTGAGTTTTTCCTAGAGCTACCAAAGCTCTGATACCAACTGTAACGCCCCGCTATTTTGGACTATTAGCATCCGCACATGTCGGACTTGAATAATTCAAAATCCCAAATTGTTAAATTAAATTTAATAAAACTGAACATATGCAGTGAATAAATAATCACAGAATCACAGACATAGAGTAATAATATGTAGCGGAAGCAAAAGATAGTAGTTCATGAAGCTACTATATATAATAGAGTTAAATAAGTTACAACAGGCGTCTCGAATACAATAGTCAAATACAAGAATCAGAATACATCACTAGAATCAACTGAACATCTGAAAGCTGGATAGATAGCCGGATCTCCAAGTGAACTCCAAATCAAAGGTGCATCTCGAATACTGGTACACTCAGTCTGACCCGAGCGTAAAGCAAAACACAAAACACTCGAGTCAGGATTAACATTCTTATATCAATAAATCCAACTCAAGTGAAATAACAACTGAAATATAAATAACTCAAAGGATGTTTGGAATGACCATCCTCTAAGGATCCGTTAAACTATTTACTATGTAGTAATATACGCTAGATAGGTAATGCCTATCAGTAATATAAAGTATCAAAATAGTGTTAAGACGTTACCATTATCCCCCTTAACACATTTTATATAAGTGTCATAGACTATACAGCACTGTAAACTGCACCATAAACTAGTGGGATATCAGGGAGTGCTCCATGTGTATAACACAAACCAAATTCGTAGTGGTCGCGTATATAAGGATACAAGTATGACAAGGCACATGAGGCAATACCCAAGGTAGTGAAACTACCGTTTGCCTGATCCGTACTGGTGAAAACGCATCGCCGCAACGATCGCAACACCGCGAAACAACACTCCCAAAATTTCGAGGGTGCACCAATCAATAACAAGTAATAAGTAGTTTACGAAGAAGTGTGTTCGCTCGAGGTGGCTAACCCCATTTGGCCCGACACGGCTCCTGTTTTAGTCATTTCCAATTTGACACAAGTGTCAAGGATACCCACTATCGTTCTCTTTCATCAATCATCGCGTTCGTCATTCCAACCACTTCATTCTGGATCACACTCCACGTATAATTATTAAAGTGGTTTTCGGTTTAGACAGAGAGTATGTCCATAACCGATTCCGGTTTCTTTAATAACTTTTGTAATTATTACACCAATTGGTCGTTTAACAAATTTCAAAATGCCAAATCAAATTCAATTCCAATTAGAATTTGTAAATCCATGTTTCATTTGCCTTTCTAAAATAATTTCCATAAATTTATGTTTCAAAACTTCCAACTTACCGTTTCAAAATCTTATCATTCACTTTCAATTTTTATTTCAAACAATTCAAATATTGATTAAAGTTCGTATTATCAGTCTTATTCCAAAATCATTTAAATTAATTAAATTTAACATTAAAAACAATTTAAATTCATTGATCGATTTCATTAATATTCATCAAGTAAATTTGTCATTCAAAACAATTTTTTATTTAATTTCCAATTCATTAAATCAATTACTTAAGTTCAACTTCATTATATCGAAACTTCAAATTTGAATTAAATTAGATTAGTCAAATCAATTCTTTAAATTACAAGTCTCATATTAATTTCAATAAAGCGCATTTTATTTCTTGTTAAAGAAATTCAATTCCATTTATTTATTTACTTAGTTACAATTTTCAAAACTCAATTAATAAAGAACTTAACTACACTTATTCAAGAAGTTCAATTTCACTTATTAAAGAATTCAATTTATTTAATTATTAAATAGTTCAATCTTACCTAATTATTAAATAATTTCAAAATTTGATTATTAAATAATTCCAAACCCTAATTATTACATAATTACAATCTTAATTATTAAATAATTTCAAAACTTAATTATTAAATAATTTCAAAACTTAATTCAATCATTTCTTAAATTAAACGACGTTCTTTTATCCATTACATTGTTAATATTTTTTTTCAGAATACTAAATATTAACATTTTCCTTCATTAAAAATTTCAAATTTCAACTTCATTTCAAAACCTTATTATTTATTCCAATAAAATCTTTATTTTATTTTTAAATCAAATTATTGACCAATTGGGTTTTATTTAATTCTCTATCCTAAGTCAAGTTCATTTAGGCATTTATCATTTCAACCCGATTCCATTTCAATTCAAAATCAAGCATAACAAAGGGAACTTACAGTGTGATAACTGGGATGGTGTCAAAGTAAATAAACAAGCAATAACAATCCAATAATTAATTCAATAATCTCAAAATAATCGTATTAATTCACATTGTTGTTTGTGCAAATTAATATGATTATTTCAAGAATCTACACTATCATTTCATGTAGATTAAAGATTTTTACACTAATATTAATACGGTTCTTCACTTGTCATCTATTATTCAATTTCATACTACATCAATTTATACAACATACATTTAAATGTTTCAATGTGTAATTAACCATATTTCCATGTGTCAATTAATTTAACATTTAAAGGGGGTCATATTATACAAATTTAACTAATCAAATTTAACACATATATCAAATCTAACTATCATACGTCAATTTCAATTTCAAATTATTTCTCACTTACACACCAACAATTTCGTCCATTGTCAACATCAAACAATCAATCATTTACAACCAACTGGATTTCATTGCATAAATAACAGATAATGGTGTCAGATGTCATTGGCGAACTGATACAGGTAATCACATTATATATAACTGTGCAAATAACTAATGGTCGCATATTTCAATTGTCGTTTCAATTGAAATTAAATTTAATAAATAAAAGAACATTAACAGTGAGTGATTGCTTACCTTTCGAGGATAAAGGAGATAGGACGACACACGGGATAAATCATGAATTCGACCATCGATCGATCCAAACAAAGAATCTCAAACGAAGTAAGCTGACACAGATTCGATAGGGAAGCTGATAGGTAGGGAATTAAGGATCAAAATCAGTTTGATATGACAGAAACAAAATATACGTTATAATTTTCTCTAAAACAAAATTTTAAAACACACATTTAAATCTGATATCTATATTTATTTGTTCTAAATAAATTCCAAATATATATCTTCAGACCCATATTTAGTTTCAACACATATAAATTCCTATATATATATATATGTGTGTGTGTGTGTGTACTTATTTAAGAATGAAAAATACATATTCATATTAAATATCATTTCAACAAAATCTCAACATAACATATCATTAAAATGTATATTTTCAAACATTAACATAATCTATATATATACGAACAACAAAATCTTAATATAACCCATAAGTTATACATACATGAGTCTTCAGTTATATATATACACCCATAAAAATCTATACATTGACTCAATAGTTTTACAGGTTCATGTAGACTAACATACATACAAAATCTTATAATAAGCAGATAACCATCTACATTTATACACCTATATAATTTAGAATTCCATACCTTAATAAATAAATATCACCTTTATTAATAAACTGTAATTAAAATCCGACTGTATACATATCAAAGTGTATATAGGACTTATATATATATATTTACCATCACTTCACACTATAATATAAATAATAATATATATTTATATATAAACTTCCATCCATAAATTCGTGAAATAAATTCATAAACACATATTCATTCTTTCCTTAAAATATTCATAGATCACGCCGTAACTTATACATATTGATATAGATCAAAATGTAATATCTTAAGGTAACAGTCTATTAAAACATGTATATATGTTGGCTCCAGACCAAATAAGTAGAATAAAATTATGTATAGCTTATAAACTTATATATATACTTATACGTATCTAACTTTTTATTATATTATTGCATATAT
Source organism: Allium cepa (assembly GCA_030765085.1). NCBI lineage: Eukaryota > Viridiplantae > Streptophyta > Magnoliopsida > Asparagales > Amaryllidaceae > Allium > Allium cepa. The sequence goes on along the minus strand of CM060932.1, from coordinate 677,453,670 downwards.
TTTTATATATATAAAAGAATCTGCAAATAGATATCACACTATTTTCCAAACCAATACAAAACACGTATATAACAGAGTATAATATATATATATACACACATACACACACATAATGTTTGTAAAACTAACCTATATATAGATTAGAATCTTCTTTTTATGTTTATACTTTTAAACAGTAGTAGTACAGCTAGACACAATTTCATCAAATCACAGCTAATGTATATAATACAATAGATAATAAACAACTGAGTTACTTTTTTTTCTTTTTTATAAAACAAAAGTTCATGTACTTAACATGCCTATCGTAAATTTTGTGTATATATTACCTACAAAGGATGAAGAGGAGGAAGCAAGGCATGTTGAAAGCTTGCGGTCAGAGTTTGTTGTGCTTGTGTGAGGTAGCTACTAGTGCTCGGATGTGAGCATGTGGGAAAGGCACACGGGTAGGAAGGTCGGTCGAAGGAAGGGAGAAGAGGAGGCAGAGTGTGGGAGGCCGTGCGCGACTGTCTAAGGCGAGGCGGAGGTCCGACGATGGAGAAGAACGGTGGGGTCGGAGCTGCTGAGGAGTGTATGGTTACAGGGAGGAGGAGCGGTGTGGAGTGCGGAGGTGCGTGGTGGTTCAATATGAATGTGGTGGCCACGGTTTGATGGCTGCTGCTGGATGGCCAGGTCTCGGCTGTGGAGAACAGATGGAGGGTGGATTTCAAGTGCTTGGGTGAAGGTGTTTGCTTGCGTTCGGTTCAGGGTGTGCTTGCATGTGTGATGTAGATCTGGGCAGTGGATAGGGGAATGTTGCGGAGGAATGCCGAGTTAAATCTTGCGTGGGTAAGAAAATGAAGAAGAAAGAAATGCATCCAAAAGGAAGAGGTGGGGAGAGGAATAGGCATCTGCAGTAGTAACAAATAATATAGCAACGTGCATGCTTAATTATTTCATTGCAGAGTGTATATTTTTTCTTTGAATGGATGGCATAGTAAATGCAAGTATCTGAATTCAAGAAAAAAATAAATGCTAAAGACTATTGAAATTTTCAACGGTGAAAATTGAATATCCACCAAACCCAAAAAGACACGAAACTGGTATCGATACAGTTACCATTTCTGTTGGTTCTGCTGTGAATCAGGCTTCAAAACACGGAAATAAATATACCGTAGAGATCAGCACGACGAGACGATCAAAACGGTATATGGATATCAGTGGTACGATTGAATTATAAAAATTTGAATTTTTATACTAGTGGAAAATGCAAGAAAAACGCAGAAAATAAGATCGACGGAGCTAAAGAAATCCGAATTTGGAAAAACAAAAAATGTTGTCTTGCTCAGAAGATGATTTAGAATTTTTCTATGTAAAAGTATTTAGGTTTCGAAAACGTTTTATTTTCATCGATTTTTAACTGATTAAATTGAAGTAAATTTACGCACGAAATAAACTTTCATATTTTTGGACGAAAATTTACCAGTTGCTATGTTTAACTAGACGCATTCCAAATATCAAATTCTTATTTTAGAATTTTATTTTATTTATTTCTTTTTAATTAAATTTCACAGAAATTCAGTTAATTAAATTAATTAAAACTATTAAAATATCCGGGTTGTTACAACTCAAGTCAGGATTAACATTCTTAAATCAATAAATCCAACTTAAGTGAAATATCAACTGAAATACAAGTAACTTATAGGATGTTTGGGATAACCATCCTCTAAGGATCTGTAGAACTATCTACCATGTAGTATATACGCTATTATAATATGTCTATAGTAAAGTAAACTATTAAAATAGCGTTAAGGCGTTACACATATTCCCCTTAACACATTTTATAGTGCCATAGTCTCTACAGTACCGTAATACCTCCGTAAACTGAAAGCTACTAGAGGGCACTCCATAGGTACGATACAAAACAACTCGTAGTGGTCTCGATATGGCAGGTGACATAGCACAACTAGGCAATGCCAGGGTAGATATACCAATTACACTTCCGGGCTGTTGGCAACGCAAAGCCGCAGCTATCGCCCAACTCGATCTACACTCCCAAAAATCTGAGGGTGCACCCAATCAATCACAAAGTAATAGAATGGTATCGAAGAAATGTGTCCAATCGGAGGAGCTACCTCACTTGGCCCGTCAATTGCTCCTGTTTTAGCCACCTTAAGCTAACTCACGAGAGTCAGTCCAGGTATATACCCCATATAGAATCGTCACCAATCATCCTACTTCATTCTGAAATCTCCACCACGTACACGGTTGTTAAAGTGGTTTTCGGTATTGGCAGAGAGAATGACAATAACCGATCCCGGTCTCTTTAACAACCAAACATTATTATAACACCGTGGTCATACTTTAAAATCAAAATATCATATCCATTTCAAAGCCATATCAATACGATATCATTTCTCACTTAAAATAATATTCATTTCCAAAAGCGTAACACTTTCAAAGTTATAACATTTTCGAAATTATAAAACTTAGAAATTATAACACTTTGAAATCATAATACTTTGAAATCATAATACTTTGAAAATCATAACCCTTTGAAAACAGAACTTCCCACTCAAGCAGTTTAGATCTAAAAGATAGTATATATAATAAATAATTTATATAATAAAATAGTTTATAGAGTAAAATAGTTTGTATAGTAAAATAGTTTATATAATAAAATAGTTGTATATTAAAATAGTTATAAATTAAAAATAGTTTATATTAAAATAATTAGAATATTAAAATAGTTTATATATATTATTTAATATATATAAAAATAGTTTTCAAAATAAAATAAAATTCTTTATAAAATAAAATAGTTTCCTCCAATTTCACAATCAAATTAAATCAAATTCCAAAATCCCATTAAAATCAAATCTCGGTTCTTCCATTTCAATTTCAAATCTCAATAAACCATTTTACATCATTTCAAATATAGATATAAACTACAAATTAAACTATCTCGACTTCATTAAATTTCAAAGCTTTTAAATGTTCAAACGTTTACAAAACTAAATTTGACATCTCATATATATATATAAATATATATATATATATATATCAAATTCTATTTACTATTATTTAGTTTTGAAATATTCACTAAAACAATTCAATATTCATTAACATAAAGTTTCAAAATACAAATTTAAATAAAAACTAAATATCCCATTTAAAATTTGAAAATATTCATTTAATAATCTTAAATCAAAATCAAGTTATTAAATCATATCCTTAAAATCTCAAATTTATTATGTTTCAAATCAATCTTATTTAAGTATAATTCTTAAATAAATAAAATTTCAAATCAGTTTCAAATTTATCCTTCCAATCTCAATTGATTAAAATTATTATAAAATCTATCTTTAAAATAAACTTTTAAATAATCACTTAAAACAAATTATATACTAATTAAATTAAATTTTATTAAATTAAATCGTATTATTAAATTTTATTTTATAAAGAACTTATTTATATATATATATATATGTATGTATGTATATATATTAAAATAACAAAATTATAAGTAAAATCTTAAAAATTATATTTTCAAAACTAACTTATAAATTTAAAATTTCCAACCATATAAATTTAAAAATATAAAATTTAAACCTTTATAAAAATAACATTTATATATAATATATTAAAATCAATATTTAATAAAACCATATATTTTCTTTCAAATCCTGGAAATCATTTCTAATATATATATATATATATAAACACACACACACACACACACACACCCACCAACGATGTCTGTATATAATTTTCTATCCTATGGTCAGGTGATACGGATATTTATTATTTCAATCTGCAATTTAAATATCTACGGGTATATATCATTTCAACTCGCAATCCCAATTCAGAGTAGATGAAAATCGCTTTGGTTTATCATTTCAACCCATAACGATTTTCTCCTATTCTATAAGATCGTTTGGGTATGTATCATTTCAACCCATAGGGAATTCTATACTAACAGGGAACTTACAGGGTGAGAACAAATATGAAAATAATATAACATGTAACAACAGGCATATATCATTTATAATAGATAAAATATAAATAACATACCATGGTGTCAGATGTCATAGGTGAACAGTTATAGATAATGGCATATCATATATATAATAGTTAAATAACTAGCAATAACATATTTCAATTGTCATTTCGAATGAAATCAAATTTAACAAATATAAGAATGTTAATCATGAGTGATTGCTTACCTTTTGAGGCTAAAGAGATAAAAAGATGACACAGACACAACTACACACACGGGACCGCGACCAGCAAGGAATTGCTGCGACAAATTCGATATTGAAATGTAAGTCAAGATGGCACGAGATCGATGAAACAAGTTATTATTACGTATATGTAAATTTTTTAAAGTCAATTTAAAACATATAGTTAAAATAAAATACATACTTATAATATTTAAAATCAATATTATCATAAATCTATATCAACTGACGTATACCCAATCATATATGTATATGTGTGTGTGTGTATCTATGTAGTGAATCCAAATCATAATTATATATATATACTCATCTAAAAACCAAAATATTAATATATACTGTATTCAAATCTATACAGACAACATATATACATACCTATACTGCTGTTGACTTCTGTATACAACTAATATATATATATATATATATATATATATATATATTGATACAAACTGAAAAGGATACACTAGTGAAACCTTATAAACAGCTAACATATTTTATTACCTCCTTAAAACAAAAAAACTACAGCTGACCCATATATATATACTATATATATATATATATATAACAGTAAAATTTACAGCTTGGGTAAAGTTTATATATATATATATCATATGTAAAATATGTCATAAACAAATATATATATATATATATATACGGAAACTTGATATATATATATATTACACGCACATTTTTGAAAATACTTAAGCATTTGCATGTTAATCACCTAACAAAATTACGGGAAGGCTTAAAACCAAAAGTAACAACATGAGTATGACAAGCTTAATATATATACCAATATATAACAGCACCCATTGCATACTTATATAAACTTAAAAAAATTAACATATATATGTATGTATGTACCCAGAATAAAATCTTGTACATATTACATATTTATTTTTATACAAACAATAAAATACATAGTAAACAACTGGTTTACACAACATACATACATATATATATAAACATTGGTATATTATAACTAAATATACAATAAAAAAATAAACGAAACTGTTATATATACTTATACACAATAACATTATTTATATAGAAAACAACTTTGTATGTACATAATATATATACGTATAGAACTAAATATATTATTATATACTATATATATACAACAACCTTTATAAACTTAGGGAAAGGGCAAATGCCGCGGAGTGGAAACGCATGAGAGGAGCACGGTTGAGGGGAGGCAAGGTCGGCGATGTGGAGATGTAAGGCAGAGGTGAGGTGGTCTCGGAAAGGGGAATGGTTCGCCTAAAATGTCTTGGGATGTTTGGCCAGGGTGGTCGGTTGGCTTGCTTCGCGGATGAAGACGAGATGTGGAGCTCAGGGTATGGTCGAAGGTAAAGGCATGGATTTGGGTATTGCGAGCTTGGTGGGGAAGATAAGTGATGGTGATTCTTGGAGGTGTGGCATGCAAGCTGGACAGGGGAAAGGAGGAAAATGTGAACAGTTATGAAAATTGAATATTGAAATATATTATCTCCTTTCTATATTGGCCAGAGGAAAGTGAACGAACTAGAAATGATATTGAATAGTAGGATGACCAAAGGTCAGTCGATTGAAATTTGAAAAATAAATGCTAATGGTTATTGGCCTTTGGACTTCACGGTGGAAAATTGAAAAGGCAAAGGAAACAAAAGTTGAAATTTCGTAATCGATACGCCGATCAAATTTTCGCGATTTTCATCGCGTAACGATCACCGAAATACGAAAATTAAAGTACTACGAGGATCAGCAAGATGAGACGATCAAAACGGCACACAGATATCAGTGATACGACCGAACTATCAAAATTCGGTATTCGGTATCGAAATGCTGCTAAAACGTTGAAAATAAGATAAACAAAGTAATGGCAGTCAAAATTTGACGAAACAAAATATGACATCTCACTCGGAAGTGGATTTACAAATTTATTGTACAAAAATATTCAGGTTTGGAAAACATTTTATTTAAATATTAACTGATTTAAATTTAAATAAATTACACAAGAAAATAAACTTCTATATTATCTAATGAAAATTTACCATTTGCTATGTTTATATAGACATATTGCAAATATCAAATTTTCATTTCCAAATTCATTTATTTAAAATTTCATAAAATTTCAGTTATTTATGTTACTAAAACCATTAAAATTTATGGGTCATGACACTCTCGCCTATTCAAAACTTTTCTTCTCCGAAAAGGAACGAGGTAGGCAAATAGAAACAACCAGGAAGAAAAATAGATTTGAAATATAAAATAAAATAATTAATTTAAAACCATATAAATTTCATTAGTTTTTAAATTGGTTTTATATTCAACTAATTAATTTTAATTCAAGGTATTTCATTCAATTTGATTTGTTTCAATTTATAAATTTCTTCAAAACAAATTTTTTTTGTCTATCTTATTTATTTAATCCATTTATTTCACTTATATTAATTTCACTAAAATTCAATCTTAATTATTTATAAATTCATATTTATCTATTCATTATCTTATTGTTCTATTTATCTCTATTAACATTTTTATAATTATAAATAAAATGTGCAAACATTTGTAATTGAAATCTTCCTTAACATAAAATTTAAGAGTTAAATTTCCGGTTTCACTTCAACCACTTAGAGATAAATGAACATATATTCTATATATCAAATCAAATCTATAATCATAATCATACCTAAGAAATTAAAATCAAATTTATTTTCCAAAACAAAAGTGTAGCAAAGCTACTAAATGGTCTCTCCACTTCAAAACTCGAAAATGAATGCCAATGATGCTGCAGTCATCACCGAAATTATTTTCCAACGACAACGGAGGAGAGTACTTGTAACGACCCTGGATTTGGCCCGTTTATTTTAATAAATGTTTAATCTAATTAAATAAAATGTGAACTGATCATATTAAAATGAATATAGTTTTGGAAATATTTCCATTTGTTTATAATATATATTGGTATTTTGAAAGAAAATGAAATTTGAAAATTTAAAATAAATCTCTTTATGATATTTACCTTATACCGTTAAATTAAAATGCTTTCTTTTGTTAACATTTGATAGGAATATCTACAGATGATAACGTTTAAAATTAAAAATCTAATTCTAGCAATATAAAATATAAATGTAAAATTTGAGTCAAACTTATGTATATAATTTAAATAAAATAAAAATGGAAATAAATATAAAAAAAAGTAAATTTTAAAATAAAAATAAGCACAAAGTATAAAAGTAAAACTGACATACTTATGTATAAAACAAACATGTATATTAAAACTATTCAAACTAGAAGTCAGATAAAACATTGATAGTCAAAATATATAAATGTAAAAGTAAATATAAACAAGAGTTAAATGAAACATTAAGCATAAACAAAATCAAAATATAAAATATAAATATAAATTAGCAAGCACAGTTAAATGAAATCTGACGCATATATGTAAAATATTCAAACTGGAAGCTAACAACAAAACAAATATTTACTTACAAAAGTATTTTCATATATATGATCAGGTGTTACTGTGTAATCATGTGTGCAAAGGAGTCTAATTATCCAAATCAACTACAAAATGTCCTTATTCATATGCAAAAATATTTTGTACAAAGAAAACAAAGTATTCACAACATTTCAATACAAATATCTTCATACATGATATCTTCATTCACAAGCCATGTTGACCTGTAATATATATGTCTGCAAACAAATATCTTTAAACATAGTACACTATAATTATAATATGTAGACTAAGTTAGAAACCAAAGCATTAATTACTACCAACTCAACCTACTATTTGGTCTATGTTAATATTTACAATCTTTACTTTTCTGTAATGAAAGATCTGATTAATATAAAACAAAATAAAGAAACAGCCTAACTAGTTAATACCTGCCTTGAGCTTCATGTTCTTCTCTTATATATATATATATATATATATATATATATATCATGTCCATCTCTTTTGTTGAGTTCGTTCAGTAAACCAGAGAGAATAAAAACATGAAAAAAAGAAGAAAATTCAACTTGAATTCAAACTAAAAACAGTCAATCTCAAGACAGTTTTAGCTCCAGGTTTCAAAGAAAAAAAAACATCAGTGCTTCTTTCTGTTCAAAGGGATTTTCGGTGAGTAAACAGAGTTTTTTTTAAAAGTTTAAGTTAATTAAAATAGTTCATGATTCGTTTGTATATGTTCTATCTTTGGTTATGATCCTGTATATATATATATGATGTTACTCTGCATATTGATCAGGGTTGAGTACTATTTAAATTCAAGTGTTTTCACCTAAATCATTGTAAAGTTTTATTTTTATTTTTATTTTTTTAATCAAACAAGATGCTAAAAAAGCATCAAACAAGATTTTCGAAATAGATTAAACATGATCAGTAAATTTTTCTACTGGAAGCTTGGGTTACAGGTAATCAAGAAAAACATTGATAAATCCAGTTGTTATAGAATTCTAATTCAAGTTGATAACTTGAAGGTCTACTGCAAATGATGATTTTTAATACAAAAATGAAGATTTACAGATTGGTAATTTAGGAGCAGTTAGTAATTGAATAAAATTTGCATTTTTTCAAATTTATGATTAATGAATCAATTTAGAAGGTTGAGATTTAAATGGGAGCAAGTATAAACATTGAGAATGTTGCGAAAATTATCAGATAAATTTTCCATTGAGTAAATTTAAGTAATCAGATCGATTTAGGGTTTCATGTTAAGTTTTTGAACAGGGCAGTAACATGACGAAATTGTCATCTCTGTGTGATCGAGCTTCACGCGAATCAGGAGGGTGGAAGCTGGACGTGTCGTCGTGGCGTGGGTTAATTTTGGGCGTCTTTGGTGATCTCTACGGCGATCGCGAGACGTTTGTTGATTGTCGTGTTTGCAGTTTTTTCTAGCCGTAGGCAAATCTTCGATTCGAAACTCCTATAAGTAAATTGAGTTTAGATTTCGAGATTCGGGGTGATTTCTGAGTTGTGGATAATGTTGGTGGTAGCCGGAGATCGGCTATGCCGCCGTGCACGTGTACGGAGGCGAATCGTGTCAATGCCGTCGTCGAGTTCAACTTACTCGAGTCGCGCACGAGCGAAAATGGAGGAAGCTTCGGGTTTGTTTGTCGAGTTCAAACGTAAGTTCCTGATGCTAATTATACTTAGTTTACAATTTTAACTTACTATAAAAAAAGAGTGAAGAAGAAGTGTTACAGGAAGGGCTCGGGAGATTTTGGTGGGTAACTCGAAGCATTTGTCGAGCAAATCATGAGAAGTCTCGTGTTTGGACAAACTGCAGTTTTGCAGTGATGTAGTAGTTGAGTAAAATTTGGTTTTTTCAATTTGTTTAAACATTGTGAGCTTAGAAAATGTTTAAAGGTTAAGCTAAAATTTTGTTCAAGTTTTAATTATTTTAGTCAAAAGCTTAACGATGTTCTTAACACTTAAATTATTTTAATTAAGAAATTAATTTAGGGTAAGTGTAAAGTTAATTAACTCGTAAGTTTGTAGTTAATAATAAAAAGATTTAAAATTTAAAGAGAACTTTTAAGGGTTAACTACATTGAGTAATTAAAATTAAATGAATTATTTCTAGAAAGTAATTAAGAATAACTACTTTATAATTGTAATTAAGGATTGATAAACTGGTGATTAAGTTATAAAGTAAATTGTAATTTACTACTTAAGTTAATTAATGAATGATTAATAGTTAATTAATCAAATAATTTAATTACGAATTAATAGTTAATCAATTAAGTAATTTAATTAAGAATTAAGGATTTATAATTGATTAATTAAGTATTTAGTAGTTAATAAATAAGTAATTAAGTTTTGTTAATTAATAATTAAGGTTATTAATTAATGAATAAGGAATAGTTAATTAAGTAATTAAAGTTAAATAACTTGATTGAGAAAGTAATTAATTAAATAGTGTGAAATAAAATAATTAATTAATAAAATAATTAAGATTCAATAATTGATTAAGCAATGATCAATTAACTTAAATAATTCGAAAAGAAATAAGTAATTAATTGTAGATTAATTAAAACAGGGTTAAGTGATTAACTCTCAGGTAATTAATTTAAATTGAATTAATTACAAATGAGAATTTAAGATGGTTGCTTATGGATTGTTGTGTAGAATATCTGATTTGTGTTATTTATTTGATGATATTCTATGATGCTCTGTGATATGCTGTGTTATATCCATGACACTTGTATATGTTTTATATGTGATGAATGCTATGTGAATTAAATCATTGAATTTAAACTGTTTAATTAATTAGACAACTTGGCCATTAAACGGCGTTTGGATTTCGATGAGACCGGGATCGGGTGTCATTTATGATTATCCGAAAACCACATCGATCCAAATTAAACGATAGGTCGTGAATTCTGAAATGAAGATCGAGATGGTGTTTTCAGAATGAAAGGGTTATCGTCGTTGCATCTGAGGGTGATTCCAAAACGAGTGTGACGAGATAATGCCTTCGGTTTCGTTCGAACCCGGAACGAACTTGTATGGATTGAATGCTTTCAGCACATCGTCAGGCAGACGATGAGAATTCTAAGAAATATGTCTTGTAAAGGTAATCGCAGCCTCAAGCCCCATCCACCGGGAATGGCTAAAATAGGCGAGGTGCACAAGGTTAGGTGGGTCATGCCCAAGCAGGACGAGATATTCCCCTGTCTAGATATCCCTTTTTATTTCGGCTGTGTGAGCGGTTGCTAGCTACAACCGCGGGGTTTATCTTGTTCGGGACTGTTCAGTAAGGAATGGTTCCAGCCTTGTGTTGTAGGGGGTCGGGAGTGATCCTCGGTACAGTGATCTAGGCCCCATACTGTGACGGGCGGTACCCAAGTAGCCCTGCCATTGTTGGAAATCCATTTTCCCTACGAGACCCTACGGTTTTGATTTGTATTACCCACTTTTGTGGCTAGTAGCTGCAATTTAATAGATGTAACAATTTCGGCTATTTTCTATTTACTTGAAAACCCTAGACACTATTATAATATCACAGGATTTCCTATGAAATGTTTTGGTTAGCGTAAGGTAAAAACTTACCCGTATTTATTTGTGGGGAGTCTTACGTGATACCTTTATTTTCAAATGTTTTTCAAAGTTATACAACTTTAAACCGTTTACTCATACCAGACCCATGTCTGACCCGGTGTTTATATTTTGTTTTTCATAAACTCTTGGGTACTCAAATTTTTATGAGTAGCCAAGTGATAGGTTTTGGATTTTGATTTCTGGCGGAGCTTGGAGCAAGAGTTCCAGACGTATGTAGATATCAATCTAGTTCCGCTGTGTTAGTAGTTGATGTATGATGTACCACTGATGTATGTAGTGATAGATGTATATATGACTGTCATGTATATTATGTTATATAACTCTGATATATGTAAAACTATGTAATAGTTATGTGATATATTATATTTTGTTCCGTTCTGCTGTGAGATTCTGGTGATGTTGTTCTTTCTTTTCTATTCTTTTCTATTTCTATCCCTTTCTTTCTTATTGATGATACGTCTTTCTGGTAGTAGAAGGGCGGGTCGTCGCAGTTGGTATCAGAGCTTAGGTTGGTGATAACCTTGGCTCTGGTAGGAATTACTCATAGAATAGAGTCTGTAGTACTCTAAAATGAGTTTGAGTGTACTAATAGGTATGAGCGCGTATTTGTTAGTGAATATAAAATTGTTTTTATATTGTGTTGACTTATCTGTTGAGTATTCATGAATTCTGGTCGATGTGTGGGACGCCATTTCATCGATAGGGATTTCTAAAGTCTTAAACATGGTAAACCGACACAGTATTGTTTTCTAAGTGGGTAAATGAAATAATTTTACCCAAAATTATATTTTGACAGAAAAGAAATATTTTTCTGAAATTATTATACATATATTTAGATGTTTAATTGTTAATACTACAATCCAATAAAAATTAAAAAAAAATTGAGTGGTTTATAACCAAATAAAAATTGTCTATGTATGGTTTAAATAAAAGGGAATATAACTAAAATTTGATTAAACAAGAATTTAAGTCCCGAAAATTTGAAAGGTGTTTAAATGAATTTAAATGAAAGGATTTGGGAATTTAAAATCTTGGGAATGTTTGAAATGTTTTTCCAAAGATTTGAAGGCAATAATGGAGTACTGTTTTGGAAAATATTGTTGAATGGAAATTGTTTTGGGAGGAATTTGTGGAAGTAAGGAAGCACTGTACTCACTTCGGTCGCTGGAAAATAATCCTGATGATGATGGCCACATCATCAGTATTCGTTTTCGAGTTTCTAAAGTGATGGATTGCTACCAAGATAGTTGGTCATGGTATTGTTTGAGGCTTGTTCGGTATACAAGTTGTTTTAGAAATTTCAAAAGGAAAATTTGTTTTGGTGAAAACTAGTGTTGGAATTTGGAGATTTGATTTGGCATACCAAGTGGGTATGTGTAGTTATCATTTCAAAATGGTTTTGGAAATGAAAACCGGGCAATTGAATTCTAAGAAATTCTATTTAAATAATGTGAAAAGTTTAAATGAATCAACTATGGAACTTATAAAGTAAAGTTGATATGAATAAGAAGAAATTGGGAATTCTAATCCAGGAATTAAAATTTAACTTAAGTAAATGAAAGTGAAGAAAATATATTTGAATTTAACTTTAGATAAGTTAAATAAAATTGAAATTGAATTAAATTGGATATAAAATTGGAAGGTAAAATGATTGTAATTGTGAAATGAAAATGTATGCCTTAAAATAGTGAGTGTTATATATATAATCCGAAATTATGGTTATAAGATGAAATGACTCAAATGAATGATATATGCTTTTAAGTAAATAAATAAATGTAAACCAAGTAAGTATTAAATTTAATTAAAATAAAATTGGAGTGAGTTGTAAACAAATCTAATTCAAGCATAAAATTGAATGGCCTAAATTCAATAATAATTTGTTAATGTAAATTAAAATTTAAGAATGGATAAAAGAATAAACTAATCGAATAAATTAGTAAATAGTTGGGATTTGATTAAAGGGAAATCAAATCAAAGATTTAAATGGAAGTTGGTGGAATAGAATAAACTTAAGTTATTGGGTGGAACAGTTTGAAGAAAATAAATGACTTAAGTAAATTGTGAGATGGTTATTTAAAATATTTGTTGTCGAGTTTAATAAAATGTTTGGGATCAAATTTTTTTGAAATGAAAGAAAATGCAATAAAAAGACTGTGAATAAATTAAAATGGGATGGAATCAAGTGTAAATTGAGTTGGAGTCAATTTAAAATTGTTACAAAGCTTAAGTAATTATTTATTCATAATAATATTGTCGAATTGCATAAGAAAATGGGTCGTTCGAAGTAAGCGAGATTAGATAAAATTCTATGAATTATTAGAAGCGAACTAGGATGATTTTGAAATCAATTGGAATGAAAATGAGTTTGTTTTGCTTAGATGAATTATATATAAGCGAGTAAGTTATAAATCACTTAAACTGAAGGGAATGGTTTGATAATTGGTTGGAAGTAATTGTAATAAGTGTCGAAACCTTACATATGTGCTTATGAATTTTTTTTAGCAACAATACGATTTCAAATTGAAGATAGAAATAAATTAGTGGATGAAACTAATTTAAAATAATGATAGCAATCGGTTATAAATGGAAGATAGTCAATAAAATTCAATATTTAGAGTTGAAGAAAAATTGAATTCACATGGAATTGGAAATTCAGATTTAAATAAGAGGATATAAAGGCTAAAGTAGTAGAGTGATAATATAAGAGTATGTATATGCTTATATTAAACTTAAGAAATGAATGGTGAAATTCTTAAGTAAATTTGATATTGAGAAAATTATTCCAAGTGGATAGAAATCAAAATAATGTGAATAAAAGAAAATTGATATAGTTGATAATCAATAGATATAAATGCGTAGGATATACGTATATTATTTTATTCGCGTAACAATTTGATCCAGATTCGAGCATAGAATTTCGAGATAGTTATATCGATCCGAGTTAGGATTTTTCACCCGATTTTCGACGACGAACCATGGATATGGATTTCGATTGATTCTGGAAATTCTCTATCATAGTTGTGGCTATGCAAGGAAAATGACAGTTTCTGATCAAGAAACCAGATCTGAGTCCGCACTAGGAAGTCGGGTGGACGATACTAGTTCAGAAGTGAAATTGTGTGATCGAGCGAGCGATCGAATTTAATACTGCGTACGAATGGTATATGTACATCATACGGCCTTGAATGAATAGATATTAAAATTCTGTAAAGAAGTCAATAAAATTGGGAAAGAGTTAGTACTGTAGCTTTCAGAATTGAATTGCCAGGACGGATGTTTGGAATTTATAATGTATTCCATGTATCCCATCTAAGGAAATTTGTTCATGATCCATCAATAGTTGTAGAACCAGTAGTTTAGTAAGATTTGGAGAACAACCCGGATGTGACTGTGGTCAGGAATCCAGTTCGGATTGTTGGTTAAGATGAGAGGAAACTCAAGAGTTAGATAGTGAAGCTCGTCGAAGTGCAGTGGAGTGAGGATACCTGAGTTTGCTCATGGGAAACTCTGGACAATTTTAGGAAAGCTTATCCGGATTTGTGTTCGGATAACAAGTGATGTTTGTTAGGATAGACTGTTGGTTGTGTGTTAATATATGAATGATATCTATGTTTGAATGGTTGATATTACAGCTTTTAAATTATCTTTGTTTTAAATTTCGGGGACGAAATTCTTTTAAGGGGGAGGAATGTAACGACCCTGGATTTTGGCCCCGTTTATTTTAATAAATGTTTAATCTAATTAAACAAAATGTGAACTGATCGTATTAAAATGAATATAATTTTGGAAATATTGCCATTTGTTTATAATATATATTGATATTTTGAAAGAAAATGAAATTTGAAAATTTAAAATAAATCTCTTTATAATATTTATCTTATACCATTAAATTAAAATGCTTTCTTTTGTTAACATTTGATAGGAATATCTATAGATGATAATGTTTAAATAAAAAATCTAATTCTAGCAATATAAAATATAAATGTAAAATATGAGTCAAACTTATGTATATAATTTAAATAAAATACAAATGGAAATAAATATAAAAAAATAATTAAATTTTAATATAAAAATAAGCACAAAGTATAAAAGTAAAACCGACACACTTATGTATAAAACAAACATGTATATTAAAACTATTCAAACTAGAAGTCAGATAAAACATTGATAGTCAAAATATATAAATGTAAATGTAAATATAAACAAGAGTTAAATGAAACACTAAGCATAAAACAAAATAATCAAAATATAAAATATAAATATAAATTAGTAAGCAAATTTAAATGAAATCTGACACATATATGTAAAATATTCAAACTGGAAGCTAATAACAAAATAAATATTCACTTACAAAAGTATTTTCATATATATATGATCAGGTGTTACTGTGTAATCATGTGTGCAAAGGAGTCTAATTATCCAAATCAACTACAAAATGTCCTTATTCATATGCAAAAATATTTTGTACAGAGGAAACAAAGTATTCACAACATTTCAATACAAATATCTTTATACATGATATCTTCATTCACAAGCCATGTTGACATGCAATATATATGTCTGCAAACAAATATCTTTAAACATAGTACACTATAATTATAATATGTAGACTAAGTTAGAAACCAAAGCATTAATTACTATCAACTCAGCCTACTATTTGGTCTATGTTAATATTTACAAATCTTTACTTTTCTGTAATGAAAGATTTGATTAACATAAAACAAAATAAAGAAACAGCCAAACTAGTTAATACCTGCCTTGAGCTTCATGTTCTTCTCTTATATATATATCATGTCCATCTCTTTTGTTGAGTTTGTTCGGTAAACCATGGTAAACCAGAGAGCATAAAAACAAGAAAAAAAGAAGAAAATTCAACTTGAATTCAAACTAATAACAGTCAATCTCGAGACAGTTTTAGCTCCAGGTTTCAAAGAGAAAAAACCATCAGTGCTTCTTTCTGTTCAAAGGGATTTTCGGTGAGTAAACAAAGTTTTTTTTTTAAAGTTTAAGTTAATTAAAATAGCTCATGATTCGTTTGTATATGTTCTATCTTTGGTTATGATCCTGTATATATATATATATATATATATATATATATATATATATTGTTACTCTGCATATTGATCAGGGTTGAGTACTATTTAAATTCAAGTGTTTTCATCTAAATCATTGTAAAGTTTTTTTTTAATCAAACAAGATGCTAACAAACATCAAACAAGATTTTCGAAATAGATTAAACATGATTAGTAAATATTTCTACTGGAAGCTTGGGTTACAGATAATCAAGAAAAACATTGATAAATCCAGTTGTTATAGAATTCTAATTCAAGTTGATAACTTGAAGGTCTACTGCAAATGATGATTTTTAATACAAAAATGAAGATTTACAGATTAGTAATTTAGGAGAAGTTAGTAATTGAATAAAATTTGCATTTTTACAAATTTAAGATTAATGAATCAATTTAAAAGGTTGAGATTTAAATGGGAGCAAGTGTAAACATTGAGAATGTTGCAAAAATTGTCAGATAAATTTTCCATTGAGTAGATTTAAGTAATCAGATCGATTTAGGGTTTCATGTTAAGTTTTTGAACAGGGCAGTAATGTGACGAAATTGTCATTTCTGTATGATCAAGCTTTACGCGAATCAGGAGGTTGGAAGCTGGATGTGTCGTCGTGGCATGGGTTAATTTTGGACGTCTCTGGTGATCTCTACGGCGATCGCGAGACGTTTGTTGATGGTCGTGTTTACAGTTTTTTTCTAGCTGCAGGCAAATCTTCGATTCGAAACTCCTGTAAGTAAATTGAGTTTAGATTTCGAGATTCGGGGTGATTTCTGAGTTGTGGATGATGTTGGTGGTAGCCGAAGATCGGCCATGCCGCCATGCACGTGTACGGCGGCGAATCGTGTCAATGCCATCGTCGAGTTCAACTGACTCGAGTCGTGCTCGAGCGAAAATGGAGGAAGCTTCGGGTTTGTTTGTCGAGTTCAAACGTAAGTTTCCTAATGCTAATTATACTTAGTTTACAATTTTAACTTACTATAAAAAAAAGAGTGAAGAAGAAGTGTTACAGTAAGGGCTCGAGAGATTTTGGTTGCTAACTCGAAGCATTTGTCGAGCAAATCATGGGAAGTCTAGGGTTTGGACAAACTGCTGTTTTGCAGTGATGTAGTAGTTGAGTAAAATTTGGTTTTTTTTCAATTTGTTTAAACATTGTGAGTTAGAAAATGTTTAAAGGTTACGCTAAAATTTTGTTCAAGTTTTAATTATTTTAGTCAAAAGCTTAACGATGTTCTTAACACTTAAATTATTTTAATTAAGAAATTAATTCAGGCTAAGTGTAAAGTTAATTAACTCGTAAGTTTGTAGTTAATAATAAAATGATTTAAAATTTAAAGAGAACTTTTAAGGGTTAACTACACTGAGTAATTAAAATTAAATGAATTATTTCTAGAAAGTAATTAAGAATAACTACTTTATAATTGTAATTAAGGATTGATAAACCAGTGATTAAGTTATAAAGTAAATTTTAATTAACTACTTAAGTTAATTAATGAATGATTAATAGTTAATTAATCAAATAATTTAATTATGAATTAATAGTTAATCAATTAAGTAATTTAATTAAGAATTAAGGATTTATAATTGATTAATTAAGTATTTAGTAGTTAATAAATAAGTAATTAAGTTTTTTTTAATTAATAATTAAGGTTATTAATTAATGAATAAGGAATAGTTAATTAAGTAATTAAAGTTAAATAATTTGATTAAGAAATTAATTAATTAAATAATGTGAAATAAATAAATAATTAATTAAATAATTAAGATTCAATAATAGATTAAGCAATGACCAATTAACTTAAACAATTTGAAAAGAAATAAGTAATTAATTGTTGATTAATTAAAACAGGGTTAAGTGATTAACTCTCAGGTAATTAATTTAAATTGAATTAATTACAAATGAGAATTTAAGATGATTGCTTATGGATTGTTGTGTACAATATCTGATTTGTGTTATTTATTTGATGATATTCTGTGATAAGATGTGTTATATCCATGACACTTGTATATGTTTTATATGTGATGAATGCTATGTGAATTAAATCATTGAATTTAAACTGTTTAATTTAATTAGACAACTTGGCCTTTAAAATGGAATTTGGATTTCAATGAGACCGGGATCGGGTGTCATTTATGATTATCCGAAAACCACATCGATCCAAATTAAACGATAGGTCGTGAATTCTGAAATAAAGATCGAGATGGTGTTTTCTGAATGAAAGGGTTATCGTCGTTGACTCTGAGGGTGATTCCAAAAGAGGTGTGACGAGACAATGCCTTCGGTTTCATTCGAACCCGGAACGAACTTGTATGGATTGAATGCTTTCAGCACATCGTCAGGCTGACGATGAGCATTCTAAGAAATATGTCTGGTAAAGGTAATCGCAGCCTCAAGCCTCATCCACTGGGAATGGCTAAAACAGGGGAGGTGCAGCAAGGTTAGGTGGGTCATGCCCAAGCAGGATGAGATATTCCCCTGTCTAGATGTCCCTTTTTATTTCGGCTATGTGGGCGGTTGCTAGCTACAACCGCGGGGTTTATCTTGTTCGGGACTGTTCAGGAAGGAATGGTTCTGGCCTTGTGTTGTAGGGGGTCGGGAGTGATCCTCGGTACGGTGATCTAGGCCCCATACTGTGACGGGCGGTACCCCGGTAGCCCTGCCATTGTTGGAAATCTATTTTCCCTACGAGACCCTACGGTTTTGATTTGTATTACCCACTTTTGTGGCTAGTAGCTGGAAATTAATAGATGTAACAATTTCGGCTATTTTCTATTTACTTTAAAACCCTAGACACTATTATAATATCACTGGATTTCCTATGAAATGTTTTGGTTAGCATAAGGTAAGAACTTACCCGTATTTATTTGTGGAGAGTCTTACGTGATACCTTTATTTTCAAATGTTTTTCAAAGTTAAACAACTTTAAACCGTTTACTCATACCAGACCCATGTCTAACCTGGAGTTTATATTTTGTTTTTCATAAACTCTTGGGTACTCAAATTTTTATGAGTAGCCAAGTGATAGGTTTTGGATTTTGATTTCTGGAGGAGCTTGGAGCAGGAGTTCCAGACATATGTAGATATCTATCTAGTTCCGCTGTGTCAGTAGTTGATGTATGATGTGCCACTGATGTATGTAGTGACAGATGTATATATGACTGTCATGTATATTATGTTATATAACTCTGATATATGTAAAACTATGTAATAGTTATGTGATATATTATATTTTGTTCCGTTCCGCTGTGAGATTTTGGTGATGTTGTTCTTTCTTCTCTATTCTTTTCTATTTCTATCCCTTTCTTTCTTATTGATGATACGTCTTTCTGGTAGTAGAAGGGCGGGTCGTCACAGTACTGATTTAAAACTTTTTAAAATTATTTGGAAATGATTTTAATTCAAAATACTTTAAAATAATATACCCTAAAATTTAAAACCAAATTTTCTAAGATACCGAAAATTAAATTCTTAAACCCTTGATTTAAAGTTATTTTAGTTCAAAATAAATTTATAAACCATATTTATATTTTCATTCATTTATATTATGTGACAAAAGTCAATGGTTTGCAAAACCATAAATGGAAATCAAATATTATTATATCTAACAACCATTTCAATTAACTATTAAATTTCAGAAAATTTATACTTATATATATAATATAATCATACAAAATTTATTTTTATTTACCAAACTTGAAAATAATATTGTGTCAGTTTGCTCTGTTCAAATGTTTTGGATTTCCTATCGATAGCGTTGATCAGATGAATCAATCGATACCCCAAATCAACCTTAACAATTCAAACAACGCACTATATAAAATATTTTTATATTAATACAAATACATTCCCTGACTCTAAGATTCCAGAATGGATTAAAATAGGGATAGAGATTCAAATTAGTGGAACTCAAATCAAAGAGAATTCTTGCTAAGAAGATAGGCTTGAATGTGAGATAAATAATTAAATTTCAAAATAGGAAGATGGATATACAGTAACGACCTAATTTTTCGACTTTCGAAAGTCGACATCAATACGTCCACTGTATCAAATGTGAGCCATCGAATGCCGAAAAACCGAACCGTTAGGGTTAAAGAAGAAGAAGATAGAAGAAAAAACAGAAACAATAACAGAATCTCACATTTTGCAGTGGAACAATATATAATAGATAAATGAATATTCTTTAAAACAAAGAACTATATCGGTTTATACATACATCATCAGAGTTTACAACAACATAATACAATACTGGCACTTATTATAACTTGCTTATATAGAAATTTAATTTAAATACAACCCATACACAGCAGATAGTACATAGTATAAGTGATACGTCTCGCTATCCAGATTTCTCCTAATCTCCACAGCATACTTTTCTGAATTCGCTCTTGAATAACTGATAACCTGACTCTAGGCGGCCCTTGTGAAAAACTATGGGCATCCAGAGTTTAGAAAGGGAACAATAAACTCTAGGTCAGTCATGGGACTGATATGAGATCTTAAAAATAGTTATTTTCACAAAGAACGGAAAAGAAATCCACTATTCTTTTGAAAAATGAAACTACCATAAGGTCTCCCGCCACACACACAATGCAAGCGCACAATTGGAGGATATTTCTCCTTATGATAGTCAAACATGCTTGATACACAAAATTCTTTTTAATATTATTATTAGGGCATAGTGTAGAAAATATTTTGAAAGTATAATATAAATCTTAGCCAGCATACCAACATTATGGTATACCTACTATAGCTACCAATTAAACGGCGGGTCACCACCATCAGTAAAAGGCAGGTTATATAACTAAAACCGTACAAGCCGCGTATTGTTTCTTTGGATTTCCAACAAATGGTTAGGCTAAGGAACATCCTATGCCACATGGGTACGCCTTTAGAGGGATGCCCCCGAGAACCTAATCAGATCTCTACCAACACAAGGCCAGGTTACCTCTGTAACTAGGTAACTACTGACATGAGTATGTCATCTCCCGGCCGTTACCGACCTTTATCCGAGGATCCTCAACACCAATAACCACAAAGTAATAAATTTGCAGCAACCACAAAGGTTAAATATCTGGACTGTATACCATGATACCACCCTTTTCCCAAAGGAAATGGACATACCCTAAGGGGCACTACCCTCAATAACCTTGCCGCATCCTTCCTGTTTCGACCATTTACGGGTTGTGTGGTCCGACGAAGTCTCGTCCATAAAGCTACGCTTTTCACAAAAGCCATGCTTCGATCAACAAATGATCATCAACACTTCGCATGCCACATTACCAAATTGGGAATGTATCACTAGTAACCATCAAATACATAATTTCTGAGCTCGTACATCTCAGAAAAGGGTGTTAAGCTAAGAGAATAAATTCTCCGCCACCAACAGAAATGTATTTGATAAAAACCAGCTTTACATCTCAAAGTGTAACGTCAAGCACACATCCATACAAGTCCGTCCCAGGTTCGAACGGAACCGAATGCACTTCAAAGAAGCCCTTGCAAATCCGGGTATTCACTAATCACGTCCGGAATCTCCATCATAAAGGGTGATAAAATCTCTATACCGGAGTAACTCGGTGCAGAGACATTCGACAGGTAATTCTTTCATTTTCGAAAATACCCGGTCTTCAACACCATCTTCAAATTCCATCTCATTTCGTCGAATCAATATTCGAAATGGGTTTAATGACACAAAGTCCTCTTCCGGCTAATCCGAATAATGAGCGCTTATTTTAAAAATAAGTGTTACATTCAGATTTCAATTAAATCACAACAAAATTCCACTTTGATCTTTTAAACAAAAGATCCATCACAAAGATTCAATGTGGTTTTCGGATAACCGTTTGGAATCCTACCCCCGGTCGTATCGAAATTCAAATGCCATTTAAAGGCCAATATTGATAGTTGGTTATCTAACTATCAATCAATATTCACAAAAATCACAAAGATTTAAATAATTTTCCCCCCAATTATTTACTTTCAAAATATCTTCGCAAGATATATTTTCACACTTTAACCCTTTTGAAAACAAATTTCAAGTCACTTTCCTCACGCGGAATATATATTCAAAATATTTATTCATTTCCACTAAAAATTTGTCTAGTTCAAATACTTAAAATAATTTAAATCACTCATCTAAAAATATATACTTGGAAAATTTTTAAAATAAAAACAATTTTTAAAACACTTTGTTTAAAACATTAGTTATGAAATTTTATACCCATATCTCATATTAATCTTAAGCCCAAAATAAATTTTAAAATAAAATTATTAGATAGAGTTTAACTATTTAAATAACCATTTTCTAAATCAAATATCAATTAAATCTTTAAAATAATCACTTATATAATCAACTTAATAATATTTACTTAAAGATTTAAAAACAATTTCCGAAAATAATTTCCCCAATAATATTCTTTTTAAAACCAGTTCTAGAACTTTTAAATTATATTTTAAAAGCTACTTTGAAACCATACTCGACTTTCCAGGGAAAATATACTTTCCATTCTAAAATGGTTCATTTAAATCAATAAATAAATTCTTCTTGATTTATTTTAAATTTACATTCCAAATCCGTAAATTTCTTTCCACACTTATAAAATAAACCAATATTTATTTTCAAAACAGATTTCCCTTTCCCTTATAAATTCCCATTGTGAATTTGAATTTCCAAATATCCACTGACATACGATTTTAAAAATCGATTTCCAAATATTTACTTTCAAACACCATATCAATTTCCAAATTTATTTCAAACACCAAATCAAATTCCAAATTTATTTCTAAATTTATTTCTAAATTTATTTCCTTTTAAAATTAATTCCTTTGTCTCTTCCAAACTATTTAAAATCCAAATTTTAAATAATTTCTTCAACTATTAAACAATATTACTTAAAATCCCTTTATTAAAATCTTTTACCATATTTTGGAATTAAGTCGATAGAATTACAAAAATCAATCTTTTCTCTTTTCAAATTCCTTCTTTAAAATTTATTAAATTCTCAAAAATTAATTTACTTAAAAGTTTCTACTTTAATTTCCAAAAATCCAATTGTAAATTTTATGGTATCCTATGATACCAAAAATATATTCGGCCAAACCATAGCCTTCGACAATTTCAATCACAAATATAACCATACACAGATTATAAATAATCACATCACAACATATGAATTGAATTCAACAATGTGAGGAATCTAGTTGGATCCCTCCAACATGTTTCCCTGCATCCATAGATGTTAGCACAACAATTAAATACCAATTCCCCTTCGAGGTGGAATATCGCGGTATATGAGATTATATAATATCATCCGCTATTATGCGGTGCATAGGGTCCCATCCGCTATATAATGCGGGAAATCAATCACTCCAAATATATATATATATATATATATATATATATATATATATATATATATACACACACACACACACACACTACCACATCCAAACAGTCAATCAATAACTGAAATTCCAATTTTAATTTGAGTAAGAAGATCTCACCTTTGATTTTAATTTGCAGTCTGTTTCCATCTTGACTTGTTTCCCCATGATATTAGACCATGTATAAATATTTATAAAATTTATTAATACTCGAAGTAATCGAACAATTTATTCCCTTTTTAATTAATTAGTTAACACTTTAATTTTAACTAAATAATTTCTTTTTTTTAAACCCTTTCAGCAACTAAAATAATTAAATAGGTCACAATAAAATAAACTAGTAGGTTTTTAAAAAAAATGTGTATATGCATTTTTATTTTGAAACTACATATATACTTATAGAAATAATTTATAGATTTCAAAAATCCAATTTTATATAAACTTTCAACATTCTAAAAATTCTTATATTTTTTTCAGCATACATATTTATTAAATCAAAAAGAAAATAAAACTCTTTCTAAAATATATTAAAAACAGAAACGGTTATAAACTTACTGTAATAAATCTTTTCTGTTAATATCCAAAAATAGTCCTTTTCTCTACTGTTCATATATATATATATATATATATATATAAGTTTGAAAAATCTGTATACATATTTCACTGTATAAGTATATATATTTTTCCTTGATCTAGATATATATATATATAATTAAATTTAAAACAACAGTTTAAAACCTTACTGCTATCGAGCAACTCGGGCTAGACCACCAATTTCCAACAGCCTCCTCCGTGACATCAACCGATGCTCGAGCACCATGCAAACCCGCGACCACCAACGATTCACGTCGTGCCTAAAACAAGATGCGACAGCCACCGAAACCCGATTTCTCTATCCCACGACTTCACGTGTCTCCAAGCCGTCTCGCGACCACCGCATCATGAAGCCCTAGCCGTCGTCGCCTCCCTTTGCTCGTGCTCAAGTACCCTAGATTGCACTCGTCTACTATTCGATTCGAACAGAAATCGTTCGAGGAAGTTAGGGATGAATTCACGATTTGAAAAGCGTTCGATTGGAAATAAAGGGTTTGGCTTGATTCCGAAAAGGAGCCGCCATTTTTTTATTTCTCGTTTTTATTAAGCGAAGAGGATTTCGACTTAATTACAAAGCTCGCCATTGATTATTTTGAATGATGGGTGTATTCCTTTTAAATTTTCTTTTGATTTAGCATGGCTAAGATTTTAAAAGAAAGAAAGAGACTCGTGTATAGAAGGAAGGACGCGTGTAATAATTCCTTATACGTGTCTACACAGGCCTGAATAATGTTCCTGAGGTTTCTAAGTCACAAAATATTTTATATTTAAATATCAAATTTAAATTATCCTAAAATCATAATTTAAAATTTCGATCTCCTATCGAGGGGTGCCGCTAGGCGTTTATAAGGTGATACCCCTATTCTGAACACAATGGAAAAGGTTTGAGTCCAAATTCGATCGTACGAAGAAGATAGCTATTTGGGCCAAACTATTAAATTAAATTTCAATATAAATTTCAGCGTGTTTACTAATCGTACGGCCAAACGATCGCTCCAAACACTACGAAAATTGAAATCCAATAATAATACAATATAACGGATCCAAAAGAACTAGTTCCATCGAATTCCGAGACTGTGCCTCGGAAGTCTATTTTTAAAAATCGATTTTAAACAATATAAATTCAAAACTGAACAAAGCATTTCAAAATCCAATTCTGAAGCTTCCATTATCTTCAGTATTATCAATATGAATTTTCTAAGCCTTTAAATTATTTTTAATCAGCTTAAAAATCAATATTCAATATTTTACCCAAATTTCAATAATTAAATTTAATAATTTAATTTCCAAATAAACAAATATTCTTGAATTTCAAGTTAAACCAGCTTTCAAATATTTAAAACTCAATTAATTTTTTTGATTTTAAACGTTAAAAATTCTGGGTCGTCACATTTTTCCTTCCTTAGAAGAATTTCGTCCCGAAATTACTAGATAAGAAGAATGATTCTTAACCCGTTCATTATTTTTCCAATCCAAATAGTTTTATCAACTTGCCATAACAAATCTTTTTATTAAAGACCATTATTACTTCAACTAACTTTCCAAAATCTTCCATAGTTTTCAAACAGCGTTATTTTCTCGTCAATTCAAATTTAAATTCAAATCTAAATTTTAAATTTTCAAAATTTTCTCAAAATTTTTCTAACTCCCTAAATTTTTGAAAAAATTCGTCATCGTCTCCTTTGTGTGGCTAGCTCGATACGACTATAAAATGCCACAACGGGCCCCTCAGATTTCAAAAGAAAAGAAAAAGCCAAGTGGCCAGACAAGAAAATCATCAAATTTCATACAGAAATTCAAATACATACCTTTTTGTCGAGCAAATTTAATTATCTTCTGATATCAAATTCCAATTTATATTTTGCCTTTAACACGCCTGTATATCCTGCTTATCATTTTGCACATTCCATTACAAAAGTTTCCGTATTAATTTTTATTCAAGTCCGTACGATATACTTACATCATTCATACGCAATATCAAATTCGATCGCCCACTCGATCACACAATTTCATTTCCGAATTAGTATCGTCCACCCGACTTCCTAGTGCGGACTCAAAATTGGTTTCTTGATCAGAAACCGTCATTCTCCTTGCATTGCCGTCAACTATGATAGAAAATTTGCAGAGTCAACCAAATATCCATATCCAGGGTTCACCGTTGAAAATCAGTGAAAAATTTCAACTCGTATCGATATAACTATCTCGAAATTCTATGCTCGAATTCTGGATAAATCGTTATGCGAATAATATACGTATATCCCACGTACTTATTCTATTGATTATTAGCTGTATCAATTTTCTTTTTTTATTCATGTTTACCATTTCACAATTTCTAGTTTAATCTTCACTCAATTATTAACTTTGAATATTTCCAATATCAAATTTACTTAAGAATTACACCATTCGTTTTCTTAAGTTCAATATAAATATTGTATATACTTCCTATATTTATTTTCAATTTGCCACTTCGATTAATATCTACTTGTATTTAAACTGGATTTCCTATTCCATATGAATTCAATTTATTTCAAACCATATTTATTTTGTCATTTCAATTCGTTTCAGTTAGTAATTTTATTTCAATTTCATTTACTTGCATTTCAATTTCATTTGAAACCATATCATTGTATTATTTGACTTAAATTTTCAATCTCAATTCTTTTATTCAATTTTCATCTTTACTTCCACTTGTATTAAATTTTCCTTCCAACTTATTTTGTTTCCACATTTACTTTTATCTAACTTCTCTTTAAGTTAGATTTTATTTTAACAACTTCAAACTTTACAAGTCATCAAACATAATGATATTTCATAAATATTTTATATAGGATTCCAGAGTCTTTCCATCTTTTCAAAACTTTTTTTTTTTTGAAATCAATTCAAATTATCTTTTGAATTTCCAAAACCAACTTCAGTTTTCCAAATAACTTTAATTTTTAAATAATTTGGCAGCAATTCCTCTCTTGTAAACTCGAAAATGAACACCGATGATGTCGCGATCATCATCGGAATTATTTTCCAGTGACCGAAAAGAGTTTAGTGCTTTTATCCCTTCAAAAACATTTTTCCAAACCTTTGAAAACCATTCCCAAACTCCAAAGGAATTTAATCTTTTCTAAATTTTAAAATTTTCAAATCCTTTCAAAAATTTTCAAATATTTCTTGAATTCTATTTCAAATTATAAATCACATTTACAAATTATATTTACAAATCCCATTTGTATATGAATTTATTTCTTAACCTTTGGTTCTGTTTTCAATTTCTTATTCAATAATCAATGATAATAATTTAATATTATCTCTTCCAAACAATCAAGCAACGATATACAATAATAATTTATGGAAAATAATTTCTTTTCTATACAAAAATATTTTGGGTAAAATTATCTCGTTCATCCGAATTTAAAACAATACCGTGTTGGTTTATCTTGTTTAGGAGTCTAGAAACCCTTATCGATATAATTGGCCCAACTGCACCGACCAGAATCTATGAACAATCAATTGATAAGTCAACACAATATAAAACAATTTTATATTCACTAACAAATACACGCTCATATCTATTATTACACTCAAACTCATTCTAGAGTATTACTAACTCCATCTCTAATGAGTAATTTCCCCATCAGAGCCAAGCTTATCGCTTAACCAAATGCTTCGATACTAATCAGTAACGACCCAATTTTTCGACTTTCGAAAGTCGACATCAATCGTCCACTGTATCAAATGTTGAACCATTGAATGCCGGAAAACCGAACCGTTAGGGTTAAAGAAGAAGAAGATAGAAGAAGAAACAGAAGCTATAACAGAATCTTACATTTCGTAAAGGAATAATATATAATAGATAAATGAATAATCTTTAAAACAAAGAACTATATCGGTTTATACATACATCATCAGAGTTTACAACAACAATATAACATTGGCAGTTATTATAACTTACTCATATAGAAATTGAATTACAATACAACTCATACGCAGCGCATAGTACATAGTATAAGTGATACGTCTCGCCATCCAGCTTGCTCCTGATCTCTACAGCATACTTTTCTGACTTCACTCCAGAATAATTGATACCTGACTCTAGGCTGCCCATGTGGAAAATTGTGGGCACCTAGAGTTTAGAAAGTGAACAATAAACTCCAGGTCAGTCATGGGACTGGTGTGAGATCTTAAAAACAGTTATTTTCACAAAGAAAGGAAAAGAAATCCGCTATGCTTTTGGAAAATGAAACAACCATAAGGCCTCCCGCCACACATAGAATGCAAGCACACAATTGGAGGAGATATCTTCTTATGATATTCAAACATGCTTGACACGCAAAATTCTTTTTAATATTATTATTAATGCATAGTGTAGAAAACATTTCGAATGTGTAATATAAATCTTAGCCAGCATACCACCATTATGGTATACCTACTATAGCTATCAATTAAACGGCGGGTTACTAAAAAAGGCAGATTATACAACTAAAACCGTACAAAGCGCGTATTGTTTCTTTGGATTTCCAACAAATGGTCGGGCTAAAGAACTTCTTATGCCACATGGGTACGCCTCCGGAGGGATGCCCCGAGAACCTAACTGGATCTCTGCCAACACAAGGCTGGGTTACCTCTGTATCTAGGTAACTACTGACACAAGTATGCCATCCCCCGGTTGTTACCGACCTTTATCCAAGGATCCGCAACAGCAACAACCACAAAGTAATAAATTTGCAGCAACCTCATAGATTAAATATCCGGGCTCTATACCATGATACCACCCTTTTCCAGAAGGAAATGGACATACCCTAAGGGACGCTACCCCCAATAACCTTGTCGCATCCTTCCTGTTTCGACCATTTCCGGGTTGTGAGGTCCGACGAAGTCTCGTCCGCAAAGCTATGCTTTTCACAAAATCCATGCTTCGATCAACAAATTATCAGCAACACTTCGCATGTCACATTACCAAATTAGGAATGTACCACGAGTAACCATCAACTACATAACCTCTATACTCGTACGTCTCAGAGAAGGGTGTTAAGCTAAGAGAATAAATTCTCCGCCACAAAAAGAAATGTATTTGATAGAAACCAGCTTTACATCTCAAAGTGTAACGCTAGACACACATCCATACAAGTCCGTCCCGGGTTCAAACGGAATCGAAGGCATTTCAAAGAAGCCCTTGCAAATCCGGATGTTCACTAATCACGTCCGGAATTCCCATCACAAAGGGTGATAAAATCTCTATACCGGAGCAACTCGGTGCAGAGACATTCGACAGGTAATCCTTTCGTTTACGAAAATACCGGTCTTCAACACCATCTTCAAATGCAATCCCATTTCGTCTATCATTATTCAGAATGGGTTTCATGACACAAAGTCCTCTCCTTGCTGATTCGAATAACGAGCGCTTATTTTAAAAATAAGTGTTACATTCATATTTCAATTAAATCACAACAAATTTCCACTTTGATATTTTGGACAAAAGATCCAACACAAAGATTCGATGTCGATTTCGTATAACCGTTTGGAATCCGACTCCACTCGAATCAAAATTCAAATGCCATTTAAAGGCCAATATTGATAGTTGGTTATTTAACTATCAGTCAATATTCACAACAATCACAAGATTTAAATAATTTTCCCCTAATTATTTACTTTCAAAATATCTTCGCAAGATATATTTTCACACTTCAACCCTTTTTAAAACAAATTTCAAGTCACTTTCCTCACGTGGAATATATTTTCTAAATATTTATTCATTTCCACTGGAAATTTGTCGTGTTCAAATACTTTAAAATAATTTAAATCACTCATCTTAAAATAAATACTTGGAAACATTTTAAAATAAAACTATTTTTAAAACACTTTATTTAAAACATTATTATGAAATTTTATACCCATATCTCATATAAATCTTAAGCCCAAAATAATTTTTAAAATAAAATTATTAGATAGAGTATAACTGTTTAAATAACCATTTTCTAAATCAATTACCAATTAAATATTTAAAATAATCACTTCTATAATCAACTTAATAATATTTACTTAAAAATTTAAAAATAATTTACAAAAATAATTTCTCCAACAATATTCTTTTTAAAACCAATTCTAGAACTTTTAATTTATATTTTAAAAGCTACCTTGAAACCATATTTGGCTTTCCAGGGAAAATACACTTTCCATTCTAAAATGGTTCATTTAAATCAATAAATAAATTCTTCTTGATTTATTTTAAATTTACATTCCAAATTCGTAAATTTCTTTCCACACTTATAAAAATAAACCAATATTTATTTTCAAAACAAATTTCCCTTTCCCTTATAAATTCCCATTGTGAATTTAAATTTCCAAATATCCACTAACATACGATTTTAAAAATTGATTTCCAAATATTCACTTTCAAACACCAAATCAAATTCCAAATTTATTTCAAACACCAAATCAAATTCCAAATTGATTTCTAAATTTATTTCCTTTTAAAATAAATTCCTTTACCTCTTCCAAACTATTTAAAATCCAAATTTTAAATAATTTCTTCAACTATTAAACAATATTACTTAAAATCCCATTATTAAAATCTTTTTCCATATTTTGGAATTAATTCGATAGGATTACAAAATTTAATCTTTTCCCTTTTCAAATTCCTTTTTTAAAATTTATTAAATTCTCAAAAATTAATTTACTTAAAAGTTTCTACTTTAATTTTCAAAAATCCAGTTGTAAACTTTCTGGTATCCTATGATACCAAAAATATATTCGGCCAAACCATAGCCTTCAACGATTTCAATCATAAATATAATCATACACAGATTATAAATAATCACGCCATAACATATGAATTAAATTCAACAATGTGAGGAATCCATTTGGATCCCTCCAACCTGTTTCTCTGCATCCACAGATGTTAGCACAGTAATTAAATACCAATTCCACTTCGAGGTGGAATATCGCGGTACATGGGATTATGTAATACCGTCCGCTATTATGCAGCGCATAGGGTCTCATCCGCTATATAATGCGAGAAATCAATCACTCCAAATATATACATACACACACACACACACACACACACACACACACACACAACCACATCCGAATAGTCAATCAATAATTGAAATTCCAATTTTAGTTTGAGTGAGAAGATCTCACCTTTGATTTTAATTTGCAGTATGTTTCCATCTTGACTTATTTCCCTATGATTTTAGACCTTGTATAAATAGTAATACAATTTATTAATACTCGAAGTAATCAAACAATTTATTTCCTTTTTAATAAATTAGTTCACACTTTAATTTTAACTAAATAATTTCATTTTTTAAAACCCTTCCAGTAACTAAAATAATTAAATAGTTCACAATAAAATAAACTAGTGGTTTTTTTTAAAATGTGTATATGCATTTTTATTTTGAAACTACATATAAACTTATAGAAATAGTTTATAGATTTCAAAAATCCAATTTTATATAAACTTTCAACATTCTAGAAATTCTTATTTTTTTTTCAGCATATATATTTATTATATCAAAATGGAAATAAAATCTCTTTCTAAAATATTTTAAAAACAGAAATGGTTATAAACTTACTGTAATAAATCTTTTCCATTAATATCCAAAAACAGTCCTTTTCTCTACTGTTTATATATATATAAGTTTGAAAGATCTGTATATATATTTCACTGTATAAGTATATATATTTTTCCTTGATATATATATATAATTAAATTTAAAACAACAGTTTAAAACCTTACTGCTATCGAGCAACCTAGGCTAGACCACCAATTTCCAGCAGCTTCCTCCGTGACATCAACCGATGCTCGAACACCATGCAAACCAGCGACCAACAACGACGACAACACGTCGTGCCTGAAACAAGATGCAACAGCCACCGAAACCCGACTTCCCTATCCCTTGACTTCACATGTCTCCAAGCCGTGTCGCGACCAACCCCTCGTGAAGCCCTAGCTATCGTCGCCTCCCCTTGCTTGTGCTCGAGTACCCCAGATTGCACTCGTCTTCAATTCGATTCGAACAGAAATCGTTCGAAGACGTTAGGGACGAAATCACAATTTGAAAAGGATTCGATTGGGAATCAAGTGTTCGGCTTGATTTCGAAAAGGAGGCGCCATTTTTTTTATTTCTCGTTTTTATTAAGCAGAGAGGATTTCGACTTAATTACAAAGCTCGGCCATTGATTGTTTTGAATGATGGGTATATTCCTTTTAGATTTTCTTTTGATTTAGCATGGCAAAGATTTTAAAAGAAAGAAAGAGACGCATGTATACAAGGAAGGACGCATGTAATAATTCCGTATACGTGTCTACACATTCCTAAATAGTGTTCCTGAGGTTTCTACGTCAAAAAATATTTTATATTCAAATTTCAAACTTAAATTATCCCGAAATCATAATTTAAAATTTTGATCTCCTATCAAGGCGTGCTGCTAGGCGTTCATAAGGTTATACCCTTATTCCGAATGCAATGGAAAAGGTTTCGAGTCCAAATTTGATCATATGGAGAAGTTAGCTTTTTAGACCCAGCTATTAAATTAAATTTCAATATAATTTTCAGCGCGTTTGCTAATCAAGCGACCAAACGATCGCTCCAAACGCTACAAAAATTGAAATCCAATAATAATACAATATTACGGATCCAAAGAAACTGGTTCCGTCGAATTCCGAGACTATGCCTCGGAAGGCTATTTTTAAGTACCGATTTTAAACAATATAAATTCAAAACTGAACAAAGCATTCCCAAATCCAATTCTGAAGCTTCCATTATCTTCAGCATTATCAATATGAATTTTCTAAGCCTTTAAATTATTTTTAATCAGCTTAAAATCAAGATTCAATATTTTACCCAAATTTCAAAATTAAATTTAATAATTTATTTGCCAAATAAACAGATATTCTTGAATTTCAAGTTAAACCAGCTTTCATATATTCAAAAATCAATTAAATTTTTCGATTTCAAACGTTAAAAATTCTGGGTGGTCACATATACCGATATTAATCGCGGACGATCTTAACCGGGTCAACCGTGGCTTCAAGAATAAGATCATACATAATTCTAAGGAAAATCGACATCTGATATAAGAAATAGAATTCAGGCATAGCAAGTGATTGCAGCATCTATACCAAGGATACAGAAATCTCCGGTGAATCGATGCCTGTTGTAAAGGAGTTTCACCTCTTCACAAATCATACAGTGGAGCTACAGTATGCTCCAGAATCAAGAAAACACGAATATGAAGAGAGACAAGAATGGATTTCAGAAGGAAAGGGGAAGTTACAAAATTCAAAGGAAACCTAGTCAAAGAGGAAGAGATTCAAGCACGAACAAAGGTGATTCTATTATTAAATCTACTCTATATGCTATGTTTTGCCTAAAACCAAAGCTATGATCCATATGTAACATCATGGTATTTCTGCCATTTGCATCCACACATGTTAGACTTGAATTGCTCAAAATATCATATTGTTAAATTATATTTGGCAAAAATCAGCATTACGGTAAATAAATAAATCATAGAATCACAGACATAGAGTAATATAGCAATAAGCAGCGAAAACAGATGAATAGTAGTTCATGAAGCTACTATATATATAACAGAGTTAAAACAAGATGCAACAGAAGTCTCGATTACATAGAAGTCTCAATACAATAGTCAAATAACAAAATCTGAATATATAAATGGAGTCAACTGAATAGCTGAAAGTTGAGTAGATGTAGATGGATCTCCAAGCGAAGCTCCAACTCCAAAGGTGAGTCTCAAATGCTGTGACACTCAGTCTGACCCGAGCATAAAGCAAAGCACAAAACAATCGAGTCAGGATTAACATTCTTATATCGATAAATCCAACTCAATTGAAATATCGACTGAAATACAAGCAACTTAAAGGATGTTTGGGATAATCATCCTCTAAGAATCCGTGGAACTATCGACTATGTAGTAATATACGCTATTTTAATATGTCTATAGTAAAGTAAACTATTAAAATAGTGCTAAGGTATTACCGATATCCCCTGTAACACATTTTATAGTGCCATATCTATACACTACCGTAATACCTCCGTAAACTGGAAACTACCAGAGGGCACTCAATAAGTACGAAACAAAACAAACTTGTAGTGGTCTCGATATGGTAGGTGCATTGGCACAACTAGGCAATGCCAGGGTAGATATACCAATTACACTTCCAGGCAGTTGGCAACGCAAAGCTGCAGCTATCGCCCAACTCGGTCCACACACCCAAAATATCCGAGGGTGCACCCAATCAATCGCAAAGTAATAGAATGGTATCGAAGAAGTGCGTCCCATCGGAGGAGCTACCTCACTTGGCCGCACAATTGCTCCTGTTTTAGCTACCTTAAGCTAACTCATGGGAGTCAGGTCCACGTATATACCTCATATAGAATCGTCACCAACCATCCTACTTCAATCTGGAATCTCCACTGCATACATAGTTGTTAAAGTGGTTTTCGGTATTAGCAGAGAATATGACAATAATGATCCCGGTCTCTTTAACAACCAAACATTATTATAACACCATGGTGACAATAATGATCCCGGTCTCTTTAACAACCAAACATTATTATAACATCATGGTCATTTCAAAATATCATACTTCAAAACCAAAATATCATATCCATTTCAAAACCTTATCAATACGGTATCATTTCTTACATAAAATAATATTCATTTCCAAAATCATAATACTTTCAAAGTTATAACACTTTCGAAATTATAAAAATTAGAAATTATAACACTTTGGAAATCATAATACTTTGAATGTTTTGTGTTTTGCTTTACGCTCGGGCCAGCTTGAGTATTCACAGCTTTGGATTCTCTTCCTGGAGCTGGTCTTTCATTGAAGTTTCTGCTTATCTGCATATATTTCTATTACTGTTTCAGCTGTATTAGTTTATCTCATGTATTAGTGAACTTCTATGTATTTGGGATTTCTATTCTGTTGTTTTCAGACTATATTATGTATTTGGTTTGAGACTCTGTTATAGTAGCTTCATGAACTACTATGTTATTTTATATTCCACTGTGAGTTATTCTGATTGTTCTGTGTCTGTGATTCTGTATATTTGATTTTATTTTCTCTAAATTTATTTACAATCTATTATTTAGCATCATTCAAGTCTGACATGTGTGGATTATTGTCGATTTGAATGGTACAAAATTGGTGGTTGTTACAGTTGGTCTCAGAGCTTTGGTTTTTGGCAACCGTTGCCACTGCGGAGCAAAAACTCATTAGAGATAGGGTATTTCTACCCTAGAATGAGTGATATCAATCTCAGAATCATATCTTTGTGAGAGACGTATTTTCAAAGTATAAAATGATTTTTCAAAATGTTTTCAAAGGATTTTCAAAGATTATTTTGGTATATAAATTTTTCTTGCTTTTAAAGAAATTTCAAATGTTTTCAACTTTCCTTTCTTTCATATCTACCTTGATAGGATTTTTCTTTCTTTAAGATATTCATCCAAGTGTATTATCTTGCCTTATCTTAATTTATCTTTGGCTTGTCTTTATTCTTGTCCTAAATTCATTCTTGATATTTTTCAGGATGAATCGAAGAAATGCCAGCGGTAGGGGTTGCGGCATTGCCCCAGCTCCTCAACCTGTTGCTCCAATCAAGTTCACTGTTCTTTGTAAGGAATTCTCTCAACTAGGTGGAACCCCATTCACCGGTTCAGAGACTATCATTGAGGCTTGGTAGTGGTTGCGGAGTCTTGAGAGGATATTTACTGGTCTTGACATTACTGATGCTCAGAAGCGTCAGCTAGCAGCCTCACAGTTGCATGATTCTGCTTTAGATTGGTGAGAGTCCGTTACGGCTAACACCTTCGAGGCTGATATCACTTGGGAGCAGTTTAGGTATCCTTTGGATTATCTTAATTTTGTTCCTTTTTTCCCTCCCTTTGAATATAACTTAAGCTTGTTTTCTGTATCTCTTTTCCAGGGAGGCTTTTTTGGCAAAATGGATGCCAGAAGCCGGGAAATCTCAACTTTATCGTGAGTTTATGGATTTGAAGCAAGGTACCACGTCTTTTGCTGAGTATGAGAGGAAGTTCAATGAACTTTCCAAGTTCGGTCCTAGCCTTATTGACACTCCTCTCAAGAAGAATGAGAAATTCATCGCTGGTGCTCGTCCAGAGTATTATAGTCGCCTCATTTCTCATGTTCATGGTTCTTTCACCCAGCTCATGGATATGGCTATTCGCTATGAGAATCCCACATCCAAAGATCCTGTTGTTTCTGGTGCTCAGTCTTCCTCTGTAGTTTCCAAGAAGCGTAAGCCAAATTTCCAGCAGTAGAAGAAGAATTGGCAGAAGCGTCCTGGTTTGGGATCTTCATCATCTGCTCATGCTCAGAGGCAACCGGTTGATCTCTCTTCCATCACTTGTTTTAGGTGTGATCAGAGAGGGCACTATGCCAATAGCTGTCCCACTTTATCTGGTGCTGCTGTTCCTTCACCCGCTCAATCGGCTAGACGTGATCTCTGTCATATCTGTCTCCAGCCCGGTCATTTTAAGAAAGATTGCCCTACCCAGCAGAGGGGTACTCCTTCTGGTATATTTGTTGTCACTTCTGCCTCATCCAGTTCCTCCACCTGCCCCTGCTCCTAGTGATGACCAAGGTACACTCCAGGGTTCATTTACTTTATTTCATCATCCTGTTCGTGTGTTGTTTAATACTGGTACTTCACATAGTTTTATTTCTGTTGATTTGTGTGACAAGTTTGAGCATCTCCTTTCTCCTGAGTATGCTTCTGTTCCATTATGTGTTTCAAATCCTATTGGGTGTCCTGCTAACCTAAATCGGATTTATCAAGAAGTGAAACTTCTCCACTCTAATCATCGCTTTAGTGGTGATTTTTATATTCTGGGCTTCGATGCTTTTGATTTATTGCTTGGTCAGGATTGGTTAGTGAATCATGATGCTCAAATCTCTTGTAAAGCCTAGTCTGTTCGTCTCTTTGATGATCATGGGAATGCCTTGATTATTCAGTGCCGCATGCCTCAGGATTTTGCTGGCAACTTTATTTATTCTTTGGACACTTCTCCCAGTGACCTTGATTCTACTCCTGTGGTTAGACTATATCCCGATGTATTTGGTGAAGTCACTTCTTTACCTCCGAAGCGGGAAATTGATTTTCGGATTGATCTTATTCCTGGTGCTCGACCTGTTGTTCTTCCTCCTAGAAGAATGGCACCCCGCGAGAAGGTTGAGATGGTAAAGCAAATTGAAGACTTATCTTCCAAAGGTCTGATTAGGCCTAGTTTTTCTGAATAGGGAGCTGCGGTGATTTTTGTCACCAAATCTGATGGTTCACTTCGGTTGTGTGTTGATTATAGGGAGCTGAACAAGCTCACTATGAAAAACAGATATCCAATGCCTCGTATAAACGATATGTTTGATCAGCTTCATGGTGCCACTATTTTCTCTCAGCTTGACCTTGGCACAGGTTTTCATCAGCTCAGGGTTCCGAGGATAGCATTCCCAAGACTGCTTTCCGCACTGAGAATGGATTTTATGAATGGTTAGTCATGCCTTTTGGTTTGACAAATTCTCCTGCTTTCTTTGTTGATTTGATGAATCATGTTTTTCGTGATGTGCTTAATAAATTTGTGCTAGTCTTTGTTGATGATATCCTTGTCTTCTCTAAGACTAAGGATGAGCATAAGGCGCATTTGAAATATGTTCTTGAGACTCTCAGAAATCATCAGTTAAAGGCTAAATTTTCTAAATGCCATTTCTGGAAGGATGAAATCCGTTATCTCGGGCATATTGTTTCTAGTAATGGAGTTTCTGTTGATCTAGTTAAGATTGTTGCGATCAATGTAAGTCTTTCTTTCTTCTCTTTCTCTATCATTTTAATAATTCTATTTTTTTCCTGTTGTCCTTATTTTCTCCATATTCTATTCCAGGATTGGGAAACTCCAAAGACTCCATCTGATATTCGTAGTTTACTTGGCCTTGTTGGTTATTACCGGAGATTCATTGAGAAATTTGCTCGGATTGCTGCACCTCCCACAGCTTTGACTCTGAAGAATGCCAAATTTGTCTGGAGTGATCAATGTAAGGCTGCATTCAGTGAGTTGAAGAGCAAGCTAACTTCC
This sequence comes from Allium cepa, assembly GCA_030765085.1. Lineage (NCBI taxonomy): Eukaryota > Viridiplantae > Streptophyta > Magnoliopsida > Asparagales > Amaryllidaceae > Allium > Allium cepa. The sequence continues at coordinate 677,415,245 of CM060932.1, read as the reverse complement.
ACACCAGTTCTTACTGTTCTGAATGGAAGTGAGGGATTTACAGTTTATACTGATGCTAGTCGTGAGGGTTTGGGTGCTGTTCTCATGCAGGATGGTAGGGTTATTGCCTATGTCAGCCGTCAGTTGAAAACCCACGAAGCAAATTATGCTGCTCATGATTTAGAATTACTTGCTGTTGTCTTTGCTTTGAAACTTTGGAGGCATCAGCTTCTTGGAACCAAGTTTGAGCTTTTCACAGATCATCACTCTCTGAGATATATCTTCTCCCAGAAGGATCTGAATCAGAGGCAAGTTCGTTGGCTTGAGTTTCTGGCTTCTTACGACCTCGACATTAACTATACTCCCGGTAAAGCTAATGTTGTGGTCGATGCTCTGAGTCGGAAGTAAGGCTTTGTTGTGTCAGCTTTTTGTTTCTTCTTCTCCTCTTCTAGATCAGATTATGGCTAAGCAGGATGAGGATGAGATGCTTAGATTGATGAAGGAGGGCATTCATAGTAGAGTTGGTGGTAGTAGTGGTAGTAGTGGAGCCCAGATTGATGATAGAGGGATATTGAGGATTAATGGCAGGATTTGTGTCCCGAAGGTTGATAGTTTGAGGCAGGAGTTGCTTCAGGAGAATCATCGATCCAGACTTTCTATTCATCCTGGTGTGTCGAAGATGTATTAGGATATAAAGAGGCTTTATTGGTGGAAGGGGATGAAGAGGGATATTTCTATCTTTGTTAGTCGGTGTGCGACTTGTCAGCAAGTTAAAGCCGATCACCAGAAGACCCCTGGTTTGTTGCAGCCCCTCGAGATTCCCAATTGGAAGTGGGAACAGGTTTCCATGGATTTCATCGATGGTTTACCGAGGACTCGGAAGGGCAATGAGAGTATCTGGGTTATTGTTGATAGACTGACCAAGTCCGCTCATTTATTCCGGTCAAGTCTACCCGTTCTGCTTCTAGTTTATCTGAGATTTACATGAGAGAGATCGTTCGTCTCCATGGTGTTCCTCTTAGTATTATTTGTGATCGTGACCCTATTTCTACTAGTCAATTCTGTAAGGCTTTTCAGGAATCTTTGGGTACTCATTTGAATCTGAGCACTGCTTATCATCCTCAGACCGACGGTCAAATGGAAAGAGTAAATCAGATTCTCGAGGATCTTCTTCGTGCTTGTGTGCTTGATTATGGAGGATCTTGGGAAGATTATCTCCATCTTACCGAATTTACCTACAATAATAGCTATCAGGTATAATCTTATCATCTGTTTTCAGTCTATTCTTGATCTTTTTATCTATCTCATTCCATCTTTGCATTCAGGCCAGTCTCAAAATGTCTCTGTTTGCTGCTTTATACGAACGACCTTGTAGATCTCCATCTTGCTGGATTGAATCCGGTAATCATTTGGTTCTTGGTCCTGAAGTGATTTTGGAAGCTTCTGAGAGAGTTGAGGAGATCAAGAAGAGGTTGAGAGTCGCTCAGGATAGACAGAAGAAGTATGCCGATAGGCGTAGGCGGAATTTGGAATTTGCTGTTCGGATCAGGTGTTCCTTAAGGTTTCCCCCTTGAGGAATGTCATTCTCTTTGGTCGTAGAGGGAAGCTTTCTCCTATGTTCATTGGTCCTTTCCGCATTGTGGAAAGAGTTGGTTCTTTGGCTTATCGTCTGGATTTGCCCGAGAAGTTTTCTGGAGTGCATAATGTATTCCATGTCTCGCATCTTCGCCGTCACCTTCATGATTAATCTCTTATTGTCCATCCTTCTGCTCTTCATAGTTTGGATATTGAGCCTGACCTGACTGTTCAAAGGAAGCCACTTCGTATTGTTGGTAGAGATACGAAGCAGCTCAGAAGGAAATCTGTTAATCTGGTCAAAGTACAGTGGAGTACTGATGATCGAGACTGTACCTGGGAAACGGAGGAGAGCATTCGTGCTTCGAATCCGGAATTATTTGTTTCAGGTACTATTTTGTTTTTCTATCTTGTTTCTCTTATTTTTTCCTTTCCGTTCTTTTCAAGGATGAAAAGATTTGAGTGGGGGAGAGTGTAACAACCCTAGATTTTTGACTATAAATTTCTTTAGTTTATTTTAATTTGTTTTATTTGTTAAATTTCATCTCTAAATATTTTTAAAATGATAATAGAAATTTTTCAAAATTTACTGTATTTATTTCTTATTTTTAAGGGTTGTGTTCCTATTTTCTGCTATTTTCTTCATCAAAAACTATATTTAAATTAAATTTTAAATATTTATTTTGTGAATGTATTTTATTTTATGTTATTATTTATGTTTAAAATTATTTTACAAGCGCATATGAATTTTCTAAAAAGTATTCTATTTAATTTCAAATTTTCTAGTCTAGTTCACTATTTTTAGCTATTTTTCTTAATTTAACTTTATATAATTAATAAATAATATATAAATTTTTATATTTTGATAAATTTTCGAAATTTTATCTGGGATTATTATTATTTCTAGAAATATAAAGTTATATAATTAAAATAAAGAAATATGAAAGGGTTTTGACTTTTGAATTGCCCTTTGCCTTTTTGAATTCCACCTCTTCATTTTCCTAACAACTCTTCATTTCTCTTGCCATAACTCCCCACATTTCAGCCGACTATCTCATTTTCAATTCACGTATCTTTCTTTCCTCCTTCCTAAGAAAAAATTTCGGCCATCCTTGCTTGAAGATTTTGGTAAAACTTTATTTCTTTTATCTCCTTTTCTATTTACATCGTTTATTTCTAGCTTGATTTTGCACATGCTTTCAACTCTTTTAGGATCGGCCACGCCTCCCTTGCTACCTAGCCGCCTCCAGCACCTGATGACACACCACCAGCATCTCCTCCTCACTAGCCACCCAAGCCATGAACCCCCTTGGTGACGCATATCCATAAAAGTTTCAAAACACCCTTCATACTAGCCCAACCAAGCACCACTCTCATTCCATCACCACACCACCCCTCTAGCCGCCACCAATCACACCACCACCACCTCCAGCACCTCCAGCACCCACAGCCACACCACCACAATTGACCCCACTCCTCTGGCCGTGACACCTAGGGCCTTGGCCGAGCCCAAATCCTTGACCAAATTCATGTATGCATGCTTATGTGTGTTATTGCCTTCACCCGCCTTTACACCATCATTTTAACATGTAGGCCGAACCCATACTCACCCAAACCTGACCCAAACACCTGCAATTATGTTGTATTTCCCCTTATGGCGTAAAGGTTAAAAGCAAGTGCAAACGTTTCTATTTGATTTTGTGCAGTCTATTCTAGTGTAGTTTTGATCGTAGTTGATTTGAAACTCATCGTTGTTATATTGTTTTTGTTTGATGTGTATCCAAGGAATTTGACATTTGGATCCTCCATTCGAATCTGTGTCGTGCTTTTGTGCTTGGGTAGATCCCATTTATGACATTCGTCGTTGGGTCATCTTCTCAGACCAGTGAGTTATTCTCACCTGATGGTTTTATACTTATATGAATAGTAAATCGATCGCTTGTGAATATGTAAACTGCATCACCATATTTTATTTGCTATGTCACTATTATATGATGTTCACACATGATTAAACACCAGTTATATCATATGTCACTGTTATATTATTGCTGTTTTGTATGTTTTATTAGTATATCACACTGCAAGTTCCCTTTAGATTAGAATCACTATCGGTTGAAATGATACATACCCGAACGGACTTTAGAATAAGGGAAAATCGTTATGGGCTGAAATGATAGGCCTGAATGATTTTCAATTTATTTCATTTACTTGGAACTGCGGGTTCAAAATGATAAAACCCGGATTTTCTTTGTAAATTACGGGTTGAAATGATATGTTACCCGTATCACTTTTCCTAGTGTAGAAAATTATATACAGACCCGTAGTTAATATATGTTTTTCTAAAAAATTTAAAATTATTTTAGAAATGTAAATATTAAAATATTTTGATTTAAATCTAATTAAAATGATTTTTGTAAAATATTATTGATTTTCTGAATAATTATAAGTGAAATAAATTAATGAAAAAGTTAAAACAAATTGAATGTAAGTTATTTTGGAAAATTTGATTTAATTATAATTGGAAATTAAGTTGAATATGAAATCATGATAAATTTATGATAATTTGAATTTAAATGAATTTAAAGTGATTTTATATCATATTAATGATTTTTAATAAAGTTGAAATGTGAAATGAATGAATATTTAAGTTGAAATTTTGAAATATAACTAAAATTGGAAATTCATGGAATTGACTTAAAAGTGAATTTTTAGTTAAGTAAATAAAAATAAAACTAAGTTATATTTGAGAATTTGAACTTAAGTGTTAGGTTGAAATTTAATGTAAGGAATTTAAAATTGAACATTGCAATTTAATAAGTGAATTAGTGTTAAATATGAATTTTTAAATGGAAATTTAACTTTATGAAATCATGTAATTAAAGAAAATTAAATGATGGTTATAAAAGTAAGAATATGTGATTTTATAAGTTAAAAGTGATTCGTAGAAAATATAATTGTTGTGAAATTATATTGAAAATTTGAAGTTAATTAACTGCATTTTTGAAATGCTATTTTATCTAATATAAATGATAATACAACATTTGTAAATGCTGAAGTCGATAAGTGAACTAAATAGCTAAATTGAATTAAAGGCTATTATAGCATTTTATTTTTAATGCTATAATTGTTGGATTTAAACTAAGTTTTCTTTGAAACTAATTTAACTATATTACAGCATTTTAAAACGCTGTCTTTTGTTAAATTGAACTGTTTTGAATATAACTTTCTCTAGCATTTTCCAAATGCTGCGAAAGTTGAATTTTCACTGTTTTGATAAAATTAAGTGTATGAATGAACTTTGAAAGTTGAAAATTTTGGAAATTTAATAATTTAATTATTAAATGTAATAACTTCATTTTTTTATGATTAAATGAAGTAATTTGTTTGGAATTGAACTATTTTGAAATGTGAATTGAAATGGTATTTTTAAATTGAATAAAATGAATATGTTTTTCAAATGAAATGATAAGTTTGATATTTTGAAATGGATTTGAAATGATATTGGATTTTGAGAAATAAATACCATTTTGAAATTATAACTACGGGTTGTAATAACGATTGGTTGTTGAAGAGTCCGGGATCGGATATGGACATACTCTCTTGTCGTTACCGAAAACTACTTTAACAACTGTGTACGCGGTGGAGATTCCAGAATGAAGTAGGATGGTGACGACGTTCCTAAGGTACTTTACGTGGACCTAACTCCCGTGAGTTAGCTTAAGGTGGCTAAAACAGGAGCGATCTCGGGCCAAAGGACGTAGCACCTCTGGCTGAACACACTTCTTCGATACCATTCTACTACTGTTGTGATCGATTGGGTGCACCCCTTGATTTTGGAGTGTTGTTCAGGGTGGGCGTATGTGGCTGCTGCGTTACCACCAGCCCGTGTGCGTAATTGGTTTATCTACCCTGGCATTGCCTTATGTGTCGTGTCACCTACCATACCGAGCCTTTACTACGAGTTTGTTTTTCTCCCGTAGCCCGTGTGGTATCCTCTGACAGTCACCCGGAGTGGAGATGCATGATATTGGATGGACTACTGGGACTATTATGTGTGAAGGGTGACATGGGTTACCCGGAACGCTATTTAAAAGTATGTTTATTTTACTATAGTCATTATTATAATAGCGAAATATTACTATATAGTAAATAGTTTAACGGATCCTTAGAGGATGGGAGGTCCCAGGCATCCTTTAAGTTACTTGTATCTTTATTACAGTTCACTTGAGTTGGTTTACATTATATAAGTATATATTGTCCTGACTCGAGTGTTTTGTGTTTTGCTTTACGCTCGGGTCAGCCTGAGTATTCACAGCTTTGGATTCTCTTCCTGGAGTTGGTCTTTCACTAGAGTTTCTGCTTATCTGCATATATTTCTATTACTGTTTCAGCTGTATTAGTTTATCTCATGTATTAGTGAACTTCTATGTATTTGGGGTTTCTATTCTGTTGTTTTCAGACTATATTACGTATTTGGTTTGAGACTCTGTTATAGTAGCTTCATGAACTACTATGCTATTTTATATTACGCTGCGAGTTATTTTGATTGTTCTGTATCTGTGATTCTGTATATTTGATTTTATTTGCTCCAAATTTATTTACAATATGTTATTTCGCATCATTCAAGTCTGACATGTGTGGATTATTGTCGATTTGAATGGTACGAAATTAGGGGTTGTTACAACAAGTTCTTTCTATCCCTATTTGGGTTTATTTTTCGCATATCCCCTCTTCTCTTCAACCCTTGCTTGGTTTGAACTGGCTTGCTTGTAATGTAGGAAAATTAAAATGTTTTGACTCTATTACTGTGGCTCGTGAAAAATTGGTATATGCTAAGGCTCTGATTGAGATTACCCCTGATAAGCCTCTCCCTGCTTCTATTCCTGTTCAGCTAGCTGTTGGGCATGTTGTGGAAGTTCGTGTTCGCTATGGATGGGTTCCGGATATTTGTACTTCCTGTCATTCGTTTGGCCACCTGGCTATCGCCTGTTTGCATTCTGTCTCCTCCGCTGCTGCTCCTATGATTCCTCTGCCTCTCCCCCCGCTAAGGAAATGGGTTCCCAAAGTTGCTGTCTCTGCTAATGTCCCTCCCCAGGCTGCTCCGATTCTTGTCTCGGTGCCGCCTGAAGCTCCTGCTGCTGGGCCTGCCTCCTCTTCTACTATGTTGGTCGTTGGTGATGGCTCTCGGTTGCCTGCCGCCCCAGATCCAGTTCCTCCTAGACCTTCTGTTGTTTGGGTTGTGGCTGAGAGGTGTTGGGTTAATCAGCTTTCCGATATGAGATTTAACCCCATGTCTAATTCCTACTTTAGATTCGTTTCCAATGATCTTCTTGACCTTAGGTGCCTTTATTATATTCCTTCTGCTGATTCCTTAGTCCTTGATGTGGAAGGTCATTTTGCGAGTATGAATTCTACCTTGCTAGCTGATTCTTCTTGGGATCGTTCCTTTATTTACTCTCCTGCAACTGTGGCTTATGATCCTTGTCTTGCTGCCCTTTTCCGCCCCTTTTCTAGTCTTGTGGGGAATGTATCTTTGGTGTCTACCCAGGTTTCTATAGACGATGGCGATTCTTCCTCTTCGGAGGAGTATTTTTGTTTTGTTATTCATATAGTAGTTGTGGTATGACTACCACACTCCTAAGCTATATTTTCTTTATTTTCTTAGTAGTTAAGGTGTCTTTACCTTACTCTTGTATTTCAACTTTTATTACGTTCGTAATAAAAAGTGGACAGTCCACTGTAAAACCAGCTTTCCTTGCAAAAAAAATTTTAATAAGTTTAAAATCAATCTTATTTAAGTATAATTCTTAAATTAATACAATTTCAAATCGATTTCAAATTTATCTTTCCAACCTCAATTTATTAGAATTATTATAAAATCTATCTTTAAAATAAAATTTTAAATAATTACTTAAAACATATTATATACTAATTAAATTAAATTTTATTAAATTAAATCTTATTATTAAATTTTATTTTATATTAAAAAATTATTTATATATATTAAAATAGTAAAATTATATTTCGAAACTAACTTATAAATTAAAATTTTCCAACTATATAAATTGGAAAATCCAAAATTTAAACCTTTATAAATAAAATATATATATATATATATAATATCATAAAATCAATATTTAATAAAACCATACATTTTCTTTCAAAACCCTGGAAATCATTTCCAATACATATATACATTTTTACATACACACATACACACACACACACACACACACACACACATATATATATAGACCAACGGTGTCTGTATATAATTTTCTATCCTATGGTCAGGTGATACAGATATTTATCATTTCAATCTGCAATTTAAATATCTACGGGGATATATCATTTCAACCCGTAATCCCAATTCAGAGTAGATGAAAATCTCTTGAGTTTATTATTTCAACCCATAAAAATTTTCTCGTATTCTACAAGATCGTTCGGGTATGTATCTTTTCAACCCATAGGGAATTCTATACTAACAGGTAAATTATAGAGTGAGAACAAATAAGATAATAATATAACATATAACAACAGGCATGTATCATCAATAACAGATAAAATATAAATAGCATATCATGGTGTCAGATGTCACCGATGATTAGTTACATATAATGGCATATCATATATATAGCAGTTAAATAACTAGCAACAGCATACTTCAATTGTCATTTTAAATGAAATCAAATTTAATAAATATAAGAATGTTAATCGTGAGTGATTGCTCATCTTTCGAGGCTAGAGAGATAAGAAGATGACATAGATACACACACGGGACAAGGACAAGCAAGGAATTGTTGTGAAAAATTCGATATTGAAATGTAAGTCAAGATGACATGAGATCGATGAAACAAGATATTATAACATATATGTAAATTTTCTAAAATCAATTTAAAACATATAGTTAAAATAAACTACATACTTATAATATTTAAAATCAATATTATCATAAACCTATATCAACTGACGTATACCCAATCATATACATATACATATACATGCATACATACATACATACATACATATATATATATATATATATATATATTCAGTGAATCCAAATCATACTTATATATATATACTCGTTTAAAAACCAAAATATTTATACATACCATATTCAAATCTATACAGATAGCATATATACATATCTATACTGCTGTAGGCTTCTACATATAACTAATATATATGTGTGTGTATGTGTGTGTGTGTGTGTATGTATTGATACAAACTGACAAAGATACACTGGTGATACCTTATAAACAGCTAACATTTTATATATCACCTCCTTAAACCCAAAAAACTACAACCGACCCATATATATATATATATATATATATATATATATAACAATAAAATATACAGCTTAAGTAAACTTTATATATATCATAGTCAGATATATCATAAACGAATATATATATATATATATATGAAAAATATGGATACATGATATATATATATATATATTCTTGAAAATACTTAAGCAGTTACATGTTAACCATAAAACAAAATTAACGGAAGGCTTGAAACCAAAAGTAACAGCATGAGTATGAAAAGCTTAGTATATATACCAATATATAACAGCACCCATTGAATACTTATAAAAACTTACACAAACTAACATATATATTTACCCAGAATAAAATCTTATACATATTTATTTATATACAAACAGTAAAATACATAGTAAACAACTGGTTTACACAACATATAAATATATATATATATAAACATTGGTATTTTATAACTAAATATACTAAAAATAAAATAAATGAAACTATTGTATATACTTATACACTATAACATTATTTATATAGCAAACGACTTTATATGTACAGAATATATATACGTATATAACTAAATATATTATTATATACTATATATATATACAACAACCTGTATAAACTTACGGAATAGCAAATGCAGCAGAGTGGGAAGGCATGAGAGGAGTACGGTTAAGGGGAGGCGAGGTCGGCGATGTGGAGATCTGGGGCAGAGGTGAGATGGTCTTGGCAAGGGGAATGGTTCATCTAAAGTGTCTTGGGTTGTTCGGCTCGGGTGCTCGGCTGGCTTGCTTCAGCTGAAGAGGTGGCGGATGAAGGCGAGATGCAGAGCTCGGGGTATGGTCGAAGGTGAAGGCTTGGATTTGGGTGTTGCGAGCTTGATGGGAAAGATAAGTGCTGGTGATTCTCGGAGGTGTGGCGTGCAAGATAGAGAAGGGAAAGGAGGAAAATGTGAATAGATATGAAAATTGAATATAAAAATATATTATCTCCATTATATATTAGCCAGAGGAAAGTGAACGAACTAAAAGTGATACTGAAGAGTAGGATGACCAAAGGTCAGTTGATTGAAATTCAAAAAATAAATGCTAATGGCTATTGGCCTTTAGACTTCACTATGGAAAATTAAAAAGACAAAGGAAACAAAAGTTGAAACTTCGTAACCGATACAGCTATCCATTTTGCGATTTTAGTCGCGTAACGATCATCAAAATACAGAAATGAATATACTGTGGGGATCAGCAAGATGAGACGATCAAAACGGTACATAGATATTAGTGATTCGACCGAACTATCAAAAGTCGATATTCGGTACCGACAATGCTGCTAAAACGCCGAAAATAAGATAAATAGAGCAATAGTAGTCAAAATTTGACGAAACGAAATAGGACGTCTCACTCAGAAGACGATTTACAATTTTATTGTATAAAAATATTCAAGTTTGAAAACATTTTATTTTCATCAAATATAAACTGATTTAAATTTAAATAAATTACATAAGAAAACAAAAATCCATATTATCTGATGAAATTTTTTGCTATGTTTACATGGACGTATTGCAAATATCAAACGCAATGGAACTAGTCTCCATTCCAAACGCAATGGAACTAGTCTCGATGCCTAATTCAATCGTATACAGAAGATAGCTTTTCAAACCCAATTATTATATAAATTTGTGAAATTAGTTTCTAAGCATTTCAGTCTGCCACGACCCAACGATGCGCCCAATTTCCATGAAAATCATCAACATATAATAAGTCACTATTATGGATCCAATGACCCTGGTTTCGTCGAAATTCGGGATAGTGCGTCAGAAGTCTATTTTTGCACATTAATGAAAACTAATTATTGTAATAACCAAATAATCACTTTTAAATCTACATTTAAAGTTTTACTATTTTCATTCTTATTTAAATAGAATTTAAATAAGCTTTGAAATCTTTTTTATCTAACTTAAAACCCAAGATTCAACTATTTAAACAACCTCAATTATTAAATTCGACAATTTTATTATTAGATAAATCGCTATATTTGAAATTCAAGTTATTTAACTTATAAAATTGACCTTTCAATATAAAATCAATTAAATATTCCATATTCAAATGATTAAAATTCTAGGTCATTTCAAAGAAGGAAACTTTTTATTTCCTTTCTCTTATATTATTCAATTATTAGGAGATCATAAATTTAGTTAGAGAAGGAATTGTTTTATTTTCTTCTCTTAATTAAATTAAATAATTGATTAGTAAAAGAACATTAATGACTAATCCAAACATGACATGAATTGTAAAGTGGAAATTAGCCACAAGGGCTTCTTTAGCAAGTGCAACTAGTTTTTAAGACACACAACTAAAATAATTACTTTTAAGGACAAAATGCAAAATAATTAGTTTCTAAAGTATAAAAACCTATGAAATTATGTTCTTGAAAGTAATTGGACTGCTAACTTTGTCCTTAAAAGTAATTATTCTGTTGACTTTGGTCTTGAAATTAATTTCTGTGGATGTGTGTGTCCTAGAAACTAATTGGACAACAAAGTTTGTCCATCTAGTGAAATGTCCCAATTGTAAATATATCCACAGTAAATATTGTGCAAATGCAACATATAGGAGTGTGCATAGTGAATCGTAATTGATATGTATACATAAAATAAATAAGAACAATTTGAACGGTTATTACGTAGGAATTGAAATGAAATAAATAAAGGATGACGTGGGTGATTGATACAGTTTCCTTTTTAGTAAACTTAATTAATGCAACATATAAATGACAATCAATAAGCATCATATTATAAGGATATAAACAATAAAAAATAAACGTATGTATATATAATTGCCTTATTTTAAATTGTTTTTTTGTTGTTGTTTGAAAAGAAATCTAATTCATACTTTGACAGTATGTAATACATATAATAAAGGGGATTTTCACTTCAAGGGCTTATTTGTGCATGGTAATAAGTTTTAAGGACACTACTTCTGAAAAATTAGTTTTAAGGACATTTTATAGGAAAAAGATAAAAGAATTTATCATTTTCAGTTATACAGAAATAATGATAAAAGGATTTATCATTTTTCTGTATAACTTAAAAAGATAAATGAATTTATCATTATGCTGTAAATTGTCCTTAAAACTAATTATTCAAAAGTGATGTCCTTAACACTTATTACCCTGCAAGTAGAAGCCCTTTAACCTAATTTCCACTATAATAAATTATATATATAAACATACATATAAAATTAATTATGTGTATGTAAGATTAAAATAAGTCTTTCTAATTTACACTAATTAGAGATTTATAGTAATCAATTTAAAAATATATTTATTGTCAAACCATTAATTGTTTGCATGTAAGATTTAATAAAGTATCTCTGATTTTAATTATAGGCTTATAGTAATCAAATTAAAATTTAGATTTATTGCCAAAACATCTTTTGTTATTTTTTAATTTTTAAAATAATACAAACACAAAATACATACATATAAACTTTCAAATCTAAAATTACATTTGTTTTATATGAATTAAAAACATGAAACTTCAATAAAAGACTTTAATATTCGTACACAAATTTTAGTTTAATTTGTAAAAGTAAATCCCATCAAAACAATATGAACATACAAAGTTTTAGATCTAAAAGATTATACTTTGAATTGAATTTTTACAATATAGATCTATAATAAAACATTGTATTCAAACATATACAAATTTTAATTTTAATTTAACAAAATAAGAACCCAACTAATAAATTAAACATATAAAACTTTCAATCTAAAAATTAGACTTTAAATTTAATGTATAGAACATAGTCCAAAAAAACACTGTATTTAAACATATAAAAATATTAGTTTTGATTTATTAAAATAAAACACCAACTGATTCATTCAACAAACAATTCAAGCTACATGAACAATTTTCAAATTAAATAAAACAATGATATGTACATACAAATTATGATAATCAAATTTCTTTCAATAACATTACATCAAATATAATTCTCTATTAAAGAAAAACATACTTTATTATCTAAAGCCTCGAAGCATATCTTGAAAATGGACTCCCCTTACGATGTTGTCCAAAAGTCAAACTTTGAATGATGATATCTCATCAGATCTTCAAGATCCCCATCCTATCCTTGTAAGAGATGGATGAACCACTTTTTTTTGTTTTATTTGATGTTATATATGGAGTTGAAATATTTTTGAATTTTTTTTGTTTTTGTTTTCAGCAATGAAAAGTTGGGAGGAAAGAGAGAAACAAATTGAAAACGAAAGAATGAATTATACATACAGAATGAATTAGAGAACATGTTTTATTTGAAAGAATGAAACTTTTCTCATTCTTCAATCAAAATTTCACTAAATGATTTCATTAATTGTCTATCTCTCCAATCCTTTCTTTACACATATGCCATTAAACGACTTAAATTTCCAAAAATCATGTCATCAAATGTCATAAAATTTCCATAAATCTTATCATCAAATGGCATAAAATTTTCATAAATCATTTCGTGCAATTATCTTTAAATTGCATCGATATCATACATTAGTGTGCACAAATATAACTTTTATAAATGCACTAACATAATTACAAAAAACTTCCAAACATCAAATAAATAATAATTAATATTTCTCAAATATCAATTAATTTAATTAATTTACAACATTTTATATATATGAACTAAATCATGTGGTTTTTCAGAGAATTCATCATTATAGTTGTGCGACTCATAGGTGTAAATTCAGTGAGCGATTAATATCCAACTATTTGAATATTAACGTTCACACGTCACTTAGCAAGTGATGTGACGTTTTAGCCTAATTTATCGCTTACAAAACTTTTCGTAAAATCCAATTTTACTTATTATAAGCAGTACCTAACAGTGACAATTATTTACACCGATTCACTTTGTCAAACTATATCATTTTGGACTTATGGAATTTGGTAATGGCCAAAATTCTAATATCATCCATATTCAACTTCATAGTTTAAACACAAAGTCTTTGGTTCAATAATAACAATTATTATTAATCTAAATGCTCTGGCCATAGAATTTGACTTTGAGTTGACTATGATACTAACCTCACATAACCGAGGAGAAGGATCTTCTCTTGAATATTGTTTCACTTCCAATGCTTCCACTCAACCCGACTATATTCGTTCGATGGACATTATGCCATAATTTAATTATAATCAAAGTGGAGCTTCCACATTGAAGATCAACAGTATTCTCAATTCGAGAGAACTATGTAAATTAGTCAAATCGATATTCTCTACTTGACCTTAGTTATATTAACCAACAGAAAACTATCTAGTGAGCCATTCCATAGTTATCCAATAACTATCAGTACGTAACTCTATGGTACGTCCGATAGTCATGAGTAATACACTTCCCAACATTAGGAGAGCGTAATGTACTCTATTCACAACGGATACATCGATATCCAGTCTCGACGCATCTTGACTAGGAACATTTAAAATGGTATATTTTTTTCATCGTGATAATTTACTCATGGTTACAATACTTTATAACTACTATCACAAAATATACCATTCATGAATTTTCTATTAAATATATTTTAACTAAATTGATTAATTAATATAACTACATTATATTAAGTATATAATAGAAAGAAAATACCTATATTTAGAACAAGATTGGCGAATTAGATATATGTAACAAACTACATAATTGCCCCTAGGGCATACCCTTAACTCCATCAATCTCCCACTTCCGCTTAGGGTCAATTATGGAATCTAGTCCCAACTTCTTTAATCAGTTTTCTCAAAACCAATTAGGTCAGTCCCTTTATGAATAGGTATGTTATTATGTTCTAATAATTTACTCTGTCAGTCAACTCTCTCCGATGGTGATAAACTGTTATATCATGTGGAACAATTCATAGTATGTCTCTTGGCTTCTAGTGAACTTATAGTTCTGTAATGAACTATATCATGACATTGTTATCACATGACAATGTTACGAGATTCTCAATATTTGAAATCAGCTCAGTTATTAATTTGTGCACGTATATTTTCATATACATTGTCATCATTGTGGCGCTATTCTAGGCAATGTACTTATCCTTTTTCGTTGAATCAACCATGGTATTTCATTTGGAATATTTTCAATTTAAAGATTCTTAACCTAAATTTATTATCGACGTATTACACTCAATATCACTTATAAATGTGAGTTTGAAGACTCCTTCAAAGGCCTTTTTTCCTATAACTAATTCTATAGTATTTCATAAAGACATCAATATACATCAAACAACCATTTAGTGATATCATTTTGGATTTGATATTTGCTTCTTGTATCAAATACAAACACAAAATCACAATCTCGTAGACAACATGACATGCATGATAATTCCTATAGCCAATGCATAAGGAACTCATCCCAGATGTTCCATATTAAACAATTTAATAAGATTTCTTTGCATATCATTTTGGGACATTCTCAATATCTTTAATACTCACTATAAAAGACATCATTTGCAATCCAAAATTGAGTATTGAAACAACTAAGGTTAATTTTAGCACAAGCACATCGTTTAAAATCAACAATGTGTTATTTACTTGTAGTTAAGAAATAGTTGTGTACCTTTTAACATTCTGTCTTATGAGCACATGCTTCCCCTGCATTTTAATTGATAATCAAAATATTTATTCAATTTTGATGCTTATAAAATCATACTTTCTATCATTTCTTGAACCATATCCAATGACTCACAAATTCAACATCGCTCCCACTGACTTTGAGACATTTTTGGTTGTTATATGTAAATAGTTTACTCTAAATCATTATTTAGATTTTCTATTTTAATATATATATATATATACACACACACCAAACATAAAGTCATGCTAAGTGGTAATTTTGTGAGTAAATCCGAAATAACTTGAGCATATTGAATACTGACTATGACGCTATTTCAACAATTAAAATTGCAATATTATTCTTATCAACATTGCTCGTTTAATTCAAACTGCTTTAGTCTTGGTCATAAAGACACATTCACGGACAATGGATCACATCCCTTTCGTCATGACTGCCAAAATCATATTTTGATAGCGTACTTGCGTTTCTTTTAAATTTGCGCATCATACCATAGAGTCAACACTCTTGAAGGTTCAATGAAACAACCGAGGATTATATATTTTCGACATAGATAAGAAACTCATGGTTTCTCTTCAATGTGTGAGAATACTTATTAGACACTCTAATATGTTGTGTTCATTTAGGTTAGTTAATTTCATTTTGTCTCATCTAATCAGTTCTATTTATGGATCGTATCCAACTCCATTTTACTACTAGTAATTCCTTAAAAAGAAATTTCTTCACAATGAAGTTGGTATTTCTGGAAACAATAATTATTTCTCAGTGCAACAGAATAGGCATTCACAAATGTTTTATGAATTTTTTTATTTACAAAACTGATTTGGTTTTAGTTTAAAAAACTTATTTCAAAACATAAATATTTCATCCAATGATAGTCTTCCAAAAAATCTTTTGGAGAGATTCGTACAAGATCCCTCATGAATAATTATTACATGCAACCTTTTGACTCGCACAACCTGCCAACTCCTTGGCCTAGGATATGTTGGAGTTTCTTATAAACTCTTAATTGTGTGACTTTGTAAACCGTTATTTTGATGAAATAATACAAACCTTATGTACTACTCTTAGATACATGACCTTATAGAAAGAAACTTACTCAACTTCACTCACAATTAATCATGCATTGTCCAACAAAGTTCGATTACCCCTTATCAATGCATCATTATGTATCATATGGAAGGGCGGTTTTTTTAAGATTGAATTTTATTAATTTTTAGGTAAGTTCGGAACTTTTTCCAATATACTTACTTATTCGCTCAAATCGAATCATTTCTATTGTATGTTATTTTATTTACTTCTATTTTATACTATATGAGTTTACCATAGACATACTACATGTGTACCAAATAAAAATGTCCATGTCTGTGATAACTCATCGATGAATATGACAATGTATATGGAAACATTTTGGTATTAATAGACTCACGATTGCATACATCTATATGTATCAATCCGAAGAGTTCATCAACTTTTATGATGCTTCCACCGAATTGGTGCATAGGCCTTAATTGTTTGAGATATAATTAACCAGTATCATATGATTCAACATCACATATTAAAATTATTTTCTCAAGACTTTGGCTTAGTATATAATTTCAAAATAATCATAAATAATATTAAGCACTTTTGCATTTTCCAATGTATCACTTTTGTTATGAAAAATACCATATTATATTTTTATTTCATAACGACTATTCATAATATTCATATTGAAATATAACTATGTCTATTTCTCAATCGATATCGAAAAATAGTCATTATTTCATAAATAATTTTCGGTAGGTTTTACGAAAACAATTTTCATAATATGATATAATCAATAACTGCTATATAGTATGCTCCTAGTATTTCCGCCATTAATATAATAGCATATTAAATATGGAGGTACATCATTCACTTCATATGGTTTATTTATTTCATATTATATAACTGGTTTATAGCAGAAAGTTCTTTGATTAATTATCTTGAACTCAAAGAAATAAGTCTCATAGAAAAAAAATTCTATACGAAATTACTTTTCGAAATAAAATCTCGTTTCTAATTCCAATGTTAAGTATTAGTCGCTATTATTACGATTCTCATTTCCATTGTTTCTTTATGAAGCAGACATGACTATTCACTCTCTTCATCCCAACTGTACCTTAAATCATATCTACTCTTGTACATTCGTTATTCTTTCTAAATGGTCATACCATTAAAAGCAAAACCCTTACTACAGTATCATAATGAACTCTTTACCAAAGCGCATTCAATTGTCCTTAGCTTTTAAGGACATTAGATATATTCCGCTTTACGTAAACTGATCAAACTGACATTTTAGTGATCAAGTTCTTAGATTTATATTGTAGTTTTGGTCAAGTATTACATTTAACATGATACGATCCTTTTGTAATCAAGCAGATTGAATACTCGATCTCGCACTAATGTTTATTTGGTTTTTTGGATGAACTAATTTCATCGAAATATTGTACATTACAAACTTTGACCATTCACCATATAACATTTATTTGCAATTGTATATGGATCAAATATCCATAATTTTTGAAACTCATAGAATGAAATACATGGTCTTGACCAAATAAATGCGTAAGTGATTAAAATAAAATGTATTCAGTAGTCGTAAAATCAACCACTTGCATAGGTGTTGAAACTTTAACATGCAATAATCTTTTATTGGTAAGTATGTGTTATATCTATATTTGTCAATCTTCAATTCATTTGTATATCTTAATTGATAAACATTTTACCAATAATATTAAATGCACAAATTTATCGTCATAGATAATTATAACATTACTTAGCATATGTTCTTATAATATTAGAAAGTTAAATGTTACCATTTTATTTTCTAATAAGGCGCCCACTAGTCTTTTACGTTTCTCCAAATCTTAAGATGGAACATAGAAGTCTTTCGACTTCACTAATGGGTGCAAGGACAAGTCTATCATGGTATTCTGACCTTCGGTTTGATCAAGAAATCATAGCACCATAAATGATGGATAACTCCTTATCGGTTGGATCACATACAACTCCTAACCTCATTTCGACTTTGAGTTTGCTCAACAAATCAAAAGGGATTATTCACTCATACCAACCATATCGTGACGGCCTAAGTATAGTGTATGTACATTGAGTTTGCTTAGCAATTACATATAATTATCTTACCTTGTCTATTCAATATATTAATAATACTACACATAAATCCCTAGCTTGAGTTTATTCAACAACTAAGGAGTATGCATGTAATTTATTAATATATATATATGGTAAAGGACAACATTGTATTAAAGATTCATAATCTTTAATATATTATATTAAGTGATATTGACTTATGGAATAACGTATTTCTGATGAGATACCCTCGTGGTTCAAGTGTCAGACACATTAGAAATCATGGTACATGTACATTTACCTATATATTTATTCCTTAATTCTATTAGGTTTCTTTAAAGTTCGACATTTAGTTTATAAATTCATATCATATAAGTTTTATTATTATATAACTTTTATATTTCGTATTACTTATATGATAGTCTTACGTATAATATTTTATTTAATTAACTTAAATCGATTAACTCTTTAATTAAGTTTTATTAGTATTCCAATACAACTTTATATTAGAAATATCTAATATAACCTTTATAGTGTTTACTATAACCTTTTTAATATGACACATATATCTTGTATATGCGTATTTTTATTAATTAATGAATTTATTTAATTAACTAATTTTAATTAAATTATATTAATTTTAAAATTTATCTTATGTATATATACTAATGTTACCTTAAACACTTTAAAATAACATAACATAAACCAACATATGTAATACATGCATATAAGTATAATTTAATTAAATCGTTTAATTAATTTATTTTATTAATCTTATTAATAAATTTTAAAGTTTGAAATAATATTGAAACAGCTTCAAACTTTTTGAAATTTTCATTACCTTTTCAAACATTTTAAAAGTTTATGTTATGTTATAACCTTTTATAATAAACATGTTTCTATTTTAATTTTAAATTTTAAATTTAATATCTTGTTTTAATTTGAAACTATTTTGAAATTAGCCAAAGGCCTAATTCAAATTAGGCCTTTTCTATCAGAGGCAACCTCACCATTCAAGCCAGGCAGGTAACTAGATAGGATATGATACTTGATTACCCATTTCCAATCATAAACATCACCTTTCTAGAAACCGTACTGAGTGTACAAGCTTAATGAGTTAGGCATAACATGACTAATTTAGACTGCATAGGCTATTGGTCTTTAATACCATTGAAGAAATTAGGCATGCCCGCAGCGGAAGAAATGTGTGAATTTCAAAATTCTAAGTATTTTGGATCATTAATGGATCTATGAAGTCTAAATTCATTTAAAAAATTTCTAAGGTTCTTCTAAATAAAACCAATATTTTATTTAAGTTTATGAATAAAGTTTCACTTTAATTTAACGTGTATCTAAGTTAGAGCATATTCAATGTACTGTTATATACGAATTTGTTTGTAAGCTTTACTTTCCAAATATATATAGAGAAAGAAATATTTCATTTCTTTCTCTTAACATATTCAATTAATGAGGGGGCATAAATTTACTTAGAGAAGAAAGAATTTCATTTCCTTCTCTTAAATTATTCAATTAGTGAGGGATCATAAATTTAGTTAGAGAAGGAATCTTTTCATTTTCTTCTCTTAAATAAATTAAATGCTTGATTAATAGAATGAGATTAATGAGTAATCTAAATATGATAAGAATTGTAAATATATTCACAGTAAATATTGTGTAAGCGCGACATATAGTAAATGCGCATAGTTAGTGGTAATTGATGTGTATACATAAAAAAATAAAAAAAATTGAATGGTTATTATATAGAAATTAAAATGGAAATAAATAAGAGATGACAAAGATGATTGATACAGTTTCCCTTTTAGTAAACATAACTAATGCACCATAGAAATAACCATTAATACGCATCATAATATAAGGATATAAACAATCAAAAATAAATGTATGCATATATATTTGCCTCGTTTTAAATTATTTTTTTGGAAAGAAATATAATTCATACTTTGACAATATGTAATACATATGATAAATTATATATATATATATATATAGAAACATACATATAAAATTAATTGTGTATATATAAGATTAAAATAAGTCTTTCTAATTAATACAAATTATAGATTTATAGCAATCAATTCAAAAATAGAATTATTGTCAAAACATTAATTGTGTGTATATAAGATTCAATAAAGTATCTCTAATTAATAAAAATTATAGACCTATGGTAATCAAATTGAAATTTGAATTTATTGCCAAAACATCTTCCGTTGTTTTTAATTTCTAAAACAATACAAACACAAAATACATACACATAAACTTTCAAATCTAAAACTACATTTTGTCTTATATGATTTAAAACATGAATCTTCGGTAAAACATTGTAACATTCATATGCAAATTTTAGCTTAATTTGTTAACCTAAAATCCAATAAAAATAATATGAGCATACAAAGTTTTAGATCTAAAGGATTATACATTGAATTGAATGCTTACGATATAGATCTACAATAAAACACTGTATTCAAACATAGACAAATTTTAATATTAATTTAACAAAATAAGAACCCAATTGATAACTTGAACATACAAAATTTATGATCTAAAAATTAGGCTTTAAATTGAATTTGTAGAACAGAGTTCCAAAAAAACATTATATTTAAACATATACAAATTGTGACGACCCACCCTTTTCGACCCTCGAAAATCGACATAAATACGCTCCTCATATTACTTTCGAACGATTGAGTGCCGAAAAAGACAGATTTTCGAGGGGAAAAGAAAATAGGTAGAATAAGAAGAAATTAAAAAAAAATCTCACAGCGGACTGAGTAACATATAATATCAATAGTTCTTTACACAAGTCAAAACTGTAATATATATATATATATATATCACATCAGAGTACAAAAATCGCTAATTACCGGCCTAGGAAATTATAACAACTTCCCCTCACAATTTGCTGGTAATTTCAACAAACACTGTGGTGGAAAATAAACAAGTACGAGAATATGTCTCGGTCTCCAGCTTGTCTCCTAAGCTCCGTAGCATCCTATCCTGAACATGTTACACTCAGTCTGACCCGTGCATTATAATAAAATAACACCTGAGTTAGTCTGGAAAACCAGCGTGAGAAAACACACTCAATTTGAATTATTAACTTTATCAAAATCCTTTGAAAAACAAAGGTATCTCATAAGACCACGCCACACATAAACACGATGGATTTTTACCTTACGACAACCAAAACATTTCATATCAAACCCTGTAATATTATTATAGTGTCTAAGGACAAACGTTTATCCAAATAGCTGAAATACTTACGTCTCACATTTCGGCATGGTTGGGCACAATCAAAACCGTAGGCGCTTAGTGAAGAATGGATTCCATTCGAATGAATAGGCATTGGAGTATCGCCTATTACAGTACACGTCTAAAATAGCGTACCGAGGACCACGCTGGGATCCCCTGCTACACAAGACCAGACTATCCCTAACATGGATAGACCGAATATGCTATCACCCAAGGGTTCCCACCCCTTCCCGAGATCCTTTCATAAATCGTATTAATAATATCCGAGGGTATCTAGAAAGGTGATAAACATACCGTAATTAGGTGCTACTTACTTAGCCTTGCTGCATCTCCCCTGCTTTTCAATAATTCCTGGTTGATGAGGCTAGAGGCTACGATTACCTTTTATGGAAATTTCACTTAGAATGCTCATTATCCTCCAATGATAATGTATTGATAGCATTCATCAAAACAAATCTGTTTCCGGTCCGAATGAAACCGAAGGCACTATTCCTACTACATCCATATTAGAATCACCCTCAGGATTAGTAGCGATTAGCCTTTGCACTTCACTGATCCATCTTCGACTCCATGTTCTTGTCTTCATTTTCGAAAAACGTACTCATTGGATCGAAGTGGCTTTCGATAACTTACCCGATCTCGGTCTCTCCGAAACAATGTTCGATATTTCCGGTAAACTCAACCCCGGTTCTTTAGAAAATAAATAGATGAAAATAAGATTGAAGATCACCTCCTAACCATTAGTGATGGATTTCCTTATCATTGTCCTAGAAGAACGAAATGAGGTTATACGTATGGTATAGCACCTCGAACGGTAACTGTACCATATAATTCCCACGTTTCCCTTTGACATTCCCAAAGTTATATTTTGGGTCCAGATTTGATAGACGGTTATTTAACTATCAAATAAAACAATCATTCAACTAATTATTCCATATCCACTTAAAACCTTAAGTCTCTTTTTAAATAAATAAATCCCTTTATCCAAATTACACATATTTATCTTATCGAATTTAGTAAGTTTACAAACTATCTTTTCAAAACTATTTGAAAACCCTTTAAACTAATATGGTAAGTACCACCGTGGTATCAAACCATGGATTCACATCTCAATGGTTACGTCTCTATCCCAGAGAAGTCCAAAACTTAACTATAGGCACTCACTGCCTCCGATTATGCCATGCGAGTATACCATTACTTCCTGAAAGCTTTATTAAAAATTCTTCTTAAAAAAATGCTTGTAAGTTCTAACATAAATTTCCAAGTTTAAACTAGATAAATATACTTAAATAAAGGTTATTATACAAAGCCATATTAATATTTTAATAATTTACCTTTTAAAATAAAAATGCTAACTAGTTGTTAAATAATAAATCTTTAACAATCATTATAAGGTTACAAATTAATAATTAAATATACTTAAAACAATTTAAAATAATTAAATAACTAGCTTCTAGAATATTTTTACTGCTTTTAAGTTACCAAGTTAAAAATTAAAAATCCACCCTTTTAAAACAATTTTAATTTCTCAATTCCAATTTCACTTCATAAATTTGGAAGCCTTAGATCCAGTACAACCAATTTTATACTTATTTCCAAATTAACTTTTATCTTTCCAGTCTGTTAAAATCTCGATTTTGAAACCTCCTTTATTTAAAATAGGTGCCACTTAGCATTTATTATAAAAACCCTTTTATAAACTTTATTCCAAAATCCCTATTCACAATAAATCGAAGTAGTTACATTACAATTTCAAAACAATTTACTTTATCCAATAGATTTACCCAGAAACTCTATATAAACATTTTAATTCAAAATCCTTATTTACAATTCTTTACCAATTTAAACCATATTTTTATTGGCATTTTAAAATACCAAAATTCCAGGTTAACTGCCATTACATCCAATCAATTCAAATCACACAGTAACCTATCACAGATTATTCCAACAAAACATATATCACCATATATGAAATTAAATTCAACACTTTTGAGGATTCCAATTGGATCCCTCCAACCTTTTTCCCTACATCTACAGATGTTAGTACAACAATAAAAATACTAATTCCGCTTCAAGGCGGAATATCGTGGTATATGGGGTCATCCGCTATTATACGGGACGCATAGGGTCTCATCCACTATATATATGAGAATCAATCACTCCTATGTATATACACTACTATACACAATATCACATCCAACTATTTAAAATGCATCAATTTAACCAATCAATCATCAACTAATTTTAACTATTTAAAATTAAAGCCAGCAATCCAAAATCGAGTGAGATTAACTCACCTTGATTTTTAATTTCGCCAAACGTTAAAATTTTGAATTAAATCGAACAAGTTTGATTTAACCTAAAAATTTAACTAGCTCTGATCGATTCCAAATCTGCTCTAGTGCGTAGTGCTCATTGCCGTTTGTTTCATCCAATTTTGCCCTCGTATGAAGAAGTTATGATTTTTACAAGTTTTGAATATAATTTATATGAACAATTTTTTTTTAATACCAGAATGAATCTCAGCTGTTGCTTCAAAACAAGAGATCGTGGACACACAATTTCTCTTCTCCCACACTCGCTTTTCCCGGCCGACACAACCCAATGCCGCCTCCAAAAGCCTAATCACAGGTTCCACGTCGCTTACCGATACTTCGATCAGAGACCACCACTACGAAGCTCACCGCGCCCTCAACCTTCGGCCAGGATCTCATCAACCTCGATCCCACGTATAACTCAATATTCATGCATGAACATGTCCCCTTCATGGCGCGATTCTCGACGATCTACTCAATGATATTCGATCAAGCCGTTCACATTGTAGCTCTTGTTGCCTTCTACGATTTTCGTTTAGAAAGTTTTTGGTGAAAATGGCTGGATTGAAAGAAATTTGAGGAGGAAGGTGAGTGTTTTTCAGTCATTAAAGCATAAGGTGGCGACTGCGTTCGTTCTAGGGCTTTGCTACTGTTGCACATATATATATATATATATATATATATATATGCGTATACATACATTATTTTAATATTATTTACAAAAATTACAAGCTTTTTCAAATGTACTCCAAATGAAACATGCCGCCTGATGTTTATAATTTTTTATCCATATTTCAAATACAGTGGAACATGTTTCGGGGCCTAATTCGATCGTATGTGGAAGATGCTTTTCGAATCGAATTAAAATATTAAATTTTCGATATCTATTTCAATGCGTTTCTATCCTGTACAACAAAACTATAGCCCCAAACGGTACGGAATTTGAAATTCCATAATAATACACTATTACGGATCCAAGGGAACTGGTTTCATCAAATTCTGAAACAGTGCCCTGGAAGGCTATTTTAACTCATCGATTATATCGACCGATTTTCACAATTAACGGAATTGTTTAAAATTTCCATTTTAAAAGCTTACTAACTCCATTATAAATCAAATAGAATTTATATCCATATTAGAAATCACTTTGATTCCTATTAAATCTAAATTTTAATTATTTACACTATTACCATATTTTAAATTTCACTATTAAATTAATATATATATTTCAAATTTTAACTTATCGACTTTTTAACCCCATTCAAAAACTCCAGTACCATCACTCTAATTCCAACATAGTTTAGAATCAACTTATAAACCATTTCCATTCTCATTTAACTCCAGATTCCCATATTTTCCCAATTCCAAATATCAATTTACTATTTTACCAAATCAAATAAATCGCTCTATTTAGGATTTTA
Source organism: Allium cepa (assembly GCA_030765085.1). Classification (NCBI taxonomy): domain Eukaryota; kingdom Viridiplantae; phylum Streptophyta; class Magnoliopsida; order Asparagales; family Amaryllidaceae; genus Allium; species Allium cepa. Next base: position 677,389,671 of record CM060932.1, on the reverse strand, counting down.
AACTATTTTAGAAATTCTTACCGATTCAAAATCAATAAATAATTCAAATTGAATATTTAAAATAAATTAAATGTTCAAAATCAAATGACCAAATCTCCGGGTCGTTACACAAATATTAGTTTTGATTTATTAAAATAAAACACCAACTGATTCATTCAATAAACAATACAAGCTACATAAACAACCGACCAATATGGATAAGTTGGCTAAGGTACATTTAAGATTGATTGAGCAAACCCCTTTTTGGCGAGAAATCTATATACATAGATGCAAGGACTTGCAGGATTTCCGTTTTGAAGCTAATATATTCATTTGCATGGACGAAATGTATCATGCCCAAAAGAAAGCCTATGTCAAAAAGGAAACTGGAAAAATTAGTCACAACCACAACCATAAGAAGCCAAGATGGGAAGAAGCTTTGGATACTAACCATGTTGCTTTAAACAAGCTAATACCCAATGTGTGTGTATATATATATATATATATATACAATAAAGGAAACTGGTGACTCTTAATTTCTTATAAAGCCAAAACCAATCCTGGACCGAGGAAAGAGGGAGATTAGCGTGCATATCATAAATCGAACGGGCATAAAACTGGTGAGTGCTGAGTACTGGTGGGCATGATTCAGCGTATGATCCATTTAGGGCACCTAAAGGAATTTGTTAAGGACGATAGGAAAGCTGAAAATGGCAATCAAAGACTGCCAAACAATGCTGCAAATCTGGTGGAAGGTGATTGTAAGCCAGATTTCATTCCACCTCTCAACAGAATTGACGTTATCCATGAAGGCCTACATTTGGCTGGAAATAGCGAAGGACCTAGAAATCACTATGTTAGCGGAGCAAGAGAGAGAGAATTTTCTTTATGCAAGAAGAACCGTCGCTAAAGAATCCAAGGTTCCAAATTCAGATGCTTAATTTGACCATCACTCTATAAGAGCTAAGAGGGCTTTGTCACCCGCATATGACCCACTTATGATTATCGTGCAAATTGGACTTTCTGTGGTTACAAAAATTTTGGTGGATACTACGAGTGTTGTCAATGTAATTTTAAAGCATGTATTCGACCAAATGGGAATTTTGGAGAGAAGTTTGAACCGAATTTTGAACCTATTTTTTGGGTTCAATAATAAAGGGTCAACTCCTGGTGGACATATAAGACTTCTTATGCGAATGAGAGTTCCACCACGCTCTCGAATTTTTAGACTATCTTTGTCATTATGGATCAACCATCGTATTATAACGCCTTTTTTGGAAGACCAGCTTTGGATGAAGTTGATGCTTTTGTTTTTCCATAGTATTTGATGGTGAAGTTCCTGACCAAAAGCGGGAGGGGAACCGTAAGAGGAGGACATTTAGTGCTCGTTAGATATACTTTGCTACTATTGACCAATATGAACGAGACTACCTTACTTGTTATGATTCAAAGAAAAGTGAATTAATTCTAAATGATATTAAAAAGCCTTCGGATGGAGAATCTACAAACTTGCCACCTAAAGTGAAAGTAGAGCCTATTAAGAAGGCTAAACATATGTTGAAAAAATTTGAATTTTACAAGAAGAAAATAAAAAGGAAGGAAGAAAATTTGGTGGAAGACGAAATACAAATGAGGAAATTACTACTAAACTAGACAGTAGAAAGGAATAAGAGAGAATGAAGCTGTCAGAAGATCTTAAGGAAATATGTTTAGATTCAGCAGAGTCAACGAAGATAATCAGAATTGGAATGGAATTAGATAGAAAAATCAAGGGAGAGCTAATTCAGTTCCTTCAGTCTAGCAAAGATGTATTTTCCTGGATCCACTTAGAAATGATTAGAATATATCCAACTGTCATATGCCTGCTTTGAATATAAATCCAAATGTCATATCGGTCCAATAGAAGAAATGACATTTTAACAATGTCTGGTTTAATGCCTTGAAAGAAGAAGTCAAAAGATTGCTTGAGAATGGATTTATAAAAGAGGTACTTTATCCAAAATGGTTAGCTAATTTAGTATTAATCAAGAAATCCAATGGGAAGTGCAGAACATGTGTTGATTACACTAACTTGAATAAAGCATGCCTAAAAGATTGATATCTGTTTATGAGGATAGATTAGTTAGTCGATGCAACAAGCTGACACCAACTTTTATCTTTCATGGATGCGTATTCTGGATACAATCAAATTTCAATGTTCAAACCCGATGAGGGAAAAACCAGTTTTATAATAGATTGGAGAACATATTGCCACAAGATAATTCCTTTTGGATTTAAAAATGCTGGAGCAACTTGTTAGAGACTAGTGAATAGAATATTCAAAGAACAAATTCGCCAGAACATGGAAGTGCATGTGGATGATATGTTGATCAAGTCTCAAAAAAGAGGTGGTCATCTAAATGTTTTGAAAGAAATGTTTGATGTATTGCAAAGATATCAGATGATACTTAACCCACAAAAGGATTCTTTTGGAATTTAATCCAGCAGATTCTTGGGATATATTGTTAGTGTAAGAGGAAACGAAACTAAGCCTGACTAAATTAAGGCTATTAAAGATATAGTAGAAACGAAGACAAACAAAAATGTAATGTGCCTGAATGAGAGAGTGGCAGCATCGAGCAGATTCATTTCCAAGGCTACTAACAAGTGCACTCCATTCTTCAGTGTATTAAGAAGAAGAAAACCTTCGAATGGGGTGAAGGTTATTAAAAAGCTTTTAAGGAATTAAAAGATCATCTGGAATAACCACCAATTCCCTCTAGCTCTATAGATGGGGAAAATCTTTATCCTTATATGACCATTTATGAACATGCAATTTGTTCAATGCTAATAAGAGAAGAGAAGGGAACTTAGCTTCTAGTATATTATACCAGCAGAAGACTCAAAGATGCAGAAACTATGTATCAAATTATAGAGAAATTGGTGTACTGTTTGATGCTTACCATGCGAAAATTGAAAGGTTATTTTTAAGCGCCTCCAATCAAAGTGCTAAATGATTTCCCACTCAAGCAAGTTTTTAGAAAGCTGGAAACTTCAAGAAGATTAGTTAAATGGGAAATAGAGCTTGGCCAATATGATATCGAATTCCTACCTCGGGTATCAATTAAGGGACAGGATCTAGCCGATTTTGTTAATAAATATACCATTAAAGAGTAGTCATAAAAGGAAAAGGAACTAAAATCTAAGTGGAAACTATTCATGTAGGGAGCCTCAAATGAACAAGGAGCCGGGGCAGGATATATGGTTATGACCCTCGATGGACATCGTTTGCATTATGCGATGAAGTTAGGATTTCCAAGCACCAAGAATATAGCGTAATATGAATCTATGATAACGGGACATACTCTAGCCCTCCAATTGAAAATCCTTAATAGCGAAATTTTTAGTGACTCACAAATAATGGTAAATCCGCTAAACTAGAAATATCAGACAAGTACGCCAAACTAACTCTGTACATCAGAAAGATATTAAAAATGTTAACCCAATTCAAAGATTTATCAATACATGAAGTGCCAAGAGGCAAGAACTCCTAAGCTGATTCTTTGGGAAAGTTAGTAAGTTCATGAAGGTCAATGAAACCCAGATCTTACCATTAGGTTACCAAGAGAATCCTAGTATAGAGGATGAAAGCCCCAATCCAGAAAATAAGACCTCGGTGTTTGCCAGGTCTTAAGCCTTAACACGAAAAGAGAAAGAAGATGAAACTGAGACCATTCAAGAGAACCCTCCCTGTACGGAAACTAATAATTGATATAAAAATAATTGGATGACACCTATCACAAATATATAACAAAAGAAAGCCTGCCAATAGATAAAAAGGAGGCAAGGAGAACAACACGCCAAGCTTTAACATTTGTCATGCCAAATAATATATTTTATAAAAAGGGATATTTGCTCCTTACCTAAGATGTGTTAATCTAGAGATAGGAGAAAAATTGCTGTGGGAAGTCCATTAAGGTTCTATGGGGACCATTCCAATTGTATGAAACTGGTCAAGAAAGTCATGAGGCAAAGCTTGTATTAGCCTTTTGACTAGTCAAGCCATTGATTATGTAAGAAGATGTGAAAATTGTCAAAAATTCTCCAAGATCTCACGTCAACCATCAAGCGAATTGATTCTATCTCGGGTCCATGGCCTTTTGATGTGTGGAGAATTAACCTAATAGGGCCATTATCGATATTCAAAAGAGGAGCTTTGTAAGCAGTAGTAGTCATTAATTACTTCATAAAGTGGGTAGAAACTGAGACGCTTCTGCATATCACATCGGAAAAGGATCTCAAGTTTGTGATTAAGAATACCATTATAAGATTCGGAATTCCATATGAGATAATATCCGACAATGGAACTCAATTTGAAAGTGAAGAGTTCATCCGATTTTGTAATAAGAGAGGGATTATCAAAATCTTTTCATATGTAGCTCATCCCAAAGCAAATGGAGCTGGTTAAAGCAGCAAATAAAACTATAAAGAACATCCTAAAGAAGAGGTTCAATAGAGCAAAAAGAAATTGGGTGGAGAAATTACCTCTCATTCTATGGGCATGAAGAAACTCTACTAAAACCATAACATTACATACCCCATGCTCCCTAACATATGGATGTGAAGCCATGCTCTCAATTGAGAATTAAGGTTGAAGTACCTTCCCATCGAAGGGTTGCGTATGCCTTTAATCTAAATCAAAATTAAGAAAAGAATTCCTAGACTTAATCAATGAGTTAAGAATTGAAACGACTATAAGAACGGCTGAATATCAATGAAGAATATCTAAGTATTACAAATCTAGAGTAAGAGGTAAATTATTCCAAAAAAGAGATTTAGTGCTTCGAAGAGTAATAGAAAATACTAAGAATCCAGCAGATGGACCACTCGGGCCAAATTGGGAAGAACTCTTAATCATGCACAAAGTAACCTCATTTAGGACCTGTAAACTCTGTCGCTAGATAGCAATATCACATCAAGTACATGGAATGCCGAACATTTGCATCCATATTTTCCAACAATGGATGAATAAAGAAGTTGAAGACGAAGAATTTATAAGCTCAATCATCGAAACGAGTAGGATACTCCTAAGATATATGATTTGGCCATCAAAGGCCCCTAGCCATCAAAGGCCCATGGTCATCAAAGACTTTATTAAAGCCTTCAGTGCTGTCATTAAAGGCCTTACTAAAGCACCTCATAAATGGAGGACGGAGTAAGTCTTTAGTGCCGTTATCAAAGGACTCACTAAAGTACGGAACAAGCCTATAGTGCCATCATCAAACGCCTTATTGAAGAGCATCCTAGTGGGAGGATGGAACAATCCTTTAGTGCCATCATCAAAAGCCTTACTAAAGCACCGAACTATCCTTCATTGCCATCATCAAAAGCCTTACTGAAGTGCCTTTTAGAGAGAGGAAAGGTAAGCCTTTGGCCTGTCCAAAATGTCGAACAGCCTTTAGTGCCATCATCAAAGGCCTCGTTAAAGCACCTCCTAGAGGGAGGTCAGGTAAGTCTTTGGTTTTGCTCAAAATAGCTAATCGAACACACGAGACAGCGAACCTAAATCATCACCAATGATGGTGATAAGGGTCCAAGCCTAGTAGTGTTTCAAATCAATCAATCTTCTAGAGAAGATCTATCAATATCCAAGCCAAGTAGTGCTCCAAATCAATCAATTTTGTAGAGAATGATCATCCAAAATTCGAGCGAAGCAGTGCTCCAAATCAATCAATCTTCTAAAGGAATATCTATTGAAATCCGAGCTAAGTTGTGGTGCTCCAAATCAATCAATGTTTTGGAGGAAGATCCATCAAAATCTAAGCCAAGTAGTGCTTCAAATCAAATAAATCTTCTAGAGGAAGGTTCAATAAATATGAACTATTTATGCTCCCCAACAAATGTAATTTTCAGCTACTAGATAAGAGATTCTGATCTTCTATTTTTACCAGATATGGATTTTTGGTCTTATAATATTATTGCTAGATTTGAATTTCTAGTCTTATATTATTATTGCCAGATTTAAATTTCCGGTCTTCTACCATTATTGCCAGATATGTATTTCCAGTTTTCTATTATTATTGCTAGATTTGAATTTCCGGTCTCCTATTATTACTGCCAAATTAGAATTTCTGGTCTCCTATTATTATTACCAGATTTGAATTCCTGGTCACTATTATTATTATTCTTACCAGATTTGAATTTTTGGTCTTCTACTATTATGGCCAGATATGGATCTCTAGTCTTCTATTATTATTGCCAGCTTTAGATTTATGGTCTTCTACTATTATTACTACCAGATTTGAATTTCTAATCTTTACTATTATTGCCAAATATGAATTTCTGGTCTTCTATTATTATTTCCAAATTTGGATTTTTGATCTTTTATTATTATTGCGAAATTTGAACTTCTGGTCTTCTATTATTGTCAGATATGGATTTCTAATCTTTTATTATTATTGTCAGATTTGAATTTCTGGACTTCTACTATTATTTCCAAACATGTGTTTAAATCTTCTATCATTACTATCAGATTTGGATTTTTGGTCTTATATTATTGTCGGAAAAGGATTTCCGTTCTTCAATCTAATGTATTTTTGGGACCTCGTTATTGCCAAAAAAAGAAATTTTTTCTCTGATGCCTCTTCTTATGACATGACCAGATAATCCTCTAGGCTTTCATTTGCAAACTTATTGTTATTTAGTGATCCCTTATAATAAGACTATAATCTTAATTCACATGGATAATATAGGCAATAAATGCCAATTCATAAATCAATCAAACACGGAAGGAGAATTTCTAACAAAAGATAGCATTTACTTCATGTTTTATAGGAAAAAAAGGCCAGTAAGGGAATCTTACTGAAGCTTGGGCAATATAAACGAATTCATGAATTTACCCTAAAGAGTGTAACAGCTCGATATTTTCAACCATTCGCATCCGCACATGTCGGACTTGAATTGCTCAAAATATCGAATTGTAAAATAAATTTGGAAAATCTAAGAATATACAGCAAATAAATAAACCATAGAATCACAGACACAGTGTAATATAATACAGCGTAAGCAAAGAAATAGTAGTTTATGAAGCTTTTATATAAATACAATAGAGTTAAACAAGATACAACAAAGTCTCAATATGATAATCAAGTACAAATTAGAATACTAAACTGGAATCCACTAGATAACTAGAATCAACTGAACAAATGAAAGAGAAATGGATAGCTGGATCTTCAAGCAAAGCTCCAACTCCGAAGATGAGTCTCAAATTCTGTATCACTCAGTCTGACCCGAGCATAATGCAAAACACAAAACACTCGAGTCGGAACATACATACTTATACGATGTAAACCAACTCAAGTAAACTGTAATATGAGGTACAAGTAACTTAAAGGATGCTTGGGACCGTCCATCCTCTAAGGATATGTTAAACTATTTACTATGTAGTAATATTTCGCTGTTATAATAATATTTATAGTAAAATAAACATACTTTTAAATAGCGTTAAGGAGTGACAAAATATTCTCCTTAATACGTAATAGTTCCAATAGTCTATACAAAACCTGCGTACCTCCTGATCGGGAGGCTACGAGAAGATGCTCCATAGGTACGACACAAATCAAACTTGTACAAGGCTCGCTAGGGTAGGTGACACGGCACAACTAGGCAATGCCAGGGTAGATATACCAATTACTATCCGGACAGGTGGTGACGCATAGTGTGCAGCTACCGCCCACCTCGAGCCATACCCCCAAAATCAAAAATCAAAAATGGCCACCAAATCAATCTCAAAGTCAGAATATAATATCGAAGGAGTGTGTCCGATAAGAGGAGCTACCTCACTAGTCCGGAATCGCTCCTGTTTTATCCACCTTATGCCAACTCACGGGAGTCGGGTCCACGTATATACCTCAAAGGAACGTCGCCACCATCCTACTCCATTCTGAAATCTCCACCGCGTGTACGAATGTTAAAGTGGTTTTCGAAGTTGGAAGAGTGTATGACAACTTCCGATCACGGTCTCTTTAACAACCAAACGTTATTATTACCCATGGATATTTATTTCAAAACATTTATATTCCAAAACAATTTAAAATCAAATACCATTACTTTCCAAAAATAATATCCATTTTCAAAACTAAATACTATACCATTTCCATTTCAAAACTAAAGTAATAACATACCATTAAATTCCAAAACCAAATCAATATACTATTTCCATTTAAAAACCAAAGTAATACTATATCAATTAAATAAAACCCAAATTTCCAAATCATTGAATATTTCCTTCAATGTATTAAACTTGAAATATTCCTTTAAATCATCTTAACCCAAACCACTTTATAATTTCATATTCTTAAATCTTCAATTTCAATAAGTTTCAAATTTATACATTTAAATTCAATTCTTATTTAAATACAATTTCAAATAAATTCTTTTCCACAGCCATATTACTTTCAAGTTATAACAACTCTGAAACCAAACAATTTGAAACATATTTATTTAGACCATTTAAACTCAATGTTAATATCTTCCAAATAAGATTCATTTAACCATTTAAATTCAATGTCAAATAATATTCATTTCAAAGTTGTAGCATTTACAAGTTTATTCATTCAATTATAAACTTTCCAAAAACATTGTATATTTCAGCTACATTAAAATTTCAATTTTTAGCCAATTTAACTAATAAAATCACATTACACGCTTCATTAACTTATGATTTAATAGAATAAAATTTTATCAGTAAATATCCAAATTAAACTATAATTCATTCATAAGTCAAAATTACCCCTTTTACTTGACTTTTATTTTTAACCAATAACTTTACACTTTATTTTAAAATATCCATCCCATAAATAAAATACCCCTATCACTAAATTTACTTAACTTTTATTTGAAACTAAATTTCCAATTATCAAGTTAAGTCATTTTAAGTTGCATTTTTCCATTTAAATCATAATCATTTATTTTTACAAAACATAACGATAAATCAAGTATTTTCTCATAGTTATTATAACAGTCCAATCCTCTTTATAAATCTATTCATCTAGACATCAATTAACTATGATTAAATAAATTTTTTACTAAGTCCATTCAAAACTATAGTTCACTTTATCCACTCAAAATACATTATTTACTATACAAACCATATTTATTTCAAGAAATGACCTTTATTAAATTTACTCAGTTAGATTTTAGATTCCAAATTAAATCAAACTTAATTATTAAAATATTGATCATAAATAAAATCTCTAAATCACAATTCAAAACCAAATAAAGATTTTTCTTAAATTTACAATCTAAACCCATTTATCAACTCATACAAATTTAACTCATAGGAAACCAATATCTCAATATCTTTTTATATCCAAATCTTCAAATCAAATTTTTAATCAAAATTCCATATATTTAAAATTTAAAATACTTAAAAAATTTGGAGAACTATTATAAAATTTATCCATGGGCCTATATAAAATTTTCTAACCTAGGTCAAGTGATACGGATATGTATCATTTCAATCTGTAATTTAAAAAGAAAATTCCGGCTTCTGTCATTTCAAACCTGCAATCCCAAGTAAAATAAGTACAATAAAAAATAATAAAAATCAATCGAGCCTATCATTTTAGCCCATAGTAATTTTTCCTTATTCTACAATTCGTTCGGGTATGTATCATTTCAACCCATAGTGAAGGGGAACTTGCAGTGTGATAACAGTAAATAAAATAACAGTATAGCAAATAATATCATATCAGATGATGAACAAATCTCTACTAATAATACAAATACTTTGTTTTGGTGAAGCTTTTTTAAACTTCCCAACAACTCCTTTCTCCAAATCTACGTACTGTTTACCAGACCAGGGCAAAGCCGTCATTTTCCAGGCACACGTTCTACTCCCATAACATCATCCGTTTACTCTTCTCCCCACTTTCTCTTCCTTCTCTCTTCCAAAACTTTTCAACCGCCTTTCCCCAAAATTCCACTCCCAAACAATTTCTCATCCACCCTTCTTCCTCCCCCCGTACCATTCCGTTTACGCTCTAACATGATGAAATCCGGATCTGAAGCCTAGCGACGTAGCTCGATGGCTAGGGGTGACCAACGGCCAACTTCACACATCCCTTCACCATCTTTAACCAAAATTGCCCCCGATGTCACGTCATCTAAATCTACCTACTTCTGCTCGGTTTCCGCTCTCCGATGCTAACAACCGGATCTGATGCCTGCGACAGTAGGTTGCAGCGTAGGGGTGAACAATAGTACACGTTTACCAGACCGTGTTCTCTTCTTCCTCCAACAACTGGCATTTCGCGCAGAAATTGGCGTTAGGTAAGCTACTTCCGACTCTTATATGCATATATTTGCTTATGCCTGCATCCATTGTTTTCAACCTTCATGCCTGCTACTGATTTATTCTTTACTTTTTCTCTCAAGTTTGATATATGTTGATTCATTTGCTTCATTTTACTTATTTATTTGAGTACTAAGCTATTATATTTGGCTACTTTAAATTCGGCTGTTATACGTAGTTAATCTACTTGGTCGTCTTAATTTAATTCAAATTATCTTCGGCTTCCCGCTAGAATTATGTTCTGTAATTGTTGTCACCTTGGTCCATTTACCATGTTGGGTATGTCAATATGAACTGATTGTACTCTACTAACATTAAAATCTCAGTTGTTCACGGTTTTTCTCTTGCTATACAACTGATTAACCATTGCATTCTAACTGCCTACAAATGATTGTTCGCTTGCACATATTTTAACCCACGTTCCTTCATTACTGTTAATATGTTTGTGGGTGTACATGTACCTTCTGCATAACATCAACTTTATGTAACACGATATATTTCATACATTAGCCTTTAAAAATAATCAGACGATGTCTCTTATTTTACCATTTTTTGTTCTCTTTTGAACACAGTTTTAGTAAACATTGCCTTTGCAACTCGATGGTGAAATAAGTACATAAGTTTGTATTGCATGTTTAATCTTGGTCGTATCTTTAACATTTCTCTTACTGCTGCCTTTCTTGGTTTGCAATATACGATTGACAATTTAGCAGTTGACAGGTCATTTTCCTTCCTTACTTATATAAACAAACGACCATCCTCAAATGGTCCTACTGCTTATTACATCAACATTTAAATTTTGCTTACATTTTTTTTCAGCAAACTGAAAATTGCTTGACGCTGGCTGCACATTGGAAACTGCCGCGTATAGAAGTCAAACTACAATTTTAGGCGACATCATGCCATGTTGTCCCCCCTCTATCTGATGGGTAATTCATAAAAAATTCGGGTCATCTGGTCGATTCCGACACATGCTCATGATGGACACAGGTGGGTGGATGACGCGTTCTTCCACGCTGGCAGGTACAATACGAATGTCCACTTTCTTTGTCCGTTAACTAAAATACGTATGCTTTGTCTACGATATTTATTTCCGACAATCAATATAAGACTTTTCCTAACACTATATTTTGGTACACACTAATTCATTTGGTCTACTTTGGAATTTCATATGGTTGAATTTATTTTTTCCATTGAGGTTTTATACAAATTAGTATCTTTTAAATGTTTTGATTAAAGTTATTTAGCTACACAGAAATTGGTATCTAAAAGGTTGGATCAGTGGGTGGGAAAAGTCTTTGATTATGGAAAAGGATATGGTATTGTAGGAATTGCAGCATTAAAGGTTTAAACTGAACTGAAATGAGTTTTTTCTTAACATTAGGTTTTATATTTAAGTTTATCGACTATACAATATACAGCAAGCTGAACCTGAATACCTTTTTTTAACCGTACCCTTTTGTCATATTCCAAGTTTCATATATCGTCTTAGGCTATAAAATTCGATTCAAGAAAATACAAGGTCACTTTTTACCAAATTCTCTTTGAGTACATATGGTATAGAATAGAGTTGACATAGACTCATTTTCCTCTTAATTAAAATCAAACGCCTTTTTTTTTAGAAAAACCAACCTGTTTCAGATTTAATTTCGAGCACTGCAATTTGCAGATGTAAAATCCCAACAACCTCCAACCTTATCTGCTTATACAAGCTGATGTGTTATTTTAAAAAATGAGGAATTCCACATAAATTTGCTCTCATAAGCCTCTTAAGTTTGTCATCAATTTTGAGTGTCTAAAGGTCAACCTGTATCTGCACATATGTTTTCATTTGTAATTGCAAGTTTTAGATGGGAAAGGATTCATACATGTACTTTGGTTTCAAACCGACTAAAGCCTTAAACCTGAAACACATAACTTCCATATATGGACGTTGGTTTCCAATTTATATTGCTTCGTTTATCCAACTGGAGTAAAATGTGGTTCTCAATGGGACTACTTTTATGTACAGATATAAGTCCGTATCCCAATATATTTCCTCCATTGTGCTCTAATTTTACTCCTACACTGTATTATTTTACAATTTTTCCCTCTTTTGACCATAGTTTTCATACCATGTTGTCCTACCTCCGTCTACTGGCTCAGTCATACAAAAGGTCGGCTAACCTGGGCGATGCCTACCCATGCTGGTGATAGACCCACTACGGTGGATGACAAGGACTTCAATGCTGGCAGGTACAATACTAACGTCCACTTGCTTTGTGCACTAACTAAAATATGTAAGCTTTCTGTACGATACACTGTCTTTTGTTACAGACTAATTCGGTTGGTGTGCTTTTGAGTTTTACACGGCTGACTTGATTTTTTTCACCGACCTTTTACGTAAACTTTATTCTGATGCAAATTTGTGTACAGTTAGTGGAAAATTTTTTATTCCAAAACTGATTTTTGAACTTATTTTTTGTTTGCATATGACTTTTTCCAACACTACATTTTCATACACAGTACCTTAGTTCGTCTACCTTTCAATTTTATACTACTGACTTTAAGGATTTGGTATTGTAGGAATTGCAGCATTAAAGGTTTAAACTGAACTGAAATGAGTTTTTTTTTAAAATTAGGTTTTATATTTAAGCTTATCAACCATACAATATACAGCAAGTTGAACCTGAATACCTTTTTTTAAACCGTACCCTTTTGTCATATTCCAAGTTTCATATATATGAAAACGGGTATGGTACTTTACTCGATTTTAGCTGGGTTATTATTGAAACATCAAAATATGAAAATTATATTAGCCTTTATATGACCTCAAATATCACTTAAAAGAAATAAAAAATAAAGGCATTCTGCCTGCTACTGGGAGATGGCTAAAGAATATTATGTTGACTGCAAACCAACCACAACTGTAGATGATGACAAAAAAAACTTATTATTAAATTCAAATTTAAAGCTTTACCATGTTTCTAATGTTCAGTGTCATTTTTGTCAATACTAATGTCAAGGAATGCTTTTCCTTTTGCACATTCACTCACCTAAGAGTTCTAATAGAGTTAAGACAAAATAATTAAAAATTAGGTTCAACATGAATGCCTACATCACATAGTTTACAAGAAGGCAACAGATATTTGTGTATGCAATTTTCCAATGAACTAAGTTAAGGTATGATAGTAGATGGTTTACGTATGGCTTCTTTTCTCCTTTGCATTAATTTTAGATGTAATGTTTCTTCTTTACTTTGTAAGCAAAATATGTGGATTTGCTTTAATATTATTGTTGATTTAGACGCTCATGATGTTGTTCCTTTGCATTTTCTTATATTTGCATGATACGGAGATGAAGGAAGCTTGGATTTATGTATAGTTGTAGAGGGTTTGGGTAAGTGCTATTCAATGCTTTAGGAAACAAGACATGGATGATGGGTAGTTCAGATCAATGTAGGTAATTTCTTAAATCTTTATTTTGAATAATTTATTTACAAATTAGTATCTTTTAAATGTTTTGCTTAAAGTTATTTAGCTACACAGAAATTGGTATCTAAAAGGTTGGATCAGTGGGTGGGAAAAATCTTCGATTATGGAAAACGATATGGTATTGTAGGAATTGCAGCATTAAAGGTTTAAACTGAACTGAAACGAGTTTTTTCACTTTCACATTATATCTATTTTACTATTTCAATTACTGAACTTTGACTTATTCCACTTTCACGTTATATCTATTTTACTGATTCAAAATCTAAAATATCTGACACTTTTTTTCTGCTTTTTAATCTTTACTGTTTACCAGTTTTCTCATTTTCTTACTTTAAAAATCAACTGTTTTTTCTACTTCTCAACTATCCCAACGAACACTCTACTTTCAGCCCACATACTGCAAAAAATAGCAGTTAATCCATGCCGACTTTTTCCACTTTGAACATTTCTGTTTTTTTGCCGTTCACACTCCAAAAAATCTACTTCTTTCTCCTCCTACACTGACTAACTGCACAAATATCATGTTTATTTAACCTCTGCATCCCCCTTCATCTGTTCACACGTTTCCAAACTTGCACCACTACGTATTCCCCACTCGTTCCCTGCTTACATCACTGCTCCACAGTTAATGTCTCTCCTTACACACTAACCCTGACCTCCATCGCTTTTCACCCACTGTTCCACAACACCACAACAGCTGCTGACCGTACTTACGCAGTCACTCAATATTTTCCAGCACTGACTGCCAAGCAGATGGATTTTGAGCAACGTGAATACCGTCGGTTGGCACAGCGAGCCAGACGAGAACGACAGTCCAACGATGCAAGGCAAATTCAGCTGGCTAACCGTAGACGGCAACGACGTGCACAACAGCTGCTGACATCAGAATTGCTGCTACCATCTACATCAGGTTTGTCTTTTGATCTTCTCCGTTTTGCTACGCCTACTCCATCCGAAAATGATACCGACTGCAACAACAACGTTTCTCCTCCGCTACGACCATTGCTCGGAAAAACGCGAAATTAAATGACAACTACTCCGACATTTCTGACGATGATGTACACGTACCACTACCTCCTGAACCGCAACTTCTTCCACACTATTCTGACAACTATGACTGGGATACTTTTTTTACCCCTGAAGTGGTATGCTTCAATGCATCTACTTCTTCCTTCATTCCAACGAGCATATGTTCACACAAGCACATGCATATATACATGTTTGTTTACTAATATATTCCTATATGTTTTTAACTATTTACATCCACTACTCTACCCCACTAATCTTAATCGTCTAACACCTACTCATAATTATCATTCCTAATGCAGATTGAACAGTGCGATAAGATTGTGGATCGTTTTCTAGCTGATCGTTCGTGCTAGCGCTCTTACGACGTCCAACTTTTTCACATTTTTGGCCACCGTTCTGTATTTTCCTTTGTACCTTTGTTCGCTACTGCAGCATTATGTTTTTTTTCTACTTCAACACTGTAATTTTTTCATTGCATTCTCTTAATTATCATTTTATTTCCTTTTGTTTGTTCCACTCTCCTCAAGTACATACATTTTAGCCTTTATATCATTCAACTCTGTTTTCCACACCTGTACTCGACCAAAATAACATATGTTATCACGCTTGACAAAGATAGGAGCTAACTGAACTGCGGTACTTTCCTCTTAACAATCCCCCAACAAATTTTCTACATGACAACTGACAGAATATGCATACTTCACAACAAAATAAATTCCCACCGTAATATTTTTCCTCCCCGTTAAACATTTCCTCCGGATCTCTTCACACCCTACCAATTTTACACCAACTTGCCTTACTCACGTCCATCGAACGTTCCTTCATACTTGTATATATAAAACATTTAGCATCATATAACATATCACAGGCATATATGGACATAGTATATAAATTTATACAATTCACTTGTCACTATTCCACAATAATATAAGTGCATATGTCTAGAGTGATAAAACTCACCTTTTTAAAACCTAGAATCAAATTCAGAATAAAAATTTAAACTCCGCAAAGCATGAAAAAGCACGACAAAGAACAATGCAGACTTGAGTGGATGAAGAGTCAGATCCAAATCTTGTATGCAAACAAATATTACATACATGAGAATATGATTCAATACAAAAGAATAGAAGTTAAAACAATGAAAAAAATAAATGAATCAAAGTGGCATAACTTGCCTAATCAATCAATGGCATGGCTACACCACATATGGGTTCAACCATCATCTTGTTTTTCTTGGTCATGATGGTTAGAGGTGTGCTAGGAGAAGATGGAGGCCAAGCAAACAAGAGAAAAACCAAGGAGAAACAAAAGAAGGAGGAAGAGAAGCCATGGATCTATAGCTTGCAAAAAAATTTCTCACGCAAATGACTTTGAAATGAGAAGCTTTTCACGTGAACCGTAAAACTGGATGGCGGCTAGGGTTTACAATACACGGCTATGGTAGGTAATTAAATAGATTGGCAAATAAAGAGGCAAGAAATAAGAGGCTAGTGAATGAATGGAATTTATTTCCTATTTAGTAAAAGAAACTTATGTAATATTTTTCAATCAGAAGAGGCAAATGAAGAAGTGAGATATTTGGAAAGATTTTGTACGTGATTTGATATAGCAATGCACGGCTATAATAGGTGAGAAACGGTTATGAATTAATAAAGAGGGTAGAAAATAAAGAGGCTAGCAAATTAAAAGGCACAATTTAAGGAGAAAGAATCTTGTTTATTTTTTTCTTTGTTTGCACGCAATGAAAAGACAATAAATAAACAAAACAGGTAACCTATATCTCTTGAAATTCCTAAGCTATTACTAAAAGTAAAATCAATCAAAAATAAAATAAATATATTCAAAGTTTATACAAATAAAATAGAAAATAAAAATTAGAGACACAAACATGGGGAAATAGAAATTAAAATATAGAAAGTCATTTCATGTAAACACTGTATTTTTATCTAATTTAAAAAGTATAAGTTTAAATTCCCAATAAATCCATATTAACATTACCAATACATTAATAATTTCCCAATTCATGCTAATTTCAATTAATATATTAATTAAATTCATTTACTATTAATTACATTCCAATTAATTAAAATTGATTCCCATAATTTGATTTGATTTAATTTCCATCTTTATACTATGCCCACTATATCTCTATAAACTTGGTTGCATTAGTTTTATATTCCATTACATCAATACACCCCAATTTATATCTTAAATTTGTATAAATGTTACTTTTTTTATATTAAATGTGTACTTTTGTCAATTGCACACATTAATTAAGGTTTGAAACCAATTAAATAAATTTACCTTAGTTCCATTCTTTTTACCAATTTAATATTTTGTAAATAAATTTATGTTTCTAGCTAATTTATACATTCAAACATCTCGTTACTACATTAATTCTCATTAATGACATTAAAGATTTCCTATTTAATTTATAAACTAAATAGACAACTTATAATAGCTATTGCCATTACCTTTTAATTTAACTCAAGTTTATCATTTTCTCTAATTATCATAATTGCTTATAAAATGTTAATTCATTCAATTACCATATATTATACACTAATTCATTTGTTCACACCACACTTACCCTTATTTTCTTATATTCAAATTTTATACCCAAATCTAACATTTACAACTAAACTAATAGACCAATTAAATAGTAACTTACAATCGTTACTATTACTTTAAATCACATTAATGAATTCATTATTATTTACAAATAAATTGTTACAATTACTTAATTAACACTGATTTACTTCAATTTATATTGATCATATATTATCTCATTAATGATTCAACATTCACACTTGTTTTCTTATATTCAAATCTATAACTAAGTGCAACAATTTACATTATTTCAATTAGTTTGAAATTTCATAATTAGTTTTAGTTACAATGTTACATTTCATTTTACGTTTATTTCACTATTAAATTACAAAGTCTGTATTCTTCCAGTTTTAATTACCAAAATCGTATTAAATCAACAAATTATATTATTGAAAATTTACGGGTCGTTACACTCTCCCCCACTCAAAACTTTTCGTCCCCTAAAAGGAAAACGAAGAGAAAGAAAGAATTGAGTAAACAATACATATTATTCAAAAATACTAACTTTATAAACAAATAAATTTAGAAAATCAATTAATTTGAATAAAATATACCAATTTATTTAAAAATTCCTTTAACACCATTTTATATTGTAAGTTATTCAATTAACCCTTTATTCTATTTACCTCAATTAATCCTTTTATAATTAAATTTAAGTGTATAACATTTTTTTATAACCACTCAAATTTGATTTATAAAAATCCTTTTATATTGTATATTATCCAATTACATTGTTAAATTTTAATGATTAAGGTAAGTTATATTGGAATGAAATTGAATATTATACAAATAATTTTTCTTAATTCAATTATCCAAGCTTAAATATTAATTTATAGTTTTGATTTCATTTTATAATTGACATTATCCTTTAAGACAAAGTTTAAGAATTAGAATTCCAATTAACTTCAACTATTTTAGAGATAGATAAATATACACAATATATATCAAATCAAATTTTAGAAATCCAAATCATTTTCAAACCAAAACTGTAGCAAAACTACAGGATGGTCTCTTTACTTCAAAACTCGAAAATGAATGTCGATGATGCTGCTGCAGTCATCAAGAAATTATTTTCCAACGACAAAGAAAATGCCACTGCTTTATAAATTAATTTTTTTTAAACAATTTCTACTTGAAATACTTAAAATAATACATTCTTTAAAACTTGAAGCATAAAGTTTGAAACCGTCGGAAATTTAAATTCTTAGTTTCTTGTTTTAAATTCATTTAATATCCAAGTCAATTAACTATCAAATTCAGAAAATAATACTTATGCATATATAATATAATTATACAAAATTTATTTCATTTACTAAATTTGAAAACTATATTGTGTCGGTTTGCTCTGTTCAAGTGTTTTGGAGATCCTATCGATAGCCTTGATCAGACGAAGCGATCGAAAACCCAAATCAACATCAACAACTCAAGCAACACAATATATATATATATAATATTTTAAATATAGATTTAAAAATACACTATATAGGAATAGATTTTCAAAGTAAGGATAGAGATTCCAATTTGATTAACTCAAATCGAAGAAATTTTTGATTTGAGGCTAAGTTGGAACAAAAGATAAGATGATTAACCAACCGAATAAGGAAATGTATAAGCTCATATAAATTGTGGGCAACCTTAACCGGGTCAATCGTGACTTTAAGAATTAGATCAGTGCAGAATCATGAGGTAAATCTACATTCGATCTTAAGAGATAGAATTCAGGCATAGTAGAAGTTAATAGCATCGTAAACCGAGGATACAGAAATCTCCGGTAAATCAATGCCTATTGTACCCTTTACAAAGTTATATCATATAGCTATGGGATGCTCCAGAATTAAGAAGAATATGTATAGTGGGGGACAAGAATGAAATTTGGAACTGTAGGGAACGTTTCAAAATTCAAAGGAAACTGAGTCAAAAGGAAGAGATTCACACTCGAATGAAAGTGATTCTGTATATAAATTTACCATATATGCTAAGTTTTGCCTAGAGCCAAAGCTCTAATACCAAATGTAACAGCCCGATATTTTCAACCATTCGCATCCGCATATGTCGGACTTGAAATACTCAAAATACCAAATTGTAATATGAATTTGGCAAATCTCAGAATATACAGCAAATAAATAAATCACAGTATCACAGACACAGAGTAATATAATGCAGCGGAAGCAAAGAAATAGTAGTTCATGAAGCTACTATATAAATACATCAGAGTTAAACAAGATACAACAGAAGTCTCAATATGATAATCAAGTACAAATCAGAATACTTCACTGGAATCCACTAGATAACTAGAACCAACTGAACAAATGAAAGAGAAATAGATAGCTGGATCTTCAAGCAAAACTCCAACTCCGAAGGTGAGTCTCAAATGTTGTATCACTCATTCTGACCCGAGCGTAATGCAAAACAAAAAACACTCAAGTCAGGACATACATACTTATACAATGTAAACCAACTCAAGTGAACTGTAATATAAGGTATAAGTAACTTAAAGGATGCTTGGGACCGTCCATCCTCTAAGGATTCGTTAAACTATTTACTATGTAGTAATAATTCACTCTTATAATAATGTCTATAGTAAATAAACTTACTTTTAAATGGCGTTAAGGAGTGACCCAATATTCCCCTTAACACGTAATAGTGCCAATAGTCATACAACACATGCGTACCTCCTAAACGGGAGGCTACGAGAAGATGCTCCATAGGTACGACACAAATCAAACTCGTACAAGGCTCGCTAGGGTAGGTGACATGGCACAACTAGGCAATGCCAGGATAGATATACCAATTACTATCTAGACTGGTGGTGACCACAGCGCGCAGCTACCGCCCACCTCGAGCCACACCCTTAAAATCAAAAATCAAAAGTGGCCACTAAATCAATCTCAAAGTCAGAATATAATATCGAAGGAGTGTGTCCGATAAGAGGAGCTACCTCACTGGCCCAGAATCGCTCCTGTTTTAGCCACCTTATGCCAACTCACGGGAGTCGGGTCCATGTATATACCTCAAAGGAATGTCGCCACCATCCTACTTCATTCTGGAATCTCCAATGCATACACGGTTGTTAAAGTGGTTTTCGGAGTTGGCAGAGAGTATGACAACTTCCGATCCCGGTCTCTTTAACAACCAAACATTATTATTACCCATGGATATTTATTTGAAAACATTTATATTCTAAAACAATTTGAAATCAAATATCATTATTTTTCAAAAATAATATCCATTTTCAAAACTAAATACTATCCATTTTCATTTCAAAACTAAAGTAATAGTACACCATTAAATTCCAAAACCAAATCAATATACCATTTCCATTTAAAAACCAAAGTAATACTATATCAATTAAATAAAACCCAAATTTCCAAATCACTGAATATTTCCTTCAATTTATTAAACTTGAAATATTTCTTTATATCATCTTAACCCAAACCACTTTATAATGTCATATTCTTAAATCTTCAATTTCAATAAGTTCCAAATTTATACATTTAAATACAATTCTTATTTAAATACAGTTTCAAATAAATTCTTTCCACGGTCGTATTACTTACAAGTTATAACAACTTTGAAACCAAACACTTTGAAACATATTTATTTAGACCATTTAAGTTCAACGTTAATATCTTCCAAACATGATTCATTTAACCATTTAAATTCAATGTCAAATAATATTCATTTCAAAGTTGTAGCATTTATAAGTTTATTCATTCAATTATAAACTTTCCAAAAACATTGTATATTTCAGCTACATTAAAATTTCAATTTTTAGCCAATTTAACTTATAAAATCACATTTCACGCTTTAAAAATATATATTTGGATATCATTTAACTTATGATTTAATAGAATAAAATGTTGTCAATAAATATCCAAATTAAATTATAATTCATTAATAAGTCAAAATTACCCCTTTTACTTAACTTTTTTTTTAACCAATAACTTTACAGTTTATTTTAAAATATCCATCCCACAAATAAAATACCCCTATAATTAAATTTACTTAACTTTCATTTAAAACTAAATTTCCAATTATCAAATTAAGTCATTTTAATTTGCATTTTTCCATTTAAATCATAATCATTTATTTTTACAAAACATAGCCATAAATCAAGTATTTTCTCATAATTATTATAACAGTCCAATCCTCTTTATAAATCTATTTATTTAGACATCAATTAACTATAATTCCAAATTAAATATTTTTTTTACTAAGTCTAATCAAAACTTCAGTTCATTTTATCCACTCAAAATACATTATTTACTATACAAACCATTTTTATTTAAGGAAATAACTTTTATTAAATTTACTCAGTTAGATTTTAGATTCCAAATTAAATCAAACTTAATTATTAAAATATTGATCATAAATAAAATCTTTAAATCACAATTCAAAACCAAATAAAGATTTTTTTAAATTTACAATCTAAACCCATTTATCAACTCATACAAATTTAACTAATAGGAAACTAATATCTCAATATCTCTTTATATCCAAGTCTTCAAATCAACTTTTTAATCAAAATCCATATATTTAAAATTCAAAATACTTAAAATTTTTGGAGAACTATTATAAAAATTTATCCACGGGCCTGTATAATTTTTTTTAACCTAGGTCGAGTGATACGGATATGTAACATTTCAATCCGTAATATAAAAAGAAAAATCCGGGTTCTATCATTTCAAACCCACAATCCCAAGTAAAATAAATACAATAAAAAATCAATAAAAATCACTCAGGCCTATCATATAAGCCTATGATGATTTTCCTTATTCAACATTTCGTTCGGGTATGTATCATTTCAACCCATAGTGATGAGGAACTTGCAGTGTGATAACAGTAAATAAAATAACAGTATAGCAAATAATATCATATCAGATGATGAACAAACATATATAAAACATTTAACATCATATAACATATCACATGCATATATGGACATAACATATAAATTTATACAATTCACTTGTCATTATTCCACAATAATATAAATACATATGTCTAGAGTGATAAAATTCACCTTTTTAAAATCTAGAATCAAATTAAGAATAAAAATTTAAACTCTGCAAAGAACGAAAAAGCATGACAAAGCACAATGCAAACTTGAGTGGATGAAGAGTCAGATCCAAATCTTGTAGGCAAACAAATATTACATACATAAGAATAAGATTCAATACAAAAGAATAGAGGGTAAAACAATGGAAAAAATAAATGAATCAAAGTGGCATAACTTGCCTAATCAATCAATGGCTTGGCTACACCACATATGGGTTCAACCATCATCTTGTTTTTCTTTCTCGTGATGGTTAGAGGTATGCTAGGAGAAGATGGAGGTCGAGCAAACAAGAGAAAAACAAAGGAGAAACAAAAGAAAATGGAAAAGGAGGAGGAAGAGAAGCCATGGATCTAGAGCTTGTAAATTTTGCTCTTACGCAAATGACTTTGAAATGAGAAGCTTTTCACGTGAATTGTAAGACTAGATGGCGGCTAGGGTTTACAATACATGGTTATGGTAGGTAATTAAATAGATATGCAATTAAAAAGGCAAGAAATAAAATGGCTAGTGAATGAATGGGATTTATTTCCTATTTAAGAAAAGAAACTTATATAATATCTTTCAATCAGAAGAGGCAAATGAAGAAGTGAGATATTTGGGAAATTTTGTATGTGATTTGCTAGAGTAATGCACGGTTATAATAGGTGAGAAACGGTTAAGAATTAATAAAGAGGGTAGAAAATAAAAAGGCTTGCAAATTAAAAGGCATAATTTAAGGAGAAAGAATCTTGTCTATTTTTTTCTTTATTTGCACGCAATGAAAGGGTAGCAAATAAACAAAACAGGTAACCCATATCTCTTGAAATTCCTAAGCTATTACTGTAATATCCCGGAATACTGGACAATTTAAATTTAATAATCTGAGTTTAAATTTAAATTGAATTGATGATTTTTGTTAATAAATTTGATTTGATTTAATAATTTTCTTTATTTAAATATTTAATTTGTGAATTTATTTTTAATAAACTGATAAAATTGTTTTCTATTTAATAATGTATATGTATTTGTATATATTATAAATAGATAAGTTGTTTTAAATAAATTAGTATAGCATAATTTTAATGTTTTAAAATAGGAATTAAGATTTATTTTTAATTTAAGCCTTTCAAAAATATTTAATAAAATACTATATGATTTTTAAATATGTAAGATAAATGTTTTAATTAGTTTAAAATTCATTTTTTGACTTAAGGGTTGAATATTAAAATAAGTTACAAAATGTTTGTGTTTTTCTTTTTAAACTAGTAATTTATAAAATTTGATTTGTTAATCTAATTTGAAATTTAAAATACAATTTTAAATATGAACATGCATTCATTAAGTTAATTTTCTTTAACCTTAATTAAATAACAAACCCATTCAAAGGACTTATGTAAGCTTAATTTACATATGTAAGTAATTTAAGATATAGGTTGACAAGTGTTAACAACACAAGCCATGTGTCATTTGTTTAATTTTGTTTTCTTCAATTTTAATTTAAATCAAAACATTGTTATATAAAACTTGCACTCTTCCCATTCTCTTTTCCCTTCTTCATTTCCATTTTATAAAAGAGAAAAATTCAGTTGCATATCAACTTAAATAAAAATCTAAATTTCATCTCCTCTAACCTGCAAATGCAAATGCCTAGCAAACTCTTGCATTTTCTCAAATCTGTAAACAAAATGCATTCAAACTCCTCAAACTAGAAATTCATCTCAAATCCCTCTTCATAATCTTAACCCTGTAACTCCTCTTTAAAACTGCAAGCAAAACAAACTACAACCTGCATTCTTTCTAAAATCTGCAAAATGCAAACATACATATGAATCTGGAAAGGGGGATGTCTGCATGCATAAATTTTTGAATCTGGAAGCATCAGGTTGGAAGCAAATGTTAAAATGCATTCAAGCTTAAAGTTTAAGGGATTCAAGCAAATTTTCAACAGGATTTCAATTAGCAATTTTTCATGAATGCAATCATCTATTTTTTTACAAATCTGAAACCTACAAATTAAATTTGGGCTCTGCATTTATATCAGGTGAGTAACTTTATTTATAAAAAGAATCTTTATAAAATCAGGTTGCATGTTTATTGTATGTAATGAATATTTTGGGAATGTTTAATTGATAAATGCTTTTATGCATGTTATATACATGACTGTGGAATCTGTATGTCCCCTCTGTTCAAAATGTTTTAACTCCCTGTTTAATTTTAAATTCAAAACTTTCAGTTTTGTCTGTGGTACAACTCAAGACTTAAAGTATATTCATTTGTTTTATCACATACTTTAAAGTTTTTACTTAAGATAAAAAATTTGTGAACTGTTTCTAAAATTTGAAAGAAACAAGCAAGTTTGAAAATAAACAAAACTCTAACATTTATAAATTAATGTTACAGGATTATAAATTGAATCATAATGCAAAAGCATGATTTTAAAAAAAAAATTCAACTTTTAGAGTTATGGACAGAATGCAATTTTAGCTTGACTGTATTTTACAATTTTGGTCAAGTTCAGATGATGCATGCAATTAAATTGATTGTATTTGATTCTGAAGATAGTATAGCTATCATAGGTTATGGGTAAATTATTGGATTGAGTTGAAATTGGGTTTGATGTTGAAATTTGGGTTTCAGGTTTAGAACCCTAGTTTACTAGGTTTAAGAAAATATGGTACTGTGGTTTCAAAATTGGATCGAGTTCAAAACTCTTTTGAGTATGGATAGGGGAGGTGTTGATGGAGTTGTCGCCGGAGTTTGGGTGGAGATGGTGGCCGGAGGCGCGTAGGGTCGCTGTTGACAGGTTTGAGGGGGAAGAACTGTGTTTGTTTACAGGGTAGGGGTTTATGAGTGTAGTAGTGGTTGCAGGGTTTTTGTACTCGGGTTAGTCTCGGGTAAATGGGAAGAGAAACTCGAAGCCAGTATGTTGTTTCCCCGAAGTAAGTTTGTGGAAGCTCGGGTCTTAGTGCTTCAGGCTTTGGCATTTTAACAGAGCCTGTTTTCCCAGTTTTTTTTAAAAAAAATTTTAAGGTAAGAATTTAAATATAAACACAAACCTGAACTAAGCATTAAATTTAAACTGAATATAAATATGAATTCAAGAGTTTGAATTCTGTTTATTTTGAAGTAATTTGAGTTTTTTTTAAAAAATGTAAATACTGCAGTTTTTTTTTTAAGTTGCTCAAACCTGTTTTTCTAGGTTTATTAAAAATTTATAGTGAGGGTAAGATGCAATCAAAAATCTGGATTAAGCCTTGAATCTGAAGTTGAATTTGTATTCAATAAGTTTTAAATTTTAAATCTTTGAAATGTTTTTAAAATCCAAGTTTGGTTTTTTAAACTTAAAACAGAAACTGTTTTTCTTTTGAAAATTTAAAAGAAGAGTTTAAACTTAAAGATGAAGTTCAATCTGAAAATGTTTAAAACTGAAACTTAAGTATGAAATCAAATATTTAAATCTTGGATTTTTAATCATTTTTGATTTCAAACTTAAGGGGTTAAACTAAACAGGAAACTGTTTTTCTGTTTTATGTTTTAAATTGAAAAGTAAATTTTTTAAATGGCAACTGAAATTTAAATAAGTTAAATTCAGTTTTGAAAATCTGGAAATCTGAAATTTGGAACTTAGCAAATGAAACTAAGAATTTAAATTTAGTTTTTTTTAACTTTTAGAGTATAAATGAACATTGAATTGAATTTAAAACTGTAAGTTTTAGTTGATAAAATAAGTTTAAACTAAGTTTAAATTTAGTTTTAAAACCTGAGATTTTACTTAAATATCAGTTTTTAAAATTTAAATAAGTTTTTAAATTTAAATTTGTTTTAACCATTTTTAGAAAAGGTTAATAACTTGAATTGAGATGAAAGAGTAATTAAAGTTTTTTAAATTCTAAGTTTGAATCTAGAATAAAATTTGAATTGTGTTTCAGTTGAATTTAAGTTTTTAAATTGAATTTTGAAACAAAGTGTTTAAAATATTTTGGGTAAGAAAGTATGTTTCTAAATTTTGAACTTAAGAAATTGATTTCATTTAAATTATTAAATTAATTTAAATGGAATATTTATTATTATTTAATTAATAATGTGGATGTTTAATTAAGTAATTAACAATTTTTAAGTTAGATAATTAAGATTTGAGATTAATTAATTAAGGTTAATTAATCTATAATTAAGGATGGCAATTAAATTTTAATTTATGATTAAGATTTACTTAATCAAGTGATTAATGGTAATTAAGATTTTAGTTAACACTTAATTAATCAATAATTAGAGATTAATTAAATGATAATTAAAGATTAATTAATTGATAATTAATAATGATTAATTGAAGTTAATTCTTAATTATGTAATTAAGAAATGTTAATGAAGGTCATTAACTTAAGATTATTTGACAATTAATTAATGTGATTAATTTTAATAATTAATTAGATTAATTAATTAATAATAATCAATTATTTAATTACTTAATGAAAGTAATTAAAGAATTAATTACTTGGTGTAATTAATTTTATTAATGTAATTAGTTTAGATTAATTAAGTTTAATTAATTTAAACATTTGTGGATTATTGATAATTACTTATGTAATTTATGAATTTATAATTACTTAAGGAAATAATTAAATAGTAATTACTGAATGTAATTAAGGATATTTATTATAGAAGTAATTTGGATTTAAATTACTTTGAAAATTTATCAAGTGATTAATGAAGATAATTAATTAAGAGTAAATAATTATGGAATGAGTAATTAGAGTAGTTAATTACTGATTATTAATCATGGGTGATTAATATATAAGGTTTAAATTGAAGATTAATTAATTATGTAATTAATTTATATAGAGATTGATTAAATGTAATTAGAAATCATTAATTAATTAATTAATTAATTATGTAATTTGGAATTGATTAATTAAGGTATAATTAATATTAAATGCTAATTACTTATTGTAATTAGAGATAGTTAATCAATAATGATTAAGTGAAATGGATAATGAGATGATGATTATTTAAATTGATTTGTAATCAATTGAAGATTAAGATAAGCAGGATTTTAATGATGAAGTAATTAATTTAATTCTAAATTAATTAGAGTTTAGGTAATTAATTTAATTCATTTTAAATTAATTATAAATGGTGTGATCATTAGATCTTTGTTTATGTTGATGATTGGTATTGGTTTCCATGTATGGTTTGTAATCTCAGTTATGAGATGAATAGTGTATGTGATGGAGGCATTGGTTGTTTTGGATGATAATATGGATTATCTGATGTTGATATGAATTATCTGTTGATAATGATAATGTTGAATTATCTATTGTGTTGTGAATTATCTATCTGTGTATATTTAGATAATTAAATTGAATTGTTTTAAACTTAAAACAACTTGGACCTTAAAAGACACGTTTTGGAATTCGATGAGACCGGGATCGGGTTTTTCATATTTGGGATCCGAAAACCACATCGATTTCAAATAACGTTAGGTCGTTAACCCAAGTGGAGCGAGTGAAGACTCGAGGTGTAAGGGCTATACGTCAGTATAACTCTGTGGGTGATTCCGTAATGAGTTTGACGGAATAGTGCTTATAGATTCGAGATGGAGATTTAGAGCGCAAGGGTTATTATCGTTAACTCTGAAGGTGATTCCAATACGAGTGTAACGAGATATTGCCTTCGGTTTCGTTCGAACCCGGAACGAACTTGTATGGATTGAATGCTTTCAGAACATCGTCAGGTGGACGATGAGCATTCTAAATGATATGTCCTATAAAGGTAATCGTAGCCTCAAGCCTCATCAACCGGGAATGGCTATAACAGGGGAGGTGCAGCAAAGCTTCGTGGGTAGCACCCACTTGAGAGAAAGATTTATCCCTATCTAGAGGTCCCTTTATTTTTCGGCTTAGTGTTGCGGTTGCTGATCACAACTGCGGGATTGTCTTGTTTGGAACTGTTCAGTAAGGAACGGGTCCGGCTTTGTGTTGCAGGGGATGAAGGGAGTAATCCTCGGTACGGTGATCTAGGCCACATACTGTGACGGGCGGTACCCCAGTAGCCCAGCCATTGATGGAATCCAAAATCCAATAAGTGCCAACGGTTTTGATTGTATTACCCACTTTTGTGGCTAGTAGCTGGAATTTAATGAATGTAACAATTTCGGCTATTTTCTTATTTACTTGAAAACCCTAGATACTATTATAATATCATCGGATTTCCTATCAAATGTTTTGGTTAGCGTAAGGTAAAAACTTTTCCATGTTCATGTGTGGAAAGTCTTACGTGATACCTTTTCTTTCAAAGGTTTTTCAAAGTTAAGCAACTTTAACTTGTTACTCACACCAGACCCATGTCTGACCCGGAGTTATTTCTGTTTTTCTATAACTCTTGGGTACTCAAATTTTTACGAGTAGCCAAGGGAATTCAGGTTAGGATTCAGGATAGCTTTGACGTATTGAGGAGGAGCAAATGGAGCAGGAGGCTTCTGCGAATAGTTATATAGTTTTCCGCTGTGTTGTATCTCTGAGTGTTTGTCTGATATGTATTGAGTTGTAATAACTAGACAGGTGTTTATAACTGTCTAGTATGTGTTGTATATGTCTGTGTAACTCTGATATTTGATGTATACTATGTAATACTTATGTTATTAATATAATTTATTCATTTCGCTGTTGAGATTCTTGTGTTGTTTCTTCTTTCTCCTCTTTCTTTTCTCTTTTCTATCCCTTTCTTTCTTAAAGATGATGCGATTTTCCGGGAGTGGAAAGTCGGGTCGTCACACTTGGTATCAGAGCCAGGTTGAGTGAATACCTAGGCTCTGTAGTGGTGTCTATCTTGAGAGAGCGTATTTGTATTTTTATTATATATATATATATATATAATTGTTTCTACCTATTTGTTGGATTAGCCATTCAGGTTTTTCCAATATAAGTTATAAAGGTAGATGAGGTAGAAGTGTGTGTAACACGACTACCATTGGTTGGAGTTTGATAGATGAGGTTAGAAGTGTATTTGACAAGACTGTAGACCTAATACCGTCTCGAGTAAGCTTTGTTTGGTGTAAGGACTTCATCGATCTCTGAAGGTAACTTGTAAAGGTTCGAAGTTCATCTTTGAAGTGCAGAATTGAGTTTTGATCTGTCGGTAGAGCAGAAGCCAGTGAGTGATGGTATTTTGATATCTCTGGAAGTAGTAGCTGCGTGATGAGATGCAGTGACTATGGATATTTCCGAAGATGTTTCTTTGGGACAAGAATAAGAAGTGAGTCTGCTTGGTGATGTGGCTGAGTTTAGTAGAGTATTCTGAGTTGGTAGGAAGTCTTCTGGCTGAGTAGTTTTTCTGAAGTGGAGTTCAGAAGCAGCAGAGTGGATCTGTTTCTCGTGTAAGTTGGCTAGGCCAACATAAGCTGTTCTGTTTGGTTGAGAGAGAGAGAGCAGTTTTCTTTGGATTTAGGCTGAGTTGTCGCAAAAGTGACTTGCGATAGTGTTTTCTTTTGGATTGTTGGAGATTGTCCTGATTTTCCTCCAAGAAAGTCAGAGTTTGTCTGCATCTGAAGATCGTGTTTTCTTTCCAGGAATAGAACTGGTGGTTCAGTTAGTAGATGGATGGTTCCTTGAGAAAGAAGTTGGTGAAGTAACTCAGGTTTGGGAGAAACATCTGAGTTTTCTTTATGGGTATGTGGAACCATATT
This sequence comes from Allium cepa, assembly GCA_030765085.1. Lineage (NCBI taxonomy): Eukaryota > Viridiplantae > Streptophyta > Magnoliopsida > Asparagales > Amaryllidaceae > Allium > Allium cepa. Next base: position 677,359,528 of record CM060932.1, on the reverse strand, counting down.
TCTGTGCTGGGTTGTCTAGTCTATGTTTGTGTTCTTCAGCATTTTCTTCTGTTTCGGATCAGAGTTGTGCAGCGGAAGCAGTTTGGAGTTTTCTGTTTTGTTTTCTTTCCGGATAAGGAGAAGTTTATTCTGTCTTCTGTTGATGGGAAGCAAGGTGTGTGTTCTTGGTTATTGAGGGATCTTGAGGAGATCATTGGATTGTTTGATTCAGTCTGTTTTTAATGGAATCAGCAAGAGTTGAGCTGATCAGGATGGATGTTGGAAGCCCAGGATCGTCCGAAGAGTTTTTATGGATAAGAGACGGAGAATTTGGATAACTGGGATTCAGTGTGTTTCACGTATCTCTGAGGGAGTACGTGTTTGATATTTCTGGATTGTAGAACTAGCAGTTTAGATTGGTTTGGTTGTTGAAGTCACACTCGTTTGTAGTCTGATATTTTGTTTAGAATTGTTGTTATGAGCTCTATAGCTTAGTAGTATGGATTGACTGTATTCTATAAAGCGAGTATCCCGATATATATATATATATATATATATACCGGGGAAACTCGTGAAGTTTTATCCAAAATTATTTTGGATAATTAGATTTGTTTTGATTGTGTGAATTGGTTGCTTTGGTTGTTAGCATATGATTAACATATGTTGTATTTTAAAATAAAATCTATAAATAGATTATTAAATTAACTTTGTTTTAAATTTCGGGGACGAAATTCTTTTAAGGGGGAAGGATTGTAATATCCCGGAATTCTGGACAATTTAAATTTAATAATCTGAGTTTAAATTTAAATTGAATTGATGATTTTTATTAATAAATTTGATTTGATTTAATAATTTTCTTTATTTAAATATTTAATTTGTGAATTTATTTTTAATAAACTGATAAAATTGTTTTCTATTTAATAATGTATATGTATTTGTATATATTATAAATAGATAAGTTGTTTTAAATAAATTAGTATAGCATAATTTTAATGTTTTAAAATAGCAATTAAGATTTATTTTTAATTTAAGCTTTTCAAAAATATTTAATAAAATACTATATGATTTTTAAATATGTAAGATAAATGTTTTAATTAGTTTAAAATTCATTTTTTGACTTAAGGGTTGAATATTAAAATAAGTTACAAAATGTTTGTGTTTTTCTTTTTAAACTAGTAATTTATAAAATTTGATTTGTTAATCTAATTTAAAATTTAAAATACAATTTTAAATATGAACATGCATTCATTAAGTCAATTTTCTTTAACCTTAATTAAATAACAAAACCATTCAAAGGACATATGTAAGCTTAATTTACATATGTAAGTAATTTAAGATATAGGTTGACAAGTGTTAACAACACAAGCCATGTGTCATTTTTTTAATTTTGTTTACTTTAATTTTAATTTAAATCAAAACATTGTTATATAAAACTTGCACTCTTCCCATTCTCTTTTCCCTTCTTCATTTCCATTTTATAAAAGAGAAAAATTCAGTTGCATATCAACTTAAATAAAAATCTGAATTTCATCTCCTCTAACCTGCAAATACAAATGCCTAGCAAACTCTTGCATTTTCTCAAATCTGTAAACAACATGCATTCAAACTCCTCAAACTAGAAATTCATCTCAAATCCCTCTTCATAATCTTAAACCTGTAACTCCTCTTTAAAACTGCAAGCAAAACAAACTACAACCTGCATTCTTTCTAAAATCTGCAAAATGCAAACATACATATGAATCTGGAAAGGGGGATGTCTGCATGCATAAATTTTTGAATCTGGAAGCATCAGGTTGGAAGCAAATGTTAAAATGCATTCAAGCTTAAAGTTTAAGGGATTCAAGCAAATTTTCAACAGGATTTCAATTAGCAATTTTTCATGACTGCAATCATCTATTTTTTTACAAATCTGGAACCTGCAAATTAAATTTGGGCTCTGCATTTATATCAGGTGAGTAACTTTATTTATAAAAAGAATCTTTATAAAATCAGGTTGCATGTTTATTGTATGTAATGAATATATTGGGAATGTTTAATTGATAAATGCTTTTATGCATGTTGTATACATGACTGTGGAATCTTTATGTCCCCTCTGTTCAAAATGTTTTAACTCCCTGTTTAATTTTAAATTCAAAACTTTCAGTTTTGTCTGTGGTACAACTCAAGACTTAAAGTATATTCATTTGTTTTATCACATACTTTAGACTAAAGTTTTTACTTAAGATAAAAAAATTGTGAACTGTTTCTAAAATTTGAAAGAAACAAGCAAGTTTGAAAATAAACAAAACTCTAACATTTATAACTTAATGTTACAGGATTATAAATTGAATCATAATGCAAAAGCATGATTTAAAAAAAAATCAACTTTTAGAGTTAAGGACAGAATGCAATTTTAACTTGACTGTATTTTACAATTTTGGTCAAGTTCAGATGATGCATGAAATTAAATTGATTGTATTTGATTCTGATGATAGTATAGCTATCATAGGTTATAGGTAAATTATTGGATTGAGTTGAAATTGGGTTTGATGTTGAAATTTAGGTTTCCAGGTTTAGAACCCTAGTTTACTGGGTTTAAGAAAATTTGGTACTGTGGTTTCAAAATTGGATCGAGTTCAAAGCTCTTTTGAGTATGGATAGGGGAGGTGTTGATGGAGTTGTCGCCAGAGTTTGGGTGGAGATGGTGGCCGGAGGCGCGTAGGGTCGCTGTTGACTGGTTTGAGGGGGAAGAACTGTGTTTGTTTACAGGGTAGGGGTTTATGAGTGTTGTAGTGGTTGCAGGGTTTTTGTACTCGGGTTAGTCTCGGGTAAATGGGAAGGGAAACTCGAAGCCAGTATGTTGTTTCCCCGAAGTAAGTTTGTGGAAGCTCGGGTCTTAGTGCTTCAGGTTTTGGCATTTTAACAGAGCCTGTTTTCCCAATTTTTTTTTAAAAAAATTTTAAGGTAAGAATTTAAATATAAACACAAACCTGAACTAAGCATTAAATTTAAACTGAATATAAATATGAATTCAAGAGTTTGAATTCTGTTTATTTTGAAGTAATTTGAGTTTTTTTTAAAAAAATGTAAATACTGCAGTTTTTTTTTAAGTTGCTCAAACCTGTTTTTCTAGGTTTATTAAAAATTTATAGTGAGGGTAAGATGCAATCAAAAATCTGGATTAAGCCTTGAATCTGAAGTTGAATTTGTATTTAATAAGTTTTAAATTTTAAATCTTTGAAATGTTTTTAAAATCCAAGTTTGGTTTTTTAAACTTAAAACAGAAACTGTTTTTCTATTTTGAAAATTTAAAAGAAGAGTTTAAACTTAAAGATGAAGTTCAATCTAAAAATGTTTAAAACTGAAACTTAAGTATGAAATCAAATATTTAAATCTTGGATTTTTAATCATTTTTGAATTCAAACTTAAGGGGTTAAACTAAACAGGAAACTGTTTTTCTGTTTTATGTTTTAAATTGAAAAGTAAATTTTTTAAATGGCAACTGAAATTTAAATAAGTTAAATTCAGTTTTGAAAATCTGGAAATCTGAAATTTGGAACTTAGCAAATGAAACTAAGAATTTAAATTTAGTTTTTTTTAACTTTTAGAGTATAAATGAACATTGAATTGAATTTAAAACTGTAAGTTTTAGTTGATAAAATAAGTTTAAACTAAGTTTAAATTTAGTTTTAAAACCTGAGATTTTACTTAAATATCAGTTTTTAAAATTTAAATAAGTTTTTAAATTTAAATTTGTTTTAACCATTTTTAGAAAAGGTTAATAACTTGAATTGAGATGAAAGAGTAAGTAAAGTTTTTTAAATTCTAAGTTTGAATCTAGAATAAAATTTGAATTGTGTTTCAGTTGAATTTAAGTTTTTAAATTGAATTTTGAAACAAAGTGTTTAAAATATTTTGTGTAAGAAAGTATGTTTCTAAATTTTGAACTTAAGAAATTGATTTCATTTAAATTATTAAATTAATTTAAATGGAATATTTATTATTATTTAATTAATAATGTGGATGTTTAATTAAGTAATTAACAATTTTTAAGTTAGATAATTAAGATTTGAGATTAATTAATTAAGGTTAATTAATCTATAATTAAGGATGGAAATTAAATTTTAATTTATGATTAAGATTTACTTAATCAAGTGATTAATGGTAATTAAGATTTTAATTAACACTTAATTAATCAATAATTAGAGATTAATTAAATGATAATTAAAGATTAATTAATTGAAAATTATTAATGATTAATTGAAGTTAATTCTTAATTATGTAATTAAGAAATGTTAATGAAGGTCATTAACTTAAGATTATTTGGCAATTAATTAATGTGATTAATTTTAATAATTAATTAGATTAATTAATTAATAATAATCAATTGTTTAATTACTTAATGAAAGTAATTAAAGAATTAATTACTTGGTGTAATTAATTTTATTAATGTAATTAGTTTAGATTAATTAAGTTTAATTAATTTAAACATTTGTGGATTATTGATAATTACTTATGTAATTTATGAATTTATAATTACTTAAGGAAGTAATTAAATAATAATTACTAAATGTAATTAAGGATATTTGTTATAGAAGTAATTTGGATTTAAATTACTTTGAAAATTTATCAAGTGATTAATGAAGATAATTAATTAAGAGTAATTAATTATGGGATGAGTAATTAGAGTAGTTAATTACTGATTATTAATCATGGGTGATTAATATATAAGGTTTAAATTGAAGATTAATTACTTATGTAATTAATTTATATAGAGATTGATTAAATGTAATTAGAAATCATTAATTAATTAATTAATGATGTAATTTGGAATTGATTAATTAAGGTATAATTAATATTAAATGCTAATTACTTATTGTAATTAGAGATAGTTAATCAATAATGATTAAGTGAAATGGATAATGAGATGATGATTATTTAAATTGATTTGTAATCAACTGAAGATTAAGATAAGCAGAATTTTAATGATGAAGTAATTAATTTAATTCATTTTAAATTAATTAGAGTTTAGGTAATTAATTTAATTCATTTTAAATTAATTATAAATGGTGTGATCATTAGATCTTTGTTTATGTTGATGATTGGTATTGGTTTCCATGTATGGTTTGTAATCTCAGTTATGAGATGAATAGTGTATGTGATGGATGCATTGGTTGTTTTGGATGATAATATGGATTATATGATGTTGATATGAATTATCTGTTGATAATGATAATGTTGAATTATCTATTGTGTTGTGAATTATCTATCTGTGTATATTTAGATAATTGAATTGTTTTAAACTTAAAACAACTTGGACCTTAAAAGACACGCTTTGGATTTCGATGAGACCGGGATCGGGTTTTCCATATTTGGGATTCGAAAACCACATCGATTTCAAATAACGTTAGGTCGTTAACCCAAGTGGAGCGAGTGAAGACTCGAGGTGTAAGGGCTATACGTCAGTATAACTCTGTGGGTGATTCCGTAATGAGTTTGACGGAATAGTGCTTATAGATTCGAGATGGAGATTTAGAGTGCAAGGGTTATTGTCGTTAACTCTGAGGGTGGTTCCAATACGAGTGTAACGAGATAATGCCTTCGGTTTCGTTCGAACCCGGAACGAACTTGTATGGATTGAATGCTTTCAGAACATCGTCAGGTGGACGATGAGAATTCTAAGTGATATGTCCTATAATGGTAATCGTAGCCTCAAGCCTCATCAACCGGGAATAGCTAAAACAAGGGAGGTGCAGCAAAGCTTCGTGGGTAGCACCCACTTGAGAGCAAGATTTATCCCTGTCTAGAGGTCCCTTTATTTTTCGGCTTAGTGTTGCGGTTGCTGATCACAACTGCGGGGTTGTCTTGTTTGGAACTGTTCAGTAAGGAACGGGTCCGGCTTTGTGTTGTAGGGGATGAAGGGAGTAATCCTCGGTACGGTGATCTAGGCCACATACTGTGACGGGCGGTACCCCAGTAGCCCAGCCATTGATGGAATCCAAAATCCAATAAGTGCCAACGGTTTTGATTGTATTACCCACTTTTGTGGCTAGTAGCTGGAATTTAATGAATGTAACAATTTCGGCTATTTTCTTATTTACTTGAAAACCCTAGACACTATTATAATATCATCGGATTTCCTATCAAATATTTTGGTTAGCGTAAGGTAAAAACTTTTCCATGTTTATGTGTGGGAAGTCTTACATGATACCTTTTCTTTTCAAAGGTTTTTCAAAGTTAAGCAACTTTAACCTGTTACTCACACCAGACCCATGTCTGACCCGGAGTTATTTCTGTTTTTCTATAACTCTTGGGTACTCAAATTTTTACGAGTAGCCAAGGGAATTCAAGTTAGGATTCAGGATAGCTTTGACGTATTAAGGAGGAGCAAATGGAGCAGGAGGCTTCTGCGAATAGTTATATAGTTTTCCGCTGTGTTGTATCTCTGAGTGTTTGTCTCATATGTATTTAGTTGTAATAACTAGACAGGTGTTTATAACTGTCTAGTATGTGTTGTATATGTCAGTGTAACTCTGATATTTGATGTATACTATGTAATACTTATGTTATTAATATAATTTATTCATTCCGCTATTGAGATTCTTGTGTTGTTTCTTCTTTCTCCTCCTTCTTTTCTCTTTTCTATCCCTTTCTTTCTTAAAGATGATGCGATTTTCCGGGAGTGGAAAGTCGGGTCGTCACAATTACTAAAAGTAAAATAAATCAAAAATCAAATAAATATATTCATAGTTTATACAAATAAAATAGAAAATAAAAATTAGAGACACAAACATAAGGAAATAGAAAATAAAATATAGAAAATCATTTCATGTAAACACTGTATTTTTATCTAATTTAAAAAGTACAAGTTTAAATTCCTAATAAAGTTTTTAATACTAATATATTAATAACTTCCCAATTCATCCTAATTTCAATTAATATAGTAATTAAAATCATCTACTTACCATTAAATTCATTTATTATAGATTACATTCCAATTAATTAAAATTGATTTCCATAATTTGATTTGATTTAATTTCCATATTTATATTATGCCCACTACTTCTCTATAAACCTAGTTACATTAGTTTTATATTCCATTATAGTAATACACCCCTATTTACATTTTAAATTTGTATAAATGTTACTTTTTTTTATTAAATGTGTACTTTTGTCAATTGTACACATTATTTAAGGTTTGAAACCAATTAAATAAATTTACCTTAGTTCCATTCTTTTTACCAATTTATTAATTTATCAATAAATTTACGTTTCTAGTTAATTTATACATTCAAACCTCCCGTTACTGCATTAATTCTCATTAATAACATTAAATATTTCCTATTTAATTTATAGACTAAATAGACAACTTATATTCCATTACCCTTTAATTTACACTTAAGTTTATCACTTTCTCTAACTATCATAATTGCTTACAAAATGTTAAATTCATCCAATCATCATAGATTATACATTAATTCACCTGTTCACAGCACACTTACCCTTATTTTCTTATATTCAAATTTTATACCTAAATCTAACATTTACAACTAAATTAATGGACCAAGTAAATATTAACTTACAACCATTACTATTACTTTAAATCACATTAAGGAATTCATTATTATTTACAAATCAATTATTACAATTACTTAATTAACACTGATTTACTTCAATTTATATTGATCATATATTATCTCATTAATGATTCAACATTCACACTTGTTTTCTTATATTCAAATCTATAACTAAGTGCAACAATTTACATTATTTCAATTAGTTTGAAATTTCATAATTAGTTTTAATTACATTGTTACATTACATTTTAATGTTTGTTTCACTATTAAATTACAAAGTCTGTATCCTTCTAGTTTTAATTACCAAAATCATATTAAATCAACAAATTATATTATTGAGAATTTACGGGTCGTTACAAAGAGTTAAAAGCTTCTTTCGTACAAGGGGGGTAAATGTTATCCACATAATTTCAATCTCGAGGAAGTTACAACTAGTGGCGATGTCATAACAAAGTGATCAATGCCGCCAAACCAACAACAATAAAGTGTTATCTTTGCCGCATCCCAAGAAGTACCACCTCTCGTCCATATCTTCTTATTCGATGGCGCCTTTCTTCAAAAGAAGCAATGACACCAAAGGAAATCATCATCGTAAGCCACTAATGAACATCGACATCACCTTTGTCGCCTTTCACTGGTGTCGAGACCCAACAAGATCGTCGTCCGCTTATGAAATAAAATGAGTAACCTAGCTCGGTGATGTTGCTTCTTATTGGTGCCATGCGACATCGTAGTTGCCTGAGATCAAAAACGCCATACAATGACGTCGAGAATTATTAAAATCAAGGCATTACTGGTCTTCTTCAATGATGCTCTATATCAACGCCACTCTCCACCACTTTCAGTTCATGCCGACATCAATCTTCATCCATATTGCTTATATTGGTGCCTCTTTCTATAAATACCCTATTTTGGAAAGATACGTCACAATTTATACTCACGGCGTCAATAATGAATATCGTCGACGTATATAAAGATAGGATGATAGTCGTCACCACTTTAATTCCATACTACTATCAATCTATGAGAGGCGCTGATCATCAACACCAAGAGTCACCAACTTTGACACTATACTATATGAAGTCGATCTTTCACAACACCGTCTAGTGATGACATCACTCGTCATCAATGTTTGGTGCCGCCCTTCAATTGTGCTATTCAATGACGAAGCTAATGTTGCCGAAACCAAGCCACTCAAAGACGTAGGAGGCAGGGTGGAACCACATTACCCCTATAAATATGGACCTTGGGGTTTGTAAATGGGGGCAATTCTTCTCTTCTCCATTCATGATATCAACTTTGTAAACCCTAAATAAAATAAAGGACACAATCTATTCGATTGTAATCATGCATAATTTATACGAACAAAGACTTTGACATGCTTTTTTTTACTATGCCTTTTTTGAACGTTATTGATATGGACATGCATATGCATGAACTTTCAAGCCTAAAACTCGACATGACTTTTCAAAAGGATCTTTGGATTATAATGAGCATAATATGCATAATTACATGAACATAGGAATTTGAATATAAGAATTATTTACATAGCCTATTGACAAGTTAATGGATTATTGCACAAATTTTTTACTCGTCTTCTATATCTCCTATGAACATATGACATAACATAGGCCCCTTATTTGAACATCTTTCTTAAAATCCTATATGAACACTTGGAAATGTTAACTCTAAATGACCTTAACTGATCTCGAGCACAATGATATAAGAAAACATATGGACTTTCACATATTTTTCCTAAACGCCTTATTAACATCACAACTCCATTCTTTAATGACTTCATCATGCGCTAAGTCTCAAGTGATAAATTAGTCCTTATTAACACTACTAAGTTTGACACTAATTAATTCATGCTTAATCACGTCATCATATATGTTCAAACCTAGGATTGATTCATCATTATTGACATCATGAGTGTTATACCAATTTTTGGTCTAACAGCTAATAAGGTTGTTGACACCTTTGTTAAAATTAATCAAAATACTCTTCTTCGAATAGTATATCACTATTAAATCCTACCTTACATCGTACGGTGGTTGGAAATTTGGTTTAGCATACCATCACTCATCTAGATATAACGTATGTTGTTCAAGTTGTTAGTCAGTTTGTAGCATTTCCGGCTGTAGTTCATTAGGCAGTTGTCCTTCGTCTTTTAAGGTATCTTCGAGGTACTATTTTCCATATCCTTTTATTTTCGTTCACCTCAACCTTAGAATTATGTGCCTATCTGATGCTAATAATGACAGTCATCTCAAAGAGTGCAAGTGGATTACTGGCTATTGTATCTTTATGGATGATCTGATATATACTAAAAGAGTAAGAAGTAGTTCATTATTTATCATTGTTCAACTGAAGCATAGTATCGTGCTATGACTTCTATTACTAAAAATATTATTATGTTCCACTGGTTTCTTGCAAATATGGAGGTGTCTCCTTATGATCCTACTTCTATGTATTATGGTTATAAGAGTATTATTCAGATTTCTCGCAACTCAGCCTTTCATGACCAGACAAAGCATATCGAGATTGATTGTCATGTCACGCTTTATCATCTCGAGAAAACTGTCATTACTTTACATTCAATTTACTCTTCCATGTTGATTGCTGACCTCTTAACTAAGTCACACTCGGTCTCCTGTATTTGGTTTTTAGTTGGTGTACTCTTGATGCTTATGGTCGTAGTACCTTGAGTTTGAGGGAGATGCTAATGATTATTATTTTTATGTAAATACGATGAAATATTCTTTTCCTATATACATTTGCTTGGTCCTTAAGTAATACGACTATAAATACTAGTCATGAATTGTACAATCGTTATCAAGCAATAGTGGGAACTATTCTTCAATACTTTATTGTTCAATAAGTTCAACTCAAAGCGGCAAGAATGGGAATACCATACACAACAGACTATGTAATTGAAGACTACACATATGTTTGGAATATTAGGACATAACTAAGTACAACAACAACATGGTTATTCTTTGTTGTCCCCTATGGATGTGTTGCTCTATCCATGGTCAAACGAATGACTACCCATTATGTCTAACATCTAAAATTAGTGATAGACACCATTAAATTATGCTTGAACACTATTCTTAGACATTAAAAATAGTTAACCGTTTGACGCAGCGGATAATTAACAAAACGATATAGATCGATGAAAGTAGCAAACGGTGGATTGAAGATACTGAAATGACCAAATTCGTTGATCACAAAGATACCGAATTCTAGCTATCTTCGACACGTTGATCGCGCATGATACCGTGAAAGAAGATCTTCAATTCTTCAAGCGTTGATCAAGCGCACTTGATTCCGCGAATCGGCTTCAACAATCGTTGATTCGAGCGCACTCGAATAACCGAAAGTGGAGATAGGAGATTACACTCAACTACCAATTTAGGATGAAAGCACACAGCAATCAAAAAAGAATTTTATTCAAAAATTAACCTCCTCAAAATGTACAACACACTCCCTATTTATATCCTTTCACAACCTGACGCTTAAGTCGTTCACGACTCACGACTCAACATAAGTCGGCAGCGACTTAACGCACACGGCTTATTACAACACAATGCCGACTCAACTTATTACATCACCTTCACATACTTGCCTTCGGCCGACTCATCGACATAACGACCTACAACTTAGACAACATATGTACAACGACTTAAAAAAATACAACACACACGCCTCAAAGCCTCACCGAGCTAACTTTGGCCGCGACCTGCGACTTATCATAAGTCGGCATAATCAACACGTTACAACACGTTCAACACAAATGACTCAAACACAACGACTCATGACCTAACATAGGTCGGTAACGACTTAATCAGATACAACAAAACACAAATACAAACGACACGACTTACGATTTAAGGAGTTACAAAGGACTCACGACTTAAGTACAACAGAGAATTACAACGACTTAACATTGACACGACTTAACACCAAACGACTTATCATGAGTCGAAACTCGTCGGCATCTTCCCACGACTCAACTAAGTCGTAACCCGTTTCCGACTTAAGGTCTTCAAACACTAGAGCCTCTTCCTACTTCTTGTTAAGTCGTGGACGACTTAAAACCGCTTCATTAACTCGCAGCTCCCCCTCACATGACTCCTTAGGTCGTGGACGACCTATAGCTTCCATCTTAAGTCGTGGACGACTTAACTCTTCCTTAAGTCCTGTACGACTTATCCCTTCTCTGACCTGAACTGCATCATCCTTCCCAGGTTGAGAAAAATTCGTCCTCGAATTTGTAAATTCTTCCATACCGGAGTGTTCATTCCCATAATATGGTACAAGATGCTTAACATTGAACACGTCAGAAGTGTATACATCCTTCGGCAACTTCAACTTATAAGCATTTTCATTAATCCGTTTCACAACTTCCACAGGACCAATTTTTCTGGCTTTCAACTTGTTATAAGCGCCCACTGGAAAACGATCCTTGGTTAATACAGTATAAACCAAATCACCTTCGTTAAATTCAACACTTCGTCGCTTCAAATCTGCAGTTCGCTTATACTTCTCATTTGCTTTCTCCAATCGCTCCTGAACGATTTTATGACATTCAATCAACCCATCAACAAAGTCTACAGCTCGTTTAACCATCCCCTTTGGTTGTGGCACTACCGCTAAATCCAACGGTCCCCTGGGTAGATTTGAATATACAATCTGAAATGGACTGTAACCTGTGCTTCTATTAACTGTATGATTATGTGCAAACTCTGCTTGGCATAACTTCATGTCCCAACTCTTCAGATTATCCTTCACAAGACATCGCAGCAAATTTTCCAACGATCTGTTAACAACTTCGGTCTGTCCATCTGTTTGCGGATGATAAGCGCTACTAAATTTCAGCTTGGTTCCAACCATCTTCCACAAACTTAGCCAAAAATGACTCAAAAATCTGGTATCCCTGTCTGAAACAATAGACTCCGGCAACCCATGTAAACGATAGATTTCTTTTAAGAACAACTGGGCAACATGAACAACATCCGCCGTCTTCTTACAAGCAATAAAATGTACCATCTTCGAGAAACGATCCACCACAACATATATAGAATCATTCCCCCTTTGAGTTCTAGGCAAACCCAAAACGAAATCAATGCTGACATCAACCCACGGTTTAGTCGGTACAGGTAACGGCATATACAATCCTGCATTTGTCACTGTTCCCTTTGAAACCTGACAGATATGACATCTCTCCACAAACCATTCAACCTCTTTTCTCATTGACGGCCAAAAGTAAGATTGAGAAATCAAATGCAATGTACGATCACGGCCCACATGTCCTTCCTCGTGCAACTCCTTGATAATCCTCATTCTCAAACTGCTCTCTGGTATACATAATTGATTTCCCTTGAACAAGAACCCATCTACCATTACGAATTCATCAGTACTCCCGTCCTTGACTTTCTCAACAAATTTCATAAAGTAAGGATCTTCTTTAAGCAACTCTGGCAATAGTTCAAAACCTGTCACCTCAACTTTCATTATTGTCAATAAATGACTCCTTCTACTCAAAGCATCAGTTACACGATTCGTTACCCCAGATTTGTGCTTCACAACAAAAGTAAACTGCTGCAAATAGGCAATCCACGATGCATGTCTCGATGAAATCTTGTCCTTCCCTTGCAAATGCTTCAAAGCCTCATGATCAGTATAAAGAACAAACTCTTTCTGAAACAAATAATGTCTCCAGTGCTTCACAGCTTGAACAATTGCATAAAATTCAACATCATAAGTGCTATATCTCAACTTAGCTCCAAATAACTTCTCATTGAAATAAGCAACCGGTCTTCCTTTCTGACTCAAAACTCCACCAACCCCAACCTTCGACGCATCAGTATGTAATTCAAACAATAACTAAAAATCTGGTAAAACTAGAATTGGTGCTGTCATCAATAGTGCTTTGATCTTCTCAAAAGCAACCCCTGCTTCCTCTGACCACTCGAACTTCTTTCCTTTCATTCAATCGGTTATAGGTGCCATCACACTACTAAAATGTGGAATGAATCTTCGATAGAAAGATACCAATCCATGAAAACTCCTCACTTCAGTAATCGTCTTGGGCTGTGGCCAACTCCTGACAGCTTTTATTTTACTTTCATCCACTTGAATTCCTTCTTTCGATAGAACATATCCCAGAAATAAAACACTGTCCGTCATAAACACGCACTTCTTTGTTGCAGCATTAAATTTCTCCTGTCGTAGAATCAATAGTACTTCACGCAAATGTTTGACATGCTTTTCCATGTTTCCACTGTAGATCAAAATATCATCAAAGTAAACTACCACAAACTTCCCAATGTATGGTCTGAAAATCTGGTTCATCACTCTCATAAAAGTACTCGGTGCATTCGATAAACCAAACGGCATAACCAACTATTCGTATAAACCTTCCCTGGTTTTGAAAGCAGTCTTCCATTCATCACCTGGTCTAATACGAATCCGATGGTACCCACTCTTCAAGTCAATCTTTGAGAACACAACAGCTCCACTCAACTGATCTATCAAATCATCAAACCTCGGCAAAGGAAATCTATATCTCACAGTGATCTTGTTTAGAGCCCGACTGTCCGTACACATTCTCCACGAACCATCCTTCTTTGGCACCAATAAAACTGGCACTGCACAAGGACTCAAGCTCTCCTGAACACGCCCCTGTACTAACAACTCCTCCACCTGCCTTCTTAGTTCCTCATGCTCCTTAGAACTCATCCTGTAATGTGGCCTGTGTGGTAATACTGCCCCTGGCACAAGATCTATCTGATGTTGAATATCCCACAACGGTGGTAACTCCGTTGGCAACTCTTCAGGAAACACATCACTGAATTCTTCCAATACCGGCTTTACTTCCTCTGGGATTTCAACGGATTCAGTAGCTTCACGCCCAATCAACGAAAATACCTCTGGACTCTCTTCTACTTCTTCAATAAATTCCTTCAAAGTCAACAAAGACTTCAGCTCCTCAATTTCTTCTGACTTACTCTCTTCCTGTTGTCTCTTCTTTGGAACCAGAATGATCTTAACACCTTCAAACATAAAGCTGTAGCTATTGGTCCGACCGTCATGTTGCACTGCTCGATCATACTGCCACGGTCTTTCCAAAAGTAAGTGACAAACATCCATCTCAACCACATCACACCAGATCTCGTCTTTATATTTCTTCCCAATAGAAAATGAAACTTGAACTCGCGTGTCCACCTTCACTTCTCCTCCTTTTCTCATCCACGCTAACTTGTAAGGATTAAGATGTTTCTCCGTCTTCAACTTCAACTTTCTCACAGCTTCAGTAGAAATAATATTGTCACAACTTCCAGCGTCAATCACAAATTTACAAACCTTTCCCAGAATAGTGCATGTTGACTGAAAGATGTTACTCCTCAACCAACTAGCTTCTTCTTCTTGTTTCGGTATTAAACAAGACCTCCTCATCATTAAATTACATCCTTCATCTCCTGACGCGACATCCTGTTCTTCCTCCTCAACTGGACTAGGATAACCTTCACCAACATCCTCACCTTCAACTTCAACAATCATAGTTCGCTTCTTCGGCTTCGGACATTCATTACTCTTGTGACCCACTTCCTGGCAATTGTAACATTTGAAACTGTTGTTGGCCTTTGCCTTCGTAACTTCATTCACAACTGGTTTACTGATAGATTTAGGAACATTAGAATTTCCACTAACACCCTTCACTTGATTGTTGGAATTAGTAAACACACCACCTCCACGCCTTCCCTGCTTCTCCCAAGCCAACGCTTTCTGATGTGCTTCTGCTACAGATCTAGGATCAAACATATTCACCATATCTTGAATTTGCATCCTCAACCTCCAACAAACCTAGCAGTCAGCTGTTTCTCTGTCTCCATAATGTCATTTCGAGCAATCAGTAGATAAAATTCGTCAGCATAATCATTAACAGTCTTCGTCCCCTGTCTTAGATTCTGCAATCTCTGGTACATGAGTGATTGATAATTGTAAGGTAAGAATGTAGCTTTCATCAGTTTCTTCATCTTCTCCCATGATTCAATCTTCGACTTTCACATTCTCTCCCGTGTAAGTTTAGTTTGCTGCCACCATGCTAAAGCTCTTCCCCTCAATCTAGTAGCAACCAACTTCACTCGACGATTCTCCGGGATCTCTTTGAAATCAAAGATCTCTTCAACATTAGACAACCAATTAAGAAATTCTTCTGCTACCATTCTACCCTTGAATTCTGGAATTTCCATCTTCATACCCGATTCCCATCGACGATCATCATCAACATTCCTATGTAAGTTTCGAACTTGGTCTCGATCTCGATAATGAATGCTAGCTCTATCACCCTCTTCATTAAAATCAAATGTATGTCTATATCGATCTCGACCATCAACATCCCTTTGATCACGCATGTCTCTTCTACTATGTCTCTCTTCATCTCTATATGGCTCATCTTCAAACTCACGTGGAGTTCTTCTCTCTTCACGTCCATAGTCATGGTGATCTCTTCTTGACGAAATTGATGTTTCTCTTCTCTCTCTAAAAGATTGCGGTGATACCCTCCTCGCTTCCGTAACCGATGGCGAAACTCTGTTTCCTCCATGGTTCGAGATTGGTGATCTCCTTCTTTGATTTTGATTTAAATCATTCATCAATTTCTCTAACTTTCCAATGCCTTCATCAAATTTCTCATTAATGCGTTGTTCCATTTGCTCGGATTCTTCTCTTCTATACAACGCTTCAACATTTTGATGACGATTAGCTCTCCTTGGTGGCATGATTGAACTTCACAACACTTCAACAATTTCTTCAAAAATCTACAACAAAAGTCAAACAAACACGGCCCCAACTCAACTTGGCTCGGCCTCAATCACTTCAACACAAATCAAACTCAAACAACTTCCACACTTTGATCCAAAATAAAATGGATCGAAAGTTCTCCTCTTGTTGCAACTTCAAGATGAACACGATGAACACCAAACTTCAAACTCCTTGGCTCCAAGACTCGGCTTAGCTATGATTGGCTAAGTCTGGCTCTGATACCAAACTGACGCAGTGGATAATTAACAAAACGATATAGATCGATGAAAGTAGCAAACGGTGGATTGAAGATACTGAAATGCCCAAATTCGTTGATCACAAAGATACCGAATTCTAGCTGTTTTCGACACGTTGATCGCGCACGATACCGTGAAAGAAGATCTTCAATTCTTCAAGCGTTGATCAAGCGCACTTGATTCCGCGAATCGGCTTCAACAATCGTTGATTCGAGCGCACTTGAATAACCGAAAGTGGAGATAGGAGATTACACTCAACTACCAATTTAGGATGAAAGCACACAGCAATCAAACAAGAATTTTATTCAAAAATCAACCTCCTCAAAATGTACAACACACTCCCTATTTATAGCCTTTCACAACCTGACCCTTAAGTCGTTCACGACTCACGACTCAACATAAGTCGGCAGCGACTTAACGCACACGGCTTATTACAACACAATGCCGACTCAACTTATTACATCACCTTCACATACTTGCCTTCGGCCGACTCATCGACATAACGACCTACAACTTAGACAACACATGTACAACGACTTAAAAAAATACAACACACACGCCTCAAAGCCTCACCGAGCTAACTTTAGCCGCGACCTGCGACTTATCATAAGTCGGCATAATCAACAGGTTACAACACATTCAACACAAATGACTCAAACACAACGACTCATGACCTAACATAGGTCGGTAACGACTTAATCAGATACAACAAAACACAAATACAAACGACACGACTTACGATTTAAGGAGTTACAAAGGACTCACGACTTAAGTACAACAGAGAATTACAACGACTTAACATTGACACGACTTAACACCAAACGACTTATCATGAGTCGAAACTCGTCGGCATCTTCTCACGACTCAACTAAGTTGTAACCCGTTTCCGACTTAAGGTCTTCAAACACTGGAGCTTCTTCCTGCTTCTTGTTAAGTCGTGGACGACTTAAAACCGCTTCATTAACTCGCAGCTCCCCCTCACATGACTCCTTAGGTCGTGAACGACCTATAGCTTCCATCTTAAGTCGTGGACGACTTAACTCTTCCTTAAGTTGTGTACGACTTATCCCTTCTCTGGCCTGAACTGCATCACCGTTGGTTTTATAATTAAAAGTCTATAATCAATATGGGCAAAAAGGAAAAACTTCACAACGGTACTTAAATAAAAGTGTACATATATCTCAATAATGAATACACATGTTTTAATAACCATACAAGGCTCAACATAACAAATAAAATGTCTTTATCTTTCTACACATCAATCATTATTCAACTTATAAGTAATAAAACAGTAATACATGGGGAAATAATTTAAGTAAACAACATATAGATATTTTCTGCATTCAGACCTCTTTTTCTTTCCTTTGCTCTTACCTGCAAACTTCAAAAATGCATGAAAAGAGAAAGAAAATGTTCAACTACGTTTGGACTGCGCCTACCCTATACACTTCGGTTTCAAGAGCAATTGAATAGGAAAAGACTGCATACATGCCTTTTTGTAGATTAAACTCACGTAGTTCTGTATCATGCTCTTCTCCTGCATCAAATAACTGTTAGCACATAAAATTGCATAACTATACGGCCAATGCAAGGAGAAAACATCATCTTTACTAAGGAATTACAATTACTCTTCAGAAATATGGGTTAACAACAAACATAGCAACATATAGCTGTTAAACTTCTCATAAGTTTGAAAAAGTCAATATCATTCACAAACATCAAACAAACCAACAACAGCATCAACAATCTTCGTAATCAACCACCCCTGCCACTCCCCAATTTGCAACCACCGCTTTCTCTCCATCAATTAATGCTGCTAGATTTTCAGATCCAATTAACTTCACTACATCAGATCCAACCATCTTTCATGGCCATTAATGACCTTCCACCTATTTCGTTTCCACCATCTCCTAGATCTTATGCTGGTGTCCTTAGATCAACATTCCTAGCTTGCCCACCACCCAGATTCGATCCCACACCCTTACAGCTAATCGTGTATCAACCTTGGATTCACAGAATCAATGGCAACATAAATACCTTGTGCTTTCATTATGGCGATAGGAACCAGCATGCTTCTTTGTTTCGAGACCTTATAAGATGCTTTCACTGTGGGAGATTTGGACACAAACTGAATAGTTGTGCCCATAGACGAGGTAAAGTCCAAGCTACAATCGCTGATCTTCATCAGAAGCACCATTTGATTGACAGCAATGGAACTTTCTTGCCTTCAACTGATGTCACAGATCACAATTTTGAGCTCCGTATCAGTTATCTGGAACTTCAAAGTTAGATTCGAAGACTCAATACTAGAAAGGCTTATTAGGAATTGCTTTGGTATTCAACAAACTCTTGGAAGTTATTGATGTGTTGGTTAATGAAGTAATGACACAGACCCCCATTATGATTTCTGCTAAAAAAATATTCTGATTCAGGAACTGGTCGATGACAAGACCAGAGTCATTTTAGACAAATCTCTTGACAATGCTACTCTTTTTATCCCTATTAAGATCGAAGAATGTAAGCTTGACTCAATGCTGCAGGAGCCGAACACGCAAAGCTACTTAACCAGGTTTACCACTCACTTTTGATGATAACAATGACCTCTTACCTCAGGAAGACGAAAGTGCGATAACGGATGCAGCCATTACTAATGACCTTTCCTCAGCTCATAAAGATAGATTTGATTTTTGAAACAATGCAAAGGCAGGGATTTTAGTCGATGCTTCTTATGATTATGGTGTTTTGCAATTTGATGTTTGTTCGAGTACATAGCTAGTGTCTGTCTCCCATGATTCAGTAGCTTCTTTCCTAATTGATGATAACCTCAGTCCTCTTTGCAAAACTTTCTTCTCTTATTTCCATAGGTCTCTTTCCTCTAAGTGTAAATATAGTTGTAGAAGCAGATCTATTGATTTTGTATGTAGGAGCATGAGACACCTCGGTCCAGACCTAGCCTTAGATTCATCTCCATCAGATGATCATGTTCTTTTAAGAATTACTTTTGCACCCAAAGTTTTAAACTACTTGAGTCCTAGCCAGGTGTATAATATAGCTAAAAACATCGATTTCATTTATAATTAAGTGACGCTGATGTTATGTATATTAAAAAGATAGAAAAAGAAAGGGCTAACAACATCCATAAATTAAAGTATTAAGTTAGAATATGAGAGGCTTAAAATCGCCTGTGAAATGGTCTAGAAGTATAAGATTTTTGGTTGACAATAAGGTAGATATAGCTCTACTTGAAGAATCTAAAACTGAATACCCTAGCTACCATTTCTTTAAATCAATTTGACGCAATCTTCTTACTATGTTCGAGTTTATGCCGACCTCTGGTAGTTTGTGTGGGGAGGGGGGGGGGGGGGGATCATATCGATGTGGCATGATGATAAATTTAGATTGCTACAAGGGATAACTAACTGTCACTCTGTTCGCACAATTTTGCTAGATTTTCAAAATAACCAAATTGTTAACATCATCAATGTTTATGCATAGAGTTCAAAGACAACCCCTCTAGGCTGAGTGTTCTAGTTTTAGTAATCTATCCTATGGACCCTGGCTCATATGGGATGATTACAATATGATCAGATATCCAAAAAAGTGGACACCTATAGAGGGAAATTTAGTTGGTATGGATGAATTTATAGATTTCATTAACTAAAATAATCTAGTTGAACTAAAATAATCTAATTGAACTACCACTACTAGGATGGAGATTCACCTGGTATAACACTAGAGAGACCCATTTGATGGCTCTGTTAAATAGATATTCATGAGTGAGGAATGGGATGACTCCTTCCACCATCTAAGGCAGATGAACTAGCTAGCATCCTTTCTGACCACTACCCCATCATTCTTAACACTTATACTAGCTTCCTCCCATCAGACCATTTAAATTTGAAAATATTTGACTTAACGAAGAGAACTTTAAAAATCTTATAACTATGAAATAGAATTCGTTGAATAAAAAATTACAAACAATGCTGCTAAAAATATATTTTACAAGCTGAGAGAATTAAGATCTTACTTAAAGAAATGGAACATTTACGTATTTGGAAATATAAGCATCAAAAGGCAACATTCCCCTAATGAAATTCTAGACTTAGATAAGTTGGGTGAATAGAGAAACTTAAGTGCATATGAAAACTTCAGAATATACTCCTTATAAAATGAACCGAACAGATTAATGAATCGAGAAGAAACTATGTAGAAACAACGATGTCGGTTTCAATGGATTAAAGTGGGGGAAGAAAATATTAAATTCTTTCACTACATCCATAATGGTAGAATATGCCAGAATACAATAAAATCAAACGTAGCTAATGATATAGAATATAAAGAACAGAGCGAATTAAATAACTTTCCACCAAACAATATATGTAGATATACGATAATAGATGTAGACATAAAATTCAAGTAAACTGGATGGCTCTTTTCCTAAATATATAAAATTCTCTAACCAAATTGGACTCCTTGTTCATGGAAGATGAAGTCTGATCAACAATTAAAGGTCTTGCGAGCGATAAGGCTCTAGGACCTGGTGGTTTTCAAATGATTTTCTATCAAATATTCTGCACGCTTATTAAAAGAGACTCTATGCACCTTTTTGATGAATCCATAATAGTACTCTTTTAATTTGTTTGATTTAACCTAGCCGACGTTGTCTTAATGCCCAAAAACGAGAATCCAGCAGAACCATCTGGATTCAGACCTCTCTTTGATTAACTGTTTAATCACCAAAGTTCTAGCTAACAGACTTAAGCATAAAATGAATCACTAATCGATAAATCACAAACAGCCTTCATTCACGGTAGGTACACTGTGAATGGGGTCACCAAGGCCCAAGAATTCACTAATTGCTATCTCAATGAAAAAATTTCATGCCCCCTTCTTAAGTTTGACCCCACCAAATCCTTTGATTCGATAGATTTGAATTTTTTACTTTACTCCCACAAAGCCAAAGGATTCACAGACAAATGCTTCGGGATTAGATTTATCTTGAAGACTAATGTGTGCTCTATTCTAGTGAATGACATTAATGGTAACAAAATTCAGTCCAAAAGAGGTCTTCGGCAGGGTGACCCTTATCATCCTTTTCGTTTAATCTCACAGCCGATGTTTTCTACAGTGTTATCTCTCTTGCTAAAATCAACGACGTTCTCCCTAAAATCGAAGATGAATTTACCATAAATGAGATATCTTCTCTACAATATGCAAATGACACCATATTATTATGCTTCCATCTCCCCCATCATAATGCCTCACTTAAACTCATATTATATAATCTTGAACTTCTTTCGGGACATAAAATCAACTTCCATAAAAGCGGCTCTATTCTTAATGACATATCAAATATCACGGCCAGAGAGGCCGACACTCTTAAATTGTAATACCTTGAACTTTCCTTTTAACCATTTAGGTATGACAATAAGATGTAAGACATCGAAAAAGGAGGATTGGAACATTAGCATGGATAAAATTAAAAATAACTTGCCCTTTTGGAAAGCTAATTATCTATCCAGAGCAGGCAAAACAGTCCTGATTAACTCGGTGCTATGTGCATACCGGTACATTGGATGTTCAACTTTAAATTTCCTAACTAGTTGTTAACAGAATAGATGCATCAAAATAAATTTTTATGGAAAGGAGAAGCGGGTAGTTTCAATCTGAGCTCTCATTCATTGGAACCTTATTTGCAAGCCTAAAACCCAAGGGGCCCTAGGCATCATTAATTTAAAGCCTTTAAACACCTCCTTACACTGTAAGTGGATTTGAAAATTCATGGATGATGAAACTTACACTTGGAAAGAAATTATCAGTAACATCTACTACAATGGATCAATAAATCTAAACATGCATAATAACCAAACATTCTCTTTCTTTTGAAAAAATATTTAAAGTTTATATTACATATTTGAAATTGGAATTAAATAAAATGTTAACTCTGGAGACAGGATCTCCTTCTGGAATGAACCTTGGATATCCTCCATTACATTAAAACACGAGCTACCCAACCTATTTCTATCCTCTAATAATAAAAATGATCTTATTAAAAAGTGTACAGACATTAAAGTTCTCCTCCTAAAGTTAAAATTCACACTTGGATTGTTTTATGATAAACTAAATAGCATATATATGCTTAACTTGAAAATTGCCACCAAGCGTAATCTGCATCCTTGTTATCTTTGTAATTTGATGCATGCGAATACTTTCATTTGTTTTTTGACTATCACTTTTCTCAACGTATAATTGGTAAGATTTTAAAGGTTTTCGTTACAAATATTACCTCTCAAACACCCCCAACGAAGGTTTATTGGATTCAGACCAGAAAAACTCTAGATTCAATTTATTTAATCACATGTTGGAACACATGGTTTGATCGTAATCAACAAATTTTTAATAATATCTATAACAACTCCACTTTTATTATTTATTCTGCTGCCAGACATATTTCTCTATGAATAGGAGCTAATCAAAGACAAACAAACTGGCAAACTACTATAAAGGATCGGGGAATTTGATTGTTCCAAAACTGACGTGCCCCAACTTCATATCACCCCATCCTCTGATTGATATAACCTTTATGATATTTCAGCTTTTATAACTTCCTTCAGTAATTTTTCTAAACTAAATAGTTCATTCATCGTTATAAATTAAATATAACCGCCTAATATACTTTATAACTAGTGAATAAATTATTAATATTACCATAAATACTTTAGAGGATTTCATGTGTGTGTATACATATGCGTATGTACACATGGTTTTTCTAAAAGCTAGGCACATCAGATCACCGTTCCAGTTCAGACGTCAGCACCAGTATCTCAATGCATTTTCCATTTTAGCTCCGTAGCACCAGCAATGTCTCTCTACATTATTCAGTTCTGCCCATTTGTGGTTCACTATCGGTTTTAAGCATCAACTCATCTGCCCCGTGCTACTACACAGACTTTTGCAGTTCAACACTAGCTTATAATCTTCAACATATGTACCTCTCTTATTTTAACATGTAGTCGTGGCCAAAACCCCGTACCAGTTCCATCAACTTGCGATGCACTCTTTCTTGCTCTATCTAATTCATCTTCTTGCAATAATCGTTGCGCATTAATTTTAGGCCCATTCTCATATTGCATGCTTTCAACCTTGCAACTGCAGTCCCATTATTTCATACAGCACTTGATTTTACATTACTTTAGCCTGCAACTACAAGCCAATGATGCACTCCTAATCTGAAGCAACTCATAAGGATCCACATGCAATGTTCAGACTCTTCAATATACACTACAACATGGACTGTATGTTCAGTTTTGAGATAGTTTAATTTCAACATGCATATTCAGGCACCTATGTATCTTGCTTCATGCTTCTGACTGATACATGTATTCTAGATCCATGCCCTTCAGACTGGTACACCATTCTTCTCACCATGGTTCGAGATTCCGATGGAATTCTGGTTATTCTAGTGGTTCCGTTTCAGTTTCGCTCATAACCGGAACGGAATCGGTTCCGGTCCAAATTCCGGATTTGCTTTTCAAATATTGAAAAAAACTTATAAAAAATTAAAAAAATACAACAAATACATACATACATACATATATACATACATACATATATATATATAATGACTTAAAAAAAACAAATTAACCGGGACAATAAATAAATGGAGAAGAAATTATATGGTTTCATAAAAATGGTTTTTATACTTTTGTTAATTTACATCGAATCATAATAAAAAATACAAAATTTTCAAAATTGATCTAAGTTTTAAAATCTCAAATGAACAATACTGAATCTTGCACAATGAATTTTTAATTAATGTGTGTATTTTATATGTAATGTAAAAAATGTATAATAAATTTATGACGGTATTGGATATTTATTAGCGTATATAGCAAATTAAAACAAAAAAGTACCGGAAGTAGAAAATCGGAATTAAAGTAGAAAATCGAAATTAAAGCAGAACTTCCGAAATTTTCGAAACGAAACCGAAAATTTTAAAATTACCAATGGCCGGAACGAAAACGGAAAACGGAAATTTGAACATTGCTTCTCACTTCATCAACATGTCCCTACTTGAACACTCCGAAACATGCTTCAGCTTGTAGTTTGCATGAGCCGTTTTCGCTAGCTTTTGCTGCATTACCCATCATCAGAACCATGCATCCTACAGCAAGTCAGTTGCTTTAGAGGGCAACCCCATATCGCTACACTTTCACATGTGCACCTTCACCAAAGTTCATTTTAGCACATCTGCAGTTAAGCACTCATGTAATTAAGCTCATGAAGCTCCATAGCTCGTGCACCACTTTATGCTCCATCGGTAGTTAAGCACATAACCTAACATGGCCATCCCTTCAAAAAGAAGCATCATGTTTCAATAGCTAAATGCATCATGCAGTATTCCCCCATTCTCTATTACGAGTCAAGTGTATTTCATTGCACCATTCAATTAAGCACATCCACATTTCAGACTTTTAAGTTATAAACACATTATTCATTTACACGCATCACAATTTTTAGCCATTTTCCCCCAATGCAAATGATTGTAAATATTTTTTTTCCTTTTATTGTTCCCATTTTGTTAATTATCAAAGGAGTGATCTTGCATTTTTGTAATTGCTAGTACCCATCAGACATCCGTATGGATTTTATTTATTATTTAACAAAATTATGAGTGATCTCTTATGAAGAATCACTCTTTCAAAAAAAAAAAACAACAAATATACTCACATACGTACTGATTAGCAACTACTAGTAATATGTCATCAATGCAAGTAACATCAAACAAATGTGCAATAACTAATCAGGTTAGTAACAAAAACGTCAAATCATCAAATGTACACCAATCAACCAATATTAGTAACACAAACATCAATATCATCCAAACAGCAAAAACCCTATTTAACTACCAATAATGCAATAGTAATGATGGTAATTTATTACATATTCATCCTAATGCGATTCCATCCTAATACAACAAACAAGTGTAATAACTTTAGTCAACATTCACATATTTTATAAACATTCAAAATAAGATACTTATATCTGTTATTTCTTGTTATGTATAAAATTATTTATTATTGTATTATTATAAAAACATATCAGTTTATCTTATCTAAGCATATAATAATTCTTCAGAAGTCGATGACATACTTCAAAAACCCTTGATTATTCTTCTATTTCTTTAAATACCTTAGAACATTTTAATTTAATTAAAAATAGAAGTTTTCGTCAATTTACTTTTGAAAAAAGTATTATTATTATTTTACATTAAAATAATAATATACTAAAATGACTTTAATATTATCCAAACATATATATTACTATTTACCTTTAAAATTACTAATATTCTATTTTAGACCTGAAAACTCCTTTTATTGTCATTTGTCTTACAATGGTAATAATTAACCCAAAACACTTTTGGAATCATATTACTACTACTACTATTATTCTGAAAATACATTTTACTATTATACTTAAATAATAATATTATCTTTCATAAATCTCATAAAACTAGTTATATTGTTATTTACTTAAAACAATATAATCTTAACAAAAAATCATATATTATTTGTGAAACCATACTTTATTTTATAAATAACAATAAATTTCCAAATTTTAATTTAAAATATATTTTTCATTATTCTTTATAATTTTCTCTAGAGATTCATTAATAATGATAACCTTATTAAATTTCTCACATTAATTTCAATTAAATTTGTCAAATCATTATTGTTTACAAATATTCATCAAAATTTGTAATAATTTTACCTTCCAAAATTACTCGACTTACTCATTTTCAATTAACAAATTATTTCCATTTTAACCGAATAGTTAATTACAACTATACAGTCACCGCATACAATAATTAACAATAAAAAATCAAATCAAGAGATAACATATCCAAATATTGCAACAATAAAAATTCATCAATAGACCTTAACATTTACCAACAAATATAAAATTTTCATTGATGTATATCTATTTAATATTTTTAACCAATATTTAGCAATAAAACATCAAATTTAGATCAATGAAAACATCATTCAACAACAAATCTCATATATGTAATTTCTAAAATATTATTCATATAAACTATCTTATTTAATGATAAATCCATTTTATGTATAACTCATAACTTCACCCAAAAGCAATAATGTAGATCCAACAAAAATTTCAATTGAACTATATAAATCTTATGTCCAACATATCAAATAATAAATTTCATCCATTTTCGGTTTTTAAAACATCATCTATATTATAAAAATCTTCATTTAAAATAATAATTCTCATTTATATAAACATAAATAAAAGTATCTAATAAATGGCACATATGCACCCACCTCAAACAAGGATTAAAACAGATCTTTTTCTACCAATGAAGAATAACATTTTCCTTTCAACTCCACCTAAATCACTTCCAAAATCCAGATGCATATGTTATTGAATAAATCCCTAGCCTCTTTTCCTTTTGATTGAACAATTCTTTTCATTTTCTAAATCTGATATTTTAGTTATGCATGATAAATCAATTTCTTCGTTCAATAATGGCATCTGCATCTTTGACATTACTAAGCTAGGGTTTCGTTTAATCATCTCTCCCCGCAACTTTGCTTTAACTTTTTGTCCCTCCACCATATTTCATCGCATTTCCTCGACTCTCGGCCCCCTCCCATCCTTTCTCCCATTGTTTAGCTTAATGAAACTGGGATTCTTTAAATCCCCAAATCGGCCACCATTGCTGGGTACGCCTTCAACATGGTCTGGAAATTATACAAACCTCCTTTTCTTAACAATCCTCCTCTAGCCAAGCATGATCGGAAGTCTAAGCGTAAATAGCCAGTTTCATCTACTTTCTTCTCTTTACCTTATAGCCATATCACCCTTCCAGATTTCCTACATGATATTATGCCTCCTGTCATGAGCATGTCTACCTCTACCTAGAGACGGAGCTAGGATTTTATTGTAACCTGGGCTAAGTAAAAGAGATGAAAGAAATGAAAATTAAAGCTAAATAACATGAAAAATTGCAACAGCTAATTTTTAATCATGTCTAGTGAAACTTACAAAAACATGAGACATTCATGTATATTTCATGCGTGACTTAGATAAAAGGTAGACACGCTAGCCAAGATAAGTTGTACTCTACGCTCTTTACATGAGTTGAAATCATGAACTACCGAATCCAAATCAATATCTTCATCAAGTTCCCTTTCTATGTTGATAACCATGCAATGCTCAAGAAAATCATCACTCATTTTGTTACGTAGAATACTTTTAACATTTTTCATAGCTGAAAAAGCTCACTCGGTCGTTGCCGTGGAAACCAAAAGAATTAAAATAAGATGAATCGATTGATCAACCAAGTAATAAATGTCTTTCAAATAGTTGTTTGCACAACTCAGAGATAGTTGATAGATTTTGGAAGCTTGGATGAGATGGAATATCAAACTCGTAATGTTGTAGTTGACACTTTAATATATGTATCTCTTGGAATGTGAAACCTTACGGGTAATACTTCTCCGCTAGAATGAAAACGTAATCAATTTTTAATGATCTATAAGCATCTCTTGGATCCAAAGCAGTGCTAAGAATTAGTAGCTCCATTGCTCCTTCAGAGAATCTAGTGTTCAACTCAACTATTTGAAAATCAATAGTAGCATTAAAGATGTAAATATGATAATGATGGAGAACATTAATATCATCATGTTGTTGACAAGAGCGAGATGTGCCAATTTTGTAAGACATATTCATATCGGGTATGTCAATAAAACATTTCTTACAAAATTCTTCCACTTTCTTAAAACAAGCAAGCCAACCTTTGTCTCTTAGCTTTTGAATGAGTGTTTTCATAGTAGTAACAAGATTCATAGCATTCATAATATCTTGTGCTTTTAGTTGAAGAGATTTACAAAGCACATCCGTGATACTTAATATCTCATTCAAAGTATAAAGAATGAAAACAAACTCAAATGTAGTCGTAACGAGGTAGACATCTTTTGCTTCAGCACGTTTATTTGTTTTCATGTCTCGACTTTCCCATATGTTCTTAATTAGATCACACGAAGGAGAAAAGAGATCAATTAAACTACTTATAAAACTCAAATGAGAGCTCCAACGGGTAGCTCCAGCTCGTTGTACTGTCTTAAGTTGCTTAGCTCCACGGCCTGTTTCAATTTCACC
The DNA here is from genome assembly GCA_030765085.1 of Allium cepa. Lineage (NCBI taxonomy): Eukaryota > Viridiplantae > Streptophyta > Magnoliopsida > Asparagales > Amaryllidaceae > Allium > Allium cepa. Next base: position 677,330,745 of record CM060932.1, on the reverse strand, counting down.
AAGTGCTACTTTATTGGTAATCTTTGCTACTTGACTTGATGTAATTCACTATGATGCTTAGGAGAAGTATCAACAAGGTTAACAATAATACCCAATTTTGAAAAGAATAACCAAATATCTTGAACATCTTTTGAAGTAGAAACCAATGCAAGTTGTAGTAGATGGGCAAAACAATGTACATAATATGCATATGGGCATTCTTTTAGGAATAGTGATTGCAAACCATTCCATGCTCCTCTCACTTGCTTGCACCATCATATCCTTATCCTCTTATTTTATTAATTCCAAGATTATAAAGTGAAAGAAATTTTGATATTTCATTCTTTAAAGTCAGTGATCTGGTGTCTTCAACACTAACAATCCCAAAGAAATGTTCTTGAACCAAACCACCATTATTAAAAAAATTTAGGACAATAGCCATTTGCTCTTTGGTAGAAGTGTCTTGTGCTTCATCAACCAAAATACAAAAATTACCATCTCCAACTTCTTCTCGTATTTTAGTTCTTATTTTATCACTTAAAATAGTTTAAATTTCCTTTTGAATTATGGGCGAAGTATACTTTACATTTCCCAAAGCATTTTCCAAAACCACTTTAGATATATCTTCACTACATTTGTGCTTTATCATCTCAATAAAGTTTACAAAATTTTTAGATTCAAGAGATTCATCATTACCTCTAAATGAGCATGATTGCAAAGCAAGTCATCAGGCATATTCAATAGATTTTTTATGGCATAATTGATTTCTCTCAACCATTTCTTTTGATTGTGCATAAATACTCTTTTGATATGCAAAGAACGATTCATTAAATCATCCGCAGCCTTAACGACACACAAACGGGATGAACCTAACCCTTCTACATGTTGCAAAAATGCACAATCAACTCCTCCCACTCTTTTCCAACTTTGAAACCCATTAACAATAAATGATGCACGTGTTGGCTGATTACTTTCAAATAAGAAACAATATAAACAAAAGGCCATATTGCACTCAATCGAATATTCAATCCACGGATATTTTTTAAACCAACTACTTTGAAACCAGTTGAGTTGTTTTCCATCTTTTGTTGGTAGATAAACGTCAAGAAGTGGTTGAAATGGTCCCAATCTAAGATATTTTCTCCAAATTTCATCTCTACCATTTACATGTTCTTTCCATATTTGTTGATACATCCTCGGATCTCTCGTAAAATGAACTCTGCCATTATCAACTTTGATTTTTTGCATTTTGCAAGCACGTTGTTTGGTAGAGCTTGAAAAAGTTTCGTTTTTTGGATCCAAAGTGTTATGTCCTTTTAACTTGTAAAATGACAACAAAGTTTTGCTAGACTTTGAGTTTGACATTACCTAAAAAAAATACCTAAGTTACATAAGTTTTTTTTAAAATAAATGAAACAGATTAATTTTTGTTTCTAACAATTAACATGAACATAAAATGAAACCACGACAACAATTATGCTAATAAAAAATTAAGGTTTTATATTTAAGTTCTCTAATAGCAATTTTGACTCATATCGAAAGAAAGGTAATGCATTCAACAAATTGTTTCAATTGAATGGAATAAAAAGAATGAGAAAACTAGGATAACAATTTATTACAATATGACAAATAATTTGAAGTTTGCAACAATTTTATGAACATAAGATGAGACATTAATGAACAAAAAGGAATTAGAACACACAAAGAATGATAAATTTACCTCATTTATAGGGCTTGAACGGATCAAACACAACAGCTTGAACAATTGAATAGCATTTTCTATTGTCTATGCTGAGAAGAAAAGTAGAAAGTAATGTGTAATTAATTGACTGCTAAGTAGCTTGAGTTTGACATCAATTGAATACACAGGTAATGATAAGTGGGTTCTAATTATATTGGGTTGTTGGGCTGAATAATACATAATATTTTTTTTATAAAGAAAATAGCACTCAGGCTGTAGCCTAGGCACTATTATGCATACATCTGTCCCTTCCTCTATCTCTTTAGATTTAGGGCATGCTTCTAGTTTGGATGCCAATGTATGCCTTGTCATGCCCAAATCTGCCATTATGTCTTCGAATATTGGGTGTTCTTCATCCCTTGTTTCTCTAGCTACCATGTGTGCGCACATCCCTATATCTCCTATTAGTGTTGATGTCATGCTAATATGGGTGCTCCTCTAGGTAATTTGATTTCTCTTGTTAGCCAGGTTTCAACTGTTGGTTCTGCTAAACAAGTTAATGTGGGTCGGTCAGCATTGTGACTTACTAATATTGGAATTTTTTTCAATGTTGGAGCTAATGGATTTGCTCCAGTTGGAGGATCTACCTCCTATTTTTCAATTGTTATCTGATGCTTTAGGCCAGCAGAGGTCTATAACAATATTGACAATGTTAACCCCTTATTGTTGCTATAAATTCTCATAGCCAAAAACCATGGTCCTCCTTATTCTCTAGCAGGCAAAATAATGAGGACACATATACTTCTAAACGCTTCAAGATTTATGGTAATATTGATGACCTACTTGTTCCTCCCAAGAAGTTGTTTCTACGAGAGTTGAGTTTTGGAAAAACACATTCGTTGTTTTCTATTTAGATTATGGAATGCTATATAGTGTTATTAAGAGATTTTTATCCTACCGTTGGAAAATTAAGGGTTCTCTTAAAGTCCTCTTTGACAAAGACATGTATTTCTCTTATGTTAATAATGAGGATGAGATACTTATGGTTCTTGAATCTAACCCTTGTGTTATTATTGAAAACTGTTCATTATCACTCGTTGGAGTCCCTCGGTTGATTCTGCTCATGAGCATTAAATGTCTATTCCAGTTCGGGCTAAGTTCACTTGCATTTCTTCCTCTCTTCCGTCTCTTGAGGGGTTAAACTGCCTAACAAGTAATATTAGAGAATTAGTTTGCTTTGATGAGAATACCGAGCGTCGTGATCATCTTGAGTTTGCTAGAGCTTTGATTGAAATTATTCCAAATAGACCCCTTCCTTTACAGTTAACTGTAGTATTTGCTGGTAGTAGATCTACCACTATTTCAGTATCATATATTTGGCAGCCTCGAATCTACTATCACTATCACTGCTTTGGTCACATTGTCAGCTCTTGCAAGCACCTACCAGACTCATCTGAATATGTTTTTGTTCCTGAAGAGGTTCCTCTATAGAAACCTCAGCCCAGGAAATGGAGGCCCCTTGCTCCATCCACCATGCCTTCTGCCCCTCCACCCACTCCTCTTCCTCCTCTACCTCCTCCACCATGCCCTCCTCCTCCCTATCCTCCTTCCTTCCTATAATTGCTCCTTAGGTTTACATGGATTTGGATAGCTTGATGCCTTCCTCCCCAAGACATTCTCCCATGATGTTCCCCCTAATGCCAAATACCCATAACCTGGCCCGATTAAGACCTCTTTTCATGTTGATGATCTAAGTGAGGGAATTGGAATGGAATATCCAATCTATTCCCATCTTAATTTGTATGCCACATATATATCTTTTGCCATTTCTCTCCATTTAATTGGTAATGTTTCTTGTAACTCTATATATTTGAGTTGTAATTGCTTTGGTACTTTTGCCAATTACATGTTTTATTAGTTCTTCAATAAAAAGTGGATGGGTACTCCAAATCCAATTACCTTTCAAAAATATATTAGACAAGTGATGGAGGCTAGAAATAAATTATGGTTTTGATAAAGGCGGAAAAGGGGTATGAAATAATAGTGAACATATAGAGATAAGAAGGTAGAGAGAGATGAAAATAAGTTGTTGTCCCAAAAGTTTTGCGAAGGCCTGACTCTAATGACCAAACTGTAAGAGGGAGATAATTGCTCGAGAGCCAGAAATAAAGGGCTTGGAATGAGCGATCTTTTATACACGCTATTTGGTTTAACATGTTATGTTAGAATACTTGAATGCATCTAAAATGATATGTATCTTGTCTCAACATAAAGCAACATATACGAGTTTCTAGGACAAAATAATATAGTAATAGAGACAAACAGAATAATAAACCCAGATTAACATAATCAAGGCGAACAATAGTTAACAAATATATGTGTGTATGTATCATAAATGATGTCTAACACAATATTTCATACATTTACATCTCATGCCGAATACAAGAATAAACAACAGACTGTATCATGTCATCACATCCTCTGAGATAGACGATATAAGGAATATAAACATCCGCCATCATCATCGTGGCCACCAGATTTGGCACACCAACAACTACCTCCGCCTTGCTCTCCATGCTCGTGCGCTCCAGCCTTTTATCTCCTCTTTTCCAACTATAGACCTTAAAGACCATTGCAGTCTAACCTCACCTTTAGCCTTGCATCTTAACCTCATCGCTACTAGCTTAGTGATGCCATGATATACCTTCCCCGAGGTTGCACTTGCATTTGTTTTCTCCCTTTTAATTTCAACTTCGCGATTTAGGGTTGCGAGCATGGCGAGAATAATGGAGCTAAGTTGAAATAAGTGATAAGGGATAAGGATATTCCATAATTTTAAATCATTGCAACATTTACAAAATATTTCCATGTTATAAGATAAATCTCAAATTTAATTTCACTCGAAATAATTTTTTAATGGCAAAAATACCCCTTTTAAGCCTTAAAAAATTTTAAATTATTTATTTATTCCTCAAAATTATTTCAAAGCTCATAAATATATTTTATTTCACAAACATAAATTTTATACTTTTGGATTTCTAAAACTCAACTCGAATTTAAATTTTGAATTTTAAATTCATATTTCATATTTTATTTCCAAATAAAACCAAAAATCAAATTTATCAATTTTGATTCAATATAAATTCCCAAAATAACAATTATTTTCATTTATTAATTATTCTAATTTTTTATCCACTTAAAACATTTTTCTCAACTCGAAATCATTTTAAATTCCAATTTCTCCCTTAAATCCAAGAAAATTATTTTTCCATTCATCGAAATTTTTAATTTAATCCATAAATACATTCAGTTGTATTTATTTTATTTACCTCATAGAGATGTCATAAGTTTATTTTCATACACTACTTAGGTATAGGGAATGACAAAGATAATTTAAAGAGAGTAACAAATGAATATATTTTTAGTTTATTAGAATGTCACTTTTAAAATGAAGAAGATTGATTTCCAACATCAACATGGAATTCATCTCTTAAAATAAAAGGGTAAATTTACTTCTATGCCAATCATTGCGCCATTAATTGCTATTTATAATTAGTTTCTAACAATACATAAAATTAATACACAATTTTTTTTTTTTTATATATATATATCCAATAATTAAGGTACACGAAATACATTTTTTATATTGTAAAATACATACATAATTTTTATATCCGTAATTTATAAATTTCAACTTTTTGCACAGTTACCAAATTTTTATTTTTTAATCCAGCTAACAACATACAAATGTGTATATATATACATATCCTTATATATAAATATTTTTACATGTACGTATGTGTAACATCCCTACTTCAAGATTCAAAAAAAACGTCGAAAATGCTTTAGTTATCATCAGAATTACTTCAAGCGATATGGTAAGATCAGTGTATATATTTTTCATAATTTAAGTAAACAGAGTAGCCATATCAGAGTTGAAGGTTGAACTTTAGCTCAGAAGTATAACACATTAAGTTAGTCATTAGAGATAGGGTGAAGTATACCCTAGAATGAGTATCCCTAAGATATCCGTTCGTGTGTCTCAGTAAATTCTCTTACTATTCATTGATAGTAAGTATGAGTGCAAGAAGAGAACGAGATAGGGGATAGGGGAGTACGACTACAAATGGTCGATACCCTGCAATAGCGGAAACAATTCTCTATCAATCTCCTTTGATTCGTCTTTTCAATTCTTTGATGATTCCTGGCCGCTCCAGGAAGAAGCTTTGATATATTTGCATGGGACACAAACTCCAGATGCGTCAGAATTGTTTGTTTGGATGAATTGTTTTCTTTGGTTGCTATGGTTGATAGGCATATTTTGGTTGTTTAAACTAAAAGTTTTGGGATTGTATCCATATATCTGTCTGTACTTTGGGGTCCAGATATGTTTTACGAGCGGTTAGTTATCCCTTCGAACTAACCAGTGCCACCATATATTTCGTAGATCTGTTGACCCGAGTGTCTTGTATTGAATGAGTTCGTTCTCATAATTATTAGTGATATTCTGATTTGGTAAGCCAAATGTAGAATAGATACCCAGCTTGATTTGGAAACTGTTTCTCTATCTTTGTGTATCCATCGTTTGTTGTCTCCCTTACAAATTTCAAGGACGAAATTTTCTTAAGGGGGGAATCTGTAACATTCCTGTTTTTAAACAAATTTAAATTTGTAATTAATTTGATTCCTAGATTAAATTAAGAATTAATTTGTTAAATTAATATAAAATTTTGATTAAATTATGAATTGATTTAGAATTAATTTGAATATTTGGGAATAGATATGTATATAAGATTAATATGAAAATATATAAACATAAGAAAGATGTTTAAAAGTTAAATTCTATATATGCATAATATGTGTATTTATTAAAGTATAATTAGTTTTAAATAATTTCCTTAAATTGATAGAAATGTCAAATTGGTTTGTAAATTTATAAAATGAGATTTTATAAAAAAAAATGTATAACATTTAAAACATAATAAGTATAATTTGAGGATATACATATGTGAATATAAAGCAATTTATAAAATGATAAGGTTAAAACAAAATTTATAATTAAATTTGACAAAAGGATTTAAATATAAAAAGTTTATATTTTAACAAGTGTCCATGTTTAAAGACATGTGTTAGTAATGATAACAAGTGGCATTTAAATTAATTTTCTTTTAAATTAAAATGTAAAATAACATACAAAAGAGAAAAATAGGCATCATCTCATTTTCTTTGTAAATATTCAAAACAAGCATGTACATCAAAACCTGAAACCAGAGCGAAAAAATAAAAAAAATAAAAATAAAATACAGATCAAAATCTGAAACCAGAAACCGAAATTAGAATCAACTTAGTAAATCAAAAAAAAAAAAAAGCAAACCTGAAAATCAAATGCAACTTTAAAGCTTCAAGATCAGAGAAACAAAACAAAAGCAAGTTCAAGCATGTGAAATAAAATCTGCAACCTGATCAAGCATGAAAGTTCAGGCTTAAAAAAATCTTGTCCTTTGTATTTCAAAGCAAGGTAAGCAAGCTTTATCTTTTAGACCAGATTTTCTTGATGATAATGATTTGGAATATTGTCTGAATGTGAGTGAATATATCTGCAAGTTCATATGGCTTCTATGTGTGAATTGAGTTGTGCATGCCTGTGCTATATATATGCACCTCTGTTGTTTTCAGGCAAGTATGATTCATAAAAAAACATACCTCAAAATATAAAATGATTTAGGCTTCGATATCTGAAGGAAAAGTGACGAGAACTATGTAATTTGAATTTTTAAAATAAAAACAAGCAGGATTATTAAGCAGTTCACTGGAAATTGGGATTTACGGTATAAAATCAAAAATAACCAAAAATTTGATGTTCATAGTGGTGTGTTTTAATTATACGATTTGATTAGTAATGCGAAAATATGAATTTAGATAATAAAATCAAGATTTTTAAATTTGAAAATCGTTTGAATTCTTGAGTTAAACGAAATCCTTATTTTCATCAAATTCCGATGATCGAAGGGTTGATCGTCATCGAGGTCAAGGCTGTGGTAGCAGGGAGTTTGCTGGTCATAGGAAAAATGGTCCGGAATTTTTGTACGCGCCCAGGTGGTTGATCGAAAGGGTTTTAGGGTTTTATAAGCTTATGGATCGGCGAAGTTTCAGGGGCTAGATTTTCGACGTTGTGGCAATGGAGAGTATCGGACCAAGGGGAATCGATGAGTCGAATCATGGTGCAGCTCCTGTGAGGTCAGCAAGGGGAGCCGGTGGTCCAAGGCGATGGCGAGGAGGGATTTTCCAATTGGGGTGCTTTCATTCTTTTTGGTCGTGATGGCTCAATTTGATTTCCTGATGAGTTAATCGGAACTGGGGGTTTGGGGGAGATGGCGTGATGATTATCGACTTGTAGGTGGCTTCGGCATAGGTCGGAGATGGCCAGAACGTCGTGCATCGTGCACGCGTAGGTGTGCATATCTGGGTGTTGAGTTGTTGGGGGAAGACGAAGAAGAATACTCGGAGTCGAACTTGAAAAAGTATAATGTTGACTCGAAGCAGTTGAACGTTGCAAAGATCTCGAAGGTGTGCTCGGGAATGTTTGGTCCAAGCTCGAGTTTTCTGTCGAGTCTTTTCACTGGGTGATGGGTCTTCATTTTCTTCAGTTGGGCTTCGGCCTGTTTCCTCGTGATAATTAGAAATTGGGTCCTGGCTTGTATTTTTTGGGTTTCAAAGAACTTTATAACCTAAGTTCCAAAATTTTAAAGATTTAAATTGAAAGCTGAGAATATTTTCAAGATTGTTTTGGTATTTGATAATCACAAATTTGTTAATTTATTAAGTAAATTTAACAAGTGTTTTCAAGGAAATATAATATAGTGATGAAAAAGTAATTATGAAAGTTTATTAATTTTTCATTAATTAAAAAGATTTAATGTTTTTTTTTCATGAGGATTTTAAGTTAAATTAGGTTATAACAATAATTTGTCTCAAAGGATATTTAAAAAAAATTAAATGATGATTTATAATAAATAAAGATAAGTAGTGTATCTTTTAAAAATTTAAATAAAATCTTGAGTAATTTCTTATTGAAATCTAAAAGATGATGTTATTTACTAAATATAATTAATCAGTGGTTGATGAATTGAAAGATTAACTACTTAATATAATTAATTAAAGGTTTACTTACTTAATTATTTAAAGGATAATTGATTAATGTAATTAATTAATTAATGGGATAATAAAAGGGTAAGTTATTAATACAAGTAATTAAAGGTAATTAATTGCTTAATTAAAATTAATCAATCAAGAGATTAAGGGTTAATTACTTAATGCAACCAATTTAAAATTAATAAAGGGTAATCAATTAAAGGATAAATTTATTTATGAAAGTAAATTGAAGAAAGTTACCTTGTATAATTAAATAGAAGATAATTACCTTGTGTAATTAAATAAAAGCTAATTCCTTAGTGAAATCATTAAAGGACAATTAATTAAATGGTAATTAATCAAATGGTGATTAATTAAGATAATTAATTTAAGGGTAATTAATTAATTAACGAAGAATGATAATTAATTGAGGATTAAGGGTAAGTAATTAATCAAGGGTTAATTTATTAATTTAAGATAATTAATTAAATGGCGAGTTAAATAACTAAAGGTTAATTATTTAATAATTAAAAGTTGATAAATTTTAATTAAGATTTAATTAATCAATAAATTAAAGATTTATTAATTAGAGTAATTAATTAAAGTTAATTAATAAAAGTAATTAAGGATTAATTTATTATGATTAAGGGTTAATTAATTAAGATAATTAATTAAAGAAATGATTAATTAATAAAGGTGGTTAAGGCTTAATCAATTGAAATTAATGATAGTTAATCATTGATTAAAGATTACTAATGAAAGTAATTATGTGAGTAATAAATTTAAAACCACACGATTTATTCACCTTAATCAAAGATGGTTGATTGTTATCGAATGCTTTGTGATGGATTGATATATTTGTTATGTGATGCGATGCTATGCAATGCTTTGTGCTGAGCTGTTATATCTGTGATTAATATACTGTTGTATAAATGTGAAAAACCATTTTTGCCCGTAAAACGGCATTTGAATTTCGATGCGACAGGGAGTCTGATTCCAGTTGGTTATCCGAAAACCCACATCGAATCGTAATGGTGAATATTTGTGAATGATAAATTGACCTTATCTGTGAATCTGTGCATAAGAATAAGCGTTATGGATTATACCACTTATCGAGATTGATATGATTGAATCTGTGATAATTGATGTTGTTGCACTATTGTGTGTAAAATCCCTGGACTACACCATACACACACAAATATGGATTGCACGAGGAAATTGGTTAAGTCACAGATTTTTGAAGTAGTTTTAAAAGTTGAATTTTAAAACCAAATGGTTTTGGAAATGGAATTGGGTTAGATATGAAAAGATTTTGAAAAGGGATTTTCAGGATAAAAGTTATTTTGAATAACTTGATAAAGTTTTGGAATTTAAATAATTTGATTTAAATTTGAATTCAAGATTTGAAATTGGAATCTGTGTTTGGAAACTATGGTTTAAAATTGTTATACAAGCTACAAAGGTGTTTATATGGGTTTTAAACCATTTTAAAAGTATTGTTTTAGGAATTTGAATTTAAATCAAGCCTTATACTTGAAGGGCTTTAACTCATGCTAATGTAATCGGATTTTTTCAAAACAAAAACTATTTGTTTTAATTAATAATAGCTTTCATATAAGGAAAGGGTTTCCAATTTGCGTTGAAAGATTTCAAATCAAAATAGTTTTGAAAACTGTTAACTAATCTTTGTGAAAGATAGTCAAACTTTGATTTGAAATTGAAGAAAATTTTAAATGGTACATCTTTTATATAAAAGAATTGGAATGGAATTGTTTTGTGGAAATGATTTTTGAAAGCTATAAATTGAATCTTTGATTTAAAGATTAGATGAGTTAATCCAATTTAAAAGAGAAATCATTTTGAAAGGCTATGAATGAGTCTTTGTTAAAGATTGGTGAAGTTTGTTTTCAAATTGGAAAGGGATCTGAAAAACGTATCTTCTGTATAAAGGATTTGAATTGAGAAAATATTAATGAATCTTTGTGAAAGATCGGCAAACTTTGTGAAGTGAATCTTTTGTTCAAAAAGATTCGTAAATGGTAATTTGTTTAACCATTTAAAAGAAAAGTTTTGGATAATAAGTTGTGAATTAACTGAGATCCCATATCCATATGTTTTTAAATATTGCGCTCATTATTTGGTCTAGCCGGGAGAGGACCTTGTGTCAGATAACCCATTCCGAATAATGATACAACGTTATGGATTGCAATTGAAGACCGGTGGTGAAGACCGGATATTTTCGAAAACGAAAGGATTTCTTGTCGAATGTCTCTGCATCGGCCGATCCCCGATATAGATATTTGAGCACCCCTTGTGATGGGGAGTCCAAACGTGATTAGGAATTATCCGGATTTGCAAGGGCTTCTTCGGAAGTGCCTTCGGTTCTGTTCGAACCCGGAACAGACTTGTATGGATGTGTGTCTGACGTTACACTTTGAGATGTAAAGCTGGTTCCTATCAAATACATTTATGTTTGGTGGCGGAGATTTATTCTCTTAGCCTAACACCCTTCTCTGAGACATACGAGCTCAGAGGTTATGTAGTGATGGCTACTAGTGATACATTCCCAATTTGGTAATATAGCATATGAAGTGCTGCTGATCGTTTGTTGATCAAAGCATGACTTTGTGAAAAAGCATAGCTTTGTGGACGAGACCTCATCGAGCCTCACAACCCGGTAATGGTCGAAACATGAAAGATGCAGCAAGGTTTCAAGGGTAGCGCCCCTAGGGTATGACCATTCCTTCTGGAAAAGGATGGTATCATGGTATGGAGCCTAGATACTTACTCATGTGGGCACTGTAGTATATTTATTACTGTGTGATGTTGTTGGTGCAGAGGATCCTCGGATAAAGGTCCCAAAGGACCGGGGATGGCATATCTTAGGTTTTACTTCCCGGGAAGGGGGTAGCCGGCCTTGTTTGGCAGAGATCATGTTAGGCTCTCGGGGTCCCTCCAGAGGCGTACCCATGTGGCAGCAGGAAGTTCCTTAGCCTGACCATTTGTTGGAAATCCAATCACCAATACGTGCCTTGTACGGTTTTAGTTGTAGAACCTGCCATCTAACATGGTAGCTATAGTAGGCATACTATAATGGTACATATGCTTGCTAAGATTAATATTTTACTTTCGAAAATGTTTTCTACACTATGCACATAATAATATCAAAGAGTTTTCTCGCATAAAGCATATTTGACTATCATAAGGAGAAATCTCCCTCAAGTATGCGATTGCATTGTGTGTGTGTGTCGGGAGGCCTTATAGTAGTTTCATTTTTCAAAAAGCATTGTGGATTTCAATTTAATTCTTTTGTTGTTTTTAAAGATAAAATGTTTTTGTTTGCTCATACCAGTCCCATGACTGACCCGGAGTTTATTGTTCCCTTCCTAAACTCTAGGTGTCCAAAATTTTCCACAGGGGCAGTCTAGAGTTGGGTTTTTCAGATAGTAGATATAGATATCGATTCGTAGCCTTCGACTTTCTCTTTGGTATTCTTTGAAGACTATGGATATTGAAATATTTGGTTAGGACGACTGACCTTGCTTAGCTTGGTGCAACTTGATGGTGATTCGAGCTATCTATGGAGATTGTTGATATTAGTGTTTCTTTTGGAGTTTTCAAGTTCTAGTTGTTCTTTCCGCTGCTATTTGTTTCCTCTGCTAGTTCATTGGGTTTTCTGCTGTAGCATTTCTTTGTATCTCTGTTATTGATCATTGTTGTATATTTAGATATTGTATCATTGGGGTTGTATATTGATATTCATTTCTTTCTTCCGCTGTGTTGTTATACTTGATGTGTTATTAGCTCCGGCGAACTAGATTCGACGTTTGGATCTACGGCATTGGAATACGAGTGTCGTATTCGATGCCGATTTTCGAAGGTCGAGTCAGGGTCATCACAAGCTAAATAATTTTATTTCATCAAATTATTTTACATAAGTCATTACTTAATCATTAACCCATCTCATTCCCATATAGGGCTAAATACAAATAAAAACATAAATATAGTGTCATCCCCGATATATGAGGATGCCTACATTGAAACTTAACCAGTTATAAGCTCTATTTTTATACAACAGAATTTTAAAAATAACCTTTATTTGAAAAATAAGCCTCTTACATCATCTTCGGTGTCTGTTTTCATCTTTTCTAAATGCTACCTATCTATATCATAAACTCATCCTACCAGATTGAGTAACCATGACTTTTGTGGAGATAATAAAAATGTGGGCTAGACATAGTGTCTTACATGAGCAATATTTACCCTAAGCATACCATCATATAGTGAGGCCATGTCTCTGAAGAATGGAATGAGTTTTCCCCTCACTATTCCAAATAACATAAATTACTTTATATTATGTGATAACATGAAATCATAATCAAACACAAGCAAGTTTTCCCGTCCAATATAAGTGTGAGTTTTCCTTCACAACATTTTCAACTAGTTTTTATAGTCAACTCATTTTAAGTTTCCATACAGATCTTATTATTAGTTTCTCATTTTTATCATGAGTGGACAGTTAGGTTGCTATAAAGGTCTTATACTTATATCCTCATATATTAACATGAATAGACGTTTAGATGCTACAAAACGCTTATTCCCTCATTCCCATATATTATCGTGAACTGATCTACCCTTGCCACTAAGGCCTTCCATTAATGTTACCAAATCTTATGTCATGTTCAAACACATGGTAGTCACCAAGGCTCACCATAAACATAACCAAATATAATATCATGTGAAGACATTTGGTAGCCACTAAGGCATTCCATCAAAATTACCGAATATAATGTCGTGCGTAGAAATGTTATTGCCAATAAGACCACATATTTACACGTCCATTATTTCCAATGATCCAACTTATCATCACATAGATTACTTAAGCCTAGTCTTAATTTTCATTCTTTAAATAAGTTATTTAATTTTGACTTATTATACTCTATTACCCTTTCATCTCTATGAAATTCCCAACCATCTTTTAGGAAGATGGCTTCCCAAGTAGTAGTTGAAGTTCAATCATTAAATTACTATCGTATGTTGACACTAGGCTATCGCACATTGATGTATCATTAGCCTTTGCAAGTCTATCTTATAAGCTATTGCAAGTTGACATCTCCTAGCGACATGTCATAACTTCTGTATTATCACATGCTCAACTCCTAGAAGCTATCATACATTGTTCTCATGTAAACTATCGATGATTGATCTTTTAGAAGCTATCGCGTGTTGATAACCATAGCCATCGCAAGTTAACACTAGGAGCTCTTGCATATTGATAACCATACCCATAGCAAGTTAACACCAGAAGCTATCGTGTTTTGATAACCGTAGCCATCACAAGTTAATTAACACTAGAAGCTATCGCATGTTGACATTTATATGCTAATACAAGTTGACACTTTAAAGCCATCGCAAGTTGCCAACATTTATCTATCATTTACACGCCCTTGCTATCACATATTGAGTATATTTTTAATAGTCATAGATTGATGCACTTTAGAGCTATCATAGTTGATACATTTTAGAGCTATCACAGGATAAGTTCATTTTAGCGATCACATGTTAAGAACCAAAGCAACCGCGCATTGATGTTTCAAGCTAGCGCTTACTATCATTTCTAGAGCCACCGTAGGTTACCGTCACAAGTTACCTTTTATTAGTGATCGTAAGTTGATGTGGAAATTTAGTAATAAACTCGAAAACTATTTTATTAGTGCTAAAAGGAACTGCTTTCCACCTAGCTTAGTTATATGTTGAATTATCATCGGTTCACAAAGGCCTTTACAGTTCTTCGTTTTTAGAAATTATGAATTAACTTATTAATTAATTAGACCCATTTGTAATTAGCCCTTTTCCTTTGCTAAATAATACTTTGATAATCCATTTGAAAAATCCTAAAAATTTACCCAAAATCCGAATCATTTTATTGTTCTTCATATAAAAATTTCAGACCAAAATAATCAATTTTCCTATTTTAAATAATTAACTTTCCAAATTAATCATTTTCTTAACTTTGAAAATTCTTATATGCTCCAAGTAATTTCAAAAAATTATGAAATTAAAAACCATCTCTAAATTACCATTATACACATTGTATAAATTTTTTAAGTGATTTGGGTACGGTTCGATTAACATTTTGTCTTTAAAATGTAAAAAATGTCATCTTCAAATTCCCAAATATGAAAAAAATATTATTTAGCTTGCGTAAACAAGTTTATTTCTATTCAAAACATCATAGTGCATATAGTCCTTACCTATATGGGTTTGGAAGGTTTTAGAGAAAGGATTACTTACCCTTTGATTGATTAAACTTGAATAAACTCTTTTTCTTAATTTTTCTTCCTCTTCCTCTTGCTAAATCTTGTCGGCCTTATAGTTTTCTTTATCTTATTTTTGAGTGAATGAGAGAATATATGATAGGTTTGAGGGTTATGTGGGCTACAATTTGGGCTTTGGGCTAGAAACCCATTCTACCATATTCTTATTAATTCCCTTAACTCTTTATCTTAAATTCAGTCCTTCTAAATAACTTGTCCTTATTTTTGTCTTCATAAGTTAATTTGATTATCTATCTAATTAATTCCCCATATTATGGTATTTCAAAATATAGGGTGTTATAGTCTCCCCTTCTTATAAGAATTTTGTCCTCGAAATTCAAATAAGACAGGATAAGGACCATGTAATCAAAATAATGTACACATAGTACAATGGTTACAAAAGTTTCCCACTAATGTAAATCATCAATCCTAATGTGCTAATGCCACTACTAGCACATCCTTATGTGGTAAGGTCAAATCATACTATACACGTCTAATCTTACATGTCAAAATAAATTAGGATAGATATTCCTAATCTTATTCACTACCGTCTTGTTATAATCATCAACCTATTAGACGCGAACAACTTTGATAACCTTTCCTTTAACTCTTTCATATCAGACGTACTATTCCCTTTGGTTATCAAACAAAATTCAAATTGGGCTCTACTGGTAAGTCCCTAACAGCCCTCAATTTCATTGCCAAAGTTAGGTCATGCACACATTTCCTCAAATGTGATAAGTGAAAAAGATTATGCACACATGCTAAACTACTTGGTAACTCAAATTGATAAACGAGTTTACCAATCCTCTTAATCATTTGAAACAGTCCTATATATCAAAATGCCATTTTACCTGCCTTCCTAAAGTGCATGTCTCCTCGCATTGGAGAAACCTTCACAAAAACATAGTCGCATACTGCAAACTCAAGCTTTTTTCTCCTCTTAACGGCATAACTCTTCTTCCTTGATTGCAGTGGCTTCATTCCAAGCAAATCAATTCTACATTCTCAATAGAATCTCTTACCTAATTAGGTCCCAATCCCATGTCCAATCAACAAATATGTGATTTACATGTCTATCATACAGCCTTTCAGACGGGGCCATTGCGATACTCAACTGGTGAATGTTATTGTAGGAAAATTCTACTAGATGTAGATGATCTTCTCAAGATTCTTCGAAATCTGAAACACATGCCCTCGCAAATCCTTGAGAACACTGCTCTCCCTTTTCGTTTAACCATCAACCCATGGGTGGTAATCCGTGCTCATGCTCAACTCTATAACCAATGCACTCTACAAACATCTCCAGAACTCACTAATGAACAATAAGTCTCTATCACTTACAATACTATTTGGACACCTATTTAGTCTCACCATATTCTTCATGTAGAACTTCACCAAACTAGTTGTCATTCTTGTCCATTTCACCTGGATAAAATGGTCATTCTTGGTCAATATATTGACTGTCAAACATTTGTTATCCTTTCCTAACTTCGACCTACGCAACCTATCAATAAAATCCATGGATACCGAATCTTACTCACAGTTGATGCTTCCAAAGTCTAAAGTAATACACTCGGCTTTTGATGTTCAACCTTTTCCAGTTGACAAGTGAAACTCTTTACACTTTCAATGACATCTCTCTTCATCCCTTCCTAAAAGAATACTTTCTTCATGTTACGATACATCTTTCTGCTTCCGGATAAATTGTTAACTTAGATGACTTTCTTTTAAGACCTCCTCCGAAAGGTGCTACAGATTTTGAACACATAGTCTTCCCTTCTTCTTAAGTCATCCCTTCAACTCTATCTTAAATCCCTTTAGATCCTCGACATCTACTTTCTTTCCCAACTGCCTAGTTGTCTCAGCTAACAATGCATCTTCTCTTTGCCTTGCTACAATTCTGTCTAAAAAGGTTGGATGAACTTCCAAACTTGTTACCATTCCCGGATCTTGACATATACTTGCATTTGTTCTATAATGGACTCCACAATATGCTAAAGTCTCTACCATCTTCCATTCCTCGATCATGGCTAACACTCAATTCTAATGCTTCCTACTCAAAGCATTTGCAACCTTATTCCCTTTCCTGGTGTATACTCTATACCGAAGTCATATGTTGCCAAGAATTATAATCATCTCCATTTCCAAATATTCAACTCCTTCTAAGAGAATGAATACTTAAGGGACTTATGATCCGTATACAGCTCGAACAGCTCTCTCAAAAGGTAACATCTCTGAATTTTCAGCATAAAAACAACTATTTCCAACTCTAAGTCGTGAACTGGGTATTTATCCTCGTGTGGTCTCAATTGCCTTGATTTGCAAGCTATCACTCACCCTTTTTGTATCATCACCATGCCTAACCCTATTCCACTGGCATCAGTATGCACTACCAAACCTTGATTTCCTCCAAGCATGATCAAAACAGAAGCATTCGTCATTAACTTCTTCAACACCTAAAATGACCCTTCATACCTATTGGCTTTGTTGTAAAAACCCTTTTAGGTTCTCGCCAATGTGCTAGGCCAGCCTTGTCACCTAGGTATTTGATTGGTCTGCCTAGTTGAGACTTACTGCACTATCGAAGCATATAAACAAGTTTTGTAACAACCCTGGTTTTGGAGATTACCGAAAATGTTAAATTATAATGGAGATTATAATTTAATATTATAATTAATTAATTAATTAAGAGAAAATGAGGAAATATGGTTTATTTGAGATAAATGATGAATTTGAGATGTATTGGGTTAATGAATGTAGAATATTGTTTAAGATGGATAAATATTAATAATTTGTTCAATATTGTGTTTATTTAAAACAATATTGGCATTTTATTAATTTAAATATGGAGAAATGAGTAACTAAATTAATAGTCATGAAGAATGTGGATAAATTAGTGAGAAATAATTTATTAGTGACAAAACATGTATTTGTTTCGTTATTGGATGTGTAAAATAATATAATTTAACCAATTGTGTTAATTTTGCAATTTATTGTGCAAAAATAAGAAAATTGGTTAAATTTAATAATAAATGAACATAAAATAATAAAATTGTTGAAACATAAGTTTTAATAATTTTATTGGGAACTAGATGGCAAGACGAATCCAACGCATCCAAAATCGTGAAAATCCGATCAAATATGTGTAAGTTATGTACATTTGTATATTGTGTAAATTATGAACACATAAATAATAAAACAAATAAATACCTAAGTCTAAATGGGTTTAGCCCCAACCCAGGTCAGCCCATAAGAAACATTTGGATGTACAAATAAACTTGTACGTACAAAATTTTCACCGTTTCATTTTTAGTCTTCTTCCTCAAATTAGCCGATAGCTTCACAAAGAAAAATCCATGTCCTCCTTCTTATCCAAGCTCTAATAAATCAAATTATAGCTGAAATTAAAAGGGTAATTAGCCAAATTAAAGAGAGCAAGGTAATATCCATCATGTTAATCTCAGAGTTGTGATTTCAATTGTGATTTTACTGTATATTCATGTTTGAGGTTTGCTTTTGCTTTACATGTCTATCTTCTTGTAGTAGTAGTCTCCGGAGCTTCGTTGCAAGCCTAGAAGACCTCTCCTTGCTGTCCAATTCTTCGCTCGTTGCTGCAATAGGTAAGAATTATCTTACAGCAAGATAAATCATCTGAAGTTGTGAAAAAATCTAATTCCTGTACGTCAATTTACTTCGGTTTGTTCATACTGAATCCTGAAAATACCCTATTTTCATTTGCTTGTATCTCCCTCATCCCTTATCGGATTGAGGTAGTTTTGGTCTCGTTTCGAAGCTTATTGACTGTAGTATGTTAAAGCCAATTTTTATGGCATTTCGATTTCATGTGTGCCTAAAAACTGGGTTAGAAGTTGCTGTGTCGAATGGTTTTTGGCATAGAAATACTCTTTTGCTGAAGTAGTACTTTGAGCATATCTTTTGAACCAAATCGGAATTTAATAATTTTGCCCATTCCTGAAAGCTTAGAAACTAATCTACAACTTTTCTTTGAATAACTTTGCCAAATTTTGATGTTTCCTATGCTGAAATCGTGAATGTTTATCTCTGGCCTATTGTTGTTAGCTAATGCACATAAAATTCATAAGATAGTATTTCGACCATAACTTTCTCGTTACTAATTGGAATATTGAAATTTTAGATGTTTTGTAATTCCAAGAGAATAAGCTACACTTTTATGTTTTAAGTTTTGTATGATTTTGATGTTTAAATGGAGAAAAACTGTTATTTTTACTGCTGGCCTGTCATTGACAGCCACAATATTCATGTGTGTTCGATTTTGACAATTCCATTTGCATTCTTTTGTAAAAAAAATTTACATGAAACTTGATGCTAATATTTGGCCATGATATCTAGCAATGGATTAGCCAAGTTTACATGAATTTTTGGATTTAAATTTTATTCAAATTCAAATTGGTTTTTTTATATATCGATTTATATCGATATTAAGAGGATTAGTAGTTTTCTTCGATTTAAAAATCCGTAAAAATTTCAGTATATTCTCTAAAAATCATGGCTTGTCTTATAAATTTTTTTTATGCATATTTAAAGGATTTTATGCTATTATTATTATATTTAAAAGGCTTTTATAAATTGTTTTATGGCCTTAAAAATGGTGTTCTCTCTATTAAAAATCCTATTTTCACTATAAAAATATTTTAGTCCTATATAAAAATATTTCATCATTTTCTAGAGCATTTGGACGTACGAGAAAGTACATTAAACGATTTAGTAAAAACCATGGGGTATGAGACTCGTGCGCGTTTACTTTATCGCTTAAGTATGAACATGTATGATCGAAATATTTTGAGGAATCATTTGGTCTCCTCCACGATTAGAGATCACTCCGTGGTACCTTAAGATGAACTTAGAGCGTACTTTTTCGTATTAGCATGATGAGCTTGTATGGAATGTAGTCCAATAATTCCTGAACAGGAATATATAGACGATGTTGGACTATTCGATGAAGATGCTCTCGCCGATGAGATGAGGTGTAACCATTTATGGTATATTACGATTTGTTGATTTAGATTGTGTTTTACTTGTCGATGAGATGAGACAAGCTTGATTTTGTGTAGATTTGTCGTAGCGGAATTGCTACAAATTATAAATATTTTTTCTCCGATGAGATGAGGCGATATGATTTCATATTGATGTTTGATTTTCATGATGTGGAACCAACAGACGATTAGTGAACCGATAGGAGATAACACATGGTATGGGACGTGTGTTATACCCTTTTGGGTTCCTACTCGAGATGTTGAGATACATTCTAGAAGATGACTAGTACTACAAGACACGAGTATATTGGGGATCCGGGGATGATGTTTATGCCCCAAATCATGAAGTATCATTATCAATACTCGAGTCTTTGACGTCACCGATTGGGATTCTGAATTTTAGACTACGTGTATAATCCCGATCATCACGATGTACGGTACCAAAAGTATAGTACAAGTAAAGATGTTGAAGCACGTGCAATAATCTGTTTTGATGATGATTCTTACCTATTTGGTATTGTTTGATGATTTCATAGCCTTGTAAGAATAATACGACATTATTGATGATTTCTGATGTTTTGAATCATATCTTGATGTTTTAGATGTTTATGAAGTTTTGATGATTTCCTTGGATGTTTACTCATGATTGTTCTTATAACCTGACATCCACTATATTGATTGATATTGAGATGATTCACATGACACCTTCATGTACACGATGAACTTATATTCTTATCCATTAGGAACAACGGATGGAATATTTTCCCCTTATACTTATTGACATGAGCCTTATCCACTGATAAGTTTTATTTGCCTGACCCGTGTGTTTCACTCGGGTCAGACCAAGTTGCAGGTTAGATGGATACCTTATCTTTTGGATCAGCTTTTGCTCTTATGGGACACATGCATCTTTTGTCTAGCTTCTACAGATCGTCTCTAGTCTTTCGTGTTGTTTATATTTTGGGGTGACTGTATAGATTCTTTTTGCTACTCTGATAAACCTCATGTGTATGATGTATCTGTATGACTTTGTATGGACATGTGTATGTATATATATGTTCTGATCTGAGTTTGCTGTTCTGTGATAGATTGTTATGATTCCGCATATGTATCTCATTATTTCTTAAATAGTTTAGTAGCCATTGCAGTGTGCATTAGTTATGGATTAGACGTGTCATCCACTAAGAGGTAAATGAAAAAAAATTTTGACACAAATCCGACATGTTTAGTTCATAACTAGTGTATGCTATGTTGGTCGCCCTTATCCAGGCATATTCTCTGCATTAGTACACGGAATTACTCGTTAATTCTCTTTACTAATGTGGGTCTCGGGGTGGGGTGTCATAGCTTGGTATCAGAGCATCATTTCAGAAATTAATGTGATATGAACAGAACAACACACGAATTACCATACATTGAATACAATACATCTATATGTATCGTCCCAAAAATCACTATCCATTCACCTTGATTTATCCTTATCCTTGTTCATGTTTTGATTGTGTCCCTTTTTGATTCCTTTGGGGTAGATAGAAAGGAATACGTCTAGGAATGTTCATTTTTATTCCGTAGTATTCCTTTACATTTCTGCTTTCGAATTGTTATGAATATATCTATCCTGTGTTGATCCATTCTTGCCTTATCTTTCAGCTATGTCTGGACGTGGTAGAGGACGCCAGTCTGGGGTGGGCCCGTCCAGTGGTTCTAGTCCTGAGGGCGTATACATGTCTACTGACCAGATTCTCGAGCTCATGCGGAGCATTCAGCCTCCCACGACCAGTTCTTCTTCTGTTCCTCACAAGTCAGCCTTTGCCCGCATGCGTAGTGATTATACTCACCTCGGTGGCAAGCCCTTTAGAGGAACCGAGTCTATTCTAGAGATTGAGGCATGGCTCAATTCTTGTGAGCGTATATTCAACCGTATGGAGATTTCTAGCTGCCATTGTGTTCTCGTAGCATCTAGTATGTTGCAAGAAGGAGCTCTTCATTGGTATGATCTGCTTATTTCTGAGATTGATGAGGCTACTCTTGAGTAGGATCAGTTTTGTGAGTGGTTCGAGCTCAAGTTCATTCCAGATTCTGAGAGAGCTACCTTAGCTCGTCGTTTCCTTGAGCTTAAGCAAAGAAAGCTTTCTGTATCCGAGTATGTTGCTTCTTTTGAGGGTCTCTCGAAGTATGGCCTTGAGCATATCCCGACTCCTTATAAGAAGAATCATAAGTTCGTCTCTGGACTTAAGAAATATCTGAAGAAATCCCTTATGCTTCGTCTTGAGCTCTCTTTCGAGAAGCTAGTTGATGCGGCCCTTCACCTTGAAGCGGTCGAATAGGAAGAGGATAGTGATGAGGATGTTAGTATTCGGGCCAACCCGTCTAAGAAGAAGAAGTTCTTTCGTAAGCCTTTTCCTCCGAAGAAGAAGAAGAAGCAGAGTGGATCTTCTTCTCAGTCTCAGCCTTCGAAGTCCTTTGCTTGCTTCAACTGTGGCTCCCCTGATCATCACGTGAGAGATTGCCCTAAGCCCCGCCGATGTCTCTATCGTAAGAAGGAGGGACATCTCCTTGCTTCTTGCCCCAAGAAGGGGAAAGGTTCTCGTCAGGGTCAGCTCAATGTTGCTTCTGCCTCGGGCGATGCTCTTCAGCTTGGAGGTACGTTCTCTTCTATCTTGGAAGGTTCTGTATTATTTCATGATCGTTCTATTAGAGTGCTTTTCGATACGGGTGCTTCTCACTCATTCGTATCGAAGGAACTCGTTGTTGCTTTACAGTTGGATGTTGCTTGCTTGCTTACTTCTTTGCGGATTGCCAATCCTATTGGAGGATCCGCTACTTTTAGTTTGATTTGTGATGATGTTGAGATTTGGATTTGCGTTTTCCTTTCCGTGCGAATCTGCACATGATTCCTTTTCTTGGATTTGATATGATTCTCGGTATGGACTGGCTCGTTCATTACGTTGTCAGAATTCTTTGCTTGGAGCGTGTTCTTTATTTGCATCACCCAGATTCTCCCGATCAGCTCTTTCTTTCTCTTCGTGATTCCGATGGTGATTCTGTGGCTTCTCTATTTGCTCTTGATTCTCATGATGTTGATAGAGATGTATCTCATATTCCAGTTGTCTGTGATTTCCTTGATTTGTTCGAGCCTGTTTCTGGATTGCCTCCTAAGCGTTCTATTGAGTTCCGTATTGATCTTATTCCTGGTGCTCATCCTGTTAGTCGTCCTCCCATGAGGATGTCTACACGGGAAAATGAGGAACTCAAGAAACAACTCCTTGATCTTGAAGCCAAGCATTTTGTTCATTCTAGCTCTTCACCGTGGGGTGCCGCGGTGGTATTCGTGAGAAAATCCGATGGTACACTTAGGCTTTGCGTTGACTATCGCAAGCTTAACGAGTTATCCATCAAGAATCGTTATCCTTTGCCACGTATTGATGATATGTTTGATCAGCTTAGTGGTGCTAAGGTCTTTTCTCATCTAGACCTGGCCACTGGTTTTCATCAGCTTCATGTTACGGACGATAGTGTTCCCCTTACAGCTTTCCGCACTCGCTATGGTTCTTATGAGTGGCTCGTCATGCCATTCGGTCTGACGAATGCCCCAGCTTACTTCGTCGATCTTATGAATCGAGTATTGCGGGAATATCTCGATAAGTTCGTGCTTGTTTTCATTGATGACATTCTTATTTATTCAAAGTCCGAAGCCGATCATGCTCGACATCTTAGAATTGTTTTGAGTACTCTTCATCAGCATCAACTCAAAGAAAATTTTTCTAAGTGTCACTTCTGGGAGAAGCAAGTGAAATTCCTAAGCCACGTTGTGTCTTCCAATGGCATCTCAGTCGATCCTTCTAAGGTCGAAGCTATTCAGAATTGAAAGTGGCCTGAGAATGTTCACAAGATTCGTTCATTTCTTGGTTTAGCGGGTTATTATCGTCTCTTCATTAAGGATTTTTCCCGCATTGTGCTTCCTTTGACTAGCCTTACGAGAAAAGGCGTCCGTTTCATTTGGTCTGATAAGCGTGAGGCTTCTTTTCGGCGATTGAAAGATCTTCTCACTAATGCTCCTATTCTCGTGGTTCCTCATGGGAACCAAGATCTTATCGTTTATACCAATGCCAGCCTTAGTGGTCTTGGTGCAGTTCTAATGAAGAAAGATCGGGTAGTTGCTTATGCTTCGAGACAATTGCGTCCGAACGAAGTTCGGTATGCTACCCACGACCTTGAGCTTGCGGCCATTGTCTTCGCTTTGAAGATTTGGCGTCATTATCTTTTGGGAGAGCATTTCATTCTTTATACCGATCACAAATCTCTCAAGTATCTCTTTTCGCAGAAGGACTTGAATATGAGGCAACAGCGATGGTTAGAGTTCCTCGCCTCATATGACTTCGATATTGAGTATACCCCTGGCAAGGGTAATCGAGTTGCTGATGCGCTTAATCGCAAGCATTCAGCTGTGGTTTCTATGATGTTAGCCGAATGGGATATTCTGATGACTCTATCTTCTTGTGATATTCGTGATCGTGTTCCATCTTCTGATTCTCCTGCTTTGTTCTTTAGTATGGACGCTCGTCCATCTCTGGTTGATCGTATTCTAGAGGCTCAGAGGCATGATGATTATACGATGCGCCTCATTCAGTCTTGCTCTTCTGAGTCCCGTAATGATGAGCTGCGGGATTATTCTGTTGATTCTCACGGTTGTCTTCGTCTGAAGAACCGTATCGTTGTGCCTTCTGACGCAGCACTTAGGCGTGACATACTTGATGATTGTCATCGCTCTATGTATATCATTCATCCGGGCAGTAGTAAAATGTATGCGGATATGCGTCGTCTTTATTTTTGGGAAGGCATGAAACGTGATGTTGCTAGTCACGTGAGCAAATGCCTTACCTGTCAGCTTGTCAAGGCCAAGCATCAGCGGCCATCTGGTCTTCTTCAGCCTTTAGAGGTTCCGCTTTGGAAGTGGGACCGTGTCTCACTTGATTTTGTTGACGGCCTACCTCGTTCGAGGTTGGGTCATTCTAGTATTTGGGTTATCGTTGATCGCCTTACGAAGTCTGCTCATTTTGTTCCTATTAAGTCCAATAGGAATGCTCCTTTATTAGCCAAGCTCTATATAAAGGAAATCGTAAGGTTACATGGTGTTCCGTCTTCTATTGTTTGTGACCGTGATCCTTTATTCACTAGTCATTTCTAGGCGAGTTTTCAGCAAGCTTTGGGTACAAAGCTTAATCTTTCAAATTCTTATCATCCTCAGTCTGATGGTCAGACAGAGAGGGTGAATCGTATTCTTGAAGATCTCCTTCGAGCTTGTATTCTTGATTTTGGTGGTTCATGGGAGGACCACATTCCATTGGTTGAGTTCTCGTATAATAATAGCTTTCAGTCCAGCATTGGCATGGCGCCGTTTGAGGCTCTTTATGGTAGACCGTGTCGTTCTCCCTCTTGTTGGTTAGAATCTGGCGAGAAGTTTATTCTTGGTCCAGATTCGATTCGTGATTCTTCGGAAAAGATTTCCCTTGTCCGATAGAGAATGAAAGAGGCTCAGAGCCGTCAGAAATCCTACACGGATAATCGTAGAAAGCCTCTTGAATTCGCTGTTGGTGATCATGGCTTCATTCGTATATCTCCGATGAAGGGAGTGATGCGCTTTAGCTCTACAGGGAAGTTGGCTCCTCGCTATATAGGGCCATTTCCGATTATTGAGCGCATTGGTCACGTAGCTTATCGAGTTTCTCTTCCACTTCATTTGTCTGGCATTCACGATGTATTCCATGTCTCTCAGTTGAGGAAGTGCCTTCGAGATTCTGATTCTATTATTGATTCCTCCGAGTAGCTTGTGCTTGAGATCTCACCGAGTTTAACTACCGTTCAACATCCGGTTCGAGTTCTTGGTTCAGAGGTGAAGCGCCTTCGAAGCAAGAATGTTCCTTTAGTCAAGATTCAATGGTCCGATAATCCCAGTGATTGCACTTGGGAAACCAAAGAATCTATCGAGCATGCTTCTCCGGATTTTCTCTCTTATTTGATATGGTGAGTATTATTATCTCAAGCTTATTTCCGTTCTTTTGTTTGAATCTTTGTAGAGTTGTTATAGATTTTTCCTTTAGAAATTGTGTGGACGCAATTTTGTTAAGGGTGGGAGTCTATAACAACCCTGGTTTTGGAGATTACCGAAAATGTTAAATTATAATGGAGATTATAGTTTAATATTGTAATTAATTAATTAATTAAGAGAAAATGAGGAAATATGGTTTATTTGAGGTAAATGATGAATTTGAGATGTATTGGGTTAATGAATGTAGAATATTGTTTAAGATGGATAAATATTAATAATTTGTTCAATATTGTGTTTATTTAAAACAATATTGGCATTTTATTAATTTAAATATGGAGAAATGAGTAAATAAATTAATAATCATGAAGAATGTGGATAAATTAGTGAGAAATAATTTATTAGTGACAAAACATGTATTTGTTTCGTTATTGGATGTGTAAAATAATATAATTTAACCAATTGTGTTAATTTTGCAATTTATTGTGAAAAAATAAGAAATTTGGTTAAATTTGATAATAAATGAATATAAAATAATAAAATTGTTGAAACATAAGTTTTAATAATTTTATTGGAAACTAGATGGCAAGACGAATCCAACGCATCCAAAATCGTGAAAATCCGATCAAATATGTGTAAGTTATGTACATTTGTATATTATGTAAATTATGAACACATAAATAATAAAACAAATAAATACCTAAGTCTAAATGGGTTTAGCCCCAACCCAGATAAGCCCATAAGAAACATCTGGATGAAAAAAATAAACTTGTACATACAAAATTTTCATCATTTCATTTTTAGTCTTCTTCCTCAAATTAGCCAATAGCTTCACAAAGCAAAATCCATGTCCTCTTTCTTATCCAAGCTCTAATAAATCAAATTATAGCTGAAATTAAAAGAGTAATTAGCCAAATTAAAGAGAGCAAGGTAATCTCCATCATGTTAATCTAGGATTTGTGATTTCGTTTGTGATTTTACTGTATATTCATGTTTGAGGTTTGCTTTTGCTTTGCATGTCTATCTTCTTGTTGTAGCAGCCTCCGGAGCTTCGTTGCAAGCCTAGAAGACCTCTCCTTGCTGTCCAATTCTTTGCTCTTCGCTGTAATAGGTAAGAATTATCTTACAGCAAGCTAAATCATCTGAAGTTGTGAAAAAAATCTAATTCCTGTACATCAATTTACTTCGGTTTGTTCATATCGAATCCTGAAAAAACCCTATTTTCATTTGCTTGTATCTCCCTCATCCCTTATCGAATTGAGGTGATTTTGGTTTTCGAAGATTATTGACTGTAGTATATTCATGCCAATTTTTATGGCATTTCGATTTCATTTGATGCCTGAAAACTGCATTAGAAGTTGCTGTGTCGAATGGTTTTTGGCACAGAAATACTCTTTTGCTGAAGTAGTATTTTGAGCATATCTTTTGAACCACAAATCAGAATTTAATAATTCTTCCCATTCCTGAAAGCATAGAAACTAAGCTACAACTTTTCTTTGAATCACTTTGCCAAATTTTGATGTTTCCTATGCTGAAATCGTGAATGTTTATCTCTGGCCTGTTGTTTGCTAATGCACATAAAATTCATAGGATAGTATTTCGACCATAACTTTCTCGTTACTGATCGGAATATTGAAATTTTGGATGTTCTGAAATCCCCCGAGAATAAGCTACAATTTTGTGTTTTAAGATTTGTACGTTTTTGATGTTTATATGGAGAAAAACTGTTATTTTGACTGCTGGCCCGTCATTGACAGCCACAATATTCATGTGTTTGTTCGATTTTGACAATTCCATTTGCATTCTTTTGCAAAAAAATTTTACATGAAATTTGATGCTAATATTTGGCCATGATATCCAGCAATGGATTAGCCAAGTTTACTTGAATTTTGGATTTAAATTTTATTTAAATTCAAATTGTTTTTTAATATATATATATATATATATATATATATATATATATATATATATATATATCGATTTATATCGATATTAAGAGGATTAGTAGTTTTCTTGGATTTAAAAATCCGTAAAAGTTTTAGTATATTCTCTAAAAATCATGGCTTGTATTATAATTTTTTTATGCATATTTAAAGGATTTTAAGCTATTTTTTTTTTTTTGAATTACCTAGAGAACCAAGCTTCGCTTGTAAACTCTAGGGAAGTATGTGCCTGCCAAACACATACTTCGGGTACTTGTTACAGGGTTGTCAATTTTGGGGCTCGAACTCGTGACCTTCGATCACGCAGTCCAGACCATCAACCAACTGCGCCAACCCTGTTAAAAATCCTGGAATTTATTGTATTTAAAAGGTTTTTATAAATTGTTTTATGGCCTTAAAAATAGTGTTCTCTCTGTTAAAAATCCTGGAATTTATTATAAATAGTTTTATAAATCCTATTTTCGCTATAAAAATATTTTAGTCCTATATAAAAATATTTTATCCTTTTCTAGAGCATTTAGACGTACGAGAAAGTAAAATAAACGATTTAATAAAAACCACGGGGTATGGGACTCATGCGCGTTTACTTTATCGCTTAAGTATGAACTTGTATGATCGAAATATTTTGAGGAATCTTTTGGTCTCCTCCATGATTAGGGACCACTACGTGGTGCCTCAAGATGAACTTAGAGCGTACTTTTCCATATTAGCATGATGAGCTTGTATAGAATGTAGTCTAATAATTCCCGAACGGGAATATATAGACGATGTTGGACTATTATGATGAAGATACTCTCGCCGATGAGATGAGGTGTAACCATTTATGGTATATTACGATTTGTTGATTTAGATTGTGTTTTACTTGTCGATGAGATGAGACAAATTTGATTTTGTATAGATTTGTTATAGCGGAATTGCTACGAATTATATACATTTTTTCGCCGATGAGATGAGGCGATATGATTTTATATTGATGTTTGATTTTCATGATGTGGAACCAGCGGACGATTAGTAAACCGATAGGAGATAACACATGGTATGGGACGTGTGTTATATCCTTTTGGGTTCCTACTCGAGATGTTGAGATACATTATAGAAGATGACTAGTACTACAAAACACGAGTATATTGGGGACCGGGGATGATGATTATGCCCCAAAATCACGAAGTATCATTATCAATACTCGAGTCTTTGACGTCACCGATTGAGATTCTGAATTATAGACTACGTAATCGTCAAGATGATTAAGATGTTCTAGACGATTGAGATGTATATAATCCTGATCATCACGATGTACAGTACCAAAAGTATAGCACTAGTAAAGATGTTGAAGCACGTGCAATAATCTGTTTTGATGATGATTCTTACCTATTTGGTATTGTTTGATGATTTCATAGCCTTCGTAAGAATAAGGCGACATTATTGATGATTTCTGATGTTTTGAATCATATCTTGATGTTTTAGATGTTTATGAAGTTTTGATGATTTCCTTGGATGTTTACTCATGATTGTTCTTATAACCTAACATCCACCACATTGATTGATATTGAGATGATTCACATGACACCTTCATGTACACGATGCACTTATATTCTTATCCGTTAGGAACAACGGATGGAATATTTTCCCCTTATACTTATTGACATGAGCCTTATCTACTGATAAGTTTTAGTTTCCTGACCCGTGTGTTTCACTCGGGTCAGACCGAGTTGCAGGTTAGATGGATACCTTATCTTTTGGATCAGTTTTTGCTCTTGTGGGACACATGCATCTTTTGTCTAGCTTCTATGGATTGTCTCTAGTCTTTCGTGTTGTTTATATTTTGGGATGACTGTATAGATTCTTTTTGCTACTCTGATAAACCTCATGTGTATGATGTATCTGTATGACTTTGTATGGGACATGTGTATGTATATATATGTGCTGATCTGAGTTTGCTGTTCTGTGATAGATTGTTATGATTCCGCATATGTATCTCATTATTTCTGAAATAGTTTAGTAGCCATCGTAGTGTGCATTATTTATGGATTAGACGTGTCATCCACTAAGAGGTAAATGAAAAAAAAATCTGACACAAATCCGACATGTCTAGTTCATAACTAGTGTATGCTATGTTGGTCGCCCTTATCTAGCCCTTTTCTCTGCATTAGTAGACGGAATTACTAGTTAATTCTCTTTACTAATGTGGGTCTCGGGGTGGGGCGTCACAAGTTTATAGGCACCATCCAGGCATCAATTCAGGTTTGATGCCTCTTATAAGCATCAAAATGTTCGTTTCAAGCGGTTTTGTCTCTATGGTTGCTTTCAAACCCATCTAAATCTATGATATCTCATTGTCAATTATGTAATATTGAACAAATTACTGCAATTTTATTCCAAATGCATGAGTTCATCAAAAATGCCTAGCTTTGATTAATCCTCGATTAATCTTTGCCTAGGCAATTAATCCATAGTCCATGCTTACCGCCTTACATCCACCTAGCCACTTTTTTATAACCTTGCCTATTGGTCCATATGAACTTATCATTTTTTCTAGTCAACTTAGTCAGGGGTACTACTGTACATAAGAAATCATTAATGAATTTGAGGTAATAGCCAGCTAAGCCTAAGAAATCTCACTCTATGACTACCTCTAGAGTCTTCCAACAATTAATGGTTTCTATCTTTGATGAATCTACCACCAATCCATTCCCTGATACCCGTGACCAATAAAATTTACTTTTGGTTTCCAAAAGTGAAATGTAGAAAACTTCTCCTTCACCTTGTGCTAATTCGACATCTCTAACACCAACCAAAGGTGATTTCATGGCCTCTCCCATTCTAACAATACACCAAAATTTCTTCAATGAAGACCATCACAAATCTATCCAATTGATCATGAAAGATTCGATTCAAAAGATCAACGAAGAATGCATTAGCATTGGTCAGTCCAAACGACATCACTAATCACTCAAATGAACCATATCTTGTTCTGAAATAAGTTAATGGTACATAATCTTCTACTATCCTCAATTAATGGAATTCATTGCCAAATCTAGCTGCGAGAACACTCTAGCTCCACCCAACTTATCAAATGAGTCATTTATACTTGGCGGATAATGAATCTTCATTGTTATTTCATTCAGCTTCTACTAATTAATGCACACCCATAAAGGTCCATCATGCTTCTTTACATATACCGTGGATGCTCCATTGTGAACTAATTAGGCTAATGAAAATTTGGTACTCAAGTTCTATCAATTGCTCCTTCAATTCTTCCATCTCCTTGGTTAACATTCTACTAAGTGGTCTATTTCTACCTTCAGCATCAATTCTATTCAAAATTCAATCACCCTTCTTTCCAATAATCCCATTATCGGTTCGAAAATATCCATTAACTCATGGATAACCACAAGTCTACTTATCTCATCCTCCTATTCTCCATTGCATATAACGTCAATCATGACTTTTCATCCGTTACATCTAATGCCACCATGATCCTTTTCCTATCACTTGGATTCCATAAAGTGATAGCTCGATCAACACAAACGATCCTAGCGTCATTACACACTAACTCATCCATACCCAAAATTACCATGTACCCTACAAAGTCAAACACATATGGGTTTCAAACAAACAAAATAACCAAACAAATCAAACATAAGTTGGTGCACTTTAATCCAGGAGTAGCTTAACCAACTATCAGATTAACCACACA
Source organism: Allium cepa (assembly GCA_030765085.1). Classification (NCBI taxonomy): domain Eukaryota; kingdom Viridiplantae; phylum Streptophyta; class Magnoliopsida; order Asparagales; family Amaryllidaceae; genus Allium; species Allium cepa. The sequence goes on along the minus strand of CM060932.1, from coordinate 677,298,933 downwards.
TAAAGATGCAACTAAATAAACAATATCCAATTTCAACCTATCTATCACATCCTTTAAAATAAAAGAATGTGTAGAACTCGTACCAAAAATGACTTTAATAGAAGCACTATAGATTGAGACCATACCTCCTAGCATAACTTTCTACCATTTTCTTCCATTATCGATTTAGCCGATCGTCCTTCCAAGGCGAAAACCTTTGGCTACTTATACTTGGGACACCTTTCTTCTCGTGCCTGCGCTTATCACAAACAAAGCACTTAACCTTTAGCACTCCAGTTGGCTCTAAACACTTATTTTCATAGTGATCCATCTTCCAATAAATATAGCAGGTCACATCAACAACATCTTTCCACTGTCCATTACCCTAAGTTTTTATGTTTTTCTATTGTACCTTCTTGCTTTCGGATAAGGGGTAAACTACTTCTTACAACCTGAGCATTTAGTCCCACGCCTCGCCACTCGGTGTACATTAGCTTACACTTCCTCGCCATGTCTACCACTCTATGGAATGGAAGTGCTAGATAAGCCATTGTTAGATTACTCAACCTCGGACTCAATCCTAAGATGAACTTTTCTACCTTTTTTCTCGAAGTCCTAATCAAATTAGCTCCATACTTGGACAACGCATTAAACTTTTGCCCATACTCTAGCATCGCCAATTTTCCCTATTGCAACTCCATAAACAACTAGAACATTTCTAAAAACTTTGACATAGGAATATGTCGTTCTTCAAACATTTACCTAAACCTTTCTCAGGAGATTTCTTGCTCATGAATCTCTGCTCTCATAGTTTCCAATAGACATTTGATGCTCCTTTGAACTATCTTGATACAAGCTTCACCTTCTGATCATTTTCCCGCACCAAGTATTCAGAAATCCTCTCATATGTTACCACCCAATCACTTACCTCCAATGACTATTTCACCCCATCAAAAACTTCTCCTCCCATACTCCAAAAATCTTTATTTATTTTAGCAAAAACCTCCTTGACTGCTTGCACTGGGCCCCTTGGTACATTCTAGGCCTATAGTGTTACTTTCGGTTGCACTATGTTTGCTAAGAACTGCATGAAAAGTGTATTCGTATCTGGATTCTATACAACTGGGGCATGCATTGCATTACTAGTTTAAGCTCGAACTTTCGGGTTACTCCCCTCCTTGGTCATTAGCTTGTGTACTGATGGTTCTTCTACTAGTATTTATCCTTCCACCTCCAATAGTCACACATCATTTTGCAGATCCATTCTGACTTCCTACATAAGAAAGTGTTCATAAGAAATGAATATAAAAGAGATTGAGGTCAATAGTAGAGGAATGGACATGTCCACCTATATATCTATATCCATTAAATATGTGGCATATACTCTCCCTAAGGTGTTCATTTTCTCATTATTTAACTTATACTTAGAACTGTTTTACTTAAGGGTCCCCTAATCTAAGCTCTATTACCATGTTGTAACATACCCTACCACAAGACCCAAAATAAATATTGATGATGCTTCAGTCATTACCAGAATTGTTTTCAAATGACAAAGTGAGATCAGTATATTTCATACTCACAACATTAAGTAAACATACCGACAAATAAAGTATTACATCAAAATGTTTTACATAATCATTAACCTATCTCGTTCCCATATAGAAATAAAAATAAAAATATATTATTATGCTGGACATATAGGGATTTCGACATGCACACTTGACTAGTTATAAATCCTATTTTACACTATGGAATTTCAAAATAACTTTTATTTGCAAATATGCCTCATACTTCGTCTTCAGAGCCATCATTTAGCTTTCCAAAGGCTACATGTCTATAATATAAACTCAGCTTACTCGAATGAGTACCTATGAGTTTAAGGTTAATAATGAAAACATGGTTAGATATAAATTCTAGTATGCGTAATACTTTACCTTAAGCAAACAATCATATAGTGAGACCACGCTGTTAAAGCTCAAAATGGGTTTTCACCTTACTATTCTAATTATCATGAATTACATCAAGATGTAATAATATCAAGTCATAATCAAACATACCCTTTTAACATAAGTGTGAATTTCCTTCATAATATTTCCACCTAATTTCTATAGTAAAATAATTTTATTTTTTTTACATAGGTCTTATTCTTAGTTTCTAATTTTTTTCATGAAAAGACAGACAGGTTGCCACAAAGGCCTTATGCTTTCATCATCATATATTACCGCAAATTGACATTTGGATACTATAAAAGCCTTATACCCTCATTCCTATATATTGTCATGAACTGATCTAGGTTCGCCACTTAAGCCTTCTATTAATATTACCATATCTAATGTCATATTCAAACATATAGTAGCCACTAAGGCCTTCCATTGTATTACCAAATGTAATGTCGTATGAAGACATTTGGTAGCCATTAAAGCCTTCCATCAAAATTACTGAATATAATGTGGTGTATAATATATAATTACCACTAACGCCTCATATTTACTTTTTCCATTATTTTTAATGACCCAACTTATCATCACATAGCTTACTTAACCCCAGTCTCAATTTTCATTTTCTAAATAAGTTATTTCATTTCGACTTAAATTATTTCACTTTTTAAAATAAGTTATCATCACATATGTTATTACCACTACGACCATTTTGTCTCTGCGAAATTGCCAACCATCAAGATGACTTCCTAATTGCTAATGAAAGTTCAGTCATTTACTTAGAATTTCTCAGCAATATTAGCTATCTTACATTTACAATATATATCTATCTCATGTTGAAGCTGGAGTATCGCACTTTGATGTTTCATTATCCATCACAAGTTGATCTTTTAGGCTATGGCACGTTGACATCACCTAGCCATTCCATGTCAACACTTAGGTGTTATCGCATAATTTAAACTCCTAGAAGTTATTGCATATTGTTCTCATTTAAACTATACCGGTTGATATTTTAGGAGCTATCACATGGTGAAATTTATAGTTATCTCAAGTTATCACTAGAACCTATCGTAGGTTGACATTTACATATTATCGCAAGGTGATACTTTAAAGCCATCACAAGTTGAAAACACTTAACAATCAAATGTTGACGCACTGTAGCTATCACATATTGAGTGTATTTTTAGTTATCGTAGGTTGATACACTTTAGAGCTATCGTAGGTTAATGCACTTTAGATCTATCGCTGGTTGAGTTCATTTTAGCTATCGCATGTTAACAACCAAAGCTATTCTGGGGTGATGATTCAAGCTGTCTACACATCCATCATAATATGTGTATCCTCAAACCATAGATAAACCTCCTCACAATCTCATCCTTAAAACAATCGGTGTACAATCACATTTTTATACCTTGTAAGACAATACATGCAACCACTCATAGCTATACCCAATAATATGTGCCAAGTCATGGATACATCCTTAAAATAATAACATGTTCCTAGTCATGGCTACATCCCGAAGGTAATATAGCCATCTTGTAACATCCCTCATTCCAAAACCCAAGATGGAACCTAAAACATGCTGTAGTCATCTTGGAACTTTTTTTGGACCATAGAGATGAGATCAGTTATATTATATAGTCTATAGTAAAAAGTGTAGATATATGAAATGAAACACATCATTACATATTTAATTTAACAATTGTTTCTACATTTTAAAGTCGCAACCACACATAGTCAAAAATATAATATAACATAGCCATTAGTGTTAGGAACATAGATGAAGATGCTAACATGAACACAAGATACAGTGGAATTAAAACAGTACAAATATAACAATAAAAATATAGTATTATACAGTCAAAAATATAATATAACATAGCTATTAGTGTCAGGAACATAGATGAGATACTAACATAAATACAAGATACAGTGGAATTAAAACAATACAAATATAACACCCAAGCCTCCTGCTTCACCTTTGTCTTGTAATATTTGTCCATCCCAAAAGCAACATGTTTAATCCCATAACTCGACCTACTCGAATGAGTACCCCATAATTTTATAAGGAAAATAAGAATAAAAACATGGGCCAGACACAATGTTTGGCATGAGTACATATTTCCCTAAGCATAAAAAGACCTCTCTGCCATATGCGAGATAAGTGCAATACCAAAGTAGTAAATTATCTGTTTCATAATAGCCTTTTGTTGAAAGTTCGTTAGTTAAATATTAAAGCAATACTGTGAAGCCACAATTGAAAGAACCCTCTCGATTTTTCTTACAAAAATATCATACTATTTCAATATAACCAATACACCCTACCTTTGACCACACCTAAGGCCTTATGTACTTTTGTGATAGTTATATACCATTAGATACTTTTATGATAGATATATAACATTAAGGTTCTATTATTTTACTGTCACCAAGGCCGTGCGCTATGTAGGAATAAGGTAGTTGGCACTTAGGTCTTACGACTATATAATATATACATTTACACCTGGTTCTCGAATGCCACCAAGACCTTACGCTTTGCCTTTCTTGGTTACCACTAAGGCCTTACAATAATGGTTCTACATTTTGGTTATCGCTCTTGCCTTATACCTACTTCACTTATGGTTACCAGCATTACATCTTCTATCATTCCCTTAGTTGTCATCTAGGCCTTACACTGACTTTTTCATTTTTGTCTACCACACAGGCTTTACATCATTGCTTTCATATTTTGATTGTCTCATAGGCCTCACACAATCGCTGTCTATCCCTCGACTGCCACATTAGACCTCATGTCGTCTACCGAACTTTCTACCTAACTATTCACTTTTAGGTATTTCACTAAGCTGTTTACAGAGCCGATATCTCAACTAACCCACCTTTTGGTTATTAATATTTCCTATGTAACGCCCCTAATTTTTATCACATTATTCAAAAAATTAAATTATATAAATTAAATTATATAAATTAAATAGAATAATGCAAATGTTAAGTGATAAAGGGATTGTGATATGAAAATAAATTAAGGTCATGCTCAATTAACTAATTAAACGAGCTTAAGAATGGTTTATAAGCTAATTAACTTACAATAGGGTATGTTGGGAATTAGCCGCACATAATCCTTACCCTTATATATATTCTCATTCCTTACACCATTCATGTTTCATTTTCCCATTCATGTCATTTTGAAAACCAAATACAAACGTAAGAAAAGAGGAGCCGTCCATTGTTGGAAAGAAAAGACAAGAGAAATCAAAGTAAAGCTAAGGATTAAAGCTATGGGAAATTAATTTCAATCCAATCTCCTTATGCTGATCAAGGTGAATAATAATTTATACCATCTCTATTTTATTTTATGATCATATGTTTTTGGATTTGAGATTAAATTCGTTTTTATGATGATATGCTTGCATTATATTTTGTTTGATTTAAACAAGATTGTTCAAATGGGATATATGTGGCTTTAAGGTAAAGCTTATTGAAATTGATGTCTAAATGCCATGGAAATTTTTATGTCGAGTAAAACATGACTTTGGAATGGGGTTTTAATTCAGATAATTTTTTAAGCTATGGAAAGATTATTATGAATTTTCAAAGAAAAATATGGTTAATTGGGTTTAGAAATTTATTTCAAAAATTATATTGAGAATTTGGGTCTGATATTTTGATATGTTAGGTAACATGATGAAAGTGAATTTTTGTAATTTCTGAGGATTTTTCAAAGTAATTTGGTATGGAAATTAAATTATTTTAGAAGAAGGACTTATTTGCAATATTGCTTTTGCTTAATGGAAGGGCTTATTTGTTAGATTAATCTTGATTTAGATATGGAATTAAGTGATAGTTATTTTTGTAAAGAATATGAAAAGTTGAGGCAACCAATCACATGCTTACATGTGGATAGGTTAGTTAGAGAGAATTTGCTTTAATTGGCATTAATCAGTTTTTACTCAAAAAATCAGGTTCCGACTTTATTAGAAGTGCCTTTCGACTCCAATACTTCCGCTCCATATCAGTTGAAACTAACTCAGGCGGAAACCAATACAGAAGGTATCACTTAGATGGTACGTAGTGGATTGGAGAAAGGCGGTAGGCGTGGTGTCAAAAGCATTACTTCCGACGAGATTGATACCTTTGCTTGTTTTAAAAAGTTAAGCGCATGCCTTTGTTTTACTAAAGCTTTCGACATAGTCAAAACATATGTTTTCGAAAGGAGCTTTCTAAATAGATTTCGAAAGGGGTTGCCAACCTGTATTTCAAAGTATCAGCTTTCGAATGTGTTCCTTTGTTCTAAAACAAGGCTTTCAAAAATGATGGTTTTGACCTGGTCGAAACATGTTGCTGTTTGTCTATCTTTCGAAGGTATTGACGTCATTGGTGCTTTCAAAGGTCGCCTTTGTATTAAAATTATGCCAATCCACTTCCTAAATGCTTTCGAAAGAGTCCAAGGGTTTCAAAGGCAAGGGCTTCAAAAGGGGATATAAATGCTATCCTTCAATGCTTTGCTTAAATGCGTTGAAGCTTTCAAAAGGTATGGTGCTGACACCATCAAGTTTTCCTCAATACTTTTATACGATAAAGAATGGTTTCGAAAGAGATACTTCGTTTATATTCACTTTAAGCCACATAATATTTTTAAATTCAAACCTAATGGTTTCGGAAGGGATACTTCCAAAGGTTTCGAAAGGGTACTTTTAGTGGTTTCGAAGCTATGCTTCTGAGATTTAATAAGTAATGCTTTGTTATATTCAAAAGTTTTCGAAAGAGAGGTTTTAAAATGTTTCGAAAGGTAGCAGTCCAATGTTTTGAAAAGAAATTTATATGCTTTCGAAGGAGGTTATCCAGTGAGGTCGAAAGCAAAGTTTTGAAGGGTTCGAAAGCCTTAGTTTTCAAAACAAATAACCCAATCTCATTCTTTCCTTTTAGAACCATGGCATAAATAAAGTATTTTGAAATGGATTTTTTGAAGAAATTTTCCTTGATTAACACGTTAAAGGGTTAACTAAGTTATTGTGTTTGCTTCTTCATATATGTATATATTCATATTGTAATGGACCCATAATTGTAATTTGGAGAAGGGTAGAATAACCAGCTATGTTGACCCAGTAGTGAATATAAATTAAGTTAACTTCTGAATGAGTAGAATTGTATCCAAGAGGTTAGGAAGACCAGATTATAGGATGCTAAAATATTAAAGGAAGATATTGGCAGGGGCCAACAGGTTCACAGTAAGCCAACGAAAACTGTGTATAGGAAAAGATATTGGCAGGGGCCAATAGGTTCATAGTAATCCTGTGAAAACCATGTATAAATGAAGATGTCAGAATGACATGTTAATAATTAGCTAATGAAAACTATGATTTGTTATTGGCAGGGGCCAATAGGTTTATAGTTAGCCCATGAAAACTATATCAGGGTTAAGATATTGACAAATGTCAATAGGTTCCCAGTCAACCCATGAAAACAAGGATAAGAGAAGGATATTGGAGTTACCAATAGGTTTAAGGAGAACTCATGAAAGAATAAAGATATTGGCAGGGGCCAATAGGTTCTTAGTGATCCCATGAAAACTGTGAAATAGGACAGGGAGTCCATAAATATTTAACTGGTTATTATTTAGCCCATTAAAACTATTAGGTTAATAGTAACCCTAGAAACTATAACTGAGACAGACAGTTAAAATGAATGGGGATGGGTAATCCAATATTGATTCACTTGTTTTGCATATCATCTTATCATATAGTTTTGAATTGCTTCAACCATTATGGATGTAGGAGCACAGTATATGGTTATAAAAATGTTTTAGGATACTAGTGAGGGGAAAACTCATTCCGCTAAGCGGTGTGGTCTCACTAGATATGACCCATATTTTAACCTGCTAGAATTTATTAAATTAAATTAGAATTCTAAATAAAGATGGGTAGAACTAAATTAAATGATATATAATGTAAACTCATTGGATATGAAGTTAAAATGAATTCTTAAATGACAATGATATGAGGAGTGGGCAACAATTATTGGAATGTGATTTAATGATATTAATCTATATGTAGTAATTAACAGCAACTGAATAATATGGGTCAATATGAATAAATAATAAAATTGATGCTATTTAATAGAAGAAACTTAAATTTATCTGTTAAATTATATATGATAGGTTGACCTCTAATAAGAAAATATTTAATGACAGAAGTTGATATGAAACATTTATTTGATAAATAATGTGTGTATTTGTTGTATGAAATAAACTAATAAATGTTGGAACATATAAAATGTAAAGAAAACAGAGTTGTATTATTTGTATTCCTTTCGAAATTTAATATTGAACTTATTACAATGTAAATTAATGCAATATGAGCATCACCCATTTGTGTTGAATTGGATTTAAACATCGTAACTGAAACAAAACAAAGTTTTGGTATAAAAAGAAAATAAATAAACATTTTTTGGTGTAATTTATAAGAACAGGAGACTTGAATTTAAACAAAAGTTACATATGTTAAATAGCGGAAATAGTTAGTACAAAGTGATTGTAACATTAAAAAAACATTACCATTAAATAGAAGTTGAATGATTTAACATTTTTTACGAATAATGCAAATTAAATTTGAATTTAAAGAACATGTTTTGGAATATTGAGTAATATATTATAACGATCCCGGGTTTTTAAGCCAATTTTAAATTGGAAATTAATATAAATTTTGGATTAAATTGTGAATTAAATTGAATTTTTCCATAATTAATAAAGATATGTGTTGTTTATTTATATATATGTATATAAACGGATATTTTGAAAAAATAAAATTTAATTTGAAAAACACTATATTTCAAAATAACAGAAATATATTTTCTAATTTTGTATATGTATACAAGTTTGGAAAATTTTATTTTTGAAATTAGTATGATAATTTTCAAAAACTATTTTAAAGTTAAAATCTATATTTTTAAGAAACTTATATATATAATATGTGTGTTTATTTATTTAAGTATAATTAGTTTTAAAAAATCATTTTCTTAAGGGTTATATAAATGGTTATAAAAGAAAATAAATATTTTAATTAAAATAAGATATTAAGAAACATTTAAACATAAATATATGTTAAGATATAAATTTTTAATACTTAAGGGTTTGAAAACATTTAAAAATATGAGAACTATGTAAATATAAATATAATTAAGGATTTAAACATAATTTAATCACATATGACTTTTGTACATTTATTATATTATGAATTAAACAAGTGTTAGTCATGAAAAATGAAATATTACAAGTGTCATACTTATCTTTATTTTTTTAAAATAATAAATAAAAGAAAAAAATAGGTTATAAAAATCTCTCTACTCTCCTCTCTATCATTTCTTTGTTCTTCATTTTCAAAGAAACAAATAAATAAAAAAACTAATAAAAGAAAGAATTAAAGAAACCTGATCTAAAGCAAAACCAGAAAGTATAAAACAAACAACAAATCCTCACAAATTTTCAAACCTGGAAATCAAAGTTTTCAACCTGGAAACACAAAACAAAAAAAAAGAAAAGATTAAAATATGAAGTAAAGATCATCAGATCAAAATATAGTTCCAGTTTTTAAAGATAAATGAAAGATCAAAATAAACAGATTCCAGTTTTAAATCATAGTCAGGATCCAATTCTAGATAAAATTTCAGGCCTCTGTTCTTCATTGTGAAGGTTAGCAAACTACCTTGTTAAAGCTTAAAATCTGATTGAATCTTGCAAGTATCATGTGAAAATTTCTGGTATGAATATGAATATGTTAGTATGTGTATAAATTTAGGTATGCATGTCTGATATTCAGGCTATGTTGGCCTCCGTTTGATTACAGGCTTTCAAACCCTGTTTCATAAATCAAAATCTCCTTCTCAAATTCTTTTTAGGCCTTAGGACATGAATGAAATTTGTTTGTTTGATCGAGATCTAGGTATTAAAAACACTTTTGAGAAGAATTAAATCGAGTTTATCTGGAAATATATATATACAGTGAAAGATTTCATAAAACATGATAAATTTAAATCTCATAATTTATTAAATCGCCTACACCATCGTGTTTAACTTGAAAAACCATGTTTTTTAGAATAAAATTTAAGATTTTTAAATTGATAAGTTGAGTGATATTGAGAGTTAAAAAGAAATTAGATTCGCGTCAAATTCTAGCGATCAAATCGATTGGGGACCTCGAGATTAAGGCCAGAGGAGGGTTGCAGGCAGAAGATCATCGAAAAAATAGTGAGTAATTTTATAGGGCGCAGTGGCGATGCGGCGAAGCTATTTTAGGGTTTCAAACTCGGTTTTGTCGTCGTAGCATTCATGGCGAATATGTTGCCGTGGAAAGACCGGATTTGATCGTGATGGGGGGAGTCGATGTTGGAGGTCAAAGCGAATATTTGGTGAGGTCAGCAAGGTTTATCGAGGTCGAGATCGTCAATGAAGGGTGACTTTTCGATCGGAGATGGTTCTAGTTTTGGTTCCGTGGTTATCATAGTGCTCGATTTCGATTTACGATGTTATCATCGGATCTGGGTGGTCGTACTGATTGTCGAGGTTGTCGTTGACTTGCCGAAGATTGTAGCGATGGTCGGAGAAGGGTGGGTGCGGCGTGCACGCGTGTAGGCCTGTGTCTGAAAGATGAAGTTATTTGGGGATGAAGGTTTTGGCTCGGGTTTCGAATCGGGGAAACGTTGGATTGCTTGGAAGCAGAGGAAGAAAGTAAGAAACCCAAAGCTGGGTTCGGGAAATATAAGGGTTTTGCTCAGGTTTGAAGAGTAGGCATAAAATAGTTTTAAATTTTTGAAAACAAAATCAAGTTTACTTAATAGAATTCTGTTAAAACTACTTCTTTTGAAAAAAATGAATGTTTACCTAAGTTTTAAAATTTGTTATAGGTTTTTAAATAAAAATTATTTCAAATTAATTAATTTTTGAATGTTTATTCTATATACCCTTTATTTTTAAAAGTTTATTTTAAAATAAACTTAATATGGTAAATAATTAAAGATGAAATGTTTTTTTGTTACATAAAACATTAATTTAACTTAAAGGTTTAAGTTAATAATGAATCTATTTCAAAGATTATTAAAAAGACTTAAATGATAATTTATGTAATTATTTAAGACAAATGGGTTATATTAAAATTAAAGAATCAATTAATTTGAAATTTAGTTACTAAATCAAAGCTTAATTAAGTATTAAGTAAAGATTAATTAATTGATTAAGAGTTAATTAATTAACTAAAAGGTGATTACTTAATGAGAAAAATTAAGTATAATTACTTAAGGTAATTAACAAAAGATTATTCCTTAATTAAAGATAATTACTTTGTTTAATTATATTAAAGAATTATTAATTAATTAAGGTTAGTTAATGCAAGTAATTAAGGATAGTTAATTACTTAAAGATAATTAATTAATTAAAAGGAATTAATTGATTATTAAAGTTGATTAATCAATTAATTAAAGGAGAATTACTCAATGTAATTAATTTGTGATTTATTAATATAAGTGATTAGGATAAATCACTTATTGTAATTAATTAAGGATAATTAATTAAATGGTAATTAATTAAGGGTTAATTAATTAATTAATTAAGGGTAATTAATTAAAGGATAATTAAATAATTAAAGGTTAACTATTTAATGATTAAAGATTGATTTATTTATTAATTAAGATTGATTAATTAATAATTACAGGTTGATTAATTTATTATTAAAGGTTAATGAATAAATGATTAAACGTTAATTAATTAAGATGATTTGTAATTAATTAATGTTAATTAACCAAAATTAATAATTTATTCATAGCTATTTAATCTAGTTAAATTAATCAGATAATTAATTAATCTTACTTATGAATGTTTGCATTCTATTGAATGTTGAATTGTTTGATATCCCTGGTGTGTGATGCTTTGTGATATGAATTACTTTGATTTGAGCTGTATGTAATTTATTTATCTGTGATGAATTTATATTTTTATCTGTGAATTTGTGAATGAAGATAAGTGTTATAAGATTATACCGCTTATCAACATTTCTGTGTTTGGATTGTGATGATTGATGTTGCACTATTGTGTAAAACACCTAGACTACACCATACACACACAACTATGGATTGCACAAGGAAATCAGTTAAGTCACAGATATTTTGAAATCTAAATATTATTTTGTTTGTAAATTGAAGTTTGAATCCAAATGGTTTTAGAAATGGAATTGTATTGAATATGAAAAGCCCTTGAAAGGGAAGTTTTGAAATTGAAATTTAGTTTTGAATATACTATATCTTCTAAAATATTATTTGAAATTATTTTGGAAATTACGGTTTGAAAAGGGTATACAAGTTATACAATTTTATATATGGATTTTAAACTATTTTAAATAAATTGTTTTGGGAATTTTAATTTAATTTAAATTAGAACTTGCCAATAATACGGCAGTTCGTTGATTCTTTGGTTTATACTTATAAAGGCTATAATTTATGTATATTTGATCTGATTTTTCCAAAACAAAATGTATTTGTTTTCAAATGATAATAGCTTTCAAATAAAGAAAAGATTTCTAGTTTTTGTTGAAAGGGGTTCCAAATTTTGAAATGGAATAATTTTGAAAGCTATGAATGAATCTTTGTGAAAAATTGCTGAATTTTGTTTTCAAATTGAAGAGGATCTTAAAGGTGTACCTTTTGTATACAAGATTTGGAATTGAAATAATTTTGAAAAACTATGAATTAATCTTTGTGAAAGATTGATGAACTTTGTAAAGTGAATGTTTTTGTGTAAAAGATTTGAAATGGAAATTTATTTAAACCATTTAAAAGAAACGTTTTGGGCTTTAAGTCGTGACTTAACTAAGATCCCACTATATCCATATGGTTTTAAAATTAAGCACTCATTATTCGGTTTACCCAAGAGGACATTGTGTCATATAACCCATTCCGATTAATGATACGACGTAAATGGATAGCATTTGAAGACCAGTGGTGAAGACCGGGTATTTTCGGGAACGAAAGGATTATCCGTCGAATGTCTCTGCACTGAGTCCCGCCGGTATAGAGATCTTCATATGTGACGGGGTGTTCAATCGGATAGTGAATACCCGGATTGCAAGGGCTTCTTTTGAAGTGCCTTTGGTTCTATTCGAACCTGGAACAGACTTGTATGGATGTATGTCTGATGTTACACTTTGAGATGTAAAACTCCTTTCTATCAAATACATATCTGTTTGGTGGTGGAGAATTTATTCTCTTAGCTTAACACCCTTCTCTGAGACGTACGAGCTCAGAGGTTATGTAGTTGATGGTTACTAGTGATACATTCCCAATTTAGTAATGTGGCATATGAGTGTTGCTGATCATTTGTTGATCAATGCATGGCTTTTGTGTAAAGCGTAACTTTGTGGACGTGACCTCGTCGGACCTCACAACCTGGAAATGGTTGAAACAGAAAAGATGCGGCAAGGCTGTGTAGCTAATGCCCCGCTATTACCCCGCTACAAACCTGCTATATCTCATAGCGGATTTCTACCGCTATGATTTTTCCATATAGCGCCAGAATATAGTCTTTCCGCTTTAATCCCCGCTATATCCTGTTATTTCCGCTATATCCTATTATTTCCGCTATATTCCGCTATTCCCGCTATATCTTTTTTAATAAAATGAATTGAAAAATTGCGTTTATACATTATAAAATTATGAAACTAATTTATTTGATTTAATTTTTAATATATTTTCGGAAATGAAAATACTCTAATATTCTACCAAATTCAATTATGTTATATAACAGTTTTTCGTTTATTTAAAGTAGATTCGCACATATTTTTATTTAAAATTATTCATGTATTATTTATAATTCAATTGAATGATAATTTTTCATTGAATTACCATTTATATATTTGTAAAAACATTAAGTGCGAGTTTTATATGCTATTTTAGAGCAATTCGCTATATCCCGCTATATCCTCGCTGTATCCCCGCTATGACTTTTTGCACCTCCACCGCTTCGAATCTACTGAGCGCATTAACTGCACAGCGGCAAGGTTATAAGGGTAGCGCTCTTTAGAGTATGTCCATTCCCTTCTGGAAAAGGGTGGTATCATGGTATGGAGCCCAGATATTTAACCTATATGGTTACTGCAAATTTATTACTTTGTGGTTGTTGGTGTTGAGCGCTTGAATAAAGGTCGGTAACGACCGAGGGATGGCATATTCGTGTAGTGGTTACCTAGTTATAGAGGTAACCCGGTCTTGTGTTGGCAGAGAGCTGGTTAAGTTCTCAGCGAGTCCCTCCAGAAGCGTACCCATGTGGACTAGGAAGTTCCTTAGCCTGACCATTTGTTGGAAATCCAAAGAAACAATACGAGCCCTGTACAGTTTTAGTTGTAAAACCTGCCATGGAATGTGGTGGTAACCTGCTATTGAACATGGTAGCTATAGTAGGCATAGTACGAAATGTCTATGCTGGCTAAGATTAATATTATATTTTCGAAATATTTTCTGCACTATGCACTAATAATAATATCAAAAGGATTTTCGCGTATCAAGAAGGTTTGACTATCATAAGGAGAAATCTCCTCCAATTGTACGTTTGCATTATGTGTGTGGCGGGAGGCCTTATGATAATTTCATTTTCCAAAAAGCATTGTGGATTTCCTTTTAAATTCTTTTGTTTGTTTTTATTCAAAGAAAACTGTTTTTGTTTGCTCACACCAGTCCTATGATTGACCCAAAGTTTATTGTTCCCTTTCTAAACTCTAAGTGTCCACCATTTTCCACACGGGCAGTCTAGAGTTGGATTTTTCAAATAGTCGAATAATAGGCATAGAATTCGATAGCATCCAGCCTTTGGATTTGGCGATAGCATTTGCTTCTCTTCAGCATTCAGGCTGACCTTACTTAATACAACGTAATGATGGTGGTTCGAGCTTGTGGCTTGGAGATCTTTAGAGCATTGGAATGGAGATGCAATATTGGATTCTCAAGCTCTCCCTCTTTCTATTGAAGTTAATGAATGGTGTTTCTCTGTCGAAGACTTTCTTTCTGCTATTGTGTATCTCTGATACATGATGATATTCAATTGTATCATAGTGTATCAAATTTTGTATATCAATAAAGTTATTCATTTTTCTTCCGTTATGTTGTTGTACTTAATGTGTTATAAGCTCCAGCGAACCAGATTCGAACGTTTGGATCTGCGGCATTCGAATACGGGTGATGTATTTGGTACCGATTTTCGAAGGTCGAGTCAAGGTCGATATATATATTTCCAAATTCAATAAAATAGAAAATTTTCTGAAATTTCAAGTGTAACGATCGCGATTTTTCGTTGCCGAAAAACCGAATAGTTATGGGTTTAAGAAAAAGAAAAAGAGAGAAAAGAGGAGATAAGAAGATAGAAAATGGGAAGAAAAGAAAATAGAAAATAGAAAATGGAAAGGAAAGAAAACAGAAAATAGAACGGACAGAAAGGAAACAACAAAGAATAGAAAATAACTGAACAACAACGGAATCTCACAATTTGCAGAACATATAATAATAAATGAATAATCTTTAAACAAAGAACTATATCAGTTATTGCATTACATCACATTTCATTACATCATATCATCAGAGTGTACAACAATATACAACAAACAGTGCAGCGGAAAAAGAAATACTATATACTAGTAATTACGCCATGCCATCCAGCTTGCTTCCAGCAACTCCATAATATCCAGAATATCCTGATAAACCTAACTCTTGACTGCCCGTGTGAAAATTGGTGGGCACCCAGAGTTTAGGAAGGAAAACAATAAACTCCGAGTCAGTCATGTGACTGGTGTGAGAACTCAAAACAGTTTATTTATCTTTGAAATCAAAATAGAGGAATATTTTTAAAGTCAATTCGCAATGCTTTTAAAAATGAGACTACCATAAGACCACCCGCCACACACACAATGCAAACGCAGACTTGGAGGAGATTTCTCCTTATGATAGTCAAAGATGCTTGATACGCATTTAAAAGAACATTTGATATTATTACTAGTGCATAGTGTAGAAAAATTTATTTCGAAAGTAGAATATAAATCTTAGCCAGCATAGGTACCATTATAGTATGCTTACTATAGCTACCATATTAAATGGCAGGTTCTATAACTAAAACCGTACAAGTCACGTATTGTTTCTTTGGATTTCCAACGAATGATCAGGCCAAGGAACTTCCCATTGCCACATGAGAATGCCTCTGGATGGACATCCCCGAGAACCAAACCGGATCTCTACCAACACAAGGCCGGGTTACCCCTAACTGAGTAACAACTGACCGAATATGCCATCCCCCGGTCCTTTGGGACCTTTTCACCGAGCGCTCGTAATCAATTCACACAATCATAACAAAGTGTTTTCAACATGAGTAAGCATCTGGGCTCCAAACCATGATGCCACCCTTTTCCAGAAGGAAATGCACACATCCTAAAGGGCGCTACCCCTCATAACCTTGCTGCTTCTTTCCTGTTTTGACCATTCACGGGGTGTGAGGCTCGACGAAGTCACGTCCACAAAAACATACTTTATACAAAAGCCATGCTTTGGGTCAACAAATGATCATAGAAATGATCACCAGGATAGACGATCAAATAAACGATCCTATCACAAATAATCAACACAATGATCATTTCACAGCAACACTCAGCATGTCACATTACCAAATTGGGAATATATCGCTGATAACCTTCAACTACATAACCTCTGAGCTCGTACGTCTCAGAGAAGGGTGTTAAGCTAAAAGAATAAATTCTCCGCCACCAACAGAAATATATTTGAATGAAATCGTCTTTATATCTCAATTTGTAATGTCAGACATACAATCCATACAAGTCTGTTCCGGGCTCGAACAAAACCGAAGGCACTTACAAAGAAGTCCTTGCAATCCGGATATTCACAATCTTGATCGGATTTCCCATCACTTAGGGAGTCTCTATACCGTTGCAACTCAGTGCAGAGACAATCGACAGGTCATCCTATCGCTTTCGCAAATACCGGGTCTTCAACACCGATCTTCAATGCGATTCATAACGACGTATCACATATTCGGAATGGGTTATACGACCCCATGGTCCTTTCCCGGTTAACCCGAATAGTGAGCGCTTATTCAAAAATAAGTGTAGCATTCACATTCAAACAAATCACATCAAATACCCATTCAAAGGGAAATATTGATAGTCGGCTATTGAACTATCAATGGATATGCACAACATCACCAGATTCCAAATAATTTTTCAAATTATTTATTTTCCAAAAATATCTTTACAAGATATATTATTTTCAATACTTCAAAAATAAATCAATATTTATTTTTAAACAAATTCTCCTTTTCATTCATAAATTCCATAGTGAATTTTCATTCTAAAATATTCATGAATATATGACTTCAATTATTCATTTCAATTTATCTTTAAAAAGATAAATTCTCAAAATATTCACTTTATATTGGAAAACATTCCATACTTACTTATTCATAAGTAATTCACAAATTTTATTTATTTTCAACACTTAGCAAATATCCAATATACTTAAATCGAAATTAAGTACATATTTCATTCTTTAAGGAAATCATTCACTTAAACATATTTATTTGGGCCAAAACGAATGTTACGTAAAACATCGTTACGACGTCCCAAAGTCACTAGTATAGGGATTCGAATTTTAAGATAGATATATAAATCCCAATACTATACAAAACATTTCCTTTCGGAAATCATTTACTATAACAACAGTGTTATAGTCCACCATTTCCTTCTATTTCTCGAAAACGTCTATTTCAACATATAAATGTTGAAATCTATGGTTTCGAATCTCAATCCAATTGAAACATCGTTAACTTGTTTTTTAATTCTATTTAAAACATCAAATCTAAACATTTCTTTAACATATTATTCACTATTCAAAAACGTGAATATACTACGTTAATCAATTTCATCATTTATATACATTTCATTTTAAAGGATTATTCACAGTCAAAAATGTGAATATAACTCCATAAATAAGTTATAACAATTTTCTTATCAAAACAAGTCATTTGCGAATTTATAAAACAATGTTTATAAATTCCATTTCTATTTATTTTATAACTCCTTTTTATGAATCTCCTTTATTAATCTATTCGATTTATAACTCAATTATGAACTACAAGTCCATATTATAAGTTAAATGCTTATAAAACGATTATTTTACAAAAATCGTTCTTTTAAACTTCATAATTATAAATCTTATAACTTATAAGATTCAATTATTTATCCAAACCTATTCTTTTAACAACTTTATAAATTTTATAAACCTACTGCTTATAAAATTCCTTTATTACTTCACCGTTTATAATTCTATAAATTCCTTCGTTTATAAAATCCATTCATAATTTATTCTAACACTTATAAAAGCTCGTTTTATAATTTCAATATTTCAATTTATAAATATCCATTTATAAATCTCTTAATATAATTCAATTTATATTATTCTTTTAAAACGTCTTTAATCTCCTTTATTATTATTTCACCATTTTGATTTATAAAATAATTAAATTTTATAAATCCTATATTTAAACTTTTCACAATAAATTCTAAAATCCCGATTAAACTATTTTATAAAATCATTAGCATCATATTCTCAAAAATCAGTTTTTAACTATTTTTCTCAAAAATCATAATTTTTATAACTATAAAAATTATAACGTTTATTTATTTAAAATGGATAAATTCCCAAAATATTCTATAACATATACTTTCAAAAATCACTTTAAAAACATTTTAAAATTCCAAAACTTGGTCCAATGATGCTACATACCCAATAGTCAATCACGACTACAACGATATCATATATCAATATGATAATCCATCAAATATCAAAATATCTGAAATCAAATAAATACTGTTGAGGAATCCAGTTGGATCCCTCCAACCTGTTTCCTGCATCACAAACATTAGCACAATACCAATTCCGCTCCAGTACGGAATTATCGCGGTATATGGGATTTTAAATATTATCCGCTTAATAGACGGCGCAATAGGGTCTCATCCGCTACAACAAATGCGGAAAATCAATAACTCCAATATATACATATGCCAATATATATATATATATATTGCTACTATATATAATACCAATTTCACTGTTTATGAAATATTCGTGGTATATGTTTTTAATAAATAACATCCGCTTACTAACGGCGCATAATGTCTATTTTAACAATCAATAGATAACAATCATCATTCAAACATGCATTCAAATATTTTAAATCTAACTATTTAAAATAAAATCGAAACTGATTCGATTGAGTGAGAAGTTCTCACCTTGGTTTTAATTTCGGTTTAGCGATTTATTTCGAATAAAATTAAACGGACGTTTAATTTTACCCAAAATTCTCACTAACTCCAAACGACTCCAATCCAATTCCATCGCGTAGTGCTCGTCCATACGATTCCAACGCAACTGGTTTCGCGCGTTTTCGACCTCGTATGAAAAAGTTATGATTTTTATAAGTTTTAACGAATTTTATATAAACAATTCACAACATAATAATAAAATTTTAAACCCACATCCATCATCCACCGTTGATTCCAACCCCAAGCCATCAGAGCCGCACCCTTCTTCTCCCTCTCTCTCGTTCATGTACAGGAACACACGCACGCATACAAACCCATATAGCACAAATTAGGTTTTCAATTTGCACCATCAACACTCGACAATACTTCATCATACCCTCACCATCTTGAAGCCCTCCACCACCACAACACTCGGCCCAAGTGGCTCTGAGCTCGGCCACCTCGTGATGCGCGCGCACGAAGGTGAACACATGATGAACGCGGCCACTTTGCACCTTCCACACTGCTCCATTTTTAATCATAGCCGTTGGATCTCTAGCTCTCTTCGTGCTCTACCACTTCCTAGTTGGAAGTTTTCTCTAATTGTTAGTGGATTGGAAGAAATCGAGGGGGAGAGGAGAGTGATTTTCGGCCCTTCACTATGTGGGTAGCGGCTGTGCATTGAATTAGGGTTTCTTTTTTTTTTTTTTTTTTAAGTGGGGGGGCTATTTATAAGGAAATATCGAACACTATTCATCCCGGAAATTCCGAACTCCGATTTACGCGCCGTAACTAGCGTTTCTAGGGTTTACCCCGCGTTCCGGACATAATGGAACAGGTTTCGAAAGCTAATTCGGACATCTGTGCGAGTTATGGCTATAAATGTTCAATTTAAATTAAACCGATTTAAATCGATTTCTAGGCGTTTTAATTTGTACCGGACAAACGGTAAATCCAATTGACACGAAATTTGAAACCTTACAATAATATCACATTACGGATCCGATGAAAATGGTTTCGTCGAAATCCGAGACTTTTTGAAAAATGGCTATTTTAACTCGCCAAATTAAAATTAAAAATAAATCGATGCGTTTCGAGCTGCCACGATCAAACGATAACTCCGATTGACACGAAAATTGAAATCCGGTAATAACTAACTATTACGGATTCAATGGAACTGGTTTCGTTCAATTCTGAGACTGTTCAAAAATTGACTATTTTCACTAGTCGATTTTAATATTAAAATATTCAATTTTCACAAATTAACTTTTAATTCGATTTTAAAAGTTCTAAAATATCATTCTAACTTCAATATGATAAAATAAAATTTTACAAATCATTTTCAATCATATTTAACTCAATTTTCAATTATTTCCAAAATTTAACATATTAAATTATCGATTTAATTATCCAATTAAATTCAATAATTCAAATTAAAATTTATTTGACTTATAAATTTCACTTATTAAAATTTAAAATTAATTAAATATTCAAATTTTAATAAATTAAAATTCTGGGTCATTACAATCTTCCCCCTTAAAAGAATTTCGTCCTCGAAATTAACAAGTAAGAAAAGTTACAGAATCTATTAATTTTCCCAAAATTCATAGTTAAATTTCTTACAATAACTTTACTAAGTTTTCAAATCATACTTAGTTATCCTTTCAAAAACAACTACTATTGTTTAACTTTCAACTCCTAATCAAAGTTAAAGTTTTCAAAATTTTCCAAATTTTCTCAAATTTTTCTAACGCCTTAAATTTCCGAAAAAATTCGCCATAGTCTCCTTTGCGCGGCTCGATCCGAAAAAAAAATGACAATATATATATCACAAATATACATCTCATCAAGTAATGAGGCATCCCGAAGGGAAAAAAGTATAAAAGTACGGTATGTAATCCGAGATATGTACCTTATATTTTATTAGCAAGCATATACGGCTAATATAGCGCGAAAGCGAGCTCCAAATGCGAAGCAAACGCGATCCGCACCTACTAATCACTCAACAAACAACATGAGATCATGCATGTAGGCAATAGTATCAATATACAACATATAGCAACATAATAACTATATATGTCAACAAAGCAAATGCAATAAAAGCAATAAATGCAAACATCAACCAACTATCATCCATAACCAATAAATATTCATTCATATTCTCTTAAATATTCAATGAAATGGTTTTCAGTTTAATCATATTTGATTCATTAACAGTGGATGTTTACTAACATTCATTTTCCATTAGTTTATATTCACTAATTCATATTCAAGTTGGTTCACTTCCAAATCAAATTCAATTTTATTAAGATTCATTTAACTTCAAATTGAATTTCAATTACTTTAGCTTCCAATTTCATTAATTCAATTTCATTAACACTTAATGAACTTATATACAATCAACTAACAATCACATAACAATCAATATATATCAATTACAACCAAATTCCTTTGCTTATCATTGGTTTAATTAAATTGATTTTATTCAACTATTCAACTTTCAGTAACATTAGATTTTAATGAATTAACACGTACATCCATTATTTCATATCAAATTAATTCACATTCAATTGATTATCATTCAATCCATTAATTCAATTCAATTACAAAAGTTGAATTTCATTACATAACTCAAGTTCATATCCATCACTTAACTTAATTAATTTACTTTGATACCAATATCAACTTCATTCAACATCTCTTAAGTTATACTCCATTTCTAAAATAAATTTCCATTTAACTTTAAATTCATTTTTTATTTACAACTCTTCATAAATATATTCATATAGTTTCACTTCTTATATATATAAGTTTATTTCACAATTGTAAATCACTTTAATTATAGTTCCATTCTTATAATTCTTTTTGCTTATACAATTATTCTTTTATTTAGATTATTCAAACAACTAAACAATCAACTTATATACTTTAATAATTCTGAAAAATCATTCCTTTATATATAAAAATATAATCAAGGTAAAATTATTTCATTTACCCAATTTAAAACAATACTGTGTCGAATTGTTCTATTCAAGTGTTTAGAAACCCCTTCGGCATAGTTTTGCAGACCACGCCGACGAAAGTTCATATGCCACTCAATAAACCAATCATCACAATATAAAACAATTTTATATTCACTAACAAATACGCTCTCATAGCTATTATTACACTCAAATTCATTCTAGAGTACTACTGACTCTATCTCTAATGAGAAATACCCAACAGAACCATGGTTGTCGCTTAACCATATGCTCCGATACCAAATGTAACGATCGCGATTTTTCGTTGTCGAAAAACCGAATAGTTATGGGTTTAAGAAAAAGAAAAAGGGAGAAAAGAGGAGATAAGAAGATAGAAAATGGGAAGAAAAGAAAATAGAAAATAGAAAATGGAGAGGAAAGAAAACAGAAAATAGAACGGACAGAAAGGAAACAACAAAGAATAGAAAATAACTGAACAACAACGGAATCTCACAATTCGCAGCGGAACAACATATAATAATAAATGAATAATCTTTAAACAAAGAACTATATCAGTTATTACATTACATCACATTTCATTACATTATATCATCAGAGTGTACAACAATATACAACAAACAGTGCAGCGGAAAAAGAAATACTATATACTAGTAATTACGCCATGCCATCCAGCTTGCTTCCAGCAACTCCAGAATATCCAGAATATCCTGATAAACCTAACTCTTGACTGCCCGTGTGAAAATTGGTGGGCACCCAGAGTTTAGGAAGGAAAACAATAAACTCCGAGTCAGTCATGTGGCTGGTGTGAGAACTCAAAACAGTTTATTTATCTTTGAAATCAAAATAGAGGAATATTTTTAAAGTCAATTCGCAATGCTTTTAAAAATGAGACTACCATAAGACCTCCCGCCACACACACAATGCAAACGCAGACTTGGAGGAGATTTCTCCTTATGATAGTCAAAGATGCTTGATACGCATTTAAAAGAACATTTGATATTATTACTAGTGCATAGTGTAGAAAAATTTATTTCGAAAGTAGAATATAAATCTTAGCCAGCATAGGTACCATTATAGTATGCTTACTATAGCTACCATATTAAATGGCAGGTTCTATAACTAAAACCGTACAAGTCACGTATTGTTTCTTTGGATTTCCAACGAATGATCAGGCCAAGGAACTTCCCATTGCCACATGAGAATGCCTCTGGATGGACATCCCCGAGAACCAAACCGGATCTCTACCAACACAAGGCCGGGTTACCCCTAACTGAGTAACAACTGACCGAATATGCCATCCCCCGGTCCTTTGGGACCTTTTCACCGAGCGCTCGTAATCAATTCACACAATCATAACAAAGTGTTTTCAACATGAGTAAGCATCTGGGCTCCAAACCATGATGCCACCCTTTTCCAGAAGGAAATGCACACATCCTAAAGGGCGCTACCCCTCATAACCTTGCTGCTTCTTTCCTGTTTTGACCATTCACGGGGTGTGAGGCTCGACGAAGTCACGTCCACAAAAACATACTTTATACAAAAGCCATGCTTTGGGTCAACAAATGATCATAGAAATGATCACCAGGATAGACGATCAAATAAACGATCCTATCACAAATAATCAACACAATGATCATTTCACAGCAACACTCAGCATGTCACATTACCAAATTGGGAATATATCGCTGATAACCTTCAACTACATAACCTCTGAGCTCGTACGTCTCAGAGAAGGGTGTTAAGCTAAAAGAATAAATTCTCCGCCACCAACAGAAATATATTTGAATGAAATCGTCTTTATATCTCAATTTGTAATGTCAGACATACAATCCATACAAGTCTGTTCCGGGCTCGAACAAAACCGAAGGCACTTACAAAGAAGTCCTTGCAATCCGGATATTCACAATCTTGATCGGATTTCCCATCACTTAGGGAGTCTCTATACCGTTGCAACTCAGTGCAGAGACAATCGACAGGTCATCCTATCGCTTTCGCAAATACCGGGTCTTCAACACCGATCTTCAATGCGATTCATAACGACGTATCACATATTCGGAATGGGTTATACGACCCCATGGTCCTTTCCCGGTTAACCCGAATAGTGAGCGCTTATTCAAAAATAAGTGTAGCATTCACATTCAAACAAATCACATCAAATACCCATTCAAAGGGAAATATTGATAGTCGGCTATTGAACTATCAATGGATATGCACAACATCACCAGATTCCAAATAATTTTTCAAATTATTTATTTTCCAAAAATATCTTTACAAGATATATTATTTTCAATACTTCAAAAATAAATCAATATTTATTTTTAAACAAATTCTCCTTTTCATTCATAAATTCCATAGTGAATTTTCATTCTAAAATATTCATGAATATATGACTTCAATTATTCATTTCAATTTATCTTTAAAAAGATAAATTCTCAAAATATTCACTTTATATTGGAAAACATTCCATACTTACTTATTCATAAGTAATTCACAAATTTTATTTATTTTCAACACTTAGCAAATATCCAATATACTTAAATCGAAATTAAGTACATATTTCATTCTTTAAGGAAATCATTCACTTAAACATATTTATTTAGGCCAAAACGAATGTTACGTAAAACATCGTTACGACGTCCCAAAGTCACTAGTATAGGGATTCGAATTTTAAGATAGATATATAAATCCCAATACTATACAAAACATTTCCTTTCGGAAATCATTTACTATAACAACAGTGTTATAGTCCACCATTTCCTTCTATTTCTCGAAAACGTCTATTTCAACATATAAATGTTGAAATCTATGGTTTCGAATCTCAATCCAATTGAAACATCGTTAACTTGTTTTTTAATTCTATTTAAAACATCAAATCTAAACATTTCTTTAACATATTATTCACTATTCAGAAACGTGAATATACTACGTTAATCAATTTCATCATTTATATACATTTCATTTTAAAGGATTATTCACAGTCAAAAATGTGAATATAACTCCATAAATAAGTTATAACAATTTTCTTATCAAAATAAGTCATTTGCGAATTTATAAAACAATGTTTATAAATTCCATTTCTATTTATTTTATAACTCCTTTTTATGAATCTCCTTTATTAATCTATTCGATTTATAACTCAATTATGAACTAAAAGTCCATATTATAAGTTAAATGCTTATAAAACGATTATTTTACAAAAATCGTTCTTTTAAACTTCATAATTATAAATCTTATAACTTATAAGATTCAATTATTTATCCAAACCTATTCTTTTAACAACTTTATAAATTTTATAAACCTACTGCTTATAAAATTCCTTTATTACTTCACCGTTTATAATTCTATAAATTCCTTCGTTTATAAAATCCATTCATAATTTATTCTAACACTTATAAAAGCTCGTTTTATAATTTCAATATTTCAATTTACAAATATCCATTTATAAATCTCTTAATATAATTCAATTTATATTATTCTTTTAAAACGTCTTTAATCTCCTTTATTATTATTTCACCATTTTGATTTATAAAATAATTAAATTTTATAAATCCTATATTTAAACTTTTCACAATAAATTCTAAAATCTCGATTAAACTATTTTATAAAATCATTAGCATCATATTCTCAAAAATCAGTTTTTAACTATTTTTCTCAAAAATCATAATTTTTATAACTTTAAAAATTATAACGTTTATTTATTTAAAATGGATAAATTCCCAAAATATTCTATAACATATACTTTCAAAAATCACTTTAAAAACATTTTAAAATTCCAAAACTTGGTCCAATGATGCTACATACCCAATAGTCAATCACGACTACAACGATATCATATATCAATATGATAATCCATCAAATATCAAAATATCTGAAATCAAATAAATACTGTTGAGGAATCCAGTTGGATCCCTCCAACCTGTTTCCTGCATCACAAACATTAGCACAATACCAATTCCGCTCCAGTACGGAATTATCACGGTATATGGGATTTTAAATATTATCCGCTTAATAGACGGCGCAATAGGGTCTCATCCGCTACAACAAATGCGGGAAATCAATAACTCCAATATATACATATGCCAATATATATATATATATATATTGCTACTATATATAATACCAATTTCACTGTTTATGAAATATTCGCGGTATATGTTTTTAATAAATAACATCCGCTTACTAACGGCGCATAATGTCTATTTTATCAATCAATAGATAACAATCATCATTCAAACATGCATTCAAATATTTTAAATCTAACTATTTAAAATAAAATCGAAACTGATTCGATTGAGTGAGAAGTTCTCACCTTGGTTTTAATTTCGTTTTAGCGATTTATTTCGAATAAAATTAAACGGACGTTTAATTTTACCCAAAATTCTCACTAACTCAAAACGACTCCAATCCAATTCCATCGCGTAGTGCTCTTCCATACGATTCCAACGCAACTGGTTTCGCACGTTTTCGACCTCGTATGAAAAAGTTATGATTTTTATAAGTTTTAACGAATTTTATATAAACAATTCACAACATAATAATAAAATTTTAAACCCACATCCATCATCCACCGTTGATTCCAACCCCAAGCCATCAGAGCCGCACCCTTCTTCTCCCTCTCTCTCGTTCATGTACAGGAACACACGCACGCATACAAACCCATATAGCACAAATTAGGTTTTCAATTTGCACCATCAACACTCGACAATACTTCATCATACCCTCACCATCTTGAAGCCCTCCACCACCACAACACTC
Source organism: Allium cepa (assembly GCA_030765085.1). Lineage (NCBI taxonomy): Eukaryota > Viridiplantae > Streptophyta > Magnoliopsida > Asparagales > Amaryllidaceae > Allium > Allium cepa. The sequence goes on along the minus strand of CM060932.1, from coordinate 677,271,951 downwards.
GGCCCAAGTGGCTCTGAGCTCGGCCACCTCGTGATGCGCGCGCACGAAGGTGAACACATGATGAACGTGGCCACTTTGCACCTTCCACACTGCTCCATTTTTAATCATAGCCGTTGGATCTCTAGCTCTCTTCGTGCTCTACCACTTCCTAGTTGGAAGTTTTCTCTAATTGTTAGTGGATTGGAAGAAATCGAGGGGGAGAGGAGAGTGATTTTCGGCCCTTCATTATGTGGGTGGCGGCTGTGCATTGAATTAGGGTTTCTTTTTTTTTCTTTTTTTAAGTGGGGGGCTATTTATAAGGAAATATCGAACACTATTCATCCCGGAAATTCCGAACTCCGATTTACGCGCCGTAACCAGCGTTTCTAGGGTTTACCCCGCATTCCGGACACAATGGAACAGGTTTCGGAAGCTAATTCGGACATCTGTGCGAGTTATGGCTATAAACGTTCAATTTAAATTAAACCGATTTAAATCGATTTCTAGGCGTTTTAATTTGTACCGGACAAACGGTAAATCCAATTGACACGAAATTTGAAACCTTACAATAATATCACATTACAGATCCGATGAAACTGGTTTCGTCGAAATCCGAGACTTTTTGAAAAATGGCTATTTTAACTCGCCAAATTAAAATTAAAAATAAATCGATGCGTTTCGAGCTGCCACGATCAAACGATAACTCCGATTGACACGAAAATTGAAATCCGGTAATAACTAACTATTACGGATCCAATGGAACTGGTTTCGTTCAATTCTGAGACTGTTCAAAAATTGACTATTTTCACTAGTCGATTTTAATATTAAAATATTCAATTTTCACAAATTAACTTTTAATTCGATTTTAAAAGTTCTAAAATATCATTCTAACTTCAATATGATAAAATAAAATTTTACAAATCATTTTCAATCATATTTAACTCAATTTTCAATTATTTCCAAAATTTAACACATTAAATTATCGATTTAATTATCCAATTAAAGTCAATAATTCAAATTAAAATTTATTTGACTTATAAATTTCACTTATTAATATTTAAAATTAATTAAATATTCAAATTTTAATAAATTAAAATTCTGGGTCGTTACATCAAGTTTTGGTCAAATTTAGTCAAAGTTTGACTTTTGATTGGAAATTTAAATTTGAAATTTGAAATTTTATACTTTTTATATGATACTAGACTAAATTCTAATCTCCATTCCATTTTTTGTTTTGTCAAAATCGAATACCAATTGCTTTAAATTTTCAATTTACTGTCTGAAACTTGAATAAATTATCTAAATATTTTCATATGTATTTACTATAAAATTTACGTAGTATATCTTGTGTATTTGGATGGTATTTGGACTTTTAGGTTCCTTTTGACTTTTAGGCTTCAAATGACTTCTCAAATCCCCAATAGACTTCATATTCACTGAATAGTTACGTACTCAGAAGAAAAGTACATATAGAAATTTTTCTTTCTCGTTCTTCTTTCTGAAAACTTCTATATCTCCTTCCTCCTCCTCTCCTCTTCCTAGATTCCTAAAGCTTAATCAATAGAAGAAAAAAAATCCAATCTCCAATCCAATTTCCTCTTCCTTATTCCTCCTTTCATCCTCCCTCTCTTCCCTTTCCTCTCCAACTCTCCCCTTCTTTTCCCCCCTCATTTTCCTCCTATATTTTCTCCTTTTCCTCCCTCTCCTTCCCATTTTGTTTCGACCTCTCCCCTTCCCTAGCCTTGCCATACCCCTAGCACCACCATAGCGTCCAAACCCGACCACCTAGCCTCTTGCACAAAGACCATAGGCCAAATTCATTTTCATGAAAAAAAATATTTGGGTGATTGTTGTATTCAGGTTTGGATAGCTTTGGATTGGTCTTTGTTGCTTTAGCCTCCATCTCTTTCGTGTTGTGATTATCACCTTCATTTACCATAAAAGGTGAGCACGTCACTCACGATTAATATTCTTTTGTATAAGTAAATGAAATCATTTGAAATGACATGTGAATTGTTGCTTTAGTTAGGAATATGTTAATTTGTATGTTATTCATGTTACGTTAATTTATATGTAACTTATGTCATGTGATTTTGCATGTTATTCATGTGTTATACTAATTTATTGTCACATATATTGTGTTATTTTATTGTCATATATATTGTGTTATTTTATTGTAACATATATAATGCTAATTTATTTTCACATATTACATTAAATTTTTGTCACATATGTTATTTTAATTTATTATCACCTATGTTATGCTAATTTATTGTCACATATATTATGCTAATTTATTGTCACATATATTATGCTAATGCATTGTCACATATATTATGTTAATTTATTTTCACATATATTATGTTAATTTATTATCATATTGTCACATATATTACGTTAATGTATTTTCACGTATGTTATGTTAATTTATTATCATATCGTCACATATATTACGTTAATTTATTGTCACATATGTTATGTTAATTTATTGTCACATTTGTTATATTAAGTCACATGCCACATATGTTATGTTAATTTATATTGTCACGTATGTTATGTTAATTATATATCACATATGTTATATTAATTATAGGTCACATATGTTTCATTAAATTATATGTTGCATATGTCACATAGTATGTGTTATATAATAGGATATGTCACCTTTATATATATGTTATGTTAAATTTTATGTTGCATGTGTGTATGCTCTGATATATGTTATTATATGTATGATATGTTATGCATGTGATATGTTATTTATTTATTTATGAAAATTACACTGCAAGTTCCATTTGTATGTTAGTAAGGAAATCACTGTGGGTTGAAATGATATATACCTGAATGCTATTATAGATTAGGAAAAATCGTTATGGGTTCAAATGATTGACCCAAGCGATTTTATTCATTTGAAATTATAAATGTGGGATATGGGTTGAAAATATACCCAGAGGTTTATAAATTTGGTTTGAAATGATATATATCATAATCACTTGACCATCAGATAGAAAACTGTATATACCAACATTATTGGTCTGTTTTAAAGTATTTTCTAAATTTTAAAAATATGTTTGATTTAATAAATTGATCTTTTTATTTAAAAAAGAAAAAAAAATTAAAAAATTATATTTGTGAAAATAAAATTTAAATTTAAATTATATATTTTAAAGTTAATTTGTAAGTTAACTTTTTTTAAAGGTTAAATTTCAAATTTTGACTGATAATTTATCTAAAATTTTAAAATATATAATTTAATATTTAACTAGTAAAAATTAAATAGAACACTTTAAAAATATTATCTACTAAAATAATTTATATAGTTTTAAATATTTATTTAAAAATTTAACTTAATAAATATAGTTTTAATATAATATAATATAATAAATATAGATTTTATAAGAACTTTAATAAATAAAAATGTAAGAGGTTTTGTAAGGATTTTATAAAAAGTTATCAGAGATATTATAAATGATTTTATAAAAGGATTCATATAAAAGATTCTATAAAAGAAATTTATATAGTTTTAAATATTTATTTAAAAATTTAATTTAATAAATATAGTTTTAATATAATATAATATAATAAATATAGATTTTATAAGAACTTTAATAAATAAAAATGTAAGAGGTTTTGTAAGGATTTTATAAAAAGTTCTCAGAGATATTATAAATGATTTTATAAAAGGATTCATATAAAAGATTCTATAAAAGAAATTTATATAGTTTTAAATATTTATTTAAAAATTTAATTTAATAAATATAGTTTTAATATAATATAATATAATAAATATAGATTTTATAAGAACTTTAATAAATAAGAATGTAAGAGGTTTTGTAAGGATTTTATAAAAAATTCTCAGAGATATTATAAATGATTTTATAAAAGGATTCATATAAAAGATTCTATAAAAGAATTTTATAATGGTTTATAAAGGTTTTAAAGGTTTTTATAGAGGGGTTATAAAAGGAACTCGTTTAAAAGGGGAGAGTTGTACACTGTTTTGGAATTAATAAATAGATTTATAAATGGTTTTGAAACATATAAATAGTTTATAAATATTTTAGAAGATATTTATAAATGATTTTGAAAATTGTTTGAAAGAAATTTTCCTTGGTATTTATGAAAATATTAATACTTTTGGAATAAGTATATAGATATCTGATATGAGGGTATAAACTGTCTTTTAGATTTATTATTATAAATGTTTTATAAAATGATCATGATGTGAAAAATGTAAGCGTTTGGTTATTGAAGAGACCGGGGTCGGACATTGTCATACTCTCTACCAATACCGAAACCACTTTAACAACTGTGTACGCGTTGGAGAATCAAAAATGAAGTAGGATGTTTTGGTGACGCTGCAGCATTAACGTATGAAACGAGCCCTAAATAAGATGACTAAAATAGGAGCAATTGACGGGCCAAGTAAGGTCGCTCATTTGATCGGACACACTTCTTCAATGTTATATCTCTTACTTTTGTTGTAACGACCCAGAATTTCTGTCAATTAAAATTCATATATTTAATTGATTTTAAGTATTAACAAGTAAAATTTATAAGTCGAATGATTTATTTTTCGAATATCTGGATTTAATTGGATAATTAAATCCATAATTTAATAATTGAAATTCCAGAAATAATTGGAAATTGGGTTTAATATGGTTAAAATTGATTTGTAAAATTTTGATAAATCATATTGGAGTTAGAATGATGTTATAGAACTTTTAAAATCGAATTAAAAGTCAAATTGTGAAAATTGAATATTTTAATATTTAATTGACGAGTTAAAATAGCCATTTTTCAAACAGTCTGGGATTTCGACGAAATTAGTTTCATCGGATCAGTAATGTCATATTATTGTAAGATTTCAAATTTCGTGTCAATCGGATTTACGGTTTGTCCGGTGCAAGCCAACAAGCATATAAATTAGTTTAAATCGATTTAATTTAAATTTGATCGTTTATTTCCGTAACTCGCACATATGATCGAATTAGCCTCCGAAACACGTTCCATTATGTCCGGAACGTGGAGTAACCCTAGAAACGCCATTCGGCACGCTTCGTTTGGAGTTCGGAAAATTTCAGATGAATAGTAATTTGAAAATTTTCTACAAAAGGACCTAGGTTTTCACATTTGCATCAAAACCGAGCTACGGTTTCAGGAGTCGCCACTTCTATTATTTTCAATGGCTGAAACGTTTCAACCTTCTTCCCTCAATCTCTTCTAATCTGCTCACCTTCATCAAAAGTTGTCAACTACAATATTTTTAAGCTCGTCGAGAGCTACATATCCAACGGTGATGATCAAAATCAATGCAACGGATTGATAGAAAAATTCATTCGAATGAGGGGCATTTGGGCTCGAATCCCAAAGCAATGAAAGGGCCGAGCTTCATGAAACGGCGGCTGATGGTGGAGGCTAGCACGAGCTTTCGAATGGTGTAATCTGATCGTGGCCTTGGTGTTTGTGATGGGCTCGGCTATTAGGGTTTGATGGAGGCTCCTATGGGTTCGGTTTCGTTCATTTTACTGGGAGAAAGAACGTGAGGGGGAGAAGAGAAAGGGAACGACCCTGATGCAATCTAACAAAATCTAATGGTCCAGATGCTGAGAGGTTTAAAAATTGAAAAGAAATGTGAATTAATGATATTTAAAATTTGTGTAAACTTTAAAAATTTATATCTTTTTCATACGAGATCGAAAAATGACAAAACAGATTGCATTTGGTTCGTTTTGTCGAGCACTACGCGATGGAACTGGATTGGAGTTGTTTGGAGCTAGTGATAATTTCGGGTAAAATTAAGCGCATGTTTAATTTTATTTGAAATAAAAACACTGAAACCGCTATTGAAGCCAAGGTGAGAAATTCTCACTCAATCGAAATAGTTTCGATTTAAATTTTAAATAGTTAGATTTAAAATTGCTTGATTGTGTGATTGGATGATAAATTATTATCTGTTGTTTTAAATAGACCTTATACGCCGTATATTAAGCGGATGTTATTTATTAAAAACATATACCGCGATAATTCCATCTTGATTGGAATTGGTATTATATATGTACTTGGAGTTGATTTCCCGCATTATATAGCGAATGAGACCCTACTGCGCCGTATAATAACGGATAATATTTTATGAACCCATATACCACGATATTCCATTTGGAAACAGAATTGGTATTGTGCTAATGTCTGTGGATGCAGGAAAATATGTTGGAGGGATCCAACTGGATTCCTCACCAGTATTTATTTGATTACAGATATTGTGATATTTGTTGATTATCATATGATGATATATGATGTTGGATGCCGTGATTGATTATTTGGTGTTGTTGCATCATTGGGCCTATTTAGGAGTTTTAAAAATGTTAAAGTAAAGATTTTTATTTTTAAAAAGATTTTTAAAGTTATTTTTGAAAATAGACATTTTATTAAAATTTTGGAATTGATTCATTTTAAATAAATAAACGCTATAATTTTAATGTTATAAAAATTATGATTTTTGAGAAATATAGGTGAAAATTGATTTTTGAAGATATGGAGTTAATGATTTTATAAAACGGTTTAAATATAAATTTTTGAAATTTATTATAAAAGCTTTATATATATATATAATTTATAAAATTGGAATTTTATAAATGAAAAGATGGAATTATAAAGGAGTTTTAAAGACGTTTTAAAATGATGTTATAAATGGATTTTATAAAAGAATAGAATCTACGATTTGTGAACTTATAAAATGAAGAAATCTGTAAATAGAGAATTATAAGTAATTTGCTTATAATTGGAATTTTGGCATTTAAATGGGATATAAATAGAATTTGTTAATAAAGTGATTTTATAAGTTGAAGTCTTTATAAAATATAAATGGGAATTTATGAACATTGTTTTATAAATCCGAAATCAATTGAATTTGATAAAATTAAACATAGAAGTTTATTAAAGGAGATATATTTGTGATTTTGGACAACAAATTATCTTTTATGTTAAAATGTTGTAATAATAAGAGTTTAGTTGGGAATTATATCCACTATTTTGGACAGTGGATAATCTTTTAATAAATGTGTAGGAACATTGAATTGGGTAAATAAAGTATATTCAAAATTTTGGACAGTGAATATATTATTAAATAAGTATGGATATGTTTTGGGAAAGTGATGTTATAAAATGAAGTTAATTGTTTTAAAGATGTATTAAAATGTGTTAAGCATCGAAACCATAGATTTCAACATTCATTGTTGAAATAGACGTTTTCGAGAAATAAGGAAATGGTGGACTATAACACTGTTGTTATAGTAAATGATTTCCGAAAGGAAATGTTCTATATATAGTACTGGGATTTATATATCTATCTTAATTTCGAATCCCTATACCAGTGATTTTGGGTTGTCGTAACGATGTTTTACGTAACATTCGTTTTGGCTCAAATGAATGTGTTTAAGAGAACGCCTTCCTTAAAGAATAAAATATATACTTAAATTGTGATTTAAGTATATCGAATATTTTTCAAATGTTGAAAACGAATGGATTTGTGAATTACTTATTATTAATAAGTATGGGAAATGCTTCTTCCAATATGAGGTGAAATGTTGAAACTATATCTTTTAAAGATAAATTGAAAATGAATATTTGAAATCGATCTGAAAATCGTATATTCATAGATATTTTGGAAATGTAAATTCACTATGGAATTTATAAAAGAAAGGAAAATTTGTTTAAAAATAAACGTTGATTTATTTTTGAAGTATGGAAATAAAAAATCTCGTATAGATATTTTTGGAAAATAAATAATTTGGAAAATTATTTGGAATCTGGTGATGTTGTGCATGCCTATTGATAGTTAAATAACCAACTTTCAATATTTACCTTTAAATGGGTAATTGTTGTGATTTACTTGAAATTAAATGCTACACTTATTTTTGAATAAGCGCTCATTATTCGGGTTAGCTGGGAAAGGACCTTTGGGACGTATAACCCATTCCGAATATGTGATACGTCGTTATGGATTACATTTGAAGACCGGTGTTGATGACCAGATATTTTAGAAAACGAAAGGATTAGCGTCGAATGACTCTGCATCGGCTGATCTCCGATATAGAGGTTTTATCACCCTTAGTGACGGGAATTACGTACAAGATTAGTGAATATCCGGATTGCGAGGGCTTCTTTGGAAGTGCCTTCGGTTCCGTTCAATCCCGGAACGGACTTGTATGGATGTGTTCTGACGTTACAATTTGAGATGTAAAGCTGGTTTCTATCAAATATATTTCTGATGGTGGCCGAGAATTTATTCTCTTAGCTTAACACCATTCTCTGAGACGTACGAGCTCAGAGGTTATGTAGTTGATGGTTACTAGTGATACATTCCCAAATTGGTAATGTGACATACGAAGTGCTGTTGAGCATATGTGATCAAAGCACAGCTTTTGTATAAAGCGTGGCATTATGGACGAGACTTCGTCGGACCTCACACCCCGAAAATGGTCAAAACAGGAAGGATGCAGCAAGGTTATTAAGGGATAGCGCCCCTTTAGTGTATGTCATTCCTTCTGGATAGAGGTGGTATCATGGTATGGAGCCTAGATACTTAACCTATGTTGTTGCTACAAATTTATTACTTTGTGGTTGTTGGAATCGAAGATCCTCGGATGAAGGTCGGTTACGACCAGGGGATGGCATATTCGTGTCAGTAGTTACCCAGTTAGGGGTAACCCGGCCTTGTGTTGGCAGAGATCTAACCGTAATGTTAGGTTAGGTTCTCGGGTCGTCTTTCCAGAGGCGTACCCATGTGGCAATGGGAAGTTCCATGGCCTGACCATTTGTTGGAAATCCAAAGAAATAATACGATCTTGTACGGTTTTAGTTGTAGAACCTATTATTCACTTATGGTGGTGCCTCACTGTTTGGATGGTAGCTATAGTAGGCATAAGTGCGAAATGCCATTGCTGGCTAAGATTTATATTATACTTTCGAAATGTTTTCTGCACTATGCACTAGTAATAATATCAAATGTTTCTTTTTAATGCGTATCAAGCATCTTTGACTACCATATGGAGAAATCTCCTCCGATTCTGCGTTTGCATTGTGTGTGTGTGCGGGAGGCCTTATGGTAGTCTCATTTTCCAAAAAGCATTGCGAATCTATTTTAAAATATTCATGTTGTTTGTTTTAAAGATAAATAACTGTTTTAAGTTCTCACACCAGTCTCATGACTGACCTGGAGTTTATTTTTTTCTTCCTAAACTCTGGGTACCCACCAATTTCTACACGGGCAGTCTAAAGTCAGGTTATCAGGTCATTCTGGATTCGGGAGTTGCTGTAGAAATCTGGAGGTAAGCTGGATGGCGTAGTATATTACTAATATATATTGTATTTCCTTTCCGCTGTTTTTTGTTGTAAACTCTAATAATGTAATGTGATGTAATGTAATAACTGATATAGTTCTTTTGTTTAAATATTATTCATTTATTTATTATATGTTGTTCCGCTGTGATTGTGAGATTCTGTTATTATTTCTGTTGTTTTCTTTTCTTCTTTCTTTCTTCTTCTATCTTCTACCTCTTCTTTAACCCTAACGGTACGGTTTTCCGGCCTTCGATTGCTCGGCAGTTGATACAGTGGACGTATTGATGTCGACCATGGTGGATGAAAAATCTCATTCGTTACAATTTGGTATCAGAGCATATGGTTAAGCGACAACCATGGCTCTGTTGGGAGTTGCTCATTAGAGATAGAGTCAGTAGTACTCTAGAATGAGTGTGAGTGTAACAATAGATATGAGCGCATATTTGTTAGTGAATATAAATTGTTTTATATTGTGATGATTGGTTTGTTAAGTGGTATATGGATTCTGGTCAACATGAGTAATTAACGTTGTTGATAGGGATCTCTAAACACTTGTACAGAATAATTTGAAAAGATATTGTTTTAAAATAGGGTAAATGAAATAATTTTACCTTGATTATATTTTATATATAAAGGAATAATTTTTCAAAATTTTTTAAAGTGTATATATATGATTGTTTGGTTGTTGAAAATGTAGGAATATATACAAGTTAATAAAGGATGTTTGAATAATTTAAATAAGGAAACAATTGTAAAAGAATGAAATTATATAAGAGAATGAATTATAAAAGTGGAATTATAATTAATGTGATTTACAATTGTGAAATAATCTTGTATATAAGAAAATGATTTATAAACAAAGGAAAATTTTTGAGAGAATATTAAGCACTGAATTCACTACGGTTACTGGGAAATAATAAAGGTGATGACTGCAGCATCATCAGTATCATTTTCGAGTCTCTATGTGATGGATTTGCTACCATAGTAAATTGGGAATTGAAGTTTTGTTGTGATAAACAAATTTGGAATTAAAATCCAAGTTGAAATAAATTTGAGTTGTCATCAAAGACATGTGATTTGAAATTTAACTAAAGGAAAGTTAAATAAATTGATTTGGATTAGATAAGCTATTGAAATTGATGAATATAAGTGAAATAAGTTTTGAACTTATAATATGAGTTAATAAATTTAGCTTTGGTAAAAGTTAAATAGAATTTACTTTAGAATTGAAATCTGAATTGGATTTACAAGTGGAATTTTAAGTTAAGTTAAACAAATGATGTTTGAAATGGAATATAACTTAAGTAATGTCGAATGAAGCTGATTTTTGTATCGAAGTAAAATAGTAAAATGAAATGATGAATATGAACTTGGGTTATGAAATGAAATTCGATCTTATTTGTTAAATGAATTAGCAATTGAATTGATAAATGGATGGAATATTTATCAATCGAATGTAAAAGAATTGATATGGGATAATGAATGTAAGTGTAAATTCATTAGAAGCTAATGAAGTTAAGAAATTAAATAATTGAATGGAAGTCAATTTAATATCAACCAATTAGAGTTAAAAAGTGTTAAACCAAATAGAATGTAAATTTAATAATTTGGTTATGATGGTTATGATTTGGTTGTTATATGATTGTTAGTTGATTGTATATAACTCATTAATTATTAATAAAATTGAATTGATAAATGGAAAGCTATGTATTTGAATTTGAATTGAAAGTAAACTAACTTGAATATAAATTAGTGAATGTAAACTAATTGAATATGAATAAGTGAATGTTAGTAAAAACATCCAATGTTAATGAATCAAATGTGATTAAATGAAAAACCAATTCATTGAATAATAATGAGAAGTGAATGTATATTGATTTGATATGGATTTGTTGGATGATAGTTGTTTGTTGGTTGCATTTATTGCTTTTGTTGTATTTGCTATATTGGCATATGTAGTTGTTGTAGTGATATATGTTGTATATTGATATTACTTTCATATATGCATGTTTCTCATGGTTTGTTGAGTGTTTAGTAGGTGCGGATTGCGTTTGCTTCGCATTTGGAGCTCGCTTTCGCGCTATATTAGCTGTATATCCTCGCCAATAATATATAAGGTACATATCTCGGATTACATATCGTACTTTTACACTTTTTTCCTGCGGGATGCCTCATCACTTGATGAGATTTATATTTGTGATATATATACACTGTCAATTTTTTTCGGATCGAGTCGCGCAAAGGAGACTATGGCGAATTTTTTTGAAAATTTAAGGCGTTAGAATTTTTTTGAGAAAATTGAATTTTTTTGAAAACTATAACTTTGATTTTGGAGTTGAAAGTTAAACGATATTGGTTGTTTTGAAAAGATAACTAAGTATGATTTGAAAACTTAGTAAAGTTATTGTAAGAAGTTTAACTATGGATTTTTGAAAAGTTAATGGATTTCTCGACTTTTTCTTACTTGGTAATTTCGAAGACGAAATTCTTTTAAGGGGGGATGTTTGAAACGACCCAGAATTTCTGTCAATTAAAATTCGTATATTTAATTGATTTTGAGTATTAACAAGTAAAATTTATAAGTCGAATAATTTATTTTTCGAATATCTGGATTTAATTGGATAGTTAAATCCATAATTTAATAATCGAAATTCCAGAAATAATTAAAAATTGGGTTTAATATGATTAAAATTGATTTGTAAAATTTTAATAAATCATATTGGAGTTAGAATGATGTTATAGAACTTTTAAAATCGAATTAAAAGTCAAACTGCGAAAATTGAATATTTTAATATTTAATTGACGAGTTAAAATAGCCATTTTTCAAACAGTTCGGATTTCGACGAAACTAGTTTCATCGGATCCATAATGTCATACTATTGTAAGATTTCAAATTTCGTATCAATTGGATTTACGGTTTGTCCGGGGCAAGCCAAAACGCAGAGAAATTAGTTTAAATCGATTTAATTTAAATTTGATCGTTTATTTCCGTAACTCGCACATATGATCGAATAGCCTCCGAAATACATTCCATTGTGTCCGGAACACGGGGTAAACCCTAGAAACGCCAGCCGGCATGCTTCGTTTGGAGTTCGGAAAATTTCGGATGAATGGTAATTTGAAAAATTTCTATAAAAGGACCTAGGTTTTCACATTTGCATCAAAACCGAGCTAGGGTTTGAGGAGCCGCCGCTTCTATTATTTTCAATGGCTAAAACGTTTCAACCTTCTTCCCTCAATCTCTTCTAATCCGTTCACCTTCATCAAAAGTTGTCAACTACAATATTGTTAAGCTCGTCGAGAGCTACGTATCCAACGGTGATGATCAAAATCAATGCAACGGATTGATAGAAAATTCATTCGAACGAGGGGCGTTTGGGCTCGAATCCCAAAGCAAAGACAGGGCCGAGCTTCATGAAACGGCGGCTGATGGTGGAGGCTAGCACGAGCTTTCGAATGGTGTAATCTAATCGTGGCCTTGGTGTTTGTGATGGGCTCGGCTATTAGGGTTTGATGGAGGCTCCTATGGGTTCGGTTTCGTTCATTCTACTGGGAGCAAGAACGTGAGGGGGAGAAGAGAAAGGGCATGGCCCTGATGCAATCTAACAAAATCTAACGGTCCAGATGCTGAGAGGTTTAAAAATTGAAAAAAATGTGAATTAATTATATTTAAAATTTGTGTAAATTTAAAATTTTATATCTTTTTCATACGAGATCGAAAAATGACAAAACTAATTGCGTTGGGTTCATTTTGTCGAGCACTACGCGATGGAATTGGATTGGAGTCGTTTGGAGCTAGTGATAATTTCGGGTAAAATTAAATGCTTGTTTAATTTTATTTGAAACAAAAGGCTGAAACCGTTATTGAAACCAAGGTGAGAACTTCTCACTCAATCGAAATAGTTTCAATTTAAATAGTTAGATTTAAAATTGCTTAATTGTGTGATTAGATGATAAATTATTATCTGTTGTTTTAAATAGACCCTATACGCCGTATATTAAGCGGATGTTATTTATTAAAAACATATACCGCGATAATTCCATCTTTATTGGAATTGGTATTATATATGTACTTGGAGTTGATTTCCCGCATTATATAACGGATGAGACCCTACTGCGTCGTATAATAGCGGATAATATTTTATGAACCCATATACCGCGATATTCCGTTTGGAAACGGAATTGGTATTGTGTTAATGTCTGTGGATGTAGGGAAATAGGTTGGAGGGATCTAACTGGATCCCTCATCAGTATTTATTTGATTACAGATATTGTGATATTTGTTGATTATCATATGATGATATATGATGTTGGATGCCGTGATTGATTATTTGGTGTTGTTGCATCATTGGGCCTATTTAGGAGTTTTAAAAATGTTAAAGTAAAGATTTTTATATTTAAAAGGATTTTTAAAGTTATTTTTGAAAATATACATTTTATTAAAATTTTGGAATTGATTCATTTTAAATAAATAAATGTTATAATTTTAATGTTATAAAAATTATGATTTTTGAGAAATATAGTTGAAAATTGATTTTTGAAGATATGGAGTTAATGATTTTATAAAACGGTTTAAATATAGATTTTTGAAATTTATTATAAAAGCTTTATATGTATATATAATTTATAAAATTGGATTTTTATAAATCGAAGGATGGAATTATAAAGGAGTTTTAAAGACGTTTTAAGATGATGTTATAAATGGATTTTATAAAAGAATAGAATCTACGATTTGTGAACTTATAAAATGAAGAAATCTGTAAATAGAGAATTATAAGTAATTTGCTTATACTTGGAATTTTGGCATTTAAATGGGATATAAAAAGAATTTGTTAATAAAGTGATTTTATAAGTTGAAGTCCTTAAAATATAAATGGGAATTTATAAACATTGTTTTATAAATCCGAAATCAATTGAATTTGATAAAATTAAACATAGAAGTTTATTAAAGGAGATATATTCATGATTTTGGACAACGAATTATCTTTTAAGTTAAAATGTTGTAATAATAAGAGTTTATGTGGGAATTATATCCACGATTTTGGATAGTGGATAATCTTTTAATAAATGTGTAGAAACACTGAATTGGGTAAATAAAGTATATTCAAAATTTTGGATAGTGAATATATTATTAAATAAGTATGGATATGTTTTGGGAAAGTGATGTTATAAAATGAAGTTAATTGTTTTAAAGATGTATTGAAATGTGTTAAGCATCGAAACCATAGATTTCAACATTCATTGTTGAAATAGACGTTTTCGAGAAATAAGAAAATGGTGGACTATAACACTGTTGTTATAGTAAATGATTTCCGAAAGGAAATGTTTTATATAGTATTGGGATTTATATATCTATCTTAATTTCGAATCCCTATGTAACGACCCACTATTTTGTACCATTCAAATTCGACAATAAATAAAAAAATGTCAAGCTTGAATAGTTCAAAACAATAGATTGTAAATAAAATTAGGAGCAAATGAAATCAAATCACAGAATCACAGACACAGATATCAGAAAACTCGCAGCGGAAAACTTAGTGGTTCATGAAGCCACTACAAATAGTCTCAACAAATAAAAATTACATAGTCTTTAATCCCAAACATAGTTTAAATCATCAAATAGAAAATCCAAATAATCCCAAAGTCTTGATTACATAAATAAGATAATGGACTGAAAGTTTGCCGGCAGCTTGAAAGATTCTACAGAAGTCCTAGCTCAGGAATGAAAGCTGAACTGCAACTCAGGCTGACCCGATCGTAAAATAAAACATAAACACTCGAGTCAGGACATACATACTTATATAGTGTAAGCTAATTCAAGTGTACTGTAATATAGAGCAAGTAACTTAAAGGATGTTTGGGACCGCCCATCCTCTAAGGATCCGTTAAACTATTTATTATATAGTAATATTTTCGCTATTATAATAGTGTCTATATTAAAATAAACATACTTTTAAATAGCGTTAAGGAGTGACCCAATATTCCCCTTAACACGTAATAGTCCCAGTAGTCCATCCAATATCATAGTCCCTCCTGATCGGGAAGCCACCATAGGATACCACACGGGCTACGGGAGAAAACCAAACTCGTACAAGGCTCGCTATGGTAGGTGACACGACACAACTAGGCAATGGAAGGGTAGATATACCAATTACGCTTCCAGACCGGTGGAAACGCGTAGCGCGCAGCTACCGCCCACCTCGAACAACACTACCAAATCAAAGGTGCGCACCAAAACAATCACAAAAGTAATAGAATGACATACGAAGAAGTGCGTCCGATCAGAGGTGCTACCTCATTAATCCGTCGATCGCTCCTGTTTTAGCCACCTTATGCCAACTCATGGGAGTCGGGTCCACGTATTTACCTCAAAGGAAACATCACCACCATCCTACTTCATTCTGGAATCTCCACCGCGTACATAGTTTTCAAAGTGGTTTTCGGTATCAACAGAGAGTATGCCAGATATCCGATCTCGGTCTCTTTAACAACCAAAAGTTATTATAACCCGTGGTTACAACTTTTAAAAATGGTATTTATACTTTACAGATCAAAATAAATTTCAAATACCTTCCAATATCATAATATCCTTTTAAACATCATTTATTTAAACATCAGTCATTCT
This sequence comes from Allium cepa, assembly GCA_030765085.1. Taxonomy (NCBI): domain Eukaryota; kingdom Viridiplantae; phylum Streptophyta; class Magnoliopsida; order Asparagales; family Amaryllidaceae; genus Allium; species Allium cepa. Next base: position 677,256,005 of record CM060932.1, on the reverse strand, counting down.
ATTAATATAAAATACCATTTACATCTATTTAACTTATTTAGGAATTAATTGCCTTTCAACTCACATTTAAAAGTTAAATTCTTCCATTTAAAACCATTTAAAGTCAATTCCTTATTCTTATTTATTCATATTGAATTCCAAAATTTAAGCCTTTTTCCCAAATATTTTTCCATTGAATTTTATTAAAACAATCAAAAATTCAGTTTCCATAGCACTTATAAAATGCTACCTAAAGTTATAGGTTAAAACAATCCATTTACAAAAGACAGCATTTAAGTGCTGTATTAACTTAACAATTAAGTTTTAAATTCCCAAATATAACTTATTATCAATTAATTTGCTTAACTAAAATCTCACTTTTAACAAAAATTCAGAATTTCCCAAAATACGTTATATTCCAAAATTTTCTTAACCATTCATTTATTTAACAGTTTGACTCATTCAAAAATCATTATAAATTCTATAAAAATCCTTTAAATACGTTTAAACCAGAATATTATAAACTTCCATTTAAAAATATTTTAAAACATTTCAGAAAAGTACTATATAAACCACGGGTCTGTATATAGTTTTCTAACCTAGGTCAAATGATACGGATATATATCATTTCAATCAGCAATTTAAAAAAAACCCGGGTTCTATCATTTCAAACCCGCAATCCCAAGTTAACTAATAAATAATTAAACAATTAAATAAATAAGTGAATAAATAATTATCGTTCAGGCCTATCATTTCAGCCTATAACGATCTCAAATTTACAGGGAACTTGCAGTGTGATTAACAGTAAATAAGCATTAAATAGTATAACTGCAATAATATAAATTAAATAAACAGCTGATGATGTGTCAATTAATAATGGGGTTTAACATCATACGCTTATATCACAGGCAAATAAAATTTAATAAATTACAATTACACTTGTGATAAATTCACAGATATATAGGTATGTTTGTCTGGTGAGAAATACTCACCTGAATGCTCCAGCAATTTGATCGTTACCCGCTGTACATTCCTTTTTCGGTGTTTTATGGAAGTGGATGTGGACTAGTATAGAAGTGGTGTAGGTCGATGGCATAGTGTGATGTGCACTTCTAGTTTAAGGCAGTGGTTCGGTTTGGGCGGAGAGGGAAGCTTGCCCCTAGGTTCATAGGGCCATTCCGTATTTTGGAAAGGGTTGGATCTCTTGCTTATCGACTGGATTTGCCCGAGAAATTTGCTGGAATACACAATGTGTTCCATGTATCCCACCTTCGTCGCTGTCTCCACGATCCATCTCTTATTATCCAGCCTACTACTCTCGATAGTTTGGACATCGAGCCTGACTTAACTATTGAAAGGAAGCCGCTTCGTATCATTGATCGAGGTACGAAACAGCTAAGAAGAAAATCTGTCTGATTGGTCAAAGTGCAATGGAGCACTGATGAACGGGATTGCACATGGGAGACGGAGGAGAGCATTCATGCTTCGAATCCGAAATTATTCGTTTAAGGTACTTTGCTTTACTATCTTATCTTCCTTTGTTTTCCTTTTTTTTCCGTTCCTTTTCGAGGACGAAAAGTTCTGAGTGGGGGAGAGTGTAACAGCCCAAGATTTTAACTAGCACTTATTTCTTTTATATATAAAACCTTGGAATTTATTTGTGTATATATATATATATATTGGATTTATCATTTCCTAAAAGTACTAAATATAAAATTGAAAGTTTTGAAATTGTTAACTTTGTTAAAAGACAACTCCATTTGGAATTTTAATAAAAATGAATTTTGTATATTTAAAATATGAAGAATGTAAACGAATTTAATTTTAAGTTAAGTAATAACTTTGAGAAGTCAGTGTATTTATAGGCCGTGAAATTCTGCATTTAAAAAGGGCCCAAATTGTAATGGTAAATAACGTATATAATAGTAAAACGTATTAATAAAAAATCAACGCATTCAATTTGCTTTAAATTTGGTATAAATCTTTGTCTAATAAAAACTTTACCGTTTCTTTTTAAATCAATGCTGATTATAAAAATTTCAAATCCACGTACAACTTCATTTGGTTAATAGCTATATAATCAGTGATTTCCATTTACCGTTCAAAGAAAAATGATTTCTTACCGTTTCCTTACAAATATAAATCACTCAGCCTATTAAAGATTCATGCAAGCCTTATCCATATATACCAAAAACGTTCTAAAATCTCAAAAAAAATCTTACTTGCCTTTAGGAACAAATTACTTAAACTCAAAGAATTAAACCATGCAATTACCTGTTCATTTCGAAAATAGTACCTACCTATTTTGTCCCCAAATTTTTTGCAACCTTCATCTGGTTTTATTATTTCTTAACCGGTTAACCTCCTTGATTTATGCAACCTATCTGCTTAAATACCGAAACATGTTCAAAGAAAATTGATTGCGTGCCTACCTGTTACCCTTAATTAACGATTTTCTCTTTATAACGTTCGAATAACAAATCAAAATTGCTTGTCATCTCTATAGTTCAATCAACAAATCTAATGCATGCCGTTTTTATTTTCCCCTCAGTTAGTAACGCAAGATTTATTTTCTGCTAAATTTTATAACGTATAAAATATTTTTCCATATTCCCTTCATTGAAAGAAAAGCCTTGCTGTTTCTTAAACCAAATGAATCAATCAATGCGAATAGATTTCTTGCCAAAAAAAAATTATCAGTAGCCTATAATTTCGCCACCAAGTGGATTTACTTTTATTTCATTCCTCACGAAAATCACGCACCCCTGCCTTTATAAATTCATTCACAACCTCTTTTTCATAACATCTTATCCTCATTCGTATTCGAGCAAGCTTCAGGTATGGGTTCAAACCTTTTCTTCTCCTTGTATTCTCTGTTTTCCCTTCATTTTTGATTTGTTTTCATATCACCTACTCGACTGCTGACCACCTTCACAACCTCTTTCCATGCCAAGTATTGTTTTGACCGACCATTTGACAAACCAGGGGGATGCGTGCTTAGAAAGGGCCGTGCCCTTTTGTAGTAGCAAGAACGTGTAGTTTAGGTAGTGCAGTTGTTGGGAGCCCGAGCCCTGATGATCAAGTTTCACGTGTGACTAGCCGATAGCAGTTTGTGTTCCCTTTATCACACTTTCCTGGTATGCATGCATGAAGATTTCAAAGCATGTATTGATATGACCGAGCCTGAAGCTTTGATGCCTCTCTAGTCACACGTGTTGCGTAAATGAAGATTTAAAAGGGGAGATTGATATATAGTAGAGCAGAGTAGAAGAAAAGGAAAAAAAAATTAAGGAGGAAGAAGTACTTGCAGCCGAGCCTTGTTTTGCCTGACCATTTGATGGAGAGAAAAGAAATAAGGATGTACAGGAGTTCGTGCACCTCCTGTGCATGGAAAGCTAGTATGGGCCGTGACTGGATAGCTGAGGAGGAGAGAATGAAAGTTCATATGAGAAAAGGAGTTTGTGGAAGATGGAGCAGGTGATGTAACAGTTGGTATCAGAGCCAGGTTTAACCATAGCCTAAGGAGCAAAAACTCATTAGAGATAGGGTAGCAATACCCTAGGATGAGTGAAGTCAAATCTAAGAACTCCTTCCTTGTGAGAGATCGTATTTTAAAGTATAAAACGATTTTCAAAAGGATTTTTCAAAGGTGTATTTGATATAAAAACTTTCCTGTTTTAAAATAAAAATTTCCAATTACTTATTTTTCTTTCTCCATCGTACATAATTAGGGCCTTAGTTAAATGCCTGTTCCAGTTAAACTTTATCTTATCTTAAATATCTTGACACCTATATTTTCCTCTGTCCTTAATTTCATTCTTGGTTTCTCAGGATGAATCGAGGAAATATCAGAGGTAGGGGACGAGCTGATGCCCCAGCTCCTCCACCCGCTGCCCCTGTTAGATTTACCAAGCTTTGCAAAGATTATACTGAGCTTGGTGGCACTAAGTTCACGGGTTCTGAAACCATAATTGAAGCTCAACAGTGGTTGAGAGACTTGGAGAGAATCTTCTCCTGTCTCGAAATCACAAATGCCCAGCAGAGGCAATTGGCGGCCTGGCAGATGAAAGGAGCCGCTTTAAATTGGTGGCTGTGGGTTACTGCTCACACTAATGAGGCTGACATCACCTGGGAGAAATTTAGGAAATCCTTTCTTGTCAAATGGATGCCCGAAGCTTGAAAGTCCCAATTATTTCGAGACTTTATGGATTTAAAGCAGGGCGATATGTCCTTCACGGAATACGAGAGAAAATTTAATGAGCTCTCGCAGTATGGCGTGAATTTGATAGACACCCCGCTTAAGAAGAACGAGAAATTTATCGTTGGTGCTCGCCCCGAGTTCTATGATCGACTTATTACCCACGTGCATGGGACGTTCACCGCTTTGATGGATATGGCTCTCCGGTATGAGAACCCTACCTCTAGAGCCACTCCAGCTGCCCAATCTGCACCGTCTCAGTCTTCTGGAAATTCCAAGAAAAGGAAGTCCAACTTCTACCGTCATAAGAGGAATAGGACTCCGGGGCTTGGATCATCGTCTTCGTCATGCCAGAGGCAGCTTGTGGATCTATCTACCATTACTTGCTACCGATGCGACCAAAAGGGACACTACGCGAATAGCTGTCCTACCTTGGGTGTTGCGATTCCACCTCCCGCTCAGTCGGCTAGGCGAGACCTTTGCCACATTTGCCTTCAGCCGGGACATTTCAAGAGAGACTGCCCTACTCAAAAGAAGGGCAAGGCATCAGGGATTTTCGCTGTTACTTCTGCGTCCTCTCCAACTCCACCGTCAGCACATGCACCTGCTCCCACTCCTAGCGATTCCCAAGGTACACTTCAAGGTTATTTTACTTTTTTTAAATCACCTATTCGCGTTTTATTCGATACCGGAGCTTCCTATAGTTTCATCTCGTCGGATCTCTGTAATAAATTTGAGCATCTCCTTTCTCCTGAATTTTCTTCTGTACCTTTATGTGTTTCAAACCCCATTGGTGGCCCTGCGAACCTTAGTAAAGTTTGTAGGGATGTGAAACTCTTCCTTGGGAATTATCGATTAACTGGTGACTTTTATGTTCTGGGTTTTGACGCTTTTGATCTACTACTCGGAGGCGACTGGTTGGATAGGCATGATGCCCATATTTCCTGTAGTGCCCGAACTGCCTCGCTTGTAGGTGATAAGGGCGATCCTTTAGTGATTCAGTGTAACTTACCCTAGGAGTTCACTGGTAGCTTCATTTACTCTCTCGATACCTTTGCTGATGATATCCATTCGACCCCTGTAGTCAAACTTTTTCCCGACGTGTTCGGTGAAGTTGTTTCTCTACCTTCGAAGAGGGAAATTGATTTCCGGATCGATCTCATTCCTGGAGCATGACCTGTAGTTCTTCCACCCAGAAGAATGCCACCACGGGAGAAGATCGAATTAAGGAAGCAGATTCATGACCTGGCCTCTAAAGGTCTGATCAGACCTAGCTTCTCAGAATGGGGAGCAGCCATAGTTTTTGTCACAAAATCTGATGGTTCCCTCCGGATGTGTGTTGATTATAGGGAGCTGAACAAGCTTACTATGAAAAGCAGATATCCTATGCCCCGTATCAATGATATGTTCGATCAACTTTATGGAGCGTCTGTTTTCTCTCAGCTTGATTTAGCCACAGGTTTCCACCAGCTTAGGGTTGCCGAGGAGAGCATTCCCAAAACTGCTTTCCGTACCGAGAATAGTTTCTTTGAATGGCTAGTTATGCCTTTTGGGCTAACTAACGCTCCTGCCTTCTTCGTCGACTTGATGAATCGTGTCTTCCGAGATGTGCTCAACAAATTTGTTCTAGTCTTTATTGATGACATCCTTGTCTTCTCCAAGTCCGAGGAAGAACATAAAGTCCATTTGAGATATGTTTTAGAGACTCTTCGAAACCATCAATTAAAGGCTAAATTCTCTAAATGTCATTTCTGGGAAGAGGAAGTCCGATTCCTCGGACATATTGTCTCTATTGAAGGAGTTTCTGTTGATCCAGTCAAGATCGCTGTGATCAAAGATTGGGAAGAACCTAAGACTCCTACTGATATTCGCAGTTTTCTGGGGCTTGCCGGTTACTATCGGAAGTTCATTGAGAACTTTGCTCGGATTTCTGCACCTCTGACTTCTCTGACTCGAAAGAATGCTAAGTTTATATGGAGCAATAAGTGTAAAGCTGCATTCCAAGAGCTAAAGGATAAGCTCACCTCCGCACTAGTGCTTACTGTACCGAATGGAAGTGAGAGATTAACGGTATTTACCGACGCTTGTCGAGAGGGCTTGGGTGCAGTATTAATGCAAGATGGGAAGGTAATTGCCTATGCTAGTTCTCAGTTGAAGACCCATGAGGCAAATTATGCTGCTCATGATTTAGAATTGCTAGCTGTTGTTTTTGCCTTGAAGCTTTGGAGACATCATCTCTTGGGTGCTAAGTTTGACCTCTTCACCGATGATCAGTCTTTGAAATATATCTTCACCCAGAAAGATTTAAATCAGAGACAAGTTCGGTGGCTCGAGTTTCTTGCTTCTTATGATCTCGACATAAACTATACCCCTGGGAAGGCAAATGTAGTGGCAGATGTGTTGAGTAGGAAGAAGTCTCTGTTGTGTCAACTTATTGTTTCTTCTCCTCTTTTGGACCGTATCATGGCTAAGCAGGATGAAGATGTGATGCTTAGAGACATGAAGGAGAATGTCCGAAGCAGAGGTAGTAATAGTTCTGATGGTAGTGGAGCTCAGATTGATGGTAGGTGGATTTTAAGGATTAATAATCGAATTTGTGTCCCCAATGTTGAAGGGTTAAGGCAGGAATTACTTCGGGAACATCATTAGTCACGACTTTCCATTCATCCGGGTGTGGCAAAGATGTATCATGATTTGAAGAAACTGTATTGGTGGAGGGGTATGAAGCGCGATGTCTCTATCTTTGTGAGTAGGTGTGCGACTTGTCAGCAAGTCAAGGCGGATCATCAGAAGACACCGGGTTTGTTGCAGCCTTTGGAAATTCCAGATTGGAAGTGGGAGCAAGTTTCTATGGATTTCATCGATGGTTTACCAAGATCTAGGAGGGTAAATGAGAGCATCTGGGTTATTGTGGATAGAATGACTAAATCCGCTCATTTTATTCCAGTCAGGCCTACCCGTACGGCTTCGAGTTTATCTGAGATTTATATGAGGGAGATCGTTCGCCTCCATGGCGTTCCCCTTAGCATTGTTTGCGATCGAGACCCTATTTTCACTATTCAGTTTTGGAAAGCGTTCCAAGAATCCTTGGGTACTCGTTTGAATCTGAGCACTGCTTACCACCCACAAATTGACAGTCAAACTGAAAGGGTAAATCAGATTCTAGAAGATCTTCTCCGTGCTTGTATCTTGGATTATGGAGGATCTTGGGAAGATCATCTCCATCTTGTGGAATTCACCTATAACAATAGTTATCAGGCTAGTCTTAAGATGTCCCCATTCGCTGCTCTGTACGGGAGACCGTGTAGATCTCCGTCTTGCTGGATTGAATCCGGTAATCGCTTAGTTCTTGGGCCCGAAATGATTTTGGAAGCTTCGGAAAAGGTTGAGGAGATTAAGAGAAGGTTAAAGATTGCTCAGGATAGGCAGAAGAAGTATGCGGATCGTCGTAGAAGAAGCTTGGAGTTTGCTGTTGGTGATTTGGTTTTTCTTAAGGTTTCCCCTTTAAGAAACGTGATTCTGTGATTTGATTTCATTTGCTCCTACTTTTATTTACAATCTATTGTTTCAAACTATTCAAGCTTGACCTTTTTTTATTTATTGTCGAATTTGAATGGTACAAAATAGTGGGTCGTTACACCCTATACTAGTGATTTTGGGTTGTCGTAATGATGTTTTACGTAACATTCGTTTTGGCTCAAATGAATGTGTTTAAGATAACGCCTTCCTTAAAGAATAAAATGTATACTTAAATTGTGATTTAAGTATATCGAATATTTTCCAAATGTTGAAAATGAATAGATTTGTGAATTACTTATTATTAATAAGTATGGGAAATGCTTTTTCCAATATGAAGTGAAATGTTGAAACTATATCTTTTAAAGATAATTGAGAATGAATATTTGAAATCGATCTGAAAATCGTATAATCATAGATATTTTGGAAATGTAAATTCACTATGGAATTTATAAAAGAAAGGGAAATTTGTTTAAAAATAAACGTTGATTTATTTTTGAAGTATGGAAATAATATATCTCGTATAGATATTTTTGGAAAATAAATAATTTGGGAAATTATTTGGAATCTGGTGATGTTGTGCATGCCTATTGATAGTTAAATAACCGACTATCAATATTTACCTTTAAATGAGTAATTGTTGTGATTTACTTGAAATTGAATGCTACACTTATTTTTGAATAAGCGCTCATTATTCGGGTCAGCCGGGAAAGGACCTTTGGGTCGTACAACCCATTCCGAATATGTGATACGTCGTTATGGATTGCATTTGAAGACCGGTGTTGATGACCGGATATTTTTGAAAACGAAAGGATTACCGTCGAATGACTCTGCATCAGCTGATCTCTGATATAGAGGTTATATCACCCTTAGTGATGGGAAGTCCGAACGTGATTAGTGAATATCCGAATTGCAAGGGCTTCTTTGGAAGTGCCTTCAGTTCCGTTCGATCCCGGAACGGACTTGTATGGATGTGTGTCTGACGTTACAATTTGAGATGTAAAGCTGGTTTCTATCAAATATATTTCTGTTGCTGGCGGAGAATTTATTCTCTTAGCTTAACACCATTCTCTGAGACGTACGAGCTCAGAGGTTATGTAGTTGATGGTTGCCAGTGATACATTCCCAAATTGGTAATGTGACATACGAAGTGCTGTTGAGCATATGTGATCAAAGCATAGCTTTTGTATAAAGCGTGGCTTTGTGGATGAGACTTCGTCGGACCTCACACCCCGGAAATGGTCAAAACAGGAAGGATGCAGCAAGGTTATTAAGGGATAGCGCCCCTTTAGTGTATGTCATTCCTTCTGGATAGAGGTGGTATCATGGTATGGAGCCCAGATAGTTAACCTATGTTGTTGCTGCAAATTTATTACTTTGTGGTTGTTTGAATCGAGGATCCTCGGATGAAGGTCGGTTACGACCGGGGGATGGCATATTCGTGTCAGTAGTTACCCAGTTAGGGGTAACCCGGCCTTGTGTTGGCAGAGATCTAGGTTAGGTTCTCGGGTCGTCTTTCCAGAGGCGTACCCATGTGGCAATGGAAAGTTCCTTGGCCTGACCATTTGTTGAAAATCCAAAGAAACAATACGATCTTGTACGGTTTTAGTTGTAGAACCTATCATTCACTTATGGTGGCGCCCCACTGTTTGGATGGTAGCTATAGTAGGCATAAGTGCGAAATGTCTATGCTGGCTAAGATTTATATTATACTTTCGAAATGTTTTCTGCACTATGCACTAGTAATAATAACAAATGTTTCTTTTTAATGCGTATAAAGCATCTTTGACTATCATAAGGAGAAACTCCTCCGATTCTGCATTTGCATTGTGTGTGTGTGCGGGAGGCCTTATAGTAGTCTCATTTTCCAAAAAGCATTGTGAATCTATTTTAAAATATTCCTGGTGTTTGTTTTAAAGATAAATAACTGTTTTAAGTTCCCACACCAGTCCCTTGACTGATCTGGAGTTTATTGTTTTCTTCCTAAACTCTGGGTGCCCACCAATTTCTACACGGGCAGTCTAAAGTCAGGTTATTAGGTCATTCTGGATTCGGGAGTTGCTGTAGAAATCTGGAGGCAAGATGGATGGCGTAGTATATTACTAATATATGTTGTATTTATTTTCCACTGTTTGTTATTGTAAACTCTGATAATGTAATGTAATGTAATGTAATAACAGATGTAGTTCTTTTGTTTAAAGATTATTCATTTATTTGTTATATGTTGTTCCGCTGCGATTATGAGATTCTGTTATTGTTTCTGTTGTTTTCTTTTCTTCTTTGTTTCTTCTTCTATCTTCTACCTCTTCTTTAACCCTAACGGTACGGTTTTCCGGCCTTCGATTGCTCGGCAGTTGATACAGTGGACGTATTGATGTCGACCATCATGGACGAAAAATCTTGTTCGTTACATTTGTGATTGATTAGTGCGCACCTTTGATTATGGGAGGGTTATACGAGGTGGTTTGGTAGCTATGGCTATCGAGCCCACTATGATTTTGTTTTGTGTTATACCTATGGAGTGCTTGCTAATAGCCCACCGATTTGGTGGAGTTTACAGTACTGTATAGACTACAGTGCTATAAAATGTGTTAATTGAGATATGGGTAATGCCTTAACGTTATTTTAATACTTCACTTTATGATAGACATTATCTGTTTGGCGTATTGCATTATATATGTAGATAGTTTAACGGATCCCTAAAGATGTAAATCCCAAGCATCCTTTGATTTATTATCGCATTTCACTTGTACATTTCACTTGAGTTGATTTACTTACATAATAAGGTTAATCCTACCTCGAGTGTTTTGTTTATCTTTATGCTCAGGTCAGCCTGAATAAAATAACACTCGAGGTTCATCTTTGGAGCTGGAGACTAGTTGGAGATCTTTCTATCTATTTGCTTAGCTATACCAATTCTTTGCTATTTCAGTTATTCCAGTTATTTCTATTTCAAGACTTTGTCATTTGCTTATGTATTAGTGAACTTCTATGTATTTAGGATTTCTATTGTATTTGCTTTAGACTTTATGTTGTAGTAGCTTCATGAACTACTATGTTTGTTTATTCCGTGGCTTATTATTGAAATATTCCATGTTTGTGATTCTGTGATTATTTCATATTTAACCCAAATTTATATAAAAATCTACTATTTTGAGCAATTCAAGTCCAACATGTGTGGATTATTGTCAATTTGAATGGTTCAAAATAGTGGGTAGTTACAGTTGGGATCAGAGCTTTGGTTTCGGCAAACCTTAGCTTTTGGGATAAAAGCTCATTAGAGATTGGGTAGTAATACACTAGAATGAATAGAATAAATTACAGAATCATCCTTCCTTTCGAGCCTATCTTCTTAGTTAGAATTCTCTTTGATTAGGATTCCGTTAAAATTTGAATCTCTATCTTTGTTCTAAAATCCATTCTTGAATCATCCTATCAGAGAGCGTATTTGTTAGTGTTGTAATATTTTTATTGTATTGTTTATTTTGTTAATTAGGATTATATTATATACATAAAAGTATTATTTTTAAAAATTTGTATCATTAATTTTGATTTGTAGTTTGTCTGAGGTGATAATGTTTGAGTATTATCATTTATTATCATTGTGGAAATTGTGATGACCCATATTTCATAAGGTTTAAATTGACAATAATCCACACATGCCTAGCTTAAACAATCGGAATATAGATAATCAATGGGGTTAATTAAGAAAAATAAGAATAGAAGAAGAAAACAAACATAGAATCTCACAGCGGGATGACAAAATATAAACAGTTCATGAAGCTATTTGTATTATACATTTGATTATAATCTATACAACATTTATCAGAGTTATATATACACCAGGGATAAATAATAATGCAGTAGAAAAACATAATGCAGAGAATAATAATAGTAACAATATACCAAATCATCATCTTCGTCCTCTAGAATAAACTTCAATGCGCTGAAAAACTCAGGCGGACCCGAGCTTAATGAAAAGACAAAACACACGAGTCAGGAATAAAATATTCTAATGTGAGTCAAATCGATATCGCATATAACATGAGTGCCGTAGTATCAGAGATGTTTACGAGTTTTACATCTCATATCCAGTGTATAACGTGCGTGCAATAACTCAAGATATGTTACAGGATTTTTCCATCTCTTGGATCCATCAAAATATTAATATGTAGTAGAATACGCTATATATATATAATGTCTAATCAGTAAAATAAATATCAAAATAGTGTTAAGGATTTACATCGATCCCCCATAATTGGTTATTAAGCATTGTCGTACAGTTTGCATATAAAACACTAGCAAACTGTTAGGGCATGGGGATGCGCCGTGATACAAAAATGCTAAACCAAAGTCGTAGTGGTCTCGTATAGGGATAAAAGTATAACAAGGCACATGAGATAATGCCCAAGGTAGGATACTACCAGTTAACCCTTTCCGGCTGGTGGTAACCCCTAAAGGCCCACCGCGTCCAACATTCCCAAAAACCAAGGGTGCGCACCAATCAATTACAGTATAAGTGATGGAAATACGAAGAAGTGTGTCCGCTAGAGGTAGCTAGCCTCATTGACTGGTACGGCTCCTGTTTTAATCATATCAATTTGGCACAAGTGTTAGGCCAATCCATCATCGTTCTTTTTCTTCAAATCCACCAAACGATGCCAAATCCAACCACTTTGTTCTAGATCATCACTCCACGTACATATTTGTTAAAGTGGTTCCAATATTGACAGAGAGTATGCAAATAGGAGGCCCTGATCTCTTTAATAATCAAAAGCCATTTTACACATCGGTTGGTTCTTTCCCATTTTGAAAACAGTTCGTACTTGATATCAAAATACCATATTTTCTTCAAAATAAAATCCATTTTGAAGTCATCATGTTCGCTTCGAAAACAATTTCATTTAAAAATATATTTTCCACTCGAAAACAATTCTATTTCAAAATCACTTTCCACTTCGAAATTGATCTCGTTACAAAATCATTTATTCATTTCAAAAACCCGTTTCAAATTTCAACTTAGGTTATAATTTCAATTTAACTAAAGTTGCATTTAAATGCATGATTTAAATACAACAATCTCTATCTTGAACAGTTTGAATTCTGAAATAGTTTTGAATAGTTAAAATAGTAAAAAATAGTTTAAAAGTATAAGTATTAAAATGGTATATATAGTAAAATAGTTTGGAAAATCAAAATAATTTGAATATTTAAAAGATAGATTTTAAATAGTTTATATTAAATAATTTTATTTGAAAATATTTTCAAAGTCAAACTGATTCAATTCCAAATCTTCCAATTCAAATCAATTTCCATTCCATTTCAATTTAAATCGATTCGATTGCGATTTCAATTTGAACTAACTTTGATTCCAATTTTAATCCAAATAAATTACAATTTCGATTCCAATTTAATTCAATTTTGATTTCAATTCCAATTAATTTCGATTTAGTTCCAATTTGAATTAATTTCAATTTAATTCTCAATTTGAAGCCACTTCGATTTGTATAAATTCGAGTTCGATTTCAGGATATCGATTTAAAATACTTAAATCAACTTTTCCTTCAATGTCAAATTTAAAATCCGAATATTTAAACACAGCTCAATTCCGAACTCAAGTTCACAAATAATTTGATTTTTATTTCTTTAAATCAAAATCATTTAAATAAATTTCAAATAATTTTTTTTTAAATTATTTAATTTCTACAATTTGGTGTCAGTATATAATTTTCTATCCTATGGCTAAGTGATCAGTTATTTCAATGTAATTTTAGGATGGATATATATCATTTCAATCCAAAATAAATGTCATAGGTATATATCATTTCAACCTATTTCTTGATTTATTCGAAATAATTTGATTTATAGTTTTTATATACTGTAAATAATATACCGGATGATAGTAGGATACATCAAAATAAATAAACATCTAAATCATCCAAAACATTAATCAATATCATCCATCAAAATCAACACCCAAATCAGCTAATATTTTACAACAATTTCATAGTTATCAATATTTGGTAATTTACTGACATTTAAATTCCACTTTTAAATTTAACCGTCAATTTCAATACCTGTAGTCAATTCATATGTCAATTTCACTTCCATATAACAGTCAATAAAATAAGAAACTTCACGATCCAATTTTAACGAACATAAAAATACTATAGTTCGCCGTGTGCATTAGAAACACCCATATTTTATTTTCTATTGTCACGAAGGCGTTCCAGTTTGGAACTAAACCGAAAAATGTTCGATTTTAGTCCAAATTTTCATGGTCTCTAAATCTGTCCAAACCAGTTTGATTGTAAAGCTCTCGTCATCACGACCGTAATGCAAAAATCTATGCCTCGATTCGACCTCGAATAAGAGAGTAATTTAATTTTTCAGATCATCGATTAAAATATAATTTAGTTAAAACACTAATTTGTTTTTATATTAAAACACATTCCCTTTAAACATTTTAGCCCGGCCCACTACCGCACCCCTTTTTCCCCAATGTCGGATGTGCATGAGAAACATCATAGAATCCAAATGGCTATGCACAATTATCACTGATACGAAGATTCATTCGTCGAAATCAATTTCTGACTTCGCCATCCATCTCCTCTCGACGAACCACACCTGTTGAAGCCCCCAAATCCAAGCTCGAACACCTCTAGAAAGTCGCGACTTCGCCCACCTCCCCTTCATTCGAATTGGAAATATTGCACACCAAGGCTTTGCGACCTACCAACTCCGATTCGAGCTGCAACTCGACTTCGATCACGAATACGACCTCTGCACTTCGAGTCGATGGCTCCAGACCTCAGAAATTCAAATCCTAGTTCGAATTGCAGGTCAAAATTTAGTCGAGCTCTCTTAATCTTGATCACAACCCACCAATGCTATACTAGATCGAAGTTTATACAAAACGAGATTATTGAAACTGGTTTCAATTTTTTTTCATTGAGTATAATTAGAGAAATAGATTTTTGAAGCTTCCATTTTTTTCCTTTTTCTTACTCTGTTATGTTTTAAAAATGAAGAGGGTAGAAGAGGTTCTCAAAACTTTAGTGGGTATGATTTTGAGGGCTTATTTCAAAATGGGGTGTGCTGGAATTGTAGGACAGACTGGTTGAAGGGACAACTTGGAGGCTGAGATTAGATCAACATATAAATATTAATTAAAATTTGAGAATGTCTAGCTAAAATGTTCGGATCCAGATCAAGGTGTGCTGCTAGGTGTTTAATGTTATGTAACGACCCGATATTTTCAACCATTCACATCCGCACATGTAAGACTCGAATTGTTCAAAATACCGCGTTGTAAATAAAATTTGGCAAATCTCGGAATATACAGTAAATGAATAATCACAGACACAGGATCAGAATACTCACAGCGGAATTTAAAAATATTTAGTGGTTCATGAAGCCACTAGAAATAGTCTCGATCAAATAAAAATTACATAGTCTTTAATCCAAATATAGTTTGAAATCTCCCCAGAAACTCTCAATATTAGATTTTTTTGATTTCAAAGCCTAAATAAGAACTGAACAAAACTTGACGGCAGCTTGAAAAAGGACGATCAGCAGAAGTCCAAGCTCCGGAGGTGAAGTCTGAACTGAAACTCAGGCTGACCCGAGCATGAAATAAAACATAAACACTCGAGTCAGGACATACATACTTATATAGTGTAGGCTAATTCAAGTGAACTATATTAAAGTACAAGTAGCTTAAAGGACGCTTGGGACCGCCCATCCTCTAAGGATCCGTTAAACTATTTACTATGTAGTAATACTTCGCTATTATAATAGTGTCTATTAGTAAAATAAACTTATTTTTAAATAGCGTTAAGGCTTTACATTTTCCACCTTAACACGTAATAGTCCCAGTAGTCCATCCAATATCATAGTCCCTCCTGATCGAGAAGCCACCAGAGGATACCACACGGGCTACGGGAGAAAACCAAACTCGTATAAGGCTCGCTATGGTAGGTGACACGACACAACTAGGCAATGCCAGGGTAGATATACCAATTACGCTTCCGGACCGACGGTAACGCGTTGCGCGTAGCTACCGCCCACCTCGAACAGCACTCCCAAATCAAAGGTGCGCACCAAACAATCACAGAAGTAATAGAATGGCATACGAAGAAGTGCGTCCGATCAGAGGTGCTACCTCATTAATCCGTCGATCGCTCCTGTTTTAGCCACCTTATGCCAATTCACGAGAGTCGGGTCCACGTATTTACCTCAAAGGAAACGTCTCCACCATCCTACTTCATTCTGGAATCTCCACCGCGTACACGGTTGTCAAAGTGGTTTCGGTATCGATAGAGAGTATGCCAGATATCCGATCCCGGTCTCGTTAACAACCAAACGTTATTGTAACCCGTGGTTACAACTTTTAAAAATGGTATTTTTACTTTAGAAATCAAAATAAATTTCAAATACATTTCAATATCATAATATCATTTCAAACATCATTTATTTAAACATCAATCATTTTATATAATATAAAATACCATTTAAATCTATTCAGTTTATTTAGGAATTAATTGCCTTTCAACTCACATTTAAAAGTTAAATTCTTCCATTTAAAACCATTTAAAGTCAATTCATTATTTTTATTAATTACATATTAAATTCCAAAAATATAAGCCTTTTTCCCAAAGATTTTTATATTTTATTAAAACAATCAAAAAATTCAGTTTCCGTAGCACTTATAAAATGCTACCTAAAGTTATAAGTTAAACAGTTCATTTACAAAAGACAGCATTTAAGTGCTGTAATAGATTTCTTTATTTCCAACTAAACTTTAGTTATCTTTATCAACTATAGCACTTACAAAGTGCTATAATAGCTTTTAGTTCAAATTAGCATTTAAGTTCATTTAAATTTAACTACAACATTCACAAATGCTGTAATATCCTTTATATTAAAAATTTCAAGGTTTAACTATAATTTCATAACTAAGTAAATTTTTATTTAAATCATATTTAACTTACAAATCATACATTTTCGCGTTATAAAGTCATAATTTCAATACTCATATTTTTATGAATTTATAAGTAAATTTTCATACAAAAAATCAAATTTTATTATGAATTTCTTATTTAAATCTAAGTATTAAATTCCCATTTCTTTAATTAAATTATTAACTTAACAATTAAGTTTTAAATTCCCAGAATATAACTTATTATCAATTATTTTACTTTACTAAAATCTCACTTTTAACAAAAATTTAGAATTTCCCAAAATAAGTTACATTTCAAAATTTTACTTAAACATTCATTTATTTAACATTTGACTCATTCAAAAATCATTATAAATTTTATAAAATTCATTTAAATACATTTTAAACCAGAATATTATAAATTTTCCATTTAAAAATTTTTTAAAACATTTTAGAAAAATATTATATAAACCACGGGTCTGTATATAGCTTTCTAGCCTAGGTCAAATGATACGGATATATATCATTTCAAATTCGCAATTACAAAGAAAACCCGGGTTCTATCATTGCAAACCCGCAATCCCAAGTTAAATAAATCACTAAATAAATAAATGAATGCATAAATAAGTAAGTATCGTTCAGGCCTATCATTTCAGCCTGTAATGATTTCTATTCTACAGGGAACTTGTAATGTGATTTGAAGTAAATAATAATAATAATAAATCTAACTACAATAATATAAAAATAGATAATACAGCTGATGATGGGTCAATTAAATAATGGGGTTTTAATATCATAAGTTTATATCACAGGCAGATACAATTAAATAAAATAAATTTACAATTACACTTGTTATTAATCTACAGATATATAGGTATGTTTGTCTGGTGAGAAATACTCACCTTAAAACTGTAGAAAATTAGATTCAAACGATTGTATCACTTGATAAAGAAACGTACAAACGGCACGATCAGATTTTCGTGGAGGCAACGTCTTGATTCAAATCTTGAACAAGATGAATGAAGAACTAAGTATTCGCATTTTACTATGATTATTGAAAACAAAATAAGAAAATTTTGACCCAAATTCTCGACCACTCCACCCACATCTTGGCCATGTTCTCACTGCTCAGCCCACCTTTTATTTGAGTTATATAAACGCACTCTATACTAAAACATTGGATAAATCGTTGAGACACTATTTCAAAAAGTGGTGGTCGGCCTATCCATTCTATTTTACTTATAAAAATTTACTTGCTCTTGCTGCTACAATAGGACACGTCCCTGACTATCAAAAAGCATGCACGCATGCACTTGTATCATGAATATTTAACAAAGTTTGTCAAATAAAAGGATCGGCTTGGAGGAGGAGTTGGCAACAGTAGTGATGGAGGGGGTAGGGTGCGGCCGAGCATGAAGTGTATGACAAAATATAACAAAACAAAAAGAAGAAGGAAGGAAAAATAAATAAACCATTACCCGATTCCCTGCTCACGAAAAAGAAAGAAGTATATGGAGGTGCAGACAATTTTGAGGTGAGGAAATGTGATATGAGGTTTGTATTTATAGGCAGAAGTACGCAAGGAAATGTAACGTGTGCAAATCAATGGGAACAAAAAGGCAAGCAAATATTTTTGCTTTGATATGGGATGTTGAATTATTGCTTTTATAAGGCAAGATTATCTAAATCAAATAGTTAATTTTTACGGTGGTATCTTGGACCAAATATCCAAAAGTAACGTACATTGATTTGATAAAGGAATGGCAAAAAAATCAAAAATATGAACGGTAAGGAAATCATAAATCTCGAAAGTGCTGTATAAATTAAATCTTGCGTTGATAATGATGAAAGGAAAGGCAAGGAGAAAAGTTGATATGTGAACCGGTTATGGATTTACAAGATTTTATACTTATTAAAATAAATGGAAGGTGAAATATCTTTAAACGCATAGACAAGGCACGGTTGAATTTCCTCTTTTAAAAGTGCATGGCAATTTATTTAGGAACAAAGGCAAAAATTATAATTCGTTTAGAACGTGTTATAGATAGGAAGCTTGCATTTATCAGGGGAAAACGACATGTAAATTTTCAAATTTTAGACGTAAAAGGAAGAAAATGATTTCCCTGCATTGCATTAATTAACGGTTGCGCGATTTGCCATTTAAATAGGTTGAGCGAATTAAGAAAAGTAACTGCAAGTAATAATATTTGCCTTTGAAATGGAGATGGAGTTTGGAAAAATTTGTGAACGTTACTCTAATAAAGATTTTATACCAACTTAAGACCAATGAAAGCTATGAAAAGTGTAACTTTTGGCTAAAGCAATTCTTTAACTGGTTTTTTTTATTCATATTGTGGTATGAATTTTTAAATGCACAAAACCGACGCAATAAAATACCCCCAAATTAATACAAAAGTAACGTTTTTTAATTAATACGTTTTCCTATTTTATATGTTATTTATTCCATTAAATATCGTACCCTTATAAATGCGTAATTTTAACAGTTTATTAATACACTGAATTCTTAAAAGTTACTCCTTAACATGTTTACATTATTCTGATTTATTTACCATTTCCAATGAAATTTACTATTCAAAAAATATTACACATTTTTAAAAAAAAGTAGAAAATCCATTTGTTTATTTAAAATTCAATTAGAGTTATCCTTAACAAAGTTAAAAATTTCATAAACTTTCATTTTTATTATAGAATTTTGGGAAATGATTTACTCAAATTAAAAATTTATATTATAATAAATTCCAAGGTTTTATAAATAAAAGAATAAAGTGCTTGTAATATTTTTCTCTCTCTTAGGAAATGAGAAAATAAAGAAGATGAGAAAAAGAGAAACTTGTACGTGAATTGCAGGGCAAAATATACGGCTAAACTAAAGGAATGAATGGCTAGAAAGGAACAAATGTTAGGAAAACAAAAAGGCAAGAATTAAGGCAACCTTTCATTTCTTTCCCTAAGAACAGGTAATTAATCTAGAGCTTAATTATGTATATGGAGAGAGAAACCTTTCATTCTTTCTCTAATCAAATTGATTGATTAATTAAATGTCATTAACAAGCTATTTATTCATGGCATGGAATGTAACTATGTCCAAATGTATTCTACAGTAAATTATGTAAGTGCAATATTAGATTGTGTACAAAGA
The DNA here is from genome assembly GCA_030765085.1 of Allium cepa. Lineage (NCBI taxonomy): Eukaryota > Viridiplantae > Streptophyta > Magnoliopsida > Asparagales > Amaryllidaceae > Allium > Allium cepa. The sequence goes on along the minus strand of CM060932.1, from coordinate 677,236,211 downwards.
TGATGTTTCCTTCATATATATCTTTATTGGTCATAGTATTATTAAGTTGTAAGATTAAAATTAAAGACAACAATTTTGAACCTAATCTCCAGATTAAAAGGGTTTAAGATTAAAAAAGTTATGACTTTGCATACAAGTCCATCTTATAAATCTTAAGTCAAATTAACGCACACACATATGTATTTACAAATCATTGTAAACGATGTCTTAAACTTAATACAACATCTTTATGTTAAAATTTATAACTTAGTAAATTCTTTAATATTAAGCAATAAATTAAGGTCTAACGTTAATTTAGAAGGAATCATGATATTTTGAAATAAATTCAAGTTATTTTTTATAAAGAAGCCCCCCCCTTTTTAACTTTAAACAAAAGTATGCAAAAACAAAAAGATTGGATTTAAATAATGAACATATGCAAACATTAATAAACTACATATGTTTTCTATTTGAATCAATAATAGAAATATTACATTAATTAAGGCTTAAATTTAAATTACAATAAGTTTTTTTCCTCTTTTTTTTTACCAAAACTTATTAACTTAAAATTATAATTATTGAAAATTTTACTTTTAAAAAAAACAACGTTTTCAAGTAAAACTTAATTAAAATATTTACAAAATTATGGGTTGTTACATGTTATACCCTATTCCGAACGTAATGAAACAAGTTTCGTGTCCTAATTCGATTGTATGGAAAAAATAGCTTTTGGACCCTATTATTATATTGAATTTTCGATACTAATTTCAGCGCATTTCTATCCTATACAACCAAATAGTAACTCTAAACAATATTAAATTTGAAATCCGATAATAATACACTTTTACGGCTGATGGAACTAGTTTCGTTGAAATCCAAGACTGTGCCCCGTAAGTCTATTTTTATATGTCAATTTAAACAAGTTAATTTTAAAATCGAGTAAACCACTTATAAATCTAATTTAAATTTTTTATTTCTTATATTTAGAAATTAAATAAGCTTTGAAATTATTTTTATCTAGCTTAAAACTCAAAATTCCATATTTAAACCAATTTTCAATTATTAAATTTTACAATTGAATTTTCCCACAAATCATTATATTTGAAATTCATGTTATAAAATCTATAAAATTAACTTTTAAATATTCAAATCAATTAAATATTCCAATTTCAAGTCACTATAATTTCCGGTCATTACATTCCTTCCCTTTTAAAAGAATTTCGTCCACAAAATTACCAAGGTAAGAAAAATAGTCCAAAACCCATTAACTTTCCCAAAACCAATCAATTGAAACAAACCTCCAAAATCAATTTTTTGAAACCACATTATCACTTTTACTAATTTCCAAATTCATCCATAAATTCTTAATAATATTATCCATTCATTCATTTCAATTTATAACTCAAAAATCAAATTTTAGTTATTAAAGTTTTCTTTAAATTTTCTAACTCCTTAAATTTTCGAAAATTTTCGCCAGTGTGTACTTTGCACGACTAGATCGGAACAACTACTTATCGCTACCATGGACCCAAATCACCAAAAGAAAATAAAAGCCAAGTGTCTCAACAAAAAGCCCATCAAATCAACAATGATTAGAACATGAACCTTTTTGTTGGACAACCCATTTTTCTTATGAAATCAAAGACAACAATTTAGTTCTTGCTTTTACATACCTGCATCTTATCTACCAATGATATCTAATCATATAATTCAAAATCATTTTAGTTTGCAAATTTCAAATTTCTAATATTTGCTTTATTAGAACCGTACGATGTACATATATCATTCATATGCAATATCAAATCCGACCGCTCACTCGATCACACAATTTAACTTCCGAACTAGTATCGTACACATGACTCTGTTGTGCGAACTCAGATCTGGTTCCTTGATCAGAAACCATCATTCTCTTTGCATAGCCATATATTGTGATAGAGAATCCTATAATCAATCGAAAATCCATATCTAATGTTCACCGTTGAGAATCGAGTGAAAAAATCCAACTCGGATCCATATAAATCATCTCGAAATTCTTTGCGTGAATCTGAATCAAACCGTCATGAGAATTAAATAATATATGTAAAACTTACTTATTTATTTCAATTGATTCTTAGCTATATCAAATTTCTTTTATTCATATTCATTATATTCACTTTCAATTTTTCACTTTCAATTATTTTCATTTATTTTATATGCATTCAGTTATCCACACTGCTTATCTACATTCAAGTATTTACTGAGTATATTCCTTTAATACCAATTTCACTTAAGAATTTCACCCTCAAATTTTCTTAAGTCTATTATAAACACTTTATACAAATGTTCCTATATTTATTACCAATTCACCACTTAAGTCTATATTCATTCTAATCAAGTTCAAATTCACTTATCAATTTCAACATTCATTTCATCCATCCACATTCAAACATATTCAATCAACTACTTAATTTATTTAATTCCATCGTTAGTTTATTGCAAACCTAAGATTTATTTCAAATCTCAATCAATCCCATCTCCAAAAATTATTTCATTTAGCTTAGGTTGAATTCCTTCTCATAATTCACTTTATTTACTTCTTAGCAACCATTCCATCAAATTTATTTTACAACTTAAGTTCATATTTCATTTGTTATCAAACAACATTCTAGATCATATTCCATTCACTAATTTTCTTCCAATTCAATTCATTAAATTAGTTCACTTCACTAATTTATTCCACTATCACACTCACTTTCATTTAACTTCTCTTAAGTTAAATTTCATTTCCAAGTTCAATTCCAGATTTACTTTCCTTCATATTCACATGTAATAATTATAAAGCTTTATTTCACTTACAATTTTCCAAAATTTATAGGTTATCAACTTATCTTCTCATACTCTCAATAAAACATTTAAATGAAAATTCTAGAGTTTAAACACCTTGCTCTTAAGTATTTCAAATCACTATTGAAATCATATATACACATACATACAAACACAAAAACACATAAATCTCCTTGGTATATCAAATCATGCTTTTGAATTTTTGAAATCAAAACAAGTTTTACGAAAAACTCCAATGGTAGCAATTCCTCTCTTAGGAACTTGAAAATAAACGTCGATGATGCTGCAGTCATCACCGAAATTATTTTTTAACGATCAAAGTGAGTTCAATGCTTTCTTTTTCTTTTAAAATCCTTTTTAAATCTTTTTACCTAAAAGTATCTTCCAAGTAATACTATTATTATTTTCCAAACTTTGAAAAATCATTTTAAAAACCAACTGGAATTAAATTCCAAAATTTCCAGCTTTTAAATCCTTTATAAATCATTTTTATAAACCATATTAATATAATATACTTTTGTAATTCCAATTCATTTCAATTCATAAATTTACATTTACAAATCATATTTACATAATTCCATTTTATTATATGAAATTATTTCTTAACTTTTAATCTTATTTTCATTATAATACAACCTTTATTCGATCACAACAACGAACGATAATAGTTCAACATTATCACTTCCAAATACCAAAGCACTCCATATACAACTGTAATAATTTTCGAAAAATTATTCCTTTACATATAAAAATAATCAGGGTAAAATTAGTTCATTTACCTAATTTCAAAACTATATCATATCGAATTGTTCAGTTCAAGTATTTGGAGATCCTTATCAATAACGTTAATTACTCGTATTGACAAGAATCCATAAGCCACTTAATAAATCAACAAACATAATATAAAACAATTTTATATTCACTAACAAATACACGCTCATATCTGTTAATACACTCAAACTCATTCTAGGGTACTACTAATACCCTATCTCTAATGAGTTACCCTATCAAAGCCAAAGTTCTCGCTTAACCTTCGGCTCTGATACTAATTGTGATGACCCATATTTTGAAAGGTTTAAATTGACAATAATCGATACATGTCCAACTTAAACAATCTAGAATATAGATAATCAATGGGGTTAATTAAGAAAAATAAGAAAATAAGAAGAAAACAGACACAAAATCTCATAGTGGAACGACAAAATATAAACAGTTCATTAAGCTATTTATATTATACATTTGATTAAAATCTATACAACATTTATCACAGTTAATATATACATCAGGGATAAATAATAATGCAGCAGAACTGCATGATGCAGAGAACGGTAATAGTAATAATATACCAAATCTTCGTCTTCGTCCTCCAGAATAGTCTTCAATGCGCTGAAAAACACAGGCTGACCCGAGAGTAATGAAATGACAAAATACTCGAGCTAGGACTAAAATATTCTTATGTGATTCAAATCGATATCGCATATAACATGAGTGCAATGGCGTCAGGGATGTTTACGGGTTTTACATCTCCTATCCAGTGTATAACATGCGTGTAATAACTCAAGAGATGTTATAGGATTTTTCCATCTTTTAAGGATCCGTCAAAATATTTATATGTAGTAGAATACGCTATATATATAATGTCCAATCAGTAAAATAAAAATCAAACTAGCGTTAGGGTTTTACATTAATCCCCCTTAACGTGTTTTTAATCATTGTCGTTCAGTTTGCATCTAACACCAGTATACCGTCGGTGGATAGGGATGCGCCATGATAGGACAACACTAAACCAAAGTTGTAGTGGTCTCATATAGGGATAAAAGTATGACAAGGCACGTGAGGCAATGCCCAAGGTATGATACTACCAGTTTACCCTTCCTAGGTGGTGGTAACCCCTAAAGGCCCACCGCGTCCAATACTCCTAAAATCCGACTGTGCGCACCAATCAATCACAATGTAAATGACGGTAATACGAAGAAGTGTGTCCACTAGAGGTGGCTAGGCTCATTGACCAGTACGGCTCCTGTTTTAATTATTTCAAACTGACACAAATGCCAGGCCAATCCATCATTGTCAGAGAGTATGCCAATGAGAGGCCCCGATCTCTTTAACAACCAAACATCGTTTTACACACCGGTTGGTTCTTTTACATTTTGAAAACAGTTCATACTTGATATCAAAATGTCATATTCGCTTCAAAAATCAAATCCATTTTGAAATGATCATATTAGCTTCGAAAACAATTTCGTATAAAAATGTATTTTCCACTCGAAAACAATTCTATTTCAAAATCACTTTCCACTTCGAAATTGATCTTGTTACATAATCATTTATTCATTCCGAAAACCCGTTTTGAATTCCAACTTAGGTTATAATTTCAATTTAACCAAACTCGCATTTAAATCCATGATTTAATTATAACGATTTCCACATTGAACAATTTGAATTTTGAAACGGTTTTGAATAGTCAAAATAGTTAAGAGTAGTTTATGTAGTTAAAATAGTTTGATATTAAATAGTGTAAGTATTAAAATGGTTTATATTGTAAAATAGTTGGAAAATCAAAAAAAATGAATATTAAAAAGATAGGTTTTAAATAGTTTATATTAAATAATTTTATTTGAAAACAGTTTCAAAGTCAAACTGATTCAATTCCAAATCTTCCAATTCAAATCAATTTCAATTCCATTTCAATTTAAATCGATTCGATTATTCCTATTTCAATTCAAACTAACTTCGATTCCAATTTTAATCCAAATAAGTTTCAATTTCGATTCCAAGTTAATTCAATTCTGATTTAAAGTACAATTAATTCCAATTCAGTTCCAATTTGAATTAATTTCAATTCAATTCTCAATCTGAAACCATATCGATTTTTATAAATTCTAGTTCGATTTCAGCATATCAATTTAAAATACATAAATCAAATTTTCCTTCAATATCAAATTTAAAATTAAAATATTTAAAAAGTATTCAATTTCGAGCTCAAGTTTGAAAATAATTTGATTTCTATAAATTTGATTCGAAAATAATTTGATTTCTATAAATTTGATTTCTATTTCTTTAGATCCAAATCATTTAAATAAATTTCAAATAATTTTTTTTAAAATTATTTAATTTAATTAATCTGGTGTTCGTATATAATTTTATATCCTATGGCCAAGTGATCAATTATTTCAATTTGATTTAAGGGATGGATATATATCATTCAATCAAAAATAAATGTCATAGGTATATATCATTTTAACCTATTTCTTAATTTATTTGAAATAATTCAATTTATAGTTTTTAGATAATGTAAATAGTACACAGGATGATTGCAGGATATATCAAAATAAATATACATTGAATCATCCAAAATATCAATCAATAACATCCATCACAGTCAACATCCAAATCAGCCAATATTTCACAACAATTTCAATATCAGGTAATTTACTGGCAATTAAATTCCAATTTCAAATTTATCTATCAATTTTAATACATACAGCCAATTCATGTGTCAATTTCATTTCCAAATAACAGTCAATAAAATAAGATAACTTCACGATCCAATTGTAAAGAACAAAATTATTAAAGTTCGCCATGAGCATTAAAAACACCCATATTTTATTTTATGTGGTGACCAAGGCGTTCCAGTTTGGAACTAAAACCGAACAATGTCCGATTTTAGTCAAAATTTTCATGGTGTCCAAATCATCCAAACCTGTTTGATTGTAAAGCTCTCGCCATCACGATCGCAATGCAAAATTATGTGCCTCGATTCGACCTCAAATGGGAGAGTTATTTAATTTTTAAGCTCATCGATTAAAATATAATTAAATTAAAACACTAATTTGTTTTTATATTAAATCCCACTACCTTTAAACATTTTAACTCGGCCCATTACCACACCCTTCTTCACCAATGTCGGCTGTGCATGAGAAGCACCATAAAACCCAAACTGTCATGCACAAATATCACTTATACGATCGCCAAAATCAATTTCTGACTTCGCCATCCATCTCCTCTCGATGAACCGCACATGTCGAAGCCCCTAAATCAAAGCTCGAACACCTTTGGAAAGTCGTTACTTCACTCACCTCCCCTTCGTTCGAACTTGAAATGTCGTGCACCACCACAAGACTTCGCAACCTCCCAAACTCCACTTCTAGCTGTAACTCGACTACCCAATCTCGAATACGACCTCCATACTTCGAATCGATGACTTCGGACCTTAGAAATTCGAAATCTAGTTTGAGCTGCAGGTCGAAATTTAGTCGAGCTCCCCCAATCTTGATCGCAACCCATAAATGCTATACCAGATCGAAGTTTATACAAAACAAGATTATTGAAACTGGTTTCAATTTTTTTTCATTGAGTATAATTAGAGAGACATATTTTTAAAGCTTCCATTTTTCTTCTTTTTCTTACTCTATTATGTTTTAAAAACGAAAGGGAAAGAAGCGATTTTTAAAATGTTAGTGGGTATGGTTTTTGAGGGCTTATTTCAGAATAGGGTTGGCTGGAATTGTAGTATTGGGTGGCTGAAGGTACAAGTTGGAGGTTGAGATCAAATCAACATATAAATATTAATTAAAATTCGAAAATACCTAGCTAAAATGTTCGGATCCAAATAGAGGTGTGTCTCGAGGCGTTCATATTGTTATACCCCTATTTTGAACATAATGGAACAAGTTTCGAGTCCCAATTCGATCATATGAAAAAGATAGCTTTTTGGACCCAATTACTATACTGAATTTTCGATATTTAATTTCAGCGCGTTTCTATCCTGTACGACTAAAAGATTACTCTAAACGCCATGAAATTTAAAATCCGATAATAATACACTATTACGGATCCAGTGAAACAGGTTTTATCGAAATTCGAGACTGTGGCCCGGAAGACTATTTTTATATGTTAATTTAAGCAAGTTTTTTAAAATCAAGTAAACCACTTGTAAATCTAGTTTAAATTTTTTATTATCTTCATTCTTATAAATAGAAATTAAGTGAGCTTTGAAATTATTTTTATCTAGCTTAAACTCAAGATTCCATATGTAAACCAATTTTCAATTATTAAATTTAATTCTCCCATAAATCATTATATTTGAAATTCAAGTTATAAAATCTTTTAAATTATCTTTTAAATATCTAAAATCAATTAAATATTTCAATTTCAAATCACTAAAGTTTTGGGTCATTATAGAAATGTATAAAAATATAGATTTAAGTGCATAAATGTTAATATGTATGAATTGATTTATATGTAAACTGAATACAGAAAAGAAGAATATTATTTAAGTAAATGACAAATAACCTTAGGTGACCAAGTTAAATGAAATAATTCCAATTGAAATTGAATCTAAATATTAATGGATAATTTTAATATTAAAGAGAGACACAATTTAAGTGAATGAACAACGAACTTGAGTTATAAAGGTGAAATTCAGTTTTAATTGAAATGGAATTAATGATTGAACAATGAGATAGATTTTAACTTAAGCAGACTTAAATGAATTGAATTAATAAAATAAGTTAATAAAATGAATTAATTGAATAAGCTAATAAAGAAAATTTATAAATCAGATATAGTTGGAATGTTGTTTAGTAGCGTATTGAATTAAAACTCGAAATTAAAAAGTGTTAATAAAATAATTAACAAAATGAGTAAAATGAAATAAATTTGATTTGAAAGGAAACGAACTTAAATATAAGAATGAAGTGAATATTAACCAATTGAATGAATAATGAATTATATGAAAGGTAAAGTCAAATAAAATCAATTTTAATAATTGAATGAAAGTCAATTGGATTTATGAGAAAGCATTGCAAAGAATGTCTTTAAATAAAAATTTGTAACTTTCAAAATAATAAACTTGAATAAAGTCGTGTAGATATTATAATCTAAGTGTAAACTAAGTGTTATAATAAAAGGATATACACTTAATTAAGGATTAAGAGAAGAATTCTTTTAAGTGGCTGGATGTGAACTTAAGAAGTAAACTAAATTATAAGCCATATCTTGTAAACTGTTGTAAATTAAATAGGAAAATTAATTATTCGAATTGTAAGGAATGTTTATAAATTAAGTGTAGCTTAGTAAACTTGTATAAAGCGATATAAAAGAACAAGAGTTTTAAATAAAAATATGAAAATGAAATTTTAAATTAAGTTGAAATGAAACTTAAGTAAAGATGTAAGAGTTGTATAACTTGAAATTTAAGAGAAATAAAACTTAAAACCAAATCTAAAATGGTTAAACATTTTGGATAAGCAAAACGAAACTTGAATTTGTGATGTGAAATGAAATCTATCTTAACTAAAGTAAGAATGGAAATGATTGTGATGTAAAATTTATAATGTCGATACAAAAATGGAATATGAATATTATGATTTAAATGTTTGAAAACATAGAAGTTAAAGTTTTAGAACTTACAGATCTGATAAATATAAGTAAAACAAAATTTAAAATTGGTTGAATGTGAATGTTAAGAATAGAAAGTTTGAAGTCAAATTATGAAATAAAAATTTAAATTAAGTAGAGTTGTTGGAAATGAATAATAAAATAAGCTAATGAAGTGAATTTATGAAATGAGTTGAACGGATTTTGATTTAAGAAAAACAAGGGATCTTTGGTCATAAATTTAAATTGAATATATCGAGTGTAAACGAAAAGAATGTAGAGTAATTGAAACAATTCAATAGAATATAAACTAAATTGAAAGGGAGTTAATTAAAATAATAATGATAAATGATGTTAATAAGTAATGAAAATGTATAATGTTAACATTCAAAAATGAAATTCATATGGTTTTGAATTAATTATTTGTATCTGGTACTGTGCATTTCGAATCTATCTTATCTTTCTATTCGCTTATATTCTACTATCTCGTTCCTTTATGGGGACGAAATGTTTTGAGTAGAGGAGATTGTAACGACCCATATTTTAAACTGTTAGAATTTATTAAATTAAATAGAATTTCTGAATAAAGATGGTATAAATAAATTTAATGATCTATTAATATAGCTCATTGGATATGAAGTTAAAATGAATTTTTAAATGACAAATTGTGATATGAGGAGTGGGTAACAATTATTGGAATGTGATTCAATGATATTAATCTACAGGTAATAATTAAAAGCAGCTGAATAATAAGAGTCAATGTGAATAATTAATATAATGAATGCTATTTAATTGAAGAAACCTAAATTTATTTATTAAATTGTATCGGATAAGTCGACCTCTAATAAGAAAACATTCAATAAGAGAAGTTGATAAGAAACATTTATTTGATAATTAATGTGTGTATTTCTTATACGAAATAAACTAATAAATGATGAATATATAAAATTTAAAGGAAACAATGGTCGTATTATTTGTGTTAATTTTGAAATTTAATATTGATTTTATTACAATTGAAATTATTGGAAACCTTTTAATTAAAATAAAAAGAAATTAATGGTAAATTAATGCAATATGAACATCGTCCATTTGTGTTAAATTAGATTTAAACATCATAACGGAAACAAAACAAAGTTATGACATAAAAAAATGAATGTTTTTTGTATGTAATTTTATAAGAATAGAAGACTTTATTCAAACAAAAGTTACATTTGTTAAATAGCGGAAATAGTCAGTACAAAGTGACTGTAACATTAAACGTTTAATACCATTAAACTGAAGTTGAATGATTTAACATTTTTGTATAAATAATGCAAACTAAATTTGAATTTAAAGAACAAATTTTGGAATATTGAGTAATATATATTTCCAAATTCAATAAAATAGAAAAAAAATTCAAATTTCAAATTTTGGTCAAATTTAGTCAAAGTTTGACTTTTGGTTGAAAAATTAAATGTGAAATTTGAAATTTTATTCTTTTTATATGATACTAGACTGAATTCTAATCTCCACTCCATTTTTCGTTTCGTCAAAATCGAATTCCAATTGCTTTAAATTTTCGACTTACTGTCAAAAGGTCGCATAAATTATCTGTATATTTTCATATGTATTTCCTATAGTATTTACATAGTATATCTTGTGTATTTGGATGGTATTTGGTCTTTTGGGTTCCTTTTGACTTTTAGGCTTCAAATGTCTCCTTAAATCCCCAATAGACTTCTTTTTCACCGAATAGTCACTACTCAGAAGAAATGTACGTATATAAACTATTCTTTCTAATTTTTCTTTCTGAAAACTTCAATATCTCCTTCATCCTCCTCTCATCTTCCCAAATTCCTTAACCTAAATCAATAAAAAAAAAATCCGACCCCCAATCCTTTTTTATCTTCCTTATTCCTCCTTTCCTCCCCCCTCTCTTCCCTTTCCTCTCCTCCTCTCCTCCTCTCCCCTTCCTTTTTCCCCTCCTTTTCTTCCTTTCTCTTCTCTTTTTCCTCCCTCTCCTTCCCATTTTGCTTCGGCCTCTCCCCTTCTCTAGCCTTGCCGCACCCCTAGCACTACCCTAGCATCCAAACCCGACCACCTTGCCCCTTTCCCAAAGAACATAGGCCGAACACCTTTTCATAATTTTTTTTGGTGATTGTTGTATTCGAGTTTGGATAACTTTGGATTGGTTTTTGTTGCTTTAGTCTCCATCTTCGTCGTGTTGTATTTATCACATTCATTTGCCACAAAAGGTGAGCGCGTGACTCACGATTAATATTCTTATGTATAAGTAAATGAAATCATATGAAATGACATGTGAATTGTTGCTTTAGTTAGGAATATGTTAATTTGTATGTTATTCATGTTATGTTAATTTGCATGTTATTCGTGTTTTGTTAATTTGTATGTTATTCATATGTTATACTATTTTATTGTCACATATATTGTGTTAATTTATTATCACATATATTATGTTAATTTATTTTTACATATGTTATGCTAATATATTGTCACATATATTACATTAATTTGTCGTCACATATGTTACATTAATTTTTTATCGCCTATGTTATGTTAATTTACTTTCACATATGTTATGCTAATTTATTGTCACATATGTTATGTTAATTTATTGTCACATATGTTACACTAATTTATTGTCACATATTGTGTTAATTTATTTTCACATATGTTACGCTAATTTATAGTCACATATGTTATGTTAATTTACATTCCACATATGTTATGTTAATTTATATAGTCACATATGTTATGTTAATTTATATGTCACATGTGTTATATTAATTATAAGTCATGTATATTATGTTAAATTATATGTTGCATATGTCTGATATGTGTAATATAATAGGATATGTCACCGTTATATATATATGTTATGTTAAATTTTATGTTACATGTGTGCATTCTATGATATATCTTATGATATTTATGATATGTTTTGCATGTGTTATGTTATTTATTTATTTATGCAAATCACACTGCAAGTTCCCTTTGTATGTTAGTTAGGAAATCACCGTGGGTTGAAAGATATATACCCGAACGATCTTATAGATTAGGAAAAGTCGTTATGGGTTGAAATGATAGACCCAAGCGATTTTATTGATTATAAATTATAAATTTGGGATACGGGTTGAAATAATATACCCGGAGGTTTATAAATTTCGGTTGAAATGATATGTGCCCTAATTACTTGACCATAGGGTATAAAATTATATACGAACACCGTTTGTCAATTTCAAAGTGTTTTCTAAATTTTATAAATTTGTTTGATTTAATAAATTTATTTTTTATTTAAAAGAGTAAAAAAATTATTTAAAATTATATTTTTGAACATAAAATTTAAATTTAAATCATATGTTTTAAAGGTATAAACTGTCTTCTGGATTTCTTAATATAAATGTTTATAATATGACCACGGTGTTAAAAATGTAAGCGTTTGGTTGTTAAGGAGACCGGGGTTTGATAATGTCATACTCTCGGCCAATATCCAAACCACTTTAACAACAATGTACGTGGTGGAGAATCCAAAACAAAGTAGGATGGTTTGGCGATGCTGGTGCATTGAGGTATGAAACGATCCCTAAATAAGACGACTAAAACAGGAGCAATTAACTGGCCAAGTGAGGTCGCTCCTCCGATCGGATACACTTTGTCGATGCTATATCTCTTACTTTTGTGATTGACTGGTGCGCACCTTTGATTGTGGAAGTGTTGTACAAGGTGGGCGGTAGCTGCGGCTATGCGTTACCACCAGCCAGGAAGTGTAAACGGTAGAGTCCTACCTAGGGCATAGCCTCGCGTGCCTTGTCATCCTACCTATTGAGCCCACTGCGATTTTTTTGTGTGTTGTACCTATGCAGTGCTCCCTGATAGCCCACTGGTTTGGTGGATTTTACATTACTATATAGACTACAACACTATAAAATGTGTTAAGGGAGATATGAGTAACGCCTTAATGCTATTTTAATACTTTAACTTATGATAGACATTATCTATGTAGCGTATTGTATTATATATATAGATAGTTTAACGGATCTTTAGAGGATGTAAATCCCAAGCATCCTTTGGGGTTATTATCGCATTTCACTTGTACATTTCACTTAAGTTGATTTACTTACATAAAAATGTTTATCCTGACTCAAGTGTTTTGTTTTGCTTTATGCTTGGATCAGCCTAAGTAACACAACATTCGAGGTTCATCTTTGGAGCTGGAGACTGGTTGGAGATCTTTCTATCTATCTATCTGCTTAGTTATTTCAGTCATCTTTGCTGTTTAAGTTATTCTAGTTATTTCTATTTCATATTTTGCCATTTGCTTATGTATTAGTGAACTTCTATGTATTTTGGATTTCTGTTGTAGACTCTGATGTTGTAATAGCTTCATGAACTACTATGTTTGTTTACTCCACTGCTTTTTGTTGTACTATTTTGTTTCTGTGATTCCACGATTATTTCTTATTTACCCCTAATTTATACAACAATCTATTTTTTTGAGCAATTCAAGTCTGACATGTGTGGATTACTTTCGATTTGAATGGTTCAAAATAGTGGGTCGTTACAGGTGAAAGTCTTTCAAAAAGCAATCCAGTTCGTAAGATATCTAAATGGTTTGAGATGGTAGATTATTATTCCGACCAGGCTTTATCTCCGATTCGAAGTTTATGTTTTCCTATTAAACACTCGGGTACTCAATTAATTTTGAATAATTTGACAATTGAGGTTTTTAGGTACCTTATTAGACGAATAAGCTTCCGAGACGTGCATGAGGCATGATAGCTATCCAGAGTTCTCTTTTATTTTCATTCCGCTGTGTTGTTGTAAAGGCAAAGTTGTTAAATTGCCTATATATGCTCGAATCATCCAAGAAAGCTTCTTCATATGTTGCTCTTAGCGTATGAGGTAATAAATATATTTTCTCTAAACGTGGTTAAAAATTATTGGATTATGTAATGAATTTGAAATGTTTTGAATTGGAATGTGAAACTTGTTTAATGTTTTTTCCATATTCATATGTTTTTTGTATCAATGTATCTGACATTACCTTATTTGGACATTAAGGATTAACAATTATGGATGACTAGAGCATCTGTAGCCATTAGTTTTGGGCCTCCAAGTAGGGGATGTTACAGCCTGTTACATTGTCACTAGTGTATCTTGTTCTAATCTCGGCCTTTCTAAGCCTAAGTATCCACCATTATCTCTGGAAGCCTTTAGTTCGGTTAACACTCTCTACCAAGAGTGACTTTACTTTTGACAATCGCTACTCTTGGTCTCATCGAGGGAATTTTATTATACTTTTGTTATCGGTGATTTGTGAAATTAATCTTTAATTTATGTGAAATCACCTCCCCTACTCATATTTTCTACTTAATTGTCGATCGCCTTCGATTCTTGGTCAATACTTTAGTTTGTAAACCTTAGCCTCCAACTTGCTTATATTTAACATTCTACTTAAGCCTTTATACTTAAGATTTCGGTTTTATTAAGGTTTTAGTTCGGCGCTACCTCCTTCTGCACTCCCCTTCGGCACGTGGAGGCCATTCCTTCACATCTTCCACTAACTTTCCATGTATTGACTTTTGATTAATTTGACTTAGTATTTTCAGGCCGTTGTTCAATACTCCGTCGAGATGTTCAGCATAAAAAGTTGATCTAGTCTAATAAACTAATATATATATATATGTATGTATATATATATTATTAAAATACCTTCCAATAATAATTAATTTCCTTCCCGCTCCTTATTATAACCCTTCGGCTATGCCTTTTTTTGGAAATCACACAAATCATCTTTAATGATTTGTAGTAACATTAATCACGATTTGTTTATTCATAATTTCTCCATCTTCCTAGGATCTGCCCATTTTCGGTATTGTATGGCATTTTAATAATTCATAAAAATTTACTCTTAGGAAAAAGTTCTACGAATAAAACCCACTTCTAACAATTTGTACCCATCATCTAGTACTTAAGAGATATCATGAAGTACGAAAATCATTTAATAAAAATTTGGCCACGAGAAATTCAAAAAAGAAAGAGGGACTAGAGAATATACCACTCACCTAGATTTTCTAGATAATCAAGTCTTTAGTTCCCTTAGCTTCAAATCTTCTTCTACTTCATTTCTTATATAGACCACCAGCTCCATTAAAAAACTTAAGCTTTTGTTTTTAGTTTTTTGGTTAATGAAATGGAAAAAAGGAGGTAGTTATCTTTACTCCTGGAGAATAATTAGGCCACCGACCCACCATTTCCTTATCTTATTAATTCGTTAGCTCTAACAATTGCATTTAATTTTCATTAACTTAGATTTTCAACAAGGATTTTACTATTATCACTTGATTCTCCCAAGCAAAATGAGTAACCAAGCTTCCATGAATTTCACGCTTTTCCATTATTTCAATTTTTATATTCTTACAAGTTATTACTTAAATAATTAATTATTAATCTATGAGGTGTTACTGGCTTCAACCTTATAGGAATTTCATCCATGAAATTCAAACAAGGTACAATAATAAATTTGAGACCTTGTTATGCCTGCACTAACTTGCACACACATGAATTCTTCACTTAGTTGCCTCAATCAAAATATATTAATGCATCTATCAATACATAAATTAATCAACTATAATATAACGTATAGAGAGATACACACACGTAAAGATACGAACATGCACATACATGACGTATAACTGAGCATAACAGACATACATACAAACTAAACAAACAACTCGGGATAAGCCCTTTTGACCTTATCCTCTGCTTCCCAAGTACAGTCGTCCTGGTCTTCACTCCATTGGACCCAAATAAGCTTTACCTCCTTGTTCGTAAGCTTCTTGACTTCTTAATTACAATCTACGTTTTCTTAAGTAGGCTATGTCTGGTTTAAGGACCAAGTCTTCCATAGTTCTTGAAATAATAACAACCTTGGGGTCTCAGATACACTTTCGTGTATGTGATACATGAAATACATTATGGAATCTGGCATAAGTACTTGGTATATCGACTCTATATGCTCCTTTATCGATCATCTCAAGTATTAAGAATGGGTCATCATATCTCGGTGATAATTTCCAACTTTTCCGAACCTTATAGCATCTCTTATAGGTGATACTTTCACAAGCAAATGATCTTCCAGATCAAATTTCAAGCCCCTTCATCATTTATCGACATAACTCTTTTTCTTAAACTGAGCATCTTTCGTCCTTTGCTGAATAACCTCAATTTCTATTAAGCTTCTCTTATTAGACCTAGACCTAACATAAGCTATCTCCCATCCCACACCAAATTACTAGCGACCTACAAAGCCCTTCCATATAATGTCTCAAAAGGTGTCATCCCAATACTTGATTGGTGACTATTGTTGTATGAAAATTCCACCAAGTGTATGTGATCTTCCCAAGGTCCATTGTAGTCTAGCACATGAGCTCTTGGCAAGTCTTCCGGCACTTGGTTGTCCCTACTTATATAAAACTTCGACCCTAAAGCGCTCGGTAGGCTTCTCTAAAATCACTAGTAAACAATGGGTCTTGGTCACTCACTATAATACTCAAAATTCGATATGGTCTTACTATAGTCTTAACATACATTTTGGCCAACCTAACAGCTGTTCTCATGGACTTTTCTGGGATGAAATGGAGACCCATTGTGTTGTTTTTGGCTCTTTCCCTTGATAAATCATCGATAAGGTCCGTCGAAAACTGTAACGACCCACCTTTTTGGACAGTTTAAATGGACAATCAAACACACACGCTGATTCCAAACCATTCAAAATAGAGTTTTGTTATGGGGTAAATTAGAAAAGAGGAGAAATAAAGGAAAGAAAACAAACATAGAATCTCGCAGCGGAACGATAAAATATAATAATGAAATAAACAGTTCATGAAGGTGTTTACTTTACTTTGATTATAATTTATACAACAGTTATCAGAGTTGTATATGTACAACAGAACGAATAAAATAATGCAGTAGATAGCGTGATGCAGGGATAATAATAGTAATAGTATACCAAATATTCATCTTCGTCCTTTAGAATAGATCTTCAGTAAGCTGAAAAACTCATGACTAACTCGAGTGTAATGAAAGGACAAAACACTCGAGTCAAGACTAAAATATCCTCGTGTAAGTTAAATCGATCGTAAATAAATATGAGTGTAACGGCGTCAGAGATGTTTACAGAGTTTGACATCTCCTATCCAGCGTCAACGTGCATGCAATAACTCAAGAGATGTTACAGGATTTTCCACTCTTAAGGATCCATTAAACTATCTACTATGTAATACAATACGCTATTATAATAGTGTTTATAGTAAAGTAAAGTATTAAAATAGCGTTAAGGCGTTACTCATATCCCCCTTAACACATTTTATATATTCCCATAGTCTATACAATACCGTACGCTCCTTCGAAAACTAGATGTTTACCCAAAGGGCACTCTATAGGTATGGTACAAAACAAACTCGTAGAAGGCACGATAGGGCATGTGACAAGACACTTGAGGCAATGCCAAGGTAGATATACCATTTGCACTCCTGGACGGATGGTAAAGCATAGCAGCTACTACTACCCACCTCGGAACTCCCAAATCATATCGAGGGTGGCCACCAAATCAATCACAAAGCAATAGATACGCTATCAAAGAAATGTGCCTGTTAGGGGGAGCGACCCCACTTGGCCCGATATAGTTCCTGTTTTAGCCACATCAAGCTGGCTCACGGTTGTTAGGGTCACGTAAATATCTCATACAAGATCTTCACCAAACCATCCTACTTCATTTTTGGGATCTCCACCATATACACAGTTGTTAAAGTGGTTATCGATATAGACAGAGAGTGTGCCCATATCCAATCCAGGTCTCTTTAACAACCAATCGCTTATTACACACCGAATGGCTCTTTTACATTTTCAAAGTCAATTCATAATTGATATCAAAATATCATATTCGCCTCAAAATCAAATCCATTTTGA
The DNA here is from genome assembly GCA_030765085.1 of Allium cepa. NCBI lineage: Eukaryota > Viridiplantae > Streptophyta > Magnoliopsida > Asparagales > Amaryllidaceae > Allium > Allium cepa. The sequence goes on along the minus strand of CM060932.1, from coordinate 677,218,058 downwards.
AATCATCATATATACACAAAATTTACGATTCCATTTCAAAAATCATTTTCGCCTCAATATCTTATTTCGATTTCGTTTCAAATTTCATTTTAGGTTATAACTTCATTTAATCCAATTTGTATTTAAAGCCAAGATTTAAATATAAACATTTCACCCTACTGGCCAGCTTGGATTTTTTTGGAAAATAGTGTGAATAGTTTAAAAATAGTTTAAATAATTAAAAGAGTTAAAATACTCTAAAATATTTAAAAATTGATTCAAAAATATTTTTAAATTGATTTAATATAGTTAAATAGATTTAAAATAGTTAAATATAATTAAATTGGTTAAATAGCTTAAAAATAGATTAAGTGGATTTAAAATAAATTAAAATGGGTTAATTAGTTTAAAATAAATTAAATTAGGTTAAGTAGATTTAAAATAGATTAAAATAAGTTAACATGGCTTAAGATAGGTTGAACTAATTTAATATAGTTAACATAGGTTAAAATTGTTTAATAAAAAATAGTTTAAGCATTTAAAATGGTTTATATAGCAGAATAATTTGGGAAAACCAAAAATGAAATAGCTTCAAAGTCAAACCATTTCAATTCCAACTTTCCAATCTGAATCAAATTCCAATTTACATTCAGTCGATTCAATCTCGATTTCAATTCAAATCCAATTGCTTCAATTTCGATTTCAATTTATAACAATTTTCGAGCTCGATTTTCAAAATATCAGTTCAAAACATTTAGATCAAATCATCCTTTAATATTCAGTTAAAAATCCCAATCTTCAGTATAATTCAATTCCGAACTCAATTTTGAAATGTCATCTTATATCACCGTTACTTAGTAATATTCAAAGTTTGAATAAAAGTTCAATCTTTTAAAAACAAATCAATTTGCGAAATACAATCATATCCCGATTTAAATTTCAATGTCTCAACTTCAATTATCTAACAATTTCTTTTAACCAAAATTTATTTCAACATTTCAACTCAAATTTGCGATAAATTTGATTTCTATAAATTGATTTTATTTCTTTAAATCAAAACTATTTAAATAAATTTAAATCCAAACTTTTAAAATCATTTAATTAAACCAATCCTGTGTCCGTATATAATTTTCTATCCTATGGTCAAGTGATCAGTTATTTCAATTTAATTTCAAAGAAGGATATATATCATTTCAATCCAAATCATAGTTTCATAGGTAAATATCATTTTAACATATTTCTTAATTTATTCGAAATAATTCAATTTGTACTGTAAATAATACACAGGGTGATGACAAGATATATATAACAAATAAACATCCAAACAGTCAAATATCAACCAATAGCATCCATCGCAATCAATCATCCAAACAGACAATATAATTTATGGTAATTTCATAGTTATTAATATTAGGAAATTTAATTTCAATTAAATTCCAATTCCAATTTGATAGTAAATTTCAATGTTTAATGGTAAATTCAATGACAATCTAGGAGACAATTAAATTTATCAAACAATGACTAATAAAATGATATCACTTCATAATATCTAATTTAACTAGCATGGGAATATTTTAGTATGTTGTGAGTGGTATAAAACACTTACCGTGAATTTTCAATTTTAAACAAAATCGAACGACGTTCGATTTAACCTAAAATTTTAGTTAGCTCCAAACGTCTCCAAATTGATTCTATAACGTATAGCTCGTCACCATGATTGCAACACAAAAAGTTTAGTCCAATTCTGATAGTATGAGAGAGATACACATTTTTAAAGTTTGAATACAATTTAAATAAAAAAAAATTTATACCAGATTAAGATATGGCCGTCCAAATTTGCATCAGAGAAAAATAAGGTTATAATGCTTTCTTCCTCATCGCACTCGTTCGTTCTTCCTATCACCCATGAAACCAACGGCCGCCCTAAGCTTTGCAATTTCCAACGCCTCCACGCCTATTTCCAAGTCGATCGGAGGCCAGCACTTCAACGCTCGTTCCATGCTCGACCTACACCTATGGCCGCTTGAAGCTCGATCGTCCTACGGCCTCGAAATTCATGTTCGACGTCGCGGTATTCAACTCCATTTCATCGCCAATCCATCTCTCTAAAAACGATCGCAGCCGTTGGATATAAAGATCTCGCTATGCTCTTCAATAATGCAGTCGGAAGATTTTCGAAATTGTTTACGGATTTGGACATAAATGGAGGAGAAAAAAGGAAGATTTCAGCCATTAAAATTTTTTAGGGACGGCGGCTACAAGACAAAGTTAGGGTTCTACTGTGCACTCGTATTTATATACGCATACATTATTATATTATTATTTTCATCTTTTTTTGGACGAACTCCAAACGAAGCGTGCCGCCAGGCATTTATAATGTTTTATCCCTATTACAAACACAATGGAACAGGTTTCGGGGCCTAATTCGATCATATGTGGAAGATAGCTTTTTGAACCCAATCAAAGTATTAAATTTTCGATATTTAGTTCAACGCATTTCTAACCCATACGACCAAATGATAAATCCAAACGCTATGAAATTTGAAATTCGATAATAATACACTATTACGGATCCAATGGAACTAGTTTCATTGAATTTCAAGACCATGCCCCGTAAGGCTATTTTAACGTCTTGATTGTAATATAAAATTTTCAATTTCTAGTTATTCACTTTTAAATCCAATTTTAAGTATTAACAATCTTCATTGTTGTTTAAATAGACTTTACATCAATTTTGATATCATTTTCAATCATATTAAATTCAGGATTCAATTACTCAAATAATTGCGATATTAAATTTTGCAATTTTGATTATTCAATAAATCACTATCTTTTGAAATATTAGTTAATGAACTTCTAAGATTTAACTTTTAAAACAAATTCAAATTATAGAACAACCATTTCCATTATACAGTTATTCAATTCCTGTTATTCAATTATTCAGTTAATCTCCAATATTAATTTAAACAACTTAATTGTTCAATATTCGACAAATTTCAACAATTGATTTTAAATGAATCTTTGTTATCAATCAATTACTTTATTTACATCTATAATTTCATCATTATTATTTAATCCATCTATTGATGGTAAACTCATTCAATAAATAGCATTTATTTTCAATACTTGTTACTACTTAAATCTTCGAAATCAGTCTATTTTAAATTTTTACTTCTATCTAAATAATTCACGATTACTATTCAACTTCAGTTATTGATCAAGAACCCGGCTAATATATATAATTTTAGTTTAATCTTATTTTCGTCAAAACATCAAATATGTTTATTTTAAAATTTTATTCCAGTTCATATCAAATACTTACATTCAAAATCATTAAACTTCTATTTTTAACCATTTTTATTTGAAAATTACATTAAATTTAATAATTTAAAATAGCTAAAAATACTGGTTGTTACAAAAACGGAATCCCATTTCCACATTGGAATATCCATCGGCTGTAGAAGACCACTTTCCTTTTGGTGTTTGTGTTAACTTGTTGGCAAGTGAAACATCGCTTCACACATTCCCTAACTTCTCTTTTCATTCCTTCCCAATAGATGCTCTACTGCAAATCTTAGTACATCTTTGTGCCTATTGGGTGAACTGCAAACCTGAAACAATGAAATTTTTCCAAAACCAATTTCTAAAGGTCTCATCTATTTGGAACATAAAACCTTCCCTTCTTACGTAGCAATCCTTTTTTATTATTTCAAAGTCCTTTACATGTTCAGTCTCGACATCGCTCGTCAAAACATTAATCCTTTTGGAACATAATGGATCTTCCTTCTATCCTTCAGTAATCCTTTTTATGAGCATTGAATGGACTTATAAGCAAGATATCTTTCCAAAGTTTTGACTCGGACCTTTGTTCGATCAAAATTACACATTGCATGAAGTGAGTGTCTCTGAGACATTCCACTCCTTAGTCATGGAAATACATAAGTCTGCTGCTTCTAGCTCAAGGCATCAACAATTTTATTTTCAATTCCTATGGTATACTCTATCCCAAAATCATACGATCCTAAAACTCCAACCTTCTTTGATGCCTCATTTTCGGCTCCTTCCGAGAGAGCAGATATCTTAAAGACTTATGGTCAGTAAATAACCCAAATCTTTTCCCTAAAAGGTAATGCCTTCAAATCTATAGCACAAAGATAATTGCCGCTAATCCTACGTCATAGGTTAGGTACAAAACTTATGGGGTCGTTCTTTCCTTCTACATCAACACGACTCCTAAACTACAACCTAAAGCATTTGTGTACACAATCATATCCCCATATCCCTTTAGCATAACTAGAACTAGAGATTTTGTCAACCAAAGCACCGGTTCTCAGAGTGCTACTTTGTATTCTTTCACCCAAACATACCTTTCATTCTTTTAGTTAGCTTGGTTAATGACACTACTATTTTAGAGAAGTCCTTAGTGAATCTCCAATGGTATCCGGTTAACTCCAAGAATGTTCTTATCTCGATAATGGTCTCTGGCCTCTTCCAATTATTGACAGCTTCAATATTCGAAGGATCTACTATCAATTCCTCCTTCTAAATCACATGGCCTAGGAACTTCAATTCCAATTTACGAAAATGACACATAGAAAACTTTTTCTTTAACTGGTGCTAATTTAAGATCTTTCCACCATTTTAAGACGAGTTTTATGCTCTCGCTCATCCTTAGAATATACTAAAATATATCTATCTAGAAAAATGCAAATCTACCTAATTGATCAAGAAAGACTCGATTCATTAAATCGACAAAGATAGTCAGAGTTTTGTTTTTCCTAAAGGAAATAACCTGCTGCTTATATGAACCATACCATGTCCTAAGTACAGCAAAGGAATACTCTCCTTACCAACTCTTAATCAATGGAACCCAGTAGCCAAATCTGACTACGAGAATACTTTAGCTCCAATCATTTGATCAAAGATATTGTTCTCCTTTGTAATAGACAATCATTTTTTATTATAAGTTCATTCAACTTTCTATAGTCGATACACATCCAAGTGATCCATCTGACTTCTTCACTAATACCGATGAGGCTTCCATGATGCCAAGATGTGACGGTCCACTCTAAGACCCACATTAACAAAGAGTATTACTAGGTAATACCGTCCGCTAATGCGGGTAATAGGGCTGGTTGGGAGCGATAATGTATAGTCTTGTCTTAAATATCTATCGAATACGTCGATTAGTGCTCTATATATTCTTAATTTCCTTTTTCAAGTGGATTGACATATCCAATAAATGATTAATATAAAACTATAAGTGGCTATAGGATCTATCAGAACAAAATACAACAACTCAAATGCATAACACATCACAGAATAGCAAGAAGATATATATATATATATATATATATGTATGTATGTATGTATGTATGCATGTATATGTATAGACACACACACATATACCGATTCATCCCAATAAAATACAAATAATACATCATAAGTGGTATGACGACCACAATATACACACGAGTCAAAACAATATATATATCGGGATAGCGACAAAATGACTACAACAAAAAAGGCTAGTAGATAAGTCCATGCGGAAGTAGAATAGGCTAAGTCCATAAGGGTACCTAACCTAAAACATCTCGATCTGACCCGAGTATAAAATACATGGGTCAGTCTAGCTAAACAAGAACTACTTGGTCTAATGAAACATTGATGCTCAATTTCCGCTAACCACTTCTTCAATTCTTCTATTTCTTTTGGCAGCAGGTTGCTGGTTGGTCTACTAGTAGGCTATGCCCCTGGCACCAAATCAATGCGAAACTGAATCGCTCTTTTTGGTAGTAAACCCAGCATAGGCTCAAAAACATAAGCATATTCCCAGACCATAAAAATTCTATCCAATTTCTCTCCTAACTTTCTAGAGCACATAATGAAACCCTAGATCTTCTATCCATCCCAAACAGAGATGCTAGAATTTAGTCTTCACCTATCAGGTTCCATAGAGCAATGGCTCATATGAAAAAATAAATTCAGGCATCATATTGCACCATCCAATCTATACCCAAAATCACTATGTATCTTTCAAAGTCAAACACAAATGGGTTATACACAAACTGTTAGTCGCTATGCATGGGATTGAAGATAGCCAACTGTAGTAAACAATATAAATGCAGTAGAATAGTATAGTAGATCTCACAGTAGATTTATACTAATTTGAACCTTCCATCCTATGTCCAATTCCATACTCATTCTGGAATTAAATAAGCAACCTTCACTTAACCGGAGGAACATGTATCTTACAATGACTCCCCTTGAACAACAGAGCAGGACATTGACAAATAATGTAATAGAAAGTTACTTCTTGAAATATTGTATCTTCTATATACATATTGTCTCTTTTTAGTACAATAACTCCTATAACCAAATCGAATGATATTGAGTGAAGGTGTAAAGGCTAAGGAATTTATTTGACTAGAATATAAGATGTGAAAATGAAGCACACTAGTTGATAATCTTTGAATCACATAAATCTCTTGAAGTCCAGACTCTTGCTTTTGGAAAATCAAAGCATGGAGTAGTAAATTATTGTGTACTGATCTATAGTGATTCACGGAAGGTTATGGGAATATACAAGCATTCTAGGGTTGCTAAAGTTGGGGTACAATATTTCAAATTCGTCAATAGTGAAGAGAAGCAATTTCAAGCATGAAGAGATGAGAAGATACCACTTTAGGAAGGATGAAGGAATGTAAATTAATAAAATAAACATTACATAAATGAATGAAAATTAAAATTTTGTAAATAATGAACGTGAATTACAGAAAATCATTGTTTGAAAAAAATGATTGAAAAACGATGTGGGAAGGATAAATATAGTAAACCTAAAATGTGTTGAATTCTTTGTTTGTTGGACTTATGTATTGGTTGGGAAAGGATACTTCTATTTAGTATAGAGATGTATAAATAATCTATAAAGTTTTATCTATGACTGTTGAGTATATGGTTTACTTCATAGTTTATTTATCATTTTATACGATAAAAACTTTCTGAGCGCAAACAAACACTTTGTTTTGATTTCCATGGACGGATGATCGCTCTCTTTGTTGGAAATGATATTTGTATTGTTGTTTTCAAATGATTATTGTTATGTGGCGATGTATTGTTTGTTAATTATTGAAACAACATGAATCTTTTCTCATTTACTTAATCATTAACCTCTTTGGATTATATAAGTGAAATACAAGTTTATGGAAGCAATTGCTACTGTTTTTGATTTCATAAATAAGCATTGTTTGCTCGACAAATAGCTTTGTTTTCGGATTAGGATTCTAGCGATATTATATTGTTTTTCCATTTTTTGGGATATATTATTTTGAAATATGTGATATATTTTGAAATATTTGATATATTTTGTTACTTTCGATATTATTATTTCTCACAGACCTGTTCGTACAAAGGAGACTCTGTCGAAATATTTCATGAATTTTGGACTTAGAAAATTTTGTGAAATGTTTTCCGAACTTTCATTAACTTGAATACAAAGGATTTAATTGCTTATAAATTGATATATTTTATTTAAATTATTTAATCATGAAAATTAATTGTTTATAAATTTAATATTTTGAATAAGATATACTGATTTCTTAATTCCTTCTTTTCCTTTTCGAGGACGAATAGTTTTGAGTGGGGGAGGGTGTAAAGACCCGTAATTTTAGATAATTAAAAATTTGTTAATTTAATAGAGTTTTTTGATTTAATGTTGGAAGAGATAAAAATTTGTGATTTAATAATAAGAATAAAACATGAATAAAATGAAATTGTATTAATTCAATGCAATGATCCCGATTTTTGAGTAAAATTTAATTTGGTAATTGATATAAATTTGTGAATTTAAATTGTAAATTAAATTAATTTTTCTAAGATTAAATATGATATTTGTTTATTTGGACATCGATTTTAAAATTTAATTATAGATTTGAAAATTCTATATTTAATATCTTATAAATAAAAAGTAACATCCCAAAATTTATCAATTTAAATTAGTAACATATTTAAACTTTTGGAATTTAATTTGAGATTAGATTGAAAAGTCTCAAACAAATAAAATAAGTGATAATCATATATGAATAAATTCCAATTTCTTTTGAGTTTAAAATTTTGAAATAATGAATGTTTTAAAAAGTCATTCGAATTTAAAATTTTATTCATATATGTATATTGCATATATGAGTAGAATTGGATATATATTGAAATTGAATTTAAATTGTTCAAGATATGTGTGAATATATAAATAGACATAAATGGATTTTTATAAATCAAGTGAATTGAAATTTGAATCTAAATTTAAAGTAAATGTTTTTTTTCAAAAATAAGTGGCTTTCAAAATCATTAAGGAGTAATGTATATAACGTAAATATCGGTTAAAGCAATTCTTTTAACATTGTGTGTATATATACACACAAAGGAATAAGGGGTGTATTCATTTATAGAGTGAATATGATATAAAAATTTATTAAAAATTCTTTCGTCTTGTAAAATTATAAATGATAAACATACACAAAGGAGTTGGAGTAAAGAAATCAACATGCATTGAGATCTCATGATTATTTTTTACAAATGGCATTCAATATCATTGCTTGAATGAAATAATAAAATTAAAAATCATATAAAACTTTTCAGCTTCCATTTTCAAATTATTTAGTCTCAACAAGTCTCTGAAAGTACAGTAACAAAAGATTGAGCATTTCAAACTCTAGCACCCAAAGAAAGAAGAAAAAAGAATTAGAAAAAAAAACTGCCAACCTTTTTCTTCAATTCAAGAGTAAAAATTAAAATCTGAAAATCTTCTTGAACATCAAGCTGTAGTTTTTACATTCCATCTCTTAGGTAAATTTTATACTTTATAGTTTAATGAATTTGTAAATTTTAGAAATCAAGATTTAACACCAATTCAAACTGCAGATTAGTTAAACAAGGCTGCTGCATTTTTGGCCAGAGACAGTACGAGGATTCTCTGGAATAAAACTAAGGCAAGTAAATTTCTTTTAAAAAATTTGAATTTGAAGTTGTTAATCAATAATAAAGAATTTTTTTTAAACAATTATATTAATCAGTTCAGGAGGAAATCAAGTTCAAAGATTAAAATCAATTTCTGGTTTTCAACTGCAGATCCTGTTCTCTGGGCATAAGAAATTTCAAACTGTAAGTAAATTTAAGATTGTATGTCATTGATGAACTGAATAAACAAATACAATAGTGATTAAGCAAAGATTTTTATTTACAAGTTCAGATTCAAAGCTTCAGGCAAGCTAAACAAAATTAAAAGTTCAAGGGAAATTTCAAGTTTCCAGTTGTTTTTAAATTCAAGCTTCCTGACTTCCTTCTGCTTCTCTGAATGCAAATATACAGGTGAGCAAACTTTTGAAACTAATTATACTTTGGTTTTGCATGCGATTAGTATTGAATGTTGATTGTGGAATATGCTTGCAGGGATGTAAACTTGCCCGTATATGTGTACATAGGTTATTGTGTGTACACACACCCCTCTATTTCAAAGTTACAGTTTTTTAAAGAAACCAAATCCAAGAAAAATCTCACACCTCTTTGTATAACAGAAATTTGATTATAATGTCCGAATGAAAGTTGTTTATAATGTCATAATTTAAATTTTAAAAATAAATTCCAGGTGTAAATATTTATGGGGTATTATGAAATGGAATATGACAGTGATAATTAACTCTGGTCGAAATCTTGATTTTTGAATTTTTCAAGTTTAGATTGTATCTTTGAATGGTAAATCATGATTTTTAATATAGAGATTTAGATTTTTTAAGTACGTGAGTAGGGTGAATGCACGAGATGAACAGAAAATACATTTTGGGGGAACTAGGATCATCGGCGAAGCGTCGGTCGACGCGATCAGGGATGAGGCTCGTTGGGGGATCGTGGAGTTTGAGAAAAATGCTAGATAATTTTTTAATTCATCATAGGCGAAGATTTGAATTAATTTAGGGTTTAACCCTGCTTTTTGTTGGTTGAAATGGCGAGGCATTTTCTTCGTCGTCACAGCGTTCTAGACCATCGCACCTGAGGGAACGTGAGGAAGGGGTTCTGATGAACTCCTAGACGCAGTGGCGTGGTTGCGGACCGTCGGAGGAGGCCTGACATGGCGTTATTCGCTGATGGGTAGTTTCCATTGTTTCATGGGTAGCAGTTTTTTTGAAATTCGTTCGAATTCGTCGAACTGGGTGATGGATGGGGACGAGTCGATGATCTTCGACATGCTAATGGCCGTGGAAGGGGTTGAAAGTGGTCCAATAGCTTGTGCATGTCCACGCGTATGCACTTGAGGCTGGGTGGTTGAAGTGTTGGGGAAGAAGAAGGGAATACTCGGGTTTACTCTCGTGAAAATGGAATTATAACTCGGGGTTGGTTCGGTTGTCCAAACGAATGAATGTAACAGTTTTAAATTTTAAAAGATTAAAGTTTTTTGAAGGAAAGAAATCAGAATAGGGGAACAACGCAGGTTTCACTCGGGTTTGTTTGTGTGATTCTCGAAGCAGGTCTCGAGTATTTTAAGTTTGAACCTAGGTTATATAAAAAAAAATGTAATTAATCAGTTTTTAATTTAAAAACAAAAGCATTTTTCAAGTTTAAGGTTAGTAAAGTAAGTAAATTTTAAAAGGAACATTTCCAAGTTTCAAAACAAGTATTAATAAGTTTAAAGCAGGGTTTCAAGGTTTCTATAATATTTTGAAATTGTTTGTTTAAAGGTAACTATAAAACAAATAAATTTTTTCAAAGGTGACTTAATGATTAATTACTAAAGGTATTGAGGAATGATCAATTAAACGGATAAATTGTTAAGGTGGTTAATTTAATTATATGATTAATTAAATGATAATTGTTTAATGAAGTAATTAAATAATTATTAAATAAGGATTAATTAATTAATCATTGTAATTAATTAAAGATAATTAATTATTAATATAAGGTTGATTAATTTATAATTAAGGATATATTAATTGATATAATTAATAAATGAAGATTAAATTAATGAAAAAATTTAAAGGAAATTAATTGCTTAAAGATAATTACTTAACTAAAAGTAATTAAATAATGATTAAGGGTGGATTAATCAAGTTATTAACATTGATTTAAGATTAGGGATAGTTACTTATCGAAATTAATTAAGGGTAATTAATTTAATGGTAATTAATTAATTAAGGGTTAAATTAATTAATTAAAGATAATTAATTTAATGGTGAATTAAATAATTAAAGGTTAATTTTCTGATAATTAAAGGTTGATGAATTATAATTAAAGGTTAATTAAAATTATTATTAATGGTTAATTAATAAATGATTAAAGAATAATTAATCAAAATGATTTGTAATTCATTAATATTAATTAACCAGGATTAGTAATTTATTCATAAGTAATTTATCTGATTTAAATTAATCAGACAATTAACTAATCTTACTTATGAATGTTTGGATTGAATTGGATACTTTAAATTGTGTGATATCCCTGATATATGATGTGCTCTGGCTGTGGAATGTAGCCTATTATCTGTGACGAATGTAATTTATTTTCGATGTACCTATGTTATTTATCTGTGATCTGTGAATAAAGATAAGCGTTATAATTTATACCGCTTATCAAATATATTGTTGTATTTGAATCTATGCTAATTGATGATGTCGCACATTTATTGTGTAAAACCCCTATACCACACTTATACACACACAAATATGGAATGCATGTGAAAATTGGTTAAGTCACAGATTTTTAAAAATAGTTTTAAAATTTGAGTTTTTGAATCCAAATGGTTTTGGAAATGGATTGGAATTAAAGTAAAAAAATTTTGGAAAGGAATTTCAAAGATAAAATTTAGTTTTGAATAACTTGATTAAGTTTTGAAGTTTAAATAATTTGATTTAAATTTAAATTCAAAATTTGAAATTGAATTCTATGATTGGAAACTAGGGATTAAAGATGTTACACAAGTTATATATGGGTTAAACCATTTTAAAGGTATTGATTTGGGAATTTGAATTTAATTCAAGGGTTTTAACTCGTGCAAATATAATTGGATTTTTCTAAAAAGAAAACTATTTGTTTTCAAATAATAAAAGCTTTTATATAAGAAATGAATTTCCAATCTGTATTAAAGGGATTTCGAATTTGAAATTAAACGGTTTTCCAAGTTATGAATAAATCTTTGGAAACGGTTTGAAATCTATAAGTTAAATCTTTGATTTAAAGATTGGATGAGTTAATCCTAATTGAAATGGAAATTGTATTGAAAATCTATGAATGGATCTTTGTGAAACTGGGTGAAATTTGTGAAATAAATCTTTTTGTTTAAAAGATTTGAAATGGTAATTTGTTTTAAACCATTTGAAGAAAGGTTTTGGGTTTAAAGTTGTGACTTAACTGAAATCACATATCCATATGTTTTTAAATAATTGCGCTCACTATTCGGTTTAGCCGGTAGAGGACCTTATGTCACATAACCCATTCCGAATAGTGATACGACGATTGCAATAGAAGACCGGTGGTGAAGACCGGGTTTCTTCAAGAACGATAGGATAACCTATCTATTGACTCCGCACTGAGTTGCTCCAATATAGAGTCCTCCATATGTGATGGGGAGTCTGATCGGAACTGTGGATGTCCGGATTGCAAGGGCTTCTACCTTTATTGGACGAAGGGCCTTCGGTTCTGTTCGAAGAATAGACTTGTATGGTTGTATGTCTGACACTACACTTTAAGATATTAAACTGATCTCTATCAAATATATTTCTACTTGGTGGCGGCGAATTTATTCTCTTAGCTTAACACCCTTCTTTGAGGCATACGAGCTCAGAGGTTATGTAGTTGATAGTTATCATTGATATACTCCCAATTTGGTAGTGTGGCATGCTGAGTGCTACTGTGTATCATTGGTTGATCAAAGCATGGTTTTTGTATAAAGCGTAGCTTTGTGGAAGAGACTGCATCAGGACCTCACACCCCAAAAATGGTCGAAACATGAAAGATGCGGCAAGGTTATGAGGGTCGCTCCCTTTAGGGTGTGTTATTCCCTTTTGGAAAAGGGTGGTATCATGGTATGGAGCCCAGATACTTAACTCATGTGGTCACTGCAAATCTATTACTTTGTGATTGCTTTGTGGTTGTTGGATTAAAGGTACCTCGGATAAAGGTCCCAAAGGACCAGGGGATGTCATGCTCGTGCAGTAGTTACCTAGTTACAGTGGTAACCCGGCCTTGTGTTGGCATAGAGCTGGTTAAGCTCTCAGGGCGTCCCTCCAGGGGCGTACCCATGTTGCAGTAGAAAGTTCCTTAGCCTGACCATTTGTTGGAAAACCAATCTTCAATACGCACCTTGTACGATTTTAGTTGTATAACCTGCCATTTACTTATGGTGGCGCCCCACTGTTTAGATGGTAGCTATAGTAGGCATACAATAATGGTTGTATGCTGGCTAGGATTAATATTATACTTTCGAAATGGTTTCCTACACTATGCACTAATAATAATATCAAAAGATTTTAGCGTATTAAGCATATTTGATTATCGTAAGGAGAAATCTCCTTCAATTTTGCGTTTGAATTGTGTGTGGCGGGTGGCGTTATGGTAGTTTCATTTTCTAAAAAGCATTGTGGATTTAAATTTTAAATTCTTTTGTTGTTGTTTTAAAGATAAACTGTTTTGTTTGCTCATACCAGTTCCATGACTGACCTGGAGTTTATTGTTCCCTTCCTAAATTCTGGATGCCTACAATTTTCTACACGGGTAGCCTAGAGTTGGGTTTTTCAGATAATCGAATAGTAGGCGTAGATTCGATAGCTTTCAGCCTTAGGATTTGGCAATCGCATTTGGATCGAGTTGCTTCACTTCATCATGATTGGGAGTTCGAGATACTTCTGGATTGGTGCCTTGGAGATGGAGATTACCAATACTGGAGTTCTCTTGTGAAGACCATATTGGAGATATTGTTCCGCTGTTGGTGTTACATTTTCTTTCCACTGCTATTGTCTTGTATCATATCTCTGATGTATATTGATATTCATTGTATCATTCGGTTGTATCAGATATTGTATCAATGTTGTATATTGATATATTCTTTTTCTTCCGCTGTGTTGTTATACTTAATGTGTTATAAGCTCCGGCATGAGTCGAATTTCAACGGTTGAATCTGCGGCATTAAGGTACAAGTGGAGTACAGATGTCGATTTTCAAACACTGAAATTTGGATCGTGACATTTTGGTATCAGAGCTGAAGGTTAAAACTTTAGCTCTGGAATATAACACATTTGGTAACTCATCAGATATAGGGTGAAGTATACCCTAGAATGAGTATATCCCTGAGATATCCATTCGAACGCCTCAGTAAATTCTCTTACTATTCACTGATAGTAAGTATGAGTGCAAGAAGAGGACGAAATAGGAGACAGGGGAGTACCACTATAAATGGTCAATACCCTGCAATAGTGGAAATAACTTTTCTCTATCAATTTCCTTTGATTCGATTTTAAATTCTTTTGATGGCTTTATGACAGCTCGAGGAAGAAGATTCGGTGGGATGGTGGCCCTACGAATCGTTGTAGAAAATCCTTACTTCGTATCTTCATCGGTTTCTTATCAGTTTTTCGATTTAAACTCTAATGAATTTGAAATTTGAAATTGAAAATAAATTGGAAATTTTAAATTAAGTTAAATTGGTTAACAAATATAAGGCTAAATTTGAATTGTATCAATAAAACAAAATCAATTAAAACAAAATTCGAAATTCTATTGTAATTCCTTGTGTAGATCGAAGTCCGAAGAGGGATTAGTTGGTATATACTTTGGGGTGTTCCGACCTAAGTTGGAATCCATATTTAGAGTTTGAGAAATTGTAGAAGATTGAATCTATTTATTTATTGTCTGGGTCTTGATATATTCTACGAATGATTAGTTATCCCTTTCGAACTAATCAATGCCCTTGCATATTCGTAGATCTGGATGACCCGAGTATCTTGTGAAGTGTTAAATAGATTCGTTCTTGTAGCTATTGTTGATATTCTGATTTGGTGAGTCAAATATAGAACTGATATCCAGTTTAATTTGGAAAGATATTTCTCTATCTTTCATCTGTTTTTTGTTGTCTTCCATGCAAATTTCGAGGACGAAATTTTCTTGGGGGAGGAGGGAGGAATCTGTAAACATCCCGATTTATGAGTAAAATTTAATTTGGTAATTGATTTAAATTTGTGAATTTAAATTGTAAATTAAATTAATTTTTCCAAGATTAAATAGGATATTTGTTTATTTGGACGTCGATTTTAAAATTTAGTTGTGGATTTGAAAATTCTATATTTAATATCTTGTGAATAAAAAGTAACATCCTAAAATATATCAATTTAAATTAGTAACATATTTAAACTTTTGGAATTTAATTTGAGATTAAATTGAAAAATCTCAAACAAATAAAATAAGTGATAATCATATATGAATAAATTTCAATTTCTTTTGAGTTTAAAATTTTGAAATAATGAATGTTTTAAAAAGTCGTTTGAATTTAAATTTTTATACATATATGTATATTACATATATGAGTAGAATTGGATATATGTTGAAATTGAATTTAAATTGTTCAAAATATGTGTGAATATATAAATAAACATAATTGGATTTTTATAAATCAAGTGAATTGGAATTTCAATCTAAATTTAAAGTAAATGTTTTTTTAAAATAAATAAGTGGCTTTCAAAATCACTAAGGAGTATTGTATATAATGTAAATATTGGTTAAAGCAATTCTTTTAACATTGTGTGTGTGTGTGTGTGTATATATATACAAAGGAATAAGGGGTGTATTCATTTATAAAGTGAATATGATATAAAAATTTATTAAAAATTCTTTTGTCTTGTAAAATTACAAATGATAAACATACACAAAGGTAATGGAGTAAAGAAATCAACATGCATTGAGACCTCATGATTATTTTTTACAAATGGCATTCAATATCATTGCTTGAATAAAATAATAAAATTAAAAGTCATAAAAAACTTTTCAGCTTCCATTTTCGAATTATTTAGTCTCAGCAAATCTATGAAAGTACAATAACTAAAGATTGAGCATTTCAAACTCCAACACCCAAAGAAAGAAGAAAAAGAATCAGAAAAAAAACTGCCAACTTTTTTCTTCAATTCAAGGGTAAAAATTAAAATCTGAAAATCTTCTTGAACATCATGCTGTAGTTTTTACATTCCATCTCTCAGGTAAATTTTATACTTTATAGTTTAATGAATTTGTAAATTTTAAAAATCAAGATTTAACACCAATTCAAACTGCAGATTAGTTAAACAAGGCAGTTGCAGTTTTGACCAGAGACAGTACAAGGATTCTTTGGAATAAAATTAAGGCAAGTAAATTTATTTTAAAAAATTTGAATTTGAAGTTGTTAATCAGTAATAAAGCAAAATTTAAACAATTATATTAATTAGTTCAGGAGGAAATCAAGTTCAAAAATTAAAATCAATTTCTGCTTTTCAACTGCAGATCTTGTTCTTTGGGCATAAGAAATTTCAAACTGTAAGTATATTTAAGATTGTATGTCATTAATGAACTGAATAAACAAATACGATAGTGATTAAGCAAAGATTTTTATTTACAAGTTCCAGATTCAAAGCTTCAGGCAAGCTAAACAAAAATAAAAGTTCAAGGCAAATTTTAAGTTTCTAGTTGTTTTTAAATTCTAGCTTCCTGGCTTCCTTCTGCTTCTCTGATTGCAAATATACAGGTGAGCAAACTTTTAAAACCAATTATACTTTTGTTTTGCATGTGATTAGTATTGAATGTTGATTGTGGAATGTGCTTGCAAGGATGTAAACTTTCCTGTATATGTGTACATAGGTTACTGTGTGTGCAGACACCCCTCTGGTTTAAAGTTACAATTTTTAAAAGAAACCAAATCTAAGAAAAATCTCACACCTCTTTGTATAACAGAAATTTGATTATAATGTCTGAATGAAAGTTGTTTATAATGTCATAATTTAAATTTTAAAAATAAATTCCAGGGGTAAATATTTATGGGGTATTATAAAATGGAATATGACAGTGATAATTTAACTCAAGTCGAAATCTTGATTTTTGAATTTTCAAGTTTAGATTGTATCTTTGAATTCGTGTTGGTAAATCATGATTTTTAGTATAGAGATTTAGATTTTTAAGTGAGTGAGTAGAGTGAATGCACGAGATGAACAGATAATACATTTTGGGGAAACTCGGGTCATTGGCGAAGCGTCGGTCGGCGCGATCAGGGATGAGGCTCGTTGGGGGATCGTGGAGTTTGAGAAAAATGATAGATAATTTTTAGTTCATCATATGCGAAGATTTGAATTAATTTTGGGTTTAACCCTGCGTTTTGTTGGTTGAAATCGTGAGGCGTTTTCTTCGTCGTCGCAGCGTTCTAGACCATCACACCTGAGGGAACGTAAGGAAGGGGTTCTGATGAACTCCTAGACACAGTGGCATGGTTGCAGACCATCGGAGGAGGCCTGGCATGATGTTATTTGCTGATGGGTAGTTTCCATTGTTTCGTAGATAGCAGGTTTTTTGAAATTCGTTCGAATTCGTCGAATTGGGTGATGGATGGGGACGAGTCAATTATTGTCGACATGCTGATGGCCGTGGAAGGGGTCGAAAGTGATCCAATCGCTTGTGCATGTGCACGCGTGTGCATTTGAGGCTGGTTGGTTGAAGTATTGGGGATGAAGAAGGGAATACTCGGGTTTACTCTCGTGAAAATGGAATTATAACTCGGGGTAGGTTTGGTTGTTTAGACGAATGAATGTAACAGTTTAAAATTTTAACAGATTAAAGTTTTTTAAAGGAAAGAAATTAGAATAGGGGAACAACGCAGGTTTCACTCGGGTTTATTTGTGTGATTCTCGAAGCAGGTTTCGAGCATTTTAAGTTAAACCTAGGTTATATAAAAAAATGTAATTAATCAGTTTTTAAGTTAAAAACAAAAGCATTTTTCAAGTTTAAGGTTATTAAAGTAACTAAATTTTAAAAGGAACAATTCCAAGTTTCAAAACAAGTATTAATAAGTTTAAAGCAGGGTTTCAAAGTTTCTAAAATATTTTAAAATTGTTTATTTAAAGGTAATTATAAAACAAATAAAATTTTTCAAAGGCGACCTAATGATTAATTACTAAAGGTATTGAGGAATGATCAATTAAACGGATAAATTATCAAGGTGGTTAATTTAATTATATGATTAATTAAATGATAATTGTTTAATGAAGTAATTAAATGATTATTAAATAAGGATTAATTAATTAATCATTGTAATTAATTAAAGTTAATTAATTATTAATATAAGGTTAATTAATTTATAATTAAGGATTTATTAATTGATATAATTAATAAATGAAGATTAAATTAATGAAAATAATTAAAGGAAATTAATTGCTTAAAGATAATTACTTAATTAAAAGTAATTAAATAATGATTAAGGGTGGATTAATCAAGTGATTAACATTGATTTAAGATTAGGGATAGTTACTTATCGAAATTAATTAAGGGTAATTAATTTAATGGTAATCAATTAATTAAGGGTTGAATTAGTTAATTAAAGACAATTAATTTAATGGTGAATTATATAATTAAAGGTTAATTTTCTGATAATTAAAGGTTGATGAATTATAATTAAAGGTTAACTAATGTTATTATTAATGGTTAATTAATTAATGATTAAAGAATAATTAATCAATATGATTTGTAATTTATTAATATTAATTTACCAGGATTAGTAATTTATTCATAAGTAATTTATCTGATTTAAATTAATCAGACAATTAACTGATCTTACTTATGAATGTTTGGATTGAATTGGAGGCTTTAATTGTGTGATATCCCTGATATATGATGTGCTTTGATATGATTAAGCTATGGAATGTAACCTATTATCTATGAAGATTGTAATTTATTTTCGATGTACCTATGTTATTTATCTGTGATCTATGAATAAAGATAAGCGTTACAATTTATACCGCTTATCAAATATATTGCTGTATTTGAATCTAGCTAGTTGATGATGTCGCACTTTTATTGTGTAAAACCCTAGACCACACTTATACACACACAAATATGGATTGCACGTGAAAATTGGTTAAGTCACAGATTTTTTAAAATAGTTTTAAAATTTTAATTTTTGAATCCAAATGGCTTTGGAAATTTATTGGAATTAAGGTAAAAAGTTTTTGGAAAGGAATTTCAAAGATAAAATTTTGTTTTGAATAACTTGATTAAGTTTTGAAGTTTAAATAATTTGATTTAAATTTAAATTCAAAATTTGAAATTGAATTCTATGATTGGAAACTAGGGATTAGAGATGTTATACAAGTTATATATGGTTTAAGCCATTTTAAAATTATTGATTTGGGAATTTGAATTTAATTCAAGGGCTTTAACTCGTGCAAATATAATTGGATTTTTCTGAAACGAAAACTATTTGTTTTCAAATAATAAAAGCTTTCATATAAGAAATGAATTTCCAATTTGTATTAAGGGGATTTCAAATTTGAAATTAAACGGTTTTCCAAGTTATGAATAAATCTTTGGAAACGGTTTGAACGTTATAAGTTAAATCTTTGATTTAAAGATTGGATGAGTTAATCCTAATTGAAATGGAAATTGTTTTGAAAATCTATGAATGGATCTTTATGAAACAGGGTGAACTTAGTGAAATAAATCTTTTTGTTTAAAAGATTTGAAATGGTAATTTGTTTTAAACCATTTGAAGAAAGGTTTTGGGTTTAAAGTTGTGACTTAACTGAAATTACATATCCATATGTTTTTAAATAATTGCGCTCACTATTCGGTTTAGCCGGTAGAGGACCTTATGTCATATAACCCATTCCGAATAGTGATACGACGATTGCAATAGAAGACCGGTGGTGATGACCGGGTTTCTTCAAGAACGATAGGATAACCTATCTATTGACTCCGCACTGAGTTTCTCCAATATAGAGTCCTCCATATGTGATGGGGAGTCCGATCGGAATTTTGTATGCCCGGATTGCAAGGGCTTCTTCCTTCATTGGACGAAGTGCCTTCGGTTTTGTTCGAACCCGGAATACACATGTATGGTTGTATGTCTGACACCACACTTTGAGATATTAAACCGATCTCTATCAAATACATTTCTACTTGGTGGCGGAGAATTTATTCTCTTTGCTTAACACCCTTCTCTGAGACGTACGAGCTCAGAGGTTATGTAGTTGATAGTTATCAGTGTATACTCCCAATTTGGTAGTGTGGCATGCTGAGTGCTGCTGTGTATCATTTGTTGATCAAAACATGGCTTTTGTATAAAGCGTAGCTTTGTGGACGAGACTGCATCAGGATCTCACACCCCGAAAATGGTCAAAATAGGAAAGATGCGGCAAGGTTATGAGGGTCGCTCCCTTTAGGGTGTGTCATTCCCTTCTGGAAAAGGATGGTATCATGGTATGGAGCCCAGATACTTAACTCATGTTGTGACGCCCCACCTCTATACCCACGCTAGCCAAGAACACTATGGTGTAATGCTGTCAACTAGCGTGGAGAATAAGGCTGTTGAGGAGCGACCATCAGTAGTTAGGCCTTACACTAGTATTGGTTATCTCGATAGGAGTGGTATATATATATATATATATTCTTTCATTTTTCATCTTTGATTTATTTACTCCCATCGACATACCCCAATTCCAGTATAAAACGAACTACCCTGGTTCATAATAGTTTAGGACAGTAGATATAATAATAACACAGATAATATCAATAAACGCGGAACACAGATAAAATAGAAAAGTCTCATATATATATAACTGATGTCAGTTACAATACATTTGACATAGAACATATGATACAACTACAACTGTCGACCCAGAAAGTTATATATACAAGTACATTATCGACTAACATACATGAATACATATCAACCTATGTTATGACACGACAACTCTCAAAAGATATGAAAAGTCTTCATTAGCTCAAACCGCTACCCAAAGCAAGATATCTACGACCTGAAATAACGCGGTCTGACCCGAGTATTAAATTCAAAAGAAAATAATACGCGGGTCAGTCTAATTCAAATTCAGTTATTAGTGCACAGAAGCAATAATAATTAAATAATGAATAGACAACAGTCACAATAAATCTCGTTTATCCGATCCTTAAATAAAGAAATCGGATAAAGAAAATATAACACGTAACAGTGTTAAACAACAAATCAAAAAATTAAACCAAATCAGAATACAATTCAGAATATTGAATTGAATAAACAAAACAGTTCAAATGATTGAAATATCAATTAAAATATTAATTCGAGTAGGGCTGCAGTACACGCACGCGTGCACTGCCTCGCCACTACAGCATATGAAATATGCAAAAGATCAATAAATCAAAACAAGATAGAATATCATAAAATCCATATCGTGTGGCTGCAGTTCACGCTTGAGTGCACTGCCTTGCCACTACCGTGATGATGTACACAAAAGCTCCATCCTGTGTGGCTACAATTCACGCTTGCGTGCACTGCCTTGCCACTACAGCGATGATTTACTCAAAAGATCAACGAACCAAAATCAATGAAGGTTCAAATATCAATTCAAAATATCGATATTGTGTGGCTGCAGTGCATGCACGCGTACACTGCCTCGCCACAACAGCATATACAGAAATTGCAACAAGGCACAAAGGTCAATACACAAGAATTCACAGTGCAAACTAAAAAACTAAGTAAGAGGCGGCAGTTTAAAACTTCCACCAAATATGAATGTAAAATATGTACACAAATGAATGCACATTGGCAAAATGAATCAGAGGTGCAACGAGATGCAGTACAACTCAAATGAGCAAGTGCACAGGGCCGTGTATAACATGATGACACAACCGAATGAAGGTGAGAGCACCAATGATATGGCACCACAGCACACAAACACAAGGGCAAACCGCAACTGAACTGCAGCCAGTACAAGGTCACAGGGCAAAGGTTCAAACATGAAATGAATCAGAGAAATGCAACTGATTTTAAGTGAATGGCGACAAGTATATGAAATATACTTGTAAAATGCTGGACAGTGCAAACACATGAATGCAATGAGCAAATAAACTCAACAGCGAACCAGTCTATTCATCAACAAGTCCATCAACTACTAGAGTACTGTAATACCAACAGAGAGGTGAGAGAAACTGTGATGGTCACGAGATATTGAACAGCTCAAAATCAAATCAGAGGAGAAGTCAATGCATGTGTCTACAGAGTTCCGTGCACCAACAAGTGTACAGATGTGAATCCCTATAGAATCAGAACAATGCGCACAGTACTAACTCGAGTGTTCGACAAATATATTGAGGGATATTTCAAATGGAATTACAAACTGCAGCAGCCAATATCAATGTATAGACCCAGGCAAAAGTAAATGATCAAGGAAACAAGTCCAGCTACGACCAAGAACAAGACTCAAGTATACATGAATATACGTATATGCAGACACAAGTGGTGATGAAGTAGTGCAAACTCAATTCAATTGTAAGCATGTACAACAGGGCAGGGCAGTGGACAAGGCTGTAACAGTCAATTGAAAATAAGTGATGAACACAAAAATGAACCTGCTCAAAATGACCAGGTACAAAGTGCACCAAAGGGAACACAATGCAAACTGAGTTGCACATAGTGCCACAAGACCAGATTACACAAACCCAATGCAAAGGAATGCAATCAAGTGAGTAGCAGTTATGTAGATGCAACTCACAGCAGTTTTAAAATCATAGTAGAGTGTACAAATCAAGTAATATATATGTACATTGATGTACCACATATAAACAATGATTAATCAACAACTTACAATGAAGCAGTGAATAAAATCAAGCAAAGCAATTCATAACAGAGAACAAAACAACAGTGACCAAGTCAAACATTATCACAAACCAAGTCAAGTTCAAACATCAGGTAGTATGTGCAACAGGTAAGGGACGAAGCACTGTCAAACAGTTTTAAAAGTCATGGTTATCAAAAATTCAAATCAATGCTTCAGGAATGAATACTGGCCAGAGACGAAGCTCACAGGGGTCATAAAAATCAATTCCCTAAGGATCGATGGTGCCAGAAATTCACGAAATCAAAACAACATATTCAAACCAAAATCAAAGTCATGAAAATTAAGTAACAAAGGATTGTGTGAATTCGAACTAGATGTGAGTGAGGGTTCACTCACCTGTGTCGCCAAATCGAAGCATCACAGAGACGAGCAAAGCCCAGAACGAATGAAACCGTAATTTGATTTTTGAAATGAGAACGAACGGGGCCGCCATCATTCTCGTATGTTATGCTTAGGGTTTAAAAAAAATGAAAAGGAAAAGGGGGAAAACGGGTCGAATGGATTGAAAAGGATACGGGTTATTTGCTTTGCAAATTTTCACGGCCACAATTAAAACATGGGCCACTATTTAATTCAAAGCCCACAATTCCTTTTAATAATTTTATAAAAGAATTTTAACTCAATTTAAAAAAAAACTTCAATTTGTAATTAGCGAAAATATTAATCGTTTAATGTCAATTATCAATTGATGCAAAATACCGGGTTGTTACAGACTCCCCTCCTAAAAGAAATTGCATCCTCACAATCATAAGGAATAAATGGACAAAAGATAACAACCATAAGAGCATATCATCACAAGATGAAGAAATTCGAAATAGGAAGTTCACCATAAAGAGCATGAAAGAGTAAACTTGAATGTGTTTGCTCGATGAATTCTCAGGTTTCCTAAGTGCAATCCTTAGGATTTGAGAACCATTGAACTTCCGCAAGAAAAACATCTTTATTTCGAAGGTGCTACATCCCCGAAGCAATGATGTTAATAAAAGGTTGCTCAAGAATAAAAATCGGAAATCCCTAAGGCATTTCCGTAATTGGAAGACGTGGAAAACGTCATGAATAGCAGAAAATTGAGCCAGTACACCGGCGTAGTATTATATAAACACCAAGGAAATCTTTAATTTCATAAAAGAAATTCACAAATTCTCTACAAAATTTAATTATCAAATAGATAATCAGAATATAGAAATCACAAAACAACAATATCTAATTATCGATACGATAATTAGAAAATGGTAAAATCTAATTATCAACAAAGATAATCAGAAAACAAAAATCACAAGTCGCAAAATTGCAAATATCTAATTACCAAAAACGATAATTAGAAATTACCACAAGGATAGTCAAATTTCAAATGAACAAATATTCAATTATCAAAACGATAATCAAATCTTAAATCACAAATATTTAATTATCACAAACGATAATTAAATCTCAAATATCTAATTATCACGAGCGATAATCAGAAACAACAAATAGCTGATTATCAAAAACGATAATCCGAAATAATATTTCAATAACGAGTCCGGGATTAACCGAAATAGCAAACGCACATGTCTCATAACCACGAGTTTTACTAAATCGTTTAATTCACTTCATCGTTTTCTTGAAAGTGCATAATTGTGTATTTAAAAAAAATAACATTTCACATTCTCAAACGGACAAGTCCGGAATTAAGCGAATCAGTAAAAGAAAAGGGGTCGTAGTCCTCGATTTTTCTGAAACGTTTAAATCGCTTCCTCATTCTTTTGAAAGCGCATAGTGAAAAACTTCTGAAAACAATTTTTCATTTATTTTATAAAGATAATAATTTACATTCTCAAACGAACAAGTCCGGAATTAAGCGAATCAGCAAAAGAAAAGGGTCATAGTCCTCGATTTTACTGAAACGTCTAATTCGCTTCCTCATTCTTTTGAAAGCGTAAACCGTAAAAATTTTGAAAACAATTTTGATTTATATTTTGAAACAATTTTGAAAAATAACAAATTTTTAAAACACATGATTAAAACAGCAACATCAGTAGCAACTTTGACAAGGAAATTTCGCTTCTCAAAATACCGTAAAAACGGACAACAAAATCAGCATTACGGGATAACCGCTTGAAAATTCATTTTAAAATCGACGGTTACTGAAGTTAATACGTCAAAATCTCATCAAGATAATTGGCGTCAAAATATCATACCAATGAATTTTCATTCATCAAAATGTCACAAGAATCTTCTCAAAGATAGAAAGGGGTATCATACCCTCAACTTGTATTCATAACAAGTCAATGACACACAAATTCACCAATGCACAAAAATTGATAAAAATTATCAATAGAAATCACGAAAATTGGTGAAGCACAAATTCCAGAAGACTACCCAAGAAATCCAGGAATCACAAAATGAGAGTATGAAAACTCAAATGGGAGTATGAAAACTCAAACGGGAGTATGAAAACTCACCTACACGTGAGCATGAAAACTCACCAACACGTGTAACGCAATGCGAGAACGGAGCATGAAAACTCACCTACACGTGAGCATGAAAACTCACCAACACGTGTAATGCAAAGCGAGAACGGGAGCATGAAAACTCACCTACACGTGAGCATGAAAACTCACCAACACGTGTAACGCAAAGCGAGAACGGGAGCATGAAAACTCACCTACACGTGAGCATGAAAACTCACCAACACGTGTAACGCAAAACGAGGCGTTATCTCATGGTGGCTAACCATTAAATTTTGACACACGAATGGTCCGAAGACCGTGGGGAGCTACCCTATATGGATGAGTCGAAATCACCCAGATGAAGTCTAGGCTAACCAAAAAGCAAAAAGGTATGTGTGAATGGAATCACACAAATGGTGTCTAGCCTAACCTCGCAACAAAAAGGTATGTGTGAGTGGAATCACACAAGTGGTGTCTAGGCTAACCAAAAAGCAAAAAGGTATGTGTGAATGGAATCACACAAATGGTGTCTAGCCTAACCAGAAAGCAAAAAGATATGTGTGAGTGGAATCACACAAATGGTGTCTAGGCTAACCAAAAAGCAAAAAGGTACGTGTGAATGGAATCACACAAATGGCGTCTAGCCTAACCAGAAAGCAAAATGATATGTGTGAGTTGAATCACACAAATGGTGTCTAGGCTAACCAAAAAGCAAAAATGTATGTGTGAATGGAATCACACAAATGGTGGCTAGCCTAACCAGAAAGCAAAAAGATATGTGTGAGTGGAATCACACAAATGGTGTCTAGGCTAACCAAAAAGCAAAAAGGTATGTGTGAATGGAATCACACAAATGGTGTCTAGCCTAACCAGAAAGCAAAAAGATACGTGTGAGTGGAATCACACAAATGGTGTCTAGGCTAACCAAAAAGCAAAAAGGTATGTGTGAGTGGAATCACACAAATGGTGTCTAGCCTAACCAGGAAGCAAACTAAGAGACATCGCACAATTGCTAGTCTAAATCATAAAATGATCGTCATGATCAATGAGAAGTGTCAATTACACTAAGCTAGTAAATATAAAAGTTTAACCTCATGTCCCATGACCACTTGCTTAACTCAAATATTTACGAACAAACTGTAGATCTTCACTAGAAAATTGTCACAAGTGGTTCAATCGAACAAGTCCAAAAATTAACCGACAAAGTAAACGCAAGCGTTTCGTACCACTTGTTTTGCTAAGCCGTTTAATTAGATTTCTCATACGAGTGAAATAAAGGTTAGTATATACTAATAGATTGGAAAACGGTTTAGGAAAAGAGCTTTGTAGACATTTTTGAAATCGTTTGGAGAAAAGGGTTTTGATATTTACTACCAGTATAGAAAATCTTTATATTTTTAAAGTGACAATCTCAAAAATGATTGTAGAAACAATCAATCACAAGAATTCACATACAAAAATGTGAATAGAATCCAAAGAAATCGATACTGAATCCTTCAAAAGGTATGTTCACTAAAATCCCGAAGAAAATGTCACTAAAGTCGCTAATAAATGATAGCAACAAATCGGGGAATTAACAAGAATCGATTAAATTTGGAAACCAAATCAATTCACTAAAATTCACATTCGAAGACGTGAATAAAATCCAAAGAATCCGATTCCAAATCCATCAAAGTAGGAATACCCAAAAATTCCAGAAATAGAAGTTATCAAAGTCGACAAAGGTGATAACAACTAATCGGAAAAGAAGAATCGAATAACAATTGGAAAAAAACAAAACAAAATGGGCATAAATGCATAGATGACTTCAACAAAAATAAAAATCAAGTCAATGCCGAAGTCAACAATTAATGGCCTCAAATGAGTCAAAACGAATCAACATCATCATCAAAGAATTCAACGGCAAACAAAGTCAAAGTCTTGGAAATCAAGAAACTAGCAATTTCACGAAAACAAAGTGACCGAAGTCGAATGGAAATCAAGCCGAGGAAAACAAAAAATATCAAGTTCAAAATCGCTGAGATTCGAACAAAATCAACATCCGCTAAATCAATTCGAAGCCGAAAACACAAGAACAAAATCCTCATCATCAAAAACTCAACTTGAGTTCGCAAAGCAAATGGAGGCCGAAGCCAAAATACTTTCACGAAATCAAAATCAAATGCGCATAAATACGCATTAGGAATTCATACCTAACAAGCAAAGATAATCATAGGCAAAGACGAGAGATAAAACATCGACAATTAGTTGTAACACATGTTCCGTCTAAGTTATGTTTTATATTATGTCCATAAACCCCAGGCTCTGATACCAAGCTGTGACGCCCCACCTCTATACCCACGCTAGTCAAGAACACTACGGTGCAATGTTGTCAATTAGCGCGGGGAATAAGGCTGTTGAGGAGCGGCCATCAGTAGTTAGGCCTTACACTAGTATTGGTTATCTCGATAGGAGTGGTATATATATATATATTCTTTCATTTTTCATCTCTGGTTTATTTACTCTCATCGACATACCCCAATTCCAGTATAAAACGAACTACGATGGTTCATAATAGTTTAGGACAGTAGATATAATAATAACACAGATAATATCAACAAATGCGGAACACAGATAAAACAGAAAAGTCACACACACACACACACACAGATATATATATATAACTAATGTCAGTTACAATACATTTGACATAGAACATATGATACAACTACAATTTTCGACCCTCGACTAACATACATGAATACATATCAACCTATGCTATGACACGACAACTCCCAAAAGATATGAAAAGTCTTCATAGCTCAAACCGCTACCCAAAGCAAGATATCTACGACCTGAAATAACTCGGTCTGACCAGAGTATTAAATTTAAAAGAAAATAATACGTGGGTCAGTCTAATTCAAACTCAGTTATTAGTGCACAGAAGCAATAATAATTAAATAATGAATAGATAACAGTCACAGTAAATCTCGTCTATCCGATCCTTAAATAAAGAAATCGGATAACGGAAATATAACAGTAACAGTGTTAAACAACAAATCAGCAAATTAAACCAAATCAGAATACAATTCAGAATATTGAATTGAATAAACAAAACAGTTCAAACCATTGAAATATCAATTAAAATATTAATTCGAGTAGGGCTGCAGTACACGCACGCGTGCACTGCCTCGCCACTACAGCATATGGAATATGCAAAAGATCACTAAATCAAAACAAGATAGAATATCATAAAATCCATACCGTGTGGCTGCAGTTCCCGCTTGCGTGCACTGCCTTTCCACTACCGTGATGATGTACACAAAAGCTCCATACCGTGTGGCTGCAGTTCACGCTTGCGTGCACTGCCTTGCCACTACAGTGATGATGTACTCAAAAGATCAACGAACCAAAATCAATGAAGGTTCAAATATCAATTCAAAATATAGATATTGTGTGGCTGCAGTGCACGCACGCGTACACTGCCTCGCCACAGCAGCATATACAGAAATAGCAACAAGGCACAAAGGTCAATACACAAGAATTCACAGTGCAAACTAATAAACTAAGCAAGAGGCAGCAGTTTAAAACTTCCACCAAATATGAATGTAAAATATGTACACAAATGAATGTACATAACAAACTGCACGTGGCAAAATGAATCAGAGGTGCAACGAAAAGCAGTACAACTCAAATGAGCAAGTGCACAGGGCCGTGTACAACATGATGACACAACCAAATGAAGGTGAGAGCACCAATGATATGGCACCACAGCACACAAACACAAGGGCAGACCGCAACTGAACTGCAGCAAGTACAGGGTCACAGGCAAAGGTTCAAACATGAAATGAATCAGAGAAATGCAACTGATTTTAAGTGAATGGCGACAAGTATATGAAATATACTTGTAAAATACTGGACAGTGCAAACACATGAATGCAATGAGAAAATAAACTCAACAACGAACCAATCCATTCATCAACAAGTCCATCAACTACTAGAGTACTGTAATACCAACAGAGAGGTGAGAGAAACTGTGATGGTCACGAGATATTGAACAGCTCAAAATCAAATCAGAGTGGAAGTCAATGCATGTGTCTACAGGGTTCCGTGCACCAACAAGTGTACAGATGTGAATTCCTATAGAATCAGAACAATGCGCACAGTACTAACTCGAGTGTTCGACAAATATATTAAGGGATATTTCAAATGGAATTACAAACTGCAGCAGCCAATATCAATGTATAGACCCAGGCAACAGTAAATGATCAAGGAAACAAGTCGAGCTACGACCAAGAACAAGACTCAAGTACACATGAATATACGTATATGCAGACACAAGTGATGATGAAGCAGTGCAAACTCAATTCAATTGTAAGCATGTACAACAGGGCAGGGCAGTGGACAAGGTTGTAACAGTCAATTGAAAGCAAGTGATGAACACAAAAATGAACCAGCTCAAAATGACCAGGTACAAAGTGCACCAAAGGGAACACAATGCAAACTGAGTTGCACACAGTGCCACAAGACCAGATTACACAAACCTAATGCAAAGGAATGCAATCAAGTGAGCAGCAGTTATGTAGATGCAACTCACAGCAGTTTTAAAATCATAGTAGAGTGTACAAAATCAAGTAATATATATGTACATTGATGTACCACATATAAACAGTGATTAATCAACAACATACAATGAAGCAGTGAATAAAATCAAGCAAAGCAATTCATAGCAGAGAACAAAACAACAGTGACCAAGTCAAACACTATCACAAACCTAGTCAAGTTCAAACATCAGGTTGTATGTGCAACAGGTAAGGGATAAAGCACTGTCAAACAGTTTTAAAAGCCGTGGTTATCAAAAATTCAAATCAATGCTTCAGGAATGAATACAAAGATGGCCAGAGATGAAGCTCACAGGGGTCATAAAAATCAAAGCCCTAAGGATCGGTGGTGCCAGAAATTCACGAAATCAAAACAACATATTCAAACCAAAATCAAAGTCATGAAAATTAAGTAACAAAGGATTGTGTGAATTCGAACTAGATGTGAGTGAGAGTTCACTCACCTGTGTCGCCAAATCGAAGCATCAAAGAGACGAGCAAAGCCCAGAACGAACGAAACCCTAATTTGATTTTTGAAATGAGAACGAACGGGGCCGCCATCATTATAACGACCCAGAAATTCCGATCCCGAAAGTTCCAGATAGTTAGAGAAAAGAAGAAAAGAGATAGAAGAAGAATAGAAAGAAACACACAATCTCACATTCGCAGCGGATAAAATATAATATCAATAATAATAATTATACCAAAGAAAACTGTATCTACCAATTTTACATCGATATATCAGAGTTACAGCAATTTCATACAACATTAGACAGATACAATTTAACATGACTTAGAGATATATATAATAACATAGTGAAACTCTCCATACGTTACTGCCATATAGCTTGCCTCCTGAGCTCCAGAACGTCCTTACCTGAAAATCTGTAATACTCGGTCTGACCCAAGCATTACATCAAAGTAACACCCGGGTCAGGCTGGAAACCAGCGTGAGTAAACTCATCTAACCAGGAATATAAAAGTGTACAACTTATATGCACCCGGGTAACTTGCATCGATATACAATTTCACAAATTGTCATAGTCGTCATTTATTTTTCACATCAATTTCTAAGTACCCAAACCTAGATTGTGACGCCCTACCTCTATACCCACGCTAGCCAAGAACACTCCGGAGTAGTGCTGTCAACTAGCACGGAGAATAAGGCCGTTGAGGAGCGACCATCCATGTAATTGCTTATCACACGGTGGCTATAAATAATCTTCGGAAACAAACATAGAAATAATCATAACACAAATCAGTCACAGATATCCATATCACAAAGGCGGAAGAAGATATGAATATATAACTAACACATGAAAGTGTACATCAGAGTAGTGGTCAGTAAGATCCACGATAATACAAAAGAATAGCAACACGTGCTATACAAAAGAATACAACTATGAGTCTATATCTCAAGTGTATACAATGAAAACTGCTAATCTAAACAGTTAGCCAAAAGTCAGAGTGATGAATCCCTGGGAAGAAGTCAAGCAGAAGCACCTGTAACATCTCGGTCTGACCCGAGTATTATTTAAGAAAATAATAAACGGGTCAGTCTAGCTATAAATATCAGATGACATGATATAACATAAAAGATATGGCATAAACATAAATATCCATAATGACATACCACTATAAGTATGTAAATAATGATCAACAAAAGATCAATCAATAAGAGATAATCAATATCACAAGAATATTCTCAAAGATTCAGAAAGGGCATCATACCCCAAACTTGTACTCATAACAAGTCAATGCCATAAATTCTAGAAATCAATGCAAGAAGTCCAGAAATCATAGAAAAGAGAAAGAGGCCTATCACATGACGGTCCAAAGACCAAGGGGAGCTACCCCACATGTGTGAATGGAATCACACAGATTAAGGTCCAGACTAACCAAAAGGCAAAAAGGTATGTGTGAGTGGAATCATACAAGTGGTGTCTAGTCTAACCTCGCAACAAGAGACATCGCATAGTTGCTAGTCTAAATCATCAGAATGATCGTCATGATCAACGAGAAGTGTCAATTACACTAAGCTAGTAAATATAGAAGTTTAGCTTCATGTCCCATAACCACTTGCTTAACTTAAATATTTACGAACAAACTGTAAATCTTCACTAATAAAATTGTCACAAGAGGTTCAATCGAACAAGTCCAAGAATTAACCGACAAAGTGAACGCAAGCGTTTCATACCACTTGTTTTACTAAGTCGTTTAATTAGATTTCTCATCCGAGTGAGGTAAAGGTTTGTATATACTAATAGATTGGAAAACGGTTTAAGAAAAGAGCTTTGTTATTAAAAATAGAGTTGAAATTGTTTGTTAAAAGAGTTTTGATATTTACTACTAGTATTGAAACCTTTATGTTATAAAGTGACAAAACACAGAAACAATTGTAGAAACAATCAGTCACAAAAATCGCATACGGAGATGTGAATAAAATCCAAGGAAATCAGCTCAAGTTTTTTCAGATAAGATCCCCTACGGAGGGGGGGTCAAGGGGGGTTGGCAACCCCCCAAGGTGGGGGTGCGGGGGCAACGCCACCTCTTACCTAGTGAAGACAAAATGAGGTCTAACGACCTAAGGGGAATAGGGTCGAGCGACCTAAGGGTTGTGACCTAGGGGTCCAAGGGGTCAAGCGACCTATCGGGATAAGGTCCAACGACCTACGAGTCAAAGGTTCAATGACCTATAGGGTTATAATGTCATGCGACCTATCTGTTTATAAGGTCATGCGACCTAACGAGCTATGGCCAAACGACCTAGTGTTGACTCGCGAGCGACCCAACTGAAGCAACCTAACCTATAGGGTTATAAGGTCATACGACCTAACGACTCAAGGGTCTAACGACCTAAAAGTATAAAGGTCATGCGACCTATCGGTTTAAGAGGCGAGCGACCTAAGTGTTACGACCTAAGAGTCGAACGACTTAAGGGTTAAGCCAGGAGCGACCTAACGAGATAATACCACGCGGCAGAACGAGTTAAGAGGGAAGGGGTCAAGTGACCAAGAGGTTATGCGACTTAAGGGTTAGGCCAAAAGCGACCTAACATGGCCGACCTAACAGAGGTTGCGACCTAACATGGCCGACCTAACAGAGGTTGCGACCTAACATTATAAAGGCCAAATGACCTAAGGCTTAATTCGCGAACGTCCTATTGTCTAAGGCTTAACTCGCGAGCGACCTACGGCTTAACTCGTGAGCGACCTACGACTTAAGGCTTAACTCGTGAGAGACCTAACTCCGAAGTGCCAATATTTCCAGAATGACCTAAAGCCCTGCGACCTACGACCCAGCGACCTTGTGACCTATCACCGAACGAGTCAAGTGGCCAGAACGAGCTAAGTGCAGGAAATTTCCAAAAAATGCTAAAAATTGGGGTTTTTCGCCAATCCAATCCAGACCAAAGGCAAATGTGCATGCAAAAGTGATAGGGAATCATTCCCAACAGTCCAATATAGTTATAGACTAGATTTGTGAGATAAAAATCTCACCTTTGCACAAATCCAATGAAAAAATGAAGTTTTAAGCAAGCAAGAATCAATCCCTCTTCTATCTAAGCACAAGAAGCTTGAATCCAATGTCTTCTTCTTGAATTTGGAGTAGAAAGATGGATTGCAATTGAATTTGAGTTTTGGAATTTTAATTTCCCATTCCCTCCACCATTTTTGAATAAGCTTGAAGACTTAGGAAAATAGAAATGAAGTTATGAAGAGGAGGGGTGAAGGTTGGGTCTAATAGGCTAAAAGCCCAACCCAAAGTCTCAAGTGAAAAAGTAGTGAAATTCTACTATCTCCAATCATATCAATGTTTATACTTAAAAAAATTGTAAACGGCATTTCGAACTCAATGGAAGTGGTCTCGAGTCCTAGTTTGACCGTTTGCAAAAAGTAGCTTTTCGGACCAATATCCGATTAACGACAAAATATTTAAATAAAATATTTAAATATAAAATCGATAAATATGCGGGTTGTTACATAGATTAAATGGCGTAATTCACTTAAATCATTCCTCTTCAGCCTAATGATTCCACATATCAATTTATAAAGAACCGAAGTGGTTTCGGTTATTTACTGATACCCAACCCTGGACCCTTCGAATTCAATGTCATCTTTAATCCCATTTGTTTAAGTTTTAAACAATACAACTTATTCAGGATATCTTATCACACAACAATTCCTGTCAGATAGATAATCTATATTTCACAGTTCAACTTAAACATAACATAATACAAAACATCGCAAATTATCAACTAGGTATTATTCAGATCATTCAATACAATTCAATTCAATCCAACTCATCATTCCAATAGAAAAATCAATTTATCACCAGATTAATCAGATCAAACTACAAAATGGATTGAATTAATTTCCTTTAGATCCTGCTTCCTTTAATTACTCACGTCAACTAATATAATATAATTAATTACGCAATTAATTATTCTCAATCAATTTCATCAATTAATCATTCTTTAATCAACGACATTCATTAATTATCCTTAAATTACTTACATTAATCAATTAAGCTTTTAATTGATTATGCCAAGTAATTAATACTTAATTACTTCCAATAATTTTCTTCCATAAGTAATTATCCTCTTTATTTAATTGCATTCAGAAATTATAATACTAAATCAGTTTCATTAAGTGTTTATCCTAATTAATTAACTAATTAATTATCTTAAATTAACTTCATTAATTATTAAATATCACCTAATCTCAAGTGAATGATTCTCTTCTTAATTACATTCATTAACTATCCATTAATTACTTATATTGAGTAATTATCTTTTGATTTTTAATATTAATTAATCAACCCTTATTAATTATTTTAAGTGATTAACTTTTAACTAATTTCACTACTTAATCATCTTTAATTAGTCCAAACCTTAAATAGATAAAAGTAAATTCTCATTCAAATTAAATACTTAATTACATTATTATTCTTTGTTTGAGAATCATTTAGGAGTTAACTTCATAATTGTATCTAATATAATTAATTTTAAACAATAACTTTGAATCAAACAAATTAAATCACAAGATCGCTTGGCTTGCGATTTATATTGAAATTTGTTTCTTTTGAAAACTAATCATTTTCTTTTTAAAACTTGGTTCGTATTTCATTTATAATTTAAACTTTGTTATTAAAATTACCCGAGCCACTCAAACTATACTCCAGCCCATCCTATATTGCTCCGAGTTAATTCTCGAGTCAATATCAGCAAGCACTAACCCAATGAAAAATTCATCAACACGAGTCTTCATCCTCTTCTTCCTCTTCTCTGAAAAAAAATTCCTTCCAAAGCCTGCTGCTACGGTATGATACCGTGTGCACGTGCACACGCGATTGGATGATCGTTCATCATCACCGACATCTTTCCCAAACCACCTTTTCCTTCCTTGATGCTCACGGCCTCAGAAAATCCCCAAAACACTTAGTAGTCGAAGTTGAGCAAAATCGCCATACCCATATGACAGCCCTTACATAATTCTTCCTCATGCCGCCGCTGGTGACTTCAGCAAACCCTGCTGCCTCACCTAGAACTACACCAATACCCAAACTTCATTTCCCCCCTACCCTTGTCCAACTCGACGTTGCCTTCCCGTCGCACTAGTCAATCAAACAACATCGATAATGTTGGGTCTAAAACCCTAAATTACCCTCCTTTGATCACCACAGTCCCCGAGAACCCCTGCCACTATTTTTCCTTTAACCACCTTCACCTCAGTCTTCTTCGACCCGATTCCTTGAGCTTGAAAGCATCTGGGTTGCCAGAAATTTCCCACCGACCTAATTCCGTTCAAACATACATTTCTCCCAAATTACCATACTAAAAATCACGATACATTCTCTAAATATCATAGTTCGCGAAGGTGGATCAGATCATAAATATGAATCCTCAAATTATTCAAGTTGAAATTTTGGTAAAATCAAGTTTTTTAAACTGTCTTGTATATATACTGGGTACAATGTCTTAAATTCTTACCTAAAATATTTTTAAAATTTAAACCTTGATATTTCTAACAACTTTTGTTTAAACATCATAATACACAATAAATCAGAGAAATATCAGTTGATTTTTTTAATTAAATTTGCACCCAGAAATAGGAGAACAGAGCTTATGATCTGTTAACAGACATGCACCCAAATATGTTCATATATAATTATGATACCAACCACAGAGACCATTTAACACCAATTCAAGATCAAGTTTTCACTGCATGCATCAAAATAAAATAAAATAAAAATCAGATGAAGGCACTGTTTACTCACCTCTGGAAAAATCAGAGAAACAGAGAAGAATTTAATCTGGAACTGGCTTATATTTGCTTGTTGATGTTGTTGTTTTAAATTGAAAGTTTCAGTTTGATTTTCTTCCTTTGATTTGCTGAAGCATTAATCCCTACTCTTGAATCAGGTTGCAAAGCTTGATTTTTGAAACTTCTGGTTGTAGCTATTTGAAGCTTGAATTAGATCTTGCTTGTTGAATTAGAAAATCTTCCATTGATATTAAACTTGATTCCAGACTTTGCATGATGTTGAAAACCTAGCATATTCTTTCCAGGTTTTATTTCTCTTTTCAGATTTCTTTTTTTTATAAATTTCTCAGATCTTGTTTTGATTTACATTTTGGTTGAGAATAAAGAAAGACATTTGTCACTATGATGTCTTAATTATCTTACACCTATGCTTATGAATTTACAAGTGTCATTTTAGTATGTTAATTTCATAACACATGTCTTTTAAGGTTAATTATTATTTAGTTAAATGTTCAATGAAAGATTAATACAAGATCTAGCTTAAATGGATTAGTTAATTAGTAATTAATATATATATATATATATATATATATATATATATATATATATATGTATGTATAGATAGTTTCAAAAGAAATAAACCAATTATACTTATAAATAAAAGCTTGTGCATATAATTAGAAATCCAAAACAATTTAAAATCTATACTTTGGATTTCATAAATTTTAAATTCAAGTGGAACACAATTCAAATTCCAAACTCAGAATGTCATTCACATTAATTTATCATTAATAGAAAAGTAAATCATCTCAGTTAAATCTCAACATCTCATAATACATATATTAATTCATTTATCAATGTAGATATAAAACTTTTGTATTTGTTTACTATTTAAATAATACTTTTATAATTTATATAAATAAATTCTTTTAAGGAAAAAAATATAAAACGAATTATATCCTAATGAAAACTTTATTCTTATATTTTATATCCAGACTATTCAAATTAATTATTCTTTAAATTCAAATTTTAAATCCAAATATTCAAATTCAAATTCAATTTAATACTTAAGCTTAAGATCAACTCAAATATATATTAATTTTAAACAAACACATTATTAAATTTATATTGAATATAATAAGTTTTGCCTATTTTAAATAACCCTATTAGGAGATTATTAAATAATTATTTTCCAGATTTGAATATTAATTTCTGGGTTTATTTGTATCATCCTTAACAATCAGTAAAAATCAGTATTTTTATTAATTAACCCAGTTAATTATCAATTAACCAATACTCCAGAATTCGGGTTATCACATTCCTCCCCCTTAGAATCTTTTCGTCCCCGAAAAGAAACGAAACCAGAATTTATTTAATACTTAAAATCAGGTTTTTGTCTTTGATCATTTCTAAAACACTTTTGAAATCTACGTAATATTATAAAATAGTTTTTATAAAAATACTTTTTATAACTCGATGTTTTAACAAGTCCATCCTCATTCTCACAGAAATTCGGTCATACGTTGATCAGGCGTAGGACTGAAAATCTATAAGTACTTAATAGACCCAATTTCAACACCTAGTGAAAATACTTGGAAAAATAATTTTATTGAAAACATAGAAAACAGTTTTTGAAAATAGAGGATATATCTATGGTGAGAATGCTCTGGAAATCATCACCCCCATACATGGTCACAGTTACATTCTAGGGTTACGTTGCCGTCGTAGCAAAAGTCCATGTAACTGCAGGCTCTCCGCGGCCTCTCGATTACGCCATGGATCCCACACAACAGATCACAGTTACATCCAGGGTTACGTTGCCGTCACAGCAAAAGTCCATGTAACCGCAGGCTCTCCGCGGCCTCTGATTTTCGCTGTCGAAATGAAACCTCTCCACTCCTACATAGGTCGCAATATGCCGATATAAAATCAAACGCAGACTGTTGGCTCTCAGCGGCACACACGACTTTCGCTATGTTATACCATAGGTCGCAGTTACATCCTGGGTTGCCATCGCAGCAAAAGTCCATGTAACTGTTGGCTCTCAGCGGCACACACGACTTTCGCTATGGTATACTCAACCCATAATCCTCAGGAACTAGTTTTGTCCGGACTCCTCACAGGATCAACTTTAGAACCCCCTTGGGGCTCAAGGCAGCACCACCCGGTGGTACTCCTGAGAAGTTCATTTCAAGGGAGCGCCTTTTTCCCCAGAGCCATCATCAAAACATTTTATACCATATATATAGTATCTTTAAATCATACACCTAGTATGATCCCATACAAAGCTCCCTTACACAAAATCGATTATCCCAAAATCGATAATTCTCAAACTAGACTTTCCAAATTCAATATTGATTTTACCCAAAAATCAAAAGCCTTTCCAAATCCATAAGTTCTCAAAACCTCTTTCCAAAATCCTCATATGATCCTTTATATATATATTTGGATATATAAGATCTGTCAAAACTTTGGATCATTTCAAACTTGTGTAAAACTCCTTTTATACTTCAAACACTTTCAAAAACCCTTTTTTCTTCTGGCAAAAGATTCAACAAGGGAAGTTTTATTTTATAAAACAAAGATATTTACTTTGTTTACTCAAAATCAAATATTCAAATTTGATTACCCTTTAGAAAACCACTTACCATATCACTTACTTCCAAAAACAAAATTTCAACCATAGAAATATCCAATTTCCACTTTACTTCATCATATATTTCACAAAATATATTTTTCATTTCAAAAACCATTTCACATTTCTTATCCACAAATTCCCAGTATCAATTTTATTCAAATCCGTATGATGTACACATATCATCCGTACGCTATACCAATCTGATCGCTCACTCGATCATACAATTTCATTTTCGAACTAGTACTGTCCACCCGACTTCCTAGTGCGGACACAGATCTGGTTTCTTGATCAGAAACCGTCATTCTCCTTGCATAGTCATAACTATGATAGAGAATATCCAGAACCAATCAACAACCCATATCCAGGTTCGCCTTCAAAAATCGAGTGGAAAATTCCAACTCGGATCGATATAACTATCTCGAAATTCTATGCTCGAATCTGGATCAAATCACTATGTGAATAGAATAACATACGTACACCCTACGTATTTATCTTTATTGGTTATTAGCCAAATCAATTCCATTTCTATTCACATTCATTTTGATTATCCTTCACTTACTCACAATTGCTTCAATCCATTTGGATTATCACCTCTATTCTTATCTCGATTGGGTATTTAACCATTAACAGTTTGAACTCCGACCAGTTTATTTATAAAATAGTTTGAAAATTTAAAAATAGATAAGTAGTTGAAAAATAATTACTAGTTTGTAAAATAGGTGTAAAATAGGTAGAAAATAGTTAAAATAATTATAGAAAGTTTAGAAAATTGCAAAATAATAGTAAGATAGTAATTTGTTTATAAAATAGTTGGAAAATTGCTAAACAGTTTCAAAAATAATTGTAAAACAAGTAAAAGATAGTTTGGCTTTTAAAAGAAAGGTTGTATATAATAAATAGCTTGGAAAAATAGGTTTATATTAAAATAATTTATAGAGTCAAACTGCTCACTTCCCAATCTCCATACTCATCAATTCAATTTAAATTTCCTTTACCATTTAAATTGACCCAATTCAAATTTAAATAACTTCAATTTCATTGAAATTGATTCAACCCTAAATCAAGTTGAATTACCTCGGTTTCTTTTCAAATTTAAACTTTATTCAACTTTGATCTCAAATCCTTCTAATTCAGATAAACTTCAATTGAACTAGTTCCAATTTCAATTCATTTCAACTCCAGTTTGAATTAATTCCAATTTCAAACTCCATTTCCAAATCAAGTTGAATTAATCTTGATTTCCTTCCAAATTCAATTCAAATTCCTTTTGAATTTAAAACTATTCAATTTTAGTTACAATTTCAAATTATTCAAATCAATCCAATTCAAATTTCCCATTTGAATTTTATACTCATACATCATCAATTACCATTTCAATTAATTCGAATCAAATTCAATTTGAACTAATTCAAATTTTAAACCATCTCGAATTATATAAATTCGAGTTAATACTTCAAATGTTGATTTAATTCTTTTAAATCAATTTACCTCTATTTTTTTTTAAAAAACAATTTAATTCACAGTTTAGACCTAACTTATTATAAATCAAATTAACCTTTAAACAATTTAATTTTGAGTCAGATTCTCAAAATTCCATTTTAAACTATCTTTACTTAACTCATTACAAGCTTCAAGTAAGAGTTTCAAAAATTTTAATTTACAATTTCATTTCTTAACATTCAAATCTTAAGTTCAAAGTGATTCCATTTTACCTTGATATTGGATATATTACCATACCTATTTTAAATTAATCATTTAACTTCCCACGTCAAATTTCAATTTTATATTGAAATTCCCAAATCAGTAGTCCTTTCAAACTTATTTAACTTTTTCCCAAGTTAAACTCAATTTACTTAATCCAGTCAACCTTACCCAATTTGAACTTCCATTTCAAATTTCAAAATTCTTTCCCATCTAAAAGTTCAAAAACTTATCACTTTGGGTTTTCACATTTCATTCCCAATTTAAAACTCAATATTTAGAGTTTATCTCAAACCATCTTTGATATTATGCATATCCATACATAAACATATTTATTCCTTAACCAACCAGGCTATACTTTTTAAAATTTTAAACCACCCTTGGTTTCAATTCAAAACAAATTCTCTTTAAAATTTACAAACAACTTCTTATTCTAAAATAAGATGATATTCAAAATAGTTTGAATAATATTATTTCCTTTAACATTTTAAAAACAATTTCAAATGTTTAAATTTAGAATTCAAAACTTCAAAATTGGAAACCCACTTTAATTTACATTCTTTTAAATTTACAAGTTATTCTCTTTAAATGGTTACTTTTCTTAAAACATTTCATTATCAAATACAACAACCATTTATGATAATAACCCAAATTATCATATCTACAACTATCCATTATTATCTTATTCTAAAATATATTTTTCCAATTCAGGATTTCAATTTCAGTTTGAATCCAATTCAACTTATCTTTATTTAATTTTAATTTGGTTGTAATTCTATTACCACTTAATTCTTACTATTACTTTTAGTTTAATTAATACTACAACCAATTTCCTTAATATAATAGATAATCTATTCCTTATATAAGATTCATTTACTTTTTGACATCATTTTAAAACCTTTATATAAGAGAATACCAAGTACGCTCTCTCATATATATATACTCTACTCATCCTAGAGTACCACTTACCCTATCCTTAATGAGTAATCCCACCAGAGCCAAGGTTCTCGCTTAACCTTCAGCTCTGATACCAAATGTAACGACCCGGAAATTCCGATCCCGAAAGTTCCAGATAGTTAGAGAAAAGAAGAAAAGAGATAGAAGAAGAACAGAAAGAAACACACAATCTCAAATTCGCAACGGATAAAATATAATATCAATAATAATAATTATACCAAAGAAAACTATATCTATCAATTTTACATCGATATATCAGAGTTACAGCAATTTCATACAACATTAGACAGATACAATTTAACATGACTTAGAGATATATATAATAACATAGTGAAACTCTTCATACGTTACTGCCATCTAACTTGCCTCCTGAGCTCCAGAACGTCCTTACCTGAAAATCTGTAATACTCGGTCTGACCCGAGCATTACATCAAAGTAATACCTGGATCAGGCTGGAAATCAGCGTGAGTAAACTCATCTAACAAGGAATACAAAAGTGTACAGCTTATATGCACCCGGCTAACTTGCATCAATATACAATTTCACAAATTGTCATAGTCGTCATTTATTTTTCACATCAATTTCTAAGTACCCAAACCTAGATTAAATGGCGTAATTCACTTAAATCATTCCTCTTCAGCCTAATGATTCCACATATCAATTTATAAAGAACCGAAGTGGTTTCGGTTATTTACTGATACCCAACACTGGACCCTTCGAATTCAATGTCCTCTTTAATCCTATTTGTTTAAGTTTTAAACAATACAACTTATTCAGGATATCTTATCACACAACAATTCCTATCAGATAGATAATCTATATTTCACAGTTCAACTTAAACATATCATAATACAGAACATCGCAAATTATCAACTAGATATTATTCTGATCATTCAATACAATTCAATTCAATCCAACTCATCATTCCAATAGAAAAATCAATTTATCACCAGATTAATCAGATCAAACTACAAAATGGATTGAATTAATTTCCTTTAGATCCTGCTTCCTTTAATTACTCACGTCAACTAATTATAATGTAATTAATTACACAATTAATTATTCTCAATCAATTTCATCAATTAATCATTCTTTAATCAACGACATTCATTAATTATCCTTAAATTACTTACATTAATCAATTAACCTTTTAATTGATTATTCCAAGTAATCAATCCTTAATTACTTCCAATAATTTTCTTCCATAAGTAATTATCCTCTTTATTTAATTGCATTCAGAAATTATAATACTAAATCAGTTTCGTTAAGTGTTTATCCTAAATTAATTAACTAATTAATTATCTTAAATTAACTTCATTAATTAATTAAATATCACCTAATCTCAAGTGAATGATTCTCTTCTTAATTACATTCATTAACTATCCATTAATTACTTATGTTGAGTAATTATCTTTTGATTTTTAATATTAATCAAATCAACCCTTATTAATTATTTTAAGTGATTAACTTTTAATTAATTTCACTACTTAATCATCTTTAATTAGTCCAAACCTTAAATGGATAAAAATAAATTCTCATTCAAATTAAATACTT
The DNA here is from genome assembly GCA_030765085.1 of Allium cepa. Lineage (NCBI taxonomy): Eukaryota > Viridiplantae > Streptophyta > Magnoliopsida > Asparagales > Amaryllidaceae > Allium > Allium cepa. Next base: position 677,175,074 of record CM060932.1, on the reverse strand, counting down.
AATTACATTATTATTCTTTGTTTGAGAATCATTTAGGAGTTAACTTCATAATTATATCTAATATAATTATTTTTAAACAATAACTTTGAATCAAACAAATTAAATCACAAGATCGCTTGGCTTGCGATTTATATTGAAATTTGTTTCTTTTGAAAACTAATCATTTTCTTTTTAAAACTTGGTTCGTATTTCATTTATAATTTAAACTTTGTTATTAAAATTACCCGAGCCACTCAAGCTATACTCCAGCCCATCCTATATTGCTCTGAGTTAATTCTCGAGTCAAAATCACGCAAGCACTAACCCAATGAAAAATTCATCAACACGAGTCTTCATCCTCTTCTTCCTCTTCTCTGAAAAAAAAATTCCTTCCAAAGCCTGCTGCTACGGTATGATACCGTGTGCACGTGCACACGCGACTGGATGATCGTTCATCATCACCGACATCTTTCCCAAACCACCTTTTCCTTCCTTGATGCTCACGGCCTCAGAAAATCCCCAAAACACTTAGTAATCGAAGTTAAGAAAAATCGCCATACCCATATGACAGCCCTTACCTAATTCTTCCTCATGCCGCCGTTGGTGACTTCAGCAAACCCTGCTGCCTCGCCTAGAACTACACCAATACCCAAACTTCATTTTCCCCCTACCCTTGTCCAACTCGACGTTGCCTTCTCGTCGCGCTAGTCAATCAAACAACATCGATAATGTTGGGTCTAAAACCCTATATTACCCTCCTTTGATCACCACAGTCCCCGAGAACCCCTGCCACTATTTTTCCTTTAACCACCTTCACCTCAGTCTTCTTCGACCCGATTCCTTGAGCTTGAAAGCATCTGGGTTGCCAGAAATTTCCCACCGACCTAATTCCATTCAAACATACATTTCTCCCAAATTACCATACTAAAAATCACGATACATTCTCTAAAAGTCATAGTTCGCGAAGGTGGATCAGATCATAAATATGAGTCCTCAAATTATTCAAGTTGAAATTTTGGTAAAATCAAGTTTTTTAAACTATCTTGTATATATACTGGGTACAATGTCTTAAATTCTTACCTAAAATATTTTTAAAATTTAAACCTTGATATTTCTAACAACTTTTGTTTAAACATCATAATACACAATAAATCAGAGAAATATCAGTTGATTTTTTTTTAATTAAATTTGCACCCATAAATAGGAGAACGGAGCTTATGATCTGTTAACAGACATGCACCCAAATATGTTCATATATAATTATGATACCAACCATAGAGACCATTTAACACCAATTCAATATCAAGTTTTCACTGCATGCATCAAAATAAAATAAAATAAAAATCAGATGAAGGCACTGTTTACTCACCTTTGGAAAAATCAGAGAAATAGGGAAGAATTTAATCTGGAACTGGCTTGTATTTGCTTGCTGATGTTGTTGTTTTAAACTGAAAGTTTCAATTTGATTTTCTTCCTTTGATTTGCTGAAGCATTAATCCCTACTCTTGAATCAGGTTGCAAAGCTTGATTTTTGAAACTTCTGGTTGTAGCTGTTTTAAGCTTGAATTAGATCTTGCTTATTGAATTAGAAAATCTTCCATTGATATTGAACTTGATTCCAGACTTTGCATGATGTTGAAAACCCAGCATATTCTTTCCAGGTTTTATTTCTCTTTTTAGATTTTTTTTTTAAATTTCTTAGATCTTGTTTTGATTTACATTTTGGTTGAGAATAAAGAAAGGCATTTGTCACTATGATGTCTTAATCATCTTACACCTATGCTTATGAATTTACAAGTGTCATTTTAGTATGTTAATTTCATAACACATGTCTTTTAAGGTTAATTATTATTTAGTTAAATGTTCAATAAAAGATTAATATAAGATCTAGCTTAAATGGATTAGTTAATTAGTTATTAATATATATATATATATATATGTATAGATAATTTCAAAAGGAAAAAACCAATTACACTTATAAATAAAAGCTTGTGCATATAATTAGAAATCCAAAACAATTTAAAATCTATACTTTGGATTTCATAAATTTTAAATTCAAGTGGAACACAATTCAAATTCCAAACTCAAAATGTCATTCACATTAATTTATCATTAATAGAAAAGTAAAACATCTCAGTTAAATCTCAACATCTCATAACACATATATTAATTCATTTATCAAGTAGATATAAAACTTTTGTATTTGTTTACTATTTAAATAATACTTTTATAATTTATATAAATAAATTCTTTAAAGGAAAAACAATATAAAACAAATTATATCCTAATGAAAACTTTATTCTTATATTTTATATCCAAACCATTCAAAATAATTATTCTCTAAATCCAAATATTCAAATTCAAATTCAATTTAATACTTCAACTTAAGATCAACTCAAATATATATTAATTTTAAACAAACACATTATTAAATGTATATTGAATATAATAAGTTTTGCCAATTTTAAATAACCCTATTAGGAGATTATTAAATAATTATTTCCCAGATATGAATATTAATTTCTGGATTTATTTGTATCATCCTTAACAATCAGTAAAAATCAGTATTTTTATTAATTAACCCAGTTAATTATCAATTAACCAATACTCCAGAATTCGGGTTATCACAATCATTCTCGTATGTTATACTAAGGGTTTAAAAAAATGAAAACGAAGAGGAGGAAAACGGGTCGAATGGATTGAAAAAGGGACGGGTTATTTGCTTTGCAAATTTTCACGGCCACAATTAAAACATGGGCCACTATTTAATTCAAAGCCCACAATTCCTTTTAATGATTTTATAAAAGAATTTTAACTCAATTTAAAATAAAAACTTCAATTGGTAATTAGCCAAAATATTAATCGTTTAATGTCAATTATCAATTGATGCGAAATACCTGGTTGTTACACATGTGGTCACTACAAATCTAGTACTTTGTGGTTGTTGGATTAGAGGTACCTCGGATAAAGGTCCCACAGGACCGGGGGATGGCATGCTCGTGTAGTACCCATGTGGCAGTAGGAAGTTCCTTAGCCTGACCATTTGTTGAAAATCCAATCTTCAATACGCACCTTGTACGGTTTTAGTTGTATAACCTGCCATTTACTTATGGTGGCGCCCCACTGTTTAGATGGTAGCCATAGTATGCATACAATAATGGTTGTATACTGGCTAGGATTAATATTATACTTTCGAAATGGTTTCCTACACTATGCACTAATAATAATATCAAAAGATTTTAGTGTATTAAGCATATTTGACTATCATAAGGAGAAATCTCCTCCAATTCTGCGTTTGCATTGTGTGTGTGGCGGGAGGCCTTATGGTAGTTTCATTTTCTAAAAAGCATTGCAGATTTAAATTTTAAATTATTTTGTTGTTGTTTTTAAGATAAACTGTTTTGTTTGCTCATACCAGTCCCATGACTGACCTGGAGTTTATTGTTCCCTTCCTAAACTTTGGATGCCCACAATTTTCCACACGGGCAGTCTAGAGTTGGGTTTTTCAGATAATAGAATAGTAGGTGTAGATTCGATAGGTTTCAGCCTTAGGATTTGGCAATCGCATTTGGATCGAGTTTCTTCACTTCATCTTGATTGGGAGTTCGAGCTACTTCTGGATTGGTGCCTTGGAGATGAAGATTACCGATACTGGAGTTCTCTCGTGAAGACCATATTGGAGATATTGTCCGTTGTTGGTGTTATATTTTCTTTCCGCTGCTATTGTCTTGTATCATATCTCTGATGTATATTGATATTCATTGTATCTTTCAGTTGTATCAGATATTGTATCAATGTTGTATATTGATATATTCTTTTTCTTCCGCTGTGTTGTTATACTTAATGTGTCATAAGCTCCGGTACGAGTCGAATTTCAACGGTTGAATCTGCGGCATTCAGGTACAACAGGAGTGCGGATGTCGATTTTCGAATGCTAAAATTTGGATCGTGACATTCAAGGTAATTAATAATGGCTTTGAATGTAAATCCAATTAATTAAGATGGTTATAGATTGTAAATTAATTGTAATAATGTATGTATTAATTGATAATTGGATTAAAAGTGTAGTTGATAAATTAAAGGTTGTATTAATTATTGAAATAATATGTATAAAAGGTAATTGGATTGAATTAGTATTATGTAAGTTATTATAACATTTGTTTGTAAATAATAAACATACAAATGTGGTTAAATGTAGAAAAGGTGGCAATTGTTATTTGTTACCAATTTAATTAATCAATTACAAATAAATGTAATTTAATATTGCTTTAATATGAGTTAAGTCAATAACTATGAAAGGTGAATGTAATAAAATGTACAGAAAAGTCAATTACACTCACAAGGCAATAAATTGATTTAATAATAAAAATGAAACCAAGATAAATGAAGATGTTGGGATGTAAAATTATAATTAATGTTAAAGTCAACAAAGGTTCAATATTACTGGAATACTACAACTAATAAGGTAAAAGATGATAATTATAGAATATTTGTGTAATAAGTTGTAAACAAATGTTAACTATGTCCATAGAGAAATAATTGATTGAATAAAAAATCGAAACCAATTTAGATCAATTTATTGGAATTAAATTATAATTAATTGGATTTAATTACAGTTGAAATTGAACATAGTAATTAGTGAAATAACCAACACTGTAATTTTATATAAACTTGTTTTAAATTACTGTAAATGTCTAAGTAATCAAAAAGGATGAAAATTAGTTAGTTTATAAATATTGAATTAAAAAATGATTAATTAATTTAATATTAAATTTATTTAATTAATGTGAAAATAGACATTTTGGCCACTGAATCGTATTTCGACAAAACTAGTATCATCAGATCCGTAGCAGTGAATTATTGTAGGGTTTCAAGTTTCATAGCAATCTGACTTGTCGTTTAATTGTGCGGACTCGAACTGCATAGAGATCAATGTAAATGAATTCAATTGAAATAAGATGATTTTAAAAGCTAACTTCTTCATAAGGTGGAATTAGGATGTGAAATATGTTCCATGGAGTTTAAAATTGAAAACGTTTGTAACGACCCGTATTTTACGTATCGATAAATCGTAGAATTATTAGGTCGTTAGTGTTGTTTATGTCATCTATAGCCTAAGTCGTATGGTAGTTAGATCGTGTGGGGAAGCTAACTCGTATAGGGGCGACTTAAGTTAGGTCGGTAGTTAACGAGTTACGACCTATAGGAATGACCGACCTAAGAGTTAGCGAGTTAAGGCTTAGAGAAGTTTAGGTCGTGAGGGAGTTAGGTCGAGTGGAGCGACCTATAGATATGAGCGACTTAGGGTTAACGACCTAGCAGTTAGACGAGTTAATGGGTTAGAGGTAGTTAACGACCTAAGGAATTTAACCTACATAAGTATTTGACCGACCTAGGAGGATTAACGACCTAAGTTTGCTGTGTATAGATAGGTCGTAAGCGACCTAAGATAGGGGGTGTGTTAGGTCGAGTGGATTTGATAGGTCGTAACCCAGTTAGGTCGTGAGCGACCTAAGTAAGTCGTTGAGTTTTTAGGTCGTGTGACAAGCCTCGTCCCAGTTAGGTCGTAGGTCGTTGGGTTCGATGAGTCGTAGGTCGTTGGGAATGGTAGGTCGGCAATAGTTAGGTCGTTGGGTAGTTATGTGGTGCAGTTAGGTCGTTAGACGACCTAAGATAGGTTGCATAGATTGTTAGGTCGCGCGCTTATGTTTTTAGGTCGCGTGCATACTGTGGGTCCTAGGTCGTAGTATAGTTAGGTCGAGACTTTTTAGGTCGGCAACGACCTAATAGCGAGCCTACGAGTTAAGATCTGGGCGACCTAAGGGGTGATTCAGCCTATAAATACGCGACCACTAGTGCACTTTTTGGGATCCGGATTTCGAAGCGACGAAGTGCTGCCATTTTGAGAGCTCGTCTATAACAGTTCTTCACTTCTTTTCTCTACTCTAATCTAGTGTTAACATCCATCCAAGATCGAAGATCAAGATTGAAGATCCAAGAGCCAAAGTTGAAGATCTTCATCCGACGGTCACCCATGGCTGCCTGGCACGCCTTTCAGCGCATTATTTCCTTGTTTTGGTGCGGGATTCATGGGCGGTCGTCACATTTGGTATTAGACCCTTGGTTAATCGATTTTAGCCAACGCTCGCTGACGTAACTACGTATGAGAGACGTAATTGTATTTTGATGAATGATTACTATATATAATATAGTAGTTTAGAAGGATTTGAACTCCTTATGCAGTTGTTTCTCAAGGTGTTCTAAGTCATTCCTTTTTGTAGATATTAAGGATGAGTCGAAGGGGGAGACCAGCTGCTAGGGAAGGCCGTGCTGCTAGGGAAGTTGTTGATTATGCTCCTATGTTTGAGGCCATGAGACTTCGATCATGAGAAGGATACCAGCCTCGGGGCCATCAGTAGATGTTGGAGTTCAAGTTCAAGCTCCAAGACCAGTGGATTTTGCTAAGCTTTGCAAGGACTATACTTCTCTTGGAGGAAAGGTTTTCTTGGGAACGGAATCAACCATTGAAGTGAAAAGATGGATTGATGCTTGTGGAAGGATCTTTGGTGACTTGGGAATTGAGGATGCAACTAAGAGGAAGCTTGCATCAAGGCAACTTCAAGGGAGAGCTTCGGATTGGTGGAATTCTATCACCATTGATACTCCGGAGGAGGAGATTACTTGGGAGCAATTCCAAGCTAGATTTGAAGCTAAGTTCATCTCGACGGCTCAGAAATCTGTTCTGTTTAAGAAGTTTGTGGAGCTCAAGCAAGGTGGGAGACCAGTTCTTGAGTATGTTTCTGAGTTTGAAGCTTTGTCCAAGTATGCTCGATCGTATATTGATTCTCCCTATCAGAAGAATGAGAAGTTTGTGACCGGTTTGGACGCTTATCTTGGGAGGCAATTGGTGGTTCACTTAGACGATCCGTTTGAGAAGCTTGTGGAAAAAGCTCTCAGGCATGAGAGTTTGTTTCCTAGGGAGAGTTCTGTTTTTGCTGTGACCAAGGAAGAGTCTAAACCACAGCAGGGTGGAAACAAGAAGAGGAAGCAGCAGCAACAGAAGGGTAAGGATAGCCAGAAGAAGCCGAAGGGCGAAGTGACTTGCTACAATTGCCAACAGAAGGACCATCTTTCCAAGAATTGTAAGAATCCTAGGGCACCGGCGAAGTGCCACAACTGTGATAAGCCAGGGCATTTCAGGAGGGATTGTCCGGAACCAAGGAGGGATAGGCAGATTGTGCAAGCTTATGCTATGGGAGCTGTGCCGTCGTCTTCAAAAGCTCCTACTGCTGAAGAGAAGGGGAAGAGTGTGGTGGTTCAAGGTACTCTTTCCATTTGTGGTGTTCCAGTTAGAGTGTTGTTTGATACTGGAGTGTCTCATTCTTTTGTTTGTGATGATTTGGTAGGCCGGTTAGGTTTGAAACCGGATATTGTTGATAGGCCATTGGTTGTGACAAATCCAGTTGGGGGTTCGTATGTTTGTGTACGATATGCCATGGTCTAGTTGTGTCGAGTCATGATTGCTCGTTTGTTTGTGATTGCTTTGTTCTGAACTTTGCGGGGTTCGGAATTATTTTGGGTATGGACTGGCTTAGGAAGTATGCAGCAAGGATTGATTGTGAGAGGCTGGAGGTGACAGTCGGGAATGTGGAAGGGCGAAAGGTTGTGATACGATGTAAGCATGAAGAAGGCGTCTTCATGAGCTTCATGTATTCGCTGGTTGTTCCACCGGATGGACCGTCATCGGTGCCTATTGTGAATGGATTTGAGGATGTCTTTGACGAGGTCAAAGGGTTACCGCCGCATAGGGAGATCGAGTTTTGTATTGATCTAGTTGAGGGAGCCAGACCCGTTGTGATGCCTCTTAGGCGGATGGCGCCTAGGGAACAGCAAGAGTTGAAGGTGCAAGTTGATGACCTTTTACAGAAAGGATTCATTCGGCGTAGTGTGTCCGAATGGGGTGCACCAGTTGTGTTCGCAACCAAAGCGGATGGATCGTTGAGGTTGTGTGTGGATTATCGTGAGCTGAATAAGGTAACTAAGAAGAACAAGTATCCATTGCCGAGGATAGATGACTTGTTTGATCAGCTTCACGAGGCTAAGGTGTTCTCTCAGATGGATTTGGCAACGGGATTTCACCAGTTGAGAGTGGCTAAGGATAGTGTGCCGAAGACTGCTTTTAGGACACCATCCGGTTTTTATGAGTGGCTGGTAATGCTGTTTGGATTGACTAACGCACCAGCATATTTTGTGGATCTTATGAATAGAGTGTTCAGAGATCAGTTGAATAAGTTCGTGCTTGTGTTCGTGGATGATATTCTGATTTATTCCAGAACTGAAGAAGAGCACAAGACGCACTTGAGTATTGTTTTGGAAATCTTGCGGAAACATCAGTTGAAGGCTAAGTTTTCGAAGTGTCACTTCTGGAAGAGTGAAGTGAGGTTCTTAGGCCATGTTATCTCTGGAAATGGAATCGCGGTTGATCCCGCTAAGGTGGCAGCGTTCCAGGATTGGGTTAGACCTAAGAATGCATCCGATGTAAGAAGCTTTCTTGGATTAGCAGGATATTATCGTCGGTTTATCAAAGACTTTTCCAAGATAGCTGCACCGTTAACAGGATTGACGAAGAAGAACCAAGTGTTCAGATGGGATGATAAGTGTGAGCAAGCTTTCGTAATCCTAAAAGAGCGACTAACAAGCGCTCCTGTTTTGACTATTCCAAGTGGGAATGATGAGATGGTGGTTTACACCGATGCATGTGGTACTGTACTTGGAGCAGTGCTAATGCAGAAGGATAAAGTTGTTGCGTATGCAAGTCGACAACTAAAGCCGCATGAAAGGAATTACCCGACTCATGATTTGGAGTTAGCGGCGATTGTTTTTGCTCTGAAGATGTGGAGACATTATCTATTGGGAGTTCGATTCGAATTGTTTACAGATCATAAGTCGTTAAAGTATCTTTTCTCCCAAAAGGATTTGAATCTTCGGCAGCAACGATGGCTAGAGTTTTTAGCATCGTATGATTTTGGTATAGCCTATACTCCGGGAAAAGGCATCGCAGTGGCAGATGCGTTGAGTCGAAGACATGCAGGATTGGGAGCCATGTTTTCGGAATGGAAGAGTCTCGAGTATTTGGCTGGATTTGATTTCAGGCCCAGATGTGAATTGGAACCTGAGATGTTGGCAAACTTATCAATAAGGCCTACTCTTGTGGAAAGGATTCGCGAGAGTCAAAAGCGAGACGATAAGCTTGTCAAGATTATCCATGATTTGGAATCTGGATTGGACCCAGAGAAGGATAAGGGATTTGAAGTCGATCGAGAGGGTTGGCTTCGAAAGCAAGGACGACTAGTTGTTCCCGATGTAGATGGATTGAGAAATGAAGTTCTTAGGGAAAGTCATCACTCGAAGTTGACGATTCATCCAGGTGGAAATAAGATGTATCGGGACATGAAGAGAACCTACTACTGGGAAGGTATGAAGAAGGATGTTGGAAATTTTATTTCCAAGTGTATGAATTGCCAGTTGGTTAAGGTGGAGCAGAAGAAGCCAAGTGGATTGCTTCATCCATTAGAAGTTCCTATGTGGAAGTGGGAACAGATATCGATGGATTTTATCGATGGTCTACCTAGAACAAGAGCAGGAAATGAAGGGATTTGGGTCATAGTAGATCGGTTGACCAAGAGTGCAAGATTCATTCCTGTTCGATCGACTAGGACTGCATCGAAGTTGGCTGAGTTGTATGTTAAGTGGATAGTTCGATTCCATGGTATTCCGAAGAGTATAGTGAGCGATCGAGACCCATTGTTCACTAGTGGATTTTGGAAGAGCTTCCAGGAAGTTTTGGGAACCGAGTTGTGTTTGAGTACAGCTTATCATCCTCAAACAGATGGTCAGACTGAGAGAGTCAACCGAGTTTTGGAAGATCTCCTCAGAGCATGTGTTTTGGATTTCGGAGGATCGTGGGAAGATCATCTTCATTTGGTGGAGTTTGCGTACAACAACAGTTATCAGTCGAGTATTGGTATGGTACCATATGAGGCATTGTATGGAAGACCGTGTAACTCTCCGACATGTTGGTTGGAAGCTGGAGAAAAGCTGATACTTGGGCCTGAGATGATTCGTCAGACTTCGGATTGTATAGAGATCATTCGGCAACGAATGAAGGCAGCCCAAGACCGTCAGAAGAGTTATGCCGATAAGCGTCGAAAAGATTTGGAATTCGACGTAGGTGATATGGTTTTTGTGAAAATTTCTCCTCTGAAGAATGTTATTCGATTCGGGAAGAAAGGAAAATTGACTCTGAGATTTGTTGGACCATTCCCGATTATCGAGCGAATTGGGAAGCTCGCTTATAGATTGGAGTTATCGGAAAAGATGTCGAGTGTGCACAATGTTTTTCATGTATCATATCTGCGGAAGTATGTGCACGACTCGAATACAGTGGTTTCTGCTGATAGCTGTGAAGATTTGGAGGTTGATCCAGTTGTTACGAGACCTCGTAAGCCGCTTCGTGTTGTAGAAACCGACACGAAACAGCTTTGGAGGAAGACGATTACGTTGCTCAAGGTACAATGGAGTGATGATGTTAACGACTGTATAGGAGGAGGAAGAGAGGATGAAGGCAGCTCATCCTGAACTCTTCGAGGTATGGCCCTAAGGTGTCGTGACATCTCATGAATTTGTAACTTGTTCTAATCTTATAATTCTGCATGCTAGGCTAGAATTTGGATGCATGGTTTGTTGATTGCTATGGATGGTAGGCATGCAGAATAGTTTTGGTTGCTCTTGTTTGCTTGGAATTTCGGGGGCGAAATTCCTAAGGGGGAGAGAATGTAACGACCCGTATTTTACGTATCGATAAATCGTAGAATTATTAGGTCGTTAGTGTTGTTTATGTCATCTATAGCCTAAGTCGTATGGTAGTTAGATCATGTGGGGAAGCTAACTCGTGTAGGGGCGACTTAAGTTAGGTCGGTAGTTAACGAGTTACGACCTATAGGAATGACCGACCTAAGAGTTAGCGAGTTAAGGCTTAGAGCAGTTTAGGTCGTGAGGGAGTTAGGTCGAGTGGAGCGACCTATAGATATGAGCGACTTAGGGTTACCGACCTAGCAGTTAGACGAGTTAATGGGTTAGAGGTAGTTAACGACCTAAGGAATTTAACCTACATAAGTATTTGACCGACTAGGAGGATTAACGACCTAAGTTTGCTGTGTATAGATAGGTCGTAAGCGACCTAAGATAGGGGGTGTGTTAGGTCGAGTGGATTTGATCGGTTGTAACCCAGTTAGGTCGTGAGCGACCTAAGTAAGTCGTTGAGTTTTTAGGTCGTGTGATAAGTCTCATCCCAGTTAGGTCGTAGGTCGTTGGGTTCGATGAGTCGTAGGTCGTTGGGAATGGTAGGTCGGCAATAGTTAGGTCGCTGGGTAGTTATGTGGTGTAGTTAGGTCGTTAGACGACCTAAGGTAGGTTGCATAGATTGTTAGGTCGCGCGCTTATGTTTTTAGGTCACGTGCATACTGTAGGTCTTAGGTCGTAGTATAGTTAGGTCGAGACTTTTTAGGTCGGCAACGACCTAATAGCGAGCCTACGAGTTAAGATCTGGGCGACCTAAGGGGCGATTCAGCCTATAAATACGCGACCACTAGTGCACTTTTTGGGATCCGGATTTCGAAGCGGCGAAGTGCTGCCATTTTGAGAGCTCGTCTATAACAGTTCTTCACTTCTTTCCTCTACTCTAATCTAGTGTTAACATCCATCCAAGATCGAAGATCAAGATTGAAGATCCAAGAGCCAAAGTTGAAGATCTTCATCTGAGGAAGCTAGATTTCATCGTTTCAAGCGGGATTTCGACGAATCAAGCTTGAATCCTTGCTGTCCAGATCTGAAGTTGATAGTTTTTGAAGTGTTTGGGTGATTCGGTGAGTGGTGGTTATCTCTCACGCGGACCCAAAGGAGTATATTGGATTGGTGGTTTGTTGGAGTGTTGTAGATAGTGATTTTATGCATTTTTCTTTAGATCCAAGTGTAGATCCATTACTTATGAAGATGTTTACTTATGCAAGTTCATTCATCAAGTTGTAGAGATAAAAACCCATGATTTATATTTGTTAGATCTATGCTAAAAACCCATGATTCATGTATGTTATATCTATGCTCATTTATTTACGAAATTGCCATTGTAGTTATAAATGCCTACTTAGACCATATTTGATTACTTGATTGCTTAAGCTAATGATTGATTTGATTGATTGCTATGTATGTTAGTTGATTGATAGTTAGATCTAGACAAGATGGTCGAAGATGATTCAAAAGCTAAGTGGAAAGGTTCTTGAATGGTGAAAGCTGCTTGTGGCATATGAAGCGGATGTTGAAGCTCATATGTATGGATTAGATGATGTTGAGATGGACTTTACCATAATGCGAGGAGGCAAAGCATGGTATTGAGATGGACTTTGCCATGATGCGAGGAGGCAAAGCATGATGATGAGATGGGACGGGTCATGATGACATTCCAAGCACGGGCTGCGACGACGTGCGAAGCTATGTTGATAACTCGGTGATGCGATCCGGGTTGATGATAATGGTCAGCTTGAGAGGCGCTTGAGCTAGTATGAAAATAGTCGTCAAGGAGGATGACTAGGAGGCTGAGATCTCATCGTTGTTGAAGGTTCTAGCATGCTCAAAGCAAGAGTACGTTGGAACGGGCTGCGACGACGTTCTAAGCACGGGATGCGACGACGTGCTAGTACTCTGGGTAGTTGCGAAAATTCCTAGGCACGGGCTGCGACGACGTGCGGAGTTATGTCTAGAACCGGGGTTACCATTAGCCCTTGACAGGTGGTCTTTCAACTAACGGTGAAATCAAGGCAATGATAACGGTGATAGCCAGAGTCATGGATGTTTGGACGTTTGGTTGTATCATCATTCGGCCTCAAGAGCGGTGTTTTTCTGGGTGCTTATCTGATCTTGGTTTAGGCCTTGGGGGTTTGTATTTGGAAAACATCGACCTTGACTCGAGTGATTATTGCTTTACCGTTAATTATCTGTTATGTTATGCTTGTTTCTCCTTAGTGTGTGTCCGGGGCTATCACTGTAGAACGAGGTGGAGTGGGATGGTTTGGTTCCTATTCCTTTTATCCCTTATGCTCTTTTGGTATGTTTGATAGTTGATTTACTGCTCACTAAGATTTTGTCTGACTCAAGGTTTTATGTCTCCTCTTATTACCTTGGGCTGTTCATCCGTGTTGGGATGGGCAGACTAGGTAGCAGGTGACAGGTGCTGTTCTTCGAGATCTACGCTGATGATGACGAAGACGAGCATGAAGCTTTTGCATACTATTTCATATTATGTACTGGGTGTTCCGCTGTGTATACTTTGAGTGCTTTGTAGTGAGGTTTTAATGTATTGACTGTTCTGATGGTTGTATCAAACTTCTAAGATGCTTATTTGATGATATTCTGTTATGAAGCTTCACTATACATATATTTCTCTATTGTATTTTATCCATGCGCTGTGAGTTATGCGATAGATTCTGCGATGTTTATTCTACCCTTGACGGTCACCCATGGCTGCCTGGCACGCCTTTCAGCGCATTATTTCCTTGTTTTGGTGCGGGAGTCATGGGCGGTCGTCACATTTGATATCAGAGCCTTGGTTAATCGATTTTAGCCAACGCTCGCTGACGTAACTACGTATGAGAGACGTAATTGTATTTTGATGAATGATTACTATATATAATATAGTAGTTTAGAAGGATTTGAACTCCTTATGCAGTTGTTTCTCAAGGTGTTCTAAGTAATTCCTTTTTGTAGATATTAAGGATGAGTCGAAGGGGGAGACCAGCTGCTAGGGAAGACCGTGCTGCTAGGGAAGCTGTTGATTATGCTCCTATGTTTGAGGCCATGATGACTTCGATCATGAGAAGGATACCAGCCTCGGGGCCATCAGTAGATGTTGGAGTTCAAGTTCAAGCTCCAAGACCAGTGGATTTTGCTAAGCTTTGCAAGGACTATACTTCTCTTGGAGGAAAGGTTTTCTTGGAAACGGAATCAACCATTGAAGTGCAAAGATGGGTTGATGCTTGTGGAAGGATCTTTGGTGACTTGGGAATTGAGGATGCAACTAAGAGGAAGCTTGCATCAAGGCAACTTCAAGGGAGAGCTTCGGATTGGTGGAATTCTATCACCATTGATACTCCGGAGGAGGAGATTACTTGGGAGCAATTCCAAGCTAGTTTTGAAGCTAAGTTTATCTCTACGGCTCAGAAATCTGTTCTGTTTAAGAAGTTTGTGGAGCTCAAGCAAGGTGGGAGACCAGTTCTTGAGTATGTTTCTGAGTTTGAAGCTTTGTCCAAGTATGCTCGATCGTATATTGATTCTCCCTATCAGAAGAATGAGAAGTTTGTGACCGGTTTGGACGCTTATCTTGGGAGGCAATTGGTGGATCACTTAGACGATCCGTTTGAGAAGCTTGTGGAAAAAGCTCTCAGGCATGAGAGTTTGTTTCCTAGGGAGAGTTCTGTTGTTGCTGTGACCAAGGAAGAGTCTAAACCACAGCAGGGTGGAAACAAGAAGAGGAAGCAGCAGCAACAGAAGGGTAAGGATGGCCAGAAGAAGCCGAAGGGCGAAGTGACTTGCTACAATTGCCAGCAGAAGGACCATCTTTCCAAGAATTGTAAGAATTCTAGGGCACCGGCGAAGTGCCACAACTGTGATAAGCCAGGGCATTTCAGGAGGGATTGTCCGGAACCAAGAAGGGATAGGCAGATTGTGCAAGCTTATGCTATGGGAGCTGTGCCGTCGTCTTCAAAAGCTCCTACTGCTGAAGAGAAGGGGAAGAGTGTGGTGGTTCAAGGTACTCTTTCCATTTGTGGTGTTCCAGTTAGAGTGTTGTTTGATACTGGAGCGTCTCATTCTTTTGTTTGTGATGATTTGGTAGGCCGGTTAGGTTTGAAACCGGATATTGTTGATAGGCCATTGGTTGTGACAAATCCAGTTGGGGGTTCGTTATGTTTGTGTATGATATGCCATGGTCTAGTTGTGTCGAGTCATGATTGCTCGTTTGTTTGTGATTGCTTTGTTCTGAACTTTGCGGGGTTCGGAATTATTTTGAGTATGGACTGGCTTAGGAAGTATGCAGCAAGGATTGATTGTGAGAGGCTGGAGGTGACAGTCGGGAATGTGGAAGGGCAAAAGGTTGTGATACGATGTAAGCATGAAGAAGGCGTCTTCATGAGCTTCATGTATTCGCTGGTTGTTCCACCGGATGGACTGTCATCGGTGCCTATTGTGAATGGATTTGAGGATGTCTTTGACGAGGTCAAAGGGTTACCGCCGCATAGGGAGATCGAGTTTTGTATTGATCTAGTTGAGGGAGCCAGACCCGTTGTGATGCCTCTTAGGCGGATGGCGCCTAGGGAACAGCAAGAGTTGAAGGTGCAAGTTGATGACCTTTTACAGAAAGGATTCATTCGGCATAGTGTGTCCGAATGGGGTGCACCAGTTGTGTTCGCAACCAAAGCGGATGGATCGTTGAGGTTGTGTGTGGATTATCGTGAGCTGAATAAGGTGACTAAGAAGAACAAGTATCCATTGCCGAGGATAGATGACTTGTTTGATCAGCTTCACGAGGCTAAGGTGTTCTCTCAGATGGATTTAGCAATGGGATTTCACCAGTTGAGAGTGGCTAAGGATAGTGTGCCGAAGACTGCTTTTAGGACACCATCCGGTTTTTATGAGTGGCTGGTAATGCCGTTTGGATTGACTAACGCACCAGCATATTTTGTGGATCTTATGAATAGAGTGTTCAGAGATCAGTTGAATAAGTTCGTGCTTGTGTTCGTGGATGATATTCTGATTTATTCCAGAACTGAAGAAGAGCACAAGACGCACTTGAGTATTGTTTTGGAAATCTTGCGGAAACATCAGTTGAAAGCTAAGTTTTCGAAGTGTCACTTCTGGAAGAGTGAAGTGAGGTTCTTAGGCCATGTTATCTCTGGAAATGGAATCGCGGTTGATCCCGCTAAGGTGGCAGCGATCCAGGATTGGGTTAGACATAAGAATGCATCCGATGTAAGAAGCTTTCTTGGATTATCAGGATATTATCGTCGGTTTGTCAAAGATTTTTCCAAGATAGCTGCACCGTTAACAGGATTGACGAAGAAGAACCAAGTGTTCAGATGGGATGATAAGTGTGAGCAAGCTTTCGTAATCCTAAAAGAGAGACTAACAAGTGCTCCTGTTTTGACTATTCCAAGTGGGAATGATGAGATGGTGGTTTACAACGATGCATGTGGTACTGGACTTGGAGCAGTGCTAATGCAGAAGGATAAAGTTGTTGCGTATGCAAGTCGACAACTAAAGCCGCATGAAAGGAATTACCCGACTCAGATTTGGAGTTAGCGGCGATTGTTTTTGCTCTGAAGATGTGGAGACATTATCTATTGGGAGTTCGATTCGAATTGTTTACAGATCATAAGTCGTTAAAGTATCTTTTCTCCCAAAAGGATTTGAATCTTCGGCAGCAACGATGGCTAGAGTTTTTAGCATCGTATGATTTTGGTATAGCCTATACTCCGGGAAAAGGCATCGCAGTGGCAGATGCATTGAGTCGAAGACATGCAGGATTGGGAGCCATGTTTTCGGAATGGAAGAGTCTCGAGTATTTGGCTGGATTTGATTTCAGGCCCAGATGTGAATTAGAACCTGAGATGTTGGCAAACTTATCAATAAGGCCTACTCTTGTGGAAAGGATTGGCGAGAGTCAAAAGCGAGACGATAAGCTTGTCAAGATTATCCGTGATTTGGAATCTGGATTGGACCCAGAGAAGGATAAGGGATTTGAAGTCGATCGAGAGGGTTGGCTTCGAAAGCAAGGACGACTAGTTGTTCCCGATGTAGATGGATTGAGAAATGAAGTTCTTAGGGAAAGTCATCACTCGAAGTTGACGATTCATCCAGGTGGAAATAAGATGTATCGGGACATGAAGAGAACCTACTACTGGGAAGGTATGAAGAAGGATGTTGGAAATTTTATTTCCAAGTGTATGAATTGCCAGTTGGTTAAGGCGGAGCAGAAGAAGCCAATTGGATTGCTTCATCGATTAGAAGTTCCTATGTGGAAGTGGGAACAAATATCGATGGATTTTATCGATGGTCTACCTAGAACAAGAGCAGGAAATGAAGGGATTTGGGTCATAGTAGATCGGTTGACCAAGAGTGCAAGATTCATTCCTGTTCGATCGACTAGGACTGCATCGAAGTTGGCTGAGTTGTATGTTAAGTGGATAGTTCGATTCCATGGTATTCCGAAGAGTATAGTGAGCGATCGAAACCCATTGTTCACTAGTGGATTTTGAAAGAGCTTTCAGGAAGTTTTGGGAACCGAGTTGTGTTTGAGTACAGCTTATCATCCTCAAACAGATGGTCAGACTGAGAGAGTCAACCGAGTTTTGGAAGATCTCCTCAGAGCATGTGTTTTGGATTTCGGAGGATCGTGGGAAGATCATCTTCATTTGGTGGAGTTTGCGTACAATAACAGTTATCAGTCGAGTATTGGTATGGTACCATATGAGGCATTGTATGGAAGACCGTGTAACTCTCCGACATGTTGGTTGGAAGCTGGAGAAAAGCTGATACTTGGGCCTGAGATGATTCGTCAGACTTCGGATTGTATAGAGATCATTCGGCAACGAATGAAGGCAGCCCAAGACCGTCAGAAGAGTTATGCCGATAAGCGTCGAAAAGATTTGGAATTCGACGTAGGTGATATGGTTTTTGTGAAAATTTCTCCTCTGAAGAATGTTATTCGATTCGGGAAGAAAGGAAAATTGACTCCGAGATTTGTTGGACCATTCCCGATTATTGAGCGAATTGGGAAGCTCGCTTATAAATTGGAGTTATCGGAAAAGATGTCGGGTGTGCACAATGTTTTTCATGTATCATATCTGCGGAAGTATGTGCACGACTCGAATACAGTGGTTTCTGCTGATAGCTGTGAAGATTTGGAGGTTGATCCAGTTGTTACGAGACCTCGTAAGCCGCTTCGTGTTGTAGAAACCGACACGAAACAGCTTAGGAGGAAGACGATTACATTGCTCAAGGTACAATGGAGTGATGATATTAACGACTGTACATAGGAGGAGGAAGAGAGGATGAAGGCAGCTCATCCTGAACTCTTCGAGGTATGGCCCTAAGGTGTCGTGACATCTCATGAATTTGTAACTTGTTCTAATCTTATAATTCTGCATGCTAGGCTAGAATTTGGATGCATGGTTTGTTGATTGCTATGGATGGTAGGCATGCTGAACAGTTTTGGTTGCTCTTGTTTGCTTGGAATTTCGGGGGCGAAATTCCTAAGGGGGAGAGAATGTAACGACCCGTATTTTACGTATCGATAAATCATAGAATTATTAGGTCGTTAGTGTTGTTTATGTCATCTATAGCCTAAGTCGTATGGTAGTTAGATCGTGTGGGGAAGCTAACTCGTGTAGGGGCGACTTAAGTTAGGTCGGTAGTTAACGAGTTACGACCTATAGGAATGACCGACCTAAGAGTTAGCCAGTTAAGGCTTAGAGCAGTTTAGGTCGTGAGGGAGTTAGGTCGAGTGGAGCGACCTATAGATATGAGCGACTTAGGGTTAATGACCTAGCAGTTAGACGAGTTAATGGGTTAGAGGTAGTTAACGACCTAAGGAATTTAACCTACATAAGTATTTGACCGACCTAGGAGGATTAACAACCTAAGTTTGCTGTGTATAGATAGGTCGTAAGCGACCTAAGATAGGGGGTGTGTTAGGTCGAGTGGATTTGATCGGTCGTAACCCAGTTAGGTCGTGAGCGACCTAAGTAAGTCGTTGAGTTTTTAGGTCGTGTGATAAGCCTCGTCCCAGTTAGGTCATAGGTCGTTGGGTTCAATGAGTCGTAGGTCGTTGGGAATGGTAGGTCGGCAATAGTTAGGTCGCTGGGTAGTTATGTGGTGTAGTTAGGTCGTTAGACGACCTAAGGTAGGTTGCATAGATTGTTAGGTCGCGCGCTTATGTTTTTAGGTTGCGTGCATACTGTGGGTCTTAGGTCGTAGTATAGTTAGGTCGAGACTTTTTAGGTCGGCAACGACCTAATAGCGAGCCTACGAGTTAAGATCTGGGCGACCTAAGGGGCGATTCAGCCTATAAATACGCGACCACTAGTGCACTTTTTGGGATCCGGATTTCGAAGCGACGAAGTGCTGCCATTTTGAGAGCTCGTCTATAACAGTTCTTCACTTCTTTCCTCTACTCTAATCTAGTGTTAACATCCATCCAAGATCGAAGATCAAGATTGAAGATCCAAGAGCCAAAGTTGAAGATCTTCATCCGACGAAGCTAGATTTCATCGTTTCAAGCGGGATTTCGACGAATCAAGCTTGAATCCTTGCTGTCCAGATCTGAAGTTGATAGTTTTTGAAGTGTTTGGGTGATTCGGTGAGTGGTGGTTATCTCTCACGCGGACCCAAAGGAGTATATTGGATTGGTGATTTGTTGGAGTGTTGTAGATAGTGATTTTATGCATTTTTCTTTAGATCCAAGTGTAAATCCATTACTTATGAAGATGTTTACTTATGCAAGTTCATTCATCAAGTTGTAGAGATAAAAACCCATGATTTATATTTGTTAGATCTATGCTAAAAACCCATGATTCATGTATGTTATATCTATGCTCATTTATTTACGAAATTGCCATTGTAGTTATAAATGCCTACTTAGACCATATTTGATTACTTGATTGCTTAAGCTAATGATTGATTTGATTGATTGCTATGTATGTTAGTTGATTGATAGTTAGATCTAGACAAGATGGTCGAAGATGATTCAAAAGCTAAGTGGAAAGGTTCTTGAATGGTGAAAGCTGCTTGTGGCATATGAAGCGGATGTTGAAGCTCATATGTATGGATTAGATGATGTTGAGATGGACTTTACCATAATGCGAGGAGGCAAAGCATGGTATTGAGATGGACTTTTCCATGATGCGAGGAGGCAAAGCATGATGATGAGATGGGACGGGTCATGATGACATTCCAAGCACGGGCTGCAATGACGTGCGAAGCTATGTTGATAACTCGGTGATGCGATCCGGGTTGATGATAATGGTTAGCTTGAGAGGCACTTGAGCTAGTATGAAAATAGTCGTCAAGGAGGATGACTAGGAGGCTGAGATCTCATCGTTGTTGAAGGTTCTAGCACGCTCAAAGCAAGAGTACGTTGGAACGGGCTGCGACGACGTTCTAAGCACGGGCTGCGACGACGTGCTAGTACTCTGGGTAGTTGCGAAAATTCCTAGGCACGGGCTGCGACGACGTGCAGAGTTATGTCTAGAACCGGGGTTACCATTAGCCCTTGACAGGTGGTCATTCAACTAACAGTGAAATCAAGGCAATGATAACAGTGATAGCCAGAGTCATGGATGTTTGGACGTTTGGTTGTATCATCATTCGGCCTCAAGAGCGGTGTTTTTCTGGGTGCTTATCTGATCTTGGTTTAGGCCTTGGGGGTTTGTATTTGGAAAACATCGACCTTGACTCGAGTGATTATTGCTTTACCGTTAATTATCTGTTATGTTATGCTTGTTTCTCCTTAGTGTGTGTCCGGGGCTATCACTGTAGAACGAGGTGGAGTGGGATGGTTTGGTTCCTATTCCTTTTATCCCTTATGCTCTTTTGGTATGTTTGATAGTTGATTTACTGCTCACTAAGACTTTTTCTGACTCAAGGTTTTATGTCTCCTCTTATTACCTTGGGTTGTTCATCCATGTTGGGATGGGCAGACTAGGTAGCAGGTGACAGGTGCTGTTCTTGGAGATCTACGCTGATGATGACGAAGACGAGCAGGAGGCTTTTGCATACTATTTCATATTATGTACTGGGTGTTCCGCTGTATATACTTTGAGTGCTTTGTAGTGAGGTTTTGATGTATTGACTGTTCTGATGGTTGTATCAAACTTCTAAGATGCTTATTTGATGATATTCTGTTATGAAGCTTCACTATACATATATTTCTCTATTGTATTTTATCCATGCGCTGTGAGTTATGCGATAGATTCTGCGATGTTTATTCTACCCTTGACGGTCACCCATGGCTGCCTGGCACGCCTTTCAGCGCATTATTTCCTTGTTTTGGTGCGGAAGTCATGGGCGGTCGTCACAACGTTCATTTCGATATATGGGATGGCCTATTTTCATTTCAGGATCAGAACGGGCTTTTTGGGTCGCATAGTCGTTTCGATCCAACCCTAGGCTATTATAAACCCTAGTGGTTTCTCATTTTATTATTTCTATACGTACATCTTCTTCCTCCTTCTCAAACCTAATTCCTAAATTCCTAAACCTAATTTCAACAAAAATATTACGCCAGGTTTACTTCGAGTCAGGAAGAATACTTCGAGTTTCAGAGGCGAAACCCTGCAGCGACTTGGGGTGAAAGAGTTCGAGGCCAAACAAGGTAAGATTCTGTATTTGTTTTTTCTCCTTCCCTGTTTTTTTCCTATGTACCCCCAATAACAATCTGCTATTTTGTATGGTTTGAGTTTACGTGTGTGGTTTATCGTTGATTTAAACTGTCCAAAATTGCAGGTCGTTACAAATTATCTCATTTACAATTAACCATAAGTTTTAGTGCATTAATTAAATATCATAGCCATACTTCGACACCATAAATGAAAGAACCCACTTGGTTCGTCTTATAGAATTATCAGTGTTTCAGTATAACCAATATGTCCTACCTTTAACTTCCTGTTTGCACGAAAAATGGGCAAACACCTCCAAGTCGTATGATTTAGTTGATTATGTGTTGTTCTCAATGATTTGGGTGATTTATACAAATATAAAAAATAGATGGACTAAACTGTAAAAGACACACAGATTTATAGTGGTTCGGCCAGAATGTGCCTACGTCCACTTTTTATGTTATTCTCCTTTTCTGTTCAGATTACAAGTACAAAGCTTAGATTACAAGTATCTGAAAGTTGTTTGAAAGTTCTATCCGTGCTTGAGCTCTCAAACTTGTCTACCATTGTTGTACCCCTCCCCCTCTATTTATAGAGTGAGGTTGGGGCAGGGGTCTTGGATGTATATAGCTGCTAGTGGGCCTGGGCTGAAGCAATCTGGCCTGGCAGAGTTGGTCCGGTCGTGTCCTCCCTTGCTTCTGGTTCGGCAGCGTGTGGAGGTGGGTTGGTTCGGTGGGACATGGTCCGGTATTGAGTGAAGGCATGTTTGTTTTGGTGGGACATGGTCCGGTAGTTGTTGGAGGTGAGTTTGGTTCGGCTATGCTTTGGTCCGGTAGTTGTTGGAGGTGAGTTTGGTTCGGTGGTGGTTGAGAGGCCTTGGTTCGGCAGTGAAGTAGGCTTGGTTCGGCAATGAAGTAGAGGGGCTTGGTTCGGCAGTGAAGTGGAGAGGTTGATTCGGTGGTACCCTCCTTGTAATGGCTTGGTGGAAACACCCCCAAAACTTGCCCCCCAAAGTGGGGCATATGCTTGTATATGTCGCGCTTTGTTCTAGCTTGGGTGTTTTCATCCGGTCCTATGTGCCGAATTAGCCGGTCCAGTCATCCTGTGTTCGCCTATAAGTAGGGGTGTTATGCCTTCGTTATTCCCTACCAAGCTTGATAGCCGAATCAGATTCTCTCCTGCCGAATCAAACTTACGCTGAATCACGTTAGATTGCCGAATCTGGTGATTGCCGAAAGGGGTTTCAATCTTGAACTACCGAGTGTGCTTGAGTGCCGAATGAGCTGAGGAGTATATCGCCGAATGGCCTTTTTCCTTGTTCTACCGAATGGACTCGGTAGTTTGAGCGTCGAATGGCCTTTCGACCTTGTACTACCGGATGGACTTGGGAGTTTGAGAAGTGCGAGGCCGAATGGACTTTAGCCTCAAACTTTTATGTTTTGTATTGAGAATGAGACTCCAGGCCGCATGTACTTGTTTGTTTATATTTCCCTACTCCTTGTTTTAACAGTGTGCTTGTTTTTGGTGTTGCAGATAAATGTCTCATAAAGTGGAAACTCGATCAGATAAGAGGAAATCCAAGGACGAAGGAGAGTCTGCTTTAGTGCCCCCAGCTCAGCCAGGACCAGAACGTCGTGGACCTACCCCGAGATCGCTAGTAGATGGGTATGGTCCCCAAGAGCTTCTGAATTCTCCTCCTAATTGCTTTCTGAGCTCTCTCAGAGAGGAGCAGCTTGATGTTATCTCCCGCTCCTTTGGGATTGATAGAGCACGCATGCTGTTGCCAAGGAAGGGGGTCATGCCATATAATCCCACTGAAGGATACTTCGCTTATAGTAGGTACCACTGCATGTGTGGGGCCATTCCTCCAATCAATGCTTGGATAGTTAGCTTCGTCACCTATTTGAAGGTGGCCCCTTTCCAGCTCCAGCCCAACTCCTATGCTATCTTGGTGTGCCTGTTCGTGATTTTCCAAAGAAAGTACGGGCGCCCCCTTCTAACCGGGAGATTCGGTATTTGTATAACTTGAGAGGCTACAAGAAGGGGTCTCCATACATCAGCTTGGAATCGGCCGTGTCCTTCAAGCCGGTCCTGGACTTGTATTCAAATTTCACCATGTCTAAGAAGGAATGGTTCTTCGTCCAGGATGACTCCGTTTCTATCCACCGCTTCACCTCTGGCTGTAAGTTGAAGTTTACTTGTAATTTCTATTTTGACTGCAATGCTTCTTCTCATGAGCTTTATTATTTGCTAGCGACAGGTGGCTTTGCGGTCATGGAGAATGATCACTTGGTTCAGATGGCCGCGGAAATAGAAGCCATTTTGGGAAGGGAGAGGTCAACTTCTTACCTGATCAGGAACGCTACTCTCCTGGAGCATAATTTGATTCTACCACATCAGTCTGTGGTCAAGCAGAGGGATACGGCTGAGGAAAGAGCTGCCAAAGTCAAAGGAGGGGCCACGACAAAAAGTAGCAAGAGGAGACCCTTCTCGATACCTCCAGTCGTCGGGGGGAAGAAGCTCAAGAAATCTGATGGACCCTCTCCCAGCACATGCCCAGATGTTTCGGAGGAGGAAAGTGGAGAGGAGGAAAGAGGTGAGGAGGAGAGCGGAGGCGATGGAGAAGGTGATGGTGGTAACGGTGGCGAAGCTCAGGGTGGTAGTGGCGTTGGTGCCTTGTCTTCTGGGCAAGCGGGTGAGATTCAGGAGTGGACGGATGATGCTTTCCGCCAAGCCTTTGAGGGGTTAGAGGAAGGGTCGGCTTTGGTGGAGAAAACGAAGAAATCTGATAAGGCCGGGACTGGTGCCAGTCCATCTTCTGAGAGTGTTTCAGCTAAGGCAACTCCGGCGGTTCAAGGTGAATTCTTGACTCCTCTTTTAACTTCACATGTTTCTTGGATTATAGTCTCATATATACTTGTAACACTTGGTTTTTATTTCAGGAATGGGTAAGGCGGGCAAGACATCAGACATTCGACACCGCCTTGAACAGTTCAACTCCTCAAAGCTTCTGCTAAACCGAAGCCCTCGACTGACCGTTCCGGGGGCGTAGTTGGCTACCGTCCTCTTCTCGGAGTCATTGAAGAGGATATTCAAAAGAGAAAGAGGAGGCGTTCCATGTTCGAACCTTCGCTTGGACCTCAGCCCCCAACCCAGCCTAGTCATGATATTACGGGAGAGGATACCGAGTCCATACCATCTCCACATCCATCAGAGAATCCTACCGTTACTCATGTTGATCGTCCCGGATTGGCTCGTAACCCATTTGCGGGTCATCCAGATCTGGACCCGAACCTCCATGACATTTCCTTCGATGAGGTTACCGGCGAGCACCTCCTACCCCGCAATCCTATGGTAAGGGTGCTTGATGAGGCTAAGTCTTTGGATCTCGACTTGTTGACCACTCGGATTGTGTCTATGGGGGATGAGGCCAAGGCAAACATCGATCGGGTGGCTGAGGAGACCAGGAGGCTGATGGCGCATCATGCCCGACTGGTCAAGGCTGGAGAGGAAATCGGAAGTGCTAACACTCGGTTGCGGTTAATGGTTTCCGATCAGGCCAAACAGCTTGCCGATCAGGCCATTCAGATCTCCCAGCATGAGGCGGCCTCCAGACGGCTAAAGAAAACTATGGAGGAGGCTAGCAGAGCCAAGCTGCGAATAATGGAGGCCACCTGCAAGGAACGAATCGATATGGCCATTTCCATTGTGGATGAGGTTCGGAGAGCAGATCTTGAGCAGATAGAGGAGTTATCTGGGATGCTTGAGGCCGCAGAGCTTGCTCAAGCCAAGCTGAAGGAGGAGATGGAGGCGATGCGGAAATCCCTTCAGGCTGACCGCTCGAAATACCGATTGGAGAGAGATGCTGCCGTTGCAAGGATGTCGGCTTCCGAGGTCCGGATGAGGGAGTTTGAGGAGAACGAGGGGATGATGAATGAGATGCTCCAGGACATGTACTTCCGTACTTGGAAGCAGAGCAACCTGTCCTGGATGGACGATTATCCCCGGGTCATGGTTAGGATATATCTCCGGGCTTTGGAGGAGGCCAAGGCTGAAGCGGATAAGGAGGGTGGTGTAGCTTTCAGAATGGATGTGGTCACGGCCCAGTTTACTGAGGAGGAGAAAGTGGCAGTGAAGGAGGGCATGAGGCTGCTTACCGTCGAGGAAGTGGGTGTGCAGTTGGGGGATGATGATCAGGGAGCAAATGCTGGTAAGTCTTCCCTCTCAATCTTTTCTTAACTTGGTTGCTTATTGTTTATCTAATAGATTCTTCTCCTGGATTGGACAGGTGGGACCTCTGGTCAACATGCTGAGAGTTCTGATCCTGCGGTCAAGTAGGTCCTGGGGGTTGGAAAGGTAGAGATGAAGTTCTGAAGCTGCCGACTATTTTGGCTTGATCCGGATATTTTTGGTTTTATTTGACATTCCTGTATATACTAGTTCCAAAACATTAATGTACTTTCAAGTTGTAATTATGTCATCGCAATGAACGACTTTATTTTTTACATGTAATTTTATAACATAAGCTGATTCTATCATATTTGGATGCTGTAATTATTTTGATGCGTTGCATAAGAAATATAGCTGTGCATGTGCTAGCGATTCAACTGTGTTTGATATCAAGTTCTTGCTTAAAGTATAATTTCATGTCTTGTAATGTTAATGTGATGTGTGGATATATCAGAGCTACTTATAAGAGAAGAAAGTACCGCCCTTTCTATTTTTAGTTGTAGATGGTAGCTTTGGATGCCCTGTGTGATCGAATACGGGTTGAGTCACCCGTCATCCAGCTGAGAGTTCTCATTCCCATTAGCGAGTGCATCCTAATTGGTGCCCTATGCTTTAAGGGTTGTTATAGAGGATAGGAGGAAAGTTTTTATAAATAAAGTGGAAATATAAGGAATAGTAAAACTTCCAATCACGGAAGGCCTTCGATGTGCTTAAGTTCGTGGCAAACGGGTTTTGTAGTCACTTTCCCTAGCTGTGGGTCTTGGAGACATTCGTCACCCATCTTACGCCTCCATGGGGAGTTTTCTTTTTTACCACAGTCGTACTTAAGACACATCGGAGCCGAGATCGCGCACAGTAACTACCCGGCCATTATGACCCGTAATCGTGGGTATTATTCGATTTACCGTGGCCGGCTAGCGTGGGTGCCGATCGTCAACTGTGAACTGCCCCTGACTGGCCACACCTTATGTTGGGGCTTATAATCGGTTCACAGTTGCCGGCGAGCCGAACGCCGTAATGAGCTGCCTCGGCTATATTCGGCCTTCTCGGTGGCTTATGATCGGCTCATTACAGTTGGCTTTAAGGGCTGTCGCGAGCAATGAGTTAACCCGCAGCAGAGGGATGCTAGAGCAAAAGTGTCTCATTGACGAGGGCATAGATTCGTATAGTACCTGTTAGGACTTATCCAGGTGAGGTTGTGCCATGAAGTGTCCAGAATGGAAATGCCGTTACAAAGGATTTCGTTCAACAGAAAAGGATAAAGCTTAACAAGCAGCCAATATATAAAGGAAAAAGTTAAAAAGAGACAAGATTTTTAAAGTGGTTCGGCACAAAAATGCCTACGTCCACTGATTCTCTCTGTTAATTCACTTCATATGGGCAGTACAAGTTAAGAAAAGTATCGACGAAGGTGTTGGATGTTCCATGCCCTCTGGAACACCTCTCCGTCCAATGTTGACATAATATAAGCTCCGTTGTGGAGATCTTTATGAATTACATAGGGTCCGTCCCAGATTGGATCCAGCGTTCCGGGGCGCGGGAAGATTCGCTTGAGTACAAGATCTCCTTCTTGTAAGCTGCGGTGCTTGACTTTGGAGTTGTATTGTGCTGCCACTTTTCGTTTGTGACTGCCGCTTTAAGTGCTGCATCATTTCTTCTTTCTTCGATTAGATCCAAAGACATGTGGAGGAGCTCTTCGTTGTCTTCTGGGTTGTGGTGGATCCTTCGGTGGGATGGCACTACAGTTTCAATTGGGAGCATGGCCTCCGATCCGTATGCCAAAGAGAAAGGAGTATGCCCTGTTGACGTTCTGAAAGATGTGCGGTAGGCCCAGAGTGCCGTGGGAAGTTCATCCACCCAAGCGCCTTTTGACTTTTCTAGCTTCTTCTTGATCAGAGTTTTGAGAATTTTGTTGACAGCTTCGACTTGTCCATTTTCCTGGGGATAAGCCACAGATGAGAAGCTTTTGTGAATTCCAGGCTCTCGGCACCAGTCGGTGAACTCCTCGCTGTCAAACTGAAGTCCATTGTCCGATATGATTTTGAGCGGAACCCCGTACCTGCATAGAACATTTTTGATCAAGAAGTTAATAACTTTTGCCGAAGATATTTTATTTAAAGGTTCCGCTTCCACCCATTTGGTGAAATAGTCGACTGCCACTATAGCATATTTGGCTCCGCCTCGGCCCATCGGCAGTTCGCCAATCAAGTCAATTCCCCATACTGCAAAGGGCCAAGGGCTGGTCATTTGAGTAACCTCATTTGTTGGTAGTCGAGAAATCTTAGCAAATTTCTGACATCTGTCACATCTTTTGACGAAGTCTAAGGCGTCTTTGTTTAAAGTGGGCCAGTAATACCCATATCGGAGTATTTTCTTTGCTAGGATCTACCCTCCAGTGTGATCTCCGCAACTTCCCTGATGGATGTTGGACAAGACTTCCTGGGCTTCCCTTCCAGCGATACACCTTAATAAGGGATTAGAGAAGCCGCGTCGATAGAGGATGCCTTCTTGTAATGTGTAGCGGGAAGCTTTCCTCAAGATTTTCTTAATTTCGTTACGCTCGTCGGGCAGTGTGCCACTTTGTAAGTACTTCCGGATGGGAGTCATCCAAGTTTCCTCTTCGATTGCAGCTATCAGATTCATTGGCTCGAAACTCGAGGCTAGTTGCTTTGAGATGGTTATTGTTCCGGAAGTGGTGTCGTCCTTCATGCTAGCTTGCTTTGCTAGTTCGTCGGCCTCCTGATTCTCTCCTCGAGGAATGTGTTTGATTAAATAGTGATCCAGTTGATTGAGCAGCAGCTTGGTCTTCTTTAGATATGCTGTGAGTCGTTCTCCTCGAGTTTGGAATTCTCCCAGTATTTGATTTACAATGAGTTGAGAATCACTATGGAGACATAAAGAACCGACTCCAATCTCTAGGGCAAGTTCTAATCCGGCTATCACCGCTTCGTATTCTACGTCGTTGTTGGTGGCAGCGAATTCCAACCTTAGGGCATAGTGCAGCTTCCTTCCCCTGGGGGTGATTATCACAATACCTGCCCCCGATCCTTGTTCGTTTGATGCTCCATCTACAAAGAGATTCCACTTGATATCTTTTGTTATTCAGATTGATCTTTACCTTCGTTGGTAGTGAATTCGGCAATGAAATCGGCCATGGCTTGTCCCTTGACGACGGTGCGAGGATGGTAGGTGATCTCATATTGACTCAGTTCAATGCACCATTTAAGTAGTCGCCTAGAAGTGTCGGGGCGATGGAGTATCTGCCTTAGCGGTTGATCGGTTAAAACTCTGATAGGATGAGATTGGAAATAGTGTCGCAGTTTCCGCGACGTGATTAGCAAACAGTATTCTAGCTTTTCAAGTTTAGGGTATCAGGCTTCTGCCCTAGTAAATCTCTTGCTTACAAAGTATACGGGCCGCTGCGCGCAGCTGTCTTCTCTCACCAAAGCGGCGCTTAAAGCATGGGACGATACAGCAAGGTATAGGTATAGTTCTTCGCCTTCATTTGGAGTTGAGAGTACCGGTGGTCTCTGAAGGTGTTTGATTAGGTTATGGTAGGCTGTCGAGCATTCGTCAGTCCATTCGAACTTTCCTTTGTCCTTCTTTAGAGCTTTGAAGAAAGGGATGCATTTGTCGGTTGCTTTAGAGACGATCCTGCTTAGGGCGGCCACTTTCCCGTTTAGGCTTTGCATCTCTCTTCGAGTGGATGGTATCTTTATATCTTGCAAAGCCCGGACTTGTTCGGGGTTTGCTTCAATCCCCCTGGCATGGACGATGAATCCCAAGAACTTTCCCGACGATACTCCAAAGGAGCACTTTAGAGGATTCAGCTTCATTCCATATTGGCGAAGTACTTGAAACATCTCGTCCAGGTGGTTTACATGATCGTTGGCTTTCCTCGATTTTACCAGCATGTCATCCACATAAACTTCCATAGTTCGTCCTATTAGTTCCACAAACATCTTGTTGATGAGGCGCTGATAAGTAGCTCCGGCGTTTTTAAGTCCAAAAGGTATTACTCTGTAGCAGTACAATCCCCGGTCAGTGATGAAACTAATATAATCTGTTAACATTGATAAGATTTGTTTGTCAAAGCTAATACAATTTTATTCTATTTATAATATATACACTTGATATATATTGTGAATAGGAGATCTTTTGTTTTAAATAAAGGTTGAATTTTTCAAATTGTAATATATATGTATGTATATGTTATAATTTGATATTGTTTTGAAATTTAATTAAATCTATTAATAATTGATATAGGAATGGATGTTGTAATTTAAAGCTTTGTTTTAATTTATATTTTCAAAAGTTAATTTAAAGATTAATTCATTTGTTCTCAAATTATAAGATAATTGTTATTTTAAATAAGATAGTTTAAAAATGATTTAGACAAGCTTTGTTTTGTTTTCTTTTATAATGTTTAAAATTTTAAATGGTTATAAATGTATATGTATAAGTTTTAGATTTTTTTTTTAAAAATACATGTATAAGATTTATTTATATTATAATTAATTTTCTAATATTTTCTTTAAAGGATTTAATTTATATTCACATATGTAAGTATTCATTAATAAAGCAAATTAAACATGTTGATTTATATTTACATTTAAATTAAATAAAAGTTTATCAAAATATAAAGGCATGCGTAAACATTATAAAAACCCTTAATAACACATGTAAACATATTAAGCTTATTATAGGACATTCGTTTGAATTTAAGGACAAGTGGTAACATTCCTATTTTAATTTTTAATAAATGTTTTGAAAAATAGAAAACTAATTTTTCTCAAACACTTTCATTCTTGTTTCTTTTCTTAATTCTAATGGCAACCAGAAAATATCAAAAACCTGAAAATTTGAATCTCCTACTAAAACATTTAAAACCTGCAATCAAGAGCAAATTTGAATCAAGAGCAAATTAGAAATCTGCAAATACAATCTGCAATTTCAAAGGGATCAAGATTCAAGCTGAATTCAATAAAAACCTGTAATCTGTAAAATCAACCTGCAAGTTTCAACTTTTAAATCACCAAATCAAAGGCATGCAGTAGGATTTTACCAGCAAACATCAAAGTATTTTTCAAATAAAAGTTAAAGACTAGAAGGAATCAAAGCTTGCTTTGTGCTGTGCACTGCAATTTATCAGGCGAGTAATTTTTTTTTTAAAAAACAGGCTAATCTTGTTTAAATTTAAATGCATATGATGATCTGTGGTTTGATTTGTGAGTTGTATAAGAATTTTTTTCAGGTTTATATTACTGAATTTGTTGATAAGTTCATATAAGTAAGTAAACTGTAAAATCAAAACCTTCTGTATCTATAGTTTCTCAGGCCTGAACTCATTCAAATTTGAATCTTCCACTAAAACATTTATGTTTGGTCTTGGTGTTTGAATGAGATATTTTATGTTAATGTTGAATACAATTTTAAAAATAATTTCTGTAAAATTTAAATTACAAATAGTGTTTTATATATGAAACTCGGTGAATCTTAAAATTTGGATAAAAGTTAACTATCTTTGATTTTGAATTGAATTACATGAGTGAAATAGTGTTGTTAAATCATGAATTTAGATATGAAGTTTGTAATTTTTAGTGTGATAATTTATACGAATTTTGGGTTTGAACATTTCTGAGTTTTTGGTGAATTGCCGACGAATTACTTGATGATTCGAGTTGAAATTTGGATTGAAGGTAGTATCTGAAGTGTAGAATTAGGGAAAAATTTTGGATAATTTTTTCTATGTAAGATTTGTTCAAAATTGAGTGAATTAGGGTTTTAACTTGTTTGAGGTTTGGGTTACTGTCGAGTTGAATTGCGACTAGGGAAATGGTGTGGAGGCTTTCACGATGGTGTAGTTTTGTGCCGGAGGTTGTGATGCATCGATGTGGCTATTGGCGAGGTTTAACGGCGACATGGCGATGAACGTGGGTGGATTTTTGGGTGGTGGCATCAGGTGCTGTTCAAACTTTTTGGGTTCGAAGTTCATATTTTGATTCGTGTGTTTGTTCTTCAATCTGGGTTCAAGTTAGTGTTCGCGCATGCTTTTGTGACCATTGTTGATCGTCGCGACGAACTTCGCTGGCCGGGGTTGCTGTGCAAGGTGCACGTGTGTACGGTGTGTACGCTGGAAGGTGAAGTTGGCGAAGAAGGATTATTAGAATTTTTGCTCGCGTTGTTTTCGAAGGTTAACTCGAAGAGCTCCTCGTGTTATACCTATAGTCGACTCGGAGTTGATGAGAGATGGTTGCGCTTCGGGGCATACACGCGAGATTTAGGTTTCGACACGAGTGGAGGAACATTTGAACTCGAGTTTGAGGTCGTGTGCTTTTTTGGTTAGTACTGTGTAGTGAGGTGAATTTCAGATTTTATTGGTTATATAAATAAATAGAAATCTTGTTTTAGATTTTATAAAAGGAAATAGATTTGTAATTTAAACTTGTTGTTTGAAACAAAATTAATCAAATTTTTAAAAAGGTGTAAATTGAATTTATCTTAAATTTAAATTGGTTAAAATGATTTCTCATTTAAAGTAATTTAACTTAATTAAATTTGAATTTTTAAATTTAAAAAGGGAATGTATTACATTTGAATATTAAATCAAGTTTTAAGTAAAATTTTAAAGAAATGTTCAAAAACTTAAGTTTTAAATTATATTGAAAATGAAAAGTTTAAAATTAGATAATTTAATTGTTTTAAATTTTAAATTAGAATTTTAAATGCCTTATTTTCAAATAAGGTTATTATTATAATTTGAAAACCAAATAGGATAAGTTGATTGAGTTGTTAAAATTTGATTAATTTCAAATATCTTATTTATGAAGATAAATAATGTTAAATTATTTTGATTTGAATCTGAGAGTACTTAATAAATATAATTTGTTAAGATTAATGTATTCTTAATTAATTAAGGATTTTGGAATTATAAGAAGTTAATTAATTAATTGTTTAATTAATTTTAAATAATTAGTTAATTATTTGTTTAATTTTAAATAACCACTTAATTATGAATTAATTATGTATAATTACTTAATGAAGCAATCAAGAGTTGATCTTTGAACATAATTAAGAACGAAAGTAATTAATTATGGGAGTAACTAGTAGAGGTTACTCATGGAGTAATTAAAGTTGAGTGATGATCGGGTAATCATTTGATGATATCAATTAAAGAATTAATTAATTGTTGAAGTTAATTAATTATGATGTAATAAATTAATAAAAAGAATTAAGGATTTGGTTAATGATGAAGTAATTACTTGTTAAGTAATTAATTTAGAAGTAATTAAGATCTATTAATGAAAGTAATTAGAGATAATTACTTATGTAAGTAATTAAGAGTTAATTACTTAATTATTTAGTTAATTAATCATTGTCATTAATTAATGAATGAATTTAACTTAAGATTAATTGCTAAGTGTAATTAATTAAAATGAAATTAATTAATTAAGTAATTAATTAAGGATTAATTGTTAATTTAAATTGATTAATAATTACTTAATGAAGCAATTAAAAATTTACTAATTATACTAATTAATCAGGGTTAATATAATTAATTAAGAAGTTAATTAATTAAGATAGTAAATACAAATTGTTAATTACTGTTTATGATTAATGAGATGATTAATTACAAGTTAATTATTTCATTAATTAAAGGATTGTTAATTAATAAAGATTATTAATTAATATAATTAGTGTAAGTAATTAATTCAAAGTAATTAATTTATGTGATTAATTAATTATAATTAATTAAGGTTAAATGAAAACTAATTATAGTTAATTAATAAATGAAGGATCATTAATATTTGTAATTAATAATAGTAATTAAAGGTTGATTACTGAATATGGTTAAGGATAATTACTTGAATGTAATTAAAGGATAATTAATCAAGGAGGATTAATTAAGGAAGATCACTAGAGATGATTAATATATAATAATTAATGAAGAAGGATTATGGTAATCAATTGATTAAGAGATAATCAATTCTGTTGGATGATTGATTAATATGGGATGATTGATTAATATGGGTTGATTGATTAATATTGGTTGATTGAATGATATTGGATGATCAATATTTGGAGATTGATATTAGATGATTGGTTGATATTGGATATTTGATATTGGTTGATACTGGATATCTCTATTATGTGATATGCTGCTGTGAGATGAATATGTTATATCTATTGTGGTAATATGGTTCATCTATCTGTTATACCATCCTGAAATATAAGTTTAAATTGTTTAAACCCTTAAGTACAACTTGGACATTAAAATGGCGTTTGGTTTCGATGAGACCGAGATCGGGTTTCCATATTTGGATATCCAAAAACCACATCAATTCCAATTAAACGTTAGGTCGTGAATCCAAGTGGGGCAAGTGAAGACTCGAGGTGTAAGGGTTATACGTCAGTATAACTCTGTGGGTGATTCCGTAATGAGTTGACGGAATAATGCTTATAGATTCGAGATGTTGATTTAGAGTGCAAGGACTATGGTCGTTGACTCTGAGGGTGATTCCAAAATGAGTGCAATGAGATAGTGCCTTCGGTTTCGTTCGAACCCGGAACGAACTTGTATGGATTGAATGCTTTCAGAACATCGTCAGGTGGACGATGAGCATTCTAAGATAGATATGTTCTATAAAGGTAATGCAGCCTCAAGCCTCATCAACCGGGAATGGCTAAAACAGGGGAGGTGCAGCAAGGCTTCGTGGGTAGCTCCCACCGGAGAGCAAGATTTACCCCTGTCTAGAAGTCCCTTTTTATTCGGCTGTGTGGGGCGGTTGAATTTCGGACAACCGCCGGGGTTGTCTTGTTCGGGACTGTTCAGTAAGGAATGGTCCCGGCCTTGTGTTGCAGGGGAGCGGGCGTACTCCTCGGTACGGTGATCTAGATCACGTACTGTGACAGGCGGTACCCCAGTAGCCCTGCCATTGATGGAAACCCATTCTTCCTACGAGACCCTACGGTTTTGTTTGTATTACCCACTTTTGTGGCTAGTAGCTGGAATTTAATCATGTAACAATTTCGGCTATTTCTTATTTACTTGAGAACCCTAGACACTATTATAATATCACTGGATTTCCTATCAAATGTTTTGGTTAGCGTAAGGTAAAAACTTTTCCATGTTTATGTGTGGAAAGTCTTACGTGATACCTTTTCTTTTCAAAGTATTTTCTAAAGTTAAGCAACTTTAAACCGTTTACTCACACCAGACCTCTGTCTGACCCGAGTGTTTATTTTCTGTTTTATTAAACTCTTGGGTACTCATATTATGTATGAATAGTCAAGTGATTCAGGTTTGCTTGACGAATTCTGGAGGAGGAATGGAGCAGGAGGCTTCCACATGTAGATATATATTGGTTCCCCTGTGTTTGTTTGGTATCTGTATCTTACACTTGAGTTGTACGAATTGGACAGATGTTTATAACTGTCTAATATGTGTTGTATAAGTTGTGTAATCTGATGTATTATGATACCGTGTAATATTTTATGTGTTATGTTATATTTTATTCGTTCCGCTGTGAGTTCTCTGATGTTGTTGTTTTTCTTCTTTCTCTTTGTTTTCTTCTTCTATCCCTTTCTTTCTTCAAGATGATGCGATTTCCTGGAGTTAGGAAGTCGGGTCGTTACATTGTCTAAGAAACATGTTATAGTTTTAGTTAGGTAATTTGCAAAATTAATCTTTAATTTATTTTAAATCACATCTTCTACTCATATTTCCTCCTTAACCATCGACCTCCTTCGGTTCTCGGCTAAGACCTATAGTTTGCTAATAAACTTAGCCTCCAACATTGCTTATTTTAGCATCTCCACTTAAGACTTTACATATAAGTTTTAAGTTTTATTTATTAGCATTTCAGATTGGTACTACCTCGTTTGGCATTGCCTTTTGGCATACGTTGGAGACCATTCCTGCACATCTACCACTAACTTTCAGCATGTCGACTTCTAATTCATTTGACTTAGTCCTTTCTGACCATTATTCATTGCTTATCTGATATGTTCAACATATAAAGTGGATCTGGTCTATTAACCTATAATAAAATATTTAATTTAATTAAAATAACTTATGAAATAGTTAATTGCCTTTTAGCTCCTTATTATAATGGTTTGTTATGCCTATTTTCTTTCGAAAATCACACAAATCATCTTTAATGATATTTAGTGACATTAATCATTGTTTGATCATTCATAATTCATAAATCATCCTAGTTTCTATGTCATTTCCATGTTGTACGACATTTTAGAAATTCATACTAATTTATTCTCTTAGAGAAAAATTCCAAAACTAAAACCTACTTCTAATAATTTGTGTCAAACATGATGTGATATCTCGGAATTTTGGGCAATACTTATTTGATAATTTCCATTAATAATTATTTTAAAATTTGTAATATTGATTTAATAATTTAAACCAAATGTTATATTTTCAAAACAAATAATTAAACTAATTTCACAAATGTTATCTTTTCAAAACTTAGTAATAATAATTTAATTTGGCAAATTTTCTTTTCAAAGATAATACTATATATATAATTGATAATAATTAATCTTTCTAAGCTAATAAAAGTATTCTGTTTATAATGTATATATATGTATACATTGTGAAAAGGAAACTGGTTTCAATTTAAATTCAATAAAAATGTTTTCAAACTATAATATATATGTTAATATATATTATGATTTGAAGTTTTGTTTTAAAATTCAAATAATTTCTAAAGCTATTATTAAAAATGTTCCTATTTATAATGTATATATATTTGTATATATTGTAAATAGAAAAGTATTAGATTAACTTAAGTAGAAAGTGTGTTTTCAAATTTATTATTATTATATATATATATATATATATATATATATGAATATGTATATTGTGATTTGGAAGATAATGTTTGAATTTAATACAAGGCTTTTCAAAAGCTATTTAAAAAAATTAATCTTATATTTTCAAAAGCACTTAAAGAAAATTTATTTTGTTAAAAATATAATAGCTTAAAAATAGTATATTATTATAAAAGCTTAATTTGTTTCTTTTAAAATTGGTTCTTGAAAATAAATTTAGTTTAATATATGATATCAATGTTAGATATAATAACTTATGTTTAAACTTTAATAAGGTTTAAATAAATGTTCATTTCTTTTTAATTTTCTTTCTTTTAAACTTATCTTTGGAAAATGGATTTTAAAATATGAATAAAACATAAAGAGATAAATACATTTCATACTTTATATAAAACATAAGTATTTAGGAAAGTATTTAATTAAGATTAAATCATTTAAAGTAATTAATTTAAAAAGATAAAATTAACACTTGTAACATAAGACATGATTTAAAAAGGGGGTTTTACATTTGTCATTCACCTAAATTGGTTAAAATACATTCGTAAATACAATTGTCACTTAAGTAACATGCAATAAAACAAGTGGCCTCACCTTATTCAAAAGAATTTTTTTTTATAACTATTGTTTAAAAGAAAAGGCCTGTTATTTTTTCCTCAGATCAAAATCTTCTTTAGTTTTCTTCTTCTTAAAAAAATAGAAAACAGAAAACCAAAAAAAAATTCAAAACTATAATAAAAAATCAGAAGCTATTTACAACATCAGGTCCAAAAGTTACAACCTGAGAACATGTAATACAATATGAAGAATCAACAACAATCTATCAAATAGTAATCAAATGAAACGACCCGACTTTCTTACCACAGAAAATCGCATCATTTTTAAGAAAGAAAGGGATAGAAATGAGAATAGAAAGAAAAGAAGAAAGAAACAACATCTGAATCTAACAGCGGAATGAATAAATTATATTAATAACATAAACATCACATAGTTTACAACCATTATCAGAGTTCACAGATATACATCACATACTAGACAGTTATAAACACCTGTCTAGTTATACAACTCAATACAGTACAAGAAACGACTCAGAGAAATCTACACAGCGGAAAACTATATATATCTACACGTAGAAGCCTCCTGCTCCATTTCTCCTCCACAATTCGTCAAAGCTAACCTGAATCCTAACCTGAATCCCTCGATTACCCGTAAAAATTTGAGTACCCAAGAGTTTACGAAAAATAAAAGATAAACTCCGGGTCATACATGGGTCTGGTGTGAGTAACAGGTTAAAGTTGCTTAACTTTTCAAAAAAATCTTTTGAAAAGAAAGGTATCACGTAAGACTTCCCACACATAAGCATGGAAAAGTTTTTACCTTACGCTAACCAAAACATTTGATAGGAAATCCAGTGATATTATAATAGGTCTAGGGTTTTCAAATAAATAAGAAATAGCCGAAATTGTTACATGATTAAATTCCAGCTACTAGCCACAAAAGTGGGCAATACAATCAAAACCGTTGGCACTTATTGGATTTTGGATTCCATACAATGGCAGGGCTACTGGGGTATCGCCCATCACAGTACATGGCCTAGATCAACGTACCGAGGAGTACGCCCGCTCCCCTGCAACACATGGCCGGGCCCATTCCTTACTGAACAGTTCCGAACAAGTTAACCCCGTGGTTGTAGCGAGCAACCACCCACACAACCGAATATAAAGGGACTTCTAGACAGGGGTAAATCTCGCTCTCCAGTGGGAGTGACCCACGAAGCCTTACTGCACCTCCCTTGTTTTAGCCATTCTCGGTTGATGAGGCTTGAGGCTATGATTACCTTTATAGGATACATCACTTAGAATGCTCATCGTCCACCTGACGATGTTCTGAAAGCATTCAATCCATACAAGTTCGTTCCGGGTTCGAACGAATCCGAAGGCATTATTTCGTTACACTCATTTTGGAATCACCCTCAGAGTTAACGATAATAACTCTTGCATTCTGAATCTCCATCTCGAATCTATAACAACTAGTCCGTCAACTCATTACGGAATCACCTACAGAGTTATACTGACGTATAGTCCTTACACCTCGAGTATTCACTCTTCACATAAGATTCACGACCTATCGTTAATTTGGATCGATGTGGTTTTCGGATATCCAAATATGGAAACCCGATCCCGGTCTCATCGAAATCCAAAGCGTGTCTTTTAGGTCCAAGTTGTTTTAAAGTTTTTAAAACAATTCATTTACAGTATCTATATACACACAGATAGATAATTCATAAATCACAATTGATTATCAACATTATCAAATAACAGGTAATCCACATTATCAATATCATAATAGATAATCCATATATTACCATCATAATAGATAATCTAAGTTATCATCACAATACAACCAAGCATCCATACTATACAATATTATTTATCTCATTACTGAGATTACATTCATTCAAGACAATCAAGTTCACTCATTCATCCATAAGCAATGATTTATCCATCATCATATAATTAAATTAACTATCTCTATCTCTAATTAAGTTAAAGTGAATTAAATTAATTAATCATCTTTAATTAATTTAAAATAAATTAAATTAATTACTTCATCAATTTAAACCTTGCTTACTCAATTATTTAATTGATTACAATAAATTAATCATTCATTATTAATCACCTTAATTAATCACTCTTGATTAATTATCCTTAATTACACCCATGTAATTAGTCTCAATTAATTTCACAAAATTAATTATTCTCAACTAAACAGTAATTAACCTTTAATGACTTCAATTAATCAATTCATCATAATTAATTACATTAATCCTTAATTAATTAATTAGTTAATTACCTTTAATTACCTATTATTGATTAATTAATCATAATTAATCAACTTTAATTACATCATTAATTATAATAATTAATGATCCCCTTTTATTAATTACCTTAAGTAATTAACTTATAATTATTAATCATCATCACAGATTAATTGCATTTAGTAATTATCTAGCTTAATTACTACATTAAACAAATTACTTATCCTTTAATTTATTACTTAATTAATCCCTTGATTAATTATTAAGTAATTTAAATCCAAATTACTTCATTTTTAACATCTTCATTTAATTACAATCTTGTAATTATTAATCAAATTCTTAACTAAGAGATTTTCAATCCATTAATTACATATAGTAATTATTTTTAAAACTCAAGTGTTTAAAATTAATTAAACTTAATTAATTAAAATAAACAATCATATTCAACTGAATTAATTACATTAAGTAATTAATTTCTAAATTACTTCATAAAGTAATTACACTCAAACCATTTACAATTGATTATTATTAAATTAATTAATCTAATTAATTATAAAAATTTAACCAAATTAATTAATTGTCAAATCCTGATTAATGACCTTCATTAACTATTCTTTAATTATTTCATCTAGTAATTAACTTAAATTAATTACAATTTAAATTATCTTTAATCATTCATTGATTAAAGTTAATTATTAAATTAATTAACCTTGATTTAAAACTTAATTACATAATTAATAATATTCATTCATCATTAATTAATAATCTAATTAATGATCTTAATTATAAACTGATTAATCATTATTCAATTATTAATTCTAAATTCAATTAATTAATTAAATTAATTAATTAATCTTAATTACCTTATTAATTAATTTAAAACATAAATATTAATTAAATTTTCAAGATAAAACATAACTTAATTATGTCTAAAACAATTTAATTGAAACAAAGTACTTTTTGAACTACTTTTAAATTTTCATTTTAAAATACAAGTTTTAAAATGGAACAATTTTAAAACTTATCAAAGTTTATATAATTTAAAACTTTTAAAATTGCAAGTCAAACAAGTGCTATGAAATTTTTTAAAGTTAAATTCATTTCAAAATTTTAGAAATTTCATTTCATTCTTAGTTTAAAACTTTAAAATTTAAATCTTCTTTTAAATTTAAAACTGAAGTTCAGATTTAAACTTAGATTTCCAGATTTTAAATAAATTTTCAAATCTGACTCATATTTAAAAAAAATCATTATTAAAAAGTTTAAACTATTTTACCAACATGAAATAGTTAATTAAGTTAAATTTTTAAACTTTTATTTTTATTTAAAAACTGGAATTTAAATTTAAATCTAAATCCAAAAATTCAAACTTGGATTTGAATTTAAACTTAAACCTTACTTTAAACATAAAACTAAAGATTTTAAAAATTTTAAAACCCAGATTAAAAAAACAGGTTTCAAAACCTGGAAATTACAGTTCAACCCGAGGTTCCCTAGTACAACTTTGGGTTTAAATCTTGATTACTCCGAGACATCATCTTACTTGCTTCGACCAATCTCAAAGATCTCCCCCGTAACATCCAAAACCCCAACATTTCACCAGAATCTCATCGCCGTGCATATGCACGGCGACCACCGCCTCTACTGATCATCATAGATGATCCAACAACCTCCAGAAACCCATGTATGCCCATAGAAACCATTAGATCGAACAAATAAACAAGAATTCAAAATTCAACTCTAAAAACCCAAACCTGAAACATGTTTCAGGTTTTTGACCCAACCTGTCAACGACGAGTTTGCGCCTCTCCGACCACCTGACGTTCAACCCCTCCGGCCTCGAACTCCTTCACCCTTCAACTACACAATCCCCAAATATCAAAACACTCGATCCATCCTACATACCCAAATTGATTGATTCAAAGACACAGTGAAAACTAGGGTTAAATGAAGAAATTCAAAACTGCAATCACTCTAATAAGTTTTAAATCCATCTCTGATTTTTCTTAGCATCTCCTATACCTACTCCATCACTAAGAAGAATTCCAGAATTTCTCAATTCATAAATCAATAGAATTTGCAAAAAACTATTTTTAGTTCAAGAGCCAACTGTAATCTAAACCAAACTCTAAAAATCCTAAAACTTGATATAAAAATCAAGTTCCAGTAAATGTTTTTACTTTATGAAACTGGTTTTCAAATTAATATGATTGGGCTTTGATAAAAATAATCATGCACGATGTTTCCTTCTGTTCCAGGGTCAATACCCATACTTTACTTTCTTGAATTTTTTTTTATATTAGCTTAAGAAAATAACAACTTTTCTTTATAATTTTCATTATATCAGGAAACAAATTAAGTGGTAAGTATTCAAATAAAATTGTGGATGCCTGGAATATCAAAAAGAAACAGAACAGGCAATTGAAAAAGAAACAACATGCACAACATTTATATTCATATCAACAGTTATCTATAACATAAGAAAATAGCTATTCCATTTCAATAAACTAGCATGCAACCTATTTCCAGATTTTAAAGTTAAAAAGTTACTCACCTTATTTAAATGCAGACCTTCTGTTTTGATATGTTGAATTTTGCAGAAGACATCAAAATGCAGGCTTGACCCTATATACTTCATGTTGAATTGATATACAGATTTGCTTATGTTTTCCCTGACTTAAATTACTTGCATGCAGATGTATTTGACAGGCTTCAAACTGAGGTTGTGCAGAAAAGAAAAAAAATGCAAGCTTGATCATCTCCAGGTTTTAAGAACAGGATGCAGGCCCTTCTTATTTTTTTATGTGACATGCAGATCAATGCAGATTGATGTTTGAATTTGAGGAAGTGCAGACCATCAGGATAAAAGAGGTTTTGATTTTGAGCATGGTTTTGAATATGAAGGCTTGATTGTTAATATGAAGATGATTTTGATTTTAGAATTTTGAAGATTTCTTTGATTAAGGAAATGGAAAAAGAACATGCATGAATGAAGATACAAGCTAAACTAGATGTATTTTCAGATTTAATGAAATAAAAGAAAAATTAAAACTAAATTTTACACTTGTACAAATGTTATACACTTGTCAAATTGTTATGTTAATTTTTAAACACTTGTTAAATCAATACTTAAGAATGCAACACTTGTTTCTTTAAAAAAAAATTAGTATCTAATTTACGAACTATTGTGTACATTAGCTTAGTTTTAAATTTGTTAGTTTATTTTTAAATATGTGTATAAATTTATAAATGAAATAAAAACAAATCATGTTTTACAAATTGAAACTTATACATATAAGAGATTAAAACAAACAACATTTTATACTGTTGAATTTAAATTCAAACTAAATTCAAAATCAACTATTTTCAAATCAAGTTATGAATATAAATTCAATTTGAAATAACAACTTGCAAATGTTATTCAAACTCTATTTATAAAGACAATGCACTGTTAATATTATTTTATAAATATCTTATTATTATATTAAAATTATTTTACAAGAAATTATATTTTATTAATAAAATATTCACTTTATTAAGCCATAGAACCTTTTGTTTGTTTATTCTAAATTTAAAACTCAATCTAATTTGATTTAAACATTTCAATATTTTTCTTATCAATTTTAAAATCATATATTTATTTATGAAATAGTTTTAAAAACTTAATACTAATTAAAATCAAAATTTCCAATTTATAATGTATATATTAGAATTTTAAAACAGGGTTCATTTATTAAATTTAAACCAAAATCATTTATTTAACTTTGAAAAGCTTAAATATTAAATAAAACAAATTTTCCAAATTACTACAAATATTAAAACTAGAAAATATGCTTTGCTTATAAAAATTAAAACAATGCTAATCTATTTAAAATATAGACTCTATATTTATATTGTAAATAGAAATCAATTTATTATTTTT
Source organism: Allium cepa (assembly GCA_030765085.1). Classification (NCBI taxonomy): domain Eukaryota; kingdom Viridiplantae; phylum Streptophyta; class Magnoliopsida; order Asparagales; family Amaryllidaceae; genus Allium; species Allium cepa. Next base: position 677,131,798 of record CM060932.1, on the reverse strand, counting down.
AAAAGATAAAATAACCAATTTAAATATTTATTAAAGATGATTATTAAATCTATTTGAATAATTATTAACAGAATATCAATATCAATTTAATTTTTAATACAGATTATTAAATTGATATTACTAAAAATTCCGGGATATAACATCAAAGAAATACAAAGCTGTGAACATCATCAAGTTTTCAAAGTTCAACTAAGATCAAACTAGCAGATTTCAAAACTCAAACAAAAGATTTAAAAATGCCTGTCAAAAATCAAGTTCCTAGAAACAGATTCAGCAGAGCTATCCTCTGCTTCTAATTCCCGTGAGTAAATCTGTTTTCTTTTAAAAATAATTTAAATCTGAGATTTAAATTTTAATATAAGTGAAATGTGTGAGATAATGTTGGATTGTATAGTTGTTTTAGCATGAATATAACCTGAATTGATATTCATATTGTGATATGCCTGTATATATTTGATTTTAGCCTCTGCTTGTTTACAGTTTTCCTGAATTCCTTTAAAAAAATCCATAACTCCAAATATAAGAAAGTTTAAACTTAGATCCTTGAATGAAGTTTGATTATAACAACATGATATCAACTCTAAAAATGGTTTCAAATTTTTTATTTAGCAATTAGCTCTGGAATAGCAAATAACAGTGAAAATCCTATTATTTGATAAAAGTCAATCAAGCTAATTTAAATTTCTGATTTTATAATCTGAATTGAAGTAAAAAATCATGAATTTTAAAGTAAATTTTGTGATTTTTAACTTACTATTGATTGTGAAATTCCGCGTTGATCAATTTTGGGACAATTGTCCTTTGCCGTTGATCGGAATCGAAGGGAAGGTCGACGTTCGACATGGAGATGGCCGTGGTGTCAGGGGACACTGGAAAAATGGCGGTGGATGTCATCGATGGCCGTAGTGATTAGTGTATGGCGAAGTAGGGTTCAAAGTACTATTTGTGTCTGAGTTGGAACTGGGGTGATCGCGGTATCGATTTCTCATCGAAACGAATCGCATGTGGGGGAACGGTTTCGACTGTTCGAGGCGCAACTATCGTCAAGGCGGTAGAATGTCTAGTGGTAAAGTCCGCCGTTGGTAGCGATTTCGTCGATCGTATTTCTGGAGGATATGAGTTGAATTTGTCGTTTTTATTCCTTTGGTGATATCGGCAAACTGAGTGGTTTCAAGGGATGAGGAGAGTATCGGCGACGTGGTGAGAGTCGTAGCGATGGCCAGCATCGATCAGCTCCGTCGTGCATATGCACGGTGTCAGGGCTGTGCATCAGGGTATTTGGGTTTGGGGAGAAGAACGTTGGCCCGAGATATCTTTGATGTTTTCTCATGTACGACTCTATGTTTTGATCGTGTTGACTCGGGTTCACTATTTTGGCTCGAGTAAGTGTTTCCAAGATTTAAGTCCTGTCCTGTTTTCAAACTGAAATGAGGTTTAAAGCATAACAAAAACTTTAACAAAGTTTGTTTCTAGAATTTTAGTTCTGTCCAGTTTTAATTTTTAAAAATGAATTTCAAAATTTGAAAAGCAAGATTAAATTTCAAACAAAGTTTTTAAACTAGAAAAAAAGTATGGAATGTTTTAGAGCATTATGTTTAAAGAGAATTTCAGTTTTAAAATTTGGATTTTCAAAATTTAAACCATTGTTTAAAAATAGTTTTGGTTATAAATATTTCTTAGTTAAATTATGTAATAGATCTCTAAATGTTTTCAAATAACATGTTATTGGTGTAATTGAAATGTGATCAAAGTAAAGGTATTTAACTTGAATAAATTAAAAGATGATGATTTGTATAAACCAAACTTAAGCTTTTAAAATTTAATTTAATTTAAAATGGAAGATAAGAGTTTAATGTAATGTATGGTTTATCTTAATTTAATCAAGTTTTATTTACAAAGGTAGCTAAGGTATAATTACTTAATTAACTTAAATAATTAATGTGGGTAATTAAATTAGGGTAAATTAGTTTGTGTAATTAATTAAGTGTAATTAATTACTTGATTGAGGATTGATTAATCTAGGTTAGTTAATTAAGAAGTAATTAAGAAGTTAATTACTTAATGTAAGGGAATGACTAAAGGTAATTACTTAATGAAGTAATTAAAGGAAATTAATTACTCGGTGTAATTAATTAAGTTAATGTGGTTAAATTTAGTTAATTAAATAAGTTTAGTTACTTAAAAAGAATTATTTGATGTTGGATTAAGTATAATTACTTAATGTAATTAATAAGGTGTAATTACTTAGTGAAGTAATTAATGATTAATTACTGGATGTAATTAATTAAAGGGAAATTACTTGTTGGTTAGTAATTTAATGGATAATTACTTGGTGGAAGTAATTAAGTGATAATTACTCAGTGTAATTAAAGGATTAATTAATGTAATTAATCAAGGGTGATTAATTAAGGGTAGTTAATTACTGAATGTGATTAATCAAGTTTGATTAATGAATGTAATAGAGTTAAAAATTAATTATTAAGTAGAAGAATAATTAATAAAGTAATTAGAGGATCATTAATTAATGTAATTAATGATAATAATTAAAGGTTTAATTGATTAAATAATGTGATTAATTAAAAGATAATTAATCAATGAAGTGATTAAAGTATAATTAATTAATGTAATTAATTAATTAATTAAAAATTAATTAATTAATTAAAAATTAATTAATTAATTAAAAATTAATTAAGATTAATTAATGATTAAAGATTAATTAATTTGTGTAATTAATTTAAAGGCTAATTATTTAGTGTAATTAAAAATAATAATTAATCAAGGGTGATTAATTAGGAGTATAATTAAAGGATAATTAATATGTAATTAAAGATTAATTAATTGGTTTATGAGGTAATTAAAGAATGATTAATTCATTAAATGGTTGTAATTAATTAATGATTGTTTAAGCAGGATAGATGATTAATTCTTAAGTAATTAATTTAATTTAAGTTGATTAAATTAATTATAAAAGGTTTAATGATTCCTGTTTGTGGATGATTGTTTGTAGAATGTCTGGATTGGTTGATATCTATTGAATGATACGCTGTGATATTCTGAGATATGATATTGGATATATCATTGATAAATGTGTGATATTTATCTGTGAATGATGCTGTGTGAATTCAATATTTTAAATTGAATTAAATTGTTCTAACTTAAATCACTTGGACATTAAGATGGCATTTTGGATTTCATGAGACCGAGATCAGATTTTCAAATTTGGAATGACGAAAACCACATCGATCCAAATTAAACGTTAGGTCGTGAATCTCAAGTGAAAGTGAAGACTCATGGTGTAAGGACTATTCGTCGTTAAAACTCTGAGGGTGATTCCAATACGAGTTTAACAGGAGTGCTATTTTCAGATTCGAGATGAAGATTCAAAGAGCAAGGGCTATTGTCGTTAACTTTGAGGGTGATTCCAAAATGAGTGTAGCAAGATAGTGCATTCGGTTTCGTTCGAACCCGGAATGAACTTGTATGGATTGAATGCTTTCAGAACATCGTCAAGTGGACGATGAGTATTCTAAGATAGATGTGTTGTATAAGGATAAACGTAGCCTCAAGCCTCATCAACCAGGAATGGGTAAAACAGGGGATGTGCAGCAAGGCTAAGTGGGTAGCACCCAAGTAGGACGAGATTTACCCATGTCTAGAGTTTCTTTTTTATTCGGCTCTGTAGGCAGTTGGTCATGACAACTTCCGGGGTTGTCTTGTTCGGGACTGTCCAGTAAGGGATGGTTTCGGCCTTGTGTTGTAGGGGATTTAGGTTGGATCCTCGGTACGGTGATCTAGGCCACTGTGACGGGCGGTAGCCCTGCCATTGATGGAAACTTATTCTTCCTACGTGCCCTTTACGGTTTTGATTGTATAACCCACTTTGTGGCTAGTATACTGGAATTTAATGAATGTAACAATTTCGGCTATTTTATATTTACTTGAAAACCCTTGAACCTATTATAATATTACTGGATTTCCTATCAAATGTTTTAGTTAGCGTAAGGTAAAAACTTACCCATGTTTATTTGTGGGAAGTCTTACGTGATACCCTTTGTTTTCGAAGGTTTTTCAAAGTTAAGCAACTTTAACCCGTTTACTCACATCAGACTCATGTCTGGCCCAAAGTTTATTTTCTATTTTATTAAACTCTTGGGTACTCAAATTTTTTCAAGTAGCCAAGGGATTCAGGTTAGCTTTGACGAGTTCTGGAGGAGATATAGAGCAGGAGGCTTCAGCGTGTAGATATGTATAGTGTTCTGCTGTGTTAGAGTTGTATCTATACCTTTGTGATGTACTTGAGTTGTAATAACTAGACAAGTGATTATAACTGTCTTGTTTGTGTTGTAAGAGCTGTATACTCTGATGTATATGATACTATGTGATATAATATAATTTATTTGTTCTGCTGTGAGATTCTGATGTTGTTTTTCTATCTTTTCTCTTTTCTATCTCTTTCTTTCTTCTTAATGATGCGTCTTTCTATGGAATGAAAGGCGGGTTGTTACACATTATATTAAATTTTTTGTACTTAACGATCTGAAGTACAAAAATCGTTCAATAAAAACTTGGTTGTGAGAAAGTCGAAAAAGAAAGAAGGATTAGAGAATATATTACTCATCTGGATTTCATAGTTAATTACATCTCTAGTTCCCTTCGCTTCAAACCTTCTTTATTTATTTTTCCTGTTTAGGCTGCAAGCACCATTAAAGAACTCAACCTTTTGTTTTTAGTTATGTGTGTAATGAAATGGAAAGAGGGAGGTGGTTATCTTTACTAAAGAGAACAACTAGGTTATTGGCCCGCCATCTCCTTTTATTACAAATTTATTTGCTTCTAATACATGAAGACCTCAAGTGCCATCTCTAAGAGAATAACTAGGTGATCAACCCACCCAAACCCACTTTTAATAATTTGTCTCCAACATTATTTTAAATTCTTAGTACTTAAAGATCTCAAGTACGAAAACCTTTCAATAATAACTTGGCTACAAGAAATTTGAAGAAAAAAGAAGGATTAGAGGGTATATTACTCACCTAGATTTCCTAGTCAATCAAGTCTCTAGTTCCCTTAGCTTCAAATCTTCTTACACTTATTTTTTTATTTGGACCACAAGCACCATTAAAGAACTCAAGGTTTTGATTTAGTTATGTTTTTAATGAAATGGTAAGAAGGAGGTTGTTATCTTTATCCTAATAGAATGATTGAGCCACAAACTCACTGTTTCATTTTCTTATAAATTAGTTAGCTCTAACAGTTGCATTTAATTTTCATTAACTTATATTTTCAACTAGGATTTTTGTAGTATCGCTTGATTCACCCAAGCATGTTGAGCAAAAAAACATCACATGAATATTCACGTTTTTCATTATTTTAGTTTTCTTTATTCACTTAATTAATTACTAAATTAATTATTTATTAATCTATGGGGTGTTAAATATCTACTCATGTTGCAGCTGAATCCATCCTCGATTCTGAAACCTACATCATAAGGTCTCTTACAATTGACTACCATCATAAGGTCAATGAATACTCAACATCATAAGAGCATTGTACTTCAGGATATATGGTCACATAAATGACCACCATTATAATTTCAATAGTAAACAGATAATAACGTTTGGGATGAGGCACTCGGTAATATTTTTTCGATTATTCTATTGTCTTATATTATAGAATATTTGTTATTTGACGAGCGTTGTTTACTAACTTCTAGTAAATGATCTAGTAACACTAAGTGGTATAAGGTGCTTAAGTAATACATGTTTAATTATTATTGGTGAGCAGATGTCACTTAAATTCTGTATATGGCTTAGGAATTTGCGTTATCTTCTAAAGGAGACTCCATAGAGCTTAGTCGAGAGTCCTATTACTCTATAAGGGCAACAAGCCGGAGATATGTTAGGATTTACATATTTATCCTCTTAGGACTAACTAGTCGAGTTATATTATTATTTACTCTTAGGGCTAGTAGTCAAGGAATTGTTATGCAGGAGTCAAGAGTATTTCTTATTACTACACTCATTAGGACTCATCTCCTTGACAATATTTTGTTGTATCCTCTAAAGACTAACCAGTCGAATATCATTATCTACTCTTAGAGCTAGTAGTTGAGTATTTGTTATGTTGACATGCTCTCATCAGGACTCATATAGTTGAGAGTAGTTATTGGCGCTCTCATTAGGATTTCTAGAGTCGAGAGTATTAGCTATTGGCGCTCTCATTAGGATTTCTAGAGTCAAGAGTATTAGTTATTACTCTCATTACGATTTGCATAGTCGAGAGTATTAATTGAGAATCTACATTATATCGTTCATGCAACTACGAAGAAAGCGTGAATTACACCCACCAGATAGGCTACTTATCCATCCGAGTAGTACTGATTGTGGGATTGCTCCCCGGATACGCGATGTCACCTTGTTATGTTTGAAGGCTGAGAGTTATTTCTTTCAGTAGAGCCATTGCCCCAATGTTACTTAACGATCAAGAGTCCATTATCAAAGGAAAGTAGGAATTAGGGCCAATACTCAGCATAGACCGACAACGTGTTTATGACATACGATGGATATGAGTGTCATGATTATAGGAGTAACTAAGGGACTGCAGGAAATGGGCTATGATCATTAGCATTTCCTAGAGTAGTGTTGTGGTATGTCAATCTCCCATGAGGATGACATAGGTAGATCTATTATATTAGAGGTAGTTGATATTATCACCTCATTAGATATAATCGTTATTTGACATTAGAGACTAGCTATGTGTTCATCTATCAATTTGAGATATCCTAACCCGTGACAACTATGTGTTATCTATCGATGACATTCGAGACCTGCTGTGAGCTTGCTTGTCATTCTCTCATAAGAGCGTATGGCTGAGAGTTCTACTTTTCTATGATTTGTTATTTCTATCTCCTAGGACCATTCAGTCGAGAGTTTGTCCTCCCTAAGAGCTGAAGGTCGTGATATATAGTTTTTTATATTGAGTATTTCATTGATTTTGAGATTGATTTTGATATTTATTGATTTTTAGTTTTCTTGATATCTTCGAGGGCCTAAAAGTCGGAAGTTATCTCTTCCATTAGGATTATAGGTCGAGAAAATTATTTAGATATTGCTTTCAATATTCTATATGAATTGTGTTTATTTGGAATTTGTATTTCTAGCTATCTACTAGGACGAACAATCGAAAGGCTACACTTCCATTAGGACTAAAAGTCGAGATAGTATTCTTATATATTGATTTCTATATTTAATTTGGATTTCATTTTGGATTCCATATTTTCTAATTTATCTTTTATGGCTTAGCTGTTAGAAGCCATTACTTCCATTAGGGCTGTAAGCCGAAATTTGATGCATTAATTAGTTATTTGAGATTGAGAGATGCATTTGGGTAATGCCATAAGCTAGTCACACTATACTTGGTGATATCTCGCTTATTATTGATTTATCAGTATTGATTATGATTTCTGAATATAGATGATTCAACCAATTGATATTGGCTCTGTGATTCCCGACTTGGTATGATTTTATACAGGTAATGACACTTTTATACTAGGTTTTATGGTGTTATACGATATTTGGGATTGTTTGAAATAAAATTATTATATTCTTACCCAGTATATATAGGGTTCCATATGTTTGCTGATCATGGATTTAGATATAGTCTGACCAGCTTATTATTTATATAATACTCAAGTCAGTCCGAGACTTTTTCATATACAGGGACAATATGACCAGCTTGAATTTCTGGGCATAGAGGAGACTAGATATTTTATATAGTAAATTATCATCATGTATTGTGTAGTCTTTTTTCCGTGTATCATTGTGATGTATATTGGATACATTTTATATATTGTATTTTATATATTATCCTTGCTATTGACTTTATGATTTATGATATTGTACATTGTGTATTGTTATATCTTAGAGGCACACGTATTATTGCTTTATGTCGACATTATTTATGTTTTGTAGTGATTTATTTTTGACGTTTAATTATGTACTAGTGTTAGCCCAGTGGAATATTCACGCGTGTACCCCATATCCCTTATTCTCTATATTATCTGATAGTATTACTCTATAATACTCTTGAAAAGTATGGATATAGAGCTGGGGGTGTTATACTTTTCATCTTTGTTTTTTCTGTATATCCTATTAGCAATGTTACTGAATCTTTAGTATTCACCAAGTCTTATTCTCATTCTCCTAAGCTTATTCTTTGCCTTGATCTCCATAATCAGCTTGATTCCTTTTGGTCCCCTTAATATGCTTAATTCCTCCTATACCAATCTGCCTTGAAGTACAGTTCATTAGTATTTGTGTATCCCTATAACATATCTGAGTAGCGTACCTATATTTCCTATGCTAGATTCTACACCAATTGAAAAGTCGTTAGGAATAATACTTATAGGATTGTTGTTATCAATATCAATGCCTAAGGTATTAATAATCTCCCCCTTATTTATGATAACAACCATCTAAATATTGTTGATATAAAATATAATAATATTATATTAATTTAATTTAACTCCCCATAAATCTATTAACTCTCCTTGAGTTAATGCATCTCATTACTCCTCTTATGGCTTTGAGTAATGCATCTTATGTATGCATGCATGCATGCATGTATGTATGTATGTATGTACGTACGTATATATGTGTATGTATGCATGTATGTATGTATGTATGTATGTATGTACATATATGCATGTATGTAGTAATGCATAAAGTTCGTAGGTATAAAAGAAGCATACGATGTTATGTAACAAACTTCATACCAAATCAATTATGTATTATTAATGCACTAAGAACATATAACCATTCAAATAAAATACATATGTTACTTTTACAGTACAACACTTAAATAAACTAAAGACAATCAAACTCAGAAAAATGTCACCATGTAAACTAATAATATACATAATTATAAGTGCATCACTTAAAATCTAAATACGAGGACATTTATGATTGCGACAATTGAGGTAAGAGGTTCAATGTAACAACCCAAAATTTTAGTCAATTGAATTTGGAATATTTAATTGATTTTAAATATTGAAAAGTCGGTTTTGTAGGTTAAACAACTTGAATTTCAAATATAGCGATTTATTGAATAATTTAATTATTGAATTTAATAATTGAAATTGTTTAAATAATTGAACCTTTGGTTTTAAGTTGGATAAAAATAATTTCAAAGCGTATTTAAATTCTATTTAATAAGAATGAAGATAATAAAACTTTTAAATTGGATTTCAAAGTGATTGAACTGATTTCGAAAATGACTCGTTTTAATTAACATATAAAATAACCTTCCTGGGGATCGTCTCGGATGTCGATGAAACCAGCTCATTGGATCTATAATAGTGTATAATTGTACGATAACAAATTTCATGGCAATCAAATGTACCATTTGATCCTGCAAGTTTGAAACGCATATAAATTAATTTCAGAAATTTATATAATATAATTGGGTCTAAAAAGCTATCTTCTGCATACGATCGAATTACGTCTCGAGACAAGTTTCATTGTCTTCTAAATAAGGGTATAACATATAAAATGCCAGGTGGCATGTCTCATTTGGAGTTTGATATTTTCATACATTTTATAGCTATAAAATTTAAACTTAAATAATGTATATATAATATATATAGGGCCATACTTTACACTCATAACCCTTCAACCTGCCCATACTCTTGCTATGTCAAACCTATGCTTTTTCTCCTATAAATCATTTTCCAAAAAAAGAGAGATAAAAACTGGTAAAAAATTCAAAATTTTCAAACAAATCCCCACAGCTAATGGCCGAGGATCAACCGGACCAATTTGTGGATTTTCAAGCAAAGTTGCCAGCTAGAGAAATGTTGCCAGATCGAGCTTGACCTATTGGACGGTTTGGATCATCGTAAATCATTATGAGGCAGCCGTAGTTTATCGATGAATGTTGGATCTTCTTTTGAGCTTCTTGGCGAATAAGTGGATCATTAGGCGATGAGGCCTAAAGGAAAGTTGTAGAGCATATGGAGGGCTACAAGCTGGCAAAATTTTGGTAGACAATGGTGGTCGGGGATGGTCAAAAATGGCCTCCGTTTATAGGATCGTGCATATGGGTTTTGTTGTTTTGGGTAGTGGCGAGGGTGAGGTCAAGGTTAGTGTGGATGGGGGGTGGTTCGCATGGGTCGGCGTCGAAGCTTGGGCGGTGGCATAATGGCCGTAGTTGTGACGGGAACGTTTTGAAGGGCGACCTGGGTTGCGTGAGTGGAACGAGAGAGGGAAGAAGAGGGATTATTATTTAAATGGGTAATTAATAAATTAATATATGTAATTAGTAATTATATTATAATTTAAGATATCGATAACTTATATATTTAATAACTTTTGCTTGAGAGATCCAATTGGGATGTGAATTTTTACGTTATGGTCGTAAGGATGAAAATTTGCAACGAAGCTTGTTTGGACGAATTGGGAGACTTTTGAAATTTAGGCTAAAATCAGACGTCGTTCGATTTTAGTTTCGAGCCGGAATCCCTCAGCAGCAACAAAATAATTAAATAAGTTAAACTCACCTTTTTGGTTAACCAGTAATATTTATAGTTGAATTTTTTTATTGATTGGATGTTTGGATGATGTCCTATTTTATATTGGTGGTTTGGATATAATCCTACCCCTAGAGCGGATGAGACCCTATTACGTTCCTGCATAAGAACGGATGACCCTTTGTATACGAATCCGACCTCGAAGCGGTTGATTTATACTTTATAATTATATAATGTTTTTGATGTAGGGGACATGTTAGAGGAATCCAACGGGATTCCTCATTATTGTTGAATTATTTTGATAAAATTCCTTTTATACGGATCATTGAATAATCAACCTAATTGTCGATATTATGATAATAACTTTGTTATATGTTTGAAAAATTAAAACCCAATAGTGATAGAAAAATCAATATCGATATTGATTAAGCATTGGGTAGCTATTAGCCTTAAATTGGTATTATGAAACTATAAATTTCCATTAAATTGGAATTGCTTTTCGAGATAGAAAATGATTTTTAAATCCGAAATTAGGTTTTGGAAATATTTTGTTTTAAAGATTATTTGTTTATATTAATATTATTTTAAAGTTATTTAATTATATTAATAATTTTTTAAAGTGTTTAATTATATTAATATTGTTTTAAGTTATTTAATTATATTAATATTGTTTTAAAATATTTAATTACATTAATATTGTTTTAAAGTTATTTAATTATAGTAATATTATTTTAAGGTTATTTAATTATAGTAGTATTCTTTAACTTTATTTGTTTATAATTAATGTTGTATTAAAGAATTTATTAAAATGTAAAAATGTTAATTATTTCATGAATAATTATGGTTTGAAATTATTAATAAGGATTATTAATAAGGTTTTGAAAATAAATTATTATTATTTATAAAAAATGGTAGATTAATTAATATTTTTATTAAACAATATATTAAAATTATTAATTATTATTTAAGATGTTTTAAATTAATAATTTTCATTTATTTATAATGTTTATTTTTTATAATTATTATTATATAATGGTGTATGAAGTAAAAAGATTTTTAATTATTTATAAATATTTTCCAAGACCCATGAATAGAGTTGAAAGACTTGGATTTTAAAAACAAATTTATAAAATAGTTTGAAGACTTAAGAGAAGGTTATTTACAAGGGGAAAGAGTTTTATAGATGGTTAGAGATTGATAAACGAGTTTTAAGAAACAGGGGTATAGATTTATTAAAGGAATTTTATAGATGGTTATAGATTTATAAAGGCTTTATAAACGTGTGACGACCTAGAATTTTGGACATTTGAAATCGAAATATTTAATTGATTTTTAAATGTTTGGGAGTTGATTCAAACTTGAATTTCAATTATAGCTATGAATTTAGCAATTAAAATATTGAATTTAATTTATTTAAGTCGGGCAAAATATTGAATCTTGATTTTTAAGCTGATTTAAAATGTTCCAAAGGCTTGAAAAATCTTTATTGATAATACTGAAGATAATGGAAGCTTCAGAATTGAATTTGGAAATGCTTTGATCAGTTTGAATTTATATCGTTTAAATTGATATTTAAAAATAGCCTTCCGAGGCACAGTCTCGGACTTTGACGAAACCCGTTCCATTGGATCCGTAATATTGTATTATTATCGGATTTCAATTTTCATTGTGTTTGGAGCTTTCGTGTGACCGTACGATCAATAAACGCGTTGAAATTTAAATCGAAAATTCGACATTATAACTGCCTTCAAAAAGCTATCTTCTCCATACGATCAAATTAGGACTCGAAACCTTTTTCATTACGTTTGGAATAGGGGTATAACATTATAAACGCCTGGAGGCATGCCTCGATAGGAGTTCGGAATTGTAAGTTGCATTTATTGAGACGATTTGAATTTAATTAATATATATATATTTAGATATTTTAGTCAGTAGTGAGATTTCTTTCCATCAGCCACTCTATTCCCGAGCAAGCCGACCTACTCACGTACTCCTTGTCTTCCCTCAGAAGCCAAAATCAAATCAAAGTCGACAATCTTTTGCTCGAATTCGAAATCATGCCGTCTCCATCTGTTTAGTTCCTTCGTCCCTCAGTACATCAAAACCGAAATCAAAAGAAAAAAAAATAATGGCGGACGGAACAAAGGAAAATCGATCGTGTCTCTCCTTCTCATAACTCTATCCTATAAGAAAATAAATCTACGGGTTCTCGACGTGATTTTGGAAGCAATTTTCGAAGTCGAATCTTCTCGCGATCGAAGACATGTCGCATGCTGTCTCGAGGAAGCAAGCGCGGGAGGATTTAGGTGTTATGGTAGATGGCGGTGTTCAAAGTAACTCGACGATCTGAGCGAAGTCGATGCGTGTTAAGGAGGAAGTCGCGACGTCATGAGGTGATGCTCGCGAGTCGACTGAGAGGCGGTGTCGCGATGTTCTTTTCTTCCTGTTGTCTAATAGAAATCAATCTCGATAGGAATCGATCAAATCGATGCGGCGGCGACGCATCTGGTGGCTGCACGCACACTCGCGCATGTGAGGAAGAACGGCGGCGAATATTGGGGCTCGAGCTTGCGTGAAGGTAGAACTGGAGCTCCAAAAAAAGGGGTTTGTTCTGGAAGGAATTGAGGTCGGGTGGATGGCCATAGTCGACCTTGACTCGACTGTGAGGTATATGTACAATTTATGTTTTCAATTTGATATCAGCTTATCCAAAAAAAATATGCAGTTTTCAATTTTATCTGCATTTGTTCAATTACTAATTATTTTAAATAATGTAATATGGGATAAATCAGTTAATAAACTTATTTAATTATTTTAATCGATAAGAATATTTTATAAAATAAATGTTGGACAAAATTTAGTTTTAAATTTAATTTTAGTTAAATAAATTTATTAAAAGAAATTAGTTTAAAATAAAATCATTGGATAATTAAAATTACCAAACAAAAAAAAGGTTATTCGATTATTTCGAATATTAATGAATTATATAATTGTTTACACAAGGTTTAATACAATGAAGAAAACAATCTGGAATGAAAATGGATTGCACGCAATGGCAAACGTGAGATCTTCTCACTCAATCAAATATTGTTCTGATTTAAATTTTGAATAGTTAGATTTAAAATTGATTGACTGTGTGCTTGGATGATTGATTTATAATAATTTATTCACTAGATGATATTACGTATATAGTAGTGTGTGTATATATATTGGAGTAATTGATTTCCCACATTATATAGCGGAGGAGACCCTATGCGCCGCATAATAGCGGATGATATTTTGTAAATCCCATATACCGCGATATTCCACCTCGAAGTGGAATTGGTATTTAATTGTTGTGCTAACTTCTGTAGATGCAGGGAAAACAGGTTGGAGGGATACAACTGGATTCCTCAAATAATTGAATTTGTTTCAATATTGTATGTTGATTATTTATAATCTGTGAGATTATTTGTGATTGAAACTGTTGAAGGCTATAATTTAACCGAATATATTTTTGGTATCGTAGGATACCAGAAATAAATAAAATTTGATTTTTGAAATTTTTTAGAAAATTTATAGTAAATTAATTTTAGAAAATTGAATAAATTTAAAAGAAGAAATTTGTTTCAAAAGATAATAAATTTGGTGTTGAATTAAATTTAGAAATCAATTTGGTATTTGAAAATAAATTTGGAAATCAATTTAGAGTTTAATTTTGTGCTGAAAATGAATATTTGGAAATCGATTTGAAAATCGTATATCAATGGATATTTAAAAGTTTAAATTCACAATGGGAATTTATAAAGGAAATGGAAGTTTGTTTTAAAAATAAATATTTGGTTATTTCTAAAAGTGTGAAAGGAATTTACGGATTCGGAACGTAAAATTAAAATAAATCAAGGAAGATTTATTAATTGATTTGAATGAACCATTTTGAAATGGAAAATGTATTTTCCCTGGAAAGCTGAGTATGATTTCGAAGTAGCCTATAAATATAAACTGAAATTTTTTAAGGATGGTTTTAGAAAGGATACTTTGAATAAATTATTTTCTTAATTGGTTTTAAATCTTTAAAGTATGGATTTATTTAATTACTTATAGAAGGGGTTATTTTAAAGATTAAAATTGATATTTGTTTTAGGAAACGATTATTTGAAATAGTTATACCCTATCTACTAATTCTATTTTAAAGTTAGTTTAGACTTGAAGTTTTATATGAGTATTGCTATAATATTTTCATAACTAATATTTAAATAAATGTTTCAAAATATTCTAAATGTTTTCAAGTATATATCTTGGATAAGTGATTTAAAGTATTTTAAAGTATTTGAACTCGATAGACTTTCAGTGAAAATAAATAATATCGAAAATCTTATTCAGCGAGTGAAAAGTGATTTGAAATTTGTTTTCAAATGGTTGAAGTGTGAAAATATACCTTGCGAAGATATTTCGAGAATAAATAATTGGGAAAATTATTTAAATCTAGTAATTGTTGTGAATGTTGATTGATAGTTAGATAATCAACTATCAATATTTGCCTTTAAACGGCATTTGAATTTCGGTGCGATCGGGGGTCGGATTCCAAACGGTCATCCGAAAACCACATCGAACCTTTGTGATTGTGATGGATCTTTTATTTAAAAGATCAAAGTGGAAATTGTTGTGATTTGTTGAAATCTGATTGAACATTTATTTTAAAAAAAATAAGCGCTCATTATTCGGATTAGCCGAGAGAGGACCTTGTGTCATAAAACCCATTCCGAATAATGATACGACGAAATGTGATTGCATTTAAAGACGGTGTTGAAGACTGGGTATTCTCGAAAGCGAAAGGATTACTTGTCGAATGTCTCTGCACCGGGTTTCCCCGGTATAAAGATTTTATCACCCTTTGTGATGGGGATTCCAGACGTGATTAGTGAATATCCAGATTTGCAAGGGCTTCTTTGAAGTGCCTTCGGTTCTGTTCGATCCCGGAACGGATTTGTATGGATGTGTGTCTGACGTTACACTTTGAGATGTAAAGCTGGTTTCTATCAAATACATTTCTGTTGGTGGCGGAGAATTTATTCTCTTAGCTTAACACCCTTCTCTGAGACGTACGAGCTCAGAGGTTATGTAGTTGATGGTTACTAGTGATACATTCCCAATTTGGTAATGTGGCATACGAAGTGATGCCAATCATTTGTTGATCAAAGCAAGAATTTGTGAAAAGTGTAGCTTTTGAACGAGACTTCGTCGGACCTCACACCCTAGAAATGGTCAAAACAGGAAAGATGCGGCAAGGTTATGAGGGTCGCGCCCTTTAGGGTATGTAATTTCCTTCTGGAAAAGGGTGGTATCATGGTATGGAGCCTAGATACTTAACCTATGTGGTTGCTGCAAATCTATTACTCTTTGTAGTTGTTTCTTTGTGGTTGAGGATCCTTGGATAAAGGTTGCAAACGACCCGGGGATGGCATACTCGAGTAGTAGTTACCTAGTTACAGAGGTAACCCATCCTTGTGTTGGCAAAGATCCGGGTAGGTTCTCGAGGTGTCTCTCCAGAGGCGTACCCATGTGGCGATAGGAAGTTCCTTAGCCTGACCATTTGTTGGAAATCCAAAGAAATGATACGCGCCCTGTACGGTTTTAGTTGTATAACCTGCCATGGAATGTGGAGGTAACCTACTATTGAACATGGTAGCTATAGTAGGCATAAGTGCGAAATGCCTATGCTGGCTAAGATTAATATTATACTTTCGAAATGTTTTCCACACTATGCACTAATAATAATAATATTAAAATGGGTTTTGTGTATCAAGCATGTTTGACTATCATAAGGAGAAATCTCCTCCAATTCTGCGTTTGCATTGTGTGTGTGGCAGGAGGCCTTATGGTAGTTTCATTTTCCAAAAAGCATAGCGGATTTCTTTTCTTTTCTTTGTGAAAATAACTGTGTTTAAGATCTCATACCAGTCCCATGACTGACCTGGAGTTTATTGTTCCCTTTCTAAACTCTGGGTGCCTATAATTTTCTACACGGGCAACCTAGAGTCAGGTTATCATTATTCTGGAGCGAAGTCGAAAAAAGAGATGCTGAATCAGGAGCAAGCTGGATTATGAAGCATATCACCAGTCTATGTTATATTCGTTTCCGCTGTTTGTTGTTGTAACACTCTGATAATGTAATGTGATGTAATGTAATAACTGATATAGTTCTTTGTTTTAAAGATATTCGTTTATCTATTATATTTGTTCCGCTGTGAAATGTGAAATTCTGTTATTGTTTCCTTCTATTTTCTTCTTCTTCTATCTCTTTCTTCTTTTTTTAAACCCAAAGACTCGTACATTTGTTCCACTTTGGGCAAAATTGTTGTGGAATTTTGCCAGCTCAAAGGGGTACGGATTTGCGGGCCTTCACAAAATGAGTTTTAGAAATATACAAAAGAATTTATAAATGATTGAAATGTATAAAAGAAGTTTTATAAATAGTTTTAGGAGTTTTATAAAATGGCATATAAATGGTTTTAAAGAATTATAAGTAGTTTATGTATGATTTTTGAATCGAATGAAAATGGAATCTTTTTTGAGTTTGTAAATATACTTATATCGTTAAGATAAGTATATGGATATTTTCTAAGTATTGAAAATATAGGGATTGGTGGAGATATCTTTGTAGAAGTATTTTTATACAAGTAATTTACAAAATGTTTTATTTACGAAAGATTTATAAAAGGAGGCTAGTGATTGATTATATGCTTAACCAATGTTGGTCCCTATGGAATAAATCCTAGATTGAATGTTTGTTATTCAATAGTTAAATAACCGACTATCAGAATTGGACCAAAAAGTAACTTTAGAAATATCTAGGAGAAACATGTGAGTTATATGGCACAATCATCTCCGATGATGCTATACTGTGCGTATAAATCTCATTTCGTTCTCCTACGATAATGGTAAGTAAATCCATCCACTAATAGTTAGAAGGTGATCTCTGTTCTTATCTATGTCTGTTTATTTCCTAAAGAACTGAGGTTGAGTTTTACAGGAATTATTGAATGTTGTTTCGAAGAGGCCGAGATCGGATATGTTATCTGAAAACCACTTCGATCCAACTCAAGTGTTTCAAAGTGAAGACATCTTAAAGATGATGGGATTGAAGGTAGAGCTCTCAAGTGTTTCGTTCATTTCCAGAACGAACTTGTATGGATGAATGCTAGCGTTGCATTGTTGCCTGGAAGGCAATGTTAGCATTCTAAGTGGGATGTGCTATATAAAGGTAAACCTAACCTCAAGCCTCATCAACCGGGAATGACTAAAACATGGGAGATGCTACAAGGCTAAGTAGGTCGCTTCCAAGTAGGGTATGATCATCCCTATCTAGAGTCGTTGTTATCTCTCAAAATTGTATGCTTTGGGCCCCGAAACGGGGTGATCATTTCGGTACTACTAGTCAAGTGGTATGTCGGTCCTATGTTGGTAGGGGATCCAAGCGAGGTCCTCGGCGTTATGTTATCTTGATATGCACCATGATAGTTAGTACCCTGTAGCCCAGTCATTATATGGAATCCATTCTTCAATACGAGCCTTTACAGTTTTAGTTGTATACCTATTGTAACGACCCGTAAATTTTCGATAATTTTTATTTGATTTATTAATATATTTAATTGTAATTTTGGAAATTGTAAACGATAAAATTTTGAAATATAAATTTGATATTTGGAATGCGTCTAGTTAAACATAGCAACTAGTAAATTTTCGTCCGAAAATATGAAGTTTATTTTCGTGCGTAAATTTATTTCAATTTAATCAGTTAAAAATCGATGAAACTAAAACATTTTCGAAACCTAAATATTTTTATATAGAAAAATTGTAAATCGTTTTCTGAGCAAGAGGTCATTTTTCGTTTTTCCAAATTCGGACTTCTTTAGCTCTGTCGATCTTATTTTTCTGCGTTTTCCTGCATTTTCCGCTAGTATAAAAATTTGAATTCTTATAATTCAATCGTACCACAATTATCTATGTACCGTTGGAAGCGCATCGTCGCGCTGATCAAAATGGTGTATTCATTTGCACGAATCGGAGTCCGATGTAAAAATATAATCGCGTTAATTTAACCGTTTCGGACGGACCGGTTAAACCACATTCAGCCCAAACAAATTCACAGCCCAACCCATTTAAATTTGAAATTTTTTTTGCTGATGGGTGAATTAAATAAGGTGGTTGGCAGCTAACATAATTGTGTGGGAAGTTGTGAGAAAAAATTTGGAAAAATAAGAACACGCTTCGTATTTCAAAGGTCATCACTTTTGTTCCTGGTTTCTAAATAAAAGAAAAAAAAATAGAACATACTCATTCCATTCTCTCCACTCCGTCAGATGAGTGACTCCTTTCTTCTTCCATTCTTTGATTCCTATGAATTTAAAATGGCAAAAAAACAAGATTTTTTTTATAAAGTCTCCATACGCACACGAAAATCACCACCTTCCCACGTGCATGCGAGAATTCACCATCTCCTTCTTCCACTCATCATCACTGGCTGCTTGCCTCCAGTAACCCCATGCCACCCGCCACCTATCCCTCCGGCCTCGGCAACCCACCACTGCTCTCCTTTATCTGCCGCACTACACCACGCAACGCCTTGCCACAGTCTAGCTCATCTCCGTCGTGCATCCGCTAGCAACCCGACCCTACCTATAGCTGCCTTCCTATTCTTGCCGACCATGCTCCAGCCCACAATCTCCCATCACGCAACCATCTACCATCGACCATCGCTAGCACACAACCAAACGCTCATCGTGCCTCACTCCGGAACGCTGCCTCAGAACCACATCCCGACCTCATCCCCTCCGAGCCTCCTCCACCATTCGCCGTCTGACTCGGCTTAACCGACCTGTCGCTACACTCTCCCAATCGTCTGTCAACCCATTCCGCCTCCGTTCGCCTACAACAGCCTGTCGTTCAGACTTCAGCCTTGCTTCCCTCCGACTCTCCTCTTACTTTGCCTGTTTCGCTTGCACTTTGTCTCAGGTAGGAAAAAGTAAATTTATACTCTTATGTACAATCTATATAAGTTATAATATGTAAGTTATTGTATAGTACTGTATATGTTAGTTTTAAAAAAACAGATTTGTTATAGGTAAGTTAGGTTATAGGTTAGTAATATGTATATAATATGATGCTATATGTATATAATTTATACATATAATGTTGTATCGGTATAGGAAAATTATGTATATTTTATACATATAAAATACGCTAGTCTTAAATATTGGTTTTAAGTTTGATCTTTCTTTTATAAAACAAAGTATGAATATGCATGTGTTATATAAGTAGTGTTCAAATCTGTTGGTTGAATATATGGTCAGAAATTTCATACTGAGATGTGCAAATGTATCCAGGATAGTATGTGCACTGATCGAAACATATATTATTGTGTGTGTGTGTGTGTGTGTGTGTGTGTGTGTGTGTGTATAAAAGTTTTAGGACATAAGTTTATGTTGTTTGAGTTGCAGTAACTAAGTTATGGTATGTTTTGTTATGTACTAGAATATATTGTGCTATATACACTTTATCTATTAGCCTGTGTTTATACGTAAAATGTTACTATCACGGAATGGTTTTAAAGGTATGTTAAACAATATTAACTTTTAAATTATAACACGTGTACAAGTTTGTATATATGAGGGTATGCATTTGGTTATATATATGTGAACTTGGTTTTTTTTTCAATTTTATATAGATATAAAACGTTTTGGGATTTAACCATTGTTTGAAATACAATTACACATACATTATTTTAACTATACGTTTTAAATTGATTTAAATTTTTTATATATGTATATATATACGTGTGTGTGTGTATTTAGTTCAACTCAAATCAAGCTGATTTATATATATATAAACACATGAGTTAGTTTCTGTATATATCTAGAGATTTATTCTATTAATGTTTAAAATTTTAATATTAATTTTAATAAAATAATATGTGCATTTTCTGTTTCTATCAAACTGATTCGATTTGTTCATCTCTTCCTATTTATCAGCTTTATTCGTCGAATCATTTCCATCTTGTTTGCTTCAAGGTTCGTGCCTGGATTCGTAACCCATTTCTTTGTCAAATCTCTCTAGCCTCGAAAGGTGAGCAATCGCTCACGATTAATGTTCTTTTATTTATTAAATTTGATTTCATTGAAATACGCGGCTGTTAGTTATTTACACTGTTATATATATGTTATTACCTATATCAGTTCACATGTGACATCTGACACCATTATCTGTTACTTATACAATGATAATCCAGTTTGGTTGATAAACGATTGTTTGTTTGATGTTGATATTGGACATTAAATTGTTAATGTAGTAAGTGATAAATAATTTAAAATTGAAATTGACGAAGGATAGTTAGATTTGATATATCTGTTGAATTCGATTAGATGACATTTGCATAATATGACTCCTGTAAATGTTTAAATGAATTGACACGTAGAAACATAGTTAATTGCACTTTGAACCATTTAAATGTATATTGTATAGATTGATGTAGTATGAAATTGAATAATAGATATCAAGTGAAGAACCGTATAAACATTAGTGTAATAATCTTTAATCTACATGAAATGATAGTGTAGATTCTAGAAATAATTATATTGATTTGCACAAATAACAATGTGAATTGATACGATTATTTCGGGATTATCGGAACAAATTATTGGATTGTTATTGATGGTTGCTATTGCTTGTTTATTTACTTTGACACCATCCCAGTTATCACACCGCAAGTTCCCTTTTCTGTGCTTTGATTTTTGAATTGAAATGGAATCGGGTTGAAATGATAAATACCCAAATTAAACTTTGACCTAAGATAGAGAATTAAATAAAACCCGATTGGTCAATAATTTGATTTAAAATAAAATAAAGATTTTATTTGAATAAATAATAAAGTTTTGAAATGAAGTTAGAATTTGGAATTTTATGAAAGGAAAATGTTATATTTAAAAATCTGAAAAAAATATTAACATAGTAGTTGTTGAAAGAACGTTGTTTTGAAATTAATTATTTGACAACTAAATTTGAAATTATTCATTGAATTAAGTTTGAAATTATTTAATAATTAAGTTTTAAAATTATGTAATAATTAAATAAGATTTAATTATTTGATAATTAAATAAAATTTTGAATTCTTCGATAAGAGAAATTGAAATTTTGAATAAGTGAATTAAGAGTCTTTATTAATTGAGTTTTGAAATTTGTAACTAAGTAAATGAATAAGTGAAATTGAATTTCTTTAACAAGAGATAAAATGTGATTTATTGAAATTAATGTACGACTTGTAATTTAAAGAAATTTGATTTGACGAATTTAATTTAATTCAACTTGTAAGTTTTAATATAATGAAGTTGAACTTAAATTGATTTAATGAATTGGAGATTAAATTGAAATTGTTTTGAATGATAAAGTAACTTAACGAATATTGAATGAAATCGATCAATGAATTTAGATTGATTTGAATGTTAAATTAAATTAATTTAAATGATTACGGAATGAAATTTATATACGAACTTGAATCAATATTTGAATTGTTTAAATAAAAATTGAAATTGAATTATAAGGTTTCGAAATTATGAATTTGGAAGTTTGAACGTAAAATATGGAAATTGATTTAGAAAGACAAATGAAATGTTGGTTTACAAATTTTAATTGAAATTGAACTTGATTTGGTTTTGAAAAATATTGAACTACCAATCAGTGTAATAATTACGGAAGTTATTAAAGAGACGGGAATCGGTTATGGACATACTCTTTGTCTAAACCGAAAACCACTTTAATTGCTATACATGGAGTGTGATCCAGAATGAAGTAGTTGGAATGATGTACGTGATGACTGAAGAAAAAGAACGATAATGGATAGCCTTGACACTTATGTCAAATTGAAAATGACTAAAACAGGAGCCGTGCCAGGTCAAATGGGGTTAGCCACCTCGAGCGAACACACTTCTTCGTAAACTACTCATTACTTGTTATTGATTAGAGCAACCTCGAAATGTTGGGAGTGTTGTTTCGCGGTGTTGCGATTGTTGCGGCGATGCATTTTCACCAGTCCGGATCAGGCAAACGGTAGTTTCACTACCTTGGGTATTGCCTCATGTGCCTTGTCATACTTGTATCCCTATATACGCGACCACTAAGAATTTGTTTTGTGTTATACCTCTGGAGTACTCCCTGATATCCCACTAGTTTACGGTGGAGTTACAGTGCTTTATAGACTATAACGCTTGTATAAAATGTGTTAAGAGGGATAATGGTAACGCCTTAACAATATTTTGATATTTTATATTACTGATAGACATTATCTATTTAGCATATATTACTACATAGTAGATAGTTTAACGGATCCTTAGAGGACGGTTATTCCAATATCCTTTGAGTTACTTGTATTTCAGTTGTTATTTCACTTGAGTTGGATTTATTGATATAAGAATGTTAATCGCGACTCGAGTGTTTTGTATTTTCTTTACGCTCGGGTCAGACTGAGTTTACCAGTATTCGAGACTCACCTTTGGAGTTGGAGCTTCGCTTGGAGATCCGGCTATCTATCCAGCTTTTAGATAGTCAGTTGATTCTAGTGATGTATTCTGATTCTTGTATTTGACTATTGTATTAGAGACTTCTGTTGTACCTTATTTAACTCTGTTATATATATAATAGCTTCATGAACTACTGTCTTTTATTTTCACTGCATTTATTTCTCTGTGTCTGTGATCTGTGATTGTTTATTTACTGTATATGCTTAGTTTTTCCAAATTTAAATTAACAATTTGGTATTTTGAATTATTCAAGTCCGATATGTGTGGATGTGAATGGTCCAAAATAGCGGGTCGTTACACCTATTATGCTGGAATTTAATTAATGCAACTATTTTGGCTATGCTTAATAAGTATTTGTATCTTAGACACTATTATAATATTAGAGAATTTCATGTGAAATGTTTTGGACATCGTAAGGTAAAAACCCGTTTGTGTTTGGGTGCGGCGTGGTCTTATGAGATACTCTTGATTTTTCAAAGATTTTCTATAACTTTAAAATCCATTGGATTTGTTTTATCATGCTTGTTTTGTAGACTGACTTGGGTGTTATTTTAATATAATGCTCGGGTCAGACCGAGCATATTTACAGACTTTAGTTGCTTTCTTTGGAGCTTCAGGAGGCGAGCTGGAGGCCCAGAGATGTATTCTCGTATATGGTTATTTTTAGCTGTATTCATTGATGGTATTTTTTGACAATTGTAAGGACCAGCTGTTATAATTGTCTAGGCTAAAAAAGTTTGGTGTGCTCTAGTTGATGTCTTTATATATACGTATTACAGTTTTTCTTTTGTGTAAAGACTTGTTGTATATCATTCTGTTATGAGATTCTTTGTTTGTCTTTCTTTCTTTCTTCCCTCTTCTTTTCCCCTAACATTTGGGTTTTTCTGCATTGGATTACTCAGCACTCAATACCGTTGACATATTGGTATCAATTTTAGAGGGTCGAAAACCCTAGTCATTACATTTGTAATCAGAGCTAAAGGCTAAGCAAAAACCTTGGCTTTGGGAGGGTACTCATTAGAGATTGGATCACTAGCATCCTATAATGAGTTTGAGTGTATACATATCTGAGCGCGTATTTGTTGGTGATATAAAAATATTTTATATTATGTTGGTTGATCTTTTGAGTGGCTTATGGATTTTACTCAATATGAGTAATTAACGTTAGTGATAGGGATCTCCAAATTGTTGAAAGAGCAAATCGAAATGGTATTATTTTGAAATTGGGTAAATGAAATAATTTTACCTTTATTATATTTTATATATAAAGAAATAAATTTTCAACCAATAATTATGATATATATGGCGTGCTTTGTTATTTGAGAATGATAATATTTGATTATTATCATTTATCATTTATTGTTTATGATTGAATAAAGGCGTTATTATTATAATGCAAACAAGATAAACAATTAATAAAATGGTTTCATATAACCAAAGTGAGATAAAAAAAATATGGTTTATAAAGATAATTTATGAATTGAATGGAAATGAAATTCCAGAAGTATGTTAGAAATATGATTTGTAAGTAAAAAGGGTTTAGAAGTTGGGAATTTAAATCCCATGATTTTGAAAATTGTTTTTCAAAGTTTTGGAAAATAATAATACTATTATAATTTAGAAAATATTTTGAATATAAATATTTTAAAATGGATCTAAAAGGGAACAAAAGCACTGAACTCACTTCGGTCGCTAGAAAATAACTTCAATGATGACTCCAACAACATCGACATTCATTTTTGGATTTCCAACAAAGGAATTGCTACTATTGAAGATTTATTTTGGTAAAACTTGTTTTGATTTTAAAATTCAAAAGAATGATTTAATATACCAAGGGGATTATATATATATATATGATTTCAAAATTGTTTTGAAAAAACAACAGCGTCTTTAAACTCTAGAAAATTTTCATTGTGTATTTTATGAAAATATGGGAAATAAGTTTGATAACTTATAAATTTTGAGAATTATAAGAAAAACAAAGTTAGAAATTGTTAATCATGGATGTTAATAAAGTAAATTTAAAATTGAACTATGGAATTAAATTTACTTAAGTTACATTAAATAAAATGAATTTTGGAAAGAAATTAGCCTAAGTTAGGTTAAATGAAATAATTTTTGGGAATGGAACTGGTGGTGATTGAAACAAATTAATGAAATTAGCTAATTAAATAAATTAGTTAGTTGAATATGTTTTGGAATATGGTCGATAAAATTGAATATTGAAATTGGAATGTGAATTGAGTTAAACGGAATTGAAATTGACTTTGATTTAAATCAAATATGAACTTAAGTTATAAATATTAAATAAACATGAGAGTTGAATCAAATGCTTTTAAGCTTAAGTAAAATTTTATAAAATGGTTAATATGGAGTGAAATGTTATTAAACATAAGATTTAAGGGAATAATTTTTTAGTGACACTACTATTGAAAGAAATATACTAAGTAATAAGTGAATGTAAATAAAGCAATGTAAATAATTGAATGTAGATCAAATGAAAGCGAATAAAATAAATAAGAATGAAGTGAATGTGAATAAAATGGAATTTGGCGTAGTTAAGAAATCAATTTAAATAAATATGTAAGTTGTACGTATATTGATTTATTCGCATAATGGTTTTATCCATATTTGAGTACATAATTTCGAGATGATTTACATTGGTCTAAACAAGGATTTTTCACACGATTCTCGACGATGAACACTGGATATGGATTTTTGGTTTATTCTAGAATTCTCTACCATAGTATATGGCTATGCAAGGAGAATGGCAATTTCTAATCAAGGAACTAGATCTGAGTCTGCACTAAGGTGGTCGTGGGAACGATACTAGTTCGGATGTAAAACTATGTGACCGAGTGAGCGTTCGGGTTCGAGATTTGCATATGGATGATATATGTACATCATGCGGGTTTTAGTGAAGCTAATATTGGCAATTGAAAACGCAAAATAGTATGATTTTGAACTGTATGATTGGATATCATTAGTAAGTCAGATGCAGATATATAAAACAAGTGCTAGTTTGATGCCTTTGATTTCATAAGTAAAAGTTGAGTTGCCTGACAAAAAGGTACATGTTTATATTGTCGTTAGATGGTTTTATGGTTATGCCATTTGGCTTTTGTTTTCTTTTGCTAGTCCCAGGGTGATGATTTGTGATTGTTTCAATCAAGTCGCACAAGTGAGATGTTGGCAAAATTTGCCGTAAATTTAAGGCGTTAGAAATTTTTGAGAAATTTTGAAGAAATTTTTGGCAACTAAAATTTGATTTTGAGTTATAACGTGAAATGATTGAATGGGATAATATTAGTTGAAATCTATGAATGAATTTGAAAACTTAGTAAAAGTAATAGCAAAGTTTTAAAGAGTTGATTTTTGGAAAAGATTAAAGGTTTAAAAGGTTTTGGTAAGTTATTTCAATTAATTATTTTAAAAAGTAATGGGTTTAGGCATTTTTCTTACCTTAGCAATTTTGGGGATGAAGTTCTTTATAAGGGGAAAGAGAGTAATGACCCAAAATTTTATTCATTTGAATTAGGAATATTCAATTGATTTTTATTACTAAAAAGTTGATTTTATAGGTTAAATAACTTGAAATTCAAATTTACCATTTTGTTGGA
The DNA here is from genome assembly GCA_030765085.1 of Allium cepa. Lineage (NCBI taxonomy): Eukaryota > Viridiplantae > Streptophyta > Magnoliopsida > Asparagales > Amaryllidaceae > Allium > Allium cepa. Next base: position 677,105,102 of record CM060932.1, on the reverse strand, counting down.
TAATTTAATTGTTGAATTTAATAATAGAAATTGTTTAAATAATTGAATCTTAGGTTTTAAGTTGGATAAAAATAATTTCAAAGCTTATTTAAACTCTATTTATTAAGAATGAGATAATAAAACTTTTAAATTGGATTTAAAAGTGATTTAACTGATTTTGAAAATAACTCATTTTAATTAACATATAAAAATAGCCTTCCGATGCACTGTCATGGTTCCAATGAAACCAGTTTCATTGGATTTGTAATAGTGTATTATTGTGTGATAACAAATTTCATTGCAATCGGACATATCATTTGATCATGCAAGATTGAAACATGTATAAATTAATTTCAGAAATTTATATATTATAATTGAGTTTGAAAAGCTATTTTCTACGTACGATCGAATTAGGTCTCAAGACAAGTTTCATGGTCTTCAAAAGAGGGGTATAACATATAGAACGCCAAACGCCATGTCTCTTTTGGAGTTCGAGATGTGCGGGCATTTTATAGCTTGAAAATTTAAACTTAAATAATGTATAATATATATATATATATATATATATATATATATATATATATATATATATATATATATATATGCGCCCATACTTTACCCCAATGACCCATCAACCGGCCTATACTCTTGCCATGTCAAACCCATGCCTTTCTCTCCTATAAATCATGTTCCAAAACCAGAGAAAGAAAAATTGGCAAAAATCTCTCATCCAATGGCCGATGATCATCGGGACCAATCCGATGATTTTCAAGAAAAATCACCAACTAGAGAAATGTTGCCAACATTGAGTACGACCTGTTAGACGGTTGGATCATCGTAAATCATCATGACGTGGCTAGGAATTGCTAATATGCTTAAGTAATATTTGTTTGTCCCTATGGAATAAATTCCTGATTGGAAGTTTGTTACTCGATAGTTAAATAATCGATTATCGAAATTGGACCCAAACATAACTTTGGAAATATATAGGAGAAACACATGAGTTATATGGCACAGTCATCTTCGACGATGTTGTATTGTGCGTATAAATCTTGCTTAGTTCTCCTAGGACAATGGTAAGGAATTACAACCACTAATGGTTAGGAGGTGATCTCCGTTCTTTTCATTGACTTTTTATTTCCTAAAGACTCGGGGTTGAGTTTAACTAGAATTATTGAATGTTGTTTTGAAGAGACTGGGATCGGATATGTTAGTCAAAAACCACTTCGATCCAACTCAAGCGCTTCAAGGTGAACATATCTTGTAGATGATAGGATTGAAGATGGAGCTCTAAAGTGTTTCATTCACTCCTAGAACGAACTTAAAAGGATGGATGCTAGTGTTGCATTATTGCTTGGAAGTCAGTGTTAGCATTCCAGGTGAGAAGTGTTATATAAAGGTAAAACGTAGCCTCAAGTCTCATTAACCAAGAATGTCTAAAACAGGGGAGATGCGGCAGGGCTAAGTGGATCACTCCCAACTAGGGTATGATCATCCCTATCTAGAGTCGCTATTATCTCTAAAAATTGTATGCTCCAGAGCCTAAAACGGGGTGATCATATCGGTACTACTAGTCAAGTGGGCCGGTCCTGTATTAGCAAGGGATCCAAGTGAGGTCCCCGACGTTATTTCATCTAGCGATGTATCATGACGGGTAGTGCCCCAGTAGCCCAGTCATTATATGGAACCATTCTCCAATACGAGCCTTTATGGTTTTAGTTGTATAGAGATTATGCTGGAATTTAATTAATGTAAAATTTCGGTTAAGATTAATATGTATTTCTATCTGAGACACTATTATAATATTAGAGAATTTCATATGAAATGTTTTGGTTACCGTAAGATGAAAACCCGTCTGTGTTTATATGCGGCTTGGTCTTACGATATACTCTTGATTTTTCAAAGATTTGCTATAACTTTAAAATCCAATTGGGTGTGTTTTCTCACGCTGGTTTTCAAGACTGACTCGGGTGTTATTTTCTTATAATATTCGGGTCAGATCGAGCATATTTACAGATTTTAGTTGGTTGCTTTGGGACTTTGGGAGACAAGTTGGAGGCCCAGAGACGTGTTCACGTATATGGTTATTTTTTGCTGTATTTGTTGATGGTATTTTTTAGCAATTATAAGGACAGGCTGCAGTAACTGTCCGGGCTGAAATAGGCCGGTGTACTCTTATTGATATTTGTGTGTGTGTGTGTTATAGTTTTTCTTTTGTGTAAAGACTTGTATATTACAGATTATTCGTTCCGCTGTGAGGTTTTTTGTTGTTTGTTTTTCTTTCTTTCTTTCCTCTATTCTTTTCCCCTGACTTTCAAGTTCTTTCGGCATTCGATTGCTTGACACGCAATACAGTGGACGTACTAGTGTCGATTTTTGAGGGTCGGTAAACCTAGTCGTTACATTTAAAAATTTTGCTTTTACTCAACTAAGTTTCCATGAGCATTGAAGATGATCTCACCCATGCAACACACATCAGAATCAACAATAATAATCTAGAGGCCCTACTATTCTTCCTCTTCATTTCTACTATAGGATTATGCATAACTAAGTTTTCTTCAGACACAGGTTTGGTAATGATAATAAGATCGGTTTAGTTGTTGATTATGTGGTTTTGGATGTTCCTAATCATCCACCCTTGCTTCTCTTATACATTTTTGAACTTTATTCGATGAATCCCAATTTCTTCAATCATATCGAGTATACACATCATGGACTCTTTAAGTTTCCTACTTTTGAGAAGGTAAAGTCTCTAAATTGTGAAGTATTCTTTCTTGGGCTCTTAGAATTGCTTGGATCTGTTAGGGATTATTATATAAGTTTTTATAGTGGAGAAATGAAGAAGAAATAAGTTAACATTCAAAATTTATCAGTTACGTAAGTGGATTTTAAATTTCAAAAATAAAATTCAGTTTCATCGATGACACAAATGTCGATGTATAGTTTCGGAGTATGTCAACAAACTCCTGCTAATATTAAAGAAAATTAATTTTGATATATTATATGTATATGTATTATTATTTATTAATATATTCGAAGTATTTTTCAATACTTTCATATATTAATTATTATATATTTCTAAATTAAATATATATTTAGTTTTGCAAATAAAATTTCAATGTTTATAAAATTGTGATACATTTCTAAAGTTTTATCATATTAATTATATACGAATATATATATTGTTTGATTATTTCTTATCTCCAAAAAGAACATATGCTAATTTTTTGGATAAACTTAGCGCCCCAACATCACAGTAGATTAGTGATTGTTGAAAATTTGGGCCAAAAATTAGTGCTTGTTGCATGTGTGTTGCTTGTAAATTTACCAATGTTGCAGATACATATTATAGTTTTGTTGTGGATAGAGAGACAAAATTCTTCTTTTTACCGAACCAAGATACAAGTGAATGTCGCAAAAGGTGACATGTCACAATTTTGCTATTTCGGTCAGATTTACAGCCTTCATAATTTGCGTCGGTATAAGAATTAAGTCAAACGTATACTCTTTAGGATAAAATTGTAATGACCAACACTTTCAACCCTCTAAAGTCGATACTAATACAACTACGGTATTCATGTGCTCAGCATCCAAGTCTGGAAAGGAAATATTGTTGGGGTAAAAGAAAATAAAAGGCCGAACAAAAACTTACATCATAATGAGTAATCTATAATATACATAATGATCTTTACAAAAGAAAACTGTAATACACACACCCTCCAATCAGAGTACTAATCTATAATCAACATATATAGTTATAACAGCCTACTCTTACAATTATTGATAAATATAAAATAAATAGATGCAGCAGAAATAAAAAGATATGTGAATTTGTTTCAGGACCTCCAGCTCATCTCTTGAAGCTCTAATGCATTCAAACTGTATCTGTAAATATGCTCAGTCTGACCTAAGCATTATAAGAAAAAAATGCCCGGATCAGTCTGGTAAATTAGTATGAGAAAACACATCTCAATTGAATTTTAATGTTACAGAAACCTTTTGAAAATAAAGGTATCTCGTAAGACCATGCCACATATAAAAACAGACGGGTTTTTATCTTACGATAACCAAAACATTTCATACAAAATCTTTTGATATTATAATAGAGTCTAGGATTCAAAATAAATATTAAATATAGTTGAAATTGTTACATTAATTAAATTCCAACAGAATAGGTATATAATCAAGTCTGAAGGCTCGTATTGGAAAATGGATTCCAACTATGAAAGGGTAAGAGTCTACCCACCTAATACACCTCTAAATGAAATGACTAGAGGTTACAACACGTTGTGTAACAACCCAAAATTTCAGTCATTCGAAATTCGGATATTTAATTGATTTTAAATATTAAAAAATAATTTTATAAGTTAAATAACTTATATTTCAAATATAAGAATTTAATTGGATAGTTAAATTATTAATTTAATATTTGAAACTGTGTAAATAATTGAAATTTGAATTTAATGTGAATGAAAATGATTTATAAAGTTGATTTAGATTCTATTTGAATTAGAATGATGTTTTTAAACTTTGAAACTGATTTAAAAGTTAATTTATAGAAATTGGAATTTATCGATTTAATTAACATGTAAAAATAGGCATTTTTGACACTATCTCGGATTCTAACGAAACTAGTTTCATTGGATTAGTAATGTTATATTATTGTACGATTCCAAATTTTGTGTCAATCGGATCTACAATTTGGTCATGCGAAGATGAAACGCGTAGAAATTTATTTAAGATAACTTTAATTAAAATAAGTTGATTCGAAAACCTATCATCCAAATATGAAGGAATTGGCTCTCGATATATATTCCATTATGTTCAGAATAGGGGTAAAACATTATAAACGCCAGGTGGCATGCTTTGTTTGGAGTTCGGAAATATTTAGGGTGAGTAGTGTTTTGTAGTTATCTATATAAGGACATTTATTGTCCCAAACCCTAACCCTAAAAGAGCCAGCCTCCACTATCATCTCGAACGGCCAGAATTGCTCGATTCTTTCTCCTCATTTTTCTTACAACCATCAACTGACTCAAAAAACTTCCTACTACAATATTGTAGAGCTCGTTGTGTACTTTAACTCCAACGATTAAGATCGCTTAACGCGAAGCGGATTGGCGGAAATTTTGATTGGAAGTCAAGGCGTTCAAGCATGAATCTCGAGACGTAGGAGGCGTTGAGTTCGACAAGGCTCTGGCCAAACATGGTGGAGGATGAGGGCTTTTAACTGAGGGTCTTCGATCGTGCTAGAGTTCGTTGTAGGTGGAGTGGCGATCGAGTTTTAGAGGCGGCTAGGTGGGTTTGAATGCGTATGGAACTGTGAGGAAGAAAGTAATCGACGGCCAAGATCTTCTCATTCAAAAACAACAGCCCTGATTGATGTAGATTAAAATATAAAAAAAAGTTAAAAATTAATTTATATAAAAATTGTATAATCTTCTAAAGTGCATAACTTCTTCATACGAGGTCGGAATTGGACGAAACAAGTTGCGTTGCATTTGTATTCACAAACATTACATGATGGTGATAATTTGGATTGATTTGGAGCTGCTAGAAATTTTGGGTAAAATTAAATGTCCATTTAATTTTATTCGAAATAAAACGCTACAACGGCTATTGAAATCAACGTGAGTACAACTCACTCTTTCTTACTCACTTATATTTTTATATAAGCAAGAATAAATTTATTTTATGTTGTTTGATTATTGTTTGGATGATATATGATATAATATATATATTGATTTGTTTGGGTATATTTCTGCATAATTTAGTGGAGCCTATACGTTCCCGTGTATGAGCAGATGATCCTTTGTACGGGCATCTGCCTCGAAGTAGACATTGTACATATTTTAATATGAATAAACCTTTAAATTAAATAAATATTTTGAAAAGTGATCATTTAAATGGAGTTAAATGGTTTGAAGATTTTTTAAAACGTGTGAGCATCGAGAACATAGATTTCAACATTCATTATTGAAATAGATGTTTTCGAGAAGTAAGGAAAGCATGGACTATAACACTGTTGTAATAGTAAATGATTTTCGAAAGGGGATGTTTTGTATAGTATATGGGATTTATATATCTATCTAATCATCGTGTGACGCCCCACCTCTATACCCACGCCAGCCAAGAACACTACGGTGTAGTGCTGTCAACTAGCACGGAGAATGAGGCTGTTGAGGAGCGACCATCCGTGTAATTGCCTTGTGCGAGCACCGATATGCCAGATAGTAAAAACAAAACATTTCATTTCAGGAGGAAATCCGACATGCCGATGCAAACTCAAAGCTACTACACAGTGGCTATAATAGTCTAGGACAAAATATAAACTAATAACATAGATAATATGAATGCGGAACACAGATGAAACAGAAAATCTCATATACATATATAATAACTGATGTCAGTTATAATACATTTACACGGTACATGTGATACAACTACAACAGTCGACTCAGGAAGCTATATATACAGGTACATTATCGACTAATATACATGAATACATATCAACCTATACTATGACTGGACAACTCCAAAAGATATGAAAAGTCTTCATAGCTCAAGCAGCATCCCAAGCAGAATATCTACTTCCTGAAAATACTCGGTCTGACCCGAGTATTACATTCAAAAGAAAATAATACCCGGGTCAGTCTAATTCAAACTCAGTTATTAGTGCACAGAAGCAATAATAATTAAATAATGAATAGACGACAGCCATAGAAATAAATTTACCTATCTGATTCTTAAATAAGAAATCGGATAACGGTAAATATAACGCGAACCAATTCAAATCAATTGGAACATCAATTAAAAGGTCAACACGAGTAGGGCTGCAGTATACGCACGCGTATACTGCCTCGCCACTACAACATATGGAATACGAAAAAGATCCATAAATCAAAAGCAAAAGAAATAACAATAAAACCAATACCGTGTGGCTGCAGTTCATGCTTGCGTGCACTGCCTTGCCACTACAGTGATGATGTGCCCAATGAATACCGTGTGGCTGCAGTTCACGCTTGCGTGCACTGCCTTGCCACTATAGTGTGGCTGTAGTACACGCATGCGTGTATTGCCTCTCCACCATAACATGAATTATATGATTATCGAGTAGATAATTAGATACAACAAAATGATCAATCGAACTGAATCAAATAAAATTACCAAATATTAAATTGAACACAAAACAATTCAAATAATTGCAATATCAATTAAAAACGTCAATACTGTGTGGCTGCAGTACACGCACGTGTGCACTGCCTCGCCACAACAGTGATGAAATACACGAAAGCTCAATGAAAGTTCACAAACGAGCACAAGGTCAAACCTGAGCGTTTAAGCTGGATTCAACTCAATGTGCAAATCAATGTACAAGTCACAATACAACAATGTCCAGACCAAAAACTAACAACATGGTCGAACAGAGACTCTATGCATACAAGAAAATATGCACAGATCTGAAACCAAGAATGGCCAGACCAAGCAGTGCAATGCAAATGAATCCGACAAAGCATTTCACAAGTCAAAGACCGTAGCACCACACAAGAACAATGTCAATGCACAAGCACAAAGACTCGAGTGACCAAGGGCACCAAAGACCAAGCTACAACATGGCAATAATGCAACTGATCAGAGGTGGTAACTTGGATCATCAGATCAAACAGAAGCACAAGTGCAGTTGTACCAAAATAATTGCAACAGTTAAAAAGAACAAACTCAAAAATACTCAAAGACCAAGACACAGTTCACAACAGTGGCTCTGCACTAAAAATTGCATAGTAAATGCACAGTGCAAACTCAAGGTTGTGTGAAACTGCAAGTGATACCATAGTACACAATGAACTCAACTCAAGAAATAAGTTGTCCATGCAACCAGCTCCAAGTAGTTGTTAATGCCCAAAAACAAAGTGAAACAGATGTGACAGCATGGGGCTACAGTCCAACCAAACATTAATGTATATGAACACAGTTAATGGAGCAATGCAACAGTCAATAGTGAAGTACAAACCAGGTGCACCCAAGAACATTGACTGATACAAGTGAATCAGACCAAAACTTCAAAGAAACAATAACATGTAAAACAGTGAAACAACAATGTGACTACCCTATAAATATATACACATGTATACGCATAGATATATACACATATAGGCAGTGCTACAGGCTCAGAGGCACCAGAGCATTAAAAGGTTTTGATAAATACGTATATTGAAGCACATGGCATGGACAGCAACAATTTCGAACATATGTTCAAGCTTCAGGTCTAAATCAAACTACAATGAACCAGAGATCACAAAAAAAATCAACATCAACTATGTTAGGTTTAAAGCAGTAAAAATGCCAAAGTCATAGAGGCGAAAGACAAAACCAAGACAACTATAAATGAATACATACTAAAGACAATTACACAAAGATTCCAAAGCTGTAAGCATTTCGACATTGAAGCTCCAGACAACTTCAAGTTCGAACAATGCCAAAGTTGAAGACAACATTATCACAGCCGAAGTTAGGTGATAACCAAATTGAACAAAAACAAAATTCACGTTAATACCGATGCCAACAAAATGTTCAAAATCATTTGCAATTCAAATCAAACGAGTTAAGTATGCTACAACATGAATTTCAATCAAAATTGAAGTCAACAACGAACCAAGTCAAAGCCGTGATCCAATAAGGAGATGAACAGGCCAGAGACGAGGTTATCAAAAATCGAATAGTTCAAAACCGCATTTATCAAGCTAAAAGCAACAAAGCTCAAGGCAACAATCGAATTGAACAAGGTCGATAGTCGAACAACATCAATATCGTAAAATCAAGCAACCCGAGTAAATCAAAAAAGCACAAGATTTAACTAGCTAGAGTTTAAATTAGATGTGAGTGAATAATTACATCACTCACCTTTGTAAAACGAGGCAGCCGAGGGGAGACGAAGCCATGGTCCTCACGAAGACGTTCGAAACCATCAACGTCGGCATCTTCAATTTTGGAAAGCCCTAATCTATGAATGACGAAGAGGAGGCCGCCATTATTTTCCTTTCGGTGGTTTTAGGTTTGCAAACGAATGAATAAGAAAAAATGAATAAAAAAAAGGAATGGGTTATTTGTTTTGAGAATTAACACGGCCCAATAAAAAAAACATGGACCACTGTTCAATTTCGAAGCCCAAAATTCCTTTTAAAAATTTATAGAAGAATTTTAATTCAAATTTAAAAACTTCAAATGGAAATTTGTGTCAATATTAATCGTTTAAATTGTCGATTATAATTGATGCAAAATACCGGGTTGTTACAGATCGAATCCCTATACTAATGATTTTGGGTTGTCGAAACGTTGTTTTACGGAACATTCGTTTTGACCTAATAAAGCATGTGTTGAAAAATATTAAGCTTTCCTAAAGAGAATTGTGAATATGCTTATATTGTTGATATAAGCATATGGAAAGGTTTTCCAATATAGAAAGTTGAAATGGTTTTGAGAATATATATTTTTAAAAGATAATTTGAAGTATCAAATTTGGAAAGAGATTTAATTAATAAAAGATTAATAAAGGGCCTAGTGATTGCTTATGGTGCTAATATTTATCTGTTGCTTTGATAGTTAAATAACCGACTATCAAAATTTTCCATTTTAGTTCCTTTACTTGATGTGGGAACTATTTAGTCATACACTTAGTGCATAGCCATCTGTATAGGCTTGATTATCGTTTATGTTGAGAATGTTGATTCATGTAGTGTGGAATATTACTCCAATCTATTTAGCTTTCTTCTTAGCGAAGGATAGCAAGTTGAAAGTTGGGGACGTGATAAGTCTATGAGACTTAGTTTCTGTGTGAGGCTGAGAAACGCTTTTGGTTTGTTGGTACGAAGAGACCGGTTACGGTTTATCCAAAAATCACTTCAGACCAACGTATATGTGTTCGATTTTACAGATTGTGATGATATTGATATTTAAGATTTTCATAGTGGAGGACCGCTTGTTGATCGTTTGGGGTTAAAATCCCAATATACATATAGTAGCAGTAGTCTCTTCGTTATGAAATTTCCAATGCAAGGACTATTCGCTACTAATCCTAGGCACATGATGCAGTAGGAAACTCCCTTTGGTTGCCCTATTCCTGGACAACTTGTATGGACGAGTGTTTGACATTGCATTTCTAAGATTTAGTCAAAGTGATGTGATATGTGATATGTGAAAGGTAATCGTTACCTCATGCCTCATCAGCCAGAAATGACCAAAACATTGTTGGATGCGGCAATGCTAAGTTGGTCATTCCTAATTAGGATATGATCATCCCCTTCTAGATATATTTCTTCCCACTATGATGTTCGGGATGTAAATTAATGTGGTTTGTATGATATGATGGCCCTCGAAAAGTTCGATAATGATCGGGGGATGATATATTCGGTACTACCTAGTTATAGAGGTAGGTCGGTCTTGTGTTGGTAGATGATTCCTTGTAATGGTCCTCGGTACATTCCTCTAGAGATGTACTACCGGAAGGTAGTCCCTTCACTTGGTCATTTATATTGAAATCCAAACTCCACTACGTCCCTACCATTTTGATTATATTACCCACTTTGGGCTATACGCTAGAATTTAATCAATGTAACAATTTTGGCAATGATTAATATAATTTGTATACTAGAGATTAGTATAATATAACATGATTTGATGTGAAAGGTTTTGGTTATCATAAGGTAAAAACATGTCCGTGTTTATGTGTGGGCGTATCTTACGAGATACTTCTGTTTTGAAAAGAAAAGTTTGGTAATTTAATAAATTCAGTTGAGTGTGTTTCTCACGATGGTTTACCGGACCGATCCAAGCGTTCTTCCCTTTCAATGCTCGGGGAAGACCGAGTATATTTACAGGTTCAGATTGGTGCTTTTGGAGCTTCAGTAGGAGAGCTGGAGATCTTCATTGTTTTATACAGATATCTGTTTATTTTTCGCTGCATTGTTATTGTTTTTTTCCAGCAATTGTAAGGATAGGTTATTATAACTTTTCAGGCTGATGATTTATGATTGATTGTTGATCTTTGATTGGTGTATGTATATACAGTTTTTGTTTTGTAAAGATCGTTGATATTATATGTTTTCCGCTGCGATGTGAGATTCTGTATTGTTCTGTTTGGTTCTTTCTTCTCTCTTTCTTCTCTTCTTTTCTTCTATCTTCTTTACTTTCTCATGACTTTCCGTCATTCTGTGCTTTTTGGGTTGGACATGTGTGGTTTATTGTCGACTCAAAGGGAATTGATCCGCGGGTCGTCACATGTTGCACCTCAGCTACTTAGGACCGACCCTATTCCTTACTAGATAGCGCGAATATGATCACCCTTAGGTTGATAAAACAACCATAATAGGCCTCGAAGCATACATAAAGATCAACTCTAGATAAGGGATAATCATACACTAATGGAGCGATCCACTTAGCTGTGCTGCATGTTGCCGGTTTAATCATTTACCGGGTGTAAGGCCTAAGGTTACGCTTTACCTTTAGAACAGCAAAGCCACTTAGAATGCTAACATTGCCCTGCGGTAGTAGAATAGTACCAGCATTCGTCCATATAGGTTCATTATGGGTATGAACGAAACCGAAGGCACTACATCTAGTACGTTCTTTTTAGAACCACCCCTAGGATTAGTTGCAAGTAGCCCTCATATATAAAAGAATTCCATTTTAGGAACCATCACCAAGATGTCTTTCATTCAAACTCTTATACCGGTTCAAAGTGGTTTTTGGATAATATATCCGACCCCAATCTCCCTAAGCTGACAACGATAGTTTTAAAACTGGCCAAGTTAGCCAGTCGGTTATTTAATTATCAAATAAGCAGCAATCCAATCAAGAATTTATTTCCATAGGAAAATAAAACTAGTTAAGCATATAAGCAACTACTAATCTCTTTAATTAATCCTTTCATTAAATAAAATCACTTTGTAAATACTTGTATCAAAATACTTTACAAAGATATATTCACAAAGCATTTATATTCCTTTCAATACTTGGAAAAATATCCATATACTTAGTTCAGTGGTGTAATATATTCACAAAAACACTACGCTTTCACTACTTAAAAAATGTATTTGTACACTTATCTCAACGATATAAGTATATTCTCAGAACATTTTAAAAGCTTTCTTATTTCAAAATCATATTAAAAGGATTAAAAAATATATTCTTTAGAAATAAATAGAGATAAGGAGAAGCCTAAATACTATTACTTCGGTGTTAAGCACGGAAACTTCATCAAAATCAAGAAGGTCAAATTTGGAAAAATCCAATATCGATTTCTTTTACAAATTTCTTTTTTTACGCAACTCTAAAATCATTTATAAAACTCCTTTTATAAATATCTATAATCATATATAAAACTCATTTATAAATTTCTAAAATCAGTATAACACTCTTTTATAAATCTCTAAAACAATTTATAAATCTCTTTTATAAATCTCTAAAATAATTCATAAATCTCTTTTATAATTTTATAAAACCGTTTATAAAATTTTATTCTTTTATAAAACTCCTTTATAAAGATCCTATATTAAAATCCCTTATAAACCCGTTTCTAAAATTCATTATAAAGCCTTCTAAAAATTCTTATAAGTCCAAACCCCATTTTCATTTATAAATCCTTCAATAAATCTCTTTATTAAATGAGATTCCTTTTTATAAATCAAGTTATTATTTATAAATACAATCAATCAGATAAACTGACTTACTTTAAATATCATAAATAAATAATAAATTAACTTTGCAACATCATTATTAAAAGAATTTATTAACTCCAAAACATTAAAAATATAATAATTATTAACTTCAAAACATTATAAATAAATAAATATTATTAACTTCAAATATTATAAATATAATGTTTAATAATTTCAAACATTATTAATAAAATAATAATAATTAATCTTCAAACAATATTATAATAATTAATAATTAAGTTCCAAAACGTTATTAATTAATAATTGTTATTAATTCCAAATATTATTAATAAATAACTATTATAAATTCAAAACATTATTAATAAATAATTATTGTTAATTATCTTTAAAAATATTATTTATTTAAATATACCTTTTTACAATGTATAATATTGATAAACAGCTTGAAAACAATATTAAATAGAAATAACAACCTTTTAATATTTTAAACAATAGTTAAACAACTTTAAATCATTATTAAATGATAGTTAAACAACTTTAAACATATTTAAATGATTTAGAGAAGACACTACACCATAAATGATATTTTGATATGGCTCAAAGCCGTATGAAAATATTTCATCATTATCGTTTAGATACAACTGTTAGCCGTATCTAAATGAAAGATTAGACACGGCTAAAAGCCGTATCTAATTGACACATTAGATACAGCTAAAAGCCATACCTAAGTCTTCTATTAGATACGGCTTCTAGCCGTACGTAATTGAACAATGAACTGCTGCCATTTGTCAGCTAGATACGACTTATGACTGTGTCTAACTAGTCACTTAGATACGACTTTTAGCCATACCTAATGGAACAATTACCTGCTCATATACTGCACATATACCATGGACATACAACACCAGTTCATATCCAGTACCACATATATAATCATTCCGAGACATCAAAACAAATAATATTATAGGTAGTGCACATTCAAATGATTCAATAATCCGCATTGCAATGCGTAATAACTTAACAATATCATTACATAATACAGATACTACATACTAGCATTTAGCACATTAGTACATTGCAGTATAATACAGATACTACATACTACATAGCTCATAGCACTACCACTAAGTACGTTACAGTTGTTCATACTTAATAATTAATAACATTACATAATACAAATGCGAGGCAGCAGTGCAGCAACTCAACTTAGCAGTGCACATGTCATCAGGAAGATCACCTGCAGCCAGATTTGTGATAGAAAACAGGGTTAGCAATTGAAATCGAACAATACACATAGTTCAGGTACAAGTACCAAGTATCAAGGTACAAAGTTCTTGCTGTCAAGAGCTCACAGGCAACTAAGAGCTCACAGGCAATATAAAACAACTCACCTTTTTACGTAATATTCTTGCTGTCAGTGAAGATACATTTTTTATCCAGATACAAAACATGCATCTCTACTTTTTAATGCAAACACAAAGTTTGTAAAAGTAAAACCTCTATTGTCAATAAGCTCAATTGTAAGACCATGATATAAATAAAATTATTTGACAAGGGTACGAACTCCTACAAAGTTTTATAACAATAAACAAAATAAAGGGGTAAACAAGAGTGAAGCATGTATCATGAAAGGAGCTTCCATTATATCATTCTCCATTGACGGCGTATGTCCCTGCTTACAAATGAAAATTGATTACAATTGAACATAGCAGCATACAGAGGAGCATAAAAAACACTGCAGCATAAAAGTATTCATCTATAGAAAATAATACAGCAAGAAAAGTAATCACTATGGCAAGGCCAAGCATTCATTACACTAACACTACATCAGTCATGTTTCGTTGACTATTAATACTATCTCAAGGATACTGATGAAATAAGAAATAACATTAAAGCCAGAAACATGGACAATGAACTGACATGAAACGAAAGAAGAAAAATCAAAAAACACTATTCCATATGTTTGATGTCCTTACGGATGAAAAAGATCAAACTGAATTATGTATTTGATAAACAGTCCTTTGAGAAGGAAATAATAATACAAAAGCACTAGAGCTTAAGCCATATTAAGATATAAGTAAGGATCTTGACCACATGCGTGTAAATTCTGTCAAAGATTCAGACATAACGGAGAGTGTCCAAAACTTAGAACTGTGATGCAGCGGAAATACAAAATTTAAATGAAACGGTGAAAATGGCAATCGATGGATTGAAGATACTAAAATGCCCAAATTCGTTGATCACAAAGATACTGAATTCTAGCTATCTTCGACACATTGATCGCGCACGATACCGTGAAGAAAGATCTACAATTCTTCGGGCATTGATCAAGCGCACTTGATTCCGCGAATTGGCTTCAACGATCGTTGATTCGAGCGCACTCGAATAACCGAAAGTGGAGATAGGAGATCACACTCAACTACCAATTTCAAAGAGGCACAAAGCACTCAAACAAATTTTCATTCCAAAATCAACAGCATTACAAATGACCCGACTCCCATATTTATAGGCATTTACAACTCAACACTAGGTCGTTTCGCGACCTACGACATAACCCAGGTCGTTTGCAACCTAAAAGCAACACACACAAGCTTTGCAGTACACGACCTAAAACACTTACATCCCCAGTACACGACCTACAACCTAAGTAAGGTCGTTAACGACATAGCATGTTCATCACAACAGAAAACAACACATATTTACAAACATGGACGACCTACGACATAAAGCTTCCAACGACCTAACTGATGCACGACCTAGAACCTCAGCGTCTCAAAGAATAACTTCTGCCCCTCTTCACGCAACCTTTCAAATGAGCGACTTAAGTATCAGCGACCTTCTTCTGGAGCGACTTAAGACCTTATGCAATGAATCTTCTTCACGCGACCTAACTAGGTCGTTGCAACGACTTATCTGAACGTCCCTCATTGGAACGACCTAACTCCGAGCGACTTAACTCCGAGCGACCTATTCCCAAACGACCTAAGTCTTCACACAAGTCAACTTTAGTAAGACGTTGGTCATAAGTCGTTAGGTCGTGTGGACGAGTTACCAATGTACTAGATCGCGAACTCTCTGCACCTTCCTTCTTCTGCTCTCGGTTAGGTCGTGAGCGACCTAAGCCTTCTCCACTAGGTCGTGAGCGACCTAAAAACTGTTTTGTTAACTCGCTGGGTTGGACCTTTAGACCTCTCATGTCGCTTGAACGACTTGTCTTCACACTTGGTCGCTGCCGACCTATCTCCACTACCTCCACACTAGGTCGTGAGCGACCTAAAGCCTTGGAACGACTCAAATCCAATAAGTTGGTGAATCCCACTGCTTTGTCATTCGGTTGGGCTACATCATCCTCCCCTGGTTAGGAAAAATTCGTCCTCGAATTTAAAAGTTCTCCCCCATCGGTCTGTTCATCCCCATAATAAGGTATTAAATGTTTAACATTAAACACATCAGAAGTATACACATCCTCCGGCAGCTTCAATCTGTAAGCGTTTTCATTGATCCGTTTCACAATCTCTACAGGACCAATCTTTCGAGCTTTAAGTCTATTGTATGCTCCCACTGGAAAACGATCCTTCGTTAAGACTGCATATATTGAATCTCCTTCATTAAACTCAACACTTCGTCGCTTCAAATCCGCAGATCGTTTATACCTCTCATATGTCATCTCCAATCGTTCTTGAACGATTCTATGGCATTCTGCCAACCCATCAACAAAATCAGTAGCTCGCTTAACTGTCTTCTTCGGTTGTGGCACTACCGTTAAATCCAACGGCCCCTTTGGCAAGCTTGAATATACAATCTGAAATGGACTGAAACCTGTACTTCGGTTAGCCGCATGATTATGAGCAAACTCCGTTTGACATAACTTCACATCCCAGCTCTTCAGATTATCTTTCACAAGACACCGCAATAAACTTCCCAACGATCTATTCACAATTTCCGTTTGTCCATCTGTCTGCGGATGATAAGAACTACTGAAATTCAGCTTCGTTCCCACCATCTTCCATAAACTTAGCCAAAATGACTCAGAAATCTGGTATCCCTGTCGGAAACTATAGATTCTGGCAACCCATGAAGTCGATAAATCTCTTTGAAATATAGCTGAGTAACATGAACAACATCCGCCTTCTTCTTACAAGCAATAAAATGTACAATCTTCGAGAAACGGTCTACCACAACATATATAGAGTCATTTCCCCGTTGAGTCTTCGGCAAACCCAACACGAAATCCATGCTTATATCTACCCACGGTTTTGTAGGAACAGGTAAAGGCATATACAACCCCGCATTTGTAGCTATCCCTTCCGAAACTTGACAAATATGACATCTACAAACAAATTTTTCAACTTCCCGCCTCATCGAGGGCCAATAGTAAAACTGAGAAATCAACTGCAATGTGCGATCCCGCCCAACATGTCCTTCCTCATGTAACTCTTTAACAATTTTCATTCTCAAGCTGCAATTTGGTATGCATAATCGATTTCCCTTGAATAAATATCCATCCACCAACACAAATTCATCTGTACTCCCATCCTTGACTTTCTCAACAAACTTCATAAAGTAAGGATCTTCTTCAATCAATTTTGGCAATAGTTCAAACCCTGGCACTTCAACCTTCATTGTTTTCAACAAATGATTCCTCCTGCTCAAAGCATCAGCTATACGATTCGTCACCCCTGATTTGTGTTTGACAATAAAAGTAAACTGCTACAGATACGCGACCCATGAAGCGTGCCTAGCTGAAATTTTGTCCTGCCCTTGCAAATGCTTCAAAGCTTCATGATCCGTGTAAAGAACAAACTCCTTCTGAAATAGATAATTCCTCCAGTGCTTCACAGCTTGAACAATCGCGTAAAACTCAACATCATAAGTGCTATATCTCAACTTAGCTCAAGACAACTTCTCACTGAAATAAGCAACTGGTTTTCCTTTCTGACTCAATACTCCACCAATTCCAACCCTCGATGCATCAGTATGTAACTCAAACAACAACTGAAAATCTGGTAAAACTAGAATTGGCGCTGACGTCAATAGTGTCTTGATTTTCTCAAAAGCAACCCCTGCTTCTTCTAACCATGCAAACTTCTTTCCTTTCATGCAATCGGTTACAGGTGCCATCACACTGCTAAAATGTGGAATGAATCTTCGATAAAAAGATACCAACCCATGAAAACTTCTTACTTCAGTAATCGTCTTTGGTTGTGGCCAACTCCTGACAGCTTCTACTTTACTTTCATCCACTTGAATGCCTTCCTTCGACAGAACATATCCCAGAAACAAAACACTGTGCGTCATGAACACACACTTCTTTGCTGCTGCATAGAACTGCTCTTGTCATAGAATCAACAGTACTTCTCACAAATGTTGGATGTCCTCTTCCGTACTCATACTATAAATCAAAATATCATCAAAGTAAACAACCACAAACTTCCCAATAAATGGTCTGAAAATCTGGTTCATCACTCTCATAAAAGTACTCGGATCATTCGACAAGCCAAACGGCATAACCAACCATTCGTATAAACCTTCCCTGGTTTTAAAAGCAGTCTTCCACTCATCTCCCGGTCTAATACGAATCTGATGGTATCCACTCTTCAAGTCAATCTTTGAGAACACAACAGCCCCACTCAACTGATCAATCAAATCATCGAACCTTGTTATAGGAAATCTGTATCTCACAGTGATCTTGTTTAGAGCCCGACTCTCCGTACACATTCTCCACGAACCATCCTTCTTTGGTACCAATAAGGCTGGCACTGCACAAGGACTCAAGCTCTCCTGAACACGCCCCTGTTCTAACAACTCCTCCACCTGCCTTCTCAGTTCCTCATGCTCCTTAGGACTCATCCTGTAATGTGGTTTGTGTGGTAATACTGCACCTGGCACAAGATCTATCTGATGCTGAATATCCCTCAACGGTGGTAACTCCGTTGGCAACTCTTCAGGAAATACATCTTTGAATTCTTCCACTACTGGCTTTACCTCCTCTGGAACTTCAACAGATTCACTAGCCTCATGTCCAATCAACAAAAACACCTCTGGACTCTCCTCTACTTCTTCAACAAATTCCTTCAAAGTCAACAAAGTTTTAAGCTCCTCAATCTCTTCTGACTTGCTCTCTTCCTACTATCTCTTCTTTGGAACTAAAATAATCTTAACGCCTTCAAACATAAAACTGTAGCTATTGGTTCGACCGTCATGCTGCACTGCTCGATCATACTGCCACGGCCTTCCCAAAAGCAAATGACAAACATCCATCTCCACAACATCACACCAAATCTCGTCTTTATACTTCTTCCCAATAGAAAATGGAACATGTACTCGCCTGTCCACCTTTACTTCTCCTCCTTTTCTCGACCACGCTAATTTGTAAGGATTTGGATGCTTCTCCATTTTCAACTTCAACTTTCTCACAGCTTCAGTAGAAATGATATTGTCACAACTCCCTGCATCAATCACAAATTTACACACCTTCCCCAGAATAGTGCATGTCGACTGAAAGATGTTACTCCTCAACCAACTAGCTTCCTCTTTCTGTTTCGGTGTTAAACAAGACCTCCTCATCATTAGATTACATCCTTCATCTCCTGTCGCAATATCCTGTTCATCCTCCTCAGCTGGACTAGAATAACCTTCATCAACATTCTCACCTTCAGCTTCAACAATCATAGTTCACTTCTTTGGCTTTGGACATTCATTGCTCTTATGACCCACTTCCTGGCAATTATAACATTTGAAATTGTTGTTAACCTTTGCCTTCGCAACTTCATTCACAGCTGGTTTACTGACGGCTTTAGAAACATTGGAGCTCCCACTAGCACCTTTGTTCTGAATATTGGAACTTGTAAACACACCACCTCCTCGTCTTCCCTGCTTCTCCCAAGCCAACGCTTTCTGATGTGCTTCTGCTACAGATCTAGGATCAAACATATTCACCATATCTTGAATCTGCATCCTCAACCCTCCAACAAACCTAACAGTCAACTGTTCCTCTGTTTCCATAATGTCATTTCGAGCAATCAGTTGATAAAATTCATCAGCATAATCATTAACAGCCTTCGTCCCTTGCCTCAGATTCTGCAACCTCTGATACATGAGTGATTGCTAATTATATGGCAAGAATGTGGCTCTCATTAACTTCTTCATCTTCTCCCATGATTCAATCTTTGACTTCCCCATTCATTCTCGTGTAAGTTTGGTTTGTTGCCACCACACCATAGCTTTACCTCTCAAACGAGTAGCAACCAACTTAACTCTTCGATTCTCAGGAAATTCTTTGAAATAAAAAAATTTCAACATTAGACAACCAATCAAGAAATTCTTCTGCTACCATTCCACCTTTGAATTCTGGAATTTCCATCTTCATACCCGACTCCCATCGTCGGCCATCCTGAACATCCCGATACGAGTTTCGAACTTGGTCTCGATCTTGATAATGAATGCTAGCTCTATCACCCTCTTCATCAAAATCAAATGTACGTCTATATCGATCTCGACCATCATCATCCCTTCGATCACGCATGTCTCTTCCACTATGTCTCTCTTCATCACGATATGGCTCATTTTCAAACTCACGTGGAGTTCTTCTCTCTTCATGTCTATATTCATGGTGATCTATTCTCGATGAAATTGATGTTTCTCTCCTTTCTCTAAAAGATTGTGGCGACACCCTCCTCGCTTCCGTAACCGATGGCGAAACTCTGTTTCCTCCATGGTTCGAGTTTGGCGACCTTCTCCGTTGATTCATATCAATCATCAACTTCTCCAATCTACCAATGCCTTCATCTAACTTCTCATTGAATTTGTTGCTAATGCGTTGTTCCATCTGTTCAGCATCTTCTCTCTTGTACAAGTCTTCAACATTTTGATGGCGATTAGCTCTTCTTGGCGGCATTGTAGAACTTCATCAACTCAAACACAAACTTCAAAAACTTCAATTCTCGGCCTGGTTCAAACACAATGATACACGGCTCAAACTTCAACCCAAAGCTATGCTCGGCTTTCACTTCAACAAATAATACCAAAATGATGCTTCAATTCTCGGCTCAAACACTTCAAATACTACTCCTTGGCTCCAAGACTCGGCTTAGCTATGATTGGCTAAGTCTAGCTCCGATACCAATAATGATGCAGCGGAAATACAAAATTTAAATGAAACGGTGAAAATGGCAATTGGTGGACTGAAGATACTGGAATGCCCAAATTCGTTGATCACAAAGATACTGAATTCTAGCTATCTTCGACACGTTGATCGCGCACGATACCGTGAAGAAAGATCTACAATTCTTCGAGCGTTGATCAAGCGCACTTGATTCCGCAAATTGGCTTCAACGATCATTGATTCGAGCGCACTCGAATAACCGAAAGTGGAGATAGGAGATCACACTCAACTACCAATTTCAAAGAGGCACAAAGCACTCAAACAAAGTTTCATTCCAAAATCAACAACATTACAAATGACCCGACTCCCATATTTATAGGCATTTACAACTCAACACCAGGTCGTTTCGCGACCTACGACATAACCCAGGTCGTTTGCGACCTAAAAACAACACACACAAGCTTTACAGTACACGATCTAAAACACTTACATCCCCGGTACATGACCTACAACCTAAGTAAGGTCGTTAACGACATAGCATGTTCATCACAACAGAAAACAACACATATTTACAAACATGGACGACCTACGACATAAAGTTTCCAACGACCTAACTGATGCACGACCTAGAACCTCAGCGTCTCAAAGAATAACTTCTGCCCCTCTTCACGCGACCTTTCAAATGAGCGACTTAAGTATCAGCGACCTTCTTCTGGAGCGACTTAAGACCTTATGCACTGAATCTTCTTCATGCGACCTAACTAGGTCGTTAGGTCGTTACAACGACTTATCTGAACGTCCTTCATTGGAACGACCTAACTCCGAGCGACTTAACTCCGAGCGACCTATTCCCAAATGACCTAAGTCTTCACACAAGTCAACTTTAGTAAGACGTTGGCCATAATTCGTTAGGTCGTGTAGACGAGTTACTAATGTACTAGATCGCGAACTCTCTGCACCTTCCTTCTTCTGCTCTCGGTTAGGTCGTGAGCGACCTAAGCCTTCTCCACTAGGTCGTGAGCGACCTAAAAACTGTTTTGTTAACTCTCTGTGTTGGACCTTTAGACCTCTTAGGTCGCTTGAACGACCTGTCTTCACACTTGGTCGTTGCCGACCTATCTCCACTACCTCCACACTAGGTCGTGAGCGACCTAAAGCCTTGGAACGACTCAAATCCAATGAGTTGGTGAATTCCATTGCTTTGTCATTCGGCTGGGCTGCATCAAACTGCCATGATCAGTTTAGTGAAAATAAAGCAGCAACTAATTAGAAACTTATAATTTGTTACAAGTTTCAAAAAATATATGAAGCATGTCTACTTTGGAAGCCTGAACGTACATATACAAACCTGGGATTGATTTTAGAATTAAGTGCAGTATACGTAAATGTTCTTAGATCAATAGAGATGCACAGAAACTTTCCTAAGGCTTAACCTATCGAAAGAAAATTGAAAATGTCAGCTGAGTTGCACAAGAATGCAGTGGTTACACAAATTTTGTTTTGCTATACCATATGCATGCATTTAGTATATATAAATAACATAACAAAACAAAAAATAACATGTGTTTAATTATTTTATTTTTAAGAAAACCTTTAAACAAGAAAACATGACCATGCTACTATATGCTTAAAATCAAAAAAGTCTGCTAAAGTATACTATAACAGATGAAACTATGGTACTGCTGTATGAGTTCAAACTAGAGGACCTGTTGCTATACGTTTAAATGAAGAAACTCATATTAATTACCCAAAAATGTTCGAACATCAGGTCCAAGGAAACAAATTTGGTGCAACATGCTAAAGATGTTATAAGACTGGAACTTGGTGCAACATGTTATAAGACTAACTTATCGAATTTGGTGCAACATGCTAAATATTTTCAAAAAACAATACATAATAAAATATTAACATAAACAAAAAATATACCTGCTACAACATCTAAAGATATCGAATAATACACTTCGGATGGCACACATATCCACCCACTCCAACATCAGCAAAGATCTCTACAAATTGATGATCTATTTTGCTGGTTCTCTCATCTGGTAGCAGTATATTGTCCAACGCCAAATTTTCAAATGTGGATGGTACAGATTTCCCATGGATTTTGGACGATGTAGAATGTCAGCATACAGTACCTGTTGCATTAAAGATGTCAAGATCTATCCAACAAAATAACTTCTCGAAAGCAACTAAAAATTGAAAGCTTGTAATAAATACCTGTTGTTATTATGTCTAAATCAGAGTTGAGGATATCACATTTTTGATTGTTCGCTACATTAGTCGAATTCTGGAACTAAGAAGCAACGAATTCAGGAGCATTGAATTGTGTGGCGCGCCCTCCATCAGAAGAATTGACCAGTGCGTGAATTCCTTGTTCGATGTTTCCCACCATGTTGATCAGAGCCTCTATTTTCCCAGACAAATTTTCTACTATACCCTCCACACTTCCCACCCTCATTTTCAACTCATCATGCTCTCCATGGACATATCTGAGTCGTAGCTCTATAGTGGCACAAGCCTTAACTTTAGTCATTGGTATAATGGTCGCAACACTGCGGCTCCTACCCCTTGCATCCTTTCCAAGCACTTGTGATAAGATGTCTTCATCCGCTGTCAATTTTTCTTCATCACCATCAGTGATCTTTTCCTTCACTTTTGCAATTTAATCCTGAAATATGATAATACTTATAAGAATAAGGAATTTTAAAGAATATGCAAGTTAGTATTTGTTTAACTATGAAGTATGAAGAAGTGGCATCTGATATGCTACCATCTTTTCGTGTGTGTCTTTTCCCATACTTGACGATGGTTGATATTTGTTGATGGACTAGCAGAGATCTGCAATACATAAAATATGTTAGTTGTGATTTTGACCATTTTTGAAAGAAAGAAATATACATTACCATTTCTTGTTCTATTTTAGCGTGACTTTTACGTCCTTCATGGTGACCATAACTGAGAAATGCTCTGTTCTTTTTGCCTGACTCCCTTCTTCCGCTCGCATCAGGCGTTGCTTCATTTTTTACGAACTCTTCCCAATCTTCTTGAGCAACTGTAGGTGGGAAAATTTTCAACCGTTCTTCATCCTTGTTGAAAGTGTCATAATAAGCTGCTCTCAAAATATTCTTGTAACTCCTAAAAGCCTCGGTCATTCTCTTTAAAAGCATTTTAAAAGCGGATCGAGCTCATAAATTTTCTGCAAAAATTATATCAGTGTAAGCATTAGCATATACACATAACATATATAAGCATTCAATTGAGACCTTTAAGCTTCATTTTTTTCTTTTCTTTTTTTTTGTTTTTTGACATATTTGTTACCGGTAAGAAGTGATATTATAACTGATACTGTAATACTTCTTTGACATATTTGTTACCAGTAAGCAATGACAATTTTCTACACACCACATTGTACATGCTGTAAACTTTTAGGTTCTTTATTGGAAAAGTCAGTCATATAACCTTCAGCTTGCCATAGATTAGATCAAAAGATACTCTTTCTGCTAAATGTGCGATAAAGTTATAATGTCATCTCATTCTACAGTAGCTAGGTCCCGATATTCGACAAATTATGTGTATTTTTGAGTAATCTAGTCCCGTTACAAAGAATCTCAAATGGAAGAACAATATGATACACAAGTATATTCATCCCAACAAAGTGCTGACAAACTATATGTTAATTAAACAATACCCTCCAGGAATCAATTGTAATGTGTCATTATCATGCTGATCGCTAAGTAGATCAAATTACTAGCTATTAACTGTTATAGCAGTATGGGATCATTCTAAAACAAGGGGTCTAATGATTACATATAGCTTTTCAATTGCTAAATTTGTCATGCATCCTTCCCATATAGCCTACTAACAGCACGAGAGAAACGTTCACCTAAGTGATTTTACATCATTGATCTAAAAAGAATCTACATATAGATAGATCATCTAGATGAAATAGAGAAAGTGCATCTGGTACACATTTTATTTAACAAACATAATAGTCAGATGTATACATATATTAAATAATATAGCTGTTCAAATTCAACAAAAAACTTAATATAAATTGAAATCTCAAAAACTCACCAAAGCACCCAAAGTATGCATCATCAATGAACACAACCAAGTAAATTTAGGAGGCGTGGTAGTAAAATAGAAAAACACAACTTAGGCAGTAGCAACCACAAACATCGACATAATTCTTTAAAAGGCATAGGAGCAAAGCTAAAAATCCAGCTCGGGCAGTACACACATGAGTGATTCAATACTTGAGTGATTGAAAAATATGTACCAATATATGCATTAAAGATCAATACTTGAGTGATTCAAGTATTGATAGACAAGTATTCAGACAAGTATTCAGATATGGAAGCTAATCGAGTGATGGATTTATAGTTTAAATTGGTTCCAAACAAAAAAATTTACTTACCACCAATTCGTTCCAAACGCTGTCCTTGTATATTTCGGGTACTTTATCCCAACTTATATATGATATCGGCACATGAGGTCTTACTAATTTACCAAGCATAGTAGCGATTTTTCCAGCGTTATCTGAGACTGAAATACCAAGTAAGTTTTGATCAACTTTCTTCGCCTCTGAACATGACGAATGTGAAGATGTTGGATTTTCTGACATAGTTTCCTGGAAAATATAATATTACTAACTATTTTATTAGTACATAGTACAACTACAGATTATTATACACAAAAAGAAAGAAATACCAACGGTGCGCATATCAATCTAAATACGGGGCTCATGCATTGTCATTAATCAAATTAAATAATGGCATTTAAAAAATAAATTAAGTGGAAATTCTTTTCAACGCATGAAGTATTATCTTCTTCTCAAATGACACATATCCTCTCAGTTTAATAATGTGAATAACTCATAAAAAAATGAGTATAGTAAGTAAAACATTTTTTACCACTCTTTTTTTTTATGCCCTTCTTTGTTTTCACATACCAATTTGCACACACTTTTATGATGTCTGCTTTCTCTCTGCATTTAGAAAATACATGAAACCTTGTTAGAATATTTTTGGGTGAAGGCTAGGCCATGAAAAAGCTTATAATAACATATAACATTAAAGAAATCATGGTTCCTTTGTCACTATAATCATAAATATTGGCTGTAAACTTCGTAAGTTTTGTTTGAAAGGTGTGAAACCTAGAGACGTGCATGTTGGTAGAAAAATTAGTGATCTGATACCATATGTTACTTAACAGCATCAACTTCTTGCATGGTAAGACTTAAATCAGTTTATTCATATGCATCTAAGGTACACAATATTTTAACCACTATGATTGAATATGTCTATTTAAGTAGAATGGAAATCCATTAATCGCACGAACTTTCTTAAAAGAAAATATAACTCATTTCCAGTGCATTGATGCAATCAATGTAAAAGCAAGTAATGAACTTAAGTATATAAAGATGAGATAAAAGACTTGATACTCCATTATTCGTGCTCAATAAATCCATAAAAATATATATATTCAAATAAGAAAATAAAATTTTAAATGGTTAACATGAATCTACATTAGTGAAATCAAGTTCAAAACAAATTTTAACACAAAGTATGCAGATCTTTGAAGGAAACACAACGCAAATTCATCTTACAACATGAAAAGATAAAAGCAGTCATATATATGCACAAACATAAAGGGCACGTTAGCATTATTGCTATGATCTGTTGTTATAGATAAATAAATGGGTGAATCATAGCAACCTTATCATAAATATGATAATACCTTAATTTTGTTGGGTTTAATGTGTTATCTCCATACCGCTCACTTTAGAACCACACATGGTGAAGGAAGATTGAAGATGCATGCTCAATCTTGGATCAAGCTATATTAATTTGATATATAGATGTTATAAATACATTGGAACAAATGAACTTTGAGCTCCAAATGTTCACCAAACAAAAACAAAATAACTATAAAAAATTTCATGCATGTTCCCATTATTAATTTGAAACCTACAAAATCTAAAATTTTATAAAAAAAACATTCATCGATCCCCTTTTCTTGTTTTGGTTTAAAATACAAATTTTAGCTCCAGCATCAGATTATGAGTAAGATTGAATTTCTAGAAAATGAATATACTTCTCCCTGAAAATTGGTACGAACCCGATTACAAAATTGAAGAGAAATAAATTAAGACAAAAGTAGATGTTAAATAATCACTCGAAATTAAAATTCAACAATAAAAAAAAGTAAACTCTGACCTCTCAAGTTACTTTTATCCTACAAAGAAAATGAAAAACAAATCACCGTACTCACTTCTGTTTCTTGTTGATTTAAAAAAATAGCAGGCTTGGAGATTTTTCTCTATCGGATCTTCACTGCTGCAGATAAAAGTGTTTGACTATGGTGATAGTGGAGCGAGATTAGTCGCATTGTCTGGTTTTTGTTTGAAGAAAGAGGACTAATATTTCTCCCCTAAAAGAAATGATTGGTTGGAGAGTGAAGAACGTGAGAAACTCAAGTAAAAGGGTATTTTAGGTATTTAAAAACCATACATACACACAATCGTGCAATTAAAAATATACAGACACACAATCATATGATGTAGGAATACTAATAAGTTAACAAATGGATTTGTTAAGGTCTTTTAAATTTTCAGTTCTTCAAAAGCTGATTGATAGACGGTAGGGAACTCAATGTCATCCATATTTGCAGTCAACCGTTTTGGTGTATGCAAGACCACAGACCATCCATTATTTTTTAAATCTTTTGAGTAGAACACTTGACTCGCTTCTGATGCAAGAATAAATGGCTCAGCCTTCACGTTATTTGTGTTCTTCAATTTCCCTAAATTAACCATGATCAGGTTTGAAACTGGAACTATTTTGCAACCATTGACCTTATCCTTGACCTTTACCCAATCACAATAGAAAACTGTTTGTTTGAAATCAGTGTAATCCAACTCAAGTATCTGTTGAATGACTCCGTAATACGTTGTTTCTGCTTCCTTATAATTTTTATCCTTACCACTCGCTTTAAATTTAGTAATTGCTCTCATGCATACACCAATATTTTGTGTTACCATACGGGTTCTTTTTAGTGGAAAATGAAAATCCATTCACTTGGTACTTTATATAACTATGCGTCATGAACTTTGGCCCGTGCACTAGCCGCCACAGAGTTAGATCAACATCAATGGTCTTTAACAACTACATAAAACAAAATAAATCAAAAAAGCATAGTCACAAAGGTGTATTGCCTACTTATAAACACATGAAATACTTAAGACAATGCAATACCTCATTACGTAACCATAGAGTAAAACTTTGAATGGCTTCCGCAGTCGTAACCCTGCCTCGAGGTTGAAATCTTGTACTTTTCACATAGGAGTTATACCTCCTACGGAAAACACATGTCAAAATGTATATATAAATTGAATTAAAAAATTGAAATTCCGGTCTAGTTCGTGAACTTACTTCTTCCATTCATCCAATCGATTGTACTTATTAAGGACCCATCTACGCACTTGTTCAAATTGCACTTGGGTTAACATTATGTCTTTACCATTATTCAGAGGTATCTCACCAGCAAACTCATCGTCCTCATCTAAAAACGCTTCGCAGGTATGTTTATGATTGCCATCACCTCCATTTGGCATATATTCCATGCAGTAAAGACTAGCTTCTTGTACGATATATCCTTCTACAATACATCCTTCAATGTATCTTTTGTTGCGCACATATCCTTTATATGTTTTCATCAACCTATGAATGTGATCAATTATATACTGTAGATGGTAGCTATATATATCAAATAATGATGTACATAACTGAAATTTGAAATTTACCATTCAAAGGGATACATCCATCTATATCTGACAGGGCCACAAATCAACGCTTCATCGGCTAAATGGACCAGAAGGTGGACACTGATATCAAAAAATACGGGTGGAAAATGTTTTTCAAAAACACACATTGCTTCTACTAAGCTAACCTTTGCTTTTAAAAGATGTTCCCTATTGGTCACCTTTGAACACAAAATGTTAAAAAATAAACTAATACGATGAACGGCATTTCGTAGACCCTTATGTTGTGGATAAGAATGTTGAAGCAATACCGGAAGCAAATGTTGCATTATGACATGGTATTCCTGTGACTTCATATTACTTAGTTCAGGAGGATTGATGCTCACATTGTTGTGGAAGTTAGAAGAGAATTTGTTAGGCACTTTATAATTTTTCAAAACGGTGCAAAACCGTATCTTTTCTTCTTTGCTCAAAGTTAAAGTTGCCTTTGGTTTGATTATTTTATTTATTTCAGGATCTTCCATCACCCACAACTTTTGTTTTATATCCATGATTTTCAAATCCTTGCATGCATTGATGGTCTATAACGGTGCTGATGAGATGCTCCATGACATTCTTCTCCGTATGCATAAGATCAATATTATGTCGGATCAAATTTGCTTTCCAATATGGTAAGTCAAAAAAGATAGACCTCCTATACCATCCAGAAACATTATCAACTTCTTCGTTGGTTAACTTTTTCCATTTTCGACCAATTTCTTCTTTTTGTTTACCAACTTTCATTTTGATATTTGCTACTTTCTTTTCAACTTGAAAACCAGTCAATGGCCATTTTGGACGACGAAGTTCTTGTTCGTTGTTGAAATTTGTCTTATCGTATTGAAACTAGTGTTCGTTAGGAAGAAACATTCGATGTCCCATGTAACACATCTTCTTACTTTCAGGAAGATGATAAGAACAAGTGTTTTACCCACAAACAGGACATGCAAAGTAACCGTGAGTTGTACATCCCGATAAAGTCCTAAAAGCAGGGTAATCATGGATTGCCCACAGCACCCTAGCTCTCATTGTGAATAACGAGTCAAATGTAACGACTCCTTTCCATAACTTCTTGAACTCATCTATCAACAGCTATAAATAAACACAATATCCTTCCCTAGTTGTTTTGGCTCAGAAATCAACAATGTTAACATTGAGAACTCCCTTTTCATGCACATAGACGGAGGAAGATTATATGGTACTACAATTACTAGCCAACAACTGTAAGGGTTAGAGAGAGAAGCATGTGGACAGAAACCATCTATTGCTATTCCAAGTGTAACATTTCGTGGCTCGGCAACAAAAGTTTGGTCAAAATAATCTACGGCTTTCCATTGAGAAGTGTCACATGGATGACACATTACGGTTGGATCAGACTGGCACAACCATGCCAGGTCATCGCATCTTCTATCCATGGTACAGTACATAGACTCTTCAATCTAGAAATTAAAGGAAAATGTCTTAATGTTTTATGGTTACTTTGGTGCATTTTCTCTTTTCGTTGAATGATGTCATATATCTTGGTTCACTGCAATTTGTACAAGAAACTTTGTTTGCATCATCTTTCTAGTACAATATGCAATCATTGATGCATGCATCATAAGTTTTGTAATTCATCCCAACTTGCTTAATGATCTTCTTCACGTCGGAGTTCTTTGTCGGCAGCGTGTTACCTTCGGGAAGTAACTCCTTTATTAGTTCGAGGAGTGCAGTCACACCATTATCTAAAAAGCCGTATTGGGTCTTCAAGCTATTCAGTTTCACAATGACATACAGCTTCGTAATCCCTTTTGAACATGTATGATAAAGTGGCTCTTTTACGCTACCAAAAAGTTATTTATACTTCTTACTTTCGTTGGCCTGCCAATCTGGATAATCAGTACACTACTGTCCAACATTAGCATGATCAGGCAATGAATTTTTAGGTTGAAAATGATGATATCTATCTGCATCATTGACCATATCTTCCATCCTAATATGTTCAGACTCGTCAATAATTATGGTATGACTAACATGTTGTTGTTTTTCTAGCTTCTCCCTTTTTCCCCATGAAATTACCACACCGTATATGATTAGATAATACCCCATCTAAGCAAATGAAAATGAATGTCATCTAATTTGATCGTCTTCGTATTTTTTCACCTGGTGCAAGGGCATAAATACACTCCTTTCTTACCACCATTTTCTGCAACAAAACTAATGAACTTCTGCACCCCGTCTGTATAGTATGTAGATCTTAGATCAGATTCCTTTATCCATCATTTGTCTGCACTGAAAGACATACTGCCCTCCTATATCATATATAACAGAACATGAGATGTGAATATAGTTTTACCTTGGCATAAATGAAGAATATTTATTGTCCCATTATATATGTAAGAAAGTGGTATTAAGATCGTATAATCCATACATGTTATTAATATTTAAGATTTGGTAATACAAGTAAAATCCAATTCTTGAAAGTTAAGGAAAACCGATAATGAAAACACAAACCTTTAAACATGCAACAGTAGCTTTTTTATTGTTGATGCAGATTGACATGGACGTATTAACTCATAATATCAGACATGCAATTAATTTAAATACAGACATACGCGATGGAAGCGGAGCAAAATAGTATAGTATAGATACCACAAATACGAATGACATGCCAAGAAATATGCAATTACCAACGTATAAATATACAAATACAAATGACATGCCAAGAAATAACATAAAATATTTTAAAATTTAAAATTTAGGAAGTAATAATAATATATATATACATGCATTTTTTAAACGTATAAATCAATAAAATAATATGTTTAACATATAATTTCCTTAAACTTTAGAAATATTATCGTAAAACTAATTTGAAACAAAATCTATCATTTTAAATAGCTAGAATATGAAAATAATGAATATATGATTATTTTTAACTATTCGAAAATAATTTTTGAATATATTTTACTACGAAAACATAACATTTTAACATACTAAAATCAAAAAAAATGTATAACATCAGCATATTACATTGTACGTCGACTATTTAACTATGTATATTTGACAATTTATTTTACAACATTACCATGTGCAACATACGAGTTACACACTAGTATAATATTAATCTAGTGACATGTAAGGTCAAAAATCTTGACCTACAACACTAAAAATAAAAGAACAACTGTATATGAATGAACAATTTAATATTTAAGATGAATTCAATCTGCTTTACAGTCCTAAGTACCAGCAGCTTTTAGAATAAAATTCAAAACATTTATATGAAAATTGCAACATGCATTGGAAGGCAAAGCTAGGTTCATATGTAGTCCAAATATGCCATAAACTTGAACAACACAAAAGAAAGATGAATTTCTTTGTGATTAAAAAATAATTATTATAATTAATAAAATTTTAAAATATAAATTAAAAATAAGAATCAAACCCTAGGAAACAATATTGCATCTGTGAGGTATAATGTCTCGTGCATTAAAACACACTTGTCCAAATTTAAAGTGATACCCAAACCAATCATAATGATTACACAATATGCAACTTAATTATAGATCACAAACCCATGATAAAATAAATATTACAATTCATAGAATGAAAACATACATCTGAACACTTCATCTAATAGGTATCTTTGCCTTAACTTTCCTGGGCGATTTCTTCTTTACCGTACTGACGTAATCAAGGCTCCTAAATCCATTTTCCATATTGAGCCAATCTTCTAGAAGCATCGCCCTCTACTCTTTTAGCTCGGGCACATACGTTCTGAAATGGTCAAATGCTCTCTCGAACATAGTTGACATAAACCCAACTTGCCAAGCACTACTGCAACCAACCTGAACCCATACACTTATAGCATACCATCCTCTGTCCTAGATATTCAAGCCTTTTCAGGGTCTTTTCCCCTCAATTTAATCACTCCAGCGTTATTTCCTCATAACACTCCAGCTCATGCAGCACATACCAGCCTTTAAACGCCTAAAATCTTAATGTCACATTCACAAACTATCATATTCCTATTTTACCTACAATTAGGTTGCTACAATATCAAATTGTTGTTCTTCTACAAAAGCGGGTTGGTCCCTTCACCGCAAAGCCTATAATGTCAAAACTATAACAAACTTGAAAGGAAATTAAATCCAGTTTTTCTATAAATTGTTGTTTATTTTTTAGATTTAGGTTTTCAGATTATTTATGATCTTAATACATTTTATGGTCTGAATCTTGACAGGAAACTAGATCCAATATTACCAACAATATAATATATTGATAACACCTAAATTCAGTTATAACAATAATTTAATATCCTAAATGTAACACCAAAAATCTAAACATAACATCACCAACTAAATTCAATCACAATGGTGACATACTTGGTGACCACGTATCAGTTTAACATAGGGACCTCAACTTCAACACTGTTCAACGGATCAAAAGGAAGAAATTAAAAGGAGAAAAAAATAGAAGCACCATTCCATCAAAACAGGAACAAAAAAGTTACAGGTTATTCAATGGATTTTCATCATAATGATCGAAAACTTTGTAAATAAGGATCAGAAATTACCTGAAATGCAAACCGATGTGAATTAGCGAACTAGCGAATTAGCGTTGTGAAGAAAGAAATCTAGATCTAAGAATTAGCAGGAACGAAATAATTTGGGGAAAATAATTCGCACAAAGAATTAGCAAGAACGAAACGGAGTAGATCTGGGGCGTGTTTTGGCAGTAAAAAGTTCGCATCAAAAATTAGCATGAATTAGATACGGCTAAAGTCACGTATCAAATTTGATGCGGCTATGAACCGTATCTAAA
This sequence comes from Allium cepa, assembly GCA_030765085.1. Lineage (NCBI taxonomy): Eukaryota > Viridiplantae > Streptophyta > Magnoliopsida > Asparagales > Amaryllidaceae > Allium > Allium cepa. Next base: position 677,071,738 of record CM060932.1, on the reverse strand, counting down.
TATTTGGGAAATCGAATTATTTGGTGGGAAGATGTGCGTATTGGGTGGAATAGTTTGCGCCAGAAATAGGCATGAAACTAGATGCGGCTTAAAGCCGTATCAAATTTGATACGGCTTTTTAGCCGTGTCGAATATATTAGATACGGTTATAAGCCGTATCTAATTTGGCACGGCTTTAAGCCGCATCCAATAAGGCGGAAGGAGGAGTGGAAAAAACAGCATTTTGGTGTAGTGAGACAAATAAGAAGGTTGGAGTAAAATAGAGAAATTCAAAATCTGCTTAAATAAAAATATTCCAGAAAACCCAAAGATTTGATTTGAAATCATTCTCCGAACCAAAAACTCATTTCAAGCTAAAACAACATGTAATTATATTTTAAAATACTAAATTGAGGCCAATAGCCACTATGCACCTAATCAATGCTGTTACTTATTTTTATCATTGTAGGATTAAGGTTTAACACATAACAATATCATAACCAATATGGCTAAACAATCGTATTTTGATATCTAATAATTCAGACTATAGGAATATAATTGAAAACAAATCAACGACGGCATCCCTCTGCAAATTCCCCATACGTCAAATAAATTCCCTATATGTGATTTCATGTATTGACAGTTTTTCAAAAATGGTAATTCATCAAAACCAAATGATCAACCATTAGAACATCCAAGCATACAATCGATAATTTTAACCAAACGGTAAAATTTATCTACTATATATCTTACTAATACACCAAAAAGGTGGGCTTAACTCGGTAAATTCTATTTCTCATCAAGGCATTTTAGTTTCCATCTAAAATCGAACTAGCTGAACTTTTACAAGCTCAAATCTCCACTAGTCCAATTCTAAACTGTAGTTATCGTCATTATGAATCTAATGTGACTAATCGCGTTCAGTTTGGACCTAGTATGAAATGCTATTTGGTTTATAACACTATTGAATTAAAAATAAAATTATTAACTTAATTACAACATTAATTACCCAATCAAAACCCTAATCTGGCCCTAAACCTCGTTGTTAATCACGGTTGTAGTTTACAAACCCAAATGCTTCCTTTTCTCGCCTAACCCCATTGCCTGAGGCCATCTCCAGCCACTGCATGCTCACAAGTAAAGCCCCATCCCGAACAACCCTATAACCACAAACGACATCACCTGAAACACCGCCATCTCTGCTAAAAACCCCAAAATCTACCTTGTTGTTGATTCAAATTCTAGCCTTTACAAAATGGACCACCTCAATCTGATCATCCCACCTACTCCCCTTCGCTGGACAAACATTTTCCTAGTTGACGCCTCCTTCTAACTTGGCCTCTAGTGACGCCAATCTCCTATGGTCGTTAAATAAGGAGATGCCAAAATGGCGGTTGGGGTTATATTTTCTGGTTCAGCCTAAGTAGGGTGTATATATAGAAATCCTATTTGACACTATTCATGTCCCGTTGATCGCGAACTCAAAACGAGGCATGCTCACTTGCACTTCTAGCCAAATACCCTTATTTCGAACTCAATGGGACTACATTCAGGACCTAATTATATTATATACAAATGTTAGCTTTTAAAAATCAAATTATATAATATTTAAATTTCTAAGATTAATCGTTATGCGTTCTAAGCTCGCATGACCACATAATATGTCCGGTCGCTACGAAACTCATCAAAATCCAAGACAGTGCCTTGGAATGATATTTTAAAGAACTTCCAAATATTTAGTTGAAACATTTTTTTTTATATAACTAAATTTCAAAATGATTCACCATTATTATTTTTCAAATTAAAAGGAGCTAAATAAGACTATTAATTCCATTAAATTTACATTCAATAAAAAATCCAGCTTTTTGAAATACCATTCAATTCTCAATTTAGATAATTAAATAATCCTTATATTCATTTGAGTTCAAATTTTAAAACCTTTAAAAAAATTGTTTTAACACTTAAAATTAATTAAATATTCAAATCAAATGCCAAAATCCTAGGTTTTTACGTTCTCCCCGCTTAACAGAATTTCATCCCCGAAATTTCCAAAGTAGAAAATGTCATCAAACCCTTAAAATTTTCAAAATAAATTATTTGAAAAGTATTATTAATTTTATAAATCCTTTAAAGTTACGGAAAATTTTGGCATCGCCTCTTCTGTGCGGCTCGATCGAAAAAACTACAGATCGTCATTATGGGCCCAAACAAATCAAATAAAAACAAAAACCAAGAGGCCTACCATAAAACCATCAAACCAAACCTAAAATAAACATGTACCTATTAGTCGGGCAACTAAACTTTACTTATGAAACCAGAAGCAGCAAGCTCCTCTTTGCTTCCGTACATTTGCATCTCATTTACAAATATATCCAACCATATAATTTGCATTTGCAATATCAAAAGCACATAATAATATTTAAGCCCGTACGATGTACATATACCATCCATATGAAATATCAAATATGATTGCTTGCTCGATCACACAATTTCACTTTCAAACTAGTGTTGCTTACACTACCACTCTAGTGTGGACTCCCATTTGGTTCCTTGATTAAAAACCGATGTTCACCTTACGTAGCCATGTACTATGATAGAGAACTTCAGAATCATTTCAAAAACCCATAACAAGCATTTGTAGTCAAGAATCGAGTGAAAATCCGTACTTGGATTGGTGAAAATCACCTTGAAGTCTTGTACTCGAATCTAGATCAAACAATCATACGAATAAAATGATCTATGGATAACTTATGTATTTATTCTATTAGTTTCTTACTTATGACAAATTATTTTTATTTACAGTTATGTTAAATCCCAATTTATTAAACCAATAGTAATTGTAAAGACTGCCATTCTTGCACCGAAAGATGAGCCATTAAGGGTAGAAGAAAATGAAGGATAAGAAGAAAGTACACAATTATGGAATCTTACCATGAATCAGAACAACATATAATAGAAAACATAGGAATTACATTGTCATTTCCATAATAATAATAATACATCAGAGTCATTACATTACAACCTTGAATTGGACAATTATAACTACCTGCTCATACAAAAATACATAGATCATACATAAACACAACAGAATAAGATAATAACTAGCTAATGGTTAAGCCACCTGCTACAGCTACTTCAAAATGCTTTCGTAAGAAACCTAGATCACTTGGCAACTCAACCAAATTTGAGAACTCAAAAGTTTTAGGAAAGAAAATAAAACTCCGGGTCAGACATAGGCCTGGTGTGAGTAAACTCAACAACTTAAATTTACTGTTATAAAACATTTTGAAATCAAAAGTATCTCATAAGACTGCCACACATAAATTATGGATGGGTTATGATACCAAAACACTTTATATAGAAATCTGGTGATATTATGATAAAGTCTAGGGTTTTTAAATAAATAATTAATTTAGCTGAAATTCTTACATTAATTAAATTCTAGCATTATAGGTATACAACTAAGACTAAAGGAACTTATTAGGACATGGATTCCATACAATGACTGGGCTACTGGGGTGCCACCCATCATGTTCCATCTCTAGATAAAATAACACGAGGACTGCGTTGGGGTCCCTACCAACACAAAACGACCTAACTCTTGCTGGATAGTACCGAATAGGATCACCCCTCGGTTGGGTTCAATAACCATACTGAAGCATACATGAGTTGATAGTAGGGACTCTTAATAGGTGTGACGTTACCCTAACGGGAGTGACCCACTTAGCCTTGCTGCATCTCCTATGTTTTAATCATTTTCAATTTGTGAGGTTTGAGGTTACGTTACCTTTACTATATGTAACACCTCTAATTTTAAATAGCATTATTCAGAAGATTTAATTAAATTAGATAGAATAATGTAGAGACTAGAGTGATAAGGGAATTGAGAGTTGAAAATTAATTAAGGTCGTGCCCTAACTAAATGAATGTATAAGAATGGTGTATAAGTTAAATACTTAAGAGAATAAGGTAAGGGTAATATGGGAATAGTCGTATACCATAACCCCCAAACCCTTACCTCATTCTCATTCACATTTTCATTAGTCAAAAACATAAACAAAAGGGAAAACAAGGCTGGCCATAACCCTAGATGAATAGGAGCTCGAAAATCAATTAGAGGATAAGATTCAAGGTAGGAAGATTAAAGTGAAGAACAAATCTCAAGTTCCTTATCCAAATAAGATGAATATTGATCTAAACCGTCACATATAAATCATTTTGAATGTTTTAATTTGAATTTGAGGTTTAAGACATATAATTGGATATGGTGATATGTTTTGATAGATTAAATGGATATATATACTTGTTGATGATTTATAATTTAATATGAATTTTATGATAGATTTTAGATTGGAAAATTTACTATATGACATCCAAAAGTGTTTCATTTTTGAAATATTGTCAAAATGTTATTCTAGAAGTGGTTTCAAGTTTCATAATTTTCCAAGTAATTATGGATTTATAATGAATTTTTAAGAGAGAAAGTAGTTAATTTTGGACTTAAATTATTAATGCAATTAAATAATGTTTCTTGGTTTGAAGTTTCTATATGTTAGAAAACATGTTAACATGAATTATGGTGATTTTGGGGATTTTTCCTAAGTGTATTACTATGAATAATAAATTATTTAAGTTAGAGGAATTAAATGTTTTATTGAGGAGAAGGGTTTAAGTGTTAAGTTATTTCAAATCCAAATTTGATTTCGGCAGCAAAATTTTGAAAAAGGGAATTTACAAAGTTTACTTAACTAATAAAACTGAGGCAAATATTTATAGAAGATGAAAAGTATTTTTTTAACAAAAAAAAAATGCAGTTTTTATCCAAAATTACATCTTCGCCACTTAACCCTACCAGCTTTCGACTTCATACACACCCGAATCTAATCCTTTCGCATCCATTCAGGGCCAATATACAAGGTATCAAGCTACTGATATGAAGTGTATGGGACCTATGCGAAAGGTAGCAAAGGTGTCTAATATATGCATGTGTAAGGGGCGAAGTTGTATTTCAAGGTTTCAAATCTATAAGCCTACGTTTTGATTTAATATCTTCGAAAGACTTGTTGCTTTTGAACACCTTTGATACTCTAGCTACCACAGCAAAACCTTTTCCTTAGTCAGAGGCTATTTTTATAACTCTTTGAACCGATGAGTTCGGAAGGTAGGGTTTCAAATCGACACCCTTCCACAACAATTGATGTCGCTTTTCTTTTAATTTATACATGGAAAGGGTGGGGGCGCTCCCATACCTTTTGACGTGGTTAAAGGCGCTTATTTAAAACCCAAATACACATGAGGAAGCATGTAGCCATCACCATAGGTCTTTCAAAGGGATAGCTTTCAAAGAGAGGTTCTTGTCTGAAGTTACCAAGTCAGTATTGCTGAGAAAGTTCATGGACTTAGTGCAAGGTAAGATGTTAGTGCTTGAGTATGCTACGAAGTTTGATGAGTTTCCTAGGTATGGATATGCTACCATTGACAACGTCTTCAAAAGGAATGAGAAGTTTGTTTAAGGGTTAAGACCTAAAATTGTCATGCGACAATGCTACATCTCCGTGATCCAAGTATAGTCATAATGGAGATAGAAAACATGAATGAAGAGATGCTTTCTACTTTGGAAAAGTGGAGCAGGTTGAAATCCAGGATTCTTAGGGTAAAAAGAGGAAATTCTTTAATAAGAAAGGAGATCAGAAAGGAGGAGCTTCCAAGAAAAGGAAGGCCTATGTAGTTTGCAACAAGTGCGACAAGAAAGGACATTTTCTCATTAATGTCGAAATGTAAAAGTGAAGAAGGTTGCATATAAAAAAAGAGTGAAGTGCTTCAACTGTGACCAAATTGGACACTACAAGAATTAGTGTCCAGAACTAGTCAGAGCGGACAAGGGAAAGTTTTTTCCTTGGAACCATCATCTTTTAGACCAACAGCTATTGAGAATGATAATAATACGATGGAAGGTATGCTTTTAATTCATATTATACTAGTTAGGGTAATATTTGATACCAATGCATCACATTCATTTATATCTTAGTGTTTGGTAGTTAAGTTATGTTTAGAACCCTCATACCTTGTTGCTTTCTTTAAGGGTTTCGAATCTGATAAGAGGGTGTGCAACACTGGGAATGAGATGTGACCAGTTAGAACTTAAATTGTTAATCCATAAGTTTGCATTCAGTTTGTATGTTTTTTTTTGTTTTGTAGGCTTCGGGATCATTTCGAGTACGGATTGGTTAGATAGATATGATGCTAGGATATTTTGCCAAGATAGGAAAATATCAGTAAGAAACCCTAATATTCATAACTGAACTATATACTCAGGGGAGAAGCCTGACTCAAGTGCATGTACTTTGCTGAATGCAATGGAAGTGGAAGAAGAGTTGAACCAGGTTTTGGTTGCAAGAGAGTTTGCAGATGTTTTTAAGCCAATCATAGGACTACCACTGAAGCGAGCTATTGAGTTTTAGATTGATCTTATGCCAGGAGCATAACCTATAAGCCCACTAGTAGGATGACACCTACTGAGATGGAAGAGCTGAAGATCTAACTGGTGGATTTAGAAAGAAAGAATTTCATTAGACCAAGTAGTATGCCTTACGGAGCGGCCATGGTGTTCGTGTAGAAACCGAATGGGTCGTTAAGGATGTGTATTGGCTATTGTAATTTGAACGAGAGGATGATCAAAAATAGTCATCCTTTGTCAAGAATCGATGATTATTTGATCAGTTGAGTAGAGCTAGAGAATTTTCCCTAGTTGGATTTTGTGATATCCCGGAATTTTTGACAATATCAATTTAATAATCTTTATATAAAATTAAATTGATTTGATAATACTGATTAATATATGGATTGGTTTAATAATCTGATTTAAATAAATATTTAATTTGAGATTTTATCTTTAAAAAAAAGCTAAATGAATGTTTCTATTTATAATATGTATGTATATATATTTGTATATATATTATAGATTATCTTTGTTTTGGAATTTATTAAATAAATAAAGTTTGTTTTTAAATTCTAATAATATATTTAGTATATGGGAAATTATGTTTTAAATTAATTTTAAGTTTCTCAAAGTTATTTAAATTAATAACTATATGATTTGTAAATATTTAAAATAAATGTTAAATTATTTAAAGTTATATCTTAGCTTAATTTTTAAATTTAAATAAAAGTTTGTTTTATTTCTTTTTAAATATTACTTGATATAAATATGATTTGCAAATATTATATATAAGTTTAAAATACAAAATAGCATATGGTTTAAATTTATTTATTAATAAAAGTGATTTATAATCTATTTAAAAAATCATTTAAAATTTGTTAAATTTGTTATTTTCAAGCCATATTTGTAATGTATTATTTTTCCATAAATATAAAAGGTATTAAAATAAAAAAAATGAAATTTTCATTTTAAATTGAATAAATGGATTTTAATTTGGAATTCAAAAGATTAATTTGAATTTGGAATTTTATTTTGAAATCAAATTAATAGATTATTTAAAATATTTGAATAAGTTTTAATTTATAATTTGTTATATTTACACTTTCTTTAGATAAGAAATTCATATATATATATATATATATCACATAAGTATAAATAAATTAAAGAAAAACCCTTTATTAACATTGAAATATATAGCTAATTTAAATAAAAAGGACATGTGTTAACTTATGAATATAATCAAGCTATATGTGTTAGCTAACAAATTTTATTACATGACAAGTGTCATTATGTTTTATATTTTTTTCTTTTATTTTAATTCAAGTATTTTCAGCCCTTATAAACATTTTTTATTTTCCCTTCATTTTTTTTCTCTAAACCAAAGCTAGTTGAATCAAAAAGAGAAAAATCTAAATATCAAAAATTCCCTCAAAAGCAAATCCAAAATTTCACTCCTCAAAATTATGATTTGCAAACCAAATCCTGTAACAAGATTTCCAAAATCTGCATTTCTTTTTACAACCTGAACCAGCATGCATCTAGTTTTAGTCAGAGTTTCAACAACAAGCAAACTGTAGAACAAAAATCTGCATTTTTCAAAAAATCCAAGGAATCAACCTGCAATTCAAATTCCTGCAAATCAAAAGTCTGCATTTTTCAAAGGCCTTCATTCATGAGTGTTAACAGGATTCAAAAAGCATTTAAAAATCATTGAGGCTCTGCTCTTCTGTATTCGGTGAGTAACTTTTCAAAATTTAAACATAATTTGGTTGCTTGTTAATATATCTGAAATAAATAGTTATGCATGAATATACAAGTGAATCTAATATGACTATTTACAGAATGTATGCCTTATATATATATATATATATATATATATATATATATATATACTGTATTCTGTATTGTTCCTAGGATTTGAATTTGATTTAAATCTCTTATTTATTTAGTCTTATTATGATAAGATTTGATGAACAAACAAAAATTTGATTTAACATTGATTCATGTTTAAAATTTTGAGAAAGTTAAAAATAAAAACCTGTTTGTCTCTGCAACAATAAGACATCATTATATTTTTAAAATTAAGTACCACACCAACTGTTTAAATTTTAAATTCAGTATTATGAATGAGATACATAAGTAAAAACATGATTTTTGTAAAATGTATCATAATTTTTAATTGAGAATTTTGGGAAGTAGTTCTACATTGAACTAAAAAGAGGAAATTGGGAAATTTTGATGATCTTGAACATCTGAGGGTTTGAAGTTTCTTATGGATGAAGAAGAGTGAACAGGCACTTCATCAAAATTATCAACTTGATGGATAAATCATTGGATTAGCGGCGGTGGTTAAATTTGTCTGTAACCCTAGTTTTATGATCAAGTTTTGAATTCGATCATTTCTGCCTCTCTGTTTGATCGAGTGTGAAGCAACTTTGGGGAAGCATAGCTGGGTCCATGACAAGGTTGTGGCTGAAGTTTCGACTCTAACGGTGGTCGGAGAGGGGAGATCTGGCTGTTGACAGGTTTGGGCCTTGATGGGTACTTTGTTCCCAGGTTTTTGGTTGGGTCTGGTTTTAGATTTCTGGTGGATGGTGTAGTTCAGGTGGTCGGGGTAGGGTGCTTGGGTGATCTTGGACGTGTTCGAAGTTCTGGTGTTGACCGGTGATGGTCAGAGCCACCGTGCATGTGCACGGTGCTCTTATTTTTCTGATGAACTGAAATTTTGGGTGTTTTGTTAGTTTGGGGAAAATGCACATGTAGTCGAGTAAGTACCCGAGTCATTTGAGGGTTTACTCGAAGTCAAGTGAGGGTTGACTCGAAGTAAAAAGGCTTGGGCTCGAGTATATTACAGTTTGTAGGTTTTGTTTCAGGAAAACCTGACAGTTTCAGGTTTTTTAAATTTAAACTAAATTTAAATAAAGGGAAGCAAAGCAAGGTTTGAACTAAGGTTGAAGCAAGTTTAAATATGAAGTCAAAATGATTTGAATTCTAGTTTCGAATAAATAAATTTGCAGAAATGAAATATTTAATAACTAAAACCTGTACAATATTTTATAAAGTGATTTATAAACCTAAAAAAAGAGATTTAAAACTAGATTTTAAATTTAAGTTAAAATCCGGATTGAATTCTTGAATTCAAATTGGAATTTGAATCTTAAAGTTTTCAAAAGAAAATAAGTCTATAAATTCAAATGTTATAATTAAGGTTGTATCATAAAGTATTTTATAACATGTTTTTAAGTCTGAAATATAGGATTTAAATAGGATTTTAAATTTAAGTTTTGAATCTGAATCTCAAGCATGATTTGAATTCTAGTTTGAAATTAAATAAGTTTTGAATTTAAATGTTTCAAAACCACTTGGAATATTTAAAGTATATTTTAAATTTATTAAATTTGAATATGGGTTAAAACTATTTTTAAACTTACCTTAGGAGGTAAGTAATTCTTCTAAAATAAAATTAAAAGGTTTTAAATACTTAAACCTTGTTTTAAGTTAGAATTTGATTTCATTTTAAATTTTAATTTAAAATGCAATCTAAAGGAAAATTTAAAAACAAGTTGGTTTTAAATTACTTTGATAATGATAATTAAATCATGAATAAGATTAATGATTATCATTAAGTTCTAACTTAATAATTTATAATTCATTAATTGATTAAGGTAATTAAGTTTGTAAATAATTAATTTAATTAATTAATAATTCGGGTTAATTAAATAAATAATTAAGGATTTTATTTAATTAATTAAAGGATTAGTAAGTTAATTAAGATTGATTTAAATTGTAATTAAGAAATCAATTAATTAGATAAGGTTTGATTTTAATTTAATTAATAGTTTGAATTCATTAATCAAGTAATTAAAAATTAATTAAGTTTTAGATTGTCACTTGATTAATTTAAATAATTAGGGTTTAATTAAATGGGTTTTATAGATAATTAAATTTGTAATTAATATTGACTAATCTCAGTTAATTACTTTAGAGAAGTAATTAAAGTTTTGTTATTGGTTAATGAAGGTCATTAATTAGGATCATTTAATAATTAATTAATGTGATTAATTTAAATGATTAGTTGGATTAATTAATTTAAAGATAATCATTTAAATTGTTTAAGTGTAATTATTTAATGGAAGTAATTAAGAAAATTAATTACTAATTGTAATTAATTGAGTTTATTTTGATTGCTTAAGTTAATTAATTAAGTTTAATTAATTTAAAATAATCACTGTTTAATTTGAGAGGTAATTACTCAATGTAATTAATAGTGGATAATTACTTAGTGAAGTAATTAAGAAGATAAATTACTTAATGTAATTAAATTGAAAGATAATTGGGTAATGAAGGAGTTTTGGAAATTAATTACTTTGTGTAATTAATATGAAATTAGTATGCAGAATAATTACTTAAGGGAAGTAATTAATAATTAATTATTTAATGTAATTAATTTAGGATTTGTTAAATTGAGTTATTTGGAGATAATAAAGAGATGTAATTAATTAAATGTAATAAATTACTTAATGTGATTAATCAAGAGTGATTAATCAATAGGGATAACTGATAATTAATTACTTAATTTAAATAGGGTAATAATTGATAAAATAATTAGGGATCATTAATTTATATAATTAATGATGCAATTAAGGATTGATTAATAAGAACAATTAATCAATGAAGGGATTAATTAATGTAATTAATTAAGGATTAATGTAATTAATTATAATTAATTAATTAATGAAGTAATTACAGGTTAATTACTGAATTTGGGTTGGAATAATTAATTTGTGGAATTAATTAAGGGCTAATTACTTGAATGTAATTAAAGGATGATTAATTAGGGTAATTTGTTGAGGGTAATCAATTAATTGATTTGTAATTAATTAATGGATATGTAAGCAAGATTTATATGGATGAAGTAATTAATTTAATTTATTTTAAATTAATTAGAGAAGAAGTAATCAATTTAATTCATTTTAAATTAATTATATAATGGTGATTAATAAGTCATTGCTTGTGAATGCTGATTTATACTGGTTACCCTGAATGGTTGAGATCTCAGATATGAGATAAGTGATGTTGTGTGATTTGGATGCTATGGTTGCATTTGAGTTGATAATATGAATTATCTGTTTGGGATGATAATATGGATTATCTATTGTGGTGATAATGTTAATTATCTATTGTGATGTTGTGAATTATCTAACTGTGTGTATATAGATAATATTTAATTGAATTGTTTTAAACATTTAAAACAACTTGGAACTAAAAGATGGCGATTTGGATTTCGATAAGACCGAGATCGGGTTTCCATATTTGGATATCCGAAAACCACATCGATCCAAATTAACATAAGTCGTGAATCTCAAGTGCAGATGAAGATTCAGAGTGCAAGGGTTATCGTCATTAACTCTAAGGGTGATTCCAAAATGAGTGTAACGAATAATGCCTTCGGTTTCGTTCGAACCCGGAACGAACTTGTATGGATTGAATGCTTTCAGAACATCATCAGGTGGACGATGAGCATTCTAAGAGATGTGTTCTCTAAAGGTAATCGTAGCCTTAAGCCTCATCAACCGGGAATGGCTAAAACAGAGGAGGTGCAGCAAGGTTAAGTGGGTCATGCCCAAGTAGGACAAGATTTTCTCCGTCTAGAGGTCCCTTTATATTCGGCTGTGTGGGCGGTTGATTGCAACAACTGCCGGGATTGTCTTGTTCGGACTGTTCAGTAAGGAATGGTCTCGGCCTTATGTTGCAGGGGAGCAGGCTTACTCCTCAGTACGGTGATCTAGGCCACGTACTGTGACGAGCGGTACCCCAGTAGCCCTGCCATTGATGGAATCCAAAATCCAATAAGTGTCGTACGTATTAGTTATGCCCAACTATGTTGGAATGTGAGATGTAAGCATTCTAGCTATTTCTATATTTCACTTGAAAACCTAGACACTATTATAATATCACCGGATTTCCATGTTTATGTGTGGGAAGTCTTACGTGATACCTTTCTTTTCAAAAGGTTTTTAAAGTTAAGCAACCTTAACCTGTTACTCACACCAGACCCATGTCTGACCCGGAGTATATCTTCTGTTTTCTTAAACTCTTGGGTACTCAAATTTTTACGAGTAGCCAAGGGATTCAGGTTGGCTTTGACGAATATTGGAGGAGCAATGGAGCAGGAGGCTTCGGCGTTATAGATATTTAGTTTCCGCTGTGTGTTCTCTGTGTTGTGTTTGTATTAAGTTGTAAATACTAGACAGGTGTTTATAACTGTCTAGTATATGATGTATATGTTGTGTAACTATGATTGATGTTGTATATTATGTAAATACTTATGTTTTTAAATATAATTTATTCATTCCGCTGTTGAGATTCTAGGGTTGTTTCTTCTTTCTCTTCTTTCTTTTGTCTTTTTATCCCTTTCTTTCTTAATTCATGATACGTCTTTCTGGTTAGTGGAAGACGGGTCGTGACAGATTTGGCAATAGATTTCCATCAGCTAAGAGAGGAAAAGGACAATATTCCGTTGACGGCATTTCAGAATAGGTATGGTTCATAGAGTGGTTAGCGATGCCATATGGGTTAACGAATGCACCATCTTTCATCGTGGATTTGATGAACAAGGTTTTCTGACAGTATTTGAATAGGTTCGTATTGGTATTCAAAGATGAAATCTTAATGTACACAAAGGATAAAAGATAGCATGAAGTTCATCTTAGAGTGGTGCTTGAGACGCTGGGGTAGCATCAACTGAAAGCGAAGTTTTCAAAGTGTCATTTTTGGAAGAGAGAAGTTAAATTTCTTGGTCACGTGTTTTCAAAGACAGGTTTGTGGTTGATCCGGATAAGATCGAAGCCGTTTACAACTAGAAGGGACCAAAGACGGTGACTAAGGTTAAAAGTTTTCTTGGACTCGCTGGCTAATTGGCTATTACTAGTTATTCATTAAGGATTTCTCGCGGATAGCAACACCTTTAACTAAGCTAACCAGGAAGGATGTAAAGTTTATTTGGTAACAAATGTGAGGAAGCATTTCTTAAGCTAAAGCACTTGTTGATCAACGCGCTTGTGTTAGTAGTTCCAGATGAGAATAAAGGATTAGTAGTGTGTACCAATGCATGTGGAACCGAATTAGATGTTGTGTTGATGTAGAAGGGTAAGGTCATTTCCTACGCTTCTCGACAACTTAGACCGCATGAAGTGAGATATCCTATTCAACATCTTGAGTTAGCAATAGTGGTCTTCGAATTTAAAGTATGGAAATATTATCTCTTAGGGGAGATATTTGAGTTATACAAAGATCATAAGTCCTTAAGGTACTTATTCCCTCAGAAGGAGTTAAATATGAGAGAGCAAAGGTGGCTGGAGTTTTTAGAAGCATATGATTTTGGTAAACTGTATATGCTTGTAAAAGGAAATAAAATAGTGGATGGTCTTAGCAGAAAAAGGATCCATTGTTGGCCGAGAAGATTAGAAGGCTTGAAGTTGGATAGGAGATTGACGATCTAAAAGTTTTTGGTCATTGACTAGAGGGGATGGTTGAGAAAGAAGGGACGATTGTGTGTATCTTATGTAGAAACTTTAAGAAGGAGGTCCTTAGAGAATGTCATCGATCAAAATTTACGACTCATCCTGGAGGGACCAAGATGTATCAGGATATGAAGAGGAGTTTCTACTGGGAAGTTATGAAGAAGCATGTTAGCTTGTGGGTAAAGGGGTGTGTAAACTGTCAACAAGTGAAGGAGAACATCAAAAGCCGAGTGGGTTGGTTCAACCTTTGGAAATAAAAACTTGGAAATAGGATTCGATATCCATGGATTCATAGATGGCTTGCCAAGGTCGAATCGAGGAAATGAAAGTATATGGGACATAGTGGACAGGTTGACCAAAATTTTCAATTTCATTCCAGTTAAGTCAATCAGCACGACACCTGTTTTGGCTAAATTTTTTATGAAGAACATAGTTAGACTACATGGGATCCCTTGTAGTACATAAAATTCCTTATTCACTAGCGAGTTCTGAAAGAGTCTACAGGATACTTTAGGTACCAAGCTTAGTATGAGTACCGCTTACTATCCGCTGATAGATGGGAAAATAGAGAGAGTTAATAAAGTCTTAAAGGATTTGTTAAGAGATTGTGTGCTAGATTTTGGTGGACCATGGGATGACCACCCACATTTAGTTGAGTTTTCTAATAATAAAAGTTATTGGACTAGTATAGGAATGGCATCATTCGAAGCTTCGTATGGAAGGCCATGCAAGTCACCAGCATGTTAGTTGGAAACAGAAGACAGATTAGTTTTTGGTCCAGATCTGGTAAGAGAGGAATTAGAGAAGATTGAGATGATCCAAGGTAGAATGAAGGAAGCTCAGTCTAGACAAAAGAGTTACGCATATAAGAGGTGTTAGGATCTAGAGTTCTCGGTTGGAGATAGGTTTTCGTTAAATTATCACCGATAAAGGTGCAGTATGATTTGAGAAGTCAAGGAAACTGGCACAGAGATATGTTGGACTGTTCCTAGTTATAAAGAGGATCGGAACGTCCGCATACAGAGTTGATTTTCCGAGAATTTGGTTAGTGTCCATAATGTGTTTTCATATGTGTCATCTTCATAAGCATGTGCATAATCCAAAGACTACTATCCCTCTGACTCCATTAGAAGATTGAATAGTAGAACTTGTTCTGACAATTGTTTGGCAACAAGTTCGGGGTGGTAGCGAGAGATGAGAAGAGGTTAAGAAACATGACAGTCAAGTTGGTGAATGTTCAGTGGAGTGATAACGAGAAGGATTGTACGTAGGAGACAAAAGACATGATTAGAGATACTTATCCTGATCTATAAGGGTATGTTCTATATTTGTTATAGATATAGACTGTTTGCTAGTCAGGTAGGCTATTATGGTAGTTATGAGATGTTATAGATGATTGCTATGCTAAGTATTTAGTCCTTACTGAATTTTGAGGATGAAATTCTTTAAGGAGGGAGCCTGTAACACTTTAATTTAAATAGCATTGTTCAGGGGATTCAATTAGATAAATTAAATAGAATAATGTAGAGATTATAGTGATAAGGGAATTGAGATTTGAAAACTAATAAAGGTCGTGCCTTAATTACACGAATGTATAAGAATGGTTTATAAGTTAAATACTTAAAAGAATAAGGTAAGGGCAATACAGGTATAGCCGTATACCATAACCCCTAAACCCCTAATCTCATTGTCATTCATATATTCATAAACCAAAAATATAGACAAAAGGAAAAACAAGAATGACCATAACACTATGTGAAGAAGAGCTCAAACATCGATTGGAGGCTAAGATTCAAGCTAGGAACATTAAAGTGAAGAGCAAATCCCAATTTTCTTATCCAAAGAAGGTGAATAATGATTTAAACCATCTCATATAGATCTTCTTGAATGTTTTAATTCGGTTATGAGGTTCAAAATTGTATAATTGGATGATTAATGATATGTTTTGATGGATTAAATGGATATATATACTTGTTGATGATTTATATAATTTAATATGAATTTTATGATAGGTTTTAGATTGGAAAACATATCATATGACATCCAAAAGTGTTGTGTTTTTATTATATGGTTAAAAATGTTAATTTAGAAGTGGGTTTCAAGTTTTATAATTTTTCAAGTAATTATCAATTTATTACGAATTTTTAAGAGAGAAAGTAGATAATTTTGGACTTAAATTATTGATGGCAATTAAATAATATTTTCGGATTTGAAATTTATATATGTTAGAAAACAAATTTGATATGAATTATGGTGATTTTGGGGATTTTTCTACAGTGTATTATATGGATAATAAATTATTTAAGTTAGTGGAGTTAAATGATTTTTATGGAGAAGGGCTTAAATGTTTAAGTTATTTCAAATCCAAATTTGATTTCAGTAGAAAATTCTGAAAAGGGAATTGATAAAGTTTTCTAAACTAATAAGATTAAGACAAGTATTGATGGTAGGTGAAAAGTATTTTCTTTAATAAGAAAAAATGCAGTTTTAATCCAAAATTACATCTTCCCCGCTTAAAACTGCTGGCTTTCGACTTCATACACACTCGCATATACCCCTTCTGTATCCATTTGGTGCCAATATACAAGGTATCAAGCTAGTGGTATGAAGTGTATTAGATCTATGCGAATTGTAGTAAAGGTGTCGAAAGTATGCATGCGGGTGAAGTTGTATGTCCAGGTTTCGAATCTATAAACATTACTTTAATTTAATATCTTCAAAAGGGTTGCTGCTTTTGAACCCTTTCGATACCCTAATAGCCACAGTAAAACATTTTTCCTTAGTAAGAAGCCGCTTTTATAACTCTTTGAATCATTAAGTTCGGAGGGTAGGGTTTTTAATTGATACCCTTCCGCAACCATTAAAGCCATTTCCCTTTGACTTATACATGCAAAAAGGTGGATGCCACTCCCATACCTTTCGACATGGCTAAAGCTGCTTATTTAAAACCTAAGTACTCATGCGAAAGCATGTTGCCGTCACCATAGGTCTTTCGAAGAGATAGCTTTCGAATGCGTTCCCTTTTTTCTAATACATTGTAGTTTGTTTTGTTTTCAAACTATGGTTTCGAATGAAACACTTTTAATTGGTTTCGAAACTATGCTTCAATAACTTTTTACTTGAACTCCAATGCTTTCGGAAGGTATGTTTTTGAGTGTTTCGAAAGGTATGTTTTTCAATGTTCCAAAAGGAATGTTTCCAAGTGTTTGAAAGGTATGCTAGATGGTTTCGAAAGAGAATGTCAAAGGTTTAAGTAATAATATAAAGGATATAATCGAAAGCCTTAGTGTTCGAATTAAAGAATTCTAACTCATTTTTAACAGTACACATATAGCAACATAAGAGAGTTCTGAAATGGCATTAAACCTTGAAATTTTAGAGGAAGCTTTCCGTGCTAAAAATAACGGATTGAGGGTATTAACCATATTTCACTTGAAAATTACTACAAGGAATTAAACCATGGATGTTTATATGGTTGTGTTAATTGATTAGTTACCACGCATGCTTGTATATTCGTATTCACTTCATTTATAATCCATAACTGCAGCTTGGGGTGTTAAGGGTAGAATATTAGGCTAGGTTGACCCAGTAGTGAATATACTTTGAATTAACTCACATGTGAGTGGAACTACATCTAGGAGGTCAGATAGACCAGAATATAGGATGCCAAGATTAATCAAAAGATTATTGGTTTAGATAGGTTCTTAATAATCCTATAAAAGCTATGTTATGAAAATTGTTATTGTTAGGGGCCAATATATTCTTAGAGATCCCATGAAAACTATGTCCAGAATAGGTTGTGGATAGAGATTAATAGGTTCATAGTCATCCCGTAAAAACTATGACATGAGAGATACTATTGGAGAATCCAATAGGTTCGTAGTGACCCCATGAAAACAATGATTGAATGATGTTATTGGTCTACACTAATAGGTTCTAATGATCCCACAAAAACTTTAAAACCGGACAGATAGTCTAAGCTTGGAACTAGTTATTGGTTATCCCATGAAAACTAATAGATTATTAGTGATCTAGAAACTATAACATGAGATAGATAATCATGTGGATGGGGATGGAAAATCAAGAACATATTGCATATCATCATGATCTATTTTATTATGTTATGTCTTAACCATTGTGGATGTAGGGGCATAGTATATGGTTATTATAAATTGGGTTAAGATACTAGTAAAGGGAAAACCCGTTCCACTATGTGGCATAGTCTCACTAGATATCTATATGGTACGAGATGGTAGGTTATTATTCAAACCATACTTTTTGTTTGACTCGAAGTTTATGTTTTCCCCTTAAAATCTCAGGTGCTCAATTGATTTTAAGTAGTTTGAGAGTTAAGGTTTTTCAGGTTCTCTTTTAGACGAATAAGCTTCTGGAGAAGTGCAAGAGGAAAACTAGCGATTAAGAGTTCTTTCTATCTGATTCCGCTGTGTAATTAGATGTAATGGAAAAGTTACTTAATGCCTATATTTAGACTCCGATCAACCAAGGGGCATGTTCCGATGTCACTCTTGGCGTAACTTGTAATAACTATATTTCTCTGAACATGGTTTACGAATTGGTATTAAATGCTGTTTTTAATGAAATGAGAAATCGGTTTAAACTGAGTTTAATTTTTTCATATTCATGTGTTTCCGGTATATCAGTGTATCTAACATTACCACATTTGGTCACAGTAAATTAATAGCTATGGATGACTACAGCATCCGTAACAGTTAATTCTAGATGTCCAAATAGGGGATGTTACAAGTTGGTATCAAAGCATAGGTTTATGAATTTTTTTGTTAATTAAGTTCCTTTATTAATAAATAGTTATTATAATAGATAATAATTAAGTTCCAAAATGTTATTAATAAATAATTATTATTAATTCCAAACATTATTAATAAATAAATATTATAAATCCAAAACATTATTAGTAAATAATAATTACTAATTATCATCAAAAATATTAATTATTTAAATAAATAACTTTTCACAATATTATAATATTAATAAATAGCTTTAAAACAACATGAAATAGAAACAACAACCTTTAAACATTTTTAAACAATAGTTAAAAAACTTTAAATTACTATTGAATGATAGTTAAACAACTTTAAAACATTTGTAATTGATTTAGAAAAGATAAATTAAAAGGTTGGGTTAAAATAGAGAAGTTCAAAATCTACTTAAATAAAAATATTCCAAAAAACCCAAATATTTGAGTCATTCTCCGAACCAGAAACTCTTTTCAAGCTAAAACAATAGTTAATAGCATTTTAAAATACTAAATTAAGGCCAACAGCCACTAAATACTTAACCAATATTGTTATTGATTTTTATCACTACAGGGTTATGTTTTAAGACATAACAATATCATAACCAATAGAGCCAAACAGTCAAATTTCGATATCCAATAATTCATACAATAGGACTTTGTTTGAAAATAAATCAACAATGGTGAGGAATCCCCTTATATCCCTCTAAAAGTTCCTTGTACGTCAGATAAATTCCCTGCGAATGATTTCATGTATTGATAGTTTTTCAATAATGACAATTCATCAATACCAAACAATCAACCAATTAGAACATCCAAGCATACAACCAAAAAATTTGCCAAACACAAATAGTAATATTATCTAATATATATCTTACTAATAAACCAAAAAGGTGAGTTTAACTCACATAAATTCTAGCTAGAGTCGAAGCATTTCAGTTTCCATCTAAATCGACCTAGTTTAATTTCTACAAGCTCAAATCTCCTCTAATCCAATTCTAAATCGCAGTAACCATCATTACGAATCTAATACGATTGATCACATTCAATTTGGACCTAGTATGAAATAGTTATTTGGTCTTTAAGATTCTCGATTACAACATTAACTTCCAAATCAAAACCCTAATCCGACACTAAACATCGTTGTTAATCACGGTCGCAGTTTACAAACCCCAACGCTTCCTTTCCTCACTTAACCCTCTTTCTCGAGACAATCTCTAGCCGCCGCATGCTCACAAGTGAATCCCCATCGCAAACAACCCCATGCCATTAAATTAGTCATTTCAAACACCACTGTCTCTGCTAAACACACAAAAATCTACCCTGTCATTAATTCGAATTCCGGTCTTTACATAACGAACCACCTCAATCCGACCATCTAACATACTCCCCTTCGCTAGACAAATGTTTTCCTAGTTGACGACTCCGCCTAACTTGGCCTCTAGGAAGCCAATCTCCTATGGTAGTTGAATGAGGAGATGCAAAAAAGGCGGCTGGGTTTATATTTTTTGGTTTAGCCAAAATGAGATGGGTTGGGTGTATATATTTAAATTCTATTCGATGCTATTTATATCCCGATAATCAAGAACTCCAAATGTGGCATGCTCACTAGCATTTCTAGACAAATACCCTATTTCGAACTCAATGGGATTATTTTTGGGACCTAATTATATTATATGCAGAAGTTAGCTTTTAAACATCAAATTATATAATATTTAAATTTATGAGATTAATCGTTATGCATTTTGAGTTCGCGCGACCATATAATACGTCCGATAAACTCATCGGCGTACAAAAATTCATTATTCCTGATCTAATGACACTAGTTTCGTCTGAGACAATGTCTTGGAATGATATTTTAAATAATTTCCAAATTATTTAGTTTAACCATTTATTTTTTGTAACTAAATTTTCAAAATGAATTCACCGTTATTATTTGTTAATTTAAAAGGAGCAAATAAGACCATTAATTCCACTAAATTTACATTCAATTAAAAATCTAGCTATTTGAAACACCATTCAAATATAAAATTATCAGTTCAGATAATTAAATAATCCTTATGTTCATTTGAGTTCAAGTTTTAAAATCTTTAAAAACCAATTATTTTAATACTTATAATTAATTAAATATTCAAACAAATGCCAAAATCTTAGGTTATTACTTTCTCCCCGTTTAAAAGAATTTCATCCTCGAAATTTCCAAAGTAGAAATATCACCAAATACTTAAACTTTTCAAAATCAATTAGTTGAAAAGTACTATTAATTTTCTAAATCTTTTATAGTTATGGAAAATTTCGACAGCACTTCTTTTGCATAGCTCAATCAAAAAAGCTACAAATCGTCACTTTGGGCTTAAACAGATTAAAAGAAAAAAAAAAGCTAGGTGTCCTCCCATATTAGGGGTATAAAACCATCAAACCAAACCAATAAACATGTACCTATTAGTCGGGGAACTAAACTTTACTTATGAAACCAAAAGCAGTAAGCTACTCTTTGCTTCCGTATACTCGCATCTCATTTACAAAGATATCCAACCATATAATTTTCATTTGCAATATCAAAAGCATACAATCATCTTTAAGCTCGTATAATGTACATATACCGTCCATTGAAATATCAAATCTGATTGCTCACTCAGTCGTATAATTTCACTTTCGAACTATTGTCGCTCACTCAACCACTCTAGTGCAGACTATGATCTGGTTCCTTAATTAGAAACCTCTGTTCACCTTGCATAGCCATGCACTATGATAGAGAACTTCAGAATCATATCAAAAACCGTATCAAGTGTTTGTAGTCAAGAATCGAGTGTAATCCTAAATTGGTTGTGAAAATACCTTGAAATCATGTACTCGAATCTTGATCAAACAGTCATACGAATAAAATAATCTACAAACAACTTACATATTTATTCTATTGGTTTCTTAGTTATACCAAATTATTTATATGTATATTCATGTTAAATCCTAATTTATTAGACCAATATTATTTGTAAAGACCACCATTCTTGCACCGAAATACGAGCCATTAAGGTTAGAAGAAAAGGAAAGATAAGAACAAACTACACAATCACATAATCTCATCACGAATCAGAACAACATATAAAATAGATTACATAAGATATTACATTGTCATTTCCATAATAATGATACATCAAAGTCATTACATTACAAACTTCAATTGGATAGTTATAACTATTTGCCCATACAAAAATACATAGATCTTACATAAACATAGTGGAATAAGAAAAGAATTAGCTAACGGTGAAGCCACTTGCTTCAGCTCCTTCAAAATGTTTCCTTAAGAAACCTAGATCACTTGGCTACTCATACAAATTTGAGTACCCTAGAGTTTTAGGAAAGAAAATAAAAATTATGGTCAGACATGGTTCTGGTGCGATTAAACTCAACAACTTAAATTTACTTTTATTAAACGCTTTGAAATCAAAAGTATCTCGTAAGACCATGCTGCACATAAACACAGACAAAATTTTACCAAACGATAACCAGAACACTTTATATCGAAATATGGTAATATTATGATAATGTCTACGGTTTTAAGTAAATAAATAACATAGCTGAAATTGTTACATTAATGAAATTCCAGCATATTTGGTAAACAACTAAGACCAAAGGCACTCGTTGGGAAATGGATTCCATACACTGACTGGGCTATTGGGGTATTGCCTGTCACGGTGCATCCCTAGATAAAATAACACCAAGGACCTTGCTGGGATCCTCTGCCAATACAAAATTGGCCTACCTCTTGCTGGATAGTGCCGAATAAGATCACCCTCGATCGGGATCAACAACTGTAATGACCAAAAAATTTAACGATTTAAAATAACGTAATTAACTAAAATTTTCACGAAAATAAAAAAAATTTAGAAATGGAAATTTGATATTTGGAATATATCTGTTTAAACATGACAGGTGGAAGAATTTTGTCAGAAAATATGTAAGTTTGTTCGATTACGAAATTTCATCTTAAAATCGGTTAAAATTTGATGGAAATAAAGTAGTTTTGCAATCCAAATATTTTTACATAAGAAAATTGTAGAACATTTTCCGAGTAAGACATCATAATTAGCCTCGTTTAAATTATTTTCGACGATTTAGCATCATTTTGGCAGCGAAATGGAGTTTTGATAGGTAGGCCTTGTCTTTAGTATTTGTATACCGTCTTGTTCGTCTCATCGCGCTGATCTTCGCAGTATATTCATTTGTATATTTCGACGTCCGGTACGCGGCAAAATCAGCAAAATGGTTAGCTATATCGGTTCCTCATTTTGAGTCTTTTGGGATTCTTGTGTTCTTTCGTTTGTCCACAGGAGAAACCAATGGTCATTAACCATTAATATTCCCTGAAATCAATATCTGACTTTTATTATTACCACTGGTTGTGATTTATATTTTGGTTCATTTCCTTCACACACGTTCTCTTTTCCCCCTCCTTTTCATTCTGTCATGTGATAGAAAAGAAAATAAACATATTATACATACACACGCGCACACACACACCCGAGAAACCCTATACGTCCTCTTTCCATTGTCGGACCATCTGCTCCCCTTTACAGCCTCGCAACACTAGTAGCCCTTTCCGACTCGCTCTGCCTTTCCCACCGCAACACCAGCACCCTCGTCGCCTCACCCGCCTTTCCACCGAACTGACCCCCCGCCTTTGCCAGCACGTCACCCAAACAACCAATCTTCCCATCACCGAAAGAAACCCACAACCACCCTTCGCCTCTCCCTCTCCGCTGTCGAAACCTCCCCACTACCGAACACAACCCATTTCCCTCCGTGCTTGCTCCCGAGCTAAACCTGACCACAACACCCCTCCAGCCTCCCTAACACCAGTGCAGCCACACCGCCTTGACACCACAGCAACCTTTTCTCCCTTGGCCGTAATCGTAATCAAGGTCTAGCCCGATTCTGTCGCATCCATCATTTTTTCTTCTTTTTTTCACTTGTCACTGTCCGATGTGGTTTTGTTGTCCCAATTTGGTGTACATCATTTATTTGCCTTGTTTCGCCACTGTTTGGAAATTACAGCAACTTTTTGGATTTGTGCCTATATTGCTTGTTTGATCCGTGTCCGTGTTAATGTCTATTTGCATCCTCTTCTCGTTGTTTTCATAGCCGCGAAAGGAGAGCGATCACTCACGATTGATATTCATATGTTTAGTAAATTTATTTCACATGAATAGGCGATTGAAATGTGTTGTTAAATTTGAATTGGTTAGTGATTAAATCGTTGAGCATAATATGTTATTATTTAGAATTGTTCACCTATTTTAATTGACATATGACACCTATAACATGTTTGGATACATATTATATTTTAAATTATTAATTATGATACATGTTTGTCATTGATATGTTATGTCATTTTATGTTATTATTCTATTGTTCTCACAATGCAAGTTCTTGTTAGTTAGGAAAATCACTATAGGTTGAAATTATACATACCCAAACGATCTTGTAGATTAGGGAAAAATCGTTAAGGGTTGAAATGATCAACTTGAGCAATTTTACTAATTTTGAAGTTTAGGTTTGCGGTAAATGATATATACCTGTAAATTTTAAATTATTGCGGGTTGAAATGATAAATATCTGCATCACTTGACCATATGGTAGAAAACTATATACGGACATCATTGGTCTATTTTTAAAATGATTTCCAAAATTTTAGAAAAAAATACATGTTTTTAAAAAAAATTATTTTTTTAAATACAATATAAAGATTTTTATTTTAATGTGCGTGTAAATTTTGGATTTATAAATTATATGTTTGGAAATTTTAAAATTACAAGTTAGATTTCAAAAAATGCAAATTATAAGTTTTTACTTATAACTTTATTATTTTTAAAATATATAAAATAAGATTTAATATAAAATAAAATAACTTTAATAAAATAAGATTTAATTTAATAATAATTAATATACTAAAATTTAATCTAATAAAATTTAATTTGATAAATATATATATTGAGTTTAAATTATTTATTTAGAATTTATATTAATATTATAAATTTATTAAATAAAGGTTGGAAAGATAAATTAAAATTGATATGTAATTCAATTTGTTTAAGAATTGTATTTAAATAATAATTGATTGAACTTATTTTTATAATTTGATTTAAGGTGATTAAGTAAATAATATCATACTCTTTGCCAATACTGAAAACCACTTTAACAACTGTGCAGGTGGTGGAGAATCTAGAATGAAGTAGGATGGTTTGGCGAATGCTACTGGAATGAAGTAAGGGAACGATGATGGATAACCTTGACTTTCAGGTCATAATTAAAATGACTAAATGTTATACCTGGGCAAAGTATGGTCGCTTACCCTATGGAGCATGGTTCTTCGAAACCATATCTATTACATTGTGATTTGATTGGTGTGCACCTTTGATTATGGAAATATGTCTCGAGGTGGGCGGTAGTAGCTGTTATGCGTTACCACCAGCCCGGTTCTACAAAATGGTAGTATCCTACAATGGACATTGCCTCGTGTGCCTTGTCATATATATCATGACCGAACCCATTACGACTTTGGTTTGTATTGTACTTATGGAGTGCTCCCTGAGTATCCCATTGGTTTGGTGGAGCTTACAACATCTGTATAAACTACGATGCTTATATAAAAATGTGTTAAGTGGGATACGGGTAACTCATTAATGCTACTTTACTATTTTACTTTATGATAGACACAATTTATGTAGCGTGTTCTATTGTATATGTAGATAGTTCAACGAATCCATAAAAGATGGAAATCCCAAGCATCATTTAAGTTATATTGCAGTTTACTTGGATACTTCACTTGAGTTGATTTACTTACATAAGAATATTAATCCCAACTTGAGTGTTTTGCTTTATGCTCTGGGCAGCCTAAGTATCAAAAAATTAAGACTCACAATTAAAGCTTGGAGCTTTGCTTCGAGATCTATCTTTTATCTATTAAGCCTTTCAGTTATTGCAGTTATTTATGTTCAGACTTGTCATTTGTTTATGTATTAGAGACTTCCTTGTATTTGGAATTATATTGTATATGCTTTAGACTCTATGTTTATGTAGTAGCTTCATGAACTATTATTTATCTATTCTGCTACGTATTGTTGTATTACTATGTGTCTGTGATTCTTTGATTGATTTATTTAATGTATATGGTAAGTTTTATCAAATATAAATAACAATCTGTTGTTTTGAGCAATTCAAGTCAAACATGTGTGGTTTATTGTCAATTTGAATGGTTCGAAATGACGAGTCGTTACATTTGGTATCAGGTTTTTGGTTTAGGCAAACTTAGCTTGTCACGACCTATTTTCCCATACCCTTTGAATCGACAATAAACCAAGCATTCCAACTTAAGTTGTACGAAAATACAGAACATGAAGGGTAATAAAGAAAAGTAGACAGAACAGAATCTCACTCGAATGGAATAACATATAATATTGAACAAATATTTTTACAACGGAAAACTTTTAGATACACTATCAGAATCTAACCTAAATTCAGCTTGGACAGTTATAAAAATTTGTCCTTATAGTTGCTGACAAACATCAAACAAAATACACTAAGTATAGTGGATAATAGAATATGCTCATATGTCGGTGAAGATCTCCAGCTCTCCTCTGGAAACTCCAACCATCTACAACTTAGCTGAAACTACTCGGATCTGACCCGAGTATTGAAAATACCCGGATCAGGCTTGATAAGCCAGCATGAGAAAAACTCAATAATAAATGACAGTGTCATATATCAGCCTTTTTATAAATCCTTTGAAAATAAAGAGTATCTCATAAGACCACGCCCACACATAAACACGGATGGGTTTTTACCTTATGATAACTAAAACACTTTTATATCAAAACCTTTGATACTATTTCTAATGACATCTCTTTGAAAACATTTGCAAATAAACTTATTAATCTTATTCGAAATGGTTACCCATATAGCATTTCGAGGCTATTCATTATGCCAACACAAACAAAACCGTAGATTTTTATTGGAGAATGGATTTCCATACAAATGACCAGGCGTAGGATCTACCTTCTGAAATGGGTACACCTCTAGATGGATGTCTCGAGAATCATTACAAAGGATCCTCTACCAACACAAGACTGGCCTATCTCTGTAACTAGATAGTAACGAATATATCATCCCCCGGTCGTTACCGACCTTTATTCGAGAGCTCTCTTTCCATACACCACATTAATTAACATCTCGAACGTCATAGCAGGAAGAAATTTATCTAGAAGGGGATGATCATACCCTAATTGGGAATGACCCACTTAGTATTGCTGCATCTAATCTTGTTTCGGTCATTTCCGGTTTGATGAGGCTTGAGGCTACGATTACCTTTTCACAAAGCACATATCACATCTTTGAATGCCACATTGCCATTTCCATTGACTACTAATTGCCTTCCACAAAAATACAACCCTTGAGCTCGTATGTCTCAAGGAGGAAGTTAAGCTAAGAGAAGCTGCATTCTCCGCCACCAAAGATGTATGTTTGTAAAAACCAATGTACATAATCTTTAGAAATGCATTGTCAGACAAATGTCCATACAAGTTGTCCAGGAACAGGACAAATCGAAGGCACTCTCCTACTACCATTTGTAGCGATTAGTCCTTGCAATCCGAAAAAATCTCCACAATGAGGAGACCACTGGTATATATAACTCAAGAGTTACCCAGAGCAAGTCAACAAGCATTCCTCACGCTATAAAGTTCCACGGTCTTCAATCATCTTCGACATGTCTTCAAGTTCGAACTTACGTTGGTTCGAAGTGGTTTTCGGATAGGAGTTACCCAAATCCGACTCTGGTTCGTTTGAAATCCAATTGTCGATAAAAAGTGAATATGAGTATACATGATTTATGAAGTCTCTTTTCACTTGAGTTCTTTTCGGATAATCTCGAGATATTTTTCTTTTGACTTAGGATAATTCTATGTAATTCATTTTTTGCTTTGGAAAATATCTCAAAATTCCTTACTTAACTTTCAATCAAATTCTTTAACTTTTATGTGGGTCAAAAACAATGTTATTTAAGACATCATTTACGATAAACCCTAAAATATATCTGAGCAAACATTTTGGAATAAATTGGATCATAGAAATCATTCATTTTGGATATTGCTTAAATTCTGGATAATAATAATCTTCTTTTATTTTGGAAAACTTAACAGAATTTTTTTTGTTTAAGAGCATCCGGGCTTTCGTTTCGATCTGTTCCACCTCTCGCCTAAGAAAAGAAAACATAGGCTATGTAAGTTCAGAGCACTGGTTGCTTCATCCCTAACCTTAGTTAAACACCTTGTTTTATCTTCCCAGATCTCACAGGCGGGACAAATGTACTTGTCGTTTCTGCATACTCAGATTTTCAAATTTATTTTTATAAATATTCCAAATCATCTTTCAAAAACGCTTAATTATCCTTTTTAAATCATTCACAATTGATTCTGGGAAACGTCAATACATTTAAACTCAAATTCCAAAAGTTATAAAATTCGCTGTAGAAAAGTACTACGGAAAGTGCTATATAAGCCTATTTGATTTAAAAAAACTTCCAAACATTTGATAACTCATATTTTCCAATCCAAATCTCTTCTAAAATATTTACATAGATTTATCAAATTTATTCCATATTTTTCCATAATTAAAAACGTTCATCTAAACAGATTTCCTGTTATGGTCACTTAACTACACTAGCGCGATTTTTCTGAAAAATTGATTTGGACTTATTTCAAAATCTACTCGATGAAACTTTCATTTTCTATCTTCGTTTAGAAGATATGGATATAATAGTCCGGCATTTTCTTATCTCGAAGAATTTCGAGCTATATTCCACTCTACACGTTCATTTGAACTTTTCGACGCGAAATCGCGAACTACCTTTCCGCGACGCACCTAGTTTTAACTTATTTTTCAATATTTGAAATAATCTATTCAAATTGGATTTTAACACTTATAAAATTATTACAAATCATTTTAAATCAATATTTTCACTTTTTAAAAGTATTTAAAATGAATTTTCACTATTACCATATTATAATATTATTATATTCCCATTATTTTAATATTAAATTTTAAGTTCCAACTTCAATTCAATTTCATTTCTAATATCGAATTAAACTCAATCAAAACTTAGATTTCAAATCTAATTTCAATTTAGACTTTAATTTAATCTCAAACTAAACTTCACTTTTTCAAAATCGATTTCAATTTCAATTTCACTATTCATCTCAATTTCATTTTCAAATTAACTACACTTTTCAAATCCGTTTTCACTTCAAATTTCAAATTCTCTTTTATTTTAACTTTAATTTCACTTCTAAATGAAAAGAGACTTATTTTTCCAAAATATCTCATATTACTAAAATATGGTCTTATTAACAAAGGTGATTACTTAATCAAAATGAACATATCCAATGTTCATATTTATCACTAACATAACATACATTCAACCAATCACATGCATATGATTTCCAATCTAACATTCACTATTAATATCATAACGGGATATATTATCATAATTCACTTAATTTACTAATTATCAAATCATCCATATTAACAATCAATTTGGTATAAACATTCATATGTCATAAGGGTGTAAATGCGATTGTTTTAACATAACTAAAATATACATTCAAAAGCAATGAGAATTTCTGACCTTTAACTAAAACGTTTAACTTCCTACCAATATTCATTTAATTTAACACTTCACTAAATCTTTCTAAACCTTATCATACCCATGCTTCCAAGTGCTCGACCATCTCCATCTCTACTTGCTTTGCTCACGTCCTCCCCTTATCAACTCCCAAACTCACGACCTAAGGCCCTTTTTAGGAAGAGAAGAAGAAGAAGTGAATTAAGAAGAGGTTTGAGAGTAACAAGTGGATCAGTGCTTAAGCACTCCACTATTTATAACCCTTCTACCTCTCTTAAAGAGGAGAAGCCATTAATGAGCAAAAGAAAGCTAAAAAATGAAGAAGAAAAAGAATGAGAGGTGCGAAGAAAATGAGTGAAAGTGTAGTGGTATTTATAGCAAATAATTTCTATGTAAATTACATTTTTAACCTTAGCCAAAATGACTAAAATACCCTTCTACTTTTTGAATTTTCAACTTACTTTCTTTTCTTTCCAAGATGAGAAAGGATGTTCATTAATGAGGAGAAGGTTGGATGTGATGTTAGTTCTTAAGTAATGATTTTGTCTTTTTCTTTACTTTTTAAATTACATAATTACCCTTTTGTTCCTTATCCATGCATACACATAACATCCCATAAATGAGACATGACATATATGTTATGATGTTATTTGTAAAGATTTGAAATAAAACTTAATTAGTCAAATCATGTCTTTTCACTTTTTACACTCTTTTATGTAAACTTTTCAAAAGTAAACCCTTTTGTCTTTAGTGCTAAATGTAAAGTATTTAAATACTTTTTAAAGTTGTATTATACATATGTGTATGTTAGAAAATGTATCAAGTTGTAATAACTTGTCGACAACTTGTTTTGGTTGAAAATGGTGTTTTTGTCGACAAATTTTACCCTCAAAATTTGACGTTTTTGTTAAGCTATATATTGAAGTAAACCAAACTTTAAAATGAATTTTTTCCTTATTTAAATAAATTATAACATATCTCTTTAAATTTTAAAATCATATTTAATTAATACCAAAATCTCTAATTTTACAGCGTTTGTACAACTGACAAAATGCGACAAATTTTGGTTATTTTTGTAAAACGATTATATATAAATATACTTTTATTATCTTTATTAGATGTTTCAAATAAGATTTACCTTTTTAAATAAATATTTAAATCCATTTACTTAAGCCTTTATTTATTATTAACAAAACTTAACTTTTGTCGATTTGTTCTAAAATCCAAATTTATACTTTTCAATTTGTTAACTATAAGAATAAATGATTATTTATTATATATAACATTTTTATTTAAGATTTAAATTTCTTTTTAAATTTAAAACGAACGAATTCTCTCATTTTCGAATTAGCGAAATTACGGGTCGTTACATAGCTTATGGAGTAAAAAAACTCATTAGAGATAGGGTAGTAATACCCTATAATGAGTGGAATTAATTGTAGAATCATCTTTGTTCAAGCTTAAACTTCTTAGTTAGGATCCTCTTTGATTAGGATTTTTTGAATTTTGGATATTTACCTTTGTTCTAAAATCCATTCTTTTCTTTTCCAAATGAGTATCCGTAGGAACGTTCGAGGTAGGGTTTGTGGAAATGCCCCGCACTGCCAGTTGTTGCACCAGTTCAACCTGTTGGGTTCACCACTCTTTGTAAGGAGTACTCTCAGCTTGGAGGTGCCAAGTTCATTGGAGAAGTCAGTATTATTGAAGCTCGGTAGTGGCGGAAGAGTTTAGAGAGGATTTCCACCAGACTGGAGATCAGCAATGCTTCGATTTGTCAGTTTGCTACTTGGAAATTATAGAAGTCTACTCAGGATTGGCGGGAGTCAGTTACCACTCAGACTATTGTGGCAAATATCACTTAGCAGTAGTTTAGATGAGATCTTTAGTTATCCTTTTGCTAGGTTATCTCTTTGAAATCTATCTCTTTGGACTTTATCTTTATCTTGGATCCTATTTTTAGGGATGCTTTTGTGGCTAAGTAGACACCCAAAGTTGGGAAGTCTCAATTATATAGGGCATTTTATAGACCTTGAGCAGGGGGCTATGAATTTTGCAGAGTATAAGAGGAAGTTCAATAAGTTATCGAAGTTTGGGCCCAACTTGATCGACACCCTGCTCAAGAAGAATGAGAAGTTTATTCATGGTGCTCGGCCGAAGTATTCTGATTGTTTGATTAGTCATGTTCACAGAACCATCACTTCTCTCATGGATATGGCCACCAGATTTGGGAACCCTAATTCTAAAGGAAAGCAGGCCGTGTCGGCATCTCAGGGAAATTCCAATACTTCAAAGAAGTGGCCCAACTTTTTGCAACACAGGAAGAATTGGCAGAATTCTCAGGGTATTGGTTATTCTTTTCAAAAGCGATCTCTTGACTTATCTTCCATCACTTGTCTCAAGTGCGACCATAAGGGTCATTATGCCAATAGCTTCCCATCTTCTACCGGAGCTGCTATTCCTCCAGCCAAGATGACCAGAAATAACCTTTGCCACATTTGCTTGTAGCTTATCCACTTCATGAAGGATTGTCCAACTCAGCAGAGAGGCAAGACATTTGGATTATTTACTATGATCTCTTCCACTCCTCCTTCTACCAATGATACCCAAGGTACCCTCCAAGGCACCTTTTCTTTGCATGATTTTCTTGTTCATGTTCTTTTTTATACTAGAGCATCCTATAGATTTATTTCTGTTGATCTTTGTGATAAATTTGAGCATCTCTTGCAACCTCAATTGGCAACTGAATCCTTATGTAATATTAATCCCACTGGTGGTCCCGCCAACCTTAGTATGATCTGTAAAGGGGTGAAACTCCTTTACAATAGGCGTCGATTCACCAGAGATTTCTATGTCCTCGGTTTTGATGCATTTGATATCTTACTTAGGAGTGATTAGTTAAAGCGTTATGATGTAGTTATTTCTTGCAAAGCCCGAACCGTTTCTTCAATAGACGACTAGGTTAATTATCTTGTGATTGAATGTCGAATTCCTCAGGATTATGCAGGCAGCTTTATCTTTTCGCTTAATGCTTAGCCTAGTGATTTTGACTCCACCTCGATAGTCAGGGTGTAACGACCCAGTATTTTCAACCATTCGCATCCGCACATTGTCGGACTTGAAGTGTTCAAAATACTGCGTTGTGAAATAAATTTGGCAAAACTCAGAATATACAATAAAAAAAAATCACAGAATCACATACACAGATATCAGAATCTCGCAGCGGAAATAAAAATTTTAGTGGTTCATGAAGCCACTGATACAACTTTACAAAACAGAACTTACCTTGTCTATAATACTCAATACAAATTTAAACATAATAGAGATAGAGTCTTCAAAGTCTGGGATTCCAGAAAGAATAAAGGCTGAAACAGCTTCCAACAGCACGAATGATTTATTGAGTGTCCTAGCTACGGAGAAGAAACTGAAGCTGCAACTCAGGCTGACCCGAGCGTACAATAAAACAAAACACTCGAGTCAGGACATACATACTTATATAATGTAAGCTAAATCAAGTGTACTGAATATATAGCAAGTAACTCAAAGGATGCCTGGGACCGTCCATCCTCTAAGGATCCGTTAAACTATTTACTATGTAGTATATTGCGCTATTATAATAGTGTCTATTTATAAAGTAAACATACTTATTTCTTAGCATTAAGGGGTTACCCATATAATAGTCCCAGTAGTCCATCCAATATCATAGCTCCTCCTACTCGGGAAGCAACTAGAGGATACCACACGGGCTACGGGAGAAAACCAAACTCGTACAAGGCTCGATATGGTAGGTGACACGGCACAACTAGGCAATGCCAGGGTAGATATACCAATTGCTATCCGGACCGGTGGTAACGCGAAGCCGCAGCAACCGCCCACCTCGAACAACACTCCCAAATCAAAGGGTGCACCCAAACAATCACATAAGCAATAGAATGGTATACGAAGAAGTGCGTTCGATCAGAGGAGCTACCTCATTAATCCGAGAATCGCTCCTGTTTTAGCCACCTTATGCCAACTCACGGGAGTCGGGTCCACGTATATACCTTTCAGGAAACCGTCACCACCAACCTACTTCATTCTGGAATCTCCACCGCGCACACGGTTAGTCAAAGTGGTTTTCGGTATCGACAGAGAGTATGTCCATATCCGATCCCGGTCTCTTTGCCAACCAAACGTTATTATAACCCGTGGTCATTTAAAAACAGTTTATTCTTTAAAACTAGAATAATTATTTCTATTTCAAAACTGTAAATACGATATCATTTTAAAACCCAAAACAATAGGGTATCGTTATATTCGAATATAATTCTTTTCCAAAACAATACTGCTTAAAATTATAATATCTGGAAACCAAATATTTGAATTATATCTTCAAAACATAATATTTTGGAAATTTTACCTTAAATCCATAACTCCCAAACACAATGGTTTGGACATTCAACAGTATATAGAATAAATGATTTAACTTTATGGTTACTTTGTAAAGAAGATAATTTACATAGCTTTACAAATATATTTCTTTATTTAAAGTTTTAAACCATAATTTAAATACCACTTTATGTTCCTAAAACCATTTCAATTTCTATATATATATTCAATTTGGAGTATTTACTGTTCAAACTAAGTTTGGGTTTTATTCTTTCAACAAGTCAATGTTTTATTATTTAGTCTTGAATATTCCCATAAATTCTATAAATAAAACTCCAAATTTTAGCCATTAAATATCTTCAAAATTTACTTAATACCAGAATATTCATCTTAAATTTATTAAGGAAAATCTAGTTATAAATATCTTATCTTAAGATTTCCAAACTTAAATATAAAATAAAATTTATCAAATCCCATAAATTTTAAAACAATCAAATTCTAGATTCTATAGCACTTAGGAAATGTTACCTAAAGTTATGGGTAAAACTAGTCCAATTTCAAAAAGACAGCATTTAAATGCTGCAGTAGATCGTTTGACTTAATAAATATTTCTAAATATAACTTATTTATTTATTTATTTATTAACTGCAATCTTAATCTTTCAAAATCCAGAATTTCCAAACTAAGTTATATTTCAAATTTTTATTCAAATATTTATTTATTTATTTCATTTAAAATTTGTTCAAAAAAACAAATAAAATCCTTTAAAGATAATAAATCAAATATTTAACTTCCAAAATAATTTTAAATATTTCAGAAAAATATTATAAGGACCACGGGCCTGTATATAGTTTTCTAGCCTAGGTCAAGTGATACGGATTTCTATCATTTCAATCCATAATTTATAAACTCCGGGTTCTATCATTTCAAACCCGCAATCCCAAGTTGTCAGATAAGCAGTTAACAACATAGATGAACAATAATAATCAATTAGGCCTATCGTCTCAGCCCATAACAATCTAAATATAACAGGGAACTTGCAGTGTGATTTAAGCAGTAAATAAACAATAATAAAATATAACTGCAGAATATCATACAACAGATAATAACTGATGAGGTGTCCATTTAAATGGGGTTCATCATTTTATACAACATTACAGACAGATAGTGGTGAATTAAATTTCTACACATACACTTGCAAAAATTTACGAAATATAAATACGTATGTCTGGTGAGAAATACTCACCTGGATGTTGCAGAAAATTTGATTTCAAAAACGGCTATTCACCGGTAAAGACCGACAGAGGGTAACGATAAAATTTCTCGGGTGTCGCCTAGATCCAAATCTAGAACAAAATTCAAATATTTTGAAACGCGACTTTAGAAATTTCGGTCAAAGGAAAATTTAAGATAGAACGAAAATTGATTTGCTTTGCTCGACCACTCCACCGTGTAATAAGGCCAAAATATAGCCCAAAATGTGAACCGGGCTAACACTAAAAATTCCGACAAAATTTTCTAAAGTCAGACTAAGCAACAGGGTGAAGTTTTCCTACTCTATGTCGTGATACACGTGCACACTTAAAATTTCAACTTACACGTGTACATGTACACACTCACGCCATACATACTCGTGCACACTTGCTTGCCTAACATACTTCAATCCTAGATTCATCCTTTCTGGAATTCATTTCCTAATTTACATTTTAACTAAATTTGCACCACTGCTTTCTGACTCCACTCATCTTTAAATCCAGATCTCAACTTTCCAGGCTCAAACTGGAAAAATGCAAACCCAAGGTTCATGCACACTTGCTTCGAGAAAGTCCCATCTTTGCTTCGAGTCGCATGTGTCTCTGCTTCGAGACAATTTGTCAAATCTTCGGGTCACCCTTGTTAATACTTCGAGACCAAATTCATGCATTTCTCTGGGTATGCTTTGGAGACAGCTGCTTCCATTGTTAACCACTTCGAGACAAAATCCAACTCTGAAGCTTTGAACACAAAAGACTGCCTACCTACCTCCATCAGCAAAAATATTTGAACAGCTATGCCTACTAACTTGATCAACTACCCACTCCTTTGTTATAACATTATGAAGGCCACTACTTTCTACCAACTACTGCACTTTACTCCTACTTCTTTCTACCATTCCAGTCTTCACTACCTAGGTCAGATGTACCTCAACACTCTTAGATACCTAGGTGCACACTGTGACACACTTGAAGCCTATATACTTGTGATACCACATGGGTAGCCTACTGCTAAACTTATAAACATGCAGATAAAACTGAACTCACTCCCTAGTCCTAGCTTATTCCTATCTTCTGCACCAACAAACCACATATCAGCCCTATGCAGACAAAATGTGAATCAGTGACCAAATCATGCACAGCCTATTACCCAATTTTACATATATACTGGCTTGCTCTTTGACATACATGCAACTGCAGCCTTACATATACTATTTCTAGCCTATCAAAACTTTTATGAAACCAAGCAAACCCTCACCAGTGTTCAATTTTATTTCCTCTTCAATTCTTAACTTCCCAGGCTCAACTTGTACATGCTCACCGTGATACAAATGTGTATAGCCTATCCCACAATTTTATATATATGCAGACTTAACTTTTTATGACACAATTGAAATCTGAAAACTCTCATGCTTGGTTTCTATGCAACAACTTTCCTATGGACTTATGCACGCACAGATTCCATACTAAATGTATGTATCCTATTCACAACAGTGGCATGCCAACCTCCTCAACAATCAACTCATCCCCCAGTCACTCACTACACTTACCTATTCTCAGACAACTTTTAAGCATAATTGCAACCTGGAAGACTCCCCTGATACTTAATGCTAACAAGTTTATTATGATGCATAAATAAAGCAAGGAACCTTCCCTTTGAAATAACCCTCTTCCCTGTTATTTTTACTTCTTCATTTTCCAGCCTAATCCAGTCCCATTCCCCTTAGTTTTTAAACTTATAACAAATCTTGGACAAAATGCAGACGGTACTATAATATTCATGTACGCATTTATTTAGTCAAAATGCATCTCAATTATGCTTGCTGGTTTCTTAAATTATATGCATCACCACTCTTATACTTTATTAAGAGTCACCTATTCTGTTTCAGATGTAAACTAAGTGAGTCTGGTCATGTAATATGGTGGAATTGGTCGAGCAAATCACAGAGGAACACAAGAATAGAAGGGAACCAAATAGGAGAAGCTATGAAGGAGAAAGAAAATGAAAGAAAACAAAAGCCTGGAAATGTTTACCTGATGAAGCTCTGCACGTGAAGAAGATGTGAAGTCTGAATGTTTGGTATGCAGAGGAAAATCTTATGTGAAGGAGGCAAGAAATTCATAGGCCGCATGCGAATTTAAAGGGAAGAAAAGAAATGGAAGCATCAGTTTCTTCAAATAAATTCGTATGAATTAAATGAGAGGCCGAGTGTTCACACGTAAAGCTTGATCAAGGGAGGAAAATGTATCAGTTTTCAAATTATAGGAATCTGTTATCTTCCATGGTTTTGATGTTACGAATGGAATTAAAGGAGGGCCGAGAGATTTATGCATATTTAAATGACTTTGAAGGAAGGCTGAGATCGGAAAAACACAAACTTATTTCTTAGCTCAGTTTGCAAGAGACCTGAATGTATTCGCATGTACATTTATGTGTAATATTTGTTTTCAGTTATAAATCTTGATTCTTAAATCTGATAGACTTTCATATGGAACGGCAAGGCTAAAATAGAGTTTGAAGAAAGGAAACGTATGTGCATGTTTTGGGAATAAATGAAAGTTTGGATTTTGTTTGATAGGAAACGAAATGTTGATAAAATAAAATCTGATATTTAAATTTAATTGCAATAATTGAAATGGAAAAATCTATGCAAGGCTTTTTAGGAAACGAACGTATATAAATTTATTTAAAACCAACCTGTCAGTTAAAACAACGTAACGTTGGGTAGAAATTTACTGACTGATATTTTCCTTCAAAAATATTTGAAAACTTGATTTTTACATTACGTTAAACAGACGCAGTCTAAAACATCAAAAATTTTCATAAAATATAACATTTTAAAAACACACGTTTTATTACGTCGCTTATACCCTATAATTGATGCGTCTTTTAAACGCGAAATCTACCAATTTAAAAATAGCTTAAAATTCTACAGTTATTATTAGACTTTATTGGCATACAAAATTTTATAAAATATATCTTCCAATTAAATATTTAAACTATATTGCTAATCATAATTTATATAAAATATTATTTCAAAAATTAAAAATAATTAAATAAAATAAATAGTTATAAAACTAGGGCTGTTACACTCTCCCCCACTTAAGAACTTTTCGTCCTCGAAATGGAACGAAAGAAGAGAAACAAAGGAAGGTAAGCTAGATAACAAAAATCTTAAACGGATAGTTCCGGATTTGAAGCACGAAGAAGATCCTCTAGAATCGGTTTTACCCCTTTCAGTTTGACCTCCAGTCTATGGGTAATGCTCCGATAGAGATTTTCAAAGATTATAGAAAGATTTCTAAATAGACTGGTATAAGCGATAGCCTCCCCCTTCTGTAGCAGATTGGGAGCCCAAGGACACTCAAAGATAGTTTTTAAACAAAATAGGATAATAACTTTGAAATCATAATTCTTTTGAAATCATAATACTTTGAAAGTCATTAAATTTATAAATATTATCATTTGGAAAACATACTACTAAAATCATAACACCCTTAAAATATTTCATTTATTTAATTATAAATTTTCCAAAACATTTTATTTTTAGAACAGCAGCACTTATAATATGCTATAGTAGATATAATAGTATTTCCAATCAGTTCTATTTCTGAAATATTTATTTGGATATTATTTACTTATATTTTATAAAACAACTTTTATGCATGGAATGTCCAACTTCATTTATTAAGTCAAAGTTCCTTATTTTACTTAACTCTTAATTTTTAACAAATAACCTAACACTTTATTTAAAATTCTTTTTTTTTATATAAATAAGATATTCCTTCTTAAAATTTCCATTTGAAACCAATTCTCAATTATCAATTTTAGTGATATTCAAATACATCCTAACTATTTAAATCATAATTATTCATTTAAGGAAATAACCTTTATTAAATTTCTCAGTTGGATTTAAGGTTCCATATTAAATCAACTTTGCTTATTAGGTTATTTAAATAAATTCCTTAAATTCCCTTTTCTTATTTACCTCTATTAATCCTTTATAACTAAAATTTAAGTATATAACATTTATTATAACCACTCAAATTTTATTTATAAAATCCCTTTTTATATTGTATATTACCCAATTATATTGTTAACTTTTGAAAAATCAAGGTAAGTTATATTGAAATGAGATTGGGTATTATACAACTAAAACTTCCAAATTTAATTATCTCAAGTTGAAATTATTCTTATTCAAGAATTTTATTTATTTTTCCTTTTTATTTTATTGAAATTTTTCCTTAAGATAAATTTTAAGAATTGAATTTCTGATTCCCTTCAAACCATTTAGAGATAAAATATGTCAAATCAAATTTAAATTATATATCTATATATATTAAGTCATAATTTAGAAATTTAATCAATTAAAATCTCAAGGTACACTGTAGCCAGACTACAGAATGGTCTTTTCACTTCGAAACTCGAAGATGAATGTCGATGATGTTGTAGTCATCACCGAAATTATTTTCCAGCGACAAAGAGAATAGCACTAAATTTTTAAAATTCTTTGGGAAACAAACTTCTATTTTGAAAATACTTTAAATAATATATACTTTTAAAATTTTAATCCCAAAGTTTGAAACCATCAGAAATTGAATTCTCAAGTTCTTGTTTTATATTCATTTCTGTTTCTAAATTAATTTATAACCATTGTTTATACTAAATCATTTATATTAGACAAAACACATGGCTATCAAAACCATAAAATCTATTATCTCTTGACTACTGGTTAGATTAATTATAAAATTCTGAAAATTATACTTATATATATATATATATTTTATTTTCAAATATAGAAATAAATTTTTCAAAACAAAGATAAAGATTCAAATTTTGATGAACTCAAATAATTCAAGATAAGTTGAAATCCGAAGATCTGATAATTATATACCCGAATAAGGGACTGGGTAAGTCTATATAAATCGCGGACAACCTTGACCGGGTCAACCGTTACTTAAGGAGTCAGATCGATGTGGTTGAGTAAATCCACACTTGATCTGAAGAGATAGAGTTCAGAATAAGCAAAGATACTAGCATATAAACCGAGGATAAATATAAATCTCCGGTGAATTAATGCTAATGGTAAAGGAGTTTCACCCTTTATTAGAATAATGGCGAGACCGCCAATTCATTACAAAGATCATCCGAAGTGGAGTTATGGGATACTCCAGAATCTAAACAAGATGAAAAAGTGAGGGACATGAAT
Source organism: Allium cepa (assembly GCA_030765085.1). Classification (NCBI taxonomy): domain Eukaryota; kingdom Viridiplantae; phylum Streptophyta; class Magnoliopsida; order Asparagales; family Amaryllidaceae; genus Allium; species Allium cepa. The sequence continues at coordinate 677,031,517 of CM060932.1, read as the reverse complement.
GAACTTTTGGAACCACAGGGAATGTTCCAAATTTCGAAAAGGAAGAGATTCAAGCTCGAATGATGGTGATTCTGTAAATCAAATTTACCATACATTCTAAGTTTTGCCTAGAGCCAAAGCTCTGATACCAGCTGTAACGACCCAGTATTTTCAACCATTCGCATCCGCACATTGTCGGACTTGAAGTGTTCAAAATACTACGTTGTGAAATAAATTTGGCAAAACTCAGAATATACAATAAAAAAAAAAAATCACAGAATCACATACACAGATATCAGAATCTCGCAGCGGAAATAAAAATTTTAGTGGTTCATGAAGCCACTGATACAACTTTACAAAACAGAACTTACCTTGTCTATAATACTCAATACAAATTTAAACATAATAGAGATAGAGTCTTCAAAGTCTGGGATTCCAGAAAGAATAAAGGCTGAAACAGCTTCCAACAGCACGAATGATTTACTGAGTGTCCTAGCTACGGAGAAGAAACTGAAGCTGCAACACAGGGTGACCCGAGCGTACAATAAAATAAAACACTCGAGTCAGGACATACATACTTATATAATGTAAGCTAAATCAAGTGTACTGAATATATAGCAAGTAACTCAAAGGATGCCTGGGACCGCCCATCCTCTAAGGATCCGTTAAACTATTTACTATGTAGTATATTGCGCTATTATAATAGTGTCTATTTATAAAGTAAACATACTTATTTCTTAGCATTAAGGGGTTACCCATATAATAGTCCCAGTAGTCCATCCAATATCATAGCTCCTCCTACTCGGGAAGCAACTAGAGGATACCACACGGGCTACGGGAGAAAACCAAACTCGTACAAGGCTCGATATGGTAGGTGACACGGCACAACTAGGCAATGCCAGGGTAGATATACCAATTGCTATCCGGACCGGTGGTAACGCAAAGCCGCAGCAACCGCCCACCTCGAACAACACTCCCAAATCAAAGGGTGCACCCAAACAATCACATAAGCAATAGAATGGTATACGAAGAAGTGCGTTCGATCAGAGGAGCTACCTCATTAATCCGAGAATCGCTCCTGTTTTAGCCACCTTATGCCAACTCACGGGAGTCGGGTCCACGTATATACCTTTCAGGAAACCGTCACCACCAACCTACTTCATTCTGGAATCTCCACCGCGCACACGGTTAGTCAAAGTGGTTTTCGGTATGGACAGAGAGTATGTCCATATCCGATCCCGGTCTCTTTGCCAACCAAACGTTATTATAACCCGTGGTCATTTAAAAACAGTTTATTCTTTAAAACCAGAATAATTATTTCTATTTCAAAACTGTAAATACGATATCATTTTAAAACCCAAAACAATAGGGTATCGTTATATTCGAATATAATTCTTTTCCAAAACAATACTGCTTAAAATTATAATATCTGGAAACCAAATATTTGAATTATATCTTCAAAACATAATATTTTGGAAATTTTACCTTAAATCCATAACTCCCAAACACAATGGTTTGGACATTCAACAGTATATAGAATAAATGATTTAACTTTATGGTTACTTTGTAAAGAAGATAATTTACATAGCTTTACAAATATATTTCTTTATTTAAAGTTTTAAACCATAATTTAAATATCACTTTATGTTCCTAAAACCATTTCAATTTCTATATATATATTCAATTTGGAGTATTTACTGTTCAAACTAAGTTCGGGTTTTATTCTTTCAACAAGTCAATGTTTTATTATTTAGTCTTGAATATTCCCATAAATTGTATAAATAAAACTCCAAATTTTAGCCATTAAATATCTTCAAAATTTACTTAATACCAGAATATTCATCTTAAATTTATTAAGGAAAATCTAGTTATAAATATCTTATCTTAAGATTTCCAAACTTAAATATAAAATAAAATTTATCAAATCCCATAAATTTTAAAACAATCAAATTCTAGATTCTATAGCACTTAGGAAATGTTACCTAAAGTTATGGGTAAAACTAGTCCAATTTCAAAAAGACAGCATTTAAATGCTGCAGTAGATCGTTTGACTTAATAAATATTTCTAAATATAACTTATTTATTTATTTATTTATTAACTGCAATCTTAATCTTTCAAAATCCAGAATTTCCAAACTAAGTTATATTTCAAATTTTTATTCAAATATTTATTTATTTATTTCATTTAAAATTTGTTCAAAAAAACAAATAAAATCCTTTAAAGATAATAAATCAAATATTTAACTTCCAAAATAATTTTAAATATTTCAGAAAAATATTATAAGGACCACGGGCCTGTATATAGTTTTCTAGCCTAGGTCAAGTGATACGGATTTCTATCATTTCAATCCATAATTTATAAACTCCGGGTTCTATCATTTCAAACCCGCAATCCTAAGTTGTCAGATAAGCAGTTAACAACATAGATGAACAATAATAATCAATTAGGCCTATCGTCTCAGCCCATAACAATCTAAATATAACAGGGAACTTGCAGTGTGATTTAAGCAGTAAATAAACAATAATAAAATATAACTGCAGAATATCATACAACAGATAATAACTGATGAGGTGTCCATTTAAATGGGGTTCATCATTTTATACAACATTACAGACAGATAGTAGTGAATTAAATTTCTACACATACACTTGCAAAAATTTACGAAATATAAATACGTATGTCTGGTGAGAAATACTCACCTGGATGTTGCAGAAAATTTGATTTCAAAAACGGCTATTCACCGGTAAAGACCGACAGAGGGTAACGATAAAATTTCTCGGATGTCGCCTAGATCCAAATCTAGAACAAAATTCAAATATTTTGAAACGCGACTTTATAAATTTCGGTCAAAGGAAAATTTAAGATAGAACGAAAATTGATTTGCTTTGCTCGACCACTCCACCATGTAATAAGGCCAAAATATAGCCCAAAATGTGAACCGGGCTAACACTAAAAATTCCGACAAAATTTTCTAAAGTCAGACTAAGCAACAGGGTGAAGTTTTCCTACTCTATGTCGTGATACACGTGCACACTTAAAATTTCAACTTACACGTGTACATGTACACACTCACGCCATACATACTCGTGCACACTTGCTTGCCTAACATACTTCAATCCTAGATTCATCCTTTCTGGAATTCATTTCCTAATTTACATTTTAACTAAATTTGCACCACTGCTTTCTGACTCCACTCATCTTTAAATCCAGATCTCAACTTTCCAGGCTCAAACTGGAAAAATGCAAACCCAAGGTTCATGCACACTTGCTTCGAGAAAGTCCCATCTTTGCTTCGAGTCGCATGTGTCTCTGCTTCGAGACAATTTGTCAAATCTTCGGGTCACCCTTGTTAATACTTCGAGACCAAATTCATGCATTTCTCTGGGTATGCTTTGGAGACAGCTGCTTCCATTGTTAACCACTTCGAGACAAAATCCAACTCTGAAGCTTTGAACACAAAAGACTGCCTACCTACCTCCATCAGCAAAAATATTTGAACAGCTATGCCTACTAACTTGATCAACTACCCACTCCTTTGTTATAACATTATGAAGGCCACTACTTTCTACCAACTACTGCACTTTACTCCTACTTCTTTCTACCATTCCAGTCTTCACTACCTAGGTCAGATGTACCTCAACACTCTTAGATACCTAGGTGCACACTGTGACACACTTGAAGCCTATATACTTGTGATACCACATGGGTAGCCTACTGCTAAACTTATAAACATGCAGATAAAACTGAACTCACTCCCTAGTCCTAGCTTATTCCTATCTTCTGCACCAACAAACCACATATCAGCCCTATGCAGACAAAATGTGAATCAGTGACCAAATCATGCACAGCCTATTACCCAATTTTACATATATACTGGCTTGCTCTTTGACATACATGCAACTGCAGCCTTACATATACTATTTCTAGCCTATCAAAACTTTTATGAAACCAAGCAAACCCTCACCAGTGTTCAATTTTATTTCCTCTTCAATTCTTAACTTCCCAGGCTCAACTTGTACATGCTCACCGTGATACAAATGTGTATAGCCTATCCCACAATTTTATATATATGCAGACTTAACTTTTTATGACACAATTGAAATCTGAAAACTCTCATGCTTGGTTTCTATGCAACAACTTTCCTATGGACTTATGCACGCACAGATTCCATACTAAATGTATGTATCCTATTCACAACAGTGGCATGCCAACCTCCTCAACAATCAACTCATCCCCCAGTCACTCACTACACTTACCTATTCTCAGACAACTTTTAAGCATAATTGCAACCTGGAAGACTCCCCTGATACTTAATGCTAACAAGTTTATTATGATGCATAAATAAAGCAAGGAACCTTCCCTTTGAAATAACCCTCTTCCCTGTTATTTTTACTTCTTCATTTTCCAGCCTAATCCAGTCCCATTCCCCTTAGTTTTTAAACTTATAACAAATCTTGGACAAAATGCAGACGGTACTATAATATTCATGTACGCATTTATTTAGTCAAAATGCATCTCAATTATGCTTGCTGGTTTCTTAAATTATATGCATCACCACTCTTATACTTTATTAAGAGTCACCTATTCTGTTTCAGATGTAAACTAAGTGAGTCTGGTCATGTAATATGGTGGAATTGGTCGAGCAAATCACAGAGGAACACAAGAATAGAAGGGAACCAAATAGGAGAAGCTATGAAGGAGAAAGAAAATGAAAGAAAACAAAAGCCTGGAAATGTTTACCTGATGAAGCTCTGCACGTGAAGAAGATGTGAAGTCTGAATGTTTGGTATGCAGAGGAAAATCTTATGTGAAGGAGGCAAGAAATTCATAGGCCGCATGCGAATTTAAAGGGAAGAAAAGAAATGGAAGCATCAGTTTCTTCAAATAAATTCGTATGAATTAAATGAGAGGCCGAGTGTTCACACGTAAAGCTTGATCAAGGGAGGAAAATGTATCAGTTTTCAAATTATAGGAATCTGTTATCTTCCATGGTTTTGATGTTACGAATGGAATTAAAGGAGGGCCGAGAGATTTATGCATATTTAAATGACTTTGAAGGAAGGCTGAGATCGGAAAAACACAAACTTATTTCTTAGCTCAGTTTGCAAGAGACCTGAATGTATTCGCATGTACATTTATGTGTAATATTTGTTTTCAGTTATAAATCTTGATTCTTAAATCTGATAGACTTTCATATGGAACGGCAAGGCTAAAATAGAGTTTGAAGAAAGGAAACGTATGTGCATGTTTTGGGAATAAATGAAAGTTTGGATTTTGTTTGATAGGAAACGAAATGTTGATAAAATAAAATCTGATATTTAAATTTAATTGCAATAATTGAAATGGAAAAATCTATGCAAGGCTTTTTAGGAAACGAACGTATATAAATTTATTTAAAACCAACCTGTCAGTTAAAACAACGTAACGTTGGGTAGAAATTTACTGACTGATATTTTCCTTCAAAAATATTTGAAAACTTGATTTTTACATTACGTTAAACAGACGCAGTCTAAAACATCAAAACTTTCATAAAATATAACATTTTAAAAACACACGTTTTATTACGTCGCTTATACCCTATAATTGACGCGTCTTTTAAACGCGAAATCTACCAATTTAAAAATAGCTTAAAATTCTACAGTTATTATTAGACTTTATTGGCATACAAAATTTTATAAAATATATCTTCCAATTAAATATTTAAACTATATTGCTAATCATAATTTATATAAAATATTATTTCAAAAATTAAAAATAATTAAATAAAATAAATAGTTATAAAACTAGGGCTGTTACACAGGGATTATCCTGATGTTTTTGATGAAGTCACTTCTCTACCTCTTAGGCGGGAAATTGAATTCTGCATCGATCTTATTCCTAGAGCCCAACCTGTTGTTCTTCCTTCTAGACGAATGTCACCTAGAGAGAAAGCTGAGTTGAAGAAGCTGAGTGAAGAGGTGTACTCCAAGGGTTTGATTAGGAAGATTTTTTCAGAATGGGGAGTAGCTTGGTCTTTGTCACCAAATCTAATGGTTCTTTAAGGATGTGTGTTGATTATAGAGATCTGAACAAGCTTACTCATAAGAACATCTATCCTATGCCTCATATCAATGATATGTTCGATCAGCTCTACGGAGCTAAAGTATTCTCTCAGCTTGATCTTGCTACCAGTTTCCACCAACTTCGTGTAGCTGCGGAGAGCATTCCCAAGACAGCTTTCTAAATAGATATTTGTTTCTATGAATGGTTAGTCTTGCCCTTTGGATTAACCAATACTCTTGCCTTATTCGTTGATCTCATGAATCGCGTTTTCCATGATGTTCTCAACTAGCTTGTTCTGGTTTTCGTTGATGATATTCTCGTCTTTTCTAAGTCAGAGAAGGAGCATGAGGCACATTTGAGTTTTGTCCTCCAAACTCTTTGGAGTCATCATTTGAAAGCTAAATTTTCTAAATGCCATTTCTGGAGGGATGAAGTCCAATTCCTTGGGCACATTGTCTTAGAAAATGGAGTCTCCGTTGTGTCGGTTAAGGTCTCCATGATTAATGTAAATCTATCCACCTTTCCTCTTTTGTAATTTAATTATCTTATCTTCCTTTGAGCTCACTCATCCTATTCTATTCCAAGATTGGGAGACAATTAAGACTTCTTTTGATATTCATAGCTTTTTGGGCCTAGTTGGTTATTATCGGAGATTCATTGAAAATTATGTCTGCATAGCTGCACCTCTTATTGCTTTGACTCGTAAAAATGCTAAGTTTGTTTGGAATGATAAGTATGAAGCAACATTTAATGAGTTAAAGAAAAAGCTTAACTCTGCACCTGTTCTTACCTTTTCGAATGAGATTGAAGGATTATCTGCTTATACTGATGCTAGTCAAGAAGGTTTGGGTGCGGTCTTGATGCAGGATGGGAAGGTCATTGCTTATACCGGTCGTCAGTTGAATCCCCACAAAACAACTATGCCACTCATGATTTGGAATTGCTTGTTTTTGTGTTTGCTTTGAAATTATGGAGGCATCATCTTTTGGGAACCAAGTTTGAGCTTTTTTATGGATCATCGGTCTCTTAAGTATATTTTCACCTAAAAGTATTTGAACCAGAGGCAGGTTAGATGGCTTGAATTCTTAGCATTTTATGACCTCGACATCAGCTACACTCCCGGGAAAGCCAATGTTGTGACCGATGCCTTAAGTCGTAAGAGAGCCATGTTATGTTAGATTGTAGCTTCATCTCTTAAGGATCATATTGCAGCCAAGTAAGATGAAGATGAGATGCTTAAGTTCATGAAGGAGAATATTCATAATAGGGAAGGTGATAAATAGAATGAGTTAGAAGCAAAAATTAATCAACATGGAATTCTTAGGATTAATAATCGAATTTGTGTTCCGAATGTCGACGAATTAAGGCAAGAGGTACTTAGGAGAATCATCAGTCCAGGTTCTCCATCCATCCTGGTGTCAAGAAGATGTTTCAGAATATGAAGAGGTTGCATTTGTGGAGTGGTATGAAGTGGGATATATCCATTTATGTCAATAGATGTGCCACTTGTCAACAGGTCAAGGTTGACCACTAGAAGACCGTTGAATTGCTGCAACCCCTTGACATTCCCATTTGGAAGTGGGATCCGGTTTCTATGGACTTTATTAATGGATTACTGAGGACTAGAATGGGTAATGGTAGTGCATGGTTAGTTTTCGATCGATTGACCAAATCCGCTCATTTTATTCCGATCAAATTAAATTGAACCGCTTCGAGCTTAGTTGAGGTTTATATGCGAGAGATTGTCAGACTCCATTGTGTTCCGTCTTGTATTGTTTGTGATCGTGATCCTATCTTTACCAGCAAGTTTTGGAAAGCTTTTCAAGAAGCTTTGGGTACCTGTTTGAATGTTATAACTGCTTGCCATCCTTAGACTGATGGTCAGAAGGAAAGGGTGCATCCGATTCTGGAAAACCTTCTCTATGCCTATATTCTTGATTATGGAGAATCTTGGAAAGATCATCTCCATCTCGTTGAATTCATTTATAATAAGAGCTATCGGGTATAACTTTATTTTGCAATTTAAATCTTCTTAAGCTTGAATCAATTGAATCCCATTCTTTTGAATTCAGGCCAGTGTCGAGAAGTCTCCTTTTTCTGCTCTTTACGGACAACCTTGCAAATCTCCATCTTGTTGGATTAAATTCGATGATCATTTAGTTCTAGGGCTTGATATGATTTTGGAAGATCCAAGAAGGTTGAGGAGACTAGGAGGAAGATAAGGATTGCTCAGGATAGGCAGAAAAAGTATGTTGATAGGCGGAGAAGGGATTTGGAATTTTTCATGGGTGATTGGGTTTTTCTTAAGATCTCGCCACTGAAGAGTTTATTTCGCTTTGGTCGAAGAGGGAAGCTTGCTTCTAGATTCATTGGTCATTTCCGCATATTGGGAAGGGTTGGACCTTTAGCTATAAAGTGGATATGCCAGAAAAGCTAACTGCTGTACATGCGCATGTTATGTATCCCATCTTCACAAATATCTTCATGATCCATCTATGATTGTTTAGCCTGCTTTATTAGAGAATTTGGATGTCGAGCCAAATCTCATTATCGAGAGGAAGCCACTTCGTATTGTCGATAGAGGTACGAAGTAGCTTAGGATGAAATCTTTCAGTTTGGTCAAAGGCTAGTGGAATACAGATGATCGAGATTGCACCTGGAAAACTGAGGAGCCTATGCCAGCTTCGAATCTTGAATTGTTTGTCCCAGGTACTATTCATTTGAATTTATCTTATCTTTCTGTTTGCTTCTATTCTCTAATCTCATTCTTTTTTCGGGACGAAAAGTTTTAAGTAGGGGAGGGTGTAACGACCCGAAAAATTTAATGATTTAAAATAACATAATTAACAAAAAACTTCATGAAAATAAAAAACAAAATTTAACAAAGGAAATTTAATATTTGGGATACGTCTATTTAAACATATAAAGTGGAAGAATTCCGTTGGAAATTATGTAAGTTTGTTCGGTTGCGAAATTTCAATTTAACATCAGTTAAAATTTGATGGAAATAAAATATATTTTTTGTAATCTAAATATTTTTACATAAGAAAAATGTAGCATTTTATGAGTAAGGCATTATAATTCGTTTCGCCAAATTTGGACTTCTCTAGCCCCATTTAAATAATTTTCGGTGAATTAGCATCATTTTGGCAGCGAAATGTAGTTTTGATAGGTAGGTCGTGTCTCTAGTATTTGTATATCATCTTGTTTGTCTCATTTGCGCCGATCTCCGCAGTTTATTCATTTGTATATTTTGGTGTTCGGTATGAAGATTTCAGCAAGACGGTTAGCAGTACCAGTTCCTCATTTTGAGTCTTTTGGGCTTTCAGTGTCCATTCATTGTCCATCGGGAGAAACTAACGGTCATTAACCATTAGTATTCCTAGAATTCAATATCCGACTTTTATTATTCCTACTAGTTTTGATTCATATGCTGGTTCAGTTCCTTCATGCACGTTCTCTTTTCCTCCTCCTTTCGTTTTGTCATGCAATAGAAAAGAAAATAAATAAAGTCTATATACACATATCTGAGAAACCCTTCACATCCTCTTTCCATTGTCAAACTATCTACTCCCCTCTCCAGCCTTGCAACACCAGTAGCCCTTTCCGCCATGCTCCGTCTTTCCCATCGCAACACCAGCACGCTCGCTGCCTCACCAGCCTGAGACGACCCGACTTTCTTACCACAGAAAATCGCATCATCTTAAGAAAGAAAGGGATAGAAAAGAGAAAAGACAGAGAAGAAGAAAGAAACAACATCAGAATCTAACAGCGGAACGAATAAATTATATTAATAACATAAATATTACATAGTATACAACACTAATTAGAGATACACAGCTAAAACAACACGTACTAGACAGTTATAAACACCTGTCTAGTATTTACAACTCAATACAACACAACACAGAGAACACACAGCGGAACTATATATCTACAACGCAGAAGCCTCCTGCTCCATTGCTCCTCCACAATTCGTCAAAGCTAACCGGAATCCTAACCTGAATTCCCTTGGCTACCTGTAAAAATTTGAGTACCCAAGAGTTTATGAAAAACAAAAATAAACTCCGGGTCAGACATGGGTCTGGTGTGAGTAACAGGTTAAAGTTGCTTAACTTTCAAAAACCTTTTTAAAAGAAAAGTATCACGTAAGACTTCCCACATATAAACATGGAAAAGTTTTTACCTTACGCTAACCAAAACATTTGATAGGAAATCTGATGATATTATAATAGTGTCTAGGGTTTTCAAATAAATAAGAAATAGCCGAAATTGTTACATTTATTAAATTCCAGCTACTAGCCACAAAAGTGGGTAATACAATCAAAACCGTTGGCACTTATTGGATTTTGGATTCCATACAATGGCTGGGCTACTGGGGTACCGTCCGTCACAGTACGTGGCCTAGATCAACGTACCGAGGAGTACGCCCGCTCCCTTGCAACACAAAGGCGGACCCATTCCTTACTGAACAGTTTCGAACAAGACAACCCCGTGGTTGTAGCTAGCAACCACCCACACAGCCGAATATAAAGGGACTTCTAGACAGGGGTAAATCTTGCTCTCCAGTGGGTGCGACCCACGAAGCCTTGCTGCACCTCCTCTGTTTTAGCCGTTCCCGGTTGATGAGGCTTGAGGCTACGATTACCTTTATAGGACATACCACTTAGAATGCTCATCGTCCACCTGACGATGTTCTGAAAGCATTCAATCCATACAAGTTCGTTCCGGGTTCGAACGGAACCGAAGGCATTATCTCGTTACACTCATATTGGAATCACCCTCAGAGTTAACGACAATATCCCTTGCACTCTAAACCAACATCTCGAATCTATAAGAATTATTCCATCTACTCATTACGGAATCACCCAGAGAGTTATACTGACGTATAGTCCTTACACCTCGAGTCTTCACAAAGCTCCACTTTGATTCACGACCTAACGTTATTTGGAATCGATGTGGTTTTCGGATATCCAATTATGGAAACCCGATCCCGGTCTCATCGAAAACCAAAGCGTGTCTTTTAGGTCCAAGTTGTTTTAAATTTTTAAAACAATTCAATCACAATATCTTTATACACACAGATAGATAATTCATAAATCACAATTGATAATCAACATCATCGATAACAGGTAATCCACATTATCAATATCATAATAGATAATCCATATATTACCATCACAAAAGATAATCTAAGTTATCATCACAATACAATCAAGGCATTCATACCACACAATAATACTTATCTCATTACTGAGATTACATCCATTCAAGACAATCAAGTTTACCCATTCATCCATAAGTAATGATTTACTCATCACAGTATAATTTATCTAAAATGAATTAAATTAACTATCTCTATCTCTAATTAATTTAAAATGAATTAAATTAATTAATTCATCTTTAATTAATTTAAAATAAATTAGATTAATTACTTCACCAATACAAATCTTGCTTACTTAATCATTTAATTGATTGCAATAAATTAATCATTCATTATTAATTACCTTAATTAATCACTCTTGATTAATTACCTTTAATTACATTCATGTAATTATCCTCAATTAATTTCATAAATTAATTATCCTCAACCAAATAGTAATTAACCTTTAATTACTTCAATTAATTAACTATAATAAATTGCCTTAATCGTTAATTAATTACATTAATTAATTACCTTTAATTACCTATTATTGATTAATTAATCATAATTAATCAACTTTAGTTACATCATTAATTATGATAATTATTAATCTCTTTTTATTAATTACCTTAAGTAATTAACTTATAATTATTAATCATCATCACAGATTAATTACATTTAGTAATTATCTAGCTTAATTACTATATTAAACAAATTAATTATCCTTTAATTTATTATTTAATTAATCCCTTGATTAATTACTAAGTAATTAAACCAAATTACCTCATTCTTAAACATCTCCACTTAATTACAATCTGTAATTATTAAACAATTACTTAATTAAGTAAATTCCAAAATCATTAATTACATAAAGTAATTATTTGTAAAACCCAAGTGTTTAAAACTAATTAAACTTAATTAATTAAATTAAACAATCTCATTAAACTAAATTAATTACATTAAGTAATTAATTTCTTAATAACTTTACTAAGTAATTATACTCTAATCATTTACAGTTGATTATTATTAAATTAATTAATCTAATTAATTATAAAAATTAATGATATTAATTAATTTTTAAATAATCCTGGTTAATGACCTTCATTAACCATCCTTTAATTATTTTATAAAGTAATTAACTTAAATTAATTATTATTTAAAATATCTTTAATCATTCATTAATTAAAGTTAATTATTAAATTAATTAACCTTGATTTAAAACTTAATTACATAATTAATAATATTCATTTATCATTAATTAATAATTTAATTAATGATCTTAATTATAGATTGATTAATCATTAATCAATTATTAATTCCAAATTCAATTAATTAATTAATTAAATTAATTAATCATAATTACCTTATAAATTAATTCTACAACAAAAAACTTAATTTAAATTTCAAGATAAAACATAACTTAATTATGTTAAAACAATTTAATTGAAACAAAGTACTTTTTGAACTACTTTTAAATTTTCATTTTAAAATACAACTTTAAAATAGAATAATATTAAAACTTATCAAAGTTTAAAACTTTTAAAACTTAAAAATTGCAAATCAAACAAGTGCTATATAAAATTTTTGAAGTTAAATTCATTTCAAAATTTTAATAACTTCAAATTTAAACATTCTTTAAAATTTAAAACTGAAATTCAAATTTTACTTTTGAATTTCCAGATTTTAAATCAACTTCAAATCTACTCATATTTTTAAAATCTCATTTCAAAAGTTTAAACTATTTACCCAAAATGAAATAGTTAATTAAGTTAAATTTTTCAAACTTTAATTTCTATTTAAAAATTGGAATTTGAATTCAAATCAGAAGTGCAAACTTGAATTTGATTTTAAACTTAAACCTTACCTTAAACATAAACTTCAGATTTTAAAACTTTTAAAACCCAGATTTTAAAAACAGGTTTCAAAACCTAGAAACAAACACAGAACAACATCCCGAGTCTTCACAAATTTATTTCGAGTTTTAAACTTGCCTACTTCGAGTCATTATGCAACTTGCTTCGAGAAAAAAACCCAACCTTTCCCTGCAACACACCCAAAACCAAAATACTTCACCAGAATTCTCATCGTCGTGCATATGCACGGCGATCGTCGCCCTCTCTGATCATCAGAGGTGATCAATCCTCAACAAGAAACTCATCACTGCCCTGACATCATCACCAGATCACACAAATAAATCAAGAATCAAATTCGAGTTTAAAGAATTCAAACCTGGAAAATATGCTTCAGGTTTCAGACCCAACCTATCAACGGTGAATTTGCGCCTCCCCGACCATCTGACGCTCAACCCCTTCGGCCTCGAACTCCCCCACACTTCAACTACACAATACCCAAAAATCAAAACACTCGATCCATCCTACACCTCTCACTGACTCAATGCTCAAACTCAATTCAAAACTAGGGTTAACTGAAGAAATTCAAAACTGCACTTACTCTAATAAGTTTTAAATTCATCTCTGATTTTTCTGATTATCTCCAATACCTACTTCATCACTCAGAAGAATTCCAGAATTTCTCAATTCAAAAATCAATAGAATTTGCACAAATTTCATTCTTAGTTCAAGACCAAACTACTACTGAAACTAAAAAAATCCTATTTCTTGATTCAAAAATCAAGTTATGGTTAGTACTTTAATTTATGAATCTGAAGCATAATATCAATATGGTTGAGTTTTGATAAAAATCAATCATGCAAGGGTGTTACCTGTATTCACAGGGATAATACTGTTTTTTTTTAAACTTGATTAAAACTTTAAAAGCTAACTCAAGATAATTAATAACCTTACTTATAAATCTAATCATACCAGAAATTAAAGTTAAAAGATAACGTTTTAATAAAAATTGCTTAGAAAATCAAGAAAACAAATCAAGTAATAAAACAACAGCATACACACATTACTTTCCATTTATACACTGCAATACTTATATATATCAAACAATCTAACATGCAATCCTATTTTTAACTTCAAAATTTTTAAAGTTACTCACCTTAAATCAATGCAGAGCTCAGTTAAACCCTTATGAATATTGCAGAAAGAATGCAGGCTTGCTCTCTCTTTTTAAAAATATGAGTTGCAATTTTGAAAGCTCATGTTTCCCTACTCTAATTACTTGCATGCAGGAAGTAGATGTAGATGCTAATTCCTCAAATGCATGCTATCATTTCCAGGTCTTAAAACAGAGTGCAGGAAAAACAGTGCAGGCTTATTAAAAATGCAAATGTGCCTTTGCTTTCAGGTGGCATGCAGATCAATGCATATTGATGATTGAATTTGAGGAAGATGGGTTTGATTTTGAAGAAGTGGAATTTGTAGGTTTGTAAACAGAATGCAGGTTTCACTTTGATTTAAGGAAATGGAGATTCTTATTGTTAATATGAAAATGATTTTTGATTTTATAAGTTTGAAGATTTTCTTTGATTAAGGAAAAATGAAAATGCAATATGAATGAAGATGCAACTAAACTAATGTATTCTCAGATTTAAGGAAATAAAAGAAAAATTAAAACTAAACTTAACACTTGTCAAATTGTTATGCTAATTTTTAAACACATGTTAAAGGGATGAAACACTTGTTAAAAGAATGCAATACTTGTTTCTTTTAAAGGTAATTAGTATTTTAAATTTACAAAGTAATGCATGTGTGTTAGCTTAATTTCAATTTGTTAGTTTATATTAGATATGTGTATGAATTTACAAAAGAAATAAGAACAAATCATGTTTATAAATAAACTTATACATATTAAAGATTAAAACAAATAAGATTTTATACTCTTGAATTTAAATTCAAACTAAATTCAAAATCAATTATTTCCAAGTCAAGTTATGAATATAAATTCAATTTGAAATAAAAATTACAAATCCTATTAGAAACTTATTTATAAAGACAATACAATATCAATATTGTTTTTATAAATCACTTATTATTAAATTAAAATCATTTTACAAAAAATTATATTTTTGTTAATAAAATATCCATTTTATTAAGCCATGAAAATATTTTGTTTGTTTATTCTAAATATAAAAATTAATCTAATTTAATTTAAACATTTAATATTTTCTTATCAATTTTAAAATCATATATTTATTTATGAAATAGTTTTAAAAACTCAATACTAATTAAAATCAAAATTTCCCATTTATAATGTATACATTAGAATTTTAAAACATGGTTCATTTATTAAATTTAACCCAAAATCATTTATTTAACTTTGAAAAGCTTAAATATTAAATAAAACAAATTTTCCAAATTACTAAAAATATAAAAACTAGAAAATATGCTTTACTTAGTAAAATTAAAACAATACCAATCTATTTAAAATATAAACCAAATATTTATATTGTAAATAGAAATTTATATTTTAAAAAGATAAAATAACCAATTTAAATAATTATTGAAGAAGATTATTAAATCTATTTGAATAATTATTAACAGAATATCAATATCAACTTAATTTTAACTACAGATTATTAAATTGATATTGTTAAAAAATCCAGGATATTACAATCCTTCCCCCTTAAAAGAATTTCGTCCTCGAAATTAAAAACAAAGGTAATTTAATAATCTCATTAAATTTAAAATTTTAAACACAAGCATATATCAAACATATGCTAACAACAAAAACAACCTATCAAACAAATCTAATTATTCAGACAAATTCTGGATAGAATTTTATCGATTTTCCCCAGGTATATGTATATGTGTGTATATATACATATACATACATATATATATATATATCGGGTTACTCGCTCTAGAGAATCCAAACAAACAATACTATGAAGCTACAAAGCTCCTATACAACTATATTTAGCACTAGACTAGATATCAGACTACGAACGAGTCTGACTCAACAACCAAAACTCCAAAACTGCTGGTTCCACAACCAGAGATAGATCATACACGTACTCCCTCAGAGATACGTGAAACTCATCGAATTCCAGTTATCCAAACTGGCAACCCAATCCTGTAGACCAATCACTTAATCTCCTAGATCACAAAAAAGATCCAAAACACTTCAGAGCTATCTTCTCAGACTTACCCAAACTTGTAGCTCCTTTTTGATCGGAGAAATCTTATCCAAAATCAAATCTTCGACTTCAGAGTCCAAATTCCTTCGTCTCTTATCCACAAAAACTCTTCAGACAATCCTGGGTTGTACACAACCTTACTGATCAGCTCAACCTTTGTTGACGCTTCTAGAAACAAACTAGACAAATCAACTTAACAAAACAATCTCCTCTAGATCAACGAAGATCAAGATCTCAAACTCAACTCCTTAACATCAGAAGACAACAACTCACTTCTCCTGGAATCCTAGACGATAAGAAAACTCAATCTCCAGATGCGAACAAAACTCTGACTTCCTGAAGACATCCAGAAAAACTCAGATAACCCAAGAGTACACTCAAAAAACCGCAAGTCACTTTTGCGAACCACCAAACCAAATCCAAGGAAAACTGTTCAATCTTAACCAAACGGAACAGCTTAAACTTAATTAGCCAACCCATCGAAGAAACGGGTCCACTCACTGCTTCTGAACTCCATTTCCAAAAAAACTGCTAAGCCAAAAGATCTCTTGCCAACATTGAGAACACTCCAAGCTGCACTGTTGCCACTGGTGCCAAAGAATTTCCAAAACAAAGCTCTCCGAGAAACTCAAATCTCAAAGAAAATAGAAACTCCGGCTGAATACAGCCACAACACTGGAGTAGACTCACTTCCTTAACTTGTTGCAAAGAAAACATCTTCGGGAACGTCCATAATCACTGCATCTCCTCACGCAGCTACTATTTCCTGAGGTATCAAAATACCATTACTCGCTTCTGCCAACCAACAGATCCAAACTCTACTCATCCAACTTCAGAAATGAACTCCGAACCTTCACAGGTTTCCTTTAGAGATCAATGAAGTTCTTCATCACTACAGAACTCACTCGAGACGGTATTAGGTCTACAGTCTCGACAGATACACTTCCAACCTCAGACATCAGACTCCAACCAATGGTAATCGTGTTACACGCACTACTACCCCATCTACCTTTATAACTATATTGGAAAACCTGAATAGGTAACCCAACAGATAGGCAGAAATATATATATATATATATATATATATATATATGTATGTATGTATGTATATATATATATATATCAAAAATTACAAATACGCTCTCTCAAGAAAAACACCTCTACAGAGCCTAGGTATTCACTCAACCTAATGCTCTGATACCAAATGAGACGACCCGACTTTCTTACCACATAAAATCGCATCATCTTAAGACAGAAAGGGATAGAAAAGAGAAAAGACAGAGAAGAAGAAAGAAACAACATCAGAATCTAACAGCGGAACGAATAAATTATATTAATAACATAAATATTACATAGTATACAACACTAATCAGAGAAACACAGCTAAAACAACACATACTAGACAGTTATAAACACCTGTCTAGTATTTACAACTCAATACAACACAACACAGAGAACACACAGCGGAACTATATATCTACAACGCAGAAGCCTCCTGCTCCATTGCTCCTCCACAATTCGTCAAAGCTAACCGGAATCCTAACCTGAATTCCCTTGGCTACCCGTAAAAATTTGAGTACCCAAGAGTTTATGAAAAACAAAAATAAACTCCGGGTCAGACATGGGTCTGGTATGAGTAACAGGTTAAAGTTGCTTAACTTTCAAAAACCTTTTTAAAAGAAAAGTATCACGTAAGACTTCCCACACATAAACATGGAAAAGTTTTTACCTTACGCTAACCAAAACATTTGATAGGAAATCTGATGATATTATAATGGTGACTAGGGTTTTCAAATAAATAAGAAATAGCCAAAATTGTTACATTTATTAAATTCCATCTACTAGCCACAAAAGTGGGTAATACAATCAAAACCGTTGGCACTTATTGGATTGGATTCCATACAATGGCTGGGCTACTGGGGTACCGCCCGTCACAGTACGTGGCCTAGATCAACGTACCGAGGAGTACGCCCGCACCCCTACAACACAAAGCCGGACCCATTCCTTACTGAACAGTTCCGAACAAGACAACCCCGTGGTTGTAGCTAGCAACCACCCACACAGCCGAATATAAAAGGACTTCTAGACAGGGGTAAATCTTGCTCTCCAGTGGGTGCGACCCACGAAGCCTTGCTGCACCTCCCCTGTTTTAGCCATTCCCGGTTGATGAGGCTTGAGGCTACGATTACCTTTATAGGACATATCACTTAGAATGCTCATCGTCCACCTGACGATGTTCTGAAAGCATTCAATCCATACAATTTCGTTCCGGGTTCGAACGAAACCGAAGGCATTATCTCGTTACACTCATATTGGAATCACCCTCAGAGTTAACGACAATAACCCTTGCACTCTAAACCAACATCTCGAATCTATAAGAATTATTCCATCTACTCATTACGGAATCACCCAGAGAGTTATACTGACGTATAGTCCTTACACCTCGAGTCTTCACAAAGCTCCACTTTGATTCACGACCTAACGTTATTTGGAATCGATGTGGTTTTCGGATATCCAATTATAGAAACCCGATCCCGGTCTCATCGAAAACGAAAGCGTGTCTTTTAGGTCCAAGTTGTTTTAAATTTTTAAAACAACTCAATCACAGTGCCTATATACACACAGATAGATAATTCATAAATCACAATTGATAATCAACATTATCGATAACAGGTAATCCACATTATCAATATCATAACAGATATTCCATATATTACCATCACAAAAGATAATTTAAGTTATCATCACAATACAATCAAGGCATTCATACCACACAATAATACTTATCTCATTAATGAGATTACATCCATTCAAGACAATCAAGTTCACCCATTCATCCATAAGTAATGATTTACTCATCACAATATAATTTATCTAAAATGAATTAAATTAACTATCTCTATCTCTAATTAATTTAAAATGAATTAAATTAATTACTTCATCTTTAATTAATTTGAATTAAATTAAATTAATTACTTCACCAATATAAATCTTGCTTACTTAATCATTTAATTGATTGCAATAAATTAATCATTCATTATTAATTACCTTAATTAATCACTCTTGATTAATTACCTTTAATTACATTCATGTAAGTATCCTCAATTAATTTCATAAATTAATTATCCTCAACCAAATAGTAATTAACCTTTAATTACTTCAATTAATTAACTATAATTAATTGCCTTAATCGTTAATTAACTACATTAATTAATTACCTCTAATTACCTATTATTGATTAATTAATCATAATTAATCAACTTTAATTACATCATTAATTATGATAATTAATAATCTCTTTTTATTTTTTTTTTTATTTTTTTTATTTTTTTTTTTTAAAACCCTACTCCGGAAAGCAGAGCTAGGGGATACAGCTGCCCGCCACACCGACCCCCCTTTTCAGCCAGCCCAGCCAAGAGCATTAATCCTCTACCACATTTCGGCTTTGTTGAGGATAGACCGCTCAAGGCCTTAAGGGAAACAAATATCAGCTGCGGGACTCGAACCCGCAACCTCCGGGAACTTTGTTCCATAGTTGCAAGGTAGTCCTCAACCAAGCTTAAGTAATTAACTTATAATTATTAATCATCATCACATATTAATTACATTTAGTAATTATCTAGCTTAATTACTATATTAAACAAATTAATTATCCTTTAATTTATTATTTAATTAATCCCTTGATTAATTACTAAGTAATTAAGCCAAATTACCTCATTCTTAAACATCTCCACTTAATTACAATCTGTAATTATTAAACAATTACTTAATTAAGTAAATTCCAAAATCATTAATTACATAAAGTAATTATTTGTAAAACCCAAGTGTTTAAAACTAATTAAACTTAATTAATTAAATTAAACCATCTCATTAAACTAAATTAATTACATTAAGTAATTAATTTCTTAATTACTTTACTAACTAATTATACTCAAATCATTTACAATTGATTATTATTAAATTAATTAATCTAATTAATTATAAAAATTAATCATATTAATTAATTGTTAAATAATCCTGATTAATGACCTTCATTAACCATCCTCTACTTATTTTATAAAGTAATTAACTTAAATTAATTATTATTTAAAATATCTTTAATCATTCATTAATTAAAGTTAATTATTAAATTAATTAACCTTGATTTAAAACTTAATTACATAATTAATAATATTCATTTATCATTAATTAATAATTTAATTAATGATCTTAATTATAGATTGATTAATCATTAATCAATTATTAATTCCAAATTTAATTATTTAATTAATTAATTAAATTAATCATAATTACCTTATAAATTAATTCTACAACAAAAATCTTAATTTAAATTTCAAGATAAAACATAACTTAATTATGTTAAAACAGTTTAATTGAAACAAAGTACTTTTTGAACTACTTTTAAATTTTCATTTTAAAATACAAGTTTAAAATAGAATAATATTAAAACTTATCAAAGTTTAAAACTTCTAAAACTTTTTAAAAATTGAAAATCAAACAAGCGCTATATAAAAATTTTGAAGTTAAATTCATTTCAAAATTTTAATAACTTAAAATTTACATTTAAATTAAAACTTCAAATTTAAAAATTCTTTAAAATTTAAAACTGAAATTCATATTTTACTTTTGAATTTCCAGATTTTAAATAAACTTCAAATCTACTCATATTTTTAAAATCTCATTTAAAAAGTTTAAACTATTTACCCAAAATAAAATAGTTAATTAAGTTAAATTTTTGAAACTTTAATTTCTATTTAAAAACTGGAATTTGAATTCAAATCAGAAATGCAAACTTAAATTTGATTTTAAACTTAAACCTTATCTTAAACATAAACTTCATATTTTAAAACTTCAAAAACCCAGATTTTAAAAACAGGTTTCAAAACCTGGAAACAAACACAGAACAACATCCCGAGTCTTCACAAATTTACTTCGAGTTTTAAACTTTCCTACTTAGAGTCATTATGCAACTTGCTTCGAGAAAAAAACCCAACCTTTCCCTGCAACACACACAAAACCAAAATACTTCACCAGAATTCTCATCGCCATGCATATGTATGGCGATCCTCGCGCTCTCTGATCATCAGAGGTGATCAATCCTCAACAAGAAACTCATCACTACCCGACATCATCACCAGATCACATAAATAAATCAAGAATCAAATTCGAGTTCAAAGAATCCAAACCTGGAAAATATGCTTCAGGTTTCAGACCCAACCTGTCAACGGCGAATTTGCGCCTCCCCGACCATTTGACACTCAACCCCTTCGGCCTCGAACTCCCCCACACTTCAACTACACAATCCTCAAAAATCAAAACACTCGATCCATCCTACACCTCTCACTGACTCAATGCTCAAACCCAATTCAAAACTAGGGTTAACTGAAGAAATTCAAAACTGCACTTACTCTAATAAGTTTTAAATTCATCTCTGATTTTTCTGATTATCTCCAATACCTACTTCATCACTCAGAAGAATTCCAGAATTTCTCAATTCAAAAATCAATAGAATTTGCACAAATTTCATTCTTAGTTCAAGACCAAACTGCTACTGAAACTAACCTCTAAAAAAAATCCTATTTCTTGATTCAAAAATCAAGTTATGGTTAGTACTTTAACTTATGAATCTGAAGCATAATATCAATATGGTTGAGTTTTGATAAAACTCAATCATGCAAGGGTGTTACCTGTATTCACAGGGATAATACTGTTTTTTTTAAACTTGATTAAAACTTTAAAAGTTAACTCAAGATAATTAATAACCTTACTTATAAATCTAATCATACCAGAAATTAAAGTTAAAAGATAACGTTTTAATAAAAATTGCTTAGAAAATCAAGAAAAAAGATCAAGTAATAAAACAACAGCATACACACATTACTTTCCATTTATACACTGCAATACTTATATATATCAAACAATCTAACATGCAATCCTATTTTTAACTTCAAAATTTTTAAAGTTACTCACCTTAAATCAATGCAGAGCTCAGTTAAACCCTTATGAATATTGCAGAAAGAATGCAGGCTTGCTCTCTCTTTTTAAAAATATGAGTTGCAATTTTGAAAGCTCATGTTTCCATACTCTAATTACTTTCATGTAGGAAGTAGATATAGATGCTAATTCCTCAAATGCATGCTATCATTTCCAGGTCTTAAAACAGAGTGCAGGAAAAACAGTGCAGGCTTATTAAAAATGCAGATGTGCCTTTGCTTTCAGTTAGCATGCAGATCAATGCATATTGATGATTGAATTTGAGGAAGATTGGTTTGATTTTGAAGAAGTGGAATATGTAGGTTTGTAAACAGAATGCAGGTTTCACTTTGATTTGAGGAAATGCAGATTTTTATTGTTAATATGAAAATGATTTTTTATTTTAGAAGTTTGAAGATTTTCTTTGATTAAGGAAAAATGAAAATGCAGTATGAATGAAGATGCAACTAAACTAATGTATTCTCATATTTAAGGAAATAAAAGAAAAATTAAAACTAAATTTAACACTTGTCAAATTGTTATGCTAATTTTTAAACACATGTTAAAGGGATGAAACACTTGTTAAAAGAATGCAATACTTGTTTCTTTTAAAGGTAATTAGTACTTTAAATTTACAAAGTAATGCATGTGTGTTAGCTTAATTTCAATTCGTTAGTTTATATTAGATATGTGTATGAATTTACAAAAGAAATAAGAACAAACCATGTTTAAAAATAAACTTATACATATTAAAGATTAAAACAAATAAGATTTTATACTGTTGAATTTAAATTCAAACTAAATTCAAAATCAATTATTTCCAAATCAAGTTATGAATATAAATTTAATTTGAAATAAAAATTACAAATCCTATTCAAAACTTATTTATAAAGACAATACAATATCAATGTTGTTTTTATAAATCACTTATTATTAAATTAAAATCATTTTACAAGAAATTATATTTTTATTAATAAAATATCCATTTTATTAAGCCATGAAACTATTTTGTTTGTTTATTCTAAATTTAAAACTTAATCTAATTTAATTTAAACATTTAATATTTTCTTATCAATTTTAAAATCATATATTTATTTATGAAATAGTTTTAAATACTCAATACTAATTAAAATCAAAATTTCCAATCTATAATGTATATATTAGAATTTTAAAACATGGTTCATTTATTAAATTTAAGCCAAAATCATTTATTTAACTTTGAAAAGCTTAAATATTTAATAAAACAAAATTTCCAAATTACTACAAATATAAAAACTAGAAAATATGCTTTACTTATTAAAATTAGAACAATACCAATCTATTTAAAATATAAACCATATATTTATATTGTAAATAGAAATCAATTTATATTTTAAAAAGATAAAGTAACCAATTTAAATAATTATTGAAGAAGATTATTAAATCTATTTGAATAATTATTAACAGAATATCAATATCAATTTAATTTTAACTACAGATTATTAAACTGATATTGTTAAAAATTCCGGAATATTACACAGCCTTTCCCCTGAACTGACCCTCCGCCTGTGCCAGCGCGCCACCTGAACAACCCGCTTTCCCATCATCAAACACAACCCACAGCCACCCTCCGCCTCTTCTTCTCCACCATCGAAACCTCCCCACTGTCGAACACAACCCATTTCCCCCCAGCCTTGGTCCCTGGCCAAACCTGACCACAACATCCCTCCAGCCTCCCTAAATGCCAACGCAGCCACACCACCTCATCACCATAGTAACCATTTCGCCCCTGGCCGCAACCAAACCAACCTCTAGCCCGCTTTTGTCACAACCGTCGTTTTATTTTTCTTTTTTTTCTTTTTTTGCTTGTCTTTGTCCGGTGTGGTTTCACTATCCTGATTTAGTGTACAGGATTTATTTGCCTTGTTTTGCCATTGTCTGGAAATTACAACAGCTCTTCGGCTTTGTCGCTGTCCTGTTTGTTCGATCCCTGTGCGTGTCTGTGTACTTCTTATTCTCATTGTTTTCATAGCCATGAAAGGTGAGCGATCACTCACGATTGACATTCGTATGTTTAGTAAATTTATTTCACATGAAATGATGATTGAAACATGTTGTTAAATTTAAATAGGCTAGTGATTAAATCGCTGAGCATGAAATTTTATTATTTAAAATTGTTCACTTATGTTAATTGACATATAAAACCTATAACATGTAAGGATGTTTATTATATTATAAATTGTTAATTATGATACATGTTTGCCATGTTAGGCTATTATTTTATTGTTCTCACGATACAAGTTCCATGTTAGTTAGGAAAATCACTAAGGATGGAAATGATACATACCCGAATGATCTTATAGATTAGAGAAAAATCATTATGGGTTGAAACGATAAACTTGAGCGATTTTACTAAATTTTGAAACTTGGGTTTCCGGGTTAAAATGATATATACCTGTAAAATTTAAATTATTGCAGGTTGAAATGATAAATATCCGTATCACTTGACTATATGATAAAAACCTATATACGGACACCTTTGGTCTATTTTTTAAATGATTTCCAAAATTTTAGAGAAAAATAGGTGTTTTAAAAGAAATGATTTTTTTAAAATATAATATAAAGAATTTGATTTTAACATGTGTGTAAATTTTGGGTTTTTAAATTATATGTTTGGAAATTTTAAAATTATAAGTTAAGCTTTGAAAAATGCATATTATAAGATTTTAATTATAACATTATTATTTTTAAAATATATAAAATAAGATTTAATATAAAATAAAATAAATTTAGTAAAATAAAATTTAATTTAATAACAATTAATATAATAAAATTTAATTTAATAAAATTTAATTTGATAAATATATATATTGTATCTACATTATTTATTTAGAATTTATGTTAATATTATAAAAATAGATTTTGTAATAACTTTAATAAATAAAGGTTGGAAAGATAAATTAAAATTGAAATGTAATTTAATTTGTTTAAGAATTGTATTCAAATAAGAATTGATTTGAACTTATTTATATAATTAGATTTGATTAAATGTGATTAAGTGAATATTTTCAAAATTAAATAAAATTGAAGTTAAATATTTAATTTTGATTTAAATTTGTAATTTGAGATTTTATTTAAATGATTATAAAGTAATTTATAAAATGACCACGGTGTGAAATATGTGTTTGGTTGTTAAAGAGACCAAGATCGGATATTGTCAAACTCTCTGCCAATACTGAAAACCACTTTAACAACTGTGCACGTGGTAGAGAATCCAGAATGAAGTAGGATGGTTTGGCGAACGCTACTGGAATAAAGTAAAAGAACGATGATGGATAGCTTTGACTTTTGGGTCATAACTAAAATGACTAAAACATGAGCTATACCTGGGCAAACTAGGGTCGCTCGCCCTATCGAGCATGCTTCTTCGGAACCATATCTATTACGTTGTGATTTGATTAGTGCACACCTTTGATTATGGGAGTGTGTCTCGAGGTGGGCGGTTGTAGCTGCTATGCATTACCACCAGCCCGGTTCTACAAAAAGGTGGTATCCTACCATGGGCATTGCCTCTTGTGCCTTGTCATAATTATCCTAATCAAGCCCATTACGACTATGGTTTGTATCGTACATATGGAGTGCTTCCTAAGTATCCCACTTGTTTGGTGGAGCTTACAGTATACTACAATACATAAATAAAATTTTGTTAAGGGGGACATGGGTAACGCGTCAATACTACTTTAATATTTTACTTTATGAAAGACATTATTTATGTAGCATATTGTATTGTATATGTAGATAGTCTAACGGATCCTTAAAGGATGGAAATCTCAAGAATCCTTTAAGTTATATTGCATTTCACCTGGACACTTCACTTGAGTTGATTTACTTACATAAGAATGTTATTCTTGACTCGAGTGTTTTGTGTTTTGCTTTATGCTCGGATCAGCCTGAGTATCACAACATTTGACGCTCACCATTGAAGCTTGGAGCATTGCTTCAAGATTATCTTTTATCTATTCAGCTTTTGAGTTATTATAGTCAATTTCAGTTATTTATGTTCAGACTTGTCATTTGCTTATGTATTAGAGACTTCCTTGTATTTGGACTTATATGTATTTGCTTTAGACTCTAATGTTTATGTAGTAGCTTCATGAACTACTATTTATCTATTCCGCTGCGTATTGTTGTATCACTCTGTGTTTGTGATTCCGTGATTGAATTATTTACTATATGTGCTAAGTTTTGACAAATATAAATAACAATCTATTGCTTTGAGCAATTCAATTCGAACATGTATGGTTTATTGTCGATTTGAGTTGCTCAAAATGGCGGGTCGTTACAGTAACCATACCGAAGCTTACATGAGTTGATAGTAGAGACTCTAGATAGGAGTGACCTTACCCTAAAGGGAGCGACCCACTTAGCCTTGTTGCATCTCCCATGTTTTAGTCATTTTTCGTTGGTGAGGCCTGAGGCTAAGTTTACCTTTACTATAGCACTGCAACTTGGAATGCTAACATTGCCTTCCAAATGTGGAGACAATATTAGCATTCATCCTGCATTTCCTTCAGGAGATGAATGTACCGAAGGCACTATTTCCACTATACCCATTTTGGAATCACCCACAGTGTAATGACCTGGATTTTTTCGACGTTTGGTTTGGAATATATAGATGGTTTTAAATGTTGAATTTGAAATATAGGCTGATTTTGAATATGGAAAATGGTTTCTAATTTTTTTAAATTCAGAACTTAAATATAGCGATTTATTGGATAATTTAATTATTGAATTTAATAAATATTGGTTAAATTAGTGTATCTTGAGTTTAGGCATAATAAAAATAATTTAAAGGCTTGTAAAAAATTCATATTTGTAATAATGAAGATAATAAAAGTTTTAAAATCGAATTTAAAAGTGGTCAGTCCAATTTTAAAAATAGTTTGTTCAAATTGACATTTAAAAATAGCGATTTGGGGCACAGTCTGGGAATTCGACGAAAACAGTTTCATTGGATCCGTAATAGTGTACGATTGTTGGATTTTAAATTTCATAGAATTTAGAGCTACCGTTTAGCTGTACGAGATATAAACGCTTTGAAATTAATATCGAAATTTAATATAATAATCGGGTCCAAAAAGCTATCTTCTCCATACGATCGAATTAGGACTTGAAACCTTTTCCATTGAGTTTGGAATAGGGGCATAATATTATGAACACCCAGCGGCACATCTCGATAGAAGATCAAGATTTTAAGTTGCAAAAACAGGATATTTATCATTAAATAAAAATTATACAAAATCCAATTAGAGTCAAGTCATTGCAACCTTTCTACAAGTTGAAACGTATATGTTTCCTTACCTTCTCAAATACGTTATTCCCATTTTCATCCTTTCAGTTCGACTTCAAATTCGAATGAATTCAATTCAAAAAAATCACTGGCTTCATTCATGTCGTTCGCCTTTTCATTCCTTCCCCTTTGCATTCTTCAATTTGAAAATTAAAAGGAAACCAAAATTGAAAATCAACATTCATAAAAAATACGTCGAACGAAGTGAAACCACGACTTCACCTTTGAAGGTGTGGAGGTTAGTGGCAGCGCGCACGTAGGGGGGATGGACACGATCGATTGGCGGGGGATGGGGTTTTCGAACTTGAGTTTGAACACGTCGCGGCAGAAACTAAGGCTCGAACTCAAGTTGGAGGCATCGCAATAGAGCGGCCACGATAAGGGGGCTGTCACCGTGTTGTCGAGAGGCACGCGATGGCTGGTGGAGATTCATGATATAGGGGTTGGCTGCGCGTAAATGTGCGATGGTGCCATAGTGGCGAGGGCATGGAGGGAAGTTTGTCTGCAAGCTTGGATGTACGAATGGCATTGGTGTGTCGTTCGAAGGCAGCTAGGGTTCGCTAGAGGGGGATTTGGCAGTGAGGTATAAAATAGTTTGTTTTTAATATAATATATATATATTAGAGAAAATATACATATTTTAACTTACAGGTTAATTTAAAAATATGTATTCTGGTAATTAGGATATATAAATCATATTATAAATCGAATATTTACAAATTTGTAAATTGTTTATGAAGGTCAAAAAATTGTGAAATCAAGTCAAGATTGAAGTGGATTGCTAACAAAAATAAAAGTGAGAATTCTCACTCATTTAGATTAATGATTTTAATTTTAAATGATTAAAATTAAATTTGGGTGCTCGGTTGAATTTAATAAATTTTTATCCGTTGAATGATATATTATGTATATATAGTAGCATTTATATAGTATTTGGTGTGATATTCCTGCATATTATAGCGGATGAGACCCTACGTCTCCCACATAATAGTTGATGACCCTATATACCGCGATATCCCCCTCGAAGTAGGATATGTATTATTTTTATGTTGTATTGACATCTATGGATGCAGGGAAACAGGTAGGAGGGATTCAATTGTATTCCTCAAATATATTGTTTATTTTTCATATTAGATGACGTATGATTTTTGTAGAATATTCTGTTATAGATTATTATAGTGATTGAAAATTTTGGACGCTATTTTGGCACTAGCCTGAATTTGGTAATTTAAGTACTATAAATATATTTTTAAAATTTATGGAATTGAAGGGAATTTGATAATAAAAATATATATCTTAGAACTAGACTTATTTTAAAGAAATTGAATTAGGAAAGAAAAATAATATTTGACATTGTGGATTAGTAAATGGAGATTTCTAAAAAATAATTATATAAAATAATTTATAGATGATATTCTAGAAATTAAAAGGGAGTTAAAATCAATATTAAAATAGATGGGAAGTATAAAAGAAATTTATAAGAAATGAATGTATACAATGGAATTTACTAAATAAGATTTGTTTTATAAATAGGTAAAATCTAGAGATTATAAAATCTACAAACGATGCTTATAAATAAAGGAATTTGATATCAGATGATAATTGGAAATATAAATTCACAGGGTGAATATATATTAAAACACGTAAAACAGGTACAAGAAAGATAATAGATTCTATTTTTGAAATGAGAATTGTTAGGAAATAGACAATGAATCGACATGTTATGAAATCGAGGGGAAGTTATAAAGTAAATTGGACTTTGAGATTTTAAAAATATATTTTAAAATTTTAAGGAATAAGTTTGTTTTAAGGAAAAAATTTATTATTCTAAAATTGTGGAATTTTAAACTTGTTGAGATTAAAATACTACGGTAAGTAGATTTTCAAATATTAAGTATTTAATTTATTAAATTTTAACTTTTAAAAATCATCTTTGAAATTTATTTGTTTAATTAAAAATGAGTTACTGATGTTTATAAAAGTGTTTTCGATATTTTAAATAATTATTCGAACATGTTTTAAAAACTAAACCATTTTTCTTTAAAATACTTATTTTATAAATACATAGAGTTTGAAGTGATTGAATTTTTTAAAAAAAAATTCTCTCTCGTGATTCGAAAAGGGGCTTATAAAAGGATATGATTTTGAGGAGGGAAAATTATTTGTGATTCCGAGAATTTTGGAGTAAGATACGGAATAATTCTCTAAAACGTCAATATTGAAAGGATTTTGGAAGAATAGACATGTAATATTTTCCTAAGTATAGTAAATAGAAATTTGGAAATATTTCTAAGTGTTGAGATGTTGGAAGTATCCTGTTACGGATTTAGTATTTGAAAAATTGTTTCCAAATTTTGGAATGAATTGATATATATTTTAAAGATATGTTGAATGTAAATATTTTGGGAATTTTTTAAATAAGGCTAGATGACTGGGTATGGACGATTAATTGATGGTTAAATAACCGACTACCAATAATTGGCCAATTTCGTTAATCATTTCGAAGAGACCAGGATCGGATTAAATTATCCAAAGACCACTTTAATCCGGTTTGAACGTTATGAATGAATACCACGAAGATGATGAAGATGGTGACTCGGTTTGTCCAGACCCAGGACAATTTGTATGGACGAATGCTATCAAAACATCGTCATCGGAGGACGATGAGCATTCTAAGTAAAATTGTTCTTGGAAGGTAATGCTTAGCCTCAAACCTCATCAACCGGAAATGCTAAAACATAGGAGATGCAGCAAGGTTGAGTAGGTCGCACCTAAGTAAGGTATGTTATCACCTTTCTAGATGTCCTCGGAAAACCTATTTATTATGGATATGGTTGTGCATGCAAGGAGCACTCGGTGGTAAGGGTGGGAACACCTAGGGTAATAACATATTCAGTCTATCCAGGTTAGGGGTATGTCGGTCTTGTATAGTAGGGGATCCCCATGTGGTCCTCGGTATATTGTTCTAGCGGTGTACAATGGTGGGCGGTACCCAGTGGCCTAATCATTCAATGGAATCTATTCTCCAATAAGCGTCGTACGGTTTTGATGTGTCCAACTATGCTGGAATGTGAGATGCAAGCATTTCAGCTATTTTCTATTTACTTTCTATGGACATTATTATTAGATGATTTTGATAAAAATTGTTTTGGTTATCGTAAGGTTAAAATCCATCGTGTTTATTCGTGACGTGGTCTTACGAGATACCTTTGTTTTCAAAGGATTTTGAAAAGTTGATAATTCAAGTTGAGTGTGTTTTCTCACAATGGCTTTCCAGACTGACTCAGGTGTTATTTTATTATAATGCTCGGGTCAGACTGAGTATTACAGATTCAGGTTAAATGATATGGAGCTCAGAAGACTAGTTGGAGGAGTTTCTGACAAATTTTTGTACTTGACTTATATTCCGCTATGTAAGGACAAGTTTATAACTGTCCAATTTGATGTATTGATTGTTATACTCTGATGATTGTAAGTATATAAACTGTAACAGATTCTTTTGTAATAAATCTGTTATTATATATTATATTTTGTTCCGCTACGATTATGAGATGCTGTGTTGTTGTTTCTATTTTTCTTCTATCTCCTACTTCTTCATACCCTAAAGATTCGTATTTCCATCCAATTTGAATTGAGCTGAGGTGAAATATTGTCGACTCAAAGGAGTATGGATTTGAGGGGCTTTACACACAGGGTTAGTAGCAAATAGCCCTTGCACTTGAAAGTCTTTATCTTGGACCTTGCCTTCAATATTTCCAATATGAACGCTTACATTGGTAGGAAGTTGTTTTCGGATTGAAACTGCAATCCAATCTCAGTCTCTCTAAACCAAAATTCGATAATTTTTTTAAGGGTTAAGTTTTTTATAGTGGACCATCATATTATCAGTGTGTAAGATTGACATATTGTAACGACCCGATTTTCGACCCCCGAAAGTCGACATCAATACACCCACTGAATCAAATGTCGAACAACCAAATGCCGAAAAACCAAACAGTTAGGGTTAAAGAAGAAGAAGATAAAAGAAGAAGCATAAACAATATCAGAATATCACAATCATAGTGGTACAATATATAATAGATAAATGACTAATCCATAAAATAAAAGAACTATATCTGTTTATACGTTACATCATCAGAGTACAACATCATCAAAACACAACACTGGTAATTATTATAACTTGTTCACATGAAACTGAATTTGCAGCAAACCATACGTAGCGGATACTACATAATATAAGTGATACATCTTGCCATCCAGCTTGTCTCATGATCTCCACACATACTTTCTTGACTTAGCTCCATAACTACTGACAACCTGACTCTAGGCTGCCCGTATGGAAAATTACGGGCATCCAGAGTTTAGAAAGGATAAATAAACTCCGAGTCAGTCATAGGATTGGTGTGAGATCTAAAAACAGTTATTTGTACAAAAGAAAAGAAAAAGAAATCTGTTCATGCTTTTGTAAAACGAAACTACCATAAGGCCTCCTGGCACATACACGATGCAATTGCACACTTGGGGGAGATTTCTCCTTATAGTAGTTAAACATGCTCGATATGCAAAAAATCTTTTTGATATTATTATTTGTGCATAGCGTGGAAAATATGTCGAAAGTATAATATTAATTTTAGCCAGCATATGTACCATTATGGTATGCCCACTATAGCCACCATGTTAAAGGGCAGATTCTACAACTAAAACCGTACAGAGATCGTATTGAGTGATTGGATTTTCAACAAATGGTCAATGTAACGACCCGCCGCTCTGACCACCCCTAGCCGGTAATTAAACCAGTTAGAAACGTTCAAAATGACAGATTTTTATTTAGTTTATAGAGTTTAAATAGAATCAGCCACAGAATCACAGAATAATAATCATATTTCACATAAATGAATTTTTCTTTTATATACAAATATCAGAGTTTATACAATGCATTTGAATCTTATATAGCGGAATATTTCTTTTAAAGTACAAAATTTCTGAAAAGCTAAAGTGAAGCGTTCCCGCCTCTCTCTCTAACTTCACTGCCTGAAAATCTTCAAGCTGTAAAATACTCGGTCTGACCCGAGTATTACATTCAAAAGAAAATAATACACGGGTCAGTCTAATTCAAAACTCAGTTATTAGTGCATAGAAGCCATAATAATTAAACAACAATTAGACGACAGTAAAAATAAATTCACCTATCCAATCCTTTACAAGAAATCAGATAATGGAAAATATAACGCTCAACAGTGTTAAACAATAAATCAGCAGATTCAGATTATCAACGAAGATAGATGAAGGGATTATTTATGAAGGTAATTTAGGGAAAAAAAACATCAGTATTGCCTAAACGGCAATTAACAACAAAATCATCAAATTAAACAAACAATTCAAACAATTAAAATATCATTGAAAACATCAATACCGATTGGCTGCAGTACACGCACGCATGCACTGCCTCGCCAATACGACATATGAAATACGCAAAGGTCATTGAATCAAAAGCAAATGAAATATCAATTAAAATAAATACTGTGTGGCTACAGTACGCGCACGCGTGTATGACCTCGCCACAACTGCATGTGAAATCATCACAACAGTGAAAACAAACAGCAATCAAAGCTGCAGAGGTCAAGTCAGTGACTCAACACAACTGCGAAGCTAAACCAAGGTTAACAGCAAAACCAAGGAAAGGTTTGGGCAACACTAAATGACCAAGTGCACACGCAGTGGCACAACTACAAAATAGAAGGAAGGAGAGGGCACTAGAGGGATGGCACCACAACACAAAAATATATGAGTAGGTGGTACAACAATTCAACGAACCAGAAAACTCAAAAGCTATAGATTTTTACTGTAAAACTGGATTTACAAAACCAATGCTTCAGTATCAGGCAAGAACAGATTCTTATGTCATGATTTAAATTTAAAAACAAATTTCTTTATTGATACTTTAAGCTTAACAAAGGTTTGATGATGATAATTTGGCATTTTGATTAAATATTTGACCCTTTAACATCAACAGAGAAGACCAGAATGTTTAACAAAAAAAATTTCTTCTTCACAAAACAACTTACACATATAACACAGACCATATTCAAAGTTAAAGCATATACAAACCATATTGTCAATGGATCCCATTTAAAAATTATGTTTACTCACTTACGTAAATACATGATTTATATATAGTGATGATTTGCTGCATGTATTAAAGTGAGGAAGAAGAAAGCATGCATGTATTGTAATATGTCAGTTTCCTTGAAGTATGAAAGTGACAGGGAAAAAGTGTTCACTTATTTCTAGAAAAGAAATTAAAATGGAAAGCATGCAATGAGAAAGGTAGGGAAGATAATGAAATATTGTGCCTCTGTCCTATTCACAGTGAAGCCAAAAAAATATCCCTGAAACTATCTCGAAGTGAGGAAACAAACACAAAACCAAATGCAGACACATATAAGTGCACCTGGGTATATGTTAGCAATGCCAACAATTATGATAGCAGTTACATAAGTGTAAATATGTAGATGCGACTCAGAAGCAACTATTAAATGAAAGAGTGCAGACATGAATGTTAAGACTCTGCAAATGCAACGGGTAAGGGATTAATACAAATAATCTCAAGTCAGGTTCAAGTGCATCAGGTCAGAGACCAAAGAATGGCCATACACAAAACAAAACATCGGTACGCAAGACCACTGCAACAAAACTCCACCATGAATATAGCGAGTTTGAAGATAATGATATACAGGTCAATGGAAACAACTAAATATGCAAAACCAAAGTTGCAGTGAAACAACTAACTATGCAAGACCAGTAATGGCTTTGTCCAACTTTTACAAAATTATGTAGTTGTTTTACAATAAGGCTTTAAAGGTCACAACAGAATATCAAAGGGTTGCTAGCTTTCTCTCTCTGTTTTACGCAACCATCTATTCAATCCTGATATTGCTATTTAACCTTTAACATATAAAGAAAGTTAGATTTATGGAAGTGTTTACTCATATTAAAAATGCAGAGATCCCCTTTGAAGCTGGAATGAAATTTGCATGTTCATGCTTTTGATACAGAAACTTTGAAAAATTGAAAATTGCATCTTGATGTTTGATTTCAGAAATTTGAATTGCTTGAAACATTAAGACAGAAATGCTTTGAAGCTTGTTTTCAGGTTGAATTCATAGACATTGATTTTCCTTTATTATTTTTACTTTTACGGTAACCTTACATTTATGGACTACTTAGTAAATAAAATTTTATAAAACTATTTTAAAGACAAGATTACATAGCTACAAACCATTTCCGTTCAAAGACTAAAAGCTGTGTATTTGGGAAATGTGGATTTATTTATACTGATTTTTTTTTTTACTTATGATTTGTTTAAACAGAGACACAAATCCCTGTAACCATTCATGCATACAATTTCACACACATACTTATATAAACAGACAATATTATCATTCATGCAACCACATTACTTCTTGAATCAATCACAAACATCAAGCTGTAATAGGTTAAGTTTGCACACAAACAAAAATGAGATGCCTGGCATGTCCATTAGAAACAAATCCATGTCAAAGCCATGAATCCAAATGCAAATCGTCTCGAGTAATAATACCAGAGACTACAGAGAAACCAAGTGTATGAAGAAAGCATCAAATTTAACTCGGAGGCAAATCAAACAATTATGCAGCCGACTCGAGTGATACAATTTCGACAAATACCCTGTGCAACTATAGCCGAGACTTCATTGATTCAAGTCATGGCCGAAGTAAGCATAGTAACACAAGCAGATGCAAGGGGAAATGTAAATAAAATACACCACTCAAAGTTTCAATCTGCAATAACATGGTGAAAATGGAAAACTATAAACCATTGAACAGCAGAAGTCAATGCCAATAATTCAATGACCAGAGGCAGTGGACAGTATGGCCGAAGTTACACAAAAACCCAAAATCGTATCAAGTAAAATCATCAATCCAGAGATCATCAAAATACCCGAAATCGATAAAATCAGTGTAATTACCAACATCAAAACAAAGTCGAACGGCCGAAGACCACAAAAACAAAATAAGCAACGAATTCAACAAAGTTGAATCAGATGTGAGTAATTAAAAATTACTCACCTTTGCAAATCGAACCGAAGCAGTCGAACATCAGAGAAGCAAAGCGCAACACACTCGATCGAAGCTGGCGCCTTTGATTTTGAAAAGCCCTAAGTGTAGAAGGAATCGAGCAAGGTGAATTCGAAACCGTGGCGGCAAAAAAATCGATCAAAGCCCTAATTTTTTTTTGGAGAGTGGAACGAACGATTTTAGGCTGCCATTTTTTTTCTTTCGTTTTTTTTCTTTCGTATGAAGTGATGGAGGAAAGGGTCGATGTACTTAAAATAGAATGAGGCGTACTTTACACGATTTCGAAATCTTAGGGTTTGACAGTATCGATTTTTTTTTATAGACCAAATCTCGGCTGAGAGGATTTGGTTAGGGTGGCTGAAGTGTTATACTGGTAAAAACATTTGACAGAGATATTTTTTTCTCTTTTGGAGGCTGAGATGATATAACTTGTGCTGGCATTTATTATACTTGTCTTACTTCCCAAGCCTACATACTTATCCTAATCTTGTTTGTACATGAATATAATGTTGTCTTCT
This sequence comes from Allium cepa, assembly GCA_030765085.1. Classification (NCBI taxonomy): domain Eukaryota; kingdom Viridiplantae; phylum Streptophyta; class Magnoliopsida; order Asparagales; family Amaryllidaceae; genus Allium; species Allium cepa. The sequence continues at coordinate 676,995,368 of CM060932.1, read as the reverse complement.
TTAGCAAGCCTTTATAGATATTTATGTTTCGAAGTTCAACTATCAAATATTAATTTATATTAACATGTTTTTTACAATTAGATTTTGTACTTGTATTTTGTATTGACAAATTTTTATTCCATTTTATTGAAGTTAAAGAAAAATGTTATTAAAACTAACCATCAATCTATTAATTTACATAGACAATAATTCTTAAATCCAAATTATTTTTCTAAGTCATTGGTTCGAATCTTATATACAAATTTAATATTCAATTTCAAACTCCAAAGTCAAATTTAAATTTTTATTTAACTTTCGATAGATTAAATTTTAAAATTAAATCGCCAAATTCATAGTTATATTGGGAATTCAATTTAAACCATCATTCAAATATTTAAAGTTAATTAAATATTTTCAATTTAAATTGTTCAAAATTCAGGGTCGTTACAGTCAAGGCTAAGGAACTTCTTTTATCCGAAGGGTACGCCTCTGGAGGGATGCCCTGAGAACCTAACCGGATCTTTGTCCAACACAAGGCTGGGTTACCTCTGTAACTAGGTAACTAACTGTCATGAGTAAGCCATTCCCCGGTCGTAACCAACCTTTACCGAGGCGCCTCAACGACCAACAACCACATAAGTAAATATCCAGGCTTCATACCAGAATACCACTTTTTTATCCACATAAGTTAAATATCTAGGCACCATACTAGAATACCACTTTTTATCCTGAAGGAAATGCACATACCCTGAGGGGCGCGACCCACATAACCCTGCCGCATCCTTCCTGTTTCGACCATTTTCGGGGTGTGAGGTCCGACGAAGTCTTGTCCCACAAAGCTACGCTTTTCATAAAAGCCATGCTTCATTAATCAATGATCAACACTTAGCATGCCATATTACCAAATTGGGAATATATCACTTGTAACAATCAACTACATAACCTCTGAGTTCGTACATCTCAGAGAAGGGTGCTAAGCTAAGAGAATAACTTCTCTGCCACCAAACAGAAATATATTTTATAGAAACCAGCTTTATATCTCAAAGTGTAATGTCGGACATACATCCATACAAGTCCATTTTGGGTCTAGATGGAACCGAAGGCACTTCGTCCAATAAGGGAACAAGTCCTTGCAAATCCAGATATTCCCTAATCACTTCCTGACTCCCCATCACATAGGGAAATCTCCATACCGAAGCAACTCAGTGCAGAGACAATCGATAAGTAATCCTTTCGTTTTTGAAAATACCCAGTCTTCAACCAACGTCTTCAAATGCAATCCCAATTCGTCGTATCATTATTTGGAATGGGTTTTATGATTCAATGTCCTCTCCCGGCTAATCCGAATAATGAGCGCTTATTTTAAAAACAAGTGGATACATTCGGATCTATATTAAGTCACAACAAATTTCTATTTATGATCTTTTAAACAAAAGATCCATCATTAAGATTCGATGTGGTTTTCGGATAACCACCTGGAATTCAACCCCCCGGTGGCATCGAAATTAAAATGTCATCTTAAAGGCCAATGTTGATAGTCGATTATTTAACTAATAATTAACATCCATAAACAATCATCAGATTTAAATAATTTTCCAAATAGTTTGTTTCAAAATATCTTTGCAAGATATATTTTCACACTTCAACCCTTTGAAAACAATTTTCAAATCACTTTCCTCTCGCGGAATAAATTTCCAAATATTGTTTATTTCCACTAAAAATTTGTCAAGTCCTAATACTTTAAAATAATTTAAATCACTTATCCAAACATATACTTGGAAACACTTAAAATTAAACTATTTTTAAACACTTTATTTAAAATATTGGTTATGAAATTTTTATACTAATATCTCATATAAAACTTATGCCCAAACAAATTTTTAAAATAAAATTATTAGATAGAGTGTAATTATTTAAATAACCATTTTCTAAATTAAATACCAATTAAATCTTTAAAATAATAACTTCTACAATTAACTTAATAAATATTTACTTTAACAATTTAAATACAATTTAGGAAAATAATTTTCTTTGAAAACATTCTTTTTTAAAACCAATTTTAGAACTTTTAATTTATACTTAAATGCTACTTTGAAAACATACTCGGCTTTCCATGGAAAATACACTTTCCATTTCAAAATAGTCCATTTAAATCAATTATTACGTCTTTCTTGATTTATCTCAAATTTACATCCTAAATGCGTAAATTTTCTTTCCACACATTTAAAAATAAACCAATATTTATTTTTAAAACAAATTACCCATTACTTCATAAATTCCAATCATGAATTAATATTTTCCAAATATCTATTGATATACAATTTTCAAATCGATTTCCAAAATTTGCTTTCAAACACTAAATCAATTTCCCAATCGATTTCCAAAATTTTACTTTCAAACACTAAATCAATTTCCAAAAATTTACTTTCAAACACCAAATCAATTTCCAAATCGATTTCCAAAATATTACTTTCAAACACTGAATCAATTTCCAAATCGATTTTCAAAAATTTACTTTCAAACACCAAATCAATTTCTAAATAGATTTTCAAAAACTTACTCCATTTAAAAATTATTCCTTTACTTATCCAAATTTATTTCAAAACCTATTAATCCAATATTCACACCTATATTTATGATTTAAATTCCATTTAAATCAGAAAAATCAATTTCATACTTGATTTCAAAATTCTTCCTTTATTTCTCCCAAACCATTTAAAGTCTATTCCAAATTCCTTCTTTTAATTTATCCAATTTTCTAAAATTATTTTACTTAAAATTGTCTACTTTAATTTCCTTTCAAAAATCCAATTTTTTATATTTCTGGTATTTCAAAAATACCAAAAAATATATTCGGCCGAACCATAGCCTTCAATAATTTCAATCATCGATATAATCAATCATAGATTTTAAATAAATCATATCACAGAAATGAAATAAAATCAACATTTGAGGAGTCCAGTTGGATCCCTTCAACCTATTTTCCTGCATCCACAGATGTTAGCATAACAAATTAAATACCAATCCCGCTTTCAAGCGGGATATCGCGGTATAAAGGATCATCTGCTATTATGCGGGGCGCATAGGGTCTCATCCACTATATAATGCGTGAAATCAATCACTCCAATACACACACACTATCATATATACCATCACATCCAAACAATCAATCAATAATTTAAATTCTAATTATTCCGATCGAGTGAGAATATCACATCTTTGCTTTTGTTTTGCAATCCATTTCCATTCCAGCTTGTTTTCATGATTTTTAAATCTTGTATAAACATTAGATGGTTTATTAATATTCGAACCAATCGAATAATCAATTATCATTAAATAATTAAATTAACTGCAATTTTATTCAACTGATAATTTCCCTTTTAAAACCACATATGTTATATAAAATAGTCTATATAGATTAAAAAATCTATTTTTCATATAGACTCCTCAACATTTAAAATTTCCATTCCCAAAATCTTATCTATACTCTTTTCTTTTTTTCTTTTCTTTTCTATTTTTCCTATATTTTAAACATGCATGTAAAATTTATCCCTACGTATACTTATTTTTATTTTTTTATTTTTGACATAGTAATTTTCTTCACTGTACCAACTCTTGTTTTTAACATCCACCTTTATAAATAAATAAATAAAAATCTGATTTTGAAAATTCTTATTGTCTGGGTTTAAAAAAAAAATTCTGCTTTGTATCAAGATTATCACAATAACATTTATATTATATTTAGACTAAAATTAGAATTTTATACCTACTGCTAATGACTATGCCCTAGATCGAAGCTCAGACGAACGAGTAGCACGCCAGAATCACTACGAGCGTTACCCCAAATTCGCGAGCATGCCATCTACAAGCTCCCTCGATCTACCACCTGCTCACGGCCTTCCACCGTTGCACACGACGAAACTATCTATTGCCTTGCGCGAGTGCATGCGCTCCTCTCCAGTGCATCGCGGTCGCCATTGCAGCCCCAAAATTGCGATGCTCGTAGCCGACTTCGATTCGACTTGATATCACTCTAAGAGCTCCATCTACGATGAACAAGTAACCTCCCTCAACGGCATCATACTTCGCCTCAACTTTGACGCCTCGCCAATGTGATAACTAATCGCGATTCACCTCCCTCTCGATTACGATTTCGGACATTGATTTCATTTTGAAACTATTGATTTGATTTATGTTGAACGAAAAAGATGTGGCTAGATTAAAATGAGAGCGGCCATTGATTTTTGTTAGAAGGAGGAAAGTGATTTCAGTTTCAAAAGGTCTTAGCTTGACTTTTATTATTATTTTTTTATTTTATAAAATGTTACGTGCTTTGAACAGAAAAGAGAAACACTTGTATGCATTTTAAATTGGCGGGGGAACACGTGTTAAAAATTGCAATACGTGTTATGCAGGGTCTTAACACAATATTTTAATGCAACAATATTATTTAAATTTGAATTTAAATTCAAATCGTCTTGATTTCTGCAATTCACAGTCTCGATCTCCAATTGAGGCATGCCGCCAAGCGTTTATAATGTTATACCCCTATTTCGAACGCAATGGAAGAGGTTTCAAGGACTAGATCGATCATATGAATAAGATAGCTTTTTGAACCCAGTTATTCTATTAAATTTTCAATAAAAATTCATCGCGTTTATCTACCGTATGACCACACGATAACACCAACCGCTATGAAAATTGAGATCCGACAATAATACACTATTATTGATCCAATGGAACTGGTTTCGTCGAATTCCAAGACTGTGCCTCGGAAGACAATTTTTAAATATCGATTTAAACGATATATTTTCAAAACTGAACAAAACACTTTTTAAACTTGATTTCAAAACTTCTATTATCTTCAGTAGTATTTTCCAAGCCTTTGAAATATTTTTAACCAGCTTAAAAATCAATATTCAATCTTTCACTCAATTTCCAATTATTAAATTCAATAATTTAATTGCCAAATAAACAGTGATATTTGAAATTCAAGTTAAACTATCGTTCAAATATTTAAAATCAATTTAATATTTAAATTTCAAATATCCAAAATTTTTGGGTCGTCACATTCTTCCCCTATAAAGAATTTCGTTCTCGAAATTACTAGTGAAGAAGAATGGTCCACAACCCGTTTTTCATTTTCCCAAAACCAAACAGTTTCAACTCCCCAAAACAGTTTTTATCAAAAAAACATATAACACTTTTCTAGCTTTCTAAACTCATCCATAACTTCCAAACAACATTTTTTTCTCAACAATTCAAATTTAAATCCAAATTTTAAATTATCAAAATTTCTCAAAAAAAAATTTCTAACTCCCTAAAATTTTGAAAGTTTTTGCCAGTGTCTCCATTGCGCGGCTAGCTCGGTACGACTGCAAAATGCCACTATGGGCCCCCAGATTTCAAAAAGAAAACAAAATGCCAAGTGGCTAGACCAGAAAATCATCAAATTTCATACAGAAATTTAAATACATACCTTTGTTCGACAATTCAAATTTATCTTCAGAAATCAAAATCCCAATTTCCTTTTTCTTTTAAAACTCCTGTATATTCTAGTAATAGTGTCCAATTACAACATTCAAAATCATTTTATACATTTCTTTAGGAAAGTTTCAACATCCATTTCATTTAAGTCCATACGATGCACTTATATCATCCTGCACAATATCAAATCCGACCGCTCATCTCGATCACACAATTTCACTTCCGAACTAATATCGTTCACCGGACTTTCTAGTGCGGACTCAGATCTGGTTTCTTGATCAAAAACCATCATTCTCCTTGCATAGCCGTAAACTATGATAGAGTATTTCCAGAATCAACCAAAAATCCATATCCATGGTTCGCCGTCGAAAATCGAGTGAAAAATCCCAACTCAGATTAATATGACTATCTCGAAATTCTGTGCTCGAATCTGGATCAAACCGTTATGCGAATGAAATAATCTACGTACATCATATGTATTTATTTCTAATTGATTATCAGCTATATCAATTCTCTTTTATTCGTATTTATATTGATTTCTATCCACAATTTTCAATTCCCACATTTATCATTTCACGTACCTTTATTCAAAATCTTAACTCAACATTTTTCTCAATTCCAGATTTTACTTAAGAATTTCACCATTTATTTCTTAAGTTCAATATAACTATTTTATACACTTCTTATATTTATTTTCTACTTCATCACTTTGGTTTTATATCCATTTATATTCACTTGCATTTCAATTTCATTTGAATCCAGTTTATCTTAAAATTCTAAATACTAAATTTTTTTCAACTATCTTTCGTTCATTCATATCTAATTCATATCATCATTTTATTTGACTGAAATTTTCAATCCCATTCTGAATTTAAATTTATTTTCAATTCTTAATTTATTTGCAAATCAAATTAAATATTGAATTCTATTCACATTATCGCAACTCTTTCTTAAATAACCATTTCTCTAACTAGTTCACTTACTAATTTATTTAAATCTCAATTAATTTTATTTTCAAACCAAGTATCATTCCAATATTTAATTTCAATTCATTACTTTATTTAACTCAATTCAATTAATCTTTTCCAAACCTTATAAATTTTTAAACTTATAAATATTCCATAACCATTTTAAAAAAGATTCCAGAGATTAAATAATCACTTAAGTATTTCAAAATCATTTTTGAAACCAATTATATCGAAAATCAAACTATTTCAAAATCAAACTCAATTTCGCAAACATTCCCAATTCAAAACATTCGGGTAGCAATTCCTCCTTTGGAAACTCGAAAACGAACACCGATGATGTCACGATCATCATCGGATTTATTTTCCAACGATCGAAAAGAGTTTAGCTTTTTATCCCTTTGAAAACATTTTCCAAATATTTTTAAATTCCAATCCCACCAAATTTCATATCCATTTCAAAAAATATTTCACAAATAATTTCACCATATTTTTTTTCCAAAACCTTTGAAAATCATTTTCAAACTCAAAACGGATTTAAATTTCCCAAATCTCAAACCCCGAATCCTTTCGAAAACGTTTTCAAATATTTCTCTGGAATTCTAGTTCAAATTATAAATCACATTTACAATTTACATTTACAAATCCCATTTGTATATAATTTATTTTCTTAATCTTGGGCTATTATTTCATTTCTTATTCACTTTCACACTTTAATGATAATAAATCAATATTATCACTTCCTAACAACCAAGAAATCATATATAACTATAATAATTTACGAAAAATTATTTCTTTCATATACAAGAATAATGTGCATAAAATTATTTCATTTACACTATTTTAAAAAAAAACTGTGTCGGTTTATCTTGTTTAAGAGTTTAGAAACCTCCATCGATAAAATGGTGTCCCACATATCGTCCAGAATTTATAAACACTCAACCAATATGTCAACACAATATTTTTTTTTTATATTTACTAACAAACATGCGCTCATATCTATTAATACACTCAAACACATTCTAGAGTGTTACTAACTCTATCTCTAATGACTAGTCCCCACCAGAGCCAAGGTTCTCGCTTAACCTTCAGCTCTGATACCACTTTGCAACGACCCAATTTTTCGACGTCCGAAAGTCGACATCAATACGCCCACTATATCAAATGCCAAACAATCGAATGCGAAAAAACCAAACCATTAGGGTCAAAGAAGAAGATAGAAGAAGAAACAAAAACAATATCAGAATCTCACAATCGCAGCGGTATAATATATAATAGATAAATGACTAATCTTTAAAACAAAAGAACTATATCTGTTTATACATTACATCATTAGAATACAACATCATCAAAACACAACACTGGAAAATATTATAACTTGTTCACATGAAACTGAATTTGCAGCAAACTATACGCAGTGGATACTACATAATATAAGTGATACGTCTTGCCATCCAACTTGTCTCCTGATCTCCACAGCATACTTTCTTGACTTCGCTCCAAAACTACTGATAACCTGACTCTAGGATGCCCGTGTGGAAAATTATGGGCACCCAGAGTTTAGAAAGGGAACAATAAACCCCGAGTCAGTCATGAGACTGGTGTGAGATCTAAAAACAGTTATTTTTACGAAAGAGGAAAAGAAATCCGTTCATGCTTTTGTAAAATGAAACTACCATAAGACCTCTCGGCATAAACACAATGAAATCGCACGCTTGGTGGAAATTTCACCTTGTAGCAGTCAAACATGCTTGATACACAAAAAATCTTTTTGATATTATTATTAGCGCATAGTGTGGAAAACATTTCAAAAGTATAATCTTAGCCAGCATATGTACCACTATAGTATGACTACTATAGCTACCATGTTAAATGGCATGTTCTACAACTAAAACCATACAGGGCTCGTATTGAGCGATTGGATTTCCAACAAATGGTCAAGGCTAAGGAACTTCCTTTATCCGAAGGGTACGCCTCTGGAGGGATGCCCCAAAAACCTAAGCGGAACTCTGCCAACAAAAGGTCGGGTTACCTTTGTAACTAGGTAACTAACTATCACGAGTATGCCATCCCCCGGTCGTAACCAACCTTTACCGAGGTGCCTCAACAACCAACAACCACATAAGTAAATATTTGAGCTCCAGACCAGAATACCACTTATTTTTATCCACATAAGTTAAATATCTAGGCCCCATACTAGAGTACCACTTTTTATCCAAAAGGAAATGCACATACCCTGAGGGGTGCGACCCTATAACCTTCTTGTATCCTTCCTGTTTCGACCATTTTCGGGGTGTGAGGTCCGATGAAGTCTCAACCCACAAAGCAACGCTTTTCACAAAAGTCATGCTTCGATCAACCAATGACAACACTTAGCATGCCACATTATCAAATTGGAAACATATCACTAGTAACAATCAACTACATAACCTCTGAGTTCGTACGTCTCAGAAAAGGGTGTTATGCTAAGAGAATAAATTCTTTACCACCAAACAGAAATATATTTGATAGAAACCAGCTTTATATCTCAAAGTGTAATGTTAGACATACATCCATACAAGTCCATTCTAGGTCTGAATGGAACCGAAGGCACTTCGTCCAACTAAGAAAAGAAGTCCTTGCAAATCTGGATAATCCCTAATCACGTCTGGACTCCCTATCACCTAAGGAAATCTCCATACCGGAGCAACTCAGTGCAGAGACTATCGAAAGGTGATCCGTTCATTTTTGAAAATACCCGGTCTTCAACCACCAACTTCAAATGCAATCCCAATTCGTCGCATCAATTTCGGAATGGGTTTTATGACTCAATGTCCTCTCCCGGCTAATCTGAATAATGAGCGCTTATTTTAAAAAAAAGTGGATACATTCGGTTCTAAATTAAGTCACACAAATTTCCATTTCTGATCTTATAAACAAATGATCCATCATTAAGATTCGATGTAGTTTTTGGATAACCATATGGAATCCGACCCTCGGTCGCATCGAAATTCAAATGCCAACTTAAAGGCCAATATTGATAGTCGATTATTTAACTATCTATTAATATCCATAAATAACCATCAGATTTAAATAATTTTCCAAACTATTTATTTCAAAATTCTTCACATGATATATTTTAACACTTCAACCCTTTGAAAACAATTTTCAAATCACTTTCCTCTCACGGAATAAATTTCCAAAAATTGTTTATTTCCGTTGAAAATTTGCCAAGTCCGAATACTTTAAAATAATTTAAATCACTTATCCAAATATATACTTGGAAACACTTAAAATGAAAACTATTTTTAAACACTTTATTCAAAATATTTGTTATGAAATTTTTATACTATTATCTCATATAAAACTTAAGCCCAAACAAATTTTAAAAATAAAATTAATAGATAGAGCGTAATTTTTTAAATAACCATTTTCTAAATCAAGTAACAATTAAATCTTTAAAATAATCACTTCTATAATTAATTTAATGAATATTTACTTTAAAATTTAAAAAAATTTAAGAAAATAATTTTCTTCGAAAACGTTCTTTTTTAAAACCAACTATAGAACTTTTAATTTATACTTAAAAGCTACTTTGAAAACATACTCGGCTTTCCAGGGAAAATACACTTTCCATATCAAAATAGTCCATTTAAATCAATTAATAAATCCTTCTTTTACCTCAAATTTACATCCCAAATTCGTAAATTTTCTTTCCACACCTTTAAAAATAAACCAATATTTAATTTTAAAACAAATTATTCCTTTATAAATTCCAATCATGAATTTATATTTTCCAAATATCTATTGATATACAATTTTCAAATCGATTTCCAAAATTTACTTTGAAACACTAAATCAATTTCCAAATCGATTTCCAAAAATTTACTTTGGAACACTAAATCTATTCCAAATCAATTTCCAAAAATTTACTTTCAAACACCAAATCAATTTCCAAATCAATTTCCAAAAATTTATTTTAAAACACCAAATCAATTTCCAAATCGATATTCAAAAATTTACTTTAAAACACCAAATCGTTTTCCAAATTGATTTTAAAAAATTTACTCCATTTAAAAATTATTCCTTTACTTATCCAAATTCATTTCAAAACCCATTAATCCGATATTCACAACTATATTTATGATTTAAATTCCGTTTAAATCAGAAAAATCAATTTCATACTTGATTTCAAAATTCTTCCTTTATTTCTCCCAAACCACTTCAAGTCCATTCCAAATTCCTTCTTTTAATTTATCCAATTTTCTAAAATTATTTTACTTAAAATTCTCTACGTTAATTTCCTTTCAAAAATCCAGTTTTTTATATCTTGGTTATTTTAAAAATACCAAAAAATATATTCGGCCAAAGCATAGCCTTCAACAATTTCAATCACCGATATAATCAATCACAGATTTTAAATAAATCATATCACAAAAATGAAATAAAATCAACATTTGAGGAATCCAGTTGGATCCCTCCAACCTGTTTCCCTTCTTCCACAGATGTTAGCACAACAAATTAAATACCAATCCCGCTTCAAGGCGGGATATCACAGTATAAAGGGTCATTCGCTATTATGCGGGGTGCGTAGGGTCTCATCCGCTATATAATGCGGGAAATCAATCACTTCAATATATATATATATATATATATATATATATATATATATATATATATATATAGACACACACACGCACACACACACTATCATATATACTATCACATCCAAACAATCAATCAATATTTAAATTCTAATTATTCCGATTGAGTGAGAAGATCTCACCTTTGCTTTTGTTTTGCAATCCATTTCCATTCCAGCTTGTTTTCACGATTTTTAAACCTTGTATAAACATTAGATAATTTATTAATATTCAAACCAATCGAATAAACACTTATCATAAATAATTAAATCAACTACAATTTTATTCAACTGATAATTTCCATTTTAAAACCACATGCGTTATATAAAATAATCTATACAGATTTGAAAATCCATTTTTCATATAGACTCCTCAACATTAAAAATTTCCATTCCCAAAATCTCATCTATACTCTTTTCCTTTTCTTTTTTTCCCTATTTTACCTACATTTTAAACATGCATGTAAAATTTATCCCTAAGTATACCTATTTTGATTTTTTTATTTTCGACATAGTAATTTTCTTGACTGGACCATTTTTTTTTTAACATCTATATTTATAAATAAATAAATAAAAAATATGATTTTGAAAATTCTTATTTTTTGGGTTTTAAAAAATATATTTCTACTCTATATCAAGATTATCACCTAACATTTATATTATATTTAAACTAAAAGCAAAATTTTATGCTAGCTGCTAATTTCTATGCCCTAGATCGAAGCTCAGACGAACGAGTAGCACGCCAGAATCGCTACAAGCCTCTACCCCAAATTCGCAAGCATGCTATCTACAAGCTGCCTCGATCTACCTCCTGCTCGCGGCCTTCCACCGTTGCACGCGATGAAACTATCTATTGCCTTGCGCGAGTGCATGCGCTCCTCTCCAGTGCATCGCAGTTGCCACCGCAGCCCCTAAATTGCGATCCTCGCAGTTGACCTCGATTTCACTTGATATCGCTCTGACATCGAGCTCCGTCTACGACGAACAAACAACCTCCCTCAACGGCATTGTACTCCGCCTCAGCTCTGACGCCTCGCCAACGCGAGAACAACTCCCGATACACCTCTCTTTCGATTACGATTTTGGCCATTGATTTCATTTTGAAGCCGTTGACTCGATTTAAATTGAATGAAGAAGATGCGGCTAGATTAAAACGAGGGCGGCCATTGAATTTTGTTAGAAGGAGAAAAGTGATTTCCAATTCAAAAGGTCTCGGCTTAATTTTTTTATTTTTTTATTTTATAGAACGTTACGTGCTTTGAACAGAAAAGAGAAATACTTGTGCGCGTTTCAAATTGGCAGAGGAACACGAGTTAAAATTGCAATATGTGTTATGCAGGGTCTTAACGCAATATTTTAAAGGAACGATATTATTTAAATTTGAATTTAAATTCAAATCCAAATCGTCTCGATTTCCGCAACTCACAATCTCGATCTCCAATTGAGGTATGCCGCCAGGCATTTCTAATGTTACACCCTTATTTCAAATGCAATGGAAAAGATTTCGAGGCCTAGCTCGATCGTATGGAGAATGTAGCTTTTTGAACCCAGTTATTCTATTAAATTTTCGATATCAATTCAACGCGTTTATCTACCGTACGACCACACGATAACACCAACTGCTACGAAATTGAAATCCGATAATAATATACTAATACAGATCCAATGGAACTAGTTTCTTCGAATTCCAAAACTGTACCTCGGAAGGCTATTTTTAAATATCGATTCAAAACATATATTTTCAAAACTGAACAAAACACTTTTTAAACTTGATTTGAAAACTTCTATTGTCTTCCGTATTATAAATATAAATTTTCTAAGCCTTTGAAGTATTTTTAACCAGCTTAAAAATCAAGATTTAATATTTCACTCAATTTCCAATTATTAAATTCAATAATTTAATTGCCAAATAAACAGTGATTTTTGAAATTCAAGTTAAACTATCGTTAAAATATTTAAAATACATTAAATATTTCAATTTCAAATATACAGAAATTTCAGGTCGTCACACGTACGGACATACACTTCATGTGCTTAGATTATTATGAGCCACTTATCGAAATTAACACCCTTGCATTCATCACATTTCCGAAGTGCGGTATTTGTGATAAGTACAAGTCTACTTAATTTCGATAAAATGTGTCAATGTTTTATTACAACTGTTTTAATTCATTTGGCTACTTAATAACATGGATAAGAGATCCTTTGGTTTTAAAAAAATTTACTTAAATAAGAAAATTGGTTAAAAATAAATGACCGGTAGATTTTTGAGAGAAACCTTAAAATAAATAAATTGTAATTAAATCATAAGTTTTGAAACTAAATTAAATTTAATTAACCTTGATCAAATCAATAATCAATAATTTAAACCTTAAATAATTAATAATTTATTTATACCTAAATTTCAATTAAATTCAGTTAAACAACATCTATTTATGAAACTAAGTCATAATTAGGTAGATAATTAATGTTTAAATTAAACATAATTAATTAAATAATTAACTCTAATTAAATAATTAATTAAAGTAATAAAATTGATTAAATAAAAATTAATTTCATTTTTTCTTAATTAATCATTATTTACAACTTACTTAATTAAAAATGTTTACTTAGTTAATTTTTTTAAACTCTAATTACTTAACCTAATTACTTAGTTAATTAATTAATTAATAAATTAAATAAGTAAATTATTAAATAATTAAAAATTTTGACTCAATTAATTAGTTTGAAATTAATTTTCGATAACAATCCAAAAGAAAACACTTTAAACTTGAACTCGTGAAATTTTCCGAACTACGTCTATAGCGACAATCGCTATGAGTGCAGTTTGCTAGTCTACATGTTTGAAACACAAAAGGAAGAGTTTTGAAAACTTAATTGAAAGGTGAAACCTTGGAAAAAAACATTTTTAAAAATCCAAAACTAGGAACAAGCTTTGTTTATAAATCGGATCACAAGTCCTTTGCGACTTTTCAAGTTGCTAACTTCACAACAATTACATCACATACACTTTGTTTTGTTTTATAAACATACTGCCATTATATCATGACCAACCATGCATGTATCCATAACCAAACATATGGTTTAACAACTAAATTACAAATCCAAGCACAAACTCAAACTTATAATCATGTATCATTATAATAAAATGATATCTTAACACAATCAACACTATAATTTCACGATAAATAGTTCATCAAAACCAAGTTTTATTTTCCAAAAACAAGGGTTTTATTGACCGTAACTTTACTGACTTAAGGCAAACTTTTGCTAAAACTTGAAAACTCTAAGGATCAAGCAAAAATTGAAATTTTGGATGTTCGAACACTTAAATGGGCTCGACCATGTGGGCTTGGCCATATGGAGTTTTAGCTCGGCCATGTTGACTAGGGGAGTTTGCGTGCTTGTATTTTGGAAGTGGAGGGTGTAGAGCTTGTAGAAGTGTTTTTCTGAACTAAAGAGGATATTTTAGCGAATAGAGTGATTTTTTTTTTCTTACTTTAATTTTTTTGAAAGGAAACCATATATGTTACTTCAAGCTCTTAGAAAATTTTAAAGTGCAGAGGAGGATTGTAAAATGAGAACATGAAAGTTAAGGGTTATATATAGGCTTAGGAAATTAATTAAAAATGTGTAAGTGTTTATAATTTATATATATATATATATATATATATATATATATATATATATATATATATATATGCATGCACCTTACTCCTCCCCTTCCATTTCCATCCTTACCTTGTACCCCCCTCCATCTTGCACTATTCATGCCATACCTCATTTACTTAAAAAGGATATTTTTATATATGCGTAGATATACACATGCTTTTATTTATAAATATTTTCTCTCAAATTTATAAGTTATAAAAACATATACTTTTAAGTCTCCACAAAACACCTAGCTTTATTTTTCTAATTTAAATGGAAAGTTCCGACTATCCCAAATCGTCAAAATTTCCAAAAAAAATTGGCACATGAAAATTTCAAAATAGCATCTCGAAACCAAAGGCATAAACCAAACTAACATATGGATAGAATACATAAGACCACAATATCAATTAACTGAAAATTCAAGAACTAAACACCAGGTATTTATTTCAACATTTTGAAATAATACTAATATATTATATATCTCCTTTTGTATATAAAATCATTCCTTTGGGATTTTTAAATCATGACCTTTACCCAAATAATGCCAACAAATTTCATTGGTAACAATTTCCCACATAGAAACTTGAAAATGAACACCGATGGAATTATTTTTCAGTGACTGAAGTGAGTTTAATGCTTTCTGTCTTCTGAAAAGTCTTTTCAAATATTTCTATTCCAAAATACTTCTAAATAATACTATTATTATTTTTCTTCTTCCAAAACTTTGAAGAAACATTTCTGAAAGCACCGGGATATAGATTCTCAAATTCTCAGCTTAAATCTGTTTTCTTATAAACCACATTTATAAATTGTACGTATATAATTTCCACTTCATTATATAAAACCATTTCCCAATTGTGTATCTTAATTAGATTATAATCAACAATTTTTATTAAAGTTAAATTTCAAACCAACATTATCACCGAATGATTTATAGTCAAATTGCGAAACTAAACTCACAAGATGTTCGTTTCAATGTTCCCACAAATCACTATCTACCTAACCTATGCAGTGAAAATGATAAAACTGCTTCGAATCACTCATAATAGTTAATAGCCAAAAACTGGTTGGGCACAACTACTCAATCAACAAACAATATCCAATGCTCCTAACTGGGTGAGCATGACTAACTAAACAATAAATGATAATAATTAAATATTATCATTTTGTAACAAAATAACACATCATTATTCCTATACCTAGTTTACGAAAAATATTCCTTTATATACAAAATATAAAATCTTGGTAAAATTATTTTATTTACCAAATTTTAAAACAATACTTTGTCAGTTTGCTTTTTTTAAGTGTTTAGAAACCCATATCGATACCGGGGCATCCCGCGTCTCAACTAGAATTCATAAACCACTCAAAAGATAAATCAACTCAATGTAAAACATTTTTATAGCACTAACAAACATGCACTCATACATATAATACACTCTAAATCATCCTAGGTTCTCACTTATGCTATCTCAAATGAGTAATCCCCGCCAAACCAAGGTGTTCTCTCAATCTAAGCTCTAATACCAAGTTGTAGCGGCCCGCCCTTTTTACCCTTAAAAGTCAACACTAATACAACCATGGTATTCATGTACCAAGTGTCCAAGTGCCGAAAGAATGGATTATTGTGTGAAAGAAAATAAAAGATAGAACAGAATCTCATATCATAACGAGTAATCTGTAATATACATAATGATCTTTGCAAAAGAAAACTATAACACACACACACTAATCAGAGTACTAAACTACAATCAACTTAGATAGTTATAACGACATGCTCTTACAATTTCTGATAAATACAGAACATGAAAATACAACGGAAATAAAAAAATACGTCAATATGTCTAGGGGCCTCTAGCCCATCTCCTGAAACTCCATAGTGTTCAAACTATGTCTATAAATATGCTCGGTCTGACCTGAGCAAAATAAGAAAAATAATGGCTGGATCAATTTGGTAAACCAACTTGAGAAAACACACCTCAATAGAATTTTAATGTTATAAAAACCTTTGGAAAATAAAGGTATTCGTAAGACCATGCGCTTATAAACACAAATGGATTTTTACCTTACGATAACCAAAACATTTCATAAGAAATCTTATGATATTATAGTAGTGACTAGGGTTTCAAATAGATATTAAAAATAGTCGAAAATTTTACAATAATTAATTCCAGAATAATAGGTATACAATTAATTCCTAAGGCTCGCATTGGAAAAAGGATTCCAACTATGAAAGGGTAAGGGTCTACCTACCTAAACAATACACCAATAGATAAAATATACCGAAGGCTACATCTTGTTGTACTTCGGCTACTTAGGACAAGCCCGATCCTTTACTAGGTAGCACCGAATATTATCACTCCTAGGTTGATAAAACAACTATAATAGGCCCCGAAGCGTATATAAATATTGACTATAGATAAGGGATAATCATACCCTAACATGAGTGACCCACTTAGCCCTGTCGCATGTCTCTGCTTTAGTCAATTACGAGTGTGACGTTTGAGGCTATGGTTTACCATTTGAGTAGCAAACACACTTAGAATGGTAACATTGCCCTCTAGGCAGCAATACAGTGCCAGTATTCGTCCATACAGGTTCGTGTTGGGTCTGAACGAAACTGAAGGCACTACTTTTATTACATCCATTTTGAAATCACCCTAAGCATTAGTAGCAAGTAGCCTTTTTACATAAAAGAACTCCGTCTTAGAAACCATCATCAAGATGTGTTTCATTCGAATTCTTATGTCGATTCAAAGTGGTTTTCGAATAATATATCCGATCCAAGTCTCTACGAACGGACAACTACATTACAAATACTAACCACTTTAATTAATCCTTTTATCAATTAAAATCACTTTGAAAATACCTACATCAAAATACTTTACAAAGATATATTCACAAAGCTTTTATACTCTTTTCAATACTTGGAAAAATAAACATATGCTTAGTTCAAAGGTATAAATATATTTACAAATACACTACACTTTCGCTACTTAGAAAATTGATTAATATACTAATCTCAATGGTATATGTATATTCTCAAAATCATATAAAAAGGATTAAACAAATATTGTTTTTAATGAAACGAAGATAAAGATAAGCCCAAGTACATTCCGTCATGGTTAAGTATGGAATGAACGCCCACTTCACCAAAATCAAGAAGGTCAAATTTGGGGAAATCAATCTCAATTTCTTTTGTAAATTTCTTTTTTTATACAACTCTAAAACCATTTATAAAACTCCTTTCCTAAATCACTAAAATCATTTATAAAACTCTTTTAAAAATTTATAAAATCATTTACAAAAATGTTTTATAAATCTCTAAAACAATTTATAAATCTCTTTCATAAATCTATAAAACCATTTATAAACTTTATTCTTTTGTAAAACTCCTTTATGAAGATCCTTTATAAAAATCCGTTATAAACTCATTTATAAAAATCCTTTACAAAGCCTTCTAAAAATTCTTATAAATCTAAAATTCATTTTCATTTATAAACTCTTTAATAAATCTCTTTTGTTAAATGAGAATCCCTTTTATAAACCAATTTATTATTTATATACATAATCTATCGAGGTAGATACATTGATTTACTTTAAACATCATAAATAAATTAACTCAAAAATATTATTAATATAATAGTTAATAACTTTAAAACATTATAAATTAATAATAATTCTTAACTTCAAAACACTTTAAATATATTCACTAATGATATCACACATTATTAATAAAACAGTAATAATTAATCTTTAAACATGATTATAAGAAACAATAATAACTTCCAAAATATTATTAATAAATAATATTTATTAATTCCAAACATAATTAATAAATAATTATTATAAAGAGGGAATTAGGGAAAAAGAAAAACTTCAAAAAAAATTAGGCTGAAGGACACCAAGTTTCATTTTTAGGCTGAAGGATAAATGCTAGTTATAATTAGCATTACATTCAACTTTTGCACTATATAGAATGCTAGTTGTATCTAGCATATATTCAGTTTTACATTATATAAAATGATAGTTATAACTAGCATTGTCTTTCAGCCAAAAAAACAAACTTGTTGTCCCTCAGCCTAATTTTTCCCTAAGTTTGTCCTTGTGCCTATTTTCCTGCGCTATAAATTCAAAACATTATTAATAAATAATAATTACAAAAAATATTCAAACAATATTTGTTATTTAAATAAATAACTTTTTACATTACTAAAATATTGATAAGTAGCTATAAAACAATATTAAATAGAAATAACAACCTTTAAACATTTTTTTAGACAATAGTTAAACAAACTTAAATCATTATTAAATGGTTATAAACAGCTTTAAAACATTTCTAGATGATTTAGAAAAGACAAATTAAAAGGTTAGGGTAAAATAGGGAAGTTCAAAATCTCCTTAAATTAAAGTAATCCTGAAAACACAAAAATTTGATTTGAAACCATTCTAGAAAAGAAAACCCCATTTCAAGCCAAAATAATAGTTAATAGTATTTCAAAATACTAAATTGAGGCCAATAGCTACTAAGCACTTAATCAATATTGTTATTTATTTTTTTACTATAGGTTAAGTTTTAACATACAATAATGTCATAACCAATTGGGCCAAATAATTTGATTTTGATATCCAATAATTCAAAAAACATGAATATGATTGAAAATAAATCAACAATGGCAAGGAATCCTGTTGGATCCCTTCACAAATTCCATGCACGTTAGATAAATTCCCTGTAGATAATTTCATATGTTGATAGTTTTTCAAAAATGAAAATTTATCAAAGCCAAACAATCAATCAATTAAAACATCCAAGCATACAACCAATAATTTCAACCAAACACAAATGGTAAAATTTATCTACTACATATCTTACTGATAAAACAAAAAAGTAATTTTAACTCACCTAAATTCTAATTATCGTTGAAGTGTTTTAGTTTCCGGCTAAAAACAAACTAGCTGAAATTCTACAAGCTACAATCTCCACCAATCCAACTCTAAAGTGTGGTTATCGTTGTTATGAATCTAACGTGACTGACCGCGTTCGATTTTGACTTATCTGTAAAATATTTATTTAGTTTATAAGATTCTTAAATTAATTATTAACTTACTTAAACATTAATTACCAATTCTAAATCCTAATCCCATAGCAAACATCATTGCTAATCACAGTCATAGTTTACAAACCCCCATGCTTCCTTTCCTCGCCTAACCCCATCACCTAAGACCATCTTCAGCCTCGCATGCTCACAGGTGAAAGCCCCATCCTAGATAACCCGGTAGCCACTAATGCAATTACGTAAAAAGTCGCCATCACTACCGAAAACCCTAAAAAATGCCTTGTCGTCGATCTTAAATTCCGGCCTCTACACGACAAACCATCTCAATTCGACCATCCAACCTACTCCTTTCCCCTAAACAAACGTTTCCAAGTTGACACCGCTGCCTAAATTGGCCTTTAGTGGCGCCAATCTCTTGTGGATGTTGGATGAGGAGATGCAAAAATCGCGGCTAGGATTATATTTTCTGGTTTGGGCAAAATGAGATGAGTTGGGTCTATATATAGAAATCCTATTCGACACTATTCACACCCCGAAAATCATGAACTTCAAACGAGGCATGCTCACAATCGTTCCTAGCCAAATACCCCTATTCAGAACTCAATGGGACTATTTTTAGGACCTGATTCTATTTTAACCAGAAGTTAGATTTTAAAAATCAAATTATACAATATTTAAATTTCTGAGGTTAATCGCTATGAGTTTTGAGCTCGCATGACCACATAGTACGTCCGATCGTCACAAAACTCGTCGGCATACGACAATTCATTATTTCGGATCTACTAGCACTAGTTTAGTCAAAATCCAAGACATTACCCGTAATGATATTTCAAAGAATTGCTAAATTATTTATTTGAACCATTTGTTTTCTGTAATTAAAATTTCTGAATGATTCATCATTATAATTTGTTAATTTAAAAGGAGTTAAATAAGACCATTAATTCCATTAAATTTACATTCAATTAAAAATCTAGCTATTTGAAACAATATTCAAATATAAAATTCCTAATTCATATGATTAAATAATCCTTATATTCCATTGAGTTCATGTCTCGAAAACCTTTAAAAGCGAATTATTTTAATATATGAAATTAATTAAATATTCAAATCAAATGAACAAAACCTCGGGTTGTTAAAAAATAATCCATAGTTTAAGTTGTTATTTACATATCTTATAATTTTTTAATAGCTTTAACGTGTGTTTCTTATGGGTTTGACTGAAGTCTCGCACAAAAAGATATACTATCGTAATATCAGGGCTACTCGTAGTGATGTGGTGTAGAGAGTCGATCATACAAAGATACAATTTCTCATCTACATCTTTAGATTTTTCTTCTTTACTTAAGTTTTCTCTGGATGCCATAGAAGTACGTTTAACAATTGTATTGGACATTCCAAGTAATTTTGCATGTTCATATGCATAAATTTCTAGACGTATAAATATTTTGTGATTAATTCTTTAATTAGAAGTAATAGAAGGAAAGTAAATTCTCTCATGTAATTCACTTTAAGTTCATTTGCCATTATCTTTGAAAATTCTAAGTTTAGTTGTTCATTTGTTGAACCAAAGTTAATATCTTTTGCGTAAATGTAATGACCCATGCATTTGGATCAGTCAAAATTTCCAAAAAAAATATGTCCATTCTAAAACTACGAATGAAAACTACCATTTTAATATATCATAATCTAATAAATATACATCACTACTAAATTTATAGGATACAAATTTCAATATAATAACTTGATAGAGTAATCACTTATGTACAAGGTGTGCTTTAATACATACCCAAATCAAATACTATAATTTTACCACCGCATAACTCTCATATGAGAGACAACAATATCCATTCTTGAAAACTCAAAAAATTTGTCAATGTGGAACAAAATGGTATACAGTAAAGATATATCAACACTTGATAAATAGCAAACATTAGACAAGAAAATGTTTTTGAATTATTAAGACTGCATTAATATCACTTGTGACTACCTACGTACCCCTCTATTTGGGTACCCAATTAGTTACATTATGAAGCCAACATTGTTCTTCCGTCAAAAATAGGACTCAATGAGCCTACGATGTACAAACATATATGCAATTCCCAAACCACATAACATATAGCATGCAATTGTAGCATCCAAATCCATCCATTTAGGCTTAATGTTTACTTCTTGTCAAAAGATAATTTAGAACTCCCGATTTTTTCATTCAAAATACATGTTTCAAACTCTTTCCAAAAAGGAATATATCTAAACTAGAACCAACATAACAATGAGATGGCGCCCCTCTCGAGCATGGTGTAACTCTGAAAAAAATAATTGGAGCCTCTAGTGGTATTCTAGTGCCTCCTAAAATAATAAAGTAAACATACCTAGCGAGTTCCAAAATTACGAAATTCCCGATCGCCCTTACTTTAGTCATTCACCACAATAAAAGTATTTGTAATCTACTTTCACAATATTCTTTCAAATGCCTCAAAATAATAATACTTCGCAAATACTTTTAGAATAATACTTTTACTATTTCTTTCATAAATTCTTTCGAAAACTCTTTTCAAAACGTTTTCAAGCCCATCAGGATTTAAGTTCTAATGTAAAATGGTTTTATAAATCAGTTTCATAAAAATCAACTCAAGTTTCAAAATTGTAATATTTCCAAAATCTTTTGTAAATAATTTCTTTTCCATAAATATCTCATGACATATTCTTTTATGAAAACCATTTTTTAAAGCAACTTCATTAAATTAAAGTTTAGAATTTAAATATTAAATCGTAATAACTAAGTATAATATTATAATAGATCAATATTATCGTTAAATATCCTATAGTCAAATTGCAAAATAAATCACCAGGTGTTAGCCAACAATTGTTCTCTGCCCCAATCATACAAACGAAAATTGTTATTCCTCATAACTAGTCGAGCACAAATCAAACAACCAAACAAGAGCAATAGCAACCCCATTATTATTAACAATTTAGTATCGGTGGCTAACATAACATATATAAAAATATAAACAAATCAAACGAAGGAGATCAAGATTACACTCGCTTCCTATTTGCTTTATTGGAGACTCAAAATACCTAGCCTTTGGTACTAAAGATGAAAGTTGATTTCTTTCTTTAGTTTTTGAATGGATTAAAATGAGACATGGACTTAAGTATTTATAGGTAAGAAGAAGAATACTTTAGTGATTATCTAACCTCCTATAATCCAACTTAATTCGATCAGATTATGGTCCAATGGCAACCATCTTCATGACATAATCCGATTCGATCATCTGTTGGTCCAATGGTAACCATTTGCATAGCATAACCTGATTCAACAATACTTTGGTCTAGTCAAAAATAGAAAAACTTGACTTTTCTTCTTATATGTTTAAATATATTATATATAGATAAGGTAAAATGTGGTCAAATAAGTCAGTAGAAAGATTCAACTTTTCTTCTTATAATAAGTATAAAGGTATGGTCCAAGCAGAGAGTAGAAAGATTCAACTTTTCATTTTATAACTTTAAATATAATACTATATGGATAAGTATAAAGGTGTGGTCCAATCAGAAATTAGAAAGATTCAATGTTTTTTCTTAAAAGTTTAAAAATAATATCATATGGATAGGTCTAAAGGTGTGATCCCATCAAAGAGTATAAAGATTCACATTTTTCCTATAGGTGTAAATATATCAGTATCCTTAGCCATCTTATAACTCGATTCATCATTAAACTAGGTGTGATCTAATCAAAGAGTAGAAAGATTCACATTTTCCCTATAGGTGTAAATATATCAGTATCCTTAGCCATCTTATAACTCGATTCATCATTAAACTAACATTTTGCATCCATATTAAAAATCCATTCAAGATATTTTGTCCAAATTTTATTTCAGTTATAAAACCCATTATTTACTCATTTAAAAACATATAAAATACTCATATTTAAAGTGGCTAAATTATTGGTCATTGCATTTCCACCTCAAAATAATTTCTTCTTCGAAATTCCAAGGAGCAAAAAATAAATATAAAGAAAGTCGGTACTTAACATAAGTTAAGCACACCTAAAAATAATATCACACATAACCTCGGTTGTAGGTGGATGCCTTATCCCATCCATTTTTCTAGTATCAGATTAAGGTACATTCTTTTAAAATTCCTAGGTTGATTTACTAACCCTGGGTGAAATATTACTTAAGTACCAAACCTTAGCTCTGGCACCAACTGTAACGACCCGGATTTTCAAGCCAGTCAAAATTGAGAAAGTTATGTCCATTCTACGAATGAAAACTGCAATTTTAACATACGAGCGTTACGGCACGCGCTTTGCGCGTGAATTGTTTTCTATAATTGTATATGTTTCAACACATTAAAAAAATATAAATATTTAATCATATTTTACATTGAAATCATGTGTAGTTTTTTTAATTTTTATTTAAGTTCCAATATCTATTTTATTTTAGTTCGAATTTTTATTCTGCTAATAATTAATAAAGAATGAATTTATAAAGGAAGTTTATTTGTTAATATATTTTATAGTGAGTAAGATTTGATAATATTTGTAGAGTGCATTTTGAATTTCTAAAAAAATTATTTTAGATCCTATTTCTATGTGATATAAAGGTTTGTTAATATGTGTAGAGAGATATTTTGAATTTGTAAAGTGACTTTATTTTTAGATCCTAAATTTAAGGAATTTAATAATATCCACAGCATTTTTGGTAGTTCACGTTGACACCAAAAAAACGGGACACCAAATGTATTACAACTATTATTAAAGATTTGTAGAGTGCATTTTGAATTTGTAAAAAAAATTATTTTCAGATCCCATTTTTATGTGATATAAAGGTTTGTTAATATGTGTAGAGGGATATTTTGAATTCGTAAAGTGGCTTTATTTTTAGATCCTAATTTTAAGGAATTTAATAATATCCATAGAAGGGCATTTTTGGTAGTTCACGTTGACACTAAAAAAGTGTGACACCAAATGTATTACAACTATTATTAAAGATCATTGTAACGATACAGATTTTTCATCATTTGATTTTGAATATCTAAATGGTTTTAAAATTTTGATTTGGAATGTAAATTGATTTTTGAATATTAATAATTTGGTTAAAATTAAAGAGTGAATTTAAATTTCAAATATAACGATCTATCATAATATGGAAATGGTGAATAATTGGAATTTGAATTGAATATGAATCAAAATGATTTCAAATTTTGATATAAATTCTATTTGAATTAGAATTAAGTTAGTAAGTTTTTAAAACTGAAATTTCAAGCGATTTCGCCAATGTTTGAAATCGTCGATTTAATCGACGCGTTAAAATAGCGATCCAAAGACGATCTTATAATTCGAGAAACTAGTTCCATTGGACTCGTAATAGTGTATTATTATCGGATTTCAAATTTCTAGCATTTGGGGTTACAATTTAGTCATACGGGATAGAAACGCGTTGAAATTAGTATTGAAAATTTAATATTATATTTGGGTTCAAAAAAGCTATCTTCCACATACGATTGAATTATGTCCCAAAGCTTGTTCCATTGGGTTCTTAATAGGGGTATAACATTAAAAATGCCAGGCGGCATAACTTGATAGGAGTTTAGGATTTTGAGTTACGTGTATGAGATATTTCGGATATTTAATAATAAAATCAAATCAGAAGTCGACCCCTATCAACTGATTTTTGTCACCCTATCTTCGTAACCATAGCCGCTACTCATTCTGATTTAAATTGCGACTTTCCCTTTTCAAAAAAGAATAAATCGAATCAACTCAAAAAAGTGTTAGGCGATTGAAATCGAATCGAGCAACTCACGAGATGGCGAGGGAAAAAGTAACGATGGGGCCGCATGCATCGTTCAATTATTTAGGTTCATCGTAAGTCAGACTAGTTCCAAGGGGTTCGGCGATCTTTGGTGGCACACATGGAGTTGTTGGGCGAGTGCGGTCAGCCGCGGTGGGGCAAGGCAGCAACGGTTTTTATAATTTTGGAAGAGGCTGAGTCACGACATGGAGGATGGGCTCAGGTTGAACGCATTGGTGATGGCATGAGAATTAGACAATCATTATAGGAAGGATGACCATGACGTGATGACGACGCAAACGTTGAGGGCTTGGCGATGGTGGTTTAAATAAGAGAGAAAGGAATTATAGGAGCGTTTTAGAGTGGTTAATCGAAAGGTAATTGGGTTTTGTTAATTTAAAATTAACATAAATTAATTTTTGATTTAAAAGTTAGTGATATTTAATAAAAATCAAAGTCCTATATATCGTATAATTTATTCATATGAGGTCCAAATCAAGGAATCATTCGTGTGGGATTTGTAGTTGCGAAATCTGCACAATATAATTTAGATCGGAATGATCAGCAAATGCGAAAATAAAGGTGAGTAAATCTCACTCATTGGGATTACTGGTTTTAATATAAAATGTTAAAAATCATTTATTGGTTGACTAGATGGGTTGATAATAATTTATCAATTTGACGTTATAATATATATATATATATATATATATATATATATTAGTATAAATGTTAGTAGGTGGGCATATTCCCACCGATTGGAGCGGATGAGACACTATATGCCCCCACATAATGGCGGATAACCCTTACCGCGATATCCTACCTCGAAGTAGGAATGGAATTTTATGTTATATAACATCTGTGATTTAGTGAAATAGGTTAGAGGGATCCAACTAGATTCCTCAAATATACTAAAATGTTTTTCATATATGGTGATATATGATGAAATCGAATAATCTATTATGGATTGTTATGTTATTTGATAGTTTGGATGTTATAGTAGTAATTGCCCTAATTTTGGTATTTTAAGAACCATAAATAAAAAATTTAATTCTTAAAAGAAATTCAAAGGTGATTTTCGGAAATAAAAATATTTTTATAGAAATTGGAATATTGAATAAGGAATGGTTTGGATTAAATAAAGATTTGATTTTGGAAATGAACTTAACTATTTCGTATGGAGTTTTCAAAAATAAATACAGTTTTGAAATATATATATATATATATATATGAGGAAATTGAAATAAGTTTTTTTAATAATATTTCTTAAATTATAATTAGAAGTTGAAATAGAAATTTTGAAGGAATTAAAGGAGATTTTGAATATAAGAATATTGATATCGAAACTTGGATTATTTTAGAAGAACTTGATTTGGATAAAACAATGATTTGATTTCAGGTTTGTACTCAACTATTTATAAAATCTTTTAACTAGGAATCTAAAGTAACTGATAAAGAATTTGTATAAAGAATCTTAAGTAGTAATTCTCAAAAATATGGCAAAGAAGTTGGAATCAGAATTTTTAACGAATTTGAGAAACAATTAGAATTTATTGGGAAATAGATTTGTAAATGGGATATTAAATAGAAATCAATTTACAAATGGGTTTGTTAATATAAATTTGTTATAGACTGTAAATGAGTTTATAAAATTTATAACGATGTTTATAAATAAAGTGTAATGATTATCATTTGATAAATTGGGAGTGTAAATTCATCGTGTGAATTTAAAGTGAGATATGGGAAATCGGTTTAGAAAGGAATAATGAATCTTGTTTTAGAATTTGGTAATAGTTATGAAATTGGTAATGAAAATTGATTTGTGATAAATTGAGAGAGATTTATATATGTAAAATGGTTATGTTAAATTTTATAGAAAAGTTAAGCTTTTTTTAGAAATGGGATTTTTATTATTTAAACTAGATGGTTAAGTATTTTAGTATTAAAATATTTCGGCAAGTTGATTTTTCAAATATTTAATATTTATTGAAATGAAATCATTTTTTTAAATAAGCTTTGTAAATCGATTTGTATATCTACCCTGGCATTGCCTCGTGTGCCGTGTCACCTACCATATCGAGCCTTACTACGAGTTTTTATTTGTGTTGTACCTATGCAGTATCTTCTCATAGTCTCCCGATCAGGAGATATGTAGATACTGTATAGACTACTGGCATTATTTGTGTTAAGGGGAATATTTGGTCACTCCTTAACGCTATTTTAAAGTAAGTTTATTTTACTGTAGACATTATTATAATAGCGCAATATTACTACATAGTAAATAGTTTAACGGATCCTTAGAGGATGGGTGGTTCCAAGAATCCTTTAAGTTACTTGTACTTTATTACAGTTCACTTGAGTTGGTTTACATTATATAAGTATGTATGTCCTGACTCGAGTGTTTTGTGTTTTTCTTTATGCTCGGTTCATCCTGAGTATTCACAGCTTAGCTTTGGATTTCTCTTTCTGGAGCTAGGAGTCGCTGAAGATTCTACCTATCTAGTTATCTATTTATTTCAATTTCAGTTCTATTTCAACTCTTGTATTAGTGAACTTCTATGTATTTGGTATTTCTATTGCATTTGTTTCCAGACTAATATTATGTATTTGTTTTGAGAGTTTATTATAGTAGCATCATGAACTACTATGGTATTTTAATTTCCACTGCGAGTTATTCTGATATTTCCGTGTCTGTGATTCTGTGATTGCATTTCATTTGCTCCAAATTTCATTACAATGCGGTATTTTAAGCGATTCATGTCTGACATGTGCGGATGCGAATGGCTGAAAATATCGAGTTGTTACATGATTTATAAGAGAAAATCTTATAATGAAATTCTACGAACTTAAGGAAATTTCGGAAATATCAGAAACAAGAACTTCGAGATTGAATCTGAATTCATAAAAAAAGTTATAAATGGATAGACAAGATTATAAGTGAGTATAATCAATTTTGGAAACTGTAAAGGAATTAATATAAATTCCAAATTTTTTTGAAATAAGTTATGAAATATTTTCGAAATACAGGTATTAGAAATGATTTTTGGGAAATAGACTTATAATATTTTCCTAAGTGTTGAAATGAATGGTTTTGGAATATTTAAGCAACGAAGGGATTTATATAAGGATATTTTTCTAAGTAATGGATTATAATTTGAATTTGGAAATATTTCACTAAGTGTTGAAGTAAGATATGATTTGAAAATATTCCATTAAGGATATAAGGATATGAAACTATTTTCGAACGTGGATTGGAAGAGATTTGAATATATATCTTGGTAAAGATATTTTGAAATCATTGTTTGAAAGATCTTTAAATTTGGCCTAGTGACTATTATCTGTGTAATTTGATAGTTAAATAACCGACTATCAAAATATGGCCAAATTCATTAATCATTTCGAAGAGATCGGGATCAGATTTAATTATTCGAAAACCACTTTGATCCAATTTGTGCGTACGAATTATGATATCGTGAAGATAATGAAGACGATGATTTTGTAGGTTCGGTTTGTTCAGACCTAGAACAATTGTATAGATGAGTGCTATCATTTGCATCATTGCCTGGAAAGCAGTGTTAGATTCTGAGTTTGAATGTTATTATAAAGGTAAAACATACCTCCAGCCTCATTAACCGGGAATGAATAAAACAAGGGCGATGCAGCAGGGCTAAGTGGGTTGCAGTTAAGTAGGGTATGTTATCACTTTTCTATAAACCCTCGGTTATATTATAATTATGGGTATGGTTGAGCATGGAAAAGAGAGCGCTCGATAGGGTGGGAACACCCGGGGTGATAACATATTTGGTACTATCCAGCAAGGGGTAGGCCGGTCCTGTGTTGGCAGGGATCATTAGGTACGATCTCGGTACATGTTACTAGAGATGTGCTATGGAAGGCGCCCCAGTAGCCCAGTTATTGTGTGGAATCCAATATCCTCTACGAGTCTATACAGTTTTAGATGTGCCCAACAATGTTGAAACACGAGATGCAAGCATTTCAGCTATTTTATAGTTTATTTCTATAGACACTATTATAATATTAGATGATTTTGATATAAAATATTTTTGTTATCCTAAGGTAAAAACTCATCGTATTTATGTGTGGTATGGTTTTAAGAGATACCTTTGTTTTCAAAAGAATTTTGATAATTGTAATAGTTCAAATTGAGTGTGTTTTCTCTCGCTGGTTTTCCAGATCGACTCAGGTGCTATTTTATTATAATGCTTGGGTCAGACCAAGTATTACACATTCAGGTTGGGATGCTATTGAGCTTAGGAGACGGGCTGGAGGATATCAGGTGTATTTCATGTACTTGATTATTTCCATTGTGTGTGTTTTATGCTGTATATTCAGAACTTGTGAGGAAAAGTTATTATAACTATCCAGATTGATTTGTTATTTGTTATACTCTGATGATTGTGTGTATATTAATGTTACAGTTCTCTTTGTATAAAGATCTGTTATTATATATTATATTTTGTCTGCTATGATTGTGAGATTTTCTATGTTGTTTCTATTTTCTTCTATATTTTTCTTCTTCACCCCAGCTATTGGTATTTTCGGTACTTGAATATTCGGCATGCTATACAACGAACGTATTGATTTCAATTTTCGAGGGTTGAATATCCCGGGCCATTACACTATGTATCAGAGCCGAAGGTTAAGTGAGAACCTTGGCATTAGTGAGGATTACTCATTAGAGATAGGATCGGTAGTACCCTAGAATGAGTTTGAATGTATTAATAGATATGAGCATGTATTTGTTAGTAAATATAAAGTATTTTATATTATATTGATTTGTCGATTAAGTATTTATGAATTCTTGTCGGTGCTGGAAGTACAACTGTATCGATAAGGGTTTCTAAACTCTTAAACAAGGTAAACTGACACGGAATTGTTTTGAAAAGTGGGTAAATGAAATAATTTTACCCAAACTATATTTTGATATAAAATATATAATTTTGTGAAATTATTATAGTATAATTGGAATGTTTGGTTGCTAATATTATAATCAGAAAAAGATTATAAAATCTGAAATGGTTCATATAACTAAATAGAAATTGTATAAGTATGATTATACAATGAGTTGTAATTAAAAGTTGATTAAAACTAGAATTTGAAAATTTAAGTCCCACATGCTTTGAGAAATGTTTTGATTTGAACTAAGATTTGAGGAATTCTCAAATCTTGGAGATTTTTGGATATATTTTCCAAAGTGTTTTGAAAAGGACAATGGTGATATTATTTTTGGAATATTTCTAAATAGAAGGTTTTAAAATGGATTCTAAAGGTGATAAAGTACTAAATTTACTTCGGTCGCTGGAAAATAATTCTGGTAATGATGGTTGAATCATCAGTTTTCATTTTCGAGTTTCAAAATGATGGACTACTATCATAATTTTTTGTTTTGGACTTGTTTGGTAAACAAGTTTTGTTTTAGGAATTCCGAAGGGAGTTTTGTTTTAGGCAAACTAATTTGTTTTAAAATTCCGAAGGAAATTATTTTTGGTAAAATCAAGTTGTTTTGGAAATTCCAAAGTGTGATTTGATATACCAAGAAAATATATGTATATTTTGATTTCAAATGTTTTGGAAAAAAATCGGGTGTTTGAATTCTAGAATACTCATATATAAGCTTTGTGAACTGAAAAAAATAAGTTTTTCGACTTATAAATTGAGAATGGTGTAAAGAAGGAGGGGAAATGTGAAATTTAAATATAGAATAAAAATTTAACTTAAGCTAAGTGAAACGAAAATCGATTTGGATTGAACGATATCAAACTTAATTGAATATAAACATGAATTATGAAGTGATTATATAACTATATGTTGAAATATAAAATATGAGTAAACTTAAGTGGAAATTTAGGGAATTGTGAATAAATAAGTTTGTATAACTTATTAAACTGAGAAAGCGGAAAAGTATGACCATGTTAAAATGGTTAAGCCTTTGATAAAAAGGAATAAAAATCCAAATTTGAATTATAAACTGAGTTGAACTCAAGTCAAACAAATAGAAGTAACTTTTGAAATGAAAATCTGATTCTGGATTATTAGATGGAAGTAAACTAATGAGATAAATTAAATAATGCATTGAAATTGAAATGAGACTTGAGTATAAATGGTCAACTTATTTATAGGCAAATTAAATATGTTTGAATGTGGTTGATGATATTAAATGGATGATGATTAGAATTGAGTAAATTTAATATAAAGTCACTTGAAAAGTGAGATAATGAAGTGAATTCCTAAAATAAGTCGAATGAAATGGATAGTGGTCTAATGAATTAATGAAATGATCTCCAAATGATATAGGATGAATTGAGATATACTGAGTAAATGGAAGTGATTAAATTTAGTGGGAATCAATGGAAAATGGATTAATTGATTTAAAATCAGTTTGAAATAGATAAATTGAATTTGATGGTATAGTTTGTTAATGAATTAGCATGGTATGAAATGTTGTTGATATAAAATGAAGTAAATAAAATTTTGTGAAGGGCATGGGTGTGAATATGGATCGAATTCAAGTGAATTTCATATAAGTCAATGGAAATATGAATGAAATGGTATATAAATTAGATTGGTAATGAAAAAGTGAATGTTTGAACCTTGTATTTTCATATGCATTATAGAATACATGATCTGACAAGTTTTCTTAATGGATTCTATGTGTTTAATTAGTTAAATGTATGTGATATTATTGAATTTCAGAATTATGGAACTTATGCGATTATTTTGGGTAAGCACAGGTACAAGGAGCTGTTTGGATAGATTTTGGTTGCGTAATTGCATATAAGTTAAGCAAAATCACTTAATAACGCTAAATAAGGTACACTTACGAATTTAGCACGAAAAATAAAAATATTGATACATATATATATTCTGATTTTCCGCCATGAGAGACGATGCATATATTTTTATCATATTTTTCATATTGCAAAAGGCTCTCCATACAAAGAAGACGCTACCAAAAAAATTTGAAAATTTAAGGTGTTAGAAAAATTTTGAAAATTTTTGTTAACTAAGTTTTGTTCCGAATTCTAATTTAAATAAAGTCTTTTGATTTTGAAATGGAAACTAATTGTTTGAATTGTACTAAAGAAATTAGGAAAGTGAAATAGGTTTGGATCATTCATCCTACCTTAGCAATTTTGGGGACGAAATTCTTTTAAAAGGTGAGGAACGTAACGACCTGAATTTTTCGTCATTTAATTTTGAATATTTATATGGTTTCAAATATCTGATTTGGAATGTAAATTGATTTTTGAATATGAAGATTTTGGTTGAAATTATAGAATGAATTTAAATTTCTAATATAACGATATATCATAATACGGAAATGGTGCATAATTGTAATTTGAACTGAATTGGAATCGAAATGATTTCTAATGTCAATATATATTCTATTTGAATAAAAATTGAGTTAATAAGTATTTAAAAATAAAAGTTCAAGCGATTCCCCCTACTTTTGAAATCGTCGATTTAATCGGCGCGTTAAAATACTGATCCGGATCACGGGTTCGGAATTCAATGAAACTAGTTCCTATTACTATTGGATTTCAAATTTTGTATCATTTGGAGTTACATTTTGGTTGTACGGGATTGAAACGCATTGAAATTAAATTGAAATTTTAATATTATAGTTGATTCAAAAAGCTATCTTTCACATGCGATCGAATTAGGTCCGAAACTTGTTCCATTGGGTTCAAAATATGGGTATAACGTAAGGAACGCCAGGCGACACGACTCAACAGGAGTTCAGGATTTTGAGTTACATGTACGAGATATTTTGAATATTTAATAATAAAATCAAATCAAAAAGTCAACCCATATAAACTAATTTTTGCCACCCTATCTTCGGCCCTGTAGCTGCTACTCGTTCTGATTAAAATCGTGACTTTCCCTTTTCAAAATAGAACAAATCGAATTAACTCAAGAAAAAAGCACCAGGCGATTGAAATCGAATCGAGCAACTCGTGAGATGGCGAGGGCGAAAGAAATGATGGGGCGCATGCATCGTTTAGTTATTTGGGTTCGTCATAAGTCGTGATTGGTTCCAAGAGATTTAGAGATCTTTGGTGGTGTGCCTAGAGGTGTTCGGCGAGTACGGTCGGCGGTGGTGGGGCAAGGTAGCAGCGGCGTTTAAAATTTTGGAAGGGGACTGAGTCGCGACATGGAGGATGGGCTCGGGTAGAACGCGTTAGTGATGGCATGCGAATTGAAGGCAGACGATCATTATAGGAAGGACGACCATGACATGATGGTGATGCCAAAGTTGAGGGCTTGGCGATGGTGATTTAAGTGAGAGAAGGTGGAAATAAAGGAGCATTCTAGAGTGTTTAATCAGAAGATAATTGGGTTTTGTTAATTAGAAATTCACATAAATTAATTTTTGATTTAAAAGTTAGTGATATTTAATAAAAATCGAAGTCTTATATATCATATTCACACGAGTTCCAAATCACAGAATCGGTCTTGTGGGATTCGTAGCTGTAGAATCTACTCAATAGAATTTAAATTGGGAAGATCAGCAAATGTGAAAATAACGGTGAGTAAATCTCACTAATTCAGATTACTGGATTTTATATAAAATGTTAAAAACTAACTACTGGTTGATTGGATGGATTGATAATAATTTATCAGTTGGACATTATAGTATATATATCAGTATATATATTAGTTGTGACAACCTGGATTTTTGGACATCTGATAATTGGATAATTAACGGATTTTTACTATTGAGATGCTGATTTTATTTAGTTGAACAAATAAAATTATAATAACTAAAAATATTTGGATACATATAAATGGATTAGAAAATATAATAAATGTTGAATTATAAATCTCTAGAAATGATAAATCTTATAATAAATTAATAAATATATAAATAGATATACGCAAACTTTATGATGTTGAAAATTTTAAGTGTATACATATACAAGCATATAAGAGTGTGTGTGTGTGTGTGTATGCGATGAGAAGTAAAATATAGGGAAGCTTGTAAAAGTGTGGATATATATATATATATATATAATATCAAAAATTCACATATGATATTTCTAACTGTAATATATATATATATATATATATATATATATGTATATATATTGATTAGGAAGCATTGATTTGAATTTAATGTAATAATTTTCAAAAGCTAGTTAAAGTTAAAATTTATATTTTCAAACACTAAAGATAAATATTTATTAATCTAAAATATAATAGTTTAAGCTTAAAATAGGATTTAGTAAATGGTTTAATATACTTTCTTTTAAAATTATACATGGAATAGATTTAGTTTGTATATATATAAATATAAAACATAAACATAAATAAATGATAATAATAAAAGCATAAATAAATATAACATAAAGATTTGGACATTTGTAAGCTTGTGTATGCCATGCAAATACAAGTGGCAATATTTCTTTTCTTTTAAAACTAAATCTGAATAATAATGAAATGAGAAACCAGGCTGTATACTTATTTCTCAACCCTTTCTTCGTTTTATTTTCCAAAACTAAAACTAAAAGGATAAATCAAAACTACTTTCAAATTTCAACCGAGCTAAAGCTTCAAGTAGATTCAAATTCATCTCAACATAAAGTAAATCAAGCTTTAGCTCAAAATCTAGTTGCAGTTACAAGCACTATTGTCCAAGTGGTTAATAGATTTGGCTTGGTGCAGGATGTCACAAGTTCGAAACTTGCTTTCGAACGATTATTTGACATGGGATATGTTGTCCCATTGATTTGTTGTATATAAAGTACCAGTTCAAAAAAAAATCTAGTTGCAGATCAAAACGTCAAGTGTTGTTTTCCAGATCAAAGCATTTTCCTCTATTTAACAAATACTAGTGAGTAAACATAACTTTTAAATGTTAAATCTATTTTATTTCTGATGCATGTGATAAATTCTTGAAGTAATGATGCGAATTTTTTTTGCATGGATGTAGAAATGAATTTTTAC
This sequence comes from Allium cepa, assembly GCA_030765085.1. Lineage (NCBI taxonomy): Eukaryota > Viridiplantae > Streptophyta > Magnoliopsida > Asparagales > Amaryllidaceae > Allium > Allium cepa. Next base: position 676,959,838 of record CM060932.1, on the reverse strand, counting down.
TGTGTGTATTTTGTGCATGTCTGGGTATATGAATATACTTGCCTCTGTTTGATTTCAATAGGCTAAACAAATTCAAAAATAAATTTCTCTTTTCCAAATCTCTTTTAGATTAGGATCTTTAAATAAAATATGCTAGTAATAACTAGATTCTATTTTTTAAATTATTTTAGGAAAAATTAGCAGGTAGACTTACTGGAATCAAGAAATAATAGTGAAAGCTAATTCAAGTCAGAAAATCAATGGATTAAATTTCATGTTTTGAGTATATAACCTGATTAGTATTTGAAAATGATGAATTTCGATAATAATATCGTGCTTTTTAAGTTTGTGGCTGATGGGAATTTTCAAGTTGAACGGAAATTGAGTTTGTGTCAATTTCTTGGCGATCGAAGGTGGAGGAGCATCGTGCACATTGCTGAAGGTAGCTTGGTGTCTGGAGATTGTAGGAAAATGGCCGGTGAATTTCTAGACCATCGTGGTGGCTTGTCGACGGCGGTTTAGGGATTAACGACCAGTTCTAGTCGACATTGTTTTTGTGGGCATAGCGTCGCCGTGGATACATCAGGATGGATCGGTGGTAGGGGAATCAAAGCGTAGTTTCGCGACGAAGCTCGGGGTTGATCGGCGAGGTCTCCGACGATCAGAGGCGGCGGCGGGAGAAGGATTTGTCGATCAAGTCTGGGTTCTGGGGTGGCTCGACTAGCTTGTTTTCGATAGGCTGAGTCGATTGGCGAGCTGGGTGGTCAGGATTGTCGACGAGGTCGTCGGTGACTTACGGGTGGTCGCAGTGATGGTCGAAGGTGGTCGGATTGGCATGCACGGTGCATGCGTGTGCATGGTGTCTGGGAGATGTTCGTAGTAGAGGAATGCATCGGGTCAGGCTCGAAGTAGTACGTGAATTTTCACAAAGGAAAGAAGAAGAGAGAGTGGCTCGAGAGTTGGCTTGGGGGATTTTGGTTTGGGCACGGGTATTTTTGATAAGAATGAGTTAACCAAGTTTTTAAAGAAAAAGTATATTTAGTAACAAAGTTTTCAAAGCAAAAGAGATGAACAAGTTTCAAAGCAAAGTGCTGATCCAGTTTTAAAGCAATTTTCAAAAAAATAAAATTATAAAGTTAAATATTTTTTTAAATTGTTTTGATTTGAAATAATTATATATTAGGTTAGTTAATTAAATTAATTCCTAAGCGTTTTTAAATGAAATTTAAAAATGATGTTTAGTAAGTGATTAAGATAAGTATACCAAATCAATCAAAGGTCTCAAGTGATTTTGTATAAATTAATTTCCAACGTTTAATTTAAATAAGATTTAAATGATAATTAAATAATTAATTAAGATAAGTGGTTTATCTTTAATAATTAGGGTCTTATGTAATTAAAGGATAATTAATTAATGTCAATAATTAATGAAAATAATAATAAATGGAATGTAATTAATTAACGTTAATTAAGCAGGGTTTAAAAGTAATTAATTTATTTGTGTTAATTAAATTAAATTAATTAGAATGGTGTGGCCAATTATCTTGCTTATGGGTGATTAAATTCTATTGAATGCTTGAATTGATTAATATCTCTAATCTCTATGATATGAAATGCTTGGGTTGAACCGTGATATTGTGGGATATCCATAAGTGATGAATTACTATGCGAATATGTTATTCTGAAGTAAATTAAATTGTTTAAACTTTAACAACTTAGCTTAAGGGATGACATTGGATTCGAAGAGATCGGGGTCGTATATCAACAATATCCAGAACCACTTCGATTAGTAATCTATAGTTCTTTTTATATTTGATTTTAGATTCAAATTGGCTGGAATGGAATAAATTAGGTAAACTTGTCCATTGAAACTAAGTAACGGAACTTAGATACATTTTATGAAATAAGTGTTGGCTTTAACAACATAAAAACTCATAGTGATGAACGAGTTGCCTGGGTTTTCAAGAAGTTTTACAACTTAAAGTATTTCACATTAAATGGGTTTACTCATGCTGTTTTCCAGCTGACTCGGGTGTTACTTTAATGTAATGCTCGTGTCAGACCGAGCATTACAGATTTTCAGGTTAGGACGTTCTAGGGCTCAGGAGGCGAGCTGGATGGCAGAAATGTATGGAGTATATTCCGCTGTGTATTTGAGATTGTATTTGATGCAGCTAAGGCCAGAGAAGAAGTTGTGCAATCTTTAATTCCTGAAAACATGAGTTTGTGGTGTAGTGTGATGAGTCGTACACGACTCAGTGAAGGCAACATGAGTCGTAGGAGAGTAGATTTGAGTCGTCCACGACCTAAGGAGTCACGAGAAGGGACGTTGCAAGCTAATGAAGCGGCTTTGAGTCATTTCCGACTCAACAAAGAAGGTCTAGGTCGGCAACGACCTACGAAGGAAGATGTGGACCGACCTAATGAGACACCGCTTCTGGCGATAAGTCGTACACGTCTCAACGACTCATCCATAAGTCGTGTACGAGTTAACAAGAGCAGAGAAGTGGAAGTAGATGAGTCGTTCGGAGATGACTCGCTTGAAGGGATGTGCCGCAGGGAAGCTATGAGTCGGTGAAGACCATGAGTCGGTGAAGCCTTGAGTCGTGAGTAGTTGTAACTTGTATGGGTGTTGAGTCGGTTGAGTCGTGACATATGTTGAGTCGTGTTGTACGCATATATAGTTGAGTCGTATGGTGTTTGTATCTGATGACTCGTGTTGTATATAAGTCGTCATGTTTAGGTTGTCTATTTTTGCCGCTGTTATGAGTCGTAAGTCGTTGTTTTTGAGTCGTTTGCTCTTGAGTCGTGTGATGTACTTCGGTCTGTTGTGTTGCTAAGTCGGTAACGACTTATGATGAGTCGTGAGTCATGAGTCGGCCACGACTTAAGGGTTGTGTTGTGAAAACTCTATAAATAGGGGTGTGTGTTGTACATTTAAGGGGGTTGATTTTGAAATAAAATTTCTTGTTGATTGCTTTGTGCTTTCTTCTCCAATTGGTAGTTGAGTGTAATCTCCTATCTCCACTTACGTCATTCGAGTGCGCTCGAATCCACGTTTGTTGAAGCCGATTCACAGAATCTAGTGCGCTAGATCAACGTACGAAGAATCGTAGATCTTTGAACACGGTATAGTGCGCTATCAACGTGTTTGAGATAGCTAGAATTCGGCATCTTCGAATCAACGAATTTGGGCATTTCGGTATCTTCATTCCATCGATCGCTACTTTCACCGATTGAAGTTTGTTTCGATTTATCCGCTGCGTCATCATTGGTATCAGAGCCATACTTAGCCAATCATAGCTAAGTTGATTCTTGGAGCCAATTTTTGAAGTTGTGTTCATCGTGTTCATATTGAAGTTGCAACAAGAGGGAGAACTTTCGATCCATTCCATTTCGGATCAAAGTGTTGAAGGTGTTCGAAATTGAAGACCGTGTATACTTGTGGGAAGTACCCGAGCCTTGTAAAGGATTTGAGCCGTACCTTGTGCTTGAGTAGGAGCCGACCTTACTTTGAGTCGTTCCTTATTGCCGAGCTAGAGCAAGCCGAGTCAAGGGAAGCTGTGACTTGTTGTTTTGTTAAAGCTTTGAAGTCTTGTGTTCAAATTGTTGAAGTTTTGTGAGGAGTTTCAATCATGCCACCAAGGAGAGCTAATCGTCATCAAAACGTTGAAGCTTTGTATCGAAGAGAAGAAGCCGAGCTTATGAAACAACGTATTAATGAGAAGTTTGATGAAGGCATTGGAAAATTGGAGAAATTGATGAATGATTTGAATCAAAGGAGGAGATCACCAAACTCGAACCATGGAGGAAACCGAGTTTCGCCATCGGTTATGGAAGCGAGGAGGGTATCACCACATTCTTGTAGAGATAGAAGAGAAACATCAATTTCGTCACGAAGAGATCATCATGACTATGCACATGAAGAGAGAAGAAGTCAACATGAATTTGACAATGAAGCCTATAGAGATGAAGAGAGACATAGTCAAAGAAGCACGCATGAACGAAGGGATGATAATGGTCGAGATCGATGTAGGCGTACGTTTGACTTTGTTGAAGAGGGTGATAGAGCTAGTATTCATTATCGAGATCGAGACCAAGTTCGAAATTCATTTCGGGATGTTGAAGAGGATCGTCGATGGGAATCGAGTATGAAGACGGAAATTCCAGAATTTAAAGGAGGGATGGTAGCAGAAGAATTTCTTGATTGGTTATCTAATGTGGAAGAGATCTTTGATTTTAAGGAGGTTCCTGAGCATAGGAGAGTGAAGTTGGTTGCTACTAGGTTGAGGGGGAGAGCTTTGGCGTGGTGGCAGCAAACTAAACTTACCAGGGAGAGAATGGGAAAGTCAAAGATAGAATCTTGGGAGAAGATGAGGAAATTGATGCGAACTACTTTCTTACCATACAACTATCAATTACTTATGTACCAGAGGTTGCAGAATCTGAGGCAAGGGACGAAGTCTGTTAGTGATTATGCTGACGAATTTTACCAACTCATTGCCAGAAATGATATTACGGAAACGGAAGAACAGCTAACTGCTAGATTCATTGGGGGATTGAGAATGCAGATCCAGGATATGGTTAATATGTTTGATCCTAGATCAGTGGCAGAAGCACATCAGAAAGCGTTGGCTTGGGAGAAACAAGGAAGGCGTGGAGGTGGTGTGTTTACTAATTCCAATAATCAAGCGAGGGGTGTTGGTGGAAGTTCTAATGTTCCTAAACCTGTTACAAAGCCAGTGGTAAAGGAGGCTGAGAAGGCGAAGGCTAGCAGTGGTTTCAAATGCTATAATTGTCAGGAGTTAGGTCATAAAAGCAATGAATGCCCGAAGCCGAAGAAGAGAGCAATGGTTGCTGAGATTGAGGATGATGGTGAGGAGGCAGAATGTTCAAATGCACCTTATGTTGAGGAGGAAGAAGAATTGTCTGGAGATGAAGGTTGCAATCTTATGATGAGGAGGTCATGTCTTACACCAAAGCAAGAGGAGGATTGTAGTTGGTTGAGAAGTAACATATTTCAGTCGACCTGCACTATTCTGGGAAGAGTTTGCAAGTTTGTCATAGATGCTGGGAGTTGTGATAATATTATTTCTACAGAGGCTGTGAAGAAGTTGAACTTGAAAACTGAGAAACATCCTAAACCGTACAAGCTAGCATGGTTAAGGAAGGGTGGTGAAGTGAAGGTGTGTCGAAGAGCTTATGTGAATTTTTCGATTGGGAAGAAGTACAAAGATGAAATTTGGTGTGATGTAGTGGACATGGATGTTTGTCATTTGTTGTTGGGCAGACCATGGCAGTTTGATAGAGCAGTTCAACATGACGGTCGTGCCAATAGTTACAGTTTCATGTTCGAGGGTACTAAAATCACTTTGGTTCCCATGAAGCAACAACAGAAGGAGAGCAAGCTGGAGGAGATTGAGGAATTGAAAACTTTATTATCTTTGAAGGAGTTTGTTAAAGAAGTTGAAGAGGAACCTGAAGTGTTTTTGTTGATTGGGAGAGAGAGCAGTGAAGAGGTTGAAATTCCTGAAGAAGCAAAGCCAGTTTTGAAAGAATTTGAAGACGTATTTCCAGAGGAGTTTCCTAAGGAGTTACCGCCACTAAGAGACATTCAACATCAAATTGATCTTGTTCCAGGAGCAGTGTTACCACATCGACCACATTATCGAATGAGTCCGAAGGAACATGAAGAGTTACAAAGGCAAGTGGAAGAGTTACTTGAGCAGGGACGTGTTCAGGAAAGCTTGAGTCCTTGTGCAGTACCAGCTTTGTTGGTGCCGAAGAAGGATGGAACATGGAGAATGTGTACCGATAGTAGAGCTTTGAGCAAGATTACTGTTCGTTACAGATTTCCTATGCCGAGGTTGGATGATTTGTTAGACCAGTTGAGTGGGGCAACTATATTTTCGAAGATTGATTTGAAGAGTGGTTATCACCAGATTCGAATTAGACCTGGAGACGAATGGAAGACAGCTTTCAAGACAAGAGAGGGGTTATACGAATGGTTGGTAATGCCATTTGGTTTATCAAATGCACCTAGTACATTCATGCGGGTGATGAATCAAATCTTTAGACCATTCATTGGGAAGTTCGTGGTAGTTTACTTTGATGATATTCTGATTTATAGTGCAAGCACAGAGGAGCATGTAGAGCATTTGAGAAAAGTGTTGATTATTCTTCGTGAGGAACAATTTTATGCAGCCACGAAGAAATGTGTGTTCATGACAAGAAGTGTGTTATTTTTGGGATATGTTGTATCTGAGAAGGGAATCCAAGTGGACCAGAGTAAAGTTGAAGCTATTAGAAATTGGCCACAGCCGAGAACTATCACTGAAGTTAGAAGTTTTCATGGATTGGCATCATTCTACCGAAGGTTTATTCCACACTTCAGTAGCGTGATGGCTCCAGTTACTGATTGCATGAAGGGAAAACAGTTTGTATGGTCAGAGGAAGCGGGAGTTGCTTTTGAACAAATTAAAGAACTGTTGACATCAGCACCGATTCTTGTTCTACCGAATTTTCAGTTGTTGTTTGAATTACACACTGATGCTTCGAAGGTTGGAATTGGAGGAGTTCTGAGTCAGAATGAGAAGCCAGTTGCTTATTTCAGTGAGAAGTTGTCAGGGGCAAAGATGAAATACAGTACGTATGACGTTGAATTCTATGCGGTTGTACAAGCTGTTAAACACTGGAGGCATTATCTATTTCAGAAGGAATTTGTTTTATATACTGATCATGAGGCGTTGAAGCATTTACAGGGACAAGACAAGATTTCAGCGAGACATGCGTCATGGATCGCGTATTTACAGCAGTTTACCTTTGTTGTTAAGCACAAATCTGGGGTGACGAATCGGGTAGCTGATGCTTTGAGTAGAAGGAGTCATTTGTTAACAACATTAAAGGTTGAAGTGACGGGTTTTGAATTATTGCCAGAACTGATGGAAGATGATCCTTACTTTGCAAAGTTTGTCGAGAAAGTTAAGGAAGGAAATACTGATGAATTCGTATTGGTGGATGGTTTTCTGTTTAAAGGAAATCGCTTATGTATTCCGGATTGTAGTCTGAGAATGAAGATTGTGAAGGAGTTACACGAAGAAGGGCATGTGGGCCGTGATCGTACTTTGCAACTGATTTCACAGTCTTACTTTTGGCCGTCGATGACGAAAGAAGTGGGCAGGTTTGTAGAGCGCTGTCATATTTGTCAAGTTTCGAAAGGAACTGCGACCAATGCTGGATTGTATATGCCATTACCAGTACCGGCTAGACCATGGGTTGATGTGAGCATGGACTTTGTCTTGGGGTTGCCGAGAACACAGCATGGTAATGATTCTATATATGTGGTGGTGGACAGATTTTCTAAAATGACACATTTTATCGCTTGCAAGAAGACGACAGATGCTGTTCGGGTTGCTCAGTTATTCTTCAAGGAAATCTATCGTCTTCATGGATTGCCAGAATCTATCGTTTCTGACAGGGATACTCGTTTTCTGAGTCACTTTTGGTTAAGTTTGTGGAAGATGGTGGGAACGAAGCTGAAATTTAGTAGTGCTTATCATCCGCAAACTGATGGACAAACGGAAGTTGTTAACCGGTCGTTGGGAAATTTGTTGCGATGCCTTGTACAGGATAATTTGAAGAATTGGGACATGAAGTTATGCCAAGCCGAGTTTGCACATAATCATGCAGTGAATCGTAGCACAGGATTCAGCCCATTTCAGATTGTATATTCAACTATACCCAGGGGACCGTTGGAATTGGCAGTAGTGCCACAGTCAAAGGGAACGGTTAAACGAGCTGCTGATTTTGTTGAAGGATTGACGGAATGTCATAGAATCGTTCAGGAACGATTGGAGAAATCGAATGAGAAATATAAGAAATCTGCAGATTTGAAACGACGAAATGTTGAATTTAACGAAGGCGATTTGGTTTATGCAGTGTTGACAAAAGACCGTTTTCCGGTAGGAACATACAATAAATTGAAGGCGTGGAAAATTGGTCCAATTGAAATTGTGAAGAAAATCAATGAAAATGCTTATAAGTTAAAACTGCCGGAAGATGTTTACACGTCTGACGTGTTCAATGTTAAACATCTTGTTCCATATTACGGAGGTAAACAATCAGATGAAGAAGAATGTACAAATTCGAGGACGAATTTTTCTCAACCAGGGGAGGATGGTGCAGCTAAGGCCAGAGAAGAAGTTGTGCAATCTTTAATTCCTGAAAACATGAGTTTGTGGTGTAGTGTGATGAGTCGTACACGACTCAGTGAAGGCAACATGAGTCGTAGGAGAGTAGATTTGAGTCGTCCACGACCTAAGGAGTCACGAGAAGGGACGTTGCAAGCTAATGAAGCGGCTTTGAGTCGTTTCCGACTCAATAAAGAAGGTCTAGGTCGGCAACGACCTACGAAGGAAGATGTGGACCGACCTAATGAGACACCGCTTCTGGTGATAAGTCGTACACGTCTCAACGACTCATCCATAAGTCGTGTACGAGTTAACAAGAGCAGAGAAGTGGAAGTAGATGAGTCGTTCGGAGATGACTCGCTTGAAGGGATGTGCCGCAGGGAAGCTATGAGTCGGTGAAGACCATGAGTCGGTGAAGCCTTGAGTCGTGAGTAGTTGTAACTTGTATGGGTGTTGAGTCGGTTGAGTCGTGACATATGTTGAGTCGTGTTGTACGCATATATAGTTGAGTCGTATGGTGTTTGTATCTGATGACTCGTGTTGTATATAAGTCGTCATGTTTAGGTTGTCTATTTTTGCCGCTGTTATGAGTCGTAAGTCGTTGTTTTTTAGTCGTTTTCTCTTGAGTCGTGTGATGTACTTCGGTCTGTTGTGTTGCTAAGTCGGTAACGACTTATGATGAGTCGTGAGTCATGAGTCGGCCACGACTTAAGGGTTGTGTTATGAAAACTCTATAAATAGGGGTGTGTGTTGTACATTTAAGGGGGTTGATTTTTAAATAAAATTTCTTGTTGCTTGCTTTGTGCTTTCTTCTCCAATTGGTAGTTGAGTGTAATCTCCTATCTCCACTTACGTCATTCGAGTGCGCTCGAATCCACGTTTGTTGAAGCCGATTCATGGAATCTAGTGCGCTAGATCAACGTACGAAGAATCGTAGATCTTTGAACACGGTATAGTGCGCTATCAACGTGTTTGAGATAGCTAGAATTCGGCATCTTCGGATCAACGAATTTGGGCATTTCGGTATCTTCATTCCATCGATCGCTACTTTCACCGATTGAAGTTTGTTTCGATTTATCCGCTGCGTCAGTATTGTTAGTAGTCAAGGACAAGTTGTTACAGTTTTCCAGCTTATTCATGAATAATTGTGCTCTGATATATTGTACGTAAATTGACAATTACAGCTTTTCTTAGTATAAATGTTGCTATTTGTATATTTTATTTTGTTCCAATGTGATTGTGAGATTCTGTGTTGTTGTTTTGTTCCTTCTTCTACCTCCTTTTCTTCTTTTCCCTAACAATCTGAAATGTCCCACGTTCGATTGCTCGGCACTTCTACAGTGAACGTATTAGTGTCGAATTTTTGGGATCGAAAATTTTGGGTTGTTATATTTGGTATCAGAGCTGAAGGTTATGCGAGAACCATGGCTCTGGTGGAGGTTACTCTTTTGAATAGGGTCAGTAGTACTGTAGAATGAGTTGAGCGTATCATTTGAGAGCGTACTTGTTATTTGCTTATATAATGGTTTCAAAAACGATTTTTTTAAAATTATTTTTGTATAAGTTATATTTTGGTATATAAAGCAATAATTTTTCTAATTATAATTGGTTGCTGATTATTGAATCAAATATAATAATAAGAATTAAGTGGCAATATATATACAACAGAATAGATATTTGGGTAAGGATTAACTATATAAATAAGTTGAGCTGAAACTGGATTCAAACCTGAACTGAAATCCTGGAAATTGTAAAGAGATTTCCAAGTATTTGAAATAAATAAGTTACTTTGATTTGATTTACCAGCAAATGGTTATGGAATATATGGTATGATTTCTAGATATGATAATTAGCATATCTTAATAAAGAGATGTTTATTTTTCTAAATAAATGATGATAAAGCAGAGTGAAATGTTTTAAGGAAGTTACAACTTATATAAGTATAAGTTGTAAATTAAAAAGGGTTTAAATTTTGAAGTTTTGAAATCTAAGTCCAGAATGTTTTAAATTGTTTCAAAATGTTAAAAGAAATAATAAATAATATTATTCAAAATATTTTTGAATGTAGGAATCTTATTTTAAAACAAGAGCTGTTTTGAAAATTTCAAGGGAAATTGTTGAATTGAACCTAAGAATGGTTTAAAATTGAATGTATACTTGGTATGTAAATGAAATAGATTATTGCATTAATGAATTGCAAAAATATATATGTACATATTTGGAAAATAAGAGTAAAAGTTAGAATTCTACTTATCTAGTCTAATATAGGTTAGGAAGTCCCACTAGAATCTTGTCTAAGAGAGAGTGATGGCTAAAAGTGAAGAACGGAAGGCTAGACGCGGAGAGCGAAGAGCAGCTGGACGTAAGAATCGAGAAGAAGCAATACAGGAGCATGAGAAACAGGTTAAGGAAAGGACTAGACCAGGGCCTTATGATAATGTCACCTGCTACAAGTGTTACAATAAGGGTCATTACTCAGCCAAGTGTAGTAAATCAAGGAAGGAATTGAAGGGTACATTCCAATGATTTCGCTCTAAGATCTTATGCTTTAAGTGTCATAAGAAAGGGCATTTCCTAAACCATTGCCCTAAAGTGAGGAAGTTAAAGCGTAAATCCATAGAACCAGTCAATACGTTGACTTTGCCATCATTGTAAGATGTCGGGACACATCGCTAGGAATTGTCCCAAGAGATGGAATAAGAGTAAGACCGTGGAACGTCCGGTAGGAGGTGTAAAAGTTATCCAGATTGATGGAAAGGTAGAAATCTTTTGTGGTAAATGTTATAGGTAGGGACATCCTGTTGAAAGGTGCATGTTTGGGCTTTACCCATTAGACGGAAGTCCCTAGAGAGGATTCTTGTAAGAATACTAAGGCTCCGTTCTTTTCCAAACCCCTAGGTGATGGAGAAGACGTTTAGATTTATGACTTTATTTTTGGATAAATGGATGTAATGTTTGAACTACTAATGTGTAGTCTATCAATGTATGGAATATTTGGTGGCAGTATAATCTAATATAAAATTACATTTTATTATTTGAGAATGGAATTGGAATTAATTCAAGGGAGAAATTGAATTGAATTAATTTAAACAGAAATCGAATTTGAATAAGTTTAAATTTAAATAGAAATTGATTTGAACTTGGGAAAGGAATTGAAGTTAATTCAAATTGGATTGGAGATTGATTGGAATGGAAAATTGAGAAATTGAACCAATTTGACTCTAAAAAACTATTTTCAAATAAATTGTTTTAATATAAACTGTCTTAAATCTGTTATTCATAGCTATTTACTATACAACCTTTCTTTTTAAAGCCCAAACTATCTTATACTATTTTAAAACTATTTTGAAACTATTTTGCAACTATTTTACAATTGTTTTATAGACTAATTACTACTACAACTATTTTGCAATTACCTCACTATTTTACAAATATTTAATTATTTTACAACTATTTTATAACTATTTAACTACTCTACAGCTATTTTACAACTAATTACTATTTTACAACCACTTCAATATTTTAACTATTCAAGCTATTTTCTAAATTCAAACTGGTCGGAGTAGAAACTGTTTATTTTTAAATACCAATTGAGATAAGAATTGAAGTGATAACCAAAGTGGGAATTGAAGCAATTGTGAATAAGTGAATAGAAAATGAATGTGAATAAAAGAAAGTTGATTTATCTGATAATCAATGAAGATAAATATGTCAGATGTACGTATATTATTCTATTCGCATAATGATTTGATCTAGATTCGAGCATATAATTTCGAGATAGTATATCAATCTGAGTTGGGATTTTTCACTCGGTTTTTAATGGAGAACCCTGGATATGGGTTTTTGATTTGGTTTTGGAAATTTTCTATCATAGTTATGGCTATGCAAGGAGAATAACGATTTCTGATCAAGAAACCAAAAACGAGTCCGCACTAGAAAGTCAGGTGAACGATACTAGTTCGGAAGTGAAGTTGTGTGATCGAGTGAGCGATCAGATTCGATATTGCGTACAGATGATATATGTACATCGTACGTGCTTGAATGAAATAGATATTTTGAAAAGAAATTGAAAAAATGAATTTGAAATGAAAACATAATTCAAGAAATATATTATGAATACAAGTGGAAGTTGGATATTTCTATGATTGAAATTCACTTTATGAAGAGTAATTAAGGTGGTAAATAACTTTATAAAACAAATCAAACTTGAATATTTGATTTGGCATAAATAAAGTCACATATATATATATATATGTTTGTTATATATGATAAACTCCGCTTGTTGAATTTATAACCAGAAGATGTGATTTTTGAAAAATATTTGAAGTATAAAAAGGGAATTTATATAAGTATGAAGCGATCCAAAGAATTTTCAAGTTGGAAGGAATAACCTTATATATATCTATATATATTGATGATTTTATGGAATTGGGAAAAGGTTTTTGAACCCATTGATTTTGAAAGGTTTTTTGATTTTTGGGAAAAAGCAAATTTTGGGAATTTGGAAAGCCAAGTTTGAAAATTATCGATTTTGGGATATCGATTTTGTGTAAAGGAGATTTATATGTGAATTATATAAAGAGTATGATTTGAAAGATACTATATGTGTATAGTATAAAATATTTTGAGAATGGCCGTGTGGAAAAAGGCGCTGCCATTTAGAATGAACTTCTAGTAGGAGATCCACGGGATGGTTCTGCCTTGAGCCTTAAGGGGGTTCTAAATTTGATCCTAAGAGGATGTCCGAACAAACTAAAGTTACTGAGGATTGTGGTTGGGGTAGTGAAAGTTTAAGGCGCTGATGCCTACAGAGACATTGGGATTATGCTGTGACGACAGTGTAACTCGATGTAACTGCGATCTACTGCGCACCATAGCGGAAGCAGAGGGGCAGTGATTGCCTAAGATCTATGTTTGATTTCACTGGGAGAGTGAAGTAACATCGGTAGGCTGCGATCTATGAAAACATAGGGAAAGTCTTCTGGCAATGAGTGCTTATTGGCTACATTGGGACTCGACTGATGTAGTCTGTGATCTATGTGGTCTATGTGGTGAAGTTTCATTTGCGGTGAAGTTTCATTTGCAGTGAAATTAAAGGGCGTTGATGCCTACAGTTACATGGTTTTTTCTATGATGGCAACTTAACCTGGGTGTAGCTACGATCTGTAGTGGTTCCATGGTGTAATCGAGGGGAGTGGATGCCTACAGTTTTCTATGGTTTTGCATTGATGGCAACATGATCATCGGGTTAACTACGACCATGGAGGGGGTGATGATTTCCAGAGCATTCTGACCAAAAATGTTTTCTATATTTTCACAAAAATATTTTCTAAGTATTTTCACTGGGTGTTGAAAATGGGTTTACCAAGTACTTATAGATTTTCAGTCCTACGCCTGATCAACGTATAACCGAATTTCTATTAGAACAAGGATGGACTTATTGAGACATCAAGTTATAAAAAGTTTTCGTATAAAAAGCTATTCTGGCAATATTATGTAAATTTTAAAAGTGTTTTAAACAATTTAAATATAGGGTGTTAAGAGTTCAAAATGTTTACAGGATAATTTAACTAATAATAACATTTTAAGAAAATTCTGGCTTCGTTCCTTTTCGAGGACGAAAAACTCTAGAAAGGGCATGAATGTGATAACCTGGATTTTTGGACATTTGATAATAGGATAATAAACTGATTTTTTTGGCAAGGGCGGCCGGTTTTAAAGTGGACCGTCCACTTTTTATTACAACAAACGTAATAAAAAATACAAGGAACAGGAGATAGGTAGGGCACTTATGCTATAATACATGGAAATAAAGTGGAGTGACCACTGAAACTAACTAGCTTAGAGAATAGGTGCTAGACAACATATCTAGACAGCTAATAGCAGAAGAATCACGTAGGGAGCAACATCACTATAGATTACCAAAAGGCAAATACAAATACACAGACCTAAACATTTCCTTAGCAAACAATAAGATAAGACAATGAAATTGTACATAACAAGCCAGCAAACTGCTAGCAGATGAAATAGATCAATACTACAAGATCACGGCCACTAGAGGCATAAGCCAAACTGCAGCCATAAAGCATACCAAGATTGCCAAGGGGAATCATAACCAGTATGACACAGACAGGAGCTACAGGAGCTGCCAGTTGCAAAAGAAAGATAGCGTGCAAAGAAAACAAGCAGACACCAAGAACAGCAGTACCACACGACCACCGAACACACAGATTCGGCCGTAGCAAGGCAATCGCCACCGAGCGAAGCAGTGGAAGCGGAGTAAAGCTGAGGAGAAGCTCCCGCGATGAGAAGCCAAAATCCATTCACAACCCCAAGATCAGATCCAGCAAAATTCACAACAAACGACCTAGATTCAAAACCAGACGCAAAAAACACACGACCAAAACCGAGATAGCTCACCAGAGTCTCGTGACGACAACCAAGGCAGCAGATCTGCCAAACGCTGAAATCAGTCACTAAGGCAGCAGACCACGTTGACATACGAGAGGGCGCAGGAGATCCGGAGGTTCCAGACATGGGCGAATCATCAGCGAAGAGACTCAGAGGCCGAAGAGTAAGGGTCAGATCTGGAAGTGAAGGAAGGGGTTCGAGAGTGGAGCCATCAATTAATAGACAGTAGTGAGGAAAGCTAGAAGTAGATGAGCAGCAATTGATGAATCGAAGAGGGATTGAAGGGATTAGAAACGAATAAGAAAATGATGGAGGCTGCTTCTCTGCCCTAGTCTCTATTAATGGGTATTTTTTCTAATAATAAACTGATTTTTACTATTGAGGTACTGATTTTATTTAGTTGACAAATAAAATTCTCATAATTAAGAATATCTGGATACATGTAAATGGATTAGAAACTATAATAAATGTTGAATTATAAATCTCTGGAAATGATAAATCTTATAATAAATTAATAAATATATAAATAGATATACGCAGACTTTATGATGTTGAAAATTTTAAGTGTATACATACAAGCATATAAGTGTGTGTGTGTGTGTATAAATATATATATGCCATGAGAAGTAAAATATAGTGAAGTTTGTAAAAGTGTGGATATATATAATATCAAAAATTCATATAAGATATTTCTAATTATAATATATATATATATATATATATATATTGTGATTAGGAAGGAA
The DNA here is from genome assembly GCA_030765085.1 of Allium cepa. NCBI lineage: Eukaryota > Viridiplantae > Streptophyta > Magnoliopsida > Asparagales > Amaryllidaceae > Allium > Allium cepa. Next base: position 676,944,516 of record CM060932.1, on the reverse strand, counting down.
TGATTTGAACTTAATGTAATAATTTTCAAAATCTAGTTAAAGTTAAAGTTAAAATCTATATTTTAAAACATTAAAGATAAATATTTATTAAGTTCAAGTTTAAAATAGGATTTAATAAAAGTTTAATATACTTTCTTTCAAAATTATACATGGAATAGATATAGTTTGTATATATATAAATATAAACATAAACATAAATAAATGATAATAATAAAAACATAAATAAATAAATATAACATAAAGATTTGGACAGTTGTAAGCTTGTGTATGACATGCAAATACAAGTGGCAATATTTCTTTTCTTTTAAAACTAAATATAAATAATAATGAAATAAGATACCAGACTGTATACTTATTTCTCAATCCTTTCTTCTTTTCATTTTCCAAAACTAAAACCAAAAAGAAAAATAAAATCTTCTTTCAAATTTCAACTGAGCTAAAGCTTCAAGTAGATTCAAATTCATCTCAACATAAAGTAAATCAAGCTTCAGCTCAAAATCTAGTTGCAGTTCAAAACTTCAAGTGCTGTTTTCCAGATCAAATCTTTTTCCTCTGTTTAGCGAATATTAGTGAGTAAACATAACTTTTAAATGCTAAATCTATTTTATATTCTGATGCATGTGATAAATTCTTGAATTAATGATGCGAAATTGTTTTACATGGATATAGAAATGAATTTTTACTGTGTATATTTTGTGCATGTCCGGGTATATGAATATACTTGCCTCTGTTTGATTTCAATAGGCTAAACAAGTTCAAAAATAAATTTCTCTTTCCCAAATATCTTTTAGGTTAGGATCTTTAAATGAAATATGTTAGTAATAACTAGATTCTATTTTTAAAATTATTTTTAAGTAAAATTAGCAGGTAGACAACTGGAATCAAGAAATAATATGAAAGCTAATTCAAGTCAGAAAATCGATGGATTAAATTTCATATTTTGAGTATATAACCTAATTCGTAATTGAAAATGATGAATTTTGATAATACTATCATGATTTTTAATTTTGTGATGTATGGGAATTTTTGAGTTGAACGAAAATTGAGTTTGTGTCGATTTCTCGACGATCGAAGGTGGAGGGGCATCGTGCTCATCGCTGAAGGTAGCCAGGTGTCTGGAGATCATAGGAAAATGGCCCATGAATTTCTAGACCACCATGGGTGGGTTGTCGACGGTGATTTAGGGTGTAACGACCAGTTTTAGTCAACGTTGTTTTCGTGGGCATAGCATCGTCGTGGGTGCATCGGGATGGATCGGTGGTGGGGGAATCGAAGCGTGGTTCCGAGGCGAGGGGTTGATCGGCGAGGTCTCTAGCGATCGAAGGCGGTAGCGCGAGAAGGATTTGTCGATCAAGTCTGGGTTCTGGGGTGGCTCGACTAGTTTGTTTTCGATAGGCTGAGTCGATTGTTGAGCTGTGTAGTTAGGATCGTCGGCGAGGTCGTCGGTGACTTGCGGGTGGTCGCGGCGATGGTCGGAGGTGATTGGAATGGCGTGCACGGTGCACGTGTGTGCATGGTGTCTTGGTGATATTCATAGTATAGGAATGCATCAGTTCATACTCGAAGTAGTACGCGATTTTTCACGAGGGAAAGAAGAAGGAAGAGTGGCTCGAGAGTTGGCTCGGGGATTTTGGGTTTGGGCCTGGGTATTTTTGATAAGAATGAGTTAACTAAGTTTTTAAAAGCAAAAGTAAATTTAGTAACAAAGTTTTCAAAGCAAAAGAGATGAACAAGTTTCAAATCAAAGTGTTGATCAAGTTTTAAAGTAAGTTTCAAAAAAACAAAACTATAAAGTTAAATTTTTTTTTAAATTGTTTTAATTTGAAATAATTATATATTAGGTTAGTTAATTAAATTAATTCCTAAGTGTTTTTAAATGAAATTTGAAAATGATGTTTAGTAAGTGATTAAGATAAATATATCAAACTTTAATCAATCAAAGGTCTTAAGTGATTTTGTATAAATTAGTTCCAAACATTTAATTTAAATAAGATTTAAATGCTAATTAAGTAATTAATTAAGATAAGTGGTTTATCTTTAATTAATTAGGGTCTTAAGTAATTAAAGGATAATTAATTAAAATAATAATAAATGGATTGTAGTTAACGTTAATTAAGCAGGATTTAAAAGTAATTAATTTATTTTGTGTTAATTAAATTAAATTAATTAGAATGGTGTGACCAATTATCTTGCTTATGGGTGATTAAATTGTATTGAATGCTTGAATTGACTAATATCTCTAGTCTGATATTTTGTGATGTTCTTTGATATGAAATGCTTGGGTTGAACCGTGATAATGTGGGATATCCATCTGTGATGAATTACTATGTTAATATGTTATTCTGAAGTAAATTAAATTGTTTAAACTTTAACTACTTAGCTTAGGGGATGGCATTGGATTCGAAGTGATCGGGGTTGGATATCAGCAATATCCGGATGCCCTTCAATTAGTAATCTATAATTCTTTTTATATTTGATTTTAGAATCAAATAGGCTGGAATGGAATAAATTAGGTAAACTTGTCCATTTAAACTAAGTAACGGAACTTAGACACATTTTGTGAAATAAGTGTTGGCTTTAACAACATAAAAACTCATAGTGATGAACGAGTTACCTGAGTTTTCAAGAAGTTTTACAACTTAAAGTATTTCATATTAAATGGTTTTACTCCCGCTAGTTTCCAGCCTGATCGGGTGTTACTTTAATGTATGGTCGGATCAGACCGAGTATTATAGATTTTCATGTTAGGACGTTTTGGAGCCCAGGAGGCGAGCTGGATGGTAGGAACATATGGAATATATTCCATTGTGTATTTGAGATTGTATTGATAGTATTCAAGGACAAGTTGTTACAGGGTTCTAGTTTATTTATGAATAATTGTACTTTGATATGTTATATGTATATTGACAATTACAGCTTTTCTTAGTATAAATGCTGCTATTTGTATATTATATTTTATTCCGCTGCGATTGTGAGATTTGGTGCTGTTGTTTTGTTCCTTATTCTACCTCCTTTTCTTCTTTGCCCTAACAATCTGAAATTCCCAATGCTCGATTGCTCGGCACTTCTACGGTGAACGTATTAGTGACGAATTTTTGGGGTCGAAAATTTCGGGTTGTTACATTAGTACTTGGGTATATTCCCGCCGATTGAAGCGGATGAGACACTATGCGCCCCGCATAATAGAGGATGACCCTATATTACCACGATATTCCGCCTCGAAGCGGGATTGATATTTTATGTTATATAACATCAGTGGTTGTAGGGAAACGGGTTGGAGGGATCTAACTGGATTCATCAAATATATTGATTGTCTTTCATATATAGTGATATATGATGAAATTGAATAATTTGTTATGGATTATTGTGTGATTTGATTGTTTGGATGCTATAGTAGCACTGGCCTTAATTTTGGTAATTTAAATACCATAAATAATATTTTTGAATCTTAAATGAAACTCAAAGGTGATTTTTGGAAACAAAAATATTTATATGGAAATTGTAATATCGAATAAGGAATAGTTTGGATTAAATAAAGATAAGATTTTGGAAATATAGTTAACTATTCAGCTAGGAGTTTTCAAAATTAAATATAGTTTTGAAATTTATATGCATAAAAGAAATTGAAATAAGGGATTTTAATAATATTTCTCAAATTATAATTAGAAGTTGAAATAGAAATTTTAAAGGAATTAAAGGAGATTTTGAATATTAGAATATTTATATCGAAATTTGGATTATTTAAAAAAACTTGGTTTGGATAAAATAATGATTTGATTTTGGGTTTGTACTCAACTATTCGTCTAATTAGAGATTTAAAAATAATTGATAAAGAATTTGTGTAATGGATTTTAAGTCGTATTTCTCAAAAAATATGGCAAAGAAGTTGGAATCAGAATTTTTACTGAATTTGAGAAACAATTTGAATTTATTGGGAAATAGATTTGTAAATGGGATTTTAATAGAAATCGATTTACAAATGGAGTTGTTGATATAAATACGTTATACACTGGAAATGAGATTATAAAATTTGTAAATGATGTTTATAAATAAAGTTTAATGATTATTAATTGATAAATTGAGAATGTAAATTCACGGTGTGAATTTAAAATGAGATATGGGAAATCGGTTAAGAAAGGAATAATGAATTTTGTTTTAGAATTTGGTAATAGTTATGAATTTGGTAATGAAAATTGATTTGTGATAAATCGAGAGAGATTTATAAATGTAAAAAAATTAAGTTAAATTTTACTAGAAAAGTTACGTTTTGTTTTAGAAATGGGATTTTTATCATTTAAACTAGATGGTTAAGTTGTTTTTGTTTTAAAATATTTCAGGAAGTAGATTTTTCAAATATCTAATATTTATTGAAATGAAATCAATTTTTTAAATAAGCTTTGTAAATCGAATAATTTTTATTTAAAAATGAATTGGAAAAGAGTTACTGATGTTTATTTAAAGTGTTTTGACATTTTAAATAATTTCATAAACTTATTTTAAAAATAAATTATTATACTTTATAAATACTTATTATATATATAGAGATTTGAAATAGTTGGAATTTATTTATAAATTCTCTCGAGATTTGTAAAGGGTTTTATTTAACAGATATGATTTTATAAGTGAAAATTTTATAATGAAATTCTCGGAACTTAAGGAAATTTTCGAAATGTTAGAAAAAAGAACCTCAAGTTTGAACCTGAGTTCATAAAGAAGTTATAAATGGATAGACGAGATTATAAGTGAGTATAATCGATTTTGAAAAATGTGAAGCAATTAATATATATTCAGTAAATTTTTGAGATAGGTTATGAAATATTTTCGAAATATGGGTATTAGAAATGTTTTTTCGGGAAATAGACTTATAATATTTTCCTAAGTGTTGAAATGAAAGGTTTTGGAATATTTAAGCGACGAAGAGATATATATAGGGATATTTTTCAAAGTAATGGATTGTAAATTGAATTTGGAAATATTTCACTAAGTGTTGAAGTAAGATATGATTTTAAAATATTCCATTAAGGATTTGAATCTGTTTTCAAATGTTGAAATATTGGAAGAGATTTGGAATATATATCTTGGTAAAAATATTTTGAAATGATCGTTTGAAAGATTTATAAAATTGGGCCTAGTGGTTGTTATGTATGTAATTTGATAGTTAAATAACCAACTATCAAAATCTGGCCAAATTCGTTAATTGTTTCGAAGAGAGCGGGATCGGATTTAATTATTTGAAAACCACTTCGATTTGATTTGTGCATACGAATTGTGATATCTAAAGATAATGAAGATGGTGATTTTGGAGGTTCAGATTGTTCAGACCCAAAAAAACTTGTATGGATGAGTGATATCATTTGCATCGTTGCCTGGAAAGCAGTGTTAGCATTCAGAGTATGAATGCTATTCTAAAGGTAAAACGTAGCCTTAAGCTTCATCAATCGGGAATAACTAAAACAGAGAAGATGCAACAGAGCTAAGTGGGTCGCACCCAAGTAGGGTATGTTATCACTTTTCTAGATACCCTCGGTTATATTATAATTATGGATATGGTTGTGCATAGAGAAGAGAGTGCTTGATAGGGTGGGAAAACCTAGCCGAAAACAAATTCGATACTATCCAGCAAGGGGTAAGCCAATCCTATGTTGGTAAGGATCACTAGGTATGATTTCGATACACATTTCTAGAGATGTACTGTGGCGGGCGGTACCCCAGTAGCCCAGTCATTGTATGGAATCCAACATTCACTATGAGCCTGTACGGTTTTAGATGTGCCCAGTTATGCTGAAACATGAGATGTAAGCATTTCAGCTATTTTATAATTTATTTTCTATAGACACTATTATAATATCATATGATTTTGATATAAAATGTTTTGGTTATCGTAAGATAAAAACCCGTCGTATTTATGTGTGGCATGGTCTTACCTGATACCTTTGTTGTCAAAAGAATTTTGATAATTGTAATAATTCAAATTGAGTGTGTTTTCTCACACTGGTTTTCCAGACTAACTTAGGTGTTATTTTATTGTAATGCTCAAGTCAGACCGAGTATTACAGATTTAGGTTAGGATGCTATTGAGCTCAGGAGACGAGCTAAATGATTTTAGGTGTATTTCACGTACTTGGTTATTTCCGCTATGTGTGTGTTATGCTGTATATCCAGCACTTGTGAGGACAAGTTATTATAACTATCCTGATTTGTTCATTAATTGTTGTACTATGATGATTGTGTGTATATTACAGTTACATTTCTCTTTGTATAAAGATCTGTTATTATATATTATATTTTGCCCGCTATGATTGTTGAACTATCTACGTGTTATTTCTATTTTCTTCTATATTTTTCCTCTTCACCCCAACGATTGGTATTTTTGGCACTTGAATATGCGGCATGCTAGGCAATGAACGTATTGATGTCAATTTTCGAGGGTTGAATATTCCAGGCCATTATAATCATAATCCAATATATATACAACATTACTAAATGTATATGATATAAATTTCAATACTATAACTCATCAAAGTAATCATTTATTCTATAGGGTGTACTTTATTACATACCAAACTCAAATACTATAATTCTGTCACTGCACAACTCTGACGTAAGAGACAACAATATCCATTCTTGAGAACTCAATAAACATGTCAATGTAGGATAAAATGGTATGCATGAAAGATATGTTAATACATAATAAATAGTAAATATTGGACAAGAAAATGTTTTCTAATTATTGGGGCTACATCACTACCACTTGTGACTACCTACGTATCCCTATCTAATTGGGTACCCAGTTAGATACATGATCAAGCCAACATAGTTCTACCACAAATTGGACTCAAGGAGCCTACGATGCATGAACATATATGCAATTCTCAAACTATATAACATATAGGATGCAAACGTGTCTTCCAAATCCATCTACTTAGTCTTAATCATTTGCTTCTTTTCAAAAGATAATTTTGAATGAAATAACCAGTTTTGTCTTTTCAAAAAACATTTTTCAAATCTTCTTCAAAAAAGGAATATATTCACATGAAAAGGAGGTGGCGTTCCCTACCGAGCATGGTATAACTCTAAACAAATAAATGGAGCCTTCTCTGGTATTATGGTGCCACCTAAAATAATAGAGTAAATATACCCGGCAAGTCCCAAATAGGGAAACTCCCAATCGCCCTTACTTTAGTCCTTCACCATAATAACTAAAATTATTAGTAAAAGACTTTTACAAATATTCTTTCAAATGTCCTAGAATAATAATAATTCCATTTTTATAAGTAAATCTGGTTGGTGCATAGATAGTGTCTAATGTATGAAAAATAAATATATAAATAGTTGTGATGCTTGCATCCTACATCACAATAGTATTTAGGTATACATATAAATCTATAAAGGCAACATTCAATAAATTGATTTCCATGGAAGATTGATGAACTCTTTCTAACATGATAAGGGTAGGGGTTTCCCTACCAAATGCATAGAGTATGTCTAGGGTAGATTTACCTAAGACCCCACGTAATTTTGATCGCTCTCGAATGTTACCGAGCCATCCTATGTCTATCATACGTAGCATCGATTATATCATATCCATGCATATACAATTGTAATCCGCTCTTGATAAGATAATTTAGAACCAAATACCAGGTTTTTTCTATTCTAATTACATTTTTCAAGCTCTTTCCAAAAAGGAATATATTAAAAATAGAACCAACACGACAATGAGGTTGCAGCCCCTGTGGACATGGTATAACACTAAAACTAATAAATGGAGCCTCCGGTGGTATTCTAGCATCTCCTAAAACAATTGAATAAATATATTTGGCAAGTCCTAAAATAAAGAAACTCCCAATTGCACTTACTTTAGTCATTCACCATAATAAATAAAAGTATTTATAAAACACTTTCAGAAATATTCTTTCAAATACCCCAAGATAATAATACTTTACAAATACATTCAGAATAATACTCTTATTATTTCCATCACAAATTCTTGTGAAACCCTTTCAAAACATTTTCAAAACTATTGGGATTTAAGTTCTAATAAAAGATAATTTTATAAATCACTTTTATATAAATTAACAAAAATTCCATAATTGGAAAATTTACAAAACCTTATGTAAATAATTTTTTTTCCATAAACATTTTATAACATATTCTTTTATGAATACCATCTTTCAAAGAAACTACATTAAATTAAAGTTCAAAATTTTAATATTAAATTATTATATCTAATTATAAAATTTAATAAACCAATATTATCACCGGGTACCTTATAGTCAAATTGTGAAATAAATCATAAGGTGTTAGTCTACAATTGTTTTCTACCCGATCCATACAAATGAAAAAGGTTGTTGCTCATAATCAGAGGAGCGTAAATCAAAAAAAACCAAGCGAGAATAACAATAAACCCATTATTATTAACAATTTACAATCAATGGCTAACAGAACATTTATTAAAAATGTAAACGACTCAAAGGAAAAAGATTAAGATTACACTCGGTTCCTATATTCTTTGTTGGAGACTTGAAATACCTTACCTTTGAAAATGAAGATGAAATTTGGTTTGTTTTTCTAGTTTTTAAATGGATTGAAATGAGATATATACTTAGTTATTTATAAGTGAAGAGGAGGGTGCTTTAGTAATTACCTAACCTCCTATAACTTAACTTGATTTGACTAGATTTTGATCCAATGGCAACCATCCACTTGGCACAACCTGATTCGATCATATTTTGATCCAATGGCAACCATTCGCATGGCATACCTGATTCAACCATATTTTGGTCCAGTCAGAAAGTAGAAAAATTCAACTTTTCTTCATATATGTTTAAATACTATATTATATGAATAAGGATAAAATGTAGTCCAATAAGGAAGTAGAAAGATTCAACTTTTCTCCTTATAAGTTCAAATATAATATTACATGGATATGTTGTAACGATCCGTAATTTTGGATCATTGAATTTGAATATTTAGTTTATTTAAATATTTAGATTTGAATTAAATCATAACAAAATATATATTTTAAATCTAGACATGATTTTCAGTGACGTGTTTTTAATTTAATATTTAGTATTTTTCCATGATTTTTAATTTGGAAAATAATTAAAATTTCCTTTGACGTTTTTTGCAGCAAATGTTATCATTTTTAAAACTTTACAGAATTAATTAACCAATATATTTTGTTGTTGTTTTGGGATTGTGTCGCATTACAATGCGTGATCATACTTTTATTTTTGTCATTCGTGGCTTGTAAAAGAACGTGATTTTGGGTAGTAGGGTACCCTAAACTTTAAAAATAAAACATATTTTAACATAAAAATAAACACTCATACACACAACATATTTCCTTGTCTCTTGCTTTAGGTGCCTTCTTTATTGCCTTGTCTTCTGGAAACGTGTGGAAACATATGGAATTGTGTTGGAAACATGTTTCATTTTATACCCATTTTGTTTTAGAAATTCTCATTATATAAGGTACATATTTAAGGGAACATTTTCTCACTTTATTTTTGTATCCATGAACACGTAAAGGAAGGTATTTTATTTTTTTTCCTTCCAATTTCTTGTAATGATTCCATTAACTCCATATACACTGAAGATTTGGCAAGGGCATCAATATGAAAGTTAAAGAGGTCAAAGAGATCTACATTTTCCATTTTAGTGACACTCGAAATGGTGGCTTGTGGAGGCCGTAGTGGCCATAAGTGCTGATGTGAATAAAGTGGAAATGGTGTGGGTTTTTGAAGGCAAGCATATGCATATTTTTATAATATGAAAGTATACAACGTGTATATAAAAGATTGAACTTAGAAGAAAATGTGAGCAATATGTGTAACGAACCGGGTTTTTCGATCCTCGAAAATCAACACTAATACATTCACTGTATCTCTTACCGAATATTCAAGTGTTGAAAAGTCAATTTGTTAGGGTGAAAGTAGAAGGTAGAAGGTAAAAGGTAGAAGGTAGAAGGTAGAAGGTAGAAGAAAACTAAACAACACAGAATCTCATAGCAGAACGAATAATTTATATTATATAACAAATCTTTACACTGGAACAAAATTGTAATATATATGTATACAGACATCAATTAGAGTATGCGAACCTACTTAGCTTAGACAGTTATAACAATTTGTCCTCACAATTGCTGAATAACATACAACAATGTATGCAATGGAAATATAATTATCTAAAAGAATACACCTCTGAGTCTCCAGCTCCCCTCCTAAAGCTCCAAAATATCCATCTAAACCTAGAAATATGCTCGGCCTAACCCGAGCATTATATGGAATAACATTCGGGTCAGTCTGATAAACCAACTCGAGTAAAATTCGACGACATGTAACAACCAAACCAAGTTTATGTTCGAAACTTTTGAAAACAAGAGTATCTTGTAAGACCACACCGCACTTAAAAAGAATGGGTTTTTACTTTACGATAACCCAAACACTTTATAAAAAATCCAATGATATTATAATAATGTCTAAGGGTTCAAAGTAAAATATTAAAATAGCGGAAATGCTTGCATCTCACATTTTAATATAGTTAGGCACAATCAAAATCGTATGGCGCTTATTGGAGAATGGATTCCATACAATGACTAAGTACTGGGATACCACCCATTAGAGTACACCAGTAGAAAAATGTACCGAGATCGAACCTATCGATCCCTGCCAACACAAGGCCGGCCTAACCCTTACAAGATTGTATGAATACATCATCCCTCCTGTTGTTCCCAACCTTATATTGAGTTCTCATGCACAACAAATCTATAAATATGTAGATGTAGGGTATCTAGAAAGGTGACAACATACTCTAATGGGTATGACCTACTTAGCCTTTGCTTCATCTCCCCTGATTTTTAGTCATTCTCGGTTGATGAGGCTTGAGGCTACATCTTACCTTTCTGAATAGAAATCCCACTTGAAATGCTAATGCTGCCCTCCACGCATCAATGTAATGCTAACATTCAACCACACAAGTTGTCTAGGCTAAGGACAAACCGATGGCAATACTTCTACTACATTCATATTGGAATCGTCTTTAGGATCAGTTGCAAGCAGCCCTTGCACTTCAATGGCTCCATCTTCGATCCCACGCTTCAAGATGTCTTCATCTTGAAACGCTTGAGTTGGATCGAAGTGGTTTTCGAATAGCAAATCCGATCTCGGTCTCTTCGAAACAACTTTCGATATTTCTGGTAAGCTTAACCATGGTTCTTTAGGAAATAAACAGACAAAGAAAGAGCGTAGTTCACCTACTAACCATTTATGGAAGGATTACCTTATTCTTTATCCAATAAGATGAAATGATTTTATACGTACTGTATAGCACCTTCGATGGTAACTGTACCATATAATTCTCATGATTCCACAGATATTTCCAAAGTTACGTTTCGGGTCCAGATTTGATAGCCGATGATTTAACTATCAAATTAAACAACAATCAAACACTGGTTCAATCATATATGGGATCCTTTAAGCCTTTATTAATTAAACTTCAATTAATAAAATCACTTTATAAAACTTGATCAAAAGAATCCTTCAAAAACACTTTTTCGGAAACCTAACATCACTTTTATACTAAAAACTTTTGGAAAACTTTCCTCTTTCGAAATTCCATACTAAATGGCCAAGTAATTCCCTTCCCAAAACATCTTTTACTATAAAACACATTCACTTATCCCTTATAAAAATACTTTTTAAGATCACTTCGCATTTCAAACCTCTAATAAATTTTCAAACTAGATTAAAAACTTCTTTTAAATCTCTAAAGTGGTTTAAAAATCTCTTTCTAATTGAAGACTATTTAAAAAACCTCTTTATAAATCCTTTATAAAATATCATTTGAAAAATATCTTTTGTAAACCACTTCAAGTAAACTCTTTAGTAAAACCCCTTTGATAAACAAGATATTAGTTAAAAATAACTTGAAATCATTCATAAACTTTAAAACCAAATTGATCAAAGAATTTAGGTTAATTCAAAAACACGCTTTATAATTTCAAAAGGAGGCTTAGAAATCCCAATGGTACTAATTGAAGTTACCATTCAATTTTAGTTCCAATTCGCTTATTAGTTATTTACATAGATCGACATATATGTAAATACAACTCACATCCAATAAGGGAATAACATGTCAATATGAACTAACTAGAATATACTTGTCCAAATAACATTATAGCAGAATGATAATTTGTCTTGTTAAACAGATGTCCAAACAATTCAATCAATTCATAGCAAAACGTGGATTTATTCTGCTAACGTGTGTCCATGCAAACAAAAAACAAGCCAATCATCAATTTATAGCAGAACAGGGATTTATTCTGCTAACATATATTCACACAACAAACAAACAACCAATTTATAGCAGAACGAGGATTTATTCTACTGACATATGCCCACACAATAAACAAACAATCAATTTATAATAGAATGAGGATTTATTATGCTAACATATATCCACACAATCCAATAATCCACATTATAACCCATTCACAATTAAATGGTTCCTTAGTCATACACTTGAATTCCTTGAATTCAAAACCATCTTTGGAAAATAAGTTCCTTTAAAACAATTTGATTGTTGGAAATTCAAAGGATTTAAAACTTTAAACTCTTTTAAAAATAATAAATTATAAGTCGAATCCCTTATTAAATCATAATTAATATTTATTAAATCTTAGCTCAATTTAATTAAGTAATTAAGAAATAGTTTAACCTTTATATAAATTGTAACAACCCTATATTTTGTAATTATTCTAATTGAATTTTGATTTTTACTTTATTTTTTATTTAATTTAGATAATTTTGTTATTTTAAAATATAAACTTTGATTTTGATATGAATTATCATTCCAAAGCATGACTGAAAAGAATATTTTCCAAAAAGTGAATTTTGGTCAATATGGTCAAACTTTGACATTTGAATTTAAAATTTGAAAGTTTGAAAATTTGATTTTTTTTCATTTATTATGAAAGTAAATAAACTTTTAAGAATACTGCTTTTCATTTCGTTGAAATCTGATTTATAATGTCAAAGTTATGCCTTTTTAACTATTGTGTGAAATTTGTTGTATTTAACAAAATTGTTTATTTTAAATTATATAAACAATATTTTATTTGGTCATGTAATGTTCTAGTTTATGTTTGTATGGGTAAATAACATGTATTGAATACATTTTGGTTTTAAAACATTTTTGAAAGCGTAATTGACATTTTACAGTGTCAGTTATATTTTTGTTTAAAATTTCTAATTTCTGGTTTCAATTAAAGAAATTCTTTATTTATTTTTCTATTTTCTCAAGATATTATTTTATTCTCATTCCCACTTTATTTGGTTCCTCATTTATTTTATTTATTTGACATTTTATTTGTTTTAAAGTGAAGTAGTAATTTTGCTAGAGTTAATGGTAATTTTGTTGTAATTTTCATGCTCTATTTTCAAATTTTAAACAATTTCTTTGGTTCTTTTTCTATTTTTATCCAATTTAATTATTTATTTAATTTTAGAAATGATAACTAAATTATTTTATTTCAAATTTTTTCTTTATAATATTTTTAAAATGAAGTGGCTATTTTTCCAAGGCTGGTGTTTGAATTTTTTGAACCCTGTTTTGAATTTTTAAGCAATTTCTATTATTCTTTTTCTATTTTCTTTAAATTTTATTATTTATTTCTATTTATTTCACTTTGTTTCAGTTTTTAAAAGTATTTTCTGATTTTATTTTTGTTTTAAATTGAATTAAAGAAAAGGAAATATGAAGAGATTAAAAAGCTTTTAACTTAAGTCTTTTCATTTACCAAAGTCTCTTCAATTCCATAACCTAACATTTACTCATTTTTTTGCCGTACTACCTCACTGTAGCCGTGAGTTTCTTACTTCACTTTCACATGAAAAATCACTTCATCCTTCATTTTTCACGGCTAGCACAAGTCTTGGTAATGGCCTCTAGTTTTTTTTACTTTCCTTCTTATTTTTCCTAGATTTTGCCTTGTTTTCTCATGTATGTTTGGTCGGCCTCTCCTCCATAGCCACGGCCAACACCTCCTACACCTCTTCCCTGTCATCATCACCAGCTACATCTACGGTCTTGACCAAGGTCGAGCCCACCATGGTGCCAAAACTCCAAAAAAAGGCAACAATGCCCTTGAACCATGCTAGTTTGACCACCACTTGTTCACCACTACCATTTCCACCACCACCACCACCTCTGTCCAGACCTCCCCTCACCACTCCAGCCACTGACCTGACCCACACTCCACTAGTCGAGCCCAAACACCCAAGGCCGAGCCCTATTGTTGACCAAAATCACACTACATTGCCTAAAACCCCTTCACCTTCTCATGTTCTAAACCCCCTTCCATGTTCTAGCATTTAGGCCGTGCATTCCTATGCTTATACCTGAGCCTAATCATGTCCAAACCTAACCATATGCAACCCCTAGGCCGTGCAAAAGAATAGAGAAAGCAAGGCAAAAGTCGTTGCATTCATATCTCTTTTTATTCCAAAGTTATATCAAATTCATAGTGTATTGAATTTATGGTTTGTTTTGATTTTGTTTGGGTTGTTCACAAGATCTATAGCTTGGATCTCTCTCTCAACTCGAGTCCATAGTCTTGTCATTGTGTTCAGGAATCAGTTGTGTCGTTTGTATCCATATATCCCACACAAAGAGGTGAGTAAATCTCACACGACACTATATACTTATACAATTGTGAAGCGACAACATTTGAATGTATAGAAGTATAAATGATGCTATAACTGCTTGTGATTATTTATGTATGATGTTAAACCTGTTAAATTACATGTAATATTACCTGTTACTGTTGTATATTATTAAACTGTTCATTTATATCTGTTTATCGCACCGCAAGTTCCCTGTTAGATTAGAAATCACTATGGGTAGAAATGATACATACCTGAACGGACTCTAGAATAGGGAAAAATCGTTATGGGCTGAAATGATAGGTCTGAACGGTTTTTAATTATTTATTTTTGACTTAGGACTGCGGGTTTAAAATGATAGAACCCGGATTTATTTGTAAACTGCGGATTGAAATGATATATATATGTATCACTTGACCTAGGTTAGAAAACTATATACAGGTCTGTGGTTATTTTTATAAAATTTTCTGGAATTTTAAGTAATTTTAAAAGTGTATGTATATGCAAATTTGATTTAAATTGGATTTCTAAATATTAAATACAGAAATTTGGAATTTTCTATAAGTTAAAAATGTTGGAAAAATGAATAGTTACATTGAATTTTGAAAATATAACTTTAGCGGAAAATTTGAATTTTGTTACATAAAAATTTAGTTATATAAATAATATGGAAATTAAACCTTATTTAAAAAAATGGAGAAAATTTAATTGTTAAGTTGTTCATTTAAAAATGTTAAGAATTGGAAACTTTACTGTAACAACCCGCATATTTGTCGATTGTATATTTAAATATTTTATTTAAATATTTTATCGTTCATCGGATTTTGGTCCGAGAAGCTATTTTTTGCAAACAGTCGAATTAGGACTCGAGACCCCTTCCATTGAGTTCAAAATGCCGTTTGCAACCTTTTTGAGTATAAACTTCGATATGTTTGGAGTTAGTAAAGTTTTGCTACTTTTTCACTTTGGGTTTGATTTTGGGTTTCAGCCCAATGTTCCATCTTAAGACTCTAGCTCCACTCCAACTCCTCATTACTTCATTTCATATTCCTAACACTTCAAGCTAAAGCAATAATGGGGGAAAGAAGAGGAAATTAAAACTCCAAGCCCTAGTCTTCATTAGCAAATCCAACTTCTAGCTCCAAATTCAAGAGAACTCATTCGTAAGCATCTCCTTCTTCTTCTCCAACTCATTCTCTCTTTGATTCCAGAAAATCCCTAAACCTAATTTGGGAAATATTTCTCTTTAAGCTTAGAATCAAGCTTCTTGAGTTGGGATTGAAGGTGGTTGATCTTCCTTTGCTTTCGAGCTTCTTCTTCAATTGTTTGAGTTCAAAGGTGAGATATTTATCTCACATCTTTGTCTATAATTATCTTCGATGGTTAGGTATGAATTCCTAACACTTATTCTTGTGCTATTGATTTTGGTTTGGATTGATTTGGTGTATATTCCAATTTTGGTGTTTTGGAATCAAAATCTATGAAAATCCTTTTATGGATATTTGGACATTGATATTTGAGGCGTATCGAAGAGCCGTTAAGGCTGGGTTGTCGCTTGGCGTAAATCCTTAGCCGTTGTCGCTCGATCGATCGCTTTCGGCATCCATTTGGCCGTTTTTGGCCTAGGTTCAGGGAATGCCCTGAACCCTTGATTCAGACGTCTGAAACGTATTATTCAGACGTCTGAATATTATACTGGGAATTTTTATACCCTAGTATTCAGACGTCTGAATCTATATTCCAGACGTCTGAATTGCTTCAAATTGAACCAGAAAGGAAATAGGCTAAAATTTAGCATTTCCAGACGTCTAAATTTATTGATTCAGACGTCTGAATTCTGTCCTGGAAAGTATTTTATTTTCCAGATTCAGACGTCTGAATCATACCTTTCAGACGTCTGAATATGCCAATTTTTGCCTATTTGCCTATTTAGCTTGAATATCCAACTTTAATCGATTCGTGTTGATTTCCTTTTTGTTGTTATCATTTATTATTGACTTTGATGACATTTCCTTCGTGATTTTTGGGAATATCCATTCCGATGGATTCCGTAATCGATTTCTTTGGATTTAATTCACGTCTTCGAATGTGAATTTCGGTGGTTGATTGTTTCTACAATCATTTCTATGATTTGTCACTTAAAAAAATATAAAGGTTTTCTATACTAGTAGTAAATATCAAAACTCTTTCTTCAAATGGTTTCAACCCTATTTTCAATAACAAAGCTCGTTTTCTCAAATCGATTTCCAATCTATTAGTACATACAAACCTTTACCTCACTCGGATGAGAAATCTAATTAAACGGCTTAGTAAAACAAGTGGTATGAAATGCTTGCGTTTACTTCGTCGGTTAATTCTTGGACTTGTTCGGTTGAATCTCTTGTGACAATTTTCTAGTGGAGATCTACAATTTGTTCGTAAATATTTAAGTTAAGCTAGTGGTTATGGGACATGAAGCTAAGTTTATATATTTACTAGCTTAGTGTAATTGACACTTTCTTGATGATCATGACGATCATTTTTGTGATTTAGACTAGCAATGTGCGATGTCTCTTTGTCTGCGAGGGAGACTAAACCCCTTGTGGAGTTTCGACTCAAATTAGTAGGGTAGCAACCCATGGTCTTCGGGCCGTTTGTGGAGCTTCGGCTCAATTTGTGATGGTTAGCAACCATGGAATTAGCGTTCCGTGTGTTATACACGTGTTGGTGAGCTTTATGCTCCCTTTTATGATAGGCCTTCCCTCCTTTTGTGATTTTTGGATTTCTTGAGATGATTTCTAGAATTTGTGCTTCACCAATTTTCGTGATTTTCATTGATAAGTTTTATCGATATTTGTGCATTGATAAGTAAAGAACGCTCAAGCGGCCGGTCTCACTCCAGAGCCTACTCATCCTAGATCCGGTTTTGCACGCTTGTGCAGAGACCATACCGATTTTGGTGGAAGGCCATTCAGGGGATCCGAGAGTGTTATAGAAATTCAAGCTTGGCTCAAATCATGTGATCGTATCTTTTCTCGCATGAACCTTATTGATCTACATCGAGTCCAAGTGGCTTCTAGCATGCTTCAAGAAAGAGCGTTAGATTGTTATGAGCTTTTAATTTCTAAAATCGTTGAGGCGGATCTCACTTGGGAGCAATTCCGAGAAAGATTCGAATTGAAATTCGTGCCTGAGGCTGAAAAAGTAACTTTGGCCCGGCGTTTTATTGACCTTGTTCAAGGTGAATCTTCTGTGACAGACTATGTCGCATCTTTCGAATCTCTTTCCAAATACGGGGTTGAGTACATTAATACCCCATTGAAGAAAAATCAGAGATTTTTCTATGGCTTGAATAAGAATCTTAAGAAGTCATTACTTCTGAAACTTGAGGTTTCATTTGATCAGCTTATTGATATCGCTCTTCGTCTTGAAGAGGTCGATAATGAAGGTGATGTTGAAGTTGTGCGTGCCCAACAGAACTTCAACAATAACTTGAAGAGGCCTATCAAATTCAAAGGCCCCAATTCTAATAAGAAAGGGAAACAACAAACTCTGGTAGAAAAGACTCCTACCTCTAGTCGTGGGCGATGCTACAATTGTGGTTCCACAGACCACCATGAAAGGGAGTGCCCGAAACCCCTCTTTTGTCGTTATTGCAAAGGTTCGGGTCATCTTTTATCTTCGTGTCCTAAGCTTCCAAGCAAACGAGAAGGAAAGCTGCAAGCCCCTGGCAACTCTTCTCTCGGTCAAGGTATTTTCCATTCAATCCTTGATGACATTTGCTTTGTGATTATCTTATTCGAGTTCTTGTTGATATGGGTTTCATCTCATTATTTTTATATCAAAAGAACTTGTGATTCTTTTTCTTTAAACGTTTATGGGCTTGATGACTTCTTTGAGGATTGCGAAATCTGGATTAGTGGGTCTGCAACACTCAATTTGCTTTCTATTGATGTCGAAATTATTTTATGTGATTTTTCTCTCCGAGCCCATTTTTACTTATGCTTTGGAATTGACTTTTGTGAAGTTTGGCTTAATTATTATGAAGCCATATCCTTTGTCCCGTGTGGACTATTCATCTTCGACATTTTCAATCTGTTAAGCAGATTTTTATTTTTCCTTTGTGATTTTGATTCCAACTTGATGGCATCATTTTATTCTGTAATGACCCGGAATTTTGAGCAATATCAATTTAATAATCTTTGATAATAATTAAATTGATTTGATCATTTTACATTATAAATTGACAAGTTAAATTTTTTTTAAAGGTTAATGAGAATAATTTGTTAATATCTATTAATATTTTCTTTGCAATATTAATGAGCAAGATTTAATTCTTTTGAAGCTAATAATATTTTGATATGAAAATATTTATTTTGGTAAATAAGAAGTTTTTAATGTAATAAAACTTTATATTCAAATTGTGATATATATAAATGTATATATTGTGGTTTGAATTTGTTTTAAAATTTAATTTGGAGATTAACAAATTTAATGATTTTTCTATTTGAAATATGTATATATATTTGTATATACATGTTTTAAATAGGAATTTCATTAATTTGAGTTTAATAAGTGTTTTCAAACTTTAATATGAATATAAAATGAGATTTGAAAAGTTAATTTGATTTTATACTTTTGGAAATGATATTTAAGATAAAAATTAAAAGTTCATTTGTTTTAATAGTCTTTCATTTTTAATTTTTACATAAGATAAATTGTTTCAAAATTTTATAAAGAATTAAAAACAATTTCTCAAGTTTTAATATATAATACCATTACAATTTAATTCAAATGCATAAATAAAGTTATAATTGCTAACATGAATTTACTTTTATATATGTATTGAAATCCAAAGCTTATTCTTATAAAATAAGTACATCTTATAATCATGTAAACATTTCATAAATATATATAGCTTAAAGAGATTATTAAAAATAAAATAACATTTTAAAGAAAACATTAATAAAACAATAATAACAACACTTGTTAATGTATGTTATGACATTTGTAAGTCAATATACATAGGTGTAAGTTAGTTAATGCATCATAGTAGACAAGTGTCATTTATTTTAAAATCTAAAAATAAAAATATGAGTAAGAAAAAGATTTAATTTTCAGCTAAGAAATCACTTTCTTCTTTCAAACAAAAAAATGCAAATCAAAACAAAGTTCAAATAATCAAAAGAAAGTAAAATCTGAAAATATGAAAACAAGAAGCAAGAAGTAAATTCTGGAATTCAATCTGTGAAACTTGGAAAATTCAAACCAGAGGCTAATGCAAGTTCATCTTTAAGAACAATCGGTAATCAAGCATCAGGATGTAGTACATTCAATCATGCAAGCTGGAAATTGATCATCACTTCAACATGCAATGGAATTGAAAGCCTGGAAGCTATTCTGTCTTCTGCAAAATTAAAAGGTGAGTAAAACAAATTTAAAAAACAGTTAAAACCTGGATTTTGTTTTGTTCTTGAGACGAAATCTTGTTAATATGTCTGAATTCTTGAATTTAATTGATGCATGTTGATGAATGATATTTGAGATGTCTGTAGACATAAATGTATGTTCTGTGTATTATGATAAGTGTTAAATTTCATAGCAAAATAAAAATATAAATGTTGAATTCGAGTTAGTTGATGATTTGTAAACAAAGTTGGTTTGTAACCAATTGATTTTTCATCTAAAAATAATTATAGACTGTTAAACTTTGTACTTAACTTGAATTTTAAAAGTTACAGCAAAAAGAATAAATTGGGTTAAAAATTATTAAAACAATTTTAGTTTTTGATCTCATAATTGGATTCATAATGCCAAATCATGATTTTTAAGATCTGTAACTTGATTTTTAGATTTGAATTCAAGGAGAATTTTCGAGTTTCTTGTTTTGGGCTTTTCGGCCAATTAATGGCGAACTACGGTGAATCAGAGGTCGTGGGTTGGGTTGAAGGTGGATGGTGTGTCGTTGATCATAGGAAAATTACTATCGTAATTTTTAATGAGTTGTGATGATCGGAATTCGATCAATTAGGGTTTAGTACCTGTTTTTCGGCTGATCAGCTCTGTTGGGTTTCACGGCAACTTGAAGTAACCAGAGGCGATTGGGTTGTTGCCGAAGGTTAGGGGGTGTCGTGGCGAAGCTTGGGTAAGGATGGCAAGGCGTCTCGATTAATAGTTCGTCAGCGGTGATCAACTTCTGTTGGTCATTGGGTTCAGGCAGTGGGGTAGATAACGAAATTTCGATTTTGATCAAAGTCTTATTTTCTGGGTTTGGAAACTCGATGTTGGGGACGCGAGCGATTTGTTGGAGGTTGGTAGGAAGTTCGCCGTTGATCGGCGAGACGGTGCACATTTACGTGCACATGTTGTGCATCTGTGAGAAGAAGAAGGAGACCCGAAGATTGCATCGTGATTTGTGGTGTGGGACTCGAAGCAGGAAGGAAAGTGGAGTACTCAGGGTTTTGCTAGTTTTGCTCGGGGAAGTCACTGGGTTTTAGTGTAGTTTACTCGGGTTTGGATGGGGGTTTTACTCGGGTATTAAGTATTCAGGGAGTGGAACGAGTTATTTAAGTTGTTAATGTAAAGAAATTTGGTTTTAGGAATAATGTTTTAAAGATAAAGATTAAACAGGTTTCGAAACTAAAGTTGTTTCAAAGTTATGTTTTAAACAAATTTATACATCCTAAATTATGGAAGTTTTAAAATAAGTGGATTTGAAATAAAATTTGTATTAAACTTTAGTAAATAAATTCGTAAAGATTTTAAAGATTTAATAGTTTAAATTTAAATGTGTTTATTTATAAATTGATTTCCAGAGGTTATATTTTATTTAAATAAAGATTAATGATTTAGAATTTGATAAATTGTAATAAAAATTATCTTTAGTAAGTTTGAATTTGATTTATTTAAAGATAATTAAATTTGTAAAGATAATTGAGATAATTAAATCATTTTTAATTATCAAGTTTTATTGTTCATAAATGATTTAATTAAGATAATGTTTTCTAAATCAAGAACCATTATTATATAAGAAGTTAAGAATCATTTAATTAATTTTAAATGATTAAGTTAAATAGTTAATTAAGTAATTAACTTGTGATTAATTAAGATAATCACTTTTGATTAATCTAAAATAATTACTTGGGAAGTAATTAAGTAATTAAGTGGTTAATTACTAAAGGTAATAAAATAAAGGATAATTACTTTATGAAAAGTAATTAAGTAAATGTAATTAAGGAATAATCACTTTAGTTATTAACTAAAGAATTCATTAATAGTTAGTTAAAGGTTTAAATTATTTGATTAATGATTAATTAATAAAAGGGATTAAGAATAATTAATTAAGAAAGGATTTTAATTAATGAAGTAATCATTAATTAATAAAAATAATTAATTAATTATTAATTAACAATTTAAGAATAATTAAATTATAATTTAGTTTCAATTACTAAATGTAATTAAAGGTAATTAATAAAAGGGTGATTAATTAAAAAGTAATTAATTAAGTATGATTAATTATGAGTAATTAATCAAGTGTGATTAATTAAAAATAATTAATCAAGTAAAATTAATTAAAGGTAATTAATAAATAATTACCAGAATAATTAAAGGATAATTGATCAAGGTTGATTAATTTAGAAAGTAATTAAGAGGTAATTACTTAGTATAATTTGTAGGTAATTAATCTGGATGCTTAATTAATATGGTAATTAAGTAAGAATTACTTAAAGTAATTAAGTGATAATTAATCAGGGAAGATTAAGGTAGTTGGGTAATTAAGTGATGTTAGTTAATTAATTAATTTGTAATTAATTAATGAATAGAAGTTGGATTGATGATAATCCAAGTATTTAATTAAGGATTAATTTAATTTAAGGATTAATTAAATTAATCAAGTTTGAATCAAACTTGTTTATGAAAGATTAATGATTGGATGATATATATCATTGGATGAGTTAATGATATTAGTTGTTGTTGGATGAAATAGATTGATGGAGGATGATGTGAATATGCTATATCTGAATGTGATATATGTTGCTATGTCATATGTATAGATGCATGTGATAATAAATGATTATCTATCTGTGTTGTGAATACATCCACTTATGTTAAGTGATATTTTCTGAAATATCTATTGTTTAAATCCCTTAAGTATAACTTGGACATTAAAATGGCGTTTGGTTTCGGTGAGACCGGGATCGGGTTTCCATATTTGGATATCCGAAAACCACATCGATTCCAATTAAACGTAAGTCGTTAATCCAAGTGGAGCAAGAGAAGACTCGAGGTGTAAGGGCTATACGTCAGTATAACTCTATGGGTGATTCCGTAATGAGTTAGACGGAATAGTGCTTATAGGTTCGAGATGGAGATTTAGAGTGCAAGGGCTATGGTCGTTGACTCTGAGGGTGATTCCAAAATGAGTGCAACGAGATAGTGCCTTCGGTTTCGTTCGAACCCGGAACGAACTTGTATGGATTGAATGCTTTCAGCACATCGTCAGGCGGACGATGAGCATTCTAAGATAATTGGTCCTATAAAGGTAATCGCAGCCTCAAGCCTCATCAACCGGGAATGGCTAAAACAGGGGAGGTGCAGCAAGGCTTCGTGGGTCGCTCCCACTGGAGAGCAAGATACATCCCTGTCTAGAAGTCCCTTTATATTTCGGCTGTGTGGGCAGTTGGTCTGCAGCCAATTGCGGGGTGGTCTTGTTCGGGACTGTTCAGTAAGGAATGGTCCCGATCTTGTGTTGCAGGGGAGTTAGGGTGGCTCCTCGGTACGGTGATCTAGGCCACGTACTGTGACGGGCGGTATCCCAGTAGCCCTGCCATTGATGGAAACCCATTTTCCCTACGAGACCCTACGGTTTTGTTTGTATTACCCACTTTTGTGGCTAGTAGTTGGAATTTAATAGATGTAACAATTTAGGCTATTTCATATTTATTTTGAAAACCCTAGACACTATTATAATATCACTGGATTTCCTATCAAATGTTTTGGTTAGCGTGAGGTAAAAACTTTTCCATGTTTATGTGTGGGAAGTCTTACGTGATACCTTTTGTTTTCAAAGGTTTTTCTAAAGTTAAGCAATCTTAAACCATTTACTCACACCAGACCCCTGTCTGACCCAAGTGTTTATTTTCTGTTTTATTAAACTCTTGGGTACTCATATTATATATGAGTAGTTAAGTGATTCAGGTTATCTCTTGACGAAATCTGAAGGAGCTTTGGAGCGGGAGGCTTCAGCGTGTAGATATGGTTAGAGTTTCCACTGTGTGTTATTCTGTATGATGACTTGTATTATATTAGACAGAAATGTTATAACTGTCTAAGTTGAGTTATTTAGTTGTGTACTCTGATGTATGTATATAATCTATATTATATTTAAATCGTTCCGCTGTGAGATTCTGATGTGTTGTTCTCTTTTTCTTCTCTTTCTTTTCTTCTTCTATCCCTTTCTTTCTTAATTAGTGATGCGATTTTCCGAGAGTGGAAAGTCGGGTAGCTACAGCTGGTATCAGAGCATTAGGTTGAGTGAATACCTATGCTCTGGAGTGGTGTCTATCTTGAGAGAGCGTACTTGTAATTTTTATATATAAATATATATTTATATAACTACCTAATCTGTTGGGATCTCTGTTCGGATTTTCCAACATAGGTTATAAAGGTAGTTGAGGTAGGAATGTGTGGAACACGACTGCTATAATTGGAAGAGGTTTTTATATTGTGGTTGGAGATGTATCTGTCGAGATTGTAGATCTAATACCGTCTCGAATAAGTTTTGGTGGATTGTAGAAAGGATTTCTTTGAGTCCAGAGGAAGTCTTTTTCAAGAATTAGAGTATATTCTTGGAGCGTGAGGTTGATTTGCTCTCAAGTGAGCGGGATTTCTAAGAGTGAGTTGTCCGCTGAGGAGAAGCAAGTGATGGTGTTGGAAGAGCATTGATGTCTACTACAGTGGAGATTCAAATGTTTAGAGATTCTCTGATCTCAAGTAAGGGTGTCTTATCTTTATTGAAGATTGAGACTAAGGTCGATGAGTTACCTCATTTCGGACATGGTCTCAACTGTTTTCTTAAGAAGATAAGTGGTTGGTATTGGATTTGAGCCAAGTTTCTTTGAGGAGATGTCTACTCGTCTAAAGGATGTTTTAGAGGATTTGGGTGATAGATTGGTGTTTCAAGAAGCTTTTGGTTAAGAAGGATCTTTTGGCTTAGTAATATCATTGAAGTGAAGTTTGGAAGACCTATTTCTTCGATGATTCATTAATCTTTGGGATTCTACTATCGGCGGATCAGGCAGATAGTGAAGGCTTATTCTTTTCCTTTGGGAGGCTCAGCAGAGTAGGATATCTGTTGGAAGTGATCTATCAGTTTTTCTGATAGGTGAGCCATTCTGGAAAGATTTGTCTTGATAGGAAATAGCTGTTCTAGTGGGGGAGATAGTTCTTTGGAATCAGAACCGAGTGGGATCGCAAAAAGTGACTTGCGATTAGTTGGGAAATCTTTGAGTATTCTTTGGTTTGAGATTGAGGCATCTCAAGTAGAGGTGAAAGCTTTGGAAGTAGTCAGAGATTTTCTTGATGTTTTTGAGAAACTCAGAAGTTGACATGAATCGGAGATTGAGTTTTCTTACCAATTTGGAATTCATGAGTAATTTTGATGGTTCAACCTTATAGTGGGATGACTCTTAGAGCGAGAAGAATTTGGTGAGGCAGCTCAAGATTCTTTGGAGAAGGATTGATCATCTTATTCTAAGTTAAGATTCTGTTGAGATGTTTTGACCAAGTGGAATGGTCACTAAGATTTTTATGAGTCGGATGAACTGTGTATGGGGAAAGGTTTTTCTTGTGTTCTTCGATAGCGTTCTCACCTGCTCTAGATCAGAGTTGTGCAGCGGAAGCGAGTTGGGAATTATTCTAGTATGGGAGAAACCGGGAGTTGCTGTAAAGAAATTTCTACAGGGAATTCAAATACGAAGGAATTTTCTGGATTTGGAAGGCAAAGTTGTCAAGTGCAACTGTTTGGTTATTCCAGATAGGAGAAGTAGGTTTGAAGTCCATTGATGTTTGTGGTATAGAATTGTGTTTTTTGGATTTCAGCAAAATATTATTTTTGGGAGAGCTACTTTGTTGAGTAGGACCTGGAGATTTGGTTTGAGTTGGTGCTGTTGTTTCTTGAAGCAATCAGCAAGGGTTAGGCTGATCAGGAATATTGAAGGTGACTCAAAGCATCTAAAGAGTTGTGCAGTTAAGAATTGAGAAATTTGGAATGTGCAGTTGGAATTTGGATATTGTTTTAGTTTTATCCAATCAAAGGAGATATGAGAATGGGTAAAACTGGAGAGTTCGCTCTGGAGGTATTTTGAGTTTTTCTATGTTCTCTAGAGATTAGATTTTGATCTACAGGATTGAATGGCCAGTTTGGATAGCTGGAATTCATTGTATTTCACATCTCTCTGAGGAATATGTGTATGATTCTTTGAGTGATAGAATCAGTAGTTAAGAAGAATCTGGTGGTTGAGCTGGTTTTGAGTTTAGTCTGATATCTTGTTCAGATTTGTAGGATCAGATGAGGGTGTACTTGGTTTTAATAATATAGTTACTTAAGATTTGTAGAGCGAGTATTCCAGTATAGGTACTTGGAAACTCTAGAAAATATTAGAAGATTCTATTCAGAATTTTTTTGGATAGGTACAATTATTGTTTGAATTGGTTGCTATGATTGATTTTTGATTTCTAATTTAAATTCTTTAGCTGGGTTATTAAAATTATCTTTGCTTTTAAATTTCGGGGACGAAATTCTTTTAAGGGGGGAGGAATGTAACGACCCGGAATTTTGAGCAATATCAATTTAATAATCTTTGATAATAATTAAATGGATTTGATCATTTTACATTATAAATTGACAAGTTAAATTTATTTTAAAGGTTAATGAGAATAATTTGTTAATATCTATTAATATTTTCGTTGCAATATTAATAAGCAAGATTTAATTCTTTTGAAGCTAATAATATTTTGATTTGAAAATATTTATTTTGGTAAATAAGAATTTTTTAATGTAATAAAACTTTATATTCAAATTGTGATATATATAAATGTATATATTGTGATTTGAATTTGTTTTAAAATTTAATTTGGAGATTAACAAATTTAATGATTTTTCTAATTGAAATATGTATATATATATTTGTATATATATGTTTTAAATAGGAATTTTATTAATTTGAGTTTAATAAGTGTTTTCAAACTTTAATATGAATATAAAATGAGATTTGAAAAGTTAATTTGATTTTATACTTTTGGAAATGATATTTAAGATAAAAATTAAAAGTTCATTTGTTTTAATAGTCTTTCATTTTTAATTTTTACATAAGATAAATTGTTTCAAAATTTTATAAAGGATTAAAAACAATTTCTCAAGTTTTAATATATAATACCATTACAATTTAATTCAAATGCATAAATAAAGTTATAATTGCTAACATGAATTCACTTTTATGTATGTATTGAAATCCAAAGCTTATTCTTATAAAATAAGTACATCTTACAATCATGTAAACATTTCATAAATATATATAGATTAAAGAGATTATTAAAAATAAAATAACATTTTAAAGAAAACATTAATAAAACAATAATAACAACACTTGTTAATGTATGTTATGACATTTGTAAGTCAATATACGTAGGTGTAAGTTAGTTAATGCATCATAGTAGACAAGTGTCACTTATTTTAAAATCTAAAAATAAAAATATGAGTAAGAAAAAGATTTAATTTTCAGCTAAGAAATCACTTTCTTCTTTCAAACAAAAAAATGCAAATCAAAACAAAGTTCAAATAACCAAAAGAAAGTAAAATCTGAAAATATGAAAACAAGAAGCAAGAAGTAAATTCTGGAATTCAATCTGTGAAACTTGGAAAATTCAAACCAGAGGCTAATGCAAGTTCATCTTTAAGAACAATCAGTAATCAAGCATCAGGATGTAATACATTCAATCATGCAAGCTGGAAATTGATCATCACTTCAACATGCAATGGAATTGAAAGCCTGGAAGTTATTCTGTCTTCTGCAAAATTAAAAGGTGAGTAAAACAAATTTTAAAAACAGTTAAAACCTGGACTTTGTTTTGTTCTTGAGATGAAATCTTGTTAATATGTCTGAATTCTTGAATTTAATTGATGCATGTTGATGAATGATATTTGAGATGTCTGTAGACATAAATGTATGTTCTGTGTATTATGATAAGTGTTAAATTTCATAGCAAAATAAAAATATAAATGTTGAATTCGAGTTAGTTGATGATTTGTAAACAAAGTTGGTTTGTAACCAATTGATTTTTCATCTTAAAATAATTATAGACTGTTAAACTTTGTAGTTAACTTGAATTTTAAAATTTACAGTAAAAAGAATAAATTGGGTTAAAAATTATTAAAACAATTTTAGTTTTTGATCTCATAATTGGATTCATAATTCCAAATCATGATTTTTAAGATCTGTATCTTGATTTTTAGATTTGAATTCAAGGAGAATTTTCGAGTTTCTTGTTTTGGGCTTTCCGGCCAATTAATGGCGAACTACGGCGAATCAGAGGTCGTGGGTTGGGTTGATGGTGGATGGTGTGTCGTTGATCATAGGAAAATTACTATCGTAATTTTTAATGAGTTGTGATGATCGGAATTCGATCAATTAGGGTTTAGTACCTGTTTTTCGGCTAATCAGCTCTGTTGGGTTTCGCGGCAACGTGAAGTAATCGGAGGCGATCGGGTTGTTGCCGAAGGTTAGGGGGTGTCGTGGCGAAGCTTGGGTAAGGATGGAAAGGCATCTCGATTAATAGTTGGTCAGCGGTGATCAACTTATGTTGGTCATTGGGTTCTGGCAGTGGGGTAGATAACGAAATTTCGATTTTGATCGAAGTCTTATTTTCTGGGTTTGGAAACTCGATGTTGGGGACGCAAGCGATTTGTTGGAGGTTGGTAGGAAGTTCGCCGTTGATCGGCGAGGCGGTGCACATTTACGTGCACATGTTGTGCATCTGTGATGTCGCGTTTGGGGTTGTGGGAGAAGAAGATGGAGACCCAAAGATTGCATCGTGATTTGTGGTGTGGGACTCGAAGAAGGAAGGAAAGTGGAGTACTCAGGGTTTTGCTAGTTTTGCTCGGGGAAGTCACTGGGTTTTAGTGTAGTTTACTCGGGTTTTGATGGGAGTTTACTCGGGTATTAAGTATTCAGGGAGTGGAACGAGTTATTTAAGTTGTTAATGTAAAGAAATTTGGTTTTAGGAATAATGTTTTAAAGATAAAGATTAAACAGGTTTCGAAACTAAAGTTGTTTCAAAGTTATATTTTAAACAAATTTATACATCCTAAATTATGGAAGTTTTAAAATAAGTGGATTTGAAATAAAATTTGTATTAAACTTTAGTAAATAAATTCGTAAAGATTTAATAGTTTAAATTTAAATGTGTTTATTTATAAATTGATTTCCAGAGGTTATATTTTATTTAAATAAAGATTAATGATTTAGAATTTGATAAATTGTAATAAAGATTATCTTTAGTAAGTTTGAATTTGATTTATTTAAAGATAATTAAATTTTTAAAGATAATTGAGATAATTAAATCATTTTTAATTATCAAGTTATATTGTTCATAAATGATTTAATTAAGATAATGTTTTCTAAATCAAGAACCATTATTATATAAGAAGTTAAGAATCATTTAATTAATTTTAAATGATTAGGTTAAATAGTTAATTAAGTAATTAACTTGTGATTAATTAAGATAATCACTTTGGATTAATCTAAAATAATTACTTGGGAAGTAATTAAGTAATTAAATGGTTAATTACTAAAGGTAATAAAATAAAGGATAATTACTTTATGAAAAGTAATTAAGTAAATGTGATTAAGGAATAATCACTTTAGTTATTAATTAAAGAATTCATTAATAGTTAGTTAAAGGTTTAAATTATTTGATTAATGATTAATTAATAAAAGGGATTAAGAATAATTAATTAAGAAAGGATTTTAATTAATGAAGTAATCATTAATTAATAAAAATTATTAATTAATTATTAATTTAAGAATAATTAAATTATAATTTAGTTTCAATTACTAAATGTAATTAAAGGTAATTAATTAAAGGGTGATTAATTAAAAAGTAATTAATTAAGTATGATTAATTATGAGTAATTAATCAAGTGTGATTAATTAAAAATAATTAATCAAGTAAAATTAATTAAAGGTAATTAAGAAATAATTACCAGAATAATTAAAGGATAATTGATCAAGGTTGATTAATTTAGAAAGTAATTAAGAGGTAATTACATAGTATAATTTGTAAGTAATTAATCAGGATGATTAATTAATATGGTAATTAAGTAAGAATTACTTAAAGTAATTAAGTGATAATTAATCAGGGAAGATTAATTGAGTTGGGTAATTAAGTGATGTTAGTTAATTAATTACTTTGTAATTAATTAATGAATAGAAGTTGGATTGATGATGATCCAAGTATTTAATTAAGGATTAATTTAATTTAAGGATTAATTAAATTAATCAAGTTTGAATCAAACTTGTTTATGAAAGATTAATGATTGGATGATATATATCATTGGATGAGTTAATGATATTAGTTGTTGTTGGATGACATAGATTGATGGAGGATGATGTGAATATGCTATATCTGAATGTGATATATGTTGCTATGTGATATGTATAGATGCATGTGATAATAAATGATTATCTATCTGTGTTGTGAATACATCCACTTATGTTAAGTGATATTTTCTGAAATATCTATTGTTTAAATCCCTTAAGTATAACTTGGACATTAAAATGGCGTTTGGTTTCGGTGAGATCGGGATCGGGTTTTCATATTTGGATATCCGAAAACCACATCGATTCCAATTAAACGTAAGTCGTTAATCCAAGTGGAGCAAGAGAAGACTCGAGGTGTAAGGGCTATACGTCAGTATAACTCTATGGGTGATTCTGTAATGAGTTAGACGGAATAGTGCTTATAGGTTCGAGATGGAGATTTAGAGTGCAAGGGCTATGGTCGTTGACTCTGAGGGTGATTCCAAAATGAGTGCAACGAGATAGTGCCTTCGGTTTCGTTCGAACCCGGAACGAACTTGTATGGATTGAATGCTTTCAGCACATCGTCAGGCGGACGATGAGCATTCTAAGATAATTGGTCCTATAAAGGTAATCGCAGCCTCAAGCCTCATCAACCGGGAATGGCTAAAACAGGGGAGGTGCAGCAAGGCTTCGTGGGTCGCTCCCACTGGAGAGCAAGATACATCCCTGTCTAGAAGTCCCTTTATATTTCGGCTGTGTGGGCAGTTGGTCTGCAGCCAATTGCAGGGTGGTCTTGTTCGGGACTGTTCAGTAAGGAATGGTCCCGGTCTTGTGTTGCAGGGGAGTTAGGGTGGCTCCTCGGTACTGTGATCTAGGCCACGTACTGTGACGGGCGGTACCACAGTAGCCCTGCCATTGATGGAAACCCATTTTCCCTACGAGACCCTACGGTTTTGTTTGTATTACCCACTTTTGTGGCTAGTAGCTGGAATTTAATAGATGTAACAATTTAGGCTATTTCATATTTATTTTGAAAACCCTAGACACTATTATAATATCACTGGATTTCCTATCAAATGTTTTGGTTAGCGTAAGGTAAAAACTTTTCCATGTTTATGTGTGGGAAGTCTTACGTGATACCTTTTGTTTTCAAAGGTTTTTCTAAAGTTAAGCAATCTTAAACCATTTACTCACACCAGACCCCTGTGTGACCCAAGTGTTTATTTTCTGTTTTATTAAACTTTTGGGTACTCATATTATATATGAGTAGTCAAGTGATTCAGGTTATCTCTTGACGAAATCTGAAGGAGCTTTGGAGCGGGAGGCTTCAGCGTGTAGATATGGTTAGAGTTTCCGCTGTGTGTTATTCTGTATGATGACTTGTATTATATTAGATAGAAATGTTATAACTGTCTAAGTTTGAGTTATTTAGTTGTGTACTCTGATGTATGTATATGATCTATATTATATTTAAATCGTTCCGCTGTGAGATTCTGATGTGTTGTTTTCTTTTTCTTCTCTTTCTTTTCTTCTTCTATCCCTTTCTTTCTTAATTAGTGATGCGATTTTC
This sequence comes from Allium cepa, assembly GCA_030765085.1. Lineage (NCBI taxonomy): Eukaryota > Viridiplantae > Streptophyta > Magnoliopsida > Asparagales > Amaryllidaceae > Allium > Allium cepa. The sequence continues at coordinate 676,912,723 of CM060932.1, read as the reverse complement.
CGGGAGTGGAAAGTCGGGTCGCTACATATTCTTTAAGCTCACATGATGGGGAAAGTGTTATTTCTCTCATTCGTGTAGTTTGATAATTTTCTGGTATTTTTTTAAGCTTGTCTTAGGATTATCACCTAAGAAATCTTTTGTGTGGTGTTAAGGTCTTTCTAGTTCGACCTTGCCACCGATTTTCATTAGGCTACGAGTTGCGGGAGTTCGCATTCCACTTACCGCATTCCGCACTCGTTACGATTTTTATGAATGACTTATTTTGTCATTCAGTTTGTCCATCTTATTTCATCCATTTTATAAATCAAATATTCTATGAATATTTCGATGAGACCATTCTTAAATTTATTGATTTTGGATGAGAATAGCAATTTAAAATTTTGCAAATCTTTTTCATAAGAATTATTTATAAGTACAATTGGATTTTGATCCGAGCAAAGAATATTCTTAAAAACTTCTAAGAGATGTTTTTGTCATATAAAAGATGATTTTGTAATTGTATTGCCCATTTAGTGTTTTAAGAATTCTGGTCGATACGCTTGATCAATGTTATCGATAGGAATTTCCTAAACGCTTTGATGAGACAGTCAGACACAATAAATTGACTTGTAAAAATGTAAATTTTCTTAGAAAGATTATTACATAAAGATAAATGTAATTTTTAAAAGTTCTAACTTTTCAGAAAAGAAGATTATTTAAAAGAAATTCTTTCTTTTTGATACTCTTATTCTTGTGATTCCCGAAGGGAACCAAGACTTTATCTTTTGTACCAATGCTAATCGTATTGGTTTGGATGTCGTTCTCTTGCAAAAGATAACGTGCTATCACTTGTGCTTCTAAATCATCAAAAGCCGATTAAGGCTAGGTATGCCACTCATGATCTAGTGCTCGCAGCTATTGTTTTCGCTTTAGAATTTGGCATCATTATTTTTGGGGGAGAAATTTGTTCTCCACCTCGATCATAAATCTTTGGAATATTTATTTTCTCATAAGGAACTTCATATTGGCTTGAGTTCTTGGCATCTTATGATCTTGATAATCTTTTTATTCCCGTAAGGGAAATCGTGTTGCCAATACGCTTTATCGTGGGCAACAAGTTGTTGATTCTTTGATGTTGTCTGAATGGAATTATCTTTTTATTAAATTCATCGGACATTTTGATATACTTCATTTTATTGAGCTTTATCTCATTTCTTTTATGGACTAGCGTCCGATGTTCTTTTATGGTGTTCGGTTCATTGGACGTACCGTTTTTGTATTACGTCGGTGTTCCGAAGATCATTGGACGTACCTTTTTTGTACTACGTCGGTGTTCCGAAATTATTCGAGCTTTGGGTCATCTGGCGTACCGTTATTGTACTACGCCGTTGTTCCAAATTATTCGAGTTCCTCATTTCTTGGGCGTACCGTTTTTGTACTACGCCGCTGCACTGGCTCAATTTTCTGCTATTCTTGACGTTTTCTGCGTCTTTTAATTGGAAATGCTTTTGGGTTTCCTATTTTTATTCTTGAGCCCGGTGATATTGAGGAAATTGAAGTTTCACCAGGTTTGACTTATGAGCAGCATTCTATTCGCATCATTGCTTCGGAGGTTGAGCGCCTTCGAAATAAAATGTTCTTCTTGTGAAAGTTCAATAGTTCTCAGATCCTAAGGATTTCTCTTGGGAGTTCTGGGAATTCATCGAGCGATCCCGTTCAGGCTTACTCTTTCATGCCCTTTATGGTGAACTTCATATTTCAAATTTCTTTTTTGTTGACATGCTTTTATGGTTGTTACTCTTTATTTTCTTCTTAAGTATTGCGAGGACGCAATTTCTTTAAGGAGGGGAGTCTGTAACAACCCGCATATTTGTCGATTATATATTTAAATATTTTATTTAAATATTTTATCATTCATCGAATTTTGGTCCAAGAAGCTACTTTTTGCAAACAGTCGAATTGGGACTCGAGACCCCTTCCATTGAGTTCAAAATGCCGTTTGCAACCTTTTTGAGTATAAGCTTCGATATGTTTGGAGTTAGTAAAGTTTTGCTACTTTTTCACTTTGGGTTTGAGTTTGGGTTTCAGCCCAATGTTCCATCTTAAGACTCTAGCTCCACTCCAACTCTTCATTACTTCATTTCATATTCCTAACACTTCAAGCTAAAGCAATAATGGGGGAAAGAAGAGGAAATTAAAACTCCAAGCCCTTGTCTTCATTAACAAATCCAACTTCTAGCTCCAAATTCAAGGGAACCCATTCGTAAGCATCTCCTTCTTCTTCTCCAACTCATTCTCTCTTTGATTCCAGAAAATCCCTAAACCTAATTTGGGAAATATTTCTCTTTTAAGCTTAGAATTAAGCTTCTTGAGTTGGGATTGAAGGTGGTTGATCTTCCTTTTCTTTCGAGCTTCTTCTTCAATTGTTTGGGTTCAAAGGTGAGATTTTTATCTCACATCTTTGTCTATAATTATCTTCGATGGTTAGGTATGAATTCCTAACACTTATTCTTGTGCAATTGATTTTGGTTTAGATTGATTTGGTGTATATTACAATTTTTGGTGTTTTGGAATCAAAATCTATGAAAATCCTTTTATGGATATTTGGACACTGATATTTGAGGCGTATCGAAGAGCCGTTAAGGCTGGGTTGTCGCTTGGCGTAAATCCTTAGCCGTTGTCGCTCGATCGATCGCTTCCGGCATCCGTTTGGCCATTTTTGCCTAGGTTTAGGGAATGCCCTGAACCCTTGATTCAGACGTCTGAAACGTAGTATTCAGACGTCCGAATATTATACTGGGAATTTTTATTCCCCAGTATTCAGACGTCTGAATCTATATTCCAGACGTCTGAATTGGTTCGAATTGAACCAGAATGGAAATAGGCTAAAATTTAGCATTTCCAGACGTCTGAATTTATTGATTCAGACGTCTGAATTCTGTCCTGAAAAGTATTTTATTTTCCAGATTCAGACGTCTGAATCATACCTTTCAGACGTCTGAATATGCCAATTTTTTCCTATTTGCCTATTTAGCTTGAATATCCAACTTTAATCGATTCGTGTTGATTTCCTTTTTATTGTTATCATTTATTATTGACTTTGATGACATTTCCTTCGTGATTTTTGGGAATATCCATTTCAATGGATTCCGTAATCGATTTCTTTGGATTTTATTCATGTCTTCGAATGTGAATTTTGGTGGTTGATTGTTTCTACAATCATTTCTATGATTTGTCACTTTAAAAAAATATAAAGGTTTTCTATACTAGTAGTAAATATCAAAACTCTTTCTTCAAATGGTTTCAACCCTATTTTCAATAACAAAGCTCGTTTTATCAAATCGATTTCCAATCTATTAGTATATACAAACCTTTACCTCACTCGGATGAGAAATCTAATTAAACGGCTTAGTAAAACAAGTGGTATGAAACGCTTGCGTTTACTTCGTCGGTTAATTCTTGGACTTGTTCGATTTAATCTCTTGTGACAATTTTCTAGTGGAGATCTACAATTTGTTCGTAAATATTTAAGTTAAGCTAGTGGTTATGGGACATGAAGCTAAATTTATATATTTACTAGCTTAGTGTAATTGACACTTTCTTGATGATCATGACGATCATTTTTGTGATTTAGACTAGCAATGTGCGATGTCTCTTTGTCTGCGAGAGAGACTAAACCCCGTTTGTAATAGGCCTTCCCGTTTGTAATAGGCCTTCCCCCCTTTTGTGATTTCTGGATTTCTTGAGATGATTTCTAGAATTTGTGCTTCACCAATTTTCGTGATTTTCATTGATAAGTTTTATCAATATTTATGCATTGGTGAATTTGTGCGTCATTGACTTTTGTGATTGAGATTGATATAATCGTCAATATTTATGGTTTGGTGAACGAAATAAAGGGTATGACATTCCTTTTGATCCTTGAGAAGGTTTTTGTGATATTGATTAATCTCTTGTTGATTTTCAATTACTTATTTATCACAGCTTGGCATTGTGAATATTATGCGTTTAGTCATACCTCTTATTCTATATCGTTTCATCTGATATTTATAGCTAGACTGGTTCGTTTATTATTTTCTTATTAAATAATACTCGGGTCAGACCGTGATGTTACAGGTGCTTCAGCTTGACTTCTCACTTGGGATTGATTTCTCCGACTTTTGGCTAACTACTTACATTAGTAGTTTATTTTGGTGTACACATTTGAGATATAGACTCTATGATGTATACTTATTATTTTATGTAGCACTTGTATCTATTCTTTTGTGATAGTGTGGGTCTTGCTTGACTACTACTCCGATGAACACTTTTATGTGTTATATATATTCATATCTATTTCCGCCTTTGTGATATGAATTATCTGTGACTTATTTGTGTTATGTTTATTTCTATATTTGTTTCCAAAGACATAATAGCCACTGTGTAGTAGCTTTGAGTTTGCGTCGATATGTCGGATGTCTTCTTGAGATGAAATGCATGTTATATTTTATTTGGCGTATCGGTGCTCGCACAAAGAAATTACATGGATGGTCGCTCCTCAACAGCCTATTCTCCGTGCTAGTTGACGGCATTACCCCGTAGTGTCCTTGGCTAGCGTGGGTATAGAGGTGGGGCGTCACATTTACACTTGAATTTATTAAGTAACTTGGTGAATTGGATTTAATTATAAGAAATTTGTTGTATAAAAATAATATGTTAAATGATATGTTAATGAATATTTTTAAATGTTAAAATATGATTTTGACAATGTTTAAAGGGTTTAAAATGAAGTTTATTAATTGCTGGAAATACACTAAAATCTGAAATTCACTTTTAATAGCATTCAGAAATGCTATGCTTTCTGTAAATGAACTAAAACTGAATAAAAGAGGCTATTACAGCAGTTCTGAAATGTTGTAGTTGCGGTAGTTGAACTAATAGGCTAAAAACTTAAACTCGGGTCTATTATAGCATTTCTGTAAATGCTGTAGTGGGCTGCCGTCTTTGCTGAAATGTATTAAATTCCTTGTTTTGAAACCTGAGCTATTACAGCTGGAAATGCTGTCTTTATTATTTTAAACTAAAAATTCAACTAAAACTGAGTTTTAACAGCAGTTTTTAAGTGCTGTCTTTGCTGAATTAAAATATTTTCAAGTATAACTTATAACAGCTTTTTCTAAATGCTGCAAAAGGCTGAAATTTTAATAATTATGGGTTTTGACTTAGTAAATGAGCTCAGAATGGCTTGAAACTTTAAAATTTTAAGACATGACTTAAAAGAATAATAACTCCACTTTTAAATGATTTAAATGAATAAAATTTAATTGGAAAACAAATCATTTTAAAAGGTGATTTGAAATGATAATAAATGAATGTTATCTTGAATTTAGAAGGCATTTAAGTATTGAATATTTGGATTTGAACTTACACGATAATTCGAAATAAAGTTTTGAAAGATATGATATTTTGATATTAAAATGATTTGAAATTGAAGTTGTGAAAGATATGATATTTTGATATTAAAATAATTTGAAAATGAAGTTCTGAAAGATATGATATTTTGATATTTAAAATGATTTGAAAATGAAGCTTTGAAAGCATATGATATTTTAATTTATTAAAATGATTTGAAAGGAAGTTTTGAAAGGATATGATAATTTAATATATTGAAATGGTTGGAAATGGCTTGATATTTATTTTGATAAATATTTGAATTTGAAAGATATGGTATGTTGATATATTGAAATGGTTTGGGAATGATTTAATCAATATTTTTGATAAAGATTTGGATTGAAATGATATTTTATTTTGAAGTATAAAATATTATTTTAAAGCTATAACCACCGGTTATAATAACGATTGGTTGGCAAAGAGACCCGGATCGAATATGGGCATACTCTCTGTCGATACCGAAAACCACTTTGACAACCGTGTATGCGATGGAGATTCCAGAATGAAGTAGGATCGTGGCAACGTTCTTGAGGTATATTACGTGGACCCAACTCCCGTGAGTTGGCCTAAGGTGGCTAAAACAGGAGCGGTCTCGGGCCAGTTGAGGTAGCACCTCGTAGCGGACACATTTCTTCGATATCATACTATTACTTGTGATTGTTTGAATGCCCCTTGGATTTTTGGGAATGTGTTCCGCGTGGGCATATGTGGCTGTTGCATTGCCACTAGCCCGAGTGTCGTAATTGGTATATCTACCCTGGCATTGCCTTATGTGTCGTGTCACCTACCCTATCGGGCCTTTACTACGAGTTTGGTTTTCTCCTGTAGCCCATGCGTATCTTCTCGTAGTCTCTCGATCAGGAGATATTGTAACGACCCAGAATTTCTGTCAATTAAAATTGTATATTTAATTGATTTTAAATATTAATAAGTGAAATTTATAAGTCGATAAATTTTATTTCAAATAACTGGATTTAATTGAATAATTAAATCGATAATTTAATAGTTGAAATTACAGAAATAATTGAAAATTGGGTTAAATATGATCGAAAATGATTTGTAAAATTTTATTTAATCATATTGGAGTTAGAACGATATTTTAGAACCTTTAAAATTGAATTAAGAGTTTATTTGTGAAAATTGAATATTTTAAATTTAAATCGACTAGTGAAATTAGTCAATTTTCGAACAGTCTCAGAATTGGACGAAACTAGTTCCATTGATCCGTGATAGTTTGTTATTATCGGATTTCAATTTTCGTAGCAATTGGAGTTTTCGTTTGACCGTGCATCTCGAAACGCATCGAAATTATTTTAATATTAATTTGGCGAGTTAAAATAGTCATTTTTCAAACAGTCTCGGATTTCGACGAAACTAGTTTCATTAGATCCATAATGTGATATTATTGTAAGGTTTCAAATTTCATGTCAATCGGATTTACCGTTTGTCCGGTGCAAGCTAAAACGCATAGAAATTTGATTTACCGATTTAATTTAAAATCGAACGTTTATTGCCATAACTCGCACAGATGATCGAATTAGCTCCCGAAACACGTTCCATTGTGTTCGGAACGCGGGGTAAACCTTGTAAACGCCAACCGGCATGCTTCGTTTGGTGTTCGGAAAATCCGGGATGAATAGTGTTTGAGAAATTTTCTATATAAGCCCCTTAAAATCCATTTTTGCAAAAGAAACACAACCCTAGGGTTTCTTTTCAGGAGCCGGCCGCCTCTTACAAAATCAATGGCCGATATCTCATTTCTTTCCCCCTCGATCTCTCTTAATCCATCGACTTTTACCAAAAACCTCCAACTACAAAATGGAAGAGCACATCCTCCTCTATAATCTGAACGGTGGTGATCGATTTATATTGCGTGGATTGGCGGCAAACTTCGTTCGAAGCTGTGCGTTCAAGCATGTCGTTCGAGGCCAATTGGAGACCGAATGGGGCCGCACTTGGAGCATGGGTGGCTCACATGATGGCGCGCGCATTGGAGATGGCTGATCAACTTTTCGACAACGTTTGTGGGTGCAATGTCTAACCCTAGTTCGGCCTTGGGATGGGTTCGCGTGCGTATAACCTGTAGAAAGAAACGTGAGGGAGGAAGATGGATGTTACGGCCCAGATGCAAAGTTACAGCAAGGAACGACTATGATGGTAACTAGGCTAAATAATATAAAAGAATTTGTAAATTTATAATTATAAATTCGTGTAAAACTTTAAAAAATTCATATCTTTTTCATACGAGGTCAAAAATGCACGAAACGAGTTGCGTTGGGTTCGTATGGACGAGCACTACGCTATGTAATTGGATTGGAGTCATTTGGAGTTAGCGAAAATTTCGGATAAAATTAAACGTCCATTTAATTTTATTCGAAATAAAAGCTGAAAACGAAATTGAAATCAAGGTGAGAACTTCTCACTCAATCGAATCGTTTCGATTTTAATTTTAAAATAGTTAGATTTAAGATTATTGAATGTATGTTTGAATGATGATTATTATCTATTGATTGTTAAAATAGACATTATACGCCGTTAGTAAGCGGATGTTATTTATTAAAAACATATACCGCGAATATTTCACAGTACAGTGAAATTGGTACTATTTATGTACTTGGAGTTGATTTCCCGCATTATATAGCGGATGAGACCCTATTGCGCCGTCTATTAAGCGGATAATATTTTAAATCCTATATACCGCTATAATTCCGCACTGGAACGGAATTGGTACTGTGCTAATGTTTGTGGATGCAGGAAAACAGGTTGGAGGGATCCAACTGGATTCCTCAACAGTATTTATTTGATTATGGATATTTTGATATTCGTTGATTATCATATACAGATATATGATGTCGTTGTTGTCGTGATTGACTATTTGGTGTGTAGCATCATTGGGCCAATTTTGGAATTTTAAAAGGATTTTAAAGTGATTTTTGAAAGTATACGTTTTATAAAATATTTTTTGAATTGATTCATTTTAAATAAATAAACGTTATAATTTTAATGTTATAAAAATTATGATTTCGGAGAAATATAGTTAAAAGTTGATTTTTGAAAGTATGTAACGACCCAGAATTTCTGTCAATTAAAATTGTATATTTAATTGATTTTAAATATTAATAAGTGAAATTTATAAGTCGATAAATTTTATTTCAAATAATTGGATTTAATTGAATAATTAAATCGATAATTTAATAGTTGAAATTACAGAAATAATTGAAAATTGGGTTAAATATGATTGAAAATGATTTGTAAAATTTTATTTAATCATATTGGAGTTAGAACGATATTTTAGAACTTTTAAAATTGAATTAAGAGTTTATTTGTGAAAATTGAATATTTTAATATTTAAATCGACTAGTGAAATTAGTCAATTTTCGAACAGTCTCAGAATTTGACGAAACTAGTTCCATTGGATCCGTAATAGTTTGTTATTATCGGATTTTAATTTTCGTAGCAATTGGAGTTTTCGTTTGACCGTGCAGCTCGAAACGCATCGAAATTATTTTAATATTAATTTGGCGAGTTAAAATAGTCATTTTTCAATGAGTCTCGGATTTTGACGAAAGTAGTTTCATCGGATCCGTAATGTGATATTATTGTAAGGTTTCAAATTTCGTGTCAATCGGATTTACCGTTTGTCCGGTGCAAGCTAAAACGCCTAGAAATTTGATTTACCGATTTAATTTAAAATCGAACATTTATTGGCATAACTCGCACAGATGATCGAATTAGCTCCCGAAACACGTTCCATTGTGTTTGGAACGCGGGGTAAACCTTAGAAACGCCAACCGGCACGCTTTGTTTGGAGTTCGGAAAATCCGGGATGAATAATGTTTGGGAAATTTTCTATATAAGCCCCTTAAAATCCATTTTTGCAAAAGAAACACAACCCTAGGGTTTCTTTTCAGGAGCCGACTGCCTCTTATAAAATCAATGGTCGATATCTCATTTCTTTCCCCCTCGATCATTCTTAATCCATCAACTTTTACCATAAACCTTCTACTACAAAATGGAAGAGCACATCCTCCTCTATAATCTGAACGGTGGTGATCGATTTATATTGCGTGGATTGGCGGCAATCTTCGTTCAAAGCCGTGTGTTCAAGCACGTCGTTCGAGGCCAATTGGAGACCGAGTGGAGCCGCACTTGGAGCGTGGGTGGCTCACATGATGGCACGCGCATTGGAGGTGGCTGATCAACTTTTCGACAACGTTTGTGGGTGCAATGTCTAACCCTAGTTCGGCCTTGGGATGGGTTCGCGTGCGTATAACCTGTAGAAAGAAACGTGAGGGAGGAAGATGGATGTTGCGGCCCATATGCAAAGTTATAGCAAGGAACGACTATGATGGTAGCTAGGTTAAATAATATAAAAGAATTTGTAAATTTATAATTATAAATTCGTGTAAAACTTTAAAACATTCATATCTTTTTCATAGGAGGTCGAAAACGCACAAAACAAGTTGCGTTGGGTTTGTATGGAAGAGCATTACGCTATGGAATTGGACTAGAGTCGTTTGGAGTTAGCGAAAATTTAGGGTAAAATTAAACGTCCGTTTTATTTTATTCGAAATAAAAGCTGAAAACGAAATTGAAATCAAGTTGAGAACTTCTCACTCAATCGAATCGGTTTCGATTTTAATTTTAAAATAGTTAGATTTAAGATTCTTGAATGTATGTTTGAATGATGATTATTATCTATTGATTGTTAAAATAGAATTATACGCCGTTAGTAAGCGGATGTTATTTGTTAAAAACATATACCGCGAATATTTCACAGTACAGTGAAATTGGTATTATTTATGTACTTGGAGTTGATTTACCGCATTATATAGCGGATGAGACCCTATTGCGCCGTCTATTAAGCGGATAATATTTTAAATCATATATACCACGATAATTCCGCACTGGAACGGAATTGGTATTGTGCTAATGTTTGTGGATGCAGGAAAACAGGTTGGAGAGATCCAACTGGATTCCTCAACAGTATTTATTTGATTATGGATATTTTGATATTCGTTGATTATCATAATGATGTCGTTGTTGTCGTGATTGACTATTTGGTGTGTAGCAACATTGGGCCAATTTTGGAATTTTAAAAGGATTTTAAAGTGATTTTTGAAAGTATACGTTTTATAAAATATTTTTTGAATTGATTCATTTTAAATAAATAAACGTTATAATTTTAATGTTATAAAAATTATGATTTGAGAAATATAATTAAAAGTTGATTTTTGAAAATATGGGGTTAATGATTTTATAAAATAGTTTAAATCAGGATTTTTGAATTCATTATAAAAAGTTTAAATAATAGTATAAATTGATTTATATAAAGGATTTATAAATTGATATTTATAAATTAAAATATGGGAATTATAAAACAAGTTTTTATAAGTGTTAGAATGAATTGTAAATGAATTTCATAAATGAATGAAATTTATAGAATTATAAATGGTGAAGTTATAAATGGAATTTTATAAGCAGTAGGTTTATAAAATTTGTAAAGTTATTAAAAGAATAGATTTGGGTAAATAAATGAATCTTATAAGTTATAAGATTTATAATTTGGGAAATTTAAAAGAACAATTTTGTAAATAAATGAATATTAAGTATTTAACTTATAATATGAACTTTTGGTATATAATTGAGTTATAAATTGAAATAGGTTAATAAAGGAGATTTATAAAAGGAAGTTGTTATAAAATAAATAGAAATGGAATTTATAAACATTGTTTTATAAATCCGCAAACAACTTATTTTGATAAGTAAATTGTTATAGCTTATTAATGGAGTTATATTCACGTTTTAGACAGTGAATAATCCTTTAAAATAAAATGTATAGAAATGAGTGAAATTGGTTAACGAAGTATATTCACGTTTTTGAATAGTGAATATTATGTTAAAGAAATTGTTTTGAATGTGATGTTTTAAATAGAATTAAAACGATCTAACAATGTTTTTTTAAATGTGTTAAAGTTTGAAACCATAGATTTCATCATTCATTGTTGAAAATAGACGTTTTCGAGAAATAGAAGGAAACGGTGGACTATAACACTGTTGTTATAGTAAATGATTTCCGAAAGGAAATGTTTTATATAGTATTGGGATTTATATATCTATCTTAATTTCGAATCCCTATACTAGTGCTTTTGGGTTGTCGTAACGATGTTTTATGCAACATTCGTTTTGGCCCAAATAAATATGTTTAAGAGAATGATTTCCTTAAAGAATGAAATATATACTTAGTTTCGATTTAAGTATATTGAATATTTTCCAAGTGTAGAAAATAAAAAGATTTGTGAATTTCTTATTAATAAATAAGTATGGAAATGTTTTTCCAATGTGAAATGAAACGTTTTGAGAATTTATTTTTTTGAAGATAAATTGGAAATGAATAATTGAAATCGTGTATTCATAAATATTTTGGAATGTAAATTCACTATGGAATTTATAAATGAAAAGGGGAATTTGTTTGAAAATAAACGTTGATTTATTTTTGAAGTGTGGGAATTAATTTACGGATTGGAACGTAAATATAAAGTAAATCGTTAAGGATTTATTTAATGGGTTTAAATGTACCATGTTGAAATGAAAGTATTTCCGCGTAAGGAAAATGTTTGAAATTTGTTTTCAAAAGTGGTAAAGGTGAAAAGTGATTTTAAAATTTGTTTTCAAATGGTTGAAGTGTGAAAATTATATATCTTGTAAAGATATTTTTGGAAAACAAATAATTTGGAAAATTAGTTGGAATCTGGTGATGTTGTGCATATCCATTGATAGTTCAATAACCGAGCATCAATATTTACCTTTGAATGGGTATTTGTTGTGATTTGCTTGAATTTGAATGCTACACTTAATTTTAAATAAGCGCTCACTATTTGGGTTAGCCGGAAAAGGACTTTGGGGTCGTATAACCCATTCCGAATATGTGATACGTCGTTATGAATTGCATTTGAAGGCCGGTGTTGAAGACTGGATATTTTCAAAAGCGAAAGGACAACTCGTCGAACGTCTTTGCATCGACTGTTCCCCGGTATATAGACTCCATATGTGATGGGAAGTCTGGACGTGATTAGTGAATATCCGGATTGCAAGGACTTCTTTGTAAATGCCTTCGGTTCTGTTCGATCCCGGAAAAGACTTTTTTGGATAGTATGTCTGACATTACAAATTGAGATATAAAGCTGATTTCTTTCAAATATATTTCTGTTGGTGGCGGAGAATTTATTCTCTTAGCTTAACACCCTTCTCTGAGACGTACGAGCTCAGAGTTTATGTAGTTGATGGTTATCAGCGATATATTCCCAATTTGGTAATGTGACATGCTGAGTGTTGCCGTGAAATGATCATTGTTTGATCATTTATGATATGATCATTTGTTTGACCAGTTATCTTTGTGATCATTACTTTGATCATTTGTTGACCCAAAGCATGGCTTTGTACCAAAGCGTGGCTTTGTGGACGAGACTTCGTCGGACCTCACACCCCGGAAATGGTCAAAACAGGAAGGATGCGGCAAGGTTATTACGGGTAGAGCACTTTAGTGTATGTCATTCCATCTGGATAGAGGTGGTATCATGGTATGGAGCCCAGATACTTAACCTATGTTGTTGCTGCAAACTTATTACTTTGTGGTTGTTGGAAATCGAGGATCCTCGGATGTAGATCGGTTACGATCGGGGGATGGCATATTCGTGTCAGTAGTTACTCAGTTAGGGGTAACCCGGCCTTGTGTTGGCAGAGATCCGGTTTAGTTCTCGGGACGTCATTCCAGAGGCGTTTCCATGTGGCAATGGGAAGTTCCTTGGCCTGACTATTTGTTGGAAATCCAAAGAAACAATACGAGCCTTGTACGGTTTTAGTTGCAGAACCTATCATTCACTTATGGTGGCGCCCCACTGTTTGGATGGTAGCTATAGTACGCATAAGTGCGGAATGCCTATGCTGGCTAAGATTTATATCTTTACTTTCGAAATAATTTTTTCTACACTATGCACTAGTAATAATATCAAATGTTCTTTTTAATACGTATCAAGCATATTTGACTATCATAAGGAGAAATCTCCTCCGATTCTGCGTTTGCATTGTGTGTGTGTGTGCGGGAGGCCTTATGGTAGTCTCATTTTTAAAAGCATTGTGAATCTATTTTAAAATTATCCTATTCTTTGTTTTAAAGATAAACTGTTTTGAGTTCTCATACCAGTCACATGACTGACTCAGAGTTTATTGTTTTCCTTTCTAAACTCTGGGTGCCCACCAATTTTCATGCCGGCGGTCAAGAGTTAAGGTTTATCAGGATATTCTGGAATTCAGGAATTGCTGGAGGTAAGATGGATGGCATGGCGTATCACTAGTATATAGTATTTCTTTTCTGCTGTTTGTTGTTGTACACTCTGATGATGTAATGTAATGTGATGTAATGTAATAACTGATATAGTTCTTGATTTAAAGATTATTCATTTATCTATTATACGTTGTTCCGCTGCGATTGTGAGATTCTGATATTGTTCTGTTGGTGTTGTTTTCTTTCTGTTCTGTTCTATTTTTTTCTCTCTTCTTCTACCTCTTTCTTTTTTATTTGTTTAAAACCCTGAGAATTCGTATTTCCGTTCATCTTGAGTTAATCACTGGAGATTAGTGTCTATTTAAGGAGTACGGATTTGCGTGTCCTCACAGATATGCAGATATTGGATGGATTACTGGGACTATTACGTATCTAGGGCTATATGGGTAACCCCGTGATGCTATTTTAAAGTAAGTTTATTTTACTATAGACATTATTATAATAGCGCAATATTACTACATAGTAAATAGTTTGACGGGTCCTTAGAGGATGGGAAATCCCAAGCATCCTTTAAGTTACTTGTACATTTACTACAGTTCACTTGAGTTGGTTTACATTGTATAAGTATGTATGTCCTGACTCGAATGTTTGTATTTTTATTTACGCTCGGGTCAGCCTGAGTATTCACAGATTTGGATTTCCACTTTCTGGAGATTGGAATCGCTGGAGATTATCTAATTGTCTAGTTTTATCTTTTTCAGTCTGTTGTTCCTTTTCTGCTCTTGCATTAGAAGACTTCTACGTATTGAGACTTTTGTTGTAATCCATTTCTACTATTGTATCTTATGTAACTCTGATATATTTACATAGTAGCTTCATGAACTACTACTTGTTTTTACTTCCGCTGCACTATTATTACTCTGTGTTTGTGATCTGTGATTTTTAATTACTGTATATTCTGAGATTTGCCAAATTTTATTTTCAACGCGGTATTTTGAGAAATTCAAGTCCGACATGTGCAGATGCGAATGGTTGAAAATACCCGTTGTTACATAAATAATAACAATAATTAATTATTAAATAAATAACTAAATCTTAATTAATCCTCTACTAAATTATTATGTAATAATTTAAACCTTAATTAATAATTGAAAATTAATTAATATCAATTAAATAACATTAATTAAACTTAAATAATAATTTAAATCCTTTTAATCGTAATTAATTAAAATTCCAAGATTAACTTTAATTAAGAAATAATCAAATAATTAATTAAAATTTATATAATAATTAATTAATTAGTTTAAATTAAATAAGTAGTTAGCATAATTGAACATGATTAATTAAAAATTAATTACCTTTATAAAACTTAATTAACTATAAATTAACTTCTTAATTAATAAATGATTAACTTACTTAATTAGTATCAATTAATACTAATTACTTAACCTTAATTACTAATTAATTAATAATTAATTATCATTAATTACAAGTTAATTAATAAATAAACAAAAACATACTTAATGAAGTTATAATTAACTTAAGTGTCGCTAACTTAGTTTGAAAAGATTTCCAAAATATTTTTAAAGAAACTTAAAACTTGAAATTTTTGAAAATCTAAACTACATCCATAGCGACTATCGTTATGGATACCCATAATTTCTAACTTATTTTCCAATTCTATATCACAACCAACCGAAAGTCCATTGAACCATAATCATAACATAAGCAAGCACATATCTTTCGAACCAAACATAATCAATATCACAACTTTTATAACCAACATATCCAAACAATACCATAATCCAAGCCAACAATTTATATATATAACCACATAACCAACACATATAAACACACATACACACATATATAAGTAAATTCTTTCCAAAATGTTTACCCACAAAAACTTTTGAAAACTTCAAATACTTTAGCATTCGAAAAGCTTGGAAAATCACAAACTCTTCTTGAAAATAGGTCAATTTGCACTCGACTTTTGGACCTTTTACTCTCTGATTTTGGTAAAGTAACAAAAAGGAAAGTATTACATATATTTTTCTCCGTTATTTAAAAAAAAATTACTCAAAATATTAAATTTTAAGGAAGTTATGGCCGAAACAAGGAGGATAATTTTCGGCCTTTAGAATCAAAGTTCAAAAACACTATGTAAAGAATTGAAATTTTGGCCTAGCTATATTCAAAATCAAAAAAGGTGGTGAACAACAAAGTTGCATCCACTAGAATTCTACATGATTTAAAGAAAAGAAAATCTTGTTTTGGAGTAATTTCTAAAAAGTTATGACTGAAACCATTTTGGATGGAAATGGAGGAATTTCTTTGGAAAAGGAGTTTAAACTATCTTTAAAATGTCTTAAAAAAATTAAACTTGAAAATGTTACAGAAGCCATTAAAGTGTTTTTCAAAAGCTTTATGAATTTTGGGCAAGAAGATAAGAATGAGAAAAACAAAAAAAAATTAGGAAAATTGGTTTATATACTAAGGGACAATGTGAATTACCAAAATACTCTAAGGTACTTACCCCCACTCATTTTGCGCCATGTCACCACCATGTCACATCCATGTTTCCCCCTTAAAATATTTGAATTTACCATGGAGGAAACAAGAAACAATGATTAGACCCATGTGTACTTCTTGTCCCCTTTTGTTAACCGGCATTTTAGCCCGGTTACAAAACGACAGTCGAAGACATTATTATTAGCGCTAGACAAGATTTTGACCTCGAAGAGCCTGGAGGTGTTAGCAAGTTGTCAGGCCCATTACAAGGAACGTTCGGCCTCCCACGTACGTTCGGCATAGGAACGTTTGGCATCCCCGAACGTTCGGCCAACAAGATGTTTCGGCATCCTCCCTAACACAACCGGTTCAACTGTTGCTCGGCCTACTCGTTCATCACGAAGGCTTATGTTCGGCATTCCATCGTTCGGCCTCCCTGGGTCGGCGCGCCGTACCTACACTATTTGGACCGAGTTATTCAGCTACCAGGCCCACCAGGAAAGTCCAACCCACCTTCGTCTATAAATAGAGGGACAGGGGCACAATGAAAGGGACCGTTTTTTCGAGAACACTGGGGAGACTCTGCCATTTCTTATACTCTCCTCTTTTTAATTCAAACTTGTATCCAAGTGACCGATTTACGGATTGTATCTGTATTCAAGTAATGGAGAAAGCAATAAAGATTAAACTCAAAGTGGATGTAGGCAGTTACGTCGAACCACTATAAATCTGGTGTTCTCGTTTTTGTTATTCTTTTTCATTGAATTACACTATTTTTCAGTCCTAATTTACTCTCTTCATTAATCTCTCTACATAACTCTACTCAAGGGTGTTAGTGACCAATTTTGGTGCTAACATTTTGGTGCTTTCACTGAGAATTGAATTTCTCAGCTTGATTGGATCTCATCATCTACTAGTGGATTTCCATATTCGCGAGATAGATCCAGTTGTTTACTAGAAAACTTCCTATTCTACTCAGATTTGAAAGAAATCTAAAGGAAGCTGACAGCCGTAAGTTAATCAAGTGTTCGTGTTCATGTGAAAGGATTGGATTCACTGATGTACGCAAGGTCTAAGGATTGGACGTTGAAGTTTGCACTCAAGTTGAATAAAGGCCGACCCTCCTCCAAAGGAAATTCAGCCGAACACTCCAAAAAAGGCGTATGCCGATCGCTCAAGAAAAGGCGTATGCCGAACACTCCAAAAAAAGGCGTATGCCGATCGCCCAGAAAAGGCGTATGCCGAACACTCCAAAAAAAGGCGTATGCCGATCGCCCAGAAAAGGCGTATGCCGATCGCCCCAGAAAAGGCGTATTCCGAACACTCCAGGCCGATCCATACATCCGAATGCCGACCATACCTCCAGGCCGAACAGAAAGAAGGCCGAACAGAAATTTGGCCGGGCAGAAATTTGGCCGAACGGAAATAAGGCCGAACAGAAATTTGGCCGAACATAAATTTGGCCGAATAGAAAGAAGGCCGAACAGAAATTTGGCTGAACAGAAATTTGGCCGAACAGAAATTTGGCCGAGTAGAAATTAGGCCGAGCAGAAATTTGGCCGAGTAGAAATTTGGCCGAACAGAAAGAAGGCCGAATAGAAATTTAGGCCGAACAGAACCAAGGCCGAACGCTCTCTAAATGCCGAGCGCTCTCTAATGCCGAATGACCCTTATTTTCAAAAAAAAAAATTCGGGTACGACCCCTAGCCCTAGCCGCAGCGCAGTGCCTCCAAATATTGAATTCAAAACTCAACTTAATAAAAGAACATCCTATCTACTTCCCTTACATCCCCTGGTCGGCCAGAGCATAGAGGATCTAGCGACAACTTCTAAACGACAACAAGGGAACGGACAAACTACCGCTACTCAAACGATACACTCAAAGGGATACCATACTGATCACCCTTGAGGAGAATCGACCTCCATATATATTTTGGAAGCCAGCTACCTGGAGAGCCTCCTACAACCATGGATCGTTTCTATGATAAAAATGAATCTAAACCAAAGTGTGGAGGAGCGGAATAGACTAAGAAAAATAACAATGAAGGCCCGTTGGCTAAGGATGTAGATCCTAGTAGCCGAAACAAGACCTTAAAATTCGGCTCATATGCTCTTTGAAAGATTCAATTGACAACCTCTACTTGAAGACTCATGACTCGAAGTGGTACTGAAAACCAACCTCGAGAGAGTACACCAAAGTCTAAAGAAAATCAGGGGAATGTTGTATATTCCCAAATGCTCACTGATCCTAACACGGGCGATTACAAACACCTCCGAGGTGTGATCGAAAAGCTGATCTAGAAAGTAAAGCTTCAATAGTATGTACATTTCCTGCAGAATGGCGGGCAACGAATATCCGATGCCTATTAATAAAGGGCTATGATTATCAGTTGGGCTGCTGACGGCCGACATCCCTTTGAAAGGAGCCAGGGGCAAATGTCGAATAGCGAGCGCACGATGCTGCTTCACTTATCAATGAGATTTATCATAATCTTCTTTCAATTATTTCCATTTCTATTTTAATTGTTATATGAACTACGACTAACTTGAACTAAACTACTTTCAAAACGATGCAGGAGATTGGATACTCAGATTTGGTCACCAACCAATCCACACAGACCATGATCGGACGTGTGGAGTTACATCTAGACGAGAATGATTCAATCGCTCATCATCAATCATGTGCCTTTAATTTGGGGCCAAGAACTAGAGATTGAAAAGCTCATCACGATTAGGGCCCAAATACAAAGTCGACATGACTGACCATCCATTCATTGACCCCCACGTTTGACTCAGAGACCTGAACAGGGCTTGGAATGAGTATGGCTCGATCGCCCACTCAAATCAAGTCATAGAACAAAGTTGGACAAAATACAGATGCCCCTCCTGAAGCTTAGTGATGCCGGGATCTGTCCAGAGTGGACGTGATTTGTTCGTCTACACATCCAGTCCTACCTTGAACGCAAAAGGTTATTTGAAAGCCCGACTTGAAGTAGTTGAGGTGGACTGCCTACTCATTAACCATCGCCCTCAATACATGGACACGACTGCAACTTGGACATTATGTAACTTACTTTGTCTACTCAACAATCTATTATCCTTATTTTCTAGAAGGAGATACGGAGAAAATTATAAGAGATTTGGCTATCTAACCCAACATGGATGTGATCCAACCATCTGTCATATACCTCCTTCCTTGACTTGATGGGAAGAGCTATAATCACCAAGCGAACGAGAATCGATCGTCCATTTTTCAAATTTCATCCCTCAAGCTGGGGGCAAGATCCCATTCCATGAGCAAACATGGTTCGACTGTTCCTTCGACAACATTAGCCTCGATACGGTAGATGAATACAAATTAAAGAGTGGGAATACAACTACTATCAGCTTAAACCTCCAAGTCCCCAGAGCGCGGACTGGAGTACTCTAAGTCCCCAAAGCGCGGACTAGAGTATAAACGAGTTAAACCTCCAAGTCCCTAGAGTGTGAACTGGAGTACTCTAAGTCCCCAAAGCGCGGACAAGAGTATAAACGACTTAAATCTCCAAGTCCCCAGAGCGCGGACTGGAGTACTCTAAGTCCCCAGAGCGCGGACTAGAGTATAAACGACTTAAACCTCCAAGTCCCCAGAGTGTGGACTGGAGTGCTTTAAGTCCCCAGAGCGCGGACTAGAGTATAAACGACTTAAACCTCCAAGTCCCCAGAGCGCGGATTGGAGTACTCTAAGTCCCCGGAGCGCGGACAAGAGTATACATGACTTAAACCTCCAAGTCCCCAGAGTGTGGACTGGAGTACTCTAAGTCCCCAGAGCGCGGACTAGAGTATAAACGACTTCAACCTCCAAGTCCCTAGAGCATGGACTGGAGTACTCTAAGTCCCCAGAGCGCGGACTAGAGTATAAACGACTTAAACCTCCAAGTCCCCAGAGCGCGGACTAGAGTATAAACGACTTAAACCTCCAAGTCCCCAGAGCGCGGACTGGAGTACTCTAAGTCCCCAGAGCGCGGACTAGAGTATAAACGACTTAAACCTCCAAGTCCCTAGAGCGTGGACTGGAGTACTCTAAGTCCCCAGAGCGCGGACTAGAGTATAAATAACTTAAACCTCCAAGTCCCCAGAGCGCGGACTGGAGTACTCTAAGTCCCCAGAGCGCGGACTAGAGTATAAATGACTTAAACCTCCAAGTCCCCAGAGGGTGGACTGGAGTACTCTAAGTCCCCAGAGCGCGGACTAGAGTATAAATGACTTAAACCTCCAAGTCCCCAGAGCGTGGACTGGAGTACTCTAAGTCCCCAGAGCGCGGACTAGAGTATGAATGACTTGAACCTCCAAGTCCCCAGAGGGCGGACTGGAGTACTCTAAGTCCCCAGAGCGCGGACTAGAGTATAAATGAATTAAACCTCCAAGTCCCCAGAGCGCGGACTGGAGTACTCTAAGTCCCCAGAGCGCGGACTAGAGTATGAATGACTTGAACCTCCAAGTCCCCAGAGCGCGGACTGGAGTACTCTAAGTCCCCAGAGCGCGGACTAGAGTATAAATGACTTAAACCTCCGAGTCCCCAGAGCGCGGACTGGAGTACTCTAAGTCCCCAGAGCGCGGACTAGAGTATGAATGATTTGAACCTCCAAGTCCCCAGAGTGCGGACTGGAGTAGTCTAAGTCCCCAGAGCGCGGACTAGAGTATGAATGATTTGAACCTCCAAGTCCCCAGAGTGCGGACTGGAGTAGTCTAAGTCCCCAGAGTGCGGACTTGAATATAAGCAATTCGGATATCTTAGTTCCCTGAATATGAACTATGACACAGATGACTTGAATTTGTCAAATCCCTGACATACGGGCTAGAATGTATTCTAAGTGCTCGAAGCATAGAATGGAAGTTCAACAACTCCCGAAGTGTTTCCAAGTTATATGAAGATGGACCGAGAAGTCTATGTTACTCACAACTGCTTGGATCAACATCACAATCACAAAGAAAACTGAACAATAAGAGTCTTTTGTAAGACGGAAAAAGGAACTAAACTTTAATGAGAAATGAGTTCCTATTACAACCCCTCCAAAGTTCGGAGTCGACATTCTATTTACAAGAACTAAGGAAATAGATGAAAATAATTACATGACTTAAACTAACTCTCGTTGAACGAGGATAGTAATCACTTCTTGTACTTCTTCAACTCCTTTCCGGATGGCTCCTCTCCATAGCATTTACCCTTGGTACTTTTCTTTGATAGAGGGGTAGCAACTGAAGAAGTACGGAGAACCTCCATAGGCTTGGACCCGCCAGGAAGGATGACCTTCAACGGCTTGTTCAAAGGATCGTCCAAGTCCACAACTCGGGGCTCGACCTTGACCTTGACCTTCTCTTTCTCGAGCCGCTCCTTCATGCTCAATTCGGATGTGTGATTAGAGGCGCCTGTAATTTCTATTTCATAACCCCCGTCAGTATAGGAGGAGGTTCCGGACTTGTCCTCATCAAGCGCTCCAATCACCTGAGCGCGGACGAGAGTACTCTAAGTCCCCTGAGTGCGGACTAGAGTATAAACGACCTAAGAACCTCTACATCCCCGGAGCACGGACGGGAGTACTCTAAGTCCCCAGAGTGCGGACTAGAGTATAAACGACTTAAACCTCCAAGTCCCCAGAGTGCGGACTGTAGTACACTAAGTCCCCAGAGTGCGGACTAGAATATGAACGACTTAAACCTCCAAGTCCCCAGAGTGCGGACTGGAGTACTCTAAGTCCCCAGAGTGCGGACTCGAGTATAAACGACTCAGAAACCTCTATGTCCCCTGAGTGCGGACTAAAGTGCTCCTAGTCCCCTGAGTGCGGACTAGAGTATAAACGGCTTAAAAAACCTCTACATCCCCAGAGTGTGGACTACGGTACTCTCAGTCCCCAGAGCACGGACTAGATTATAGAAGACTTGAGAAGAATCTCCAAATCCCAGAAGCGGACTAGATTACTCTAAAATCCCAGAATGCGGACTGGAGTATAAACGAGTTGACAAAAATCCCTGCGTCTCGAACTGTGGACTAAAGCATAAACCGTTCGACAAATCTCTAAGTCTCCGGAGCATGGACCGAAGTACGAGTACAAATTGGGCGCGAATCAACCGGGGGGAGAATAACACTAAGTCACCAGAATGAAGAGTGGTGTATAAACATCGATAAATAGACGAGTGGATTCCGACCATTCTCTATTACGCAAACTTCGGCATGGAATCGACCGAAGGATTATTAACCCGCTAAGGATGGAGTTCGACCATCCAACTAGTGGCCTGGCCAAATCAATGCTGGGAGCATGGGTACAAATCACTAAAAAGCTGAATACGACAGCTTACTATAGCTCTAGCATGGCATTCTTTATAACTTGAAGCAACGACAGCAGGGAAGCCTCAATACAAAACCAATCAAAATGGCATCCAAAGCTACGAGCAATCGACTATATCATACCTCAGATCGAGGGTCAATACCGATCCGCACCAAGCACATACGAATGTGACTCGGACGTTTCTTGAAAAACTATGACCTCCAGAGTGTGGAAAGGAGGGTAAACCATGAATACTTGGTCAAAAATTCTCCAGCACCCTCATTCGATTCGTCAGGAGGAGTATGAAACTGGATGAGCATAACCCGACTTCATTTGTAGCCAACTTTACCCCGAGAACTGATTACAGAGCATGAACCAAAGTGGACGTAGATGACCATCCACTATCCAAATTACGCCCTGAAACTGACGTGGCATCGAAGTATTCCTCTTGGAATGAAAAACCACGATAGAATCCGAGATAGGTGAGACCTAGTCTCCCATCGATTGACATGATCCCACGATTCAACGGGAAAGAGAGTAAAGCTAAAGTGGGCATGAGTCTTTGATGGAAGTCACGAGCGAGAAGCAGGATGAATGTGAACCGACTATTTACCGATCACCCCTATGTCCTTGGAATTTAGGTGAGAACATAGACATGGCTAGAATGGCTATTCAACCGTCCATGCAGTACATTTATCAACCCGAGACTGGGGGAAGACGCATGGTCGTCCAAAGACTGGCTACGATAGCTCAGTATTAAAACTTATATATAGTGCTTACAGCTACTCAAGGCAATGACCGAAAGGATGCCTAGAGATAGAATCATTAAATCGATACCTTAGCTCATGGGCAATTGACTTTCACTCCAACTCGAAGGACGGGTAAAGGATCGCGAATGCATTGAATAGAAAGTGCATTACTCGAATATACAAGCAAATTCAAACTCATAACAAGATCCAGCTATACAGTTGCACGCCACTCAAGGCTGACCCCCACCGACATTTCCTTCAATGCGCTTTTAAGCCTGATCTTTGGCCATTCGCTGATAATCTATTAGAGCATTCAGAGTCCTTCACTATTAGACTTAATAACTCATGACAAGAATCTAGGATTCGACTAGAGTAACCGTCAACATTGGCCGTCCCAACCATATTTCACATTGAATGTTATGCAAAATAATTACATCCGTACTCAGAGAATCTGGGATGGCACCTGCTAAGCTGACGGTCGACATTACAGCCAGCCATGGTGACCCCATCCCGGGTGCTAAATATCGGATCACAGCTCAGTGTAGTGATGATAGAAGAATTAATTGGATTTTTCTGAATAAATGATGATATGCTCCCTTGGACCCATTATGGCATGCATATGTGATTTCATTAACAATCGTGAGCCATGCATTGAATATCAACCCAAAGCTACAAAAGCTAGCACAATGTCTATTGATTTCATCATGAAAGTTCCACTCTTACTTTTAGGCTCACTCCATCAGCATCTATGCTTACCAGCCGTTGCGACAGGGCATACAATGACCTGAGACGTCTGAAAGACTACTTAAATAGAGTATTGAACTAAGCTAATTCGATATCACTTATTTCCCTCGAAGGGCTATCCAAGGACGGAAATTAGCAGACCTCATACCCAAATTCACTAACTCAGATGACTACTTGAAGAGTAGTAGAGAACCAACCATAAGATGGAAAATGTACGCGGATGGAGCATCTAATTATCAGTATTATGGCATAGGAGTCATGATAATGACTCGAGTCATGATAATGACTCTTGAGGAACGATCAATCTGCTACGTCCTGAAACTCGATTTACTTATAACAAACACCGCTGCTTAGTATGAAGCCTTGACTGCCAGCCTCAAGCTTGCTAGAGGATTTGAAGTGAAAACTTTGCATATCTTTTGTGATTCTTGATTGGTTGTATACAAATTTAAGGAAGTTAATCTTGCTAGGGGGCATTGTCTTGCTCCTTATCTCGGCCAAGCCCAAGAGCCACTAACCGACTTCACGTATTACGTCATTACACACGTACTTAGCGAACAAAATGAAAAGGTGTCATGGTTGATTCCTGTCGAAGACTATCTACAATGAGGAATTCTTACTGAACGGAGGAATGGAAAACGACAGATCCTCCTCAAATCTTCATGCCAAATCATCTAAGAATAAGTCGTGTGTCAAAAGGAGTTTGTCCATCCCTATGCTTCGGCGCATCGCCCATGATGATATCTTGAGCAAATTCTATGAAGAAGAATGCGGTAATAGCATCAGGGGGAAAACCTTGATAAAGAAGATACTCTGCTACAGGTATTATTGGCCAACTATCAATCTAGATACGGTCGATCATGCTAGACAATGCGAAAAGTGCAAGATGCTTGCAAAAATCCAGGAACCCCACCGATGGAAATTACTCAAATGGCTAGTCCACAGCCGTTTCCCACTGCGGGGCATTGACGTCCTCTTCTTACCAATCCTAAAGGTAGAACGAAATGCACCATCATAGTAATTGATTACTTCACCGAATGGGCAGATAAAGAACTCTTAACCACGAACAAGATGAAGAAAATAATCAACTTCTTTATCCATAACGTCATTTGTCCTTATGACCTTCCATGATCCATTATACCTGCAAATGGACAGGTCGAAGCTGTGAACAAAATCATAGAGTTTTTACTGAAAAGGGGTTTGGAAAACTCCTCAAGTGGTTGATTGCAACCCTTATTTCACAGAAAATACAAACAAGGAATCACAATTGAATTGCAATTAAACTGGACGGAGTTGGCGACGACTTATGAGCATACAAAACGCATTCGAGAGCCAATGGAAAGAACATGTAACCAAACGTGCATGTGTACATCCGAACAAGTCCGACTTCTTGAAATCAACAGAAATTGAATTCTCACTAAGGATTATTAAGAAAAGACTAGATCAGATAGCCAAAGCTTACTAGCTCTGTAGAATCAGACACAGATGGCCACTGATGAGCTACAACCTAGGATTCATAATATTGGGAATCGACCAAACATCACGATGACCAAAGAAGAATACAACACCTTCGGAGGGTAAATTGGAGGGCAATGACTATTCGAGAAACATGATGGATTTCTTTCTGAAGACGAGGAATACTCGCTGATTCAAAGCGTGTTGTGTTGCTTCACACGACACACTTTGGGGGGCAAATGTTAACCGGCATTTTGGCCCGGCTACAAAACGACAGTCGAAGACATTATTATTAGCGCTAGACAAGATTTTGACCTCGAAGAGCCTGGAGGTGTTAGCAAGTTGTCAGGCCCATTACAAGGAACGTTCGGCATCCATGAACGTTCGGCATACAAGGAACGTTCGGCATCGATGAACGTTCGGCATACAAGGAACGTTCGGCATCCATGAACGTTCGGCATACAAGGAACGTTCGGCATCCATGAACGTTCGGCATACAAGGTACGTTCGGCACGTATGGATCAAATCGTATATAAGAGCGTTCGACTTCTAGAGCGCTCGGCATTCATGCTACACTCGGCATTCCTGGACTGTTCAGCATCACCAGCCTCGTTCAGCCTACACCCCTCACTCAACACCTTGCACCGTTCGGCACAAATCTCATGCGGCATGCAGAGCATCCGGCCTCACTTCGTCCGGCATAAAGATGAAGGTTCCGCGTTTGATCATTCGGCCTATTTGGGTCGACACACGAGGCTTACTCCATTTGGACCGAGTTATTCAGCTACCAGGCCCACCAGGAAAGTCCAACCCACCGTCGTCTATAAATAGAGTGGCAGAGGCACAGTGAAAGGGACCCTTTTTTCGGGAACACTGGGGAGACTCTGCCATTTCTTATACTCTCCTCTTTTTAATTCAAACTTGTATCCAAGTGACCGATTTACGGATTGTATCTGTATTCAAGTAATGGAGAAAGCAATAAAGATTAAACTCAAAGTGGATGTAGGCAGTTACGCCGAACCACTATAAATCTGGTGTTCTCGTTTTTGTTATTCTTTTTCATTGAATTACACTATTTTTCAGTCCTAATTTACTCTCTTCATTAATCTCTCTACATAACTCTACTCAAGGGTGTTAGTGACCAATTTTGG
Organism: Allium cepa; assembly: GCA_030765085.1. Classification (NCBI taxonomy): domain Eukaryota; kingdom Viridiplantae; phylum Streptophyta; class Magnoliopsida; order Asparagales; family Amaryllidaceae; genus Allium; species Allium cepa. The sequence continues at coordinate 676,886,115 of CM060932.1, read as the reverse complement.
TGCTAACACCTTTGATGTGACATTATTTTCAATTTTTTTCTATTAGCTGCCAAAGTATCACATCATCATTGTGTTAATTCAATTAACTTAATTAACATGAATTATACCATCTTAAATCATATTATATAGTTAATCTATTAATGTGTATATATAAGAAAGTGTGCGTAACATTTCAAACAACTTTTACCTGATGAAACGTCGAAAATTCAAAAAACAGTTTCCGATCATATTTTTTTGTTTTTCGTCGAACTATATATATTTTTAAACACATTTTAAAAACTATTTCACAATCAATATTTATTATTTAGAAGATTTTTATTTTTATTATAAAACCTATGTATTGAATATTTAAAATTAATTAAATATTCACAAATCAAAGCAGTGAAATTCCGGGTCAATGCATTCTTCCCCCTTAAAAGAATTTTGTTCTCGAAATTACACCACAAACATATCCCAAAAACACTTAACACTATACATCAGTTCGTATGATGTACATAGATCATTTATATGCAAAACTTGTTTTGATCTCACTCGAATACATAACTTCACCTTCGAACTAGTATCGCTTAACCGATTTTCTAGTGCAGACTTCGATCAGGCTCCTTGTTTTGGAAACTCTTTTCTCCTCACATGATTGTAATTATGATAGAAAACTTTGGTCCCACACCAAGAATTCTCATCAAGTGCTTGCCGTCAAAGTCGAATAGCAATTCCTTATTCTGAATGGTGTAAACACCTCAAAGTCATATACTCGAATCTTAGATCAAAACCGTATAAACAGAAGAAATGATCTACGCCCATCCTACGCACTCGCTTAATTGGTTCTTGCTAATACCAATTCTATTATCACTAAATTATTTATGAAAATATTCCATAAACTACACTGGTTCAACCAGGATAATACTCCAGTACAGCCTAAGAGTATATACCACTATCCAATTCCACTACCATTTTGAATTTATTTTCTTAAGAAAACTAAAGATCCAAATACCTGGCTTTTATTTCAAAAACCTATTTGGAATGAAACTCTATATTAAAATAATAAAATATATACATACATAGCTCGAGTAACTCCAAAAAAATACTAAGGGACTGGGTACTACCAAATGGTATCATACTTTCCCTTGCCAAGTAGTGTAATGCTCAAGAAAGGTGTTTACCATCCAAACACATCTCTTTCCCAATTTTAAGTTATTGTCAAGCCACTCGAACTAGTTAACTTAAAATTATTTCTTTATTTCCAAAATCTCATATTTGGAAATAATACCTTTTATTTTTCCCACAAAGCATTTTTTACAACTTGCTTTGGTTTCATTTAGGTTTGAACGTGTTTTGATCATACAATGATGAAGAGAATAATTTTCTAAGTGCACTTCAACGTTTGCCTAAGCAAACATCCGACTGTCACTTAGAAGATTATTCCGACCATCACAAAACAATCAGGACTTATTTCCCAAACAATTCCAAAGAAAACACCTTTTACTTAACATTTTCAATCCCAAAAATTAGTACTTAAATCAAAATAACTTTCAAATACCTTTATTATTTTTCAAACATTTGGAGACCATTTTCAAAAACTCTAGGATTTATATTCTCTGTTTCCAACATAATTTATTTTTAATCAAAAGACCCATTCTTATTATTCCATTCTAAATACTTATTTCAAAATATTTTGACATCTGATAACATTTTTAATCAAATTTCATTTCAACCATAACATCGAATGCCTTATGGTTAAATTGCGAAACTTAATTCACAAGGTTTTCATTTCAATGTTTCATCCAATTCTTATTTTCCCAACATAAATCTTAAGGAGGGAGCTACTCATACACAATAATAATAGTCAATGCCTAAACGAGCATGACTAAACAAACCCTAAATGATAATAATAAATATTATTATCTCTTAGCAAACAATAACTCAAAAATGTTATGTTATTTTAGAAATTGTTCTTTATATATGAAATATATCCTAAGCAAAATTATTTCATTTACCCAATTTCAAAACCATACTGTGTCAATTTGCCTAGTTTAAGTGTTTAGGAACCCATACCGACAGTGTTGATCAACCATGTCGACCAGAATTCATAAGCCACTCAACAGATCAAATAGCATAATATAAAAAAAAATTAAATATCACTAACAAATACGTTCTCATATATAATATACACTCAAACTCATTCTAGGGTACTACTAACCCTATCTTTAATGAGTTAACCCCAACAAAGCTAAGGTTCTCGCTTAACCTTCAGCACTGATACCAAATAATACGAATCAGGTTTTTTGACCATCGAAAATCAACACTAATACGTTCACTGTATCCCATGCCGTATATTCAAGCATCGAAAAACCGATTTATTAGGGTGAAAGAAGAAGGTAGAAGAAAACTAAACAACACAGAATCTCACATCGGAACAAATAATCTATATTATATAAGAAATCTTTACACCAAAACAAAATTGTAATTCAAATGTATACAGACATCAATTATAGTATACTAACCTACTTAGCACGGATGGTTATTAAAACCTATCCTCATAATTGCTGAATAACATACAATAATGTATGCAATAGAAATATAATCGTCCACGTGAATATGTCTCCTGGTCTCCAGCTCCCCTTCTGAAGCTCCAAAATATGCATCTAAAACTGAAAGTATGCTCCGTCTAACCCGAGCATTATATGGAATAACACCCGGTTCAGTCTGGTAAACCATTGAGTAAAATTCGACAATGGGTAACAATTAAACCAATTTTATGTTCAAAAACTTTTCAATACAAGGGTATCACGTAAGAGACCACACAACATATAAAAATGGATGGGTTTTTACATTACGATAACCGAAACACTTTATGGAAAATCCAATGATATCATAATAATGTCTAAAGGTTCAAAGTAAAATATTTAATTAGCCAAAATGCTTGCATCTCACATTTCAACATAGTTAGGCATAATCAAAACTGTACGGCGCTTATTGGAGAATGGAATCCATACAATGACTAGGCACTGGGGTACGACCCATCAGAGTACACCTCTAGAAAAATATACTGACATTGAACCTATCGATCCCCGCCAACACAAGACCAACCTAAACCTTACTGGATAGTACCAAATATGCCATCACCTTGGTTGTTCCCAACCTTTTTACTGAGATCTCGTGCACAACCAATCCATAAATATGTAGATGTTGTGATGATCCAGAATTTCTAGATATTTGAAATTGAAATACTTAATTGATTTTAAATATTTGAAAGTTAATTTAACTTAAATTTCAAATATCACTATTGGTTTGGCAATTAAATTATTGAATTTAATAATTAGAAATTGGTTAAAATATTAAATATGGAGTTTGAAGTTGGTTAAAAATAATTTAAAGGCTCATGAAGTTTATATTGATGATACTAAGGATAATAGTACCTTTGGATTCGAATTTAAAAGTGATTTGTTAAGTTTTAAAGATATATCATTTAAATTGATATTTAAAAATAGCCTTCCGAGGTATAGTCTCGGAATTCGACGAAACAAGTTCCATTGGATTCGTAATATTGTATTATTATTGAATTTCAAGTTTCGTAGTGTTTGGAGTTGTCATATGATCGTACGGTAGATAAACGCACTGAATTTTATATTGGAAATTCAATATAATAACTGGGTCCAAAAAGCTATCTTCTCCATACGATCGAATTATGACTCGAAACCTTTTCCATTGCATTTGGAATAGGGGTTTAACATTATAAATGCCTAGCGGCACGCCTGGATAGGAGATTGAGATTTTAAGTTGTGAATTCAAGACGATTTAAATTAGACTTCAAATTAAAAATAAATAATATAGTTTTTGAAATACTGTAGCAAGTGCAGACACGTAAAGAAATTTAAACACATGTTGAACTAGAGAGAACACGTGTTTAAATTTGTTGGGAATGGGATAAGTGCAAGAAATATACTTCTAATTCTTTTTACAGATTTATTAATTTCTCCGGTACAATAAACAACTTATTTAAATTTATTTGGAAATCTAATGCTCCTCCTAAATCTAAAATTCACATGTGGTTAATACTGCATGGAAAACTTAATACAATAGAATTCTTAAAAAGAAAAAATATTCAAAATGATAATAAATGTTGTTTTTGTAATCTGCATCTTGAAGATATAAAACATATATACTATGATTGCATGAATTCTTATCTCTATCTAAATAATATTCTTAACATTTTTAATTTTAATATAACAACTAAAATTTTGGATTGTGACTTCTACTGGAATCATTTTAGATTTAGGTTAAAAAAGAATATTAGATTTTTTACTTGGCACTTTATTCATTGTTATTAGTTGGTATATTTGGTCCGAAAGAAATCAATTTTTTTTTAATAATAGCAGTAATTGATTTTTACAATTTCTTCATTCTGTTTTAATTGGATTTATAATCCCAAATATAAATTAGCTAAAAATAATCTATTTAAAGGGTATCTTAGTAAGGTTGGTTATAATATTAACTTATTCAAACTCAACAATTATATATTTAGCATTAACAGTATTAACATTAATATTTTTTCAAATTTATATGATGATATAAATGTTAATCATAACTTACTTATGATTAATGATTCATAAGAATCTTTTAAGTTTTGTTTTAATTTTTGTTCTTGTCTTTGGTGATATTAGTTTATAGGTTTTTAAATTCTATTGTTTTTGTCCTGTTTTAGTCTTATTTAGGTTTTATTTCCTACTTCATTTATACACACACACAAACACACACACACACACACACACACACACACACACACACACACATATATATGTATATTAATTATATAAAGAAACATATATATGTATAATTCTTATTTTTTCCTTAGTCATCTTCAGATACAGGTGTGGGTGATAGGGTGTTAAACTCTTTTTGCAGGTTCTCATGTCTTCAGATTGCAGGATTACGGATTGCAGATAGGCCATCAGAGTAGAGTTTTCCACTCAGGATTATTTGTAGTTCCACCACTAATGTAGGATACTTTCATCTCTATTACGGCGTATTATCTTCAGGAGGATCCATTCTTCTGCTTGGAACTTCTTCTTTTGTACAAAGTCTCCAGAGCAGATTTTCCATTCAACATCATATTCAGTTCCACTTCAGTGTAGATGCTTCTTCATCCCTTCCGATCCAGATGCATAGAACTTCCTTCTTAGTTTCTGATGCATAGAGCTCCTGATTCGGATGCATGGAGTATCATGTTCTTTTGTTTCTAGGTACTCCTAACACCTTAGTATCGGGTGGTGGCGATGCCGAAACTCAATATCGGGTTGTGATGGGTGGTGGCCTTGCCGGAACTCATCTTAGGGGTACCTGACTTTTCTTTGATGCTTGTATTTAATTTTGTTACCTGCCAGACATGTTGGCAGCACTTTATTATTGTGATATGTATAGTTGCATGTGTACTCTCCGCTATTTACAAAGGATCGCACATTTTTCTTAAAAAAAAATCTTAACTCAATTTATTTAAGCAATTATGAAATATTTAACTTTTAAATAAATATAACAACAATTAATTATTAAATAAATATTTAACTCTTAATTAATACTTTATTAAATTATTATGTAATAATTAAAACCATAATTAATAATTAAATATTAATTAATACTAATTAAATAGCATTTATTAAAAAAATTAAATGATAATTTAAATCCTTTAATCATAATTAATTAAAAAATTAAAATTTACTTTAATTAAGTAATAAGTAAATAAATAATTAACCTTTAAATAATAATTAATTAATTAATTTAAATTAAATAGATAATTAACATGATTGAACGTGATTAATTAAAAATTAATTACCTTTATAAAACTTAATTAACTATTAATTAACTTCTTAAGTAATAGATGCTTAACTTAATTAGTATCAACTAATACTAATTACTTAACCTTAATTACTAATTAATTAATTAATAATTAATCATCTTTAATTAATAAATTAATAAAAACATACTTAATTTAGTTATAATTAACTTAAGTGTCGCTAACATAGTTTAAAAAGATTTCCAAAACATTTTTAATGAAACTTAAAACTTGAAATTTTTGAATCTGAACTACATCCATAGCGACTATCGCCATGGATACTTGTAATTTCCAACTTATTTTCCACTTCTATATCACAACAAACATGTGATAACCTGGATTTTTGGACAACTGTTAAGTGGTAATTAACAAGATTAAATTTATTAAAATGCTGATTTGTAATTGAACAAATAAATTCTGATAATTAAGAAAATATCTGGATAAAAATATCTATTTGATAATCTTCTTTTATAATTATTTAAATATGCAAAATTATTCTTTTCAAACAAATAAAATATCTGTTTTCAAATTGCTACTTTTTATATGTAGATTATACATAAATTTTTGATTTGAAATTCAAAAGTGACATCTTAAAATAAATTGGATTTATAAAAACTCTAAATTTTTAAATACTGGTATATATATTTAGTTATTGATTTAAAGTATTAATAATCTTAGTTTAAAATTACAAATAAGTATAAATAAAAAAGTTTATTAAAATATAATATAATATAAAAACATATAAAAATATAAATAATAAAACATAAATAAAAATAAAATATTGGTTTTGGACATTTGTAAGCTTATGTCATGTAAAGACAAGTGGCATATTTCATTTTTCTTTAAAATTGAATAAAAATAAATGGATAAAAGGGAGAAGCAAGATGTATACAGTTCAAACCCTTTACGTATTTCTTTCTCAATCTCTTTTCTTTTTCTTTCTTCCATTTTCTAAATTAAAACCAAAAGGAAATCAAACTAGATCAAACTCTTTCAAATTTCGACTAAGCAAAAGCAAGCAAAGTAGATTCAAATTCATCTCAGCATAAAGTAAATCAAGCTTCAATTCAAAATCTAGTTGCAGATCAAAACTTCAAGTGTTGTTTCCCAGATCAAAGCTTTTTCCTCTGTTTCACAAACACTGGTGAGTAAACATCATTTTTTTAAGTTTAATCTGTTTTAACTTGATGCATGTGATAAGTATTTAAAGTAATGTTGTAGAAATGTTTGCATGGCTGAATCAATGTGTTTGCATGAACATAAATATGATATATCTGTGCATGTCTCTGTGTATGTATATTCAAGTCTCTGTTTAATTTCAACAGACCAAATCAAGTTCAAAAATCATATTCTCTTTCTCCAATCTCTTTTAGGATATGATCTCTAAAGGAAAGGTGATTTTATGGATGTAACATCATTTTTAAAAATAATTTCAAGTGAAAATATTTAGTAAATATTTTGAAAATAAGAAATTATAGTGAAAATATTTTCAAATCGGAAAAATTGATTATCTAAATTTTATGTTTTGATTATAGGATTATATTCGTACTGAAAAATGATGAATTTTGATAATAGTATCATAATTTTTAAGTTTGTGATTGTTGAGATTTTTCGAGTTGAACGGAGATTGAGTTTGCGTCGACTTCTCGGCAATGGAAGTTGGAGAAGCCTCATGCTTGAGGCTAGAGGTAGCTCGCTTGTCGAGGGTCAAGGAAAAAATAGTCCAAGAATTTATCGATCGTCGAGGTGGCCTGGCAACGGTGATTTAGGGTTTAACGACCTATTTCGGTCGATGATGTTGTCGAGGCTCATGTGTCGTCGTAGGTGCAAGTTGATCGGAGTGAGGGGGATCGAAGCGTGGGATAATGACGTAGCTTTGGGTTGATCGGCGGGGTGTCTGGTGGTCATAGGCGGGGACGAGAGAGGGATTTCGACGATCGGTTTGGGTCCCTGTATGCTTGACATTCTCGATTTCGATACAGGTGGTCGTCATGGGTTCTGGGTGGTCGCTTGGGTCGAGATGGTCGACGATGACTTGCTGGTTGTAGTGACGTTTGTCGGAGGGGTGCCGATCGTTTGTGCACGTGTACGTGTGTTAGTGTCGTCTGGTTTTGGGTGTTGCTATGTTTAGAAGAGGGAAAGGAAGAGGCTCGGGAATGGTATAGGGTAGATTTGGGTTTGGCTCGAGTTTGCATCGGGTTGGGCTCGGGTTGTACGCGAGTGGATTAGCTAGTTTAAGGAAATAAGAGAAGGGGAGAAGATAGAGAGAGAGATCGGGGATGATGAAGTATGGCTTGAGACGGTAATCGGGTAGTTTGGGCTTGGGCCCGAGTATTTTTTTTTAAAATGAAATCAGCTAAGTTTTCAAAATGTGTAAATTTTGAACAAGTTTCCAAAGTAAATTTCGAACCAAAGATTTTGAGGTTAAAATGTTAAATTGTTTTGAACTTAATTTGTTTTGACTTAGGGTAATTATATATTAGGTTAATTTTATTTTAAAGTAATTCCTAAGTTATTTAAAATAAAATTAAATGATGTAATGAAGTGGATGATTAAGGAAAATGTATTGAATTTTAATTAATTAAGGTCTTAAGTAATTGTAAAGGGTAATTAATTAATTCCAATAATTAATTAAAATAATAATAAATGACTTGTATTAATTAATGAAATTAAGCAGGAATATAAGTAATTGACTTATTTTGTGATTAAATTAATTAATTAGAAATGTTGTGACGAGTAATCTTGCCTATAAATGTTAAATTGTGTTGAATGCTTGGGATGGTTTAAAATCTCTATTCTGTTAAATTGTGATATTCTGTGATATGAAATGCTTTGGATTGAGCTGCTGATAAATGTTATCATTTATTTGAATAGTCATTTATGATGAATTTCTGTGTGAATATGATATTCTCAATTTAAATTGAATTGATTAACATAAACAACTTGGCTAAAAGGATGGTGATGGATTCGAAGTGTTCGAGGTCAGATATGAACAATATCCAAAACCACTTCGATTAGTAATCAAAATTTGTTTACAGATTTGATTTGTAAAATCAAATAGGATGGAATGGAATAAATTAAGTAAACTAGACCATTGAAACTAAGTAACGGTACTTAGATATTATTTTGTGAAATAAGTGTTTGACTATAATAAGACAAGAACTCATAGTGTGGTACGAGTTACTCTGGGTTTCAAAGAAGTTTTATAATTTAAGTATTTCATATTAAATGGGTTACTCACGCTGGTTTCCATCCTGACTCGGGTGTTACTTTAACGTAATGCTTGGGTCAGATCGAGTATTACAAATTTTCAGGTTAGGACTTCTGGAGCTCAGGAGGCGAGCTGGGTGGAAGAAACGTATGGAGTATATTCCGCTGTGTAATAGAGTTGTATTGATGGTATTTTGGGACAGGTTATCATAACTGTTTGGATTCATTATAAATGAATTGTACTCTGATATATTGTCTGTGAATTGACATGTACAGCTTTCTTTGGATCAATTCTGTTATTTGATATTATATTTTATCACGCTGCATTGTGAGATTCCGTGCTTGTGTTTTCTGCTTCTTCTTCTATCTCTTTTTCTTCTTTACCCTAACAATCTGGAATTTCCAGTGTTCGATTGCTCGGCACTTCTACAGTGAACGTATTAGTGTTGAATTTTCAAGGTCAAAAATTCTAGGTCGTTACATTTGATATCAGAGCTGAAGGTTGAGCGAGAATTTTGGCTCTGGTGGGTTTACTCATTAAGGATAGGGCCTGTAATACCCTAGAATGGGTTGGGTGTAATATATATAAAAGCGTACTTGTTATTTTCTTATGTAATGATTTTTAAAACAATTTTAAAAATGATTTTTATATAGGCTTATATTTTGATATATTAAGCAATAATTTTTCTAATTATCATATATATTAAGTAATCGGTTGTTGATTTTTAAAATTGAATAAGATCATAAGAATTTAAGTGGTAATATATATATATATATATATATATATATATATATATCTAAATAAGAATTGGATAATATGAACTATACAAATAAGATAAGCTAGAAATGGATTCAAACCAGAGATTAAAATCTTGAAATTTGTAGAAGTGTTTTCAGAATGTTAAATTAAGTTGCCTTGATTTTATTTTCCAACAAATTATGAGATAATTTATGGAGAATTGGTTTCCAGATATGATAATCTTGGTTATTATCATAAAATGGTTATTGTGTCTAATAATGGGATGTTTGTTTCCTAATAACAATTAATGACAAAGCAAAATGTAATATTTTAAGGAAGCAACAATTTAAATAAGTATGACATATAAATTGAAAAGGATTTAAATTATGAAGTTTTAAATCTAAATCCAGAAAATTTAATTATTTCAAAATGTTAAAAGATATAATAAATATTTTTTTATAAATGTAGGGATCCAATTTTAAAAGAAAGAGTTGTTTTAAGAAATTGTTTAAACTAAAAACTAAGCTTGGTTTAAAATTTAAAGTATGACTTGAAGTGCAAAGGAAATAAGTATGTATTATGTGGGATATACATAATATTAAGTTGATTGGAAGTAAACACTAAATGTTGAGTTTTGAATTTTCCCTGAAATGTGATGTAAAAACCCAAAGAGAAATAAGTTTTTAAACTTATAAGTGGGAAAGGATATTGATAAGAAGTTTAAAATTTGAAATGGAGAATTCAAATATAGTAAAGTTGACTAGATTAAGTGAGTTGAGATTTTACTTAGGGAAGTTAAATAAGTTGAATTGAAATGGGAGTTATATGTGATCTCGAAACGGGTTTGCGTTTTGAAATTGGTAACGGATGCTATTGATGGATGTTTTAGATAATTTGGATGTTTATTACTTTGACTTAACTTGATATCATCCTGTTGTTATTAATAACCTATGAAACTGTGGATTTGACTATTTTAAATAAATTAAGAAGTGAATTGAGATAATATACATCCATTGCAGAAATAAAATGGAAATAAAACTTTATTTTGAAACTATTTAAATGATTTTAGAAATGAAAATTGAACCTATGAAAATGAAATCACTTCGAACTTAAGATTTAAATGTTAAAATGAACTTGCAAACTGAAATTGTTTAAGGAGTGGTTTCAAATTTGGAAGTTAAAATTGGGTAATAAATCAGATGCTGAAGATTAAATTGTTTAAAAGTTTTAAACTCCTATTTGAACCTTGAAATAAGTTAAGTAAAAGTAATTTAAATGAATATTAGAAATTTGGACTCAAAATTTAATTGTTTAAAGACTTAGGTTGTTAAATTAAAAGTAAAGGTTAATTTGATTTAAAGGATTAAATCAACATTTAAAAATTTAACTCGAATTTATATAATTCGAGATGTTTTAAAGTTGATATTAGAATTGAAATTAGTTCAAATTGAATTTGATTTGAATAAATTGGAATTGTAATCGAAGTTTAATAAGTTTATGTTCAAATGGGAATTGATTTGAATTTGGAATGGATATCGAGGTTAATTCAAATTGAATTGGAATTGAATCAATTTAATGGGTTGGGAAATTGATTGGAAGTGGAGATTGGGAAATTGAACTAATTTGGCTCTGAAACTATTTTCAAATAGAATGTTTTAAAATAAACCATCTTAAATCTATCTTTTCTAGTTATTTACTATACAACCCTTCTTTCTAAAACCCAAACTATCTTATACTTATTATACAATTATTTTGAAAACTAATTACTATTTTTCAAAAAATTTACATCTGTTTTAACATCTATTTTACAAAGTAATTACTATTTTATAACTATTTTGCAACTATCTAACTATTCTACAACTATTTAACTATTTTACAACTATTTTATAATTACTTAAATATTCTACAGCTATTTTGCAACTAATAACTATTTTACAACTACTTATCTATTTTAAACCTTTTCAAGCTATTTTCTAAATTCAAGTTGGTCAGAGTGTTAACTGTTTATAATTGAAATGATAACCCAAGTGGAAATTGAAGCAATTGTAAACAAGTGAATAGAAATCAAAATAAACGTGGATACAAAAAGATAATAACTAATAATCAATGAAGATAAATACGTAGAATGTACGTATGTTATTCTATTCGCATAACGAATTGCTCCAGATTCGAGCACAAAATTTCAAGATGGTATATCGACCCAAATTAGGATTTTTCACTCGATTTTCGATGGTGAAACCTGGACATGGATGTTTGATTGGTTTTGGAAATTCTCTATCAGAGTTATGGCTATGCAAGGAGAATGACAATTTCTGATCAAGAAACCAGATTTGAGTCTGCACTAGGAAGTCAGGTGGACGATACTAGTTCAGAAATGATGTGTATAGTATAAAATGTTCTGAGAATGGCTGTGGGGAAAAAGGCGCTCCCATTTAAAATGAACTTCTAGTAGGAGATCGATTGGGTGATCCTGCCTTGAGCCCTAAGTGAGGTTCTAAATTTGATCCTAAGAGGATGTCCAGACAAACTGAAGTTCCTGAGGATTGTGGTTGGGGTAGTAAAAGTCGAGGGCGCTGATGCCTATGGAGACATTGGGTTATGCTGTGACGACAGTGTAACTCGGTGTAACTGCGATCTACTGCGCACCATAGCGGAAGTCGAGGGGCAGCGATTGCCTAGGTCTACGTTTAATTTCGTTGGGAGAGCGACATAACATCGGTAGACTGTGATCTATGAAGACATAGCAAAAGTCGCGTGGCAATGAGTGCCCACAGGCTACATTGGGACTCGGCTAATGTAGTCTACGATCTATGTGGTCTGTGTAGAGGAGTTTCGTTTGGTAACAAAATTCGAGGGCGCTGATGCCTACAGTTACATGAGTTTTTGCTGTGATGGTGATGTAACCCTGGGGGTAGCTGCGATCTGTGGCGGTTCCATATTGTAATCGAGGTGCGCGGATGCCTACAGTTTTCTATGTTTTTGCCGGGATGGCGACTTAATCATCGGGTTAACTGCGACCATGGAGGGGGCGATGATTTCCAGAGCATTCTCACCAAAAATGTTTTCTATATTTTCACAAAATATTTTCCAAGTATTTTCCCTAAGTGTTGAAAACGGGTTTACCAAGTGCTCATAGATTTTTCAGTCCTATGCCTGATCAGCGTATGACCGAATTTCAGTGAGAAAAAGGATGGATTTGTTAAGACTTCAAGTATAAAAAGTATTTTTATAAAACTATTTTGATAAAATTATGTAAATTTTTAAAGTGCTTTGAAAAAAATTTAAATAAAAAAGAGTTAAGAGTTAAAGATGTTTAAGAATAATTTAACTGATAATAAGCATTGTAATTTAAATTCTTGCTTCGTTCCTTTTCGAGGACGAAAAGTTCTAAAGGGGTTGACGAATGTGATAACCCGGATTTTTAGACATCTGTTATTTGGTAATTAACAGGACTAAATTTATTAAAATACTGATTTGTAAGTTGAATAAATAAATTCTGATAATTAAGAACATATCTGGATATAAATATTTATTTGATAATCTTCTTTTATAATTATTTAAATATGCAAAATTATTATTTTCAAACAAATAAAATATGTGTTTTCGAATTATTATTCTTTATATATAGATTGTAAATAGAATTTTGATTTGAATTTCAAAAGTAATATCTTAAAATAAATTGGATTTTAAAAAAAACTCTAATTTTTTAAATACTAGTATATATATTTAGTAATTGATTTAAAGTATTAATACTCTTAGTTTAAAATTACAAATAAGTATAAATAAAAGAAAGTGTATTGAAATATAATATAATATAAAACATATAAAAATATAAATAATAAAACATAAATAAAAATAAAATATTGGTTTTGGACATTTGTAAGCTAGATATGTCATGTAAATACAAGTGGCATATTTCATTTTTCTTTAAAATTGAATAAAAATAAATGGATAAAAGGGAGAAGCAAGCTGTATACAGTTCAAACCCTTTACATATTTCTTTCTCAGTCACTTTTCTTTTTCTTTCTTCCATCTTTTAAATTAAAACCAAAAGGAAATCAAACTAGATCAAACTCTTTCAAATTTCAACTAAGCAAAAGCAAGCAAAGTAGATTCAAATTCATCCCAACATAAAGTAAATCAAGCTTCAGTTAAAAATCTAGTTGCAGTTCAAAACTTCAAGTGTTGTTTTCCAAATCAAAGCTTTTTCCTTTGTTTAACAAATACTGGTTAGTAAACATCATTTTTTAAGTTTAATCTGTTTTAACTTGATGCATGTGATAAGTATTTAAAGTAATGTTGTAGAAATGTTTGCATGATTGAACCAATGTGTTTGCATGAATATAAATATGATATATCTGTTCATGTCTGTGTATATGTATATTCAAGTCTCTCTTTGATTGTCCGCGGGCTTGGTGCGGTGGTGGGATGATGCGGCTCCCAAGTGGGAGGTTTGGGGTTTGAGTCCTACCTTATGTGGGAGGGCAAACGACTTTTCACTTGGGAGGTATCCGATTCATTTTCGCGCCTCTTGCCCCAAGCCAACCGAAAGGTCTGGCTGCCCGGAATAGTTGGTTGTAGCGGGCCTTCCGTCTATTCCCTAGGTTTACTGTTCAGGAATCGCTGGTCGGTAGTGATTGAACAGGTTTCCCTAGTTCCAAAAAAAAAGTCTCTCTTTGATTTCAAGAGACCAAATCAAGTTTAAAAATCAAATTCTCTTTCTCCAATCTCTTTCAGGATATGATCTCTAAAGGAAAAGTGATTGTATGGATGTAACATCATTTTTAAAAATAATTTCAAGTGAAAATATTTAGTAAATATTTAGAAAATAAGAAATTACAGTGAAAATCTTTTCAAATCAGAAAAATCGATTATCAAAATTTTATCTTTTGATTATAGGATTAGATTCTTACTGAAAAATGATGAATTTTGATAATAGTACCATAATTTTTAAGATTGTGATTGTTGAGATTTTTCGAGTTGAATAGAGATTGAGTTTGCATTGATTTCTCGATGATCGGTCATGGAGGAGCGTCATGCTTGAGGCTGGAGGTAGCTCGCGCTTCGAGGTTTAAGGGAAAGATAGTCGGAGAATTTATCGATCGTCGGGGTGTCCTGACGACGGCGATTTAGGGTTTAATGACCTATTTTGGCTGATGATGTTGTCGAGGCTCGTGTGTCGTCGTGGGTGCATCGGAGTTGATCGGAGTGAGGGGGGTCAAAGCGTGGGACAGTGATGCAACTTTGGGTTGATCGACAGGGTGTTTGGTGCTCATAGGCAGCGACGCGAGAGAGATTTCAACGATCGGTTTGGGTCCTTGTGATGCTCGACATTCTCAATTTCGATGCAGGTGGTCGTCATGGGTTTTGGGTGGTCGCTTGGGTCGAGATGCTCGATGATGAGTTGCTGGTGGTAGTGACGTTGGTCGGAGGGGTGCCGATCGTTTGTGCATGTGCACGTATGTCAGTGTCGTCTGGTTTTGGGTGTTGCTGTGTTTAGAAGAGAGAAACGAAGAGGCTTGGGAATGATATCTGGTAGATTTGGGTTTGGCTCGGGTGTTCATCGGGTTGGGCTCCGGTTGTACGCGAGTGGATTTGCTAGTTTAAGGAAATAAGAGAAGGGGAGAAGATAGAGAGAGAGGTCGGGGATGATTGAGTATGGCTCGAGAGGTTAATCTAGTAGTTTGGGCTTGGACCCGAGTATTTTAAGAAAAATGAAATTACCTAAGTTTTTAAAATGTGTAAATTTTAAACAAGTTTCCAAAGTAAATTTCAAACCAAAGATTTTGAAGTTAAAATGTTTTGAATATAATCTGTTTTGACTTAGGGTAATTATATATTAGGTTAGTTTTATTTTAAAGTAATTCCTAAGTTTATTTAAAATAAAATTAAATGATGTAATAAAGTGGATGATTAAGGAAAATGTTTTGAATTTTAATTAATTAAGGTCTTAAGCAATTGTAAAGGTAAATTAATTAATTCCAATAATGAATTAAAAAATAATAAATGACTTGTATTAATTAATGAAATTAAGTAGGAATATAAGTAAATAATTTATTTTGTGATTAAATTAATTAATTAAAAATGTTGTGACCAGTAATCTTGCCTATGAATGTTAAATTGTGTTGAATGCTTAGGATGGTTTAAAATCTCTAATTTGTTAACATGTGATATTCTGTGAAATGAAATGCTTTGGATTGAGCTGTTGATAAATGTGATCATTTATTTGAATAGTCATCTGTGATGAATTTCTATGTGAATATGATATTCCGAATTTAAATTGATTGTTTAACTTAAACAACTTGGCTAAAAGGATGGCGAAGGATTCGAAGAGTTCAGGGTCGGATATCAACAATATCCAGAACCAATTTGATTAGTAATCTAAATTTCTTTGTAGATTTGATTTGTAAAATCAAATAAGCTAAAATGGAATAAATTAAGTAAACTGGACCATTGAAACTAAGTAACGGTACTTAGATATTTTTTTCTGAAATAAGTGTTTGACTATAATAAGATAAGAACTCGTAGTGAGGTACGAGTTACTTTGGTTTTCAAAGAAGTTTTATAACTTAAGTATTTCATGTTAAATGGGTTTACTCATGCTGGTTTCCAGCCTGACTTGGGTGTTTCTTTGACATAATTCTGGGATTAGACCGAATATTATAGATTTTCAGGTTTGGACGTTCTGAAGCTCATGAGGTGAGCTGGGTGGCAGGAACGTGTGGAGTTTATTCCGCTGTGTAATAGAGTTGTATTGATTGTATTCTGGGACAGGTAATCATAACTGTCCGGATTACTATGAATGAATTGTACTCTGATATATTGTCTGTAAATTGACAGTTACAGCTTTCTTTGTATCAGTGTTGTTATTTGATATTATATTTTATCCCGCTGTGATTGCGAGATTTTGTGCTTTTGTTTTCTGCTTCTTCTTCTGTCTCTTTTTCTTCTTTACCCTAACAATCTGGAATTTCCAGCGTTCGATTGCTTAGCACTTCTATAGTGAACGTATTAGTGTCGAATTTTCGGGGTCGAAAATTCCGGATTTTTACACAATGCGTAGTCTATTGAACCATAATCATCACATAAGCAAAGCACATATCTTTCAAACAAAACATAATCAACATCACAACTTTTATAATCAACATATCCAAACAATACCACAATCGAAGCCAAACTTTTATATACATAACCAACGCATATAAACATACATATATATAGATAAATTCTTTCCAAAATGTTAAGAAGTTTACTTACCAAAACTTTTTAAAAATTGAAATACTTTAGTGTTCGGAAAGCTTGGAAAACCACAAACTCTTCTTGAAAATAGGTCATTTTGCACTCAATTTTTGGACCTTTTACTCTCTAATTTTGGTAAAGTCATCAAAAGGAAAGTTTTATATTTTTCTTTTCTCTGTCATTTAAGTAAAATAATTACTCAAAAATGTAAAATTTTGAGGAAGTTATGGCCGAAACAAAGAGGACCATTTTCGGCCTTTAGAATCTAAGTTCAAAAACACTTTGTAAAGAATTGAAATTTTGGCCTAGCTATGTTCAACATCAGAAAAAGTGGTGAATGAAAAGTTTAAGCACTGGAATTCTACATGTTTTTAAAAAAAGAAAATCTTGGTTTGGGGTTGTTTCGAAGAAGTTAAGGCCGAAACCATTTTGGGTAAAAATGGAGGAATTTCTTTGGAAAAGAAGGTGTTTAAACTATCTTTAAAATGTTTAAAAAATATTAAACTTGAAAAAAAAAACTTGAAAATGTTAAAGAAGCCATTAATGCATTTTTCAAAATATTTAGGAAGTTTGGACAAGAAGATAAGTATGAGAAAAATGAAAAAGAATTTAGCAAAATTGGTTTATATACTAAGGCACAATGTAAATTACCAAAATACCCTAAGATACTTACCCTCCACTCTCTTTGCACCATGTCACTTCCATGTTCCCCCCTTAAAATATTCAAATTTACCAGGGAGGAAAAAAGAAACATTGATTTGACCCCTATATACTTATTGTCCCCTCTGACGGACATTATTTTCAATTTTTTATATTAGTTGTCAAAGTGTCACATCATCATGACCTTAAGTTAATTAACTTAATTAACACAAATTATACCATCTTAAACCATATTATGTAATTGATCTATTCATGCATATGTATATAAGAAAGTGTGCACAATATTTCAAACAACTTTTACACGATGAAACGTTGAAAATTCGAAAAGCAGTTTTTGGTCACATTTTCTGTTTTTCATCGAACTATAATTTTTGTAAAAAAAATTTAGAAACTATTTCACAATCATTATTTATTATTCAAAAGAGTTTTATTTTTATTATAAAACATATATATTGAATATTTAAAATTAATTAAATATTCACAAATCAAAGCAGTGAAATTCTGGATCATTATAATAAGGGTGCATGCAAAAAAAGAAATAAATATACAAGGAGATGCTATTGTAGTTAACAAAAGAGTTTTCACTTTAGTCCAAGTTAAAGTGTCCAATTGCGCATGCTTAGGTGAAAGGGAAGGAGCTACTTTTATTTTTGGGTCTAGGTAATGGGTAAGCTGGGATTTGCATAATGGGTTGGTTTGATTGTGATAAGCATGTGCTTAGGCTTTGCTGTAGTGTTTAGTTAGGTAAGATATAATTATTAGTTAATTTTATAATTTAAAATTTGTTTAATGAATTTGGAAGATGGCCGCTGATGATTGGGTCTTAGGTTTGAACATATAAGTAGGTGTGCTTTGCAATAGGTTTCGGTAAGATTTTATTTTAAGTTAATAATTATTTTCAGTTTATTTAGTTATTTAAACTGTTTAAATTTTGAAAATGAATGATTTGCCCACACAAAGTCCATTTAACCCAAGATATTCGACACTAGATTTTTATTAACTAGTAAACCACACTAGCGTACATATTTGACACTTTTAGAGAAGTATTGATTATTGATATAATATTATGTACTGAATTTAATTACATTGAATGTAGTTAAAATAGCTATACTTCGTTAATGTCATTTATTTAGCAGAATCAAACGTCGTTCTGCTATTATAGATTAAATAGATTGTGTTGGATATCTATTTAGCAGAATAAATCCTCGTTCTGCTATTATATAAATTTGCACATTTATTTATATATGCTAGTTAAATACTGATTTATGTGTTATTGTTTAATTTGTTGAATAGCTTATAATAATATGTTATTGATTGATTGTTTGGTTGTTTAAAATATGCTTAGCCAGGTTATGAGTAATTAACCTTTTTATTTAGCATGGGTTGGGAAGAAAACAATTGTAGGCTAACACCTTGTGATTTATTTCACAATTTGACTATAGTTGTTTAGCAATAATATTGGTTTACTTCAATTTAATGAAGTTTTTTTGAAATTGGGTTTTATAAAGAGTATATTATGAAGTGTTAATGGAAAGAAGTTGTTTATAAATGGACTTTTGAAATATTGGTTAAGGAATTAATTATAATAAAAGGAGTTTATTATAATTTTAAAAATATATTTATCTTCGAATTAAACGTTTTTTAAAGGGATATATAGATACTTTTGAAATAATATTTAAAAAGGTATTTTCCAATATTTTGATACAAAAGATATTTGGGAATAAATGTTGGTTTAAATTTTTAAATTGAAAATGATTTAGAAAGCTATTATTTCGAGAACTTAAATCTCGGTGGTTTTACAATGGCTTTTGAAAAGTTTTGATAAATGATTTGTCTATTAGTGTAAAATGATTTGTCACTTCGGGAAATAAAATGTTTGTTATGTTACCGATGATTCAGATAATCTGTAACTAAAAAGTGAGAAAAGGGGCGTTATTTAAACCCGTAGTATACTTAACTCTTTGATAGATGGATATGCTTGTTTACCTATTTCGTGAAGGTTGGGACCCAATTGCCTTGTTATTCGAAGAAACCTCACGACCTAGTTGCATATATTTTGATATGCATTTATAGTAGTATTCTGGAATTTTCAAATAAATATTTCAAAAGTGATTTGTTTTAAGATCCCAAAGTAAAGTATAGTTTACGAAGGATATATATTTAGAAAGGATTTGAAATAAATTCAGGAACTTAGTTTGAAAATATTATTTTTGAAAGGGTTTGAAATAAAATCGCGAATTTAGAAGAATTGGGAATAATGTAGGCACTGAAAAGCGAAGTACATTATCTAAATAACTACTGGATTCATTAATATGGGTCTAATTGTCTTTTCATGGTCATATAACTAGAAACTTAAAAGCTACTTTTTTCATAAACCAAATGGAACTGGGTTTTATGTTCCTATCAAAGACCCAAAGTGCATTATTCATTAACTTTTGACCTTCAGTGTATATTTATGCTCATAGATGTATGTAGCAAGGAGACAAGACCATATATGATAGCATGTGCATATTTCTACTTTATATATGAAATTGGTGTGGAGAATTTAGTACACAACAATTAGATAAAGTCAGTACCTATGTTGTTATTAAGTTGAGGCTTTTCATTTCTAAAATAGCTACAAACTTTACTACTTATCTATATGTCCCTTTCAAGTTTCATGTGTATGTTTCAATAAGCACATATTATTACCACTATGTTCGTAATTTACACAACATGTACAATCATATTTAAGGTTGGTGAGCATATGAGGCTACTGGCATGTTACTATCACTTATAATTTCCTTTACATTTCCTCTTATATATCCAGCAAAACATAAATAAGGTAAGCACTTGAATTTCAAAAAAACACTGTAACCAATTTGTATCTCACGGTTCGTTTGTATCGTTGCTAACACTTATAAGGCAGCACAATGACTAAATTATATCTTAGGGTTCTTCTATACTACTTCTAACACTTACAAGGTAACACAACAACTAAATTATATCTCAGGGTCATCAAATTCAAAAATAAATACAACAATCAAATTTAAGGTGTAATCTGGTAGTTCTCATTTAATTATTGTATGTGCTTACTAAATTACTAAGCAACCGCAGTAAGCAATCAAATGAAAAATTATCATATCTAACCAATACATAAGGATGACTTCCCCAAACCTATTTTCTACCTATTACCACTTTTAATTTAAGAATCACATGCAGAAAGATAATAGTTCATCACCTAAATTTGCTATTTCATAATAAATTCAAATGGCCAAAATTTATATTTCAAATTATCAAACTTGTTTGAGTTATTATGTTTCTCATTTAGAACTGTAACGACCCGTATTTTTAGCTATTTTAATTAGAAAATTTAAGGTGATTATTGAAGGAAAATGATTATTAATGTAATTTGTTGAATAATTTAATATTTGAAATTATTTGAATAATTGGATAACGGGTTTAATATGATTAAAAATGATTTGTAAAATTCTATTTTATCATATTAAAGTTAGAATGATGTTGTAGAACTTTTAAAATCAAATTAAAAGTAAATTTGTGAAAATTGAATATTTTAATATTTAATTGACGAGTTAAAATAGCCATTTTTCAAACAGTCTCGGATTTCGACGAAACTTGTTTCATCGGATCCGTAATAGTAAATTATGGTAGGATTTCAATTTTCGTAGCAATTGGACTTGTCGTTTGGCCGTGCGAGCTTGAAACGCGTAGAAATTTAATTTCGAATTTAATTAAAATAATCGACTTCGAAAAGCTATCTTCCAGATATGATCGAATTAGGCCAAACTAGTTCCATTGCGTCCGGAATGGGGGTAAAACCTTATAAACGCCTGGCGGCACGTCTCGATTGGAGTTCGGATGATTTTGGACCTACCTATATAAATACGCACGCAAACCGAGATAGTTTTATTATTATTTTAACCCAGAAACCCTAATTCTAAATCATGGCCGCCACCTATTCCATGGCCAGAAATTGCCGATCTTCTTTCCTTAATATCTCTCAATCCGTTCGACGAAATCGAAAAATTCCAAAAGCAAAAGTGTAAATCTCGACGAGCTCTTCAAATCCATATGGTTGATGTATGCTAATTTTTCATGGATTCGTCCAGATCTGACTTGGAAGTGTGTACGTATTTCCTTGGATTGCGTGCAAACGACGGCGAATGACGGGATGAAACTTGGCGCGTAGGTGGCTCTGGTGAAGGGCTTTGTGGTGGCGCTAGCTGATCGTTCTGGAAGTCGACGAGGTGGTCATGAAAATTGCTTGAAGATCGGCGGCTAATGGGTTTGCATACGTGAATTTCACGTTGGGGAAGAAGCGCCGGAATCACGGAGATGAGAGCTGCGCTGCAGTGCAGATCCGAAAGTATTTGGAGCTCATTAAAATTTTATGTTAAATCGAACGTCGTTCGATTTGATTTAAAATCGTAAAATCAAGGTGAGTGTTTTATAATGCTCACAACGTACTGAATATCTTTATGCTAGTTAAATATGACATTATGCATAGTTATGATTTTTATTTGTTGTTGTTTGATAAAATTTAATTATCATATTGATTGTCATTTGAATTCACCGTTAAAAAAATTAAATTGATAGTTAAATTTAAATTAAAATTGAATTGCGATTAAATTACCTGACATTGATAAATATGAAATTGCCGTGAATTGTATTGCCTATTGGATGATGTATTTCGATGGATGTTATTGGTTGATATTAAAATGTTTGGATGTTTATTTGTTTATATATATCCTGCTATGCATACATATGACACTGTGATTGATTTAAATGATATATTCATTCTGACATTTAATTGTAATAACTACTCACTTGGCCATAGGTTAGAAAATTATATACGGGCACCGAGTTGGGTAAATTAAATGATTTTAAAAGTTGTTTTGAAATTATTTAAATGAATTGATTTTAAGAATAAAATCCAATTTATGGAAATTGAATTATTTTGAATTGGAGCTCGAAATGTTAGAATTTAAACTTGGTAAACGAAATTATTAAATAAAATCGAAGTTTAGATTTAAATTGAAAATTGAAATACGGTGTAAATTTTTGAAAGTTGATTTGTTTTAAAAGATTGGACTTTTAATTGAACTCTGAATATTTCTAAGAAAATTGATATGAAATGATATTTCAAGTTTGCGTTTGGAATCGAAAATTTATTTGAAATTTAGATTTAAATTAATTTGGAATTGAATTGAAATTTAAAGAAATTTGTGAATTGAAATCGAAATTTACGTGGAATAGAAATTTATTCAAGTTGAGATTGGAATAAATCGATTAAATCGAAATGGAATTTGGATTTGATTTGGATAGGAAATTTGGGAAGTTGACCGGTTTGACTTTGGAATTATTTATCAAATAATTTTTGATTTTTTCCAAACTATTTTATATATAAACCATTTTATATTCAAATTATTTTCGATTAAACTATTTAAATATTTTCTATTAAACTATTTTGAATTATTTAACTATTTTAAACTATTTAAACTATTTTCTTAAATTCAAACTGGTTAAAGAGA
Organism: Allium cepa; assembly: GCA_030765085.1. Classification (NCBI taxonomy): domain Eukaryota; kingdom Viridiplantae; phylum Streptophyta; class Magnoliopsida; order Asparagales; family Amaryllidaceae; genus Allium; species Allium cepa. Next base: position 676,862,909 of record CM060932.1, on the reverse strand, counting down.
CGGAAATGTTTATATTTAAACCTTTGGTTTAAATACGAACTAGGTTAAAGTAGAGATTATAACCTAAATTGAATTCGAATCAAATTTTGAAGTGAAATTGATTTATCGGACAAAATTGATAATTTTGAATATATGATGATTTTGAAATGGATTTGATTTTAAAGCGAATATGATATTTTGTTATCAATCATGAATCAATTTGAAATATAAAAGAGCCATCAGTGTAATAATACGTAGTTATTAAAGAGACCGGGATCGGATATGGACATACTCTCTGTCGATACCGAAAACCACTTTAATAACTATTATACGCGGAGTGTTGATCCAGAATGAAGTGGATGGTTTGGTGAACGCGTTGACTGAAGAAAGAGAACGATATTGGATGACCCCTGACATGACTAAAACAGGAGCCGCGCCGGGCCATTGAGGTTCGCCACCTCTAGCGGACATACTTCTTCGATACCATATCTATTACATTTGTGATTTGATTTGGGTGCACCCCTTGATTTGGGAGTGTTGTTTCGCGGTGTTGAGGTAGTAGCTGCTATGATCAACGTCAGTCCGGATCACGCAACTACTAGTATCCTAGTTGGTATCGCCTCATGTACCTTGTCATACTGATTATCCTATTCGCGACCACTACGTTTTGGTTTGTACCTTGAGTATATGGATTGCCCTCTGGTGTAACGACTCGAATTTTTCGCGTTCGAAAATCGACATCCATACTTCACATTGTACTCGAATGCCGCAGATTCGATCGTTCAAATTCGAGTCGCCGGAGCTTATAACACATTAAGTAAATAACACAGCGGAAGAAAAGAATAATATATATCAATGTACAACATTTGATACAATATCTGATACAACAGAATGATACAATGAACATCAATATACATCAGAGTTACAAAGAAATAGCAGCGGAAATAAAAGATAACACTAGCAGCGGAACAAAATCTCCAATGTAGTCTTCAAGGAAGAACTCCAGTAACAGTAATCTCCATCTCCAAAGCACCAATCCAGAATAGCTCGAACTCCAAATCAAAACGAAGAGAAGCAACTCGATCCAAAATGCGATTGCCAAATCCTAAGGCTGAAAGCTATCGAATCTACACCTACTACTGATTATCTGAAAACCCCAACTCTAGACTGCCCGTGTGGAAAATAGTGGGCACCCAGAGTTTAGGAAAGGAACAATAAACTCCAGGTCAGTCATGGGACTGGTATGAGCAAACAAAAACATTTGGTCTTTTAAAACAAACAACAGAATTTAAATTTGAAATCCGCAATGCTTTTTGAAAAATGAAACTACCATAAGGCCTCCCGGCACACACACAATGCAAACGCACACATGGGGGAGATTTCTCCTTATGATAGTCAAACATGCTTACTACGAGAAAAATCCTTTGATATTATTACTAGTGCATAGTGGAAATCTTTCGAAAGTATAATATAAATCCTAGCCAGCATAGGTACCATGATACTATGCCTACTATAGCTGCCATGTTAAATGGCAGGTTCTACAACTAAAACCGTACAAGGCACGTATTGGATGAATGGATTTCCAACAAATGGTCAGGCTAAGGAACTTCCTATTGCCACATGGGATCGCCTCTGGTGGGACGTCCCGAGAACTAACGTTACGGTTAGATCTCTGCCAACACAAGGCCGGGTTACCTCTGTAACTAGGTAACTACTACACGAATATGCCATCCCCCGGTCCTTTGGGACCTTTATCCGAGGCGCCTCAAAGCAACAACCACACAGTAAATGAGATTGGAGCAACCACATAGGTTAAATACCAGGGCTCCATACCTGATACCACCCTTTACCAGAAGGGAATGACACACCCTAAAGGGAGCGACCCTCATAACCTTGCCGCATCTTTCCTGTTTCGACCATTTCCGGGGAGTGAGGTCCTGATGCAGTCTCGTCCACAAAGCTACGCTTTGTGCAACAAAGCCATGCTTTGGGTCAATCAGATGACCAAAGCAATGATCACAAAGATAAATGATCAAACAAATGATCATATCACAAATGATCAACCAATGATCATCACACAGCAGCACTCAGCATGCCACATTACCAAATTGGGAATATCACTGATAAATATCAACTACATAACCTCTGAGCTCGTACGTCTCAGAGAAGGGTGTTAAGCTAAGAGAATAAATTCTCCGCCACCAGGCAGAAATGTATTTGATAGAAATCAGTTAACATCTCAAAGTGTAATGTCGGACATACAACCATACAAGTCTGTCCCGGGTTCGAACAGAACCGAAGGCACTTCCGAAGAAGCCCTTGCAAATCCGGATAATCCCTAATCACGTCCGGACTTCCCATCACATATGAAGATCTCTATACCGGGGATCAGCCAGTGCAGAGACAATCGATGAGTTACCCTTTTGTTTTCGGAAATATCCGATCTTCACCACCGGTCTTCAATTGCTATCCCTAACGTCGTATCACTATTCGGAATGGGCTATATGACACTAGGTCCTCTCCCGGCTAAACCGAATAATGAGCGCCATATTTTAAAACATATGGATATGGGATTTTAGTTAAGTCACAACTTATAAAATCCAAAACTTTTCTTTCAAATGGTTAAACAAATTACCATTTTAAATCTTTAAACAAAAAGATTTATTTCACCAAGTTTCACCTAGTTTCACAAAGATCTATTCATAGATTCAAAACAACTTCCATTCCAATTGGATTAACTCGATAAATTTAAGATTTAATCTATAGCTTTCAAAACACGTTCCAAAGATTTATTTATAACTTGGAATACCATTTTCATTTCAAAACTTGAATTCCTTTTAACATACATTGGAAATCCATTTCTTATATGAAAGCTTCTATTATTTGAAAACAACAGTTTTCGTTTCAGAAAAGTCCGATTTATACAAGTTGAAAATCTTGGGTTAAATTTAAATTTCAAACATCACTTTTTAAAATGGTTTAAAACCCCATATAAACCCATTTATAAGTTGGATAACTTTTTAAACATGGTTTCCAAATCATAGAATTCAACTTCAAATATTGAATTCAAATTTAAATCAAATTATTTAAATTTCAAAACTCAATTAAGTTATTCACATAACTTTTATTTTTGAAATCCAATTTCTTTTTCAAAAACTTCAATTCTAATTCCAAAACTATTTTGGATTCAAAAATTCAAATTTTAAAACAATTTCAAAATCTGTGACTTAACCCATTTCCACGTGCAATCCATATTTGTGTGTGTATAAGTGTGGTCTAGGGGTTCAACACAATAGTGCACAACATCATCATCACAGATTCAATCATAAAGATAAGCGGTATAACCCATAACGCTTATCTATATTCATAGATTCATAGATAAGGTAAATTATCAATCACAAAAATTCACTAATATGATTCGATGTGGGTTTCGGATAACCAACTGGAATCCGACTCCCTGTCGCATCGAAACTCAAATGTCATTTTACGGGTCAAAGGGTTTTCATATTCATACAACAGTATATTCATCACCAATATAGCAGATCAGCACAAAGTATCACATAGCATCACATCACATATCAAATATATCAATCCATCACACAACATTCAATAACAATCAGCATCTACAATTAAGATGAATAAACTGGGTGGTTTTAAATTTATTACCTACATGATTACTTTCATTTATTATTCCCTATTAATTAACTATCCATATTTATTCAATTAATAAATCTTCAATTATTAATTTAAAATCTAATATCATTCAATTAATGATTTCTTAATTACAGATTAATTATTCTAAGAAAAATTAATCTTAAACTTAAATTAATCAAATTAAAACCCTTAATTACTTTAACTAATTTTCCATTTCTTAATTAATTTATTTATATTAATTATCCATTTGTACTACCTTAATAATTAAATGAATTACAAATCATTATACTTTTCCTTTTTAGATAAACATTCCTTATTTAAATTATGCACTTAACAACAAAAATGTTTTTAAATTTACATTAAATTCCATTTAACATTCTCTTTTTAAACTTAAGATCCAAATTTATTTAAAATAAGATTTTAAACAATACAACTTAATCTTATATGTTTACAAGAAACATATACTTAATTAATAAGTTGAAAAGGATTTAAATTTCAATTCAAATCAAATTCAAATCAATTTTAAAAATTACTTTTAAAACTTCAAAATTTAAATACAACTTTCATTCTCATTTTAGTTTTAAATTCTTTAAAACTCTTTCTATAATTTACACCTTTAATTCAAATGAAAATCATTTGAAAGCAATTTAAATTTAAATCTTAACTTTAAAACTGAAGTTTAAAAATTTAAAATCCAGATTTAAAATCTCAGATTGAATTCATTTTAAACTCCTAGTTTCAAATTCTTAACCTTTCAATTCAAATGCCAAAACACAATGCATTCACACTTGAGAGTTTAAAATTAAATTTAAATTTAAAAGCCATCAAGGATTTCAAATTCCAGACAAATCAGATTTGAATTCATATTCAAATTCGAACCAAAACTCAGTTTAAAATCTTCACCTGCAAATTTAAACTTTAACTTTACATATGAAACAGAAAACAGTTTTTCTGTATTATTAAAAAAAAAACTTTGAATTTTCCAGAATTCAAACTATTTCAAAGAAAACAGAATTTAAACTTATTTAAATTCATATTTGGATTCAGTTTTAACATCCTAAGTAAAACTTTAGTTTGCATTTTTTTTTTTTCAAACTTTAAAATCTGGAAACAGGCTCCCTGTTTCTTTTTTTTTTTTTTTTTTTAAACCAATTTGAATTTCTGCTTTCAAATTATTTCAACAACAGAATTCAAACATTTTGAATTCATCTTCAGATTCAAGATTTATCCTAAGTTCAAATCTCCAGTATGAATTTAAAACTCTACTTTAAAAATTTCAAAAAAAAACAGAACAGTTCTGTTTAATTTGAAAACCTGAAACAAAAAGTACACCCGAGCAAACCCATATTTACTTCGAGTAAAAATCCTTTTGCTTCGAGTTTTCCCCTCCATTTACCCTATACCAACCCGAGTAAAAATCCCTGCAACCCAAACAATCAACCCAGACCTGAAAAACAGACCACAACCCTACCCTTCAAACCTGTCAACACCCGTACCTCTCAACTCCGACCATTATCATCGACCGAACTTTGGTGATAGCTTCTTCACCTCACCATCCACCATCACCCCCAAAAGCTTCAGACTCGATGCACTGAGGAGTGAAGATTGACCCAAAAACAGTAACCCCAAATAAACTAGGGTTCTAAACCTGGAAACTCAAATTACAACATCAAAACTCATTTTCAACTTGATCCCATAATTTCCCCATAACCTATGATAGCTATACTATCTCCATAACCAAATTCAATCAATTTAATAGCATGCATCATCAGTACTTATCAAAAATGAAAAATACAGTAAGTCTAAAACTGCACTTAGGTTTTGATATTAAAAATTATAATTTAACTTTTAAAAATCATAATTTAGTATTATGTTTTGATATACAAACCTGAAATATAAATTCATATAGTTTGAATTTTTACATTTATACAGTTTTGCTCTGTTATCTATATTTCCAGGCATTGCATAAATTTATTTAACTTATATCAAATTTAAAAACATTCTCTATGATTAAACAAACAGGTTTAGTTTTAAACTTAAACCTTATCACAAATTGAATTAAGAGATATGATTTTTAGATCAAAAACTAGAGCTTGAAACTAAGAATCAGTGAGATTACAGGAAAATCAACTATGCACACTTCATACATTCATAAATATACAGATAATCCATATATGTATCCACATAAACATAGTTATTCCCAGATGAAACATGCAACCAATTTATACTTAAGTAATTTTTAACAAAAATGTTACTCACATAACCAGATAATGTCTCAGTCATTTTTTTATTTTTTTATTTTTTTATTTTGCAACCAGGTTCTTGAGATCTGGAATGAATGAAACAAAAGCAAGCTTTGTTGTGTTTCCCAAACATGCATCACACATATACATACACATGTAAACATATTTCTATTTCAGAATCATCACATATCAGAGAAGACAAGTCATTCAAGCATTCATCAAGACAGAGAACAAATTCAGGGCTAGATTGCTCACCTGGGTATTTTGACAGAGAACAAAGAAGAAGCAGAGAGGTGTTTTGACAGCTTCAAAGAGTGAAAGCCTGGATTTTTTTTTCTTTTTCTTCTTTAGATCATAGAGTTTAGATCTGTAAATTGTAAGTACAGATTTCTATTTACTCTTTGTTGTACATAATTTATTAAATACAAACACTTCTAATTACTTACAGTTGAATGACAAAGAAGTTTTTTTTCTTTTTCTCTACAACCTGAAATCAGAATTAGCTCAAGTCTTAGGCTTGATTTCCTGCAACTTGGATTGACCTAATTGTTTAAATCTTGTTTTAGTTACTGATTTCAACATTAAACTCAAATTATTTTAGAAAGGAAATTTACTTGCCTTTGAGTTTGTTTTAGAAATCCACTGCATGCTTTCCAGGTTATCATCTCCAGGCTTCCACTTTTATTTTCAAACTTCATGTTTTGCTTTGCTTTAAAAATTTCACCTGATTGTTTTACTTCTCTGATCTTGTTTGCCTTTTAATCTTTGTATTGAATCATTGATGAATTGAATTGGGAAAACAGGTTCTATGATTGAATTTGCAGATGCAAAGAAAATGCAGGGTTCCCTTGCATTTCCAGATTATGAAAGTATGAAATGCAGCCCCCTTTTGTTTCCAGAGTTTGATTGTTTGATGAGGTTTCTTGATTCATAATGATGCATGCAGATTTGAATTTTGGAAAAGAGGAGTTTTGAATACATGAATGTATGCTGCAGGTTTTGAATATGGTTGTGAATGAGATTTGTTTTGAAAAAGAGGAGGAGTTTGTTTGATTTCAAGGTTGCAGATTAGTATATGGTTTGAGAATGTGATTTGGTTTTCTTTTTGATATCTATGTTTTAAAAAGCTTTGATATTGAGATGTGTGATGCAAAATCTGTTTTTCAGATTTTGCTGAGATATGCTAAGATATGTTATATGATGGCATATGGGAAGATGTGAAGCTTCTTGTATTTATTTTTTTAAAAAAATTTCATTATTTTAAATAAAAGTAATGATGCTATTTGTATGTATACATATATGTAAGATCTAAAGGTATGTATTTGTTTATACTTTGTAAATAAATGTATTTGTTTATTCATTTGTATGTAATATGTACATGTTCAATGTTAAAAGAATTTAATCAATATTTATGTATGTATATATATACATATATTGTATCTTAACAAATTTTTAAATGCTACTCATTTTTTTAAAACACTCATTTTAAACTTGAGATACTAACATATGTATTTATTTTACTTTTACAAATTTTAAAAAGAAAGGAATTTAAAACAATTTGTACACTCACAAACAAATCACACACATATATATACATTTCTTAGTTTATTTTATTTTTGAATTAAGACTAGTATACCATTTAAATAAATAATTATCTATGTTTATATTATTTCAGATTTTTATTTCTTATTTTATAACCATTTTGTCCATTATTCCTACTTATTCTAATTTAAAGAAAGGAAATGAATTTTAAACTAATTATGTTTTTAATAAATAAACCCATATAAAATAGTATTTAGTTTTAAACAATTGTTTTGAAAATCATTTGTATCCAATTCAAAATACAACTTTTAAATCCAACTAATTTGATAAAAATATAAATTATTGAATTTTCAATTAAAAGTTCCATTTTAAAAATACCTAAATTTCACCTTAATGATTTTAAAGGCCAAATGTTTATTTTAAAAACATTTATCTCAAATGTAGGTTCAAATCCCCAATTTACTTGAATTAAATTTATTTATATCTATTTATATACATATATTCATACATTTTCCTTTTATTTATTTATTCATTCTAGAAAATTTTCTAATTAAATCACAATTTATTTCAAAAAATAATTTAATGGCCAATTTAAACTTAATGAATTTCAGGAATGTTACAGATTTCCCCCTTAAAAGAATTTCGTCCTCGAAATTGCAAGGACGAGAAAGAAAAGACAATAGACAAAGAAATTATTGATCGCATTAGATCGAAATATTTATTCTGCATTTGGTTTACCAAATCAGAATATCGACAATAGATATGAGAACAATCTCATATAATATTACACAAGATATTTGGGTCCATCGGTCTACGAATATGCAAGAGCATTGACTAGTTCGAAGAGATAACTAATCGTTCGTAGAATATATCGGATCCCAGAGAATAGATAGATGGATCAAATCTTCATATTAGTTAACCAATTTACTAATTTAAAATTTCCAATTTATTTAATATTTTCAATTTCAAATTCATTAGAGTTTAGATCGAAAAGCTGATAAGAAACCGATGAAGATACGAAGTAAGAATTTCCTACAACGATTCGTAGGGCCATCATCACACCGAAACTTTTTTCTGGAGCAGTCACGAAGCAATCAAAAGAATTCGAAATCGAATCAAAGGAGATTGATAGAGAAAAGATATTCCCACTGTTGCAGGGTATTGACCATTTGTAGTGGTACTCCCCTGTCCCCTATCTCATTCTCTTCTCGCACTCATACTCACTATCAGTGGATAGTAAGAGAATTTACTGAGGCATTCGAACGGATATCTCAGGGATATACTCATTCTAGGGTTTACTTCACCCTATCTCTAATGAGTTACTTAATGTGTTATACTCCTGAGCTAAAGTTTTAACCTTCAGCTCTGATACCAAATGTAACGACTCGAATTTTTCGCGTTCGAAAATCGACATCCATACTTCACATTGTACTCGAATGCCGCAGATTCGATCGTTCAAATTCGAGTCGCCGGAGCTTATAACACATTAAGTAAATAACACAGCGGAAGAAAAGAATAATATATATCAATGTACAACATTTGATACAATATCTGATACAACAGAATGATACGATGAACATCAATATACATCAGAGTTACAAAGAAATAGCAGCGGAAATAAAAGATAACACTAGCAGCGGAACAAAATCTCCAATGTAGTCTTCAAGGAAGAACTCCAGTAACAGTAATCTCCATCTCCAAAGCACCAATCCAGAATAGCTCGAACTCCAAATCAAAACGAAGAGAAGCAACTCGATCCAAAATGCGATTGCCAAATCCTAAGGCTGAAAGCTATCGAATCTACACCTACTACTGATTATCTGAAAACCCCAACTCTAGACTGCCCGTGTGGAAAATAGTGGGCACCCAGAGTTTAGGAAAGGAACAATAAACTCCAGGTCAGTCATGGGACTGGTATGAGCAAACAAAAACATTTGGTCTTTTAAAACAAACAACAGAATTTAAATTTGAAATCCGCAATGCTTTTTGAAAAATGAAACTACCATAAGGCCTCCCGGCACACACACAATGCAAACGCACACATGGGGGAGATTTCTCCTTATGATAGTCAAACATGCTTACTACGAGAAAAATCCTTTGATATTATTACTAGTGCATAGTGGAAATCTTTCGAAAGTATAATATAAATCCTAGCCAGCATAGGTACCATGATACTATGCCTACTATAGCTGCCATGTTAAATGGCAGGTTCTACAACTAAAACCGTACAAGGCACGTATTGGATGAATGGATTTCCAACAAATGGTCAGGCTAAGGAACTTCCTATTGCCACATGGGATCGCCTCTGGTGGGACGTCCCGAGAACTAACGTTACGGTTAGATCTCTGCCAACACAAGGCCGGGTTACCTCTGTAACTAGGTAACTACTACACGAATATGCCATCCCCCGGTCCTTTGGGACCTTTATCCGAGGCGCCTCAAAGCAACAACCACACAGTAAATGAGATTGGAGCAACCACATAGGTTAAATACCAGGGCTCCATACCTGATACCACCCTTTACCAGAAGGGAATGACACACCCTAAAGGGAGCGACCCTCATAACCTTGCCGCATCTTTCCTGTTTCGACCATTTCCGGGGAGTGAGGTCCTGATGCAGTCTCGTCCACAAAGCTACGCTTTGTGCAACAAAGCCATGCTTTGGGTCAATCAGATGACCAAAGCAATGATCACAAAGATAAATGATCAAACAAATGATCATATCACAAATGATCAACCAATGATCATCACACAGCAGCACTCAGCATGCCACATTACCAAATTGGGAATATCACTGATAAATATCAACTACATAACCTCTGAGCTCGTACGTCTCAGAGAAGGGTGTTAAGCTAAGAGAATAAATTCTCCGCCACCAGGCAGAAATGTATTTGATAGAAATCAGTTAACATCTCAAAGTGTAATGTCGGACATACAACCATACAAGTCTGTCCCGGGTTCGAACAGAACCGAAGGCACTTCCGAAGAAGCCCTTGCAAATCCGGATAATCCCTAATCACGTCCGGACTTCCCATCACATATGAAGATCTCTATACCGGGGATCAGCCAGTGCAGAGACAATCGATGAGTTACCCTTTTGTTTTCGGAAATATCCGGTCTTCACCACCGGTCTTCAATTGCTATCCCTAACGTCGTATCACTATTCGGAATGGGCTATATGACACTAGGTCCTCTCCCGGCTAAACCGAATAATGAGCGCCATATTTTAAAACATATGGATATGGGATTTTAGTTAAGTCACAACTTATAAAATCCAAAACTTTTCTTTCAAATGGTTAAACAAATTACCATTTTAAATCTTTAAACAAAAAGATTTATTTCACCAAGTTTCACCTAGTTTCACAAAGATCTATTCATAGATTCAAAACAACTTCCATTCCAATTGGATTAACTCGATAAATTTAAGATTTAATCTATAGCTTTCAAAACACGTTCCAAAGATTTATTTATAACTTGGAATACCATTTTCATTTCAAAACTTGAATTCCTTTTAACATACATTGGAAATCCATTTCTTATATGAAAGCTTCTATTATTTGAAAACAACAGTTTTCGTTTCAGAAAAGTCCGATTTATACAAGTTGAAAATCTTGGGTTAAATTTAAATTTCAAACATCACTTTTTAAAATGGTTTAAAACCCCATATAAACCCATTTATAAGTTGGATAACTTTTTAAACATGGTTTCCAAATCATAGAATTCAACTTCAAATATTGAATTCAAATTTAAATCAAATTATTTAAATTTCAAAACTCAATTAAGTTATTCACATAACTTTTATTTTTGAAATCCAATTTCTTTTTCAAAAACTTCAATTCTAATTCCAAAACTATTTTGGATTCAAAAATTCAAATTTTAAAACAATTTCAAAATCTGTGACTTAACCCATTTCCACGTGCAATCCATATTTGTGTGTGTATAAGTGTGGTCTAGGGGTTCAACACAATAGTGCACAACATCATCATCACAGATTCAATCATAAAGATAAGCGGTATAACCCATAACGCTTATCTATATTCATAGATTCATAGATAAGGTAAATTATCAATCACAAAAATTCACTAATATGATTCGATGTGGGTTTCGGATAACCAACTGGAATCCGACTCCCTGTCGCATCGAAACTCAAATGTCATTTTACGGGTCAAAGGGTTTTCATATTCATACAACAGTATATTCATCACCAATATAGCAGATCAGCACAAAGTATCACATAACATCACATCACATATCAAATATATCAATCCATCACACAACATTCAATAACAATCAGCATCTACAATTAAGATGAATAAACTGGGTGGTTTTAAATTTATTACCTACATGATTACTTTCATTTATTATTCCCTATTAATTAACTATCCATATTTATTCAATTAATAAATCTTCAATTATTAATTTAAAATCTAATATCATTCAATTAATGATTTCTTAATTACAGATTAATTATTCTAAGAAAAATTAATCTTAAACTTAAATTAATCAAATTAAAACCCTTAATTACTTTAACTAATTTTCCATTTCTTAATTAATTTATTTATATTAATTATCCATTTGTACTACCTTAATAATTAAATGAATTACAAATCATTATACTTTTCCTTTTTAGATAAACATTCCTTATTTAAATTATGCACTTAACAACAAAAATGTTTTTAAATTTACATTAAATTCCATTTAACATTCTCTTTTTAAACTTAAGATCCAAATTTATTTAAAATAAGATTTTAAACAATACAACTTAATCTTATATGTTTACAAGAAACATATACTTAATTAATAAGTTGAAAAGGATTTAAATTTCAATTCAAATCAAATTCAAATCAATTTTAAAAATTACTTTTAAAACTTCAAAATTTAAATACAACTTTCATTCTCATTTTAGTTTTAAATTCTTTAAAACTCTTTCTATAATTTACACCTTTAATTCAAATGAAAATCATTTGAAAGCAATTTAAATTTAAATCTTAACTTTAAAACTGAAGTTTAAAAATTTTAAATCCAGATTTAAAATCTCAGATTGAATTCATTTTAAACTCCTAGTTTCAAATTCTTAACCTTTCAATTCAAATGCCAAAACACAATGCATTCACACTTGAGAGTTTAAAATTAAATTTAAATTTAAAAGCCATCAAGGATTTCAAATTCCAAACAAATCAAATTTGAATTCATATTCAAATTCGAACCAAAACTCAGTTTAAAATCTTCACCTGCAAATTTAAACTTTAACTTTACATATGAAACAGAAAACAGTTTTTCTGTATTATTAAAAAAAAAACTTTGAATTTTCCAAAATTCAAACTATTTCAAAGAAAACAGAATTTAAACTTATTTAAATTCATATTTGGATTCAGTTTTAACATCCTAAGTAAAACTTTAGTTTGCATTTTTTTTTTTCAAACTTTAAAATCTGGAAACAGGCTCCCTGTTTCTTTTTTTTTCTTTTTTTTTTTTTAAACCAATTTGAATTTCTGCTTTCAAATTATTTCAACAACAGAATTCAAACATTTTGAATTCATCTTCAGATTCAAGATTTATCCTAAGTTCAAATCTCCAGTATGAATTTAAAACTCTACTTTAAAAATTTCAAAAAAAAACAGAACAGTTCTGTTTAATTTGAAAACCTGAAACAAAAAGTACACCCGAGCAAACCCATATTTACTTCGAGTAAAAATCCTTTTGCTTCGAGTTTTCCCCTCCATTTACCCTATACCAACCCGAGTAAAAATCCCTGCAACCCAAACAATCAACCCAGACCTGAAAAACAGACCACAACCCTACCCTTCAAACCTGTCAACACCCGTACCTCTCAACTCCGACCATTATCATCGACCGAACTTTGGTGATAGCTTCTTCACCTCACCATCCACCATCACCCCCAAAAGCTTCAGACTCGATGCACTGAGGAGTGAAGATTGACCCAAAAACAGTAACCCCAAATAAACTAGGGTTCTAAACCTGGAAACTCAAATTACAACATCAAAACTCATTTTCAACTTGATCCCATAATTTCCCCATAACCTATGATAGCTATACTATCTCCATAACCAAATTCAATCAATTTAATAGCATGCATCATCAGTACTTATCAAAAATGAAAAATACAGTAAGTCTAAAACTGCACTTAGGTTTTGATATTAAAAATTATAATTTAACTTTTAAAAATCATAATTTAGTATTATGTTTTGATATACAAACCTGAAATATAAATTCATATAGTTTGAATTTTTACATTTATACAGTTTTGCTCTGTTATCTATATTTCCAGGCATTGCATAAATTTATTTAACTTATATCAAATTTAAAAACATTCTCTATGATTAAACAAACAGGTTTAGTTTTAAACTTAAACCTTATCACAAATTGAATTAAGAGATATGATTTTTAGATCAAAAACTAGAGCTTGAAACTAAGAATCAGTGAGATTACAGGAAAATCAACTATGCACACTTCATACATTCATAAATATACAGATAATCCATATATGTATCCACATAAACATAGTTATTCCCAGATGAAACATGCAACCAATTTATACTTAAGTAATTTTTAACAAAAATGTTACTCACATAACCAGATAATGTCTCAGTCATTTTTTTATTTTTTTATTTTTTTATTTTGCAACCAGGTTCTTGAGATCTGGAATGAATGAAACAAAAGCAAGCTTTGTTGTGTTTCCCAAACATGCATCACACATATACATACACATGTAAACATATTTCTATTTCAGAATCATCACATATCAGAGAAGACAAGTCATTCAAGCATTCATCAAGACAGAGAACAAATTCAGGGCTAGATTGCTCACCTGGGTATTTTGACAGAGAACAAAGAAGAAGCAGAGAGGTGTTTTGACAGCTTCAAAGAGTGAAAGCCTGAATTTTTTTTTTCTTTTTCTTCTTTAGATCATAGAGTTTAGATCTGTAAATTGTAAGTACAGATTTCTATTTACTCTTTGTTGTACATAATTTATTAAATACAAACACTTCTAATTACTTACAGTTGAATGACAAAGAAGTTTTTTTTTCTTTTCTCTACAACCTGAAATCAGAATTAGCTCAAGTCTTAGGCTTGATTTCCTGCAACTTGGATTGACCTATTTGTTTAAATCTTGTTTTAGTTACTGATTTCAACATTAAACTCAAATTATTTTAGAAAGGAAATTTACTTGCCTTTGAGTTTGTTTTAGAAATCCACTGCATGCTTTCCAGGTTATCATCTCCAGGCTTCCACTTTTATTTTCAAACTTCATGTTTTGCTTTGCTTTAAAAATTTCACCTGATTGTTTTACTTCTCTGATCTTGTTTGCCTTTTAATCTTTGTATTGAATCATTGATGAATTGAATTGGGAAAACAGGTTCTATGATTGAATTTGCAGATGCAAAGAAAATGCAGGGTTCCCTTGCATTTCCAGATTATGAAAGTATGAAATGCAGCCCCCTTTTGTTTCCAGAGTTTGATTGTTTGATGAGGTTTCTTGATTCATAATGATGCATGCAGATTTGAATTTTGGAAAAGAGGAGTTTTGAATACATGAATGTATGCTGCAGGTTTTGAATATGGTTGTGAATGAGATTTGTTTTGAAAAAGAGGAGGAGTTTGTTTGATTTCAAGGTTGCAGATTAGTATATGGTTTGAGAATGTGATTTGGTTTTCTTTTTGATATCTATGTTTTAAAAAGCTTTGATATTGAGATGTGTGATGCAAAATCTGTTTTTCAGATTTTGCTGAGATATGCTAAGATATGTTATATGATGGCATATGGGAAGATGTGAAGCTTCTTGTATTTATTTTTTTAAAAAAATTTCATTATTTTAAATAAAAGTAATGATGCTATTTGTATGTATACATATATGTAAGATCTAAAGGTATGTATTTGTTTATACTTTGTAAATAAATGTATTTGTTTATTCATTTGTATGTAATATGTACATGTTCAATGTTAAAAGAATTTAATCAATATTTATGTATGTATATATATACATATATTGTATCTTAACAAATTTTTAAATGCTACTCATTTTTTTAAAACACTCATTTTAAACTTGAGATACTAACATATGTATTTATTTTACTTTTACAAATTTTAAAAAGAAAGGAATTTAAAACAATTTGTACACTCACAAACAAATCACACACATATATATACATTTCTTAGTTTATTTTATTTTTGAATTAAGACTAGTATACCATTTAAATAAATAATTATCTATGTTTATATTATTTCAGATTTTTATTTCTTATTTTATAACCATTTTGTCCATTATTCCTACTTATTCTAATTTAAAGAAAGGAAATGAATTTTAAACTAATTATGTTTTTAATAAATAAACCCATATAAAATAGTATTTAGTTTTAAACAATTGTTTTGAAAATCATTTGTATCCAATTCAAAATACAACTTTTAAATCCAACTAATTTGATAAAAATATAAATTATTGAATTTTCAATTAAAAGTTCCATTTTAAAAATACCTAAATTTCACCTTAATGATTTTAAAGGCCAAATGTTTATTTTAAAAACATTTATCTCAAATGTAGGTTCAAATCCCCAATTTACTTGAATTAAATTTATTTATATCTATTTATATACATATATTCATACATTTTCCTTTTATTTATTTATTCATTCTAGAAAATTTTCTAATTAAATCACAATTTATTTCAAAAAATAATTTAATGGCCAATTTAAACTTAATGAATTTCAGGAATGTTACATCTGGTGACTTTCGGTTTTGGGGAAACTACGGTCTTGTATATGCTTTTGGGAATATAAAATGTGTTAAGGGGGATTATGGTAACGCCTTAACGCTATTTTGATACTTTATATTACTGATAGACATTATCTACTTAGCGTACATTACTACCTAGTAGATAGTTTAACGTATCCTTGAAAGGTGGAAAATCCCGTAACATCTCTTAAGTTATTGCACGCATGTTGACACTGGATATGAGATGTCAAACCCCGTAAACATCTCTGACGCCGTCACACTCATATTTACTTACGATTGATTTAACTTTCATATGGATATTTTAGTCCTGACTCGAGTGTTTTGTTTTTTCATTACGCTCGGCTCAGTCCTGAGTTTTCAGATTTTTGAAGATCTTTTCTGGAGGACGAAGACGAAGATTTGGTATACTATTACTATTATTATCTGTGCATCATGTTGTCTGCTGCATTATTTATTTGTTCTTTTGTATATGTATAACTCTGATAAATGTTGTATAAATAATTGTCTAAGTATAGTAAACAGCTTCATGAACTGTTTATTTGACTATTATATTTTATCGTTCCGCTGCGAGATTCTGTGTTGTTTCATTTCCTTTATTTCTTTTCTTTTCTTAATTACCCCATTAACCATCTGCCTTTTTTTAATGGTTTGGAACCGGCATGTGTATTTGATCGTCGGTTTAAACTGTCCAAAAAGGCGGGTCGTTACAGTTGGTATCAGAGCTTTGGTTTAGCGATAAACCTTGGCTCTAGTGGGGAATAACTCATTGAAATAGAGGTAAACTATATGAATGAGTTGAGTGTATATGAGAGAGCGTACTTGTTATTTGATATAAAATGGTTTTATATTGTATTAATTTGTTCCGTTGAGTATTTATGAATTCTGGTCGATACTTGGGACGCCAAGGCGTCAATAGGAATTTCTAAACACTCGAATAGGACAAACCAACACAATATCATTTTGGAATATATTTTATATAAAAGAATTATTTGAATATTTATTCATTTTGATTGAATTGATTGTTAGGAGATGATAATATTAGATTATTATCGTTATTGTTTGATCAGTCAATATTTACAACAATTGATTACATAACAATGGATTTAGGAAAATGAAATCTTGTAAACACAATTGATAATGAATATAAATGAATTTTAACTTGGATTTGGGAATTTAAATTCCGGTGTTTGAGATTGACTTACAAGAATTTGAAAAATATAATATGAGCATTATATGATAGTATAATTGAGTTGAAATTGTTTTCGAAAGATTTTTTTTATGATAAGTCTTATATTCCCTTCTCTTAACGCTAGAAAATGATTTCGATGATGTGTGCACGCATCATTGGCGTTTATTTTCGAGAGTCCTAGTGGGGGAGACCACTTAATAGCTTGTCTAAACCTTGTTTTGACTTCAAATTTTATTTTGTTTTGCATTCTCTATAGTATGATTTGATATATAAATTATATAAGTATATATTATTTCAAACCTTGATTTGAAATGAAACCGGGATTGGAATTCTTAAGTTCTTTAATAATTAATGATTTTTTTTATGATTGAAATGAATTTAGACTTGAATCATTAAGGAACTTCTGAATTGTGAAATGAGAAATGAACCTAAGAGCTAAGTGAAAATATCAATTGAAGTAGAAATCCTTAGAATTAGGAAATTATGAACTTAAAATAAAATTGAAACTGTAAAACTCGCATAGTATTAAATTTCATTCTATAGCTTAGATATAACTTACCAAAATACTTAAGAAGTTCAAAAATGTTATATGAATTGTTAATTGGATAATATACAAGTATAGGTTTGAATAACGAAATATGCATTTAATTAATGGTTTGCAAATATAAATAAAATTGTTAGTAAATAATTGGAATTTAAATTAACATTTAAAGGTGATTCACAATTATGTTAATATAAAATGAAAATTCTATATGTGAATGTAATTGTGAAATTAAATTATAGTGAAATTTAAGTAATGACTTAAGAATTGATAAATTAAAAATTCAACTTTAAATGGAAAGAAGTTGTATGTTGTTTAACTACATTCTATTTGCTTAACTATAACTTACCAAATACTTAAAGGGTTTAAAATGCTAATAAGGATAAGTAGAGAAATAATATACCAGTGTGAGAGTGAAAAATAAAATGTAAAGATCTATTGATAGTTGTAAATATAAAAGAAATTTAAGCTGTAAAATGAATGATACATGTATAAATGAATGAATAAAATTTAAACTTAATGAAATATAAAATTGGTAAATGGAAACTAATTAAATTTGAATATAACTAAATGTCAATAAACTTGGAAGTGTATGAAATTAAAATTGACTTGAAAATGTATAATTGATTTAGTGTAGATTTTGGATGGATGTTAATGTTTGATATGCATTGGTTGTTAGATGGATGATAATTGATTAAGTAGAATTCATTAGTGTTAATGGAATTGAATAAACGGAATAAAATTTTAAATAATTAAATTCAAATTGGGAGCAAATTGACTTGAATTAAAAATGTGAATGAAACAAACTTGAATAAATCGAAAACAAATTGAATGTAAACCTATTGCATGGATGAATAAGAAAATAGATGACTTTGTGTTTATGATTGTTCTTTAGAAAATTTGAAGTTTTGTACTTTGAAATAATAAAAGCAAATTTTTGGAAAAAAAAAATCCAACATTGTCCAATATATGCTGAAACGGAAACAACCATAACTTTTAAATGGCTAAACAGAATTCGACGATTTGGGACTTTTCGGAAAGCTTAGAAACTATAGCACAACTTTTGTTTAGATAACTTGAGAAAATTCCTTCGTCTGCTTGGTTAAAAACTTGAATGTTACTCGCTGTCCTGTGTAAAAATAAGTAAAATCAGTAGTATACACCCTTAGTATTTTCGCCATATCTTTTGACTGGTTTATCAGATTTTGATGATCTTGCACTTTATGGAAATCTAAGAACTTAAGCTAAAACTTTTGTTTTAAGTGTTTTGTGTTTTGATATCGTTTAGAAGGTCGAAAACGTGGGTGAACGTCGCTGACCTGCGCAATTCATTGCCCAGGCTGAGGCGTATCCTCTAAGTAAAACGGCCGTAACTTTTGAATGTATGGTGCGAATTCGATGATTTTGGACATTCCGAAAATCTTGAAATGAATACAACAACTTTTGTTTAGATTTTGTTGCCAAATTTTATAGTTTAGGTGACCTAAAACTGAGATTTGTTTGCTGTCCTGAAATTGAAATCTCAGTTTTGAAGCTAAATAGGTTATATATATGTTGTGTAGGCTAAATATATCGATCTATTTTTATATGCATGGTTCTAACTTAGTTATTGAGCATTTTAGTAGGTAGCAAAGGGGTTGCGCTTCGTTGTAGAGCTCGCTTCTGTGCTAAATACAAAATGTAAGTAAACTGCTAATAAATGCTAAATAAAAGGTACGCTTATGATTTTATATGGTATTGGTGATACATATATGTTGTTTCCCCAGATATGGGATGCCTCATCATTGAGATGAGATGTACATTTGATATATATTGGTTATATTTGTGTTATATATTGAATTGTAAAATTTTTCGATCGAGCCGCGCAAAGGAGACCCTGCCGAAATTTTCCATGAATCCGGGTGTTAGAAAATTTTTCAAGTTTTTAAATTTTATAACTTGTTTTGATAACTAACTTTTAAATTTAGAAAGCCGTTCGGAGTAACATTGTGGAAGCGTAGTTATGACTTTATAAATGGAATTTCATTGTTTTATAAGTTGGTAACTTTGAATAAAATATATCTAATGTTGAATTCTATACTTAGTTCCTTTTCCCTTCTTTTCCTTTTCGGGGACGAAAAGTTTTGAGTGGGGGAGAGTGTAACGACCCGTATTTTTAGCTATCTTCATTAGAAAATTTAAGGTGATTATTGAAGGAAAATGATTATTAATGTAATTTGTTGAATAATTTAATATTTGAAATTATTTGAATAATTGGATAACGGGTTTAATATGATTAAAAATGATTTGTAAAATTCTATTTTATCATATTAAAGTTAGAATGATGTTGTAGAACTTTTAAAATCGAATTAAAAGTAAATTTGAGAAAATTGAATATTTTAATATTTAATTGACGAGTTAAAATAGCCATTTTTCAAACAGTCTCGGATTTCGACGAAACTTGTTTCATCGGATCCGTAATAGTAAATTATGGTAGGATTTCAATTTTCGTAGCAATTGGACTTGTCGTTTGGCCGTGCGAGCTTGAAACGCGTAGAAATTTAATTTCGAATTTAATTAAAATAATCGACTTCGAAAAGCTGTCTTCCAGATATGATCGAATTAGGCAAAACTAGTTCCATTGCGTCCGGAATGGGGGTAAAACCTTATAAACGCCTGGCGGCACGTCTCGATTGAAGTTCGGATGATTTTGGACCTACCTATATAAATACGCACGTAAACCGAGACAGTTTTATTATTATTTTAACCCAGAAACCCTAATTCTAAATCATGGCCGCCACCTATTCCATGGCCAGAAATTGCCGATCTTCTTTCCTTAATATCTCTCAATCCGTTCGACGAAATCGAAAAATTCCAAAAGCAAAAGTGTAAATCTCGACGAGCTCTTCAAATCCATATGGTTGATGTATGCTAATTTTTCATGGATTCGTCCAGATCTGACTTGGAAGTGTGTACGTATTTCCTTGGATTGCGTGCAAACGACGGCGAATGACGGGATGAAACTTGGCGCGTAGGTGACTCTGGTGAAGTGCTTCGTGGTGGCGCTAGCTGATCGTTCTGGAAGTCGACGAGGTGGTCATGAAAATTGCTTGAAGATCGGCGGCTAATGGGTTTGCATACGTGAATTTCACGTTGGGGAAGAAGCGCCGGAATCACGGAGATGAGAGCTGCGCTGCAGTGCAGATCCGAAAGTATTTGGAGCTCATTAAAATTTTATGTTAAATCGAACGTCGTTCGATTTGATTTAAAATCGTAAAATCAAGGTGAGTGTTTTATAACGCTCACAACGTACTGAATATCTTTATGCTAGTTAAATTTGACATTATGCATAGTTATGATTTTTATTTGTTGTTGTTTGATAAAATTTAATTATCATATTGATTGTCATTTGAATTCACCGTTAAAAAAATTAAATTGACAGTTAAATTAAAATTAAAATTGAATTGCGATTAAATTACCTGACATTGATAAATATGAAATTGCCGTGAATTGTATTGCCTATTGGATGATGTATTTCGATGGATGTTATTGGTTGATATTTAAATGTTTGGATGTTTATTTGTTTATATATATCCTGCTATGCATACATATGACACTATGATTGATTTAAATGATATATTCATCCCTGACATTTAATTGTAATAACTAATCACTTGGCCATAGGTTAGAAAATTATATACGGACACCGAGTTGGATAAATTAAATGATTTTAAAAGTTGTTTTGAAATTATTTAAATGAATTGATTTTAAGAATAAAATCCAATTTATGGAAATTGAATTATTTTGAATTGGATCTTGAAATGTTAGAATTTAAACTTGGTAAACGAAATTATTAAATAAAATCGAAGTTTAGATTTAAATTGAAAATTGAAATACGGTGTAAATTTTTGAAAGTTGATTTGTTTTAAAAGATTGGACTTTTAATTGAACTCTGAATATTTCTAAGAAAATTGATATGAAATGATATTTCAAGTTTGAGTTTGGAATCGAAAATTTATTTGAAATTTAGATTTAAATTAATTTGGAATTGAATTGAAATTTAAAGAAATTTGTGAATTGAAATCGTAATTTACGTGGAATAGAAATTTATTCAAGTTGAGATTGGAATAAATCGATTAAATCGAAATGGAATTTGGATTTGATTTGGATAGGAAATTTGGAAAGTTGACCGGTTTGACTTTGGAATTATTTATCAAATAATTTTTGATTTTTTCCAAACTATTTTATATATAAACCATTTTATATTCAAATTATTTTCGATTAAACTATTTAAATATTTTCTATTAAACTATTTTGAATTATTTAACTATTTTAAACTATTTAAACTATTTTCTTAAATTCAAACTGGTTAAAGAGACGGAAATGTTTATATTTAAACCTTTGGTTTAAATACGAACTAGGTTAAAGTAGAGATTATAACCTAAATTGAATTCGAATCAAATTTTGAAGTGAAATTGATTTATCGGACAAAATTGATAATTTTGAATATATGATGATTTTGAAATGGATTTGATTTTAAAGCGAATATGATATTTTGTTATCAATCATGAATCAATTTGAAATATAAAAGAGCCATCAGTGTAATAATACGTAGTTATTAAAGAGACCGGGATCGGATATGGACATACTCTCTGTCGATACCGAAAACCACTTTAATAACTATTATACGCGGAGTGTTGATCCAGAATGAAGTGGATGGTTTGGTGAACGCGTTGACTGAAGAAAGAGAACGATATTGGATGACCCCTGACATGACTAAAACAGGAGCCGCGCCGGGCCATTGAGGTTCGCCACCTCTAGCGGACACACTTCTTCGATACCATATCTATTACATTTGTGATTTGATTTGGGTGCACCCCTTGATTTGGGAGTGTTGTTTCGTGGTGTTGAGGTAGTAGCTGCTATGCTCAACATCAGTCCGGATCACGCAACTACTAGTATCCTAGTTGGTATCGCCTCATGTACCTTGTCATACTGATTATCCTATTCGCGACCACTACGTTTTGGTTTGTACCTTGAGTATATGGATTGCCCTCTGGTGACTTTCGGTTTTGGGGAAACTACGGTCTTGTATATGCTTTTGGGAATATAAAATGTGTTAAGGGGGATTATGGTAACGCCTTAACGCTATTTTGATACTTTATATTACTGATAGACATTATCTACTTAGCGTACATTACTACCTAGTAGATAGTTTAACGGATCCTTGAAAGGTGGAAAATCCCGCAACATCTCTTAAGTTATTGCACGCACGTTGACACTGGATATGAGATGTCAAACCCCGTAAACATCTCTGACGCCGTCACACTCATATTTATTTACGATTGATTTAACTTTCATATGGATATTTTAGTCCTGACTCGAGTGTTTTGTCTTTTCATTACGCTCGGGTCAGTCCTGAGATTTCAGATTTTTGAAGATCTATTCTGGAGGACGAAGACGAAGATTTGGTATACTATTACTATTATTATCTGTGCATCATGTTGTCTGCTGCATTATTTATTTGTTGTGTTGTATATGTATAACTCTGATAAATGTTGTATAAATAATTGTCTAAGTATAGTAAACAGCTTCATGAACTGTTTATTTGACTATTATATTTTATCGTTCCGCTGCGAGATTCTGTGTTGTTTCATTTCCTTTATTTCTTTTCTTTTCTTAATTACCCCATTAACCATCTGCCTTTTTTTAATGGTTTGGAACCGGCATGTGTATTTGATCGTCGGTTTAAACTGTCCAAAAAGGCGGGTCGTTACAAGAACCTTTGCTAATAATATAATTTCTTTCACAAATTCTTTAAATCGATATCTTAATTCAAAATAATCTTATTTTTCATAAAATTTCTTTCAAAAAGAACTTAAACACAAACCGCCTTTCTATATATAATTGTATGCTTTATATCCAAATCCTCCAATTATTATTATTATTTCCATGCCTTGTATTATTTTCAAAATACCATTTTCCTTTCCAAAACATATTATATATTTTAAAACTATTATGTCGAAATGTCTCGTTATAGTCTTTAGGAATCCTTATCGACAATGTAACGACCTGATTTTTCGACTTTCGAAAATCGACATCAATACGTCCACTGTATCAAATGTCGAACATTGAATGCCGAAAAACCAAACCGTTAGGGTTAAAGAAAAAAGAGGTAGAAGAAGAAACAGAAACAAGAACAGAATTTCACAATCGCGGCGGAACAATATATAATCGTTAAATGACTAATCTTTAAACAAAAGAACTATATCAGTTTATACATTACATTATCAGAGTATTACAATATTAAAACACAACACTGGCAGTTTTGATAACATGTTCACATAGAAATTGAACTTGCAGCAACCCATACGCAGCAGATACTACATAATATAAGTGATACATCATGCCATCCAGCTGACTCCTGATCTCCACAGCATACTTTCTTGACTTCGCTCCAAAAACAACTGATAACCGGAATCTAGGCTACCAGTGTGGAAAATTATTGGCACCTAGGGTTTAGAAAGGTAACAACAAACTCTAGGTCAGTCATGGGACTGGTGTGAGATCTTAAAACAGTTATTTGCACAAAAGAAAAGGAAAAGAAATCCGTTCATGCTTTTGGAAAATGAAACTATCATAAGGCCTCCCGCCAAACACACAATGCAATCGCACACTTGGCAAAGATTTCTCCTTACAGCTGTCAAACATGCTTGATACGCGAAAATCCTTTTGATATTATTATTAGTGCATAGTGTGGAAAACATTTCGAAAGTATAATATTAATCTTAGCCAGCATATGTACCATTATATTATGCCTACTATAGCTACCATGTTAGATGGCAGGTTCAACAACTGAAACTGTACAGGATTCGTATTGGGTGATTGGATTTCCAACAAATGGTCAAGGCTAAGGAACTTCCTTTCTGAAAAGGTATGCCTCTGGAGGGACGCCCCGAGAACCTAAACGGATCTCTGCCAACACAAGGCCGGGTTACCTCTATAACTAGGTAACTAACTGTCATGAGTATGCCACCACCGGGTCTAGACCGACCTTTACCGAGGCTCCTCAACAACCAATAACCACATAAGTACTGGGCTCCATACCAGAATACCACTTTTTTATCAACACAAGTTAAATATCTGAGCCCCATCCTACATACCATTTTTATCCAGATGGAAATGCACATACCCTGAGGGGCGCGACCCCCATAACCTTGCTGCATCCTTTCCTGTTTCAACCATTTCCGAGGTGTGAGGTTCGACGAAGTCTCGTCCATAAAGCTATGCTTTTCACAAAAGCCATGCTTCGATCAACCAATGATCAATACTTAGCATGCCACATTACCAAATTAGGAATATATCACTAGTAACCATCAAATACATGACCTATGAGCTCGTACATCTCAGAGAAGGGTGTCAAGCAAAGAAAATAAATTCTCCTCCACTAACAGAAATGTATTTGATAGAAATCAGCTTTTACATCTCAAAGTGTAACGTCAGACATACATCCATACAAGTCCACCCTGGGTCTGAATGGAACCGTAGGCTCTTCTTCCAATTGAGGAAAGAAGTCCTTGCAAATTCGGATATTCCCTAATCACGTACGGACTCCCCATCACATAGCATGACATAAATCTCTATATCGGAGCAACTCAGTATAGATATATTCGACCAGTAATCCTTTCGTTTTCGAAAATACCCGGTCTTCAACCACTGTCTTCAAATGTAATCCCATTTCATTGTATCATTATTCGGAATGGGTTTTATGACTTAATATCCTCTCCCGGCTCAACCGAATAATGAGTGCTTATTTTAAAAATAAGTGGATACATTCAGACTTAAAGTAAGTCACAACAAATTTCCACTTTTTATCTTTCAAACAAAAGATCCATCATTAAGATTTGATGTTGTTTTCAGATAACCATTTAGAACCCTACTCTCGGTCTCATCGAAATTCAAATGTCGTTTAAAGGCCAACATTGATAGTCGATTATTTAACTACCAAACAACATTCACAACAACCATCAAATTTAAATAGTTTCCCCAAACTATATGTTTCAATATATCTTCGCAAGATATATTTTCACACTTCAACCCTTGGAAAACAATTTTCAAATCACTTTCCTCTATCGGAATAAATTTTCAAATATTATTTATTTCCACTAAAAATTTGCCAAGTCCAAATACTTTAAAATAATTTAAATCACTTATCCAAAAATATACTTAGAAACACTTAAAATAAAAACTATTTTTAAACACTTTATTTTAAAATATTAGTTATGAAATTTTTATACTAATATCTCATATAAAACTTAAGCCCAAACTAATTTTTAAAATAAAATTTCTTAGATAGAGAATAATTATTTAAATAACCATCTTCTAAATCACATACTAGTTAAATCTTTAAAATAATCACTTCTATAATTAACTTAGTAAATATTTACTTTAAAATTTAAAAACAACTTAAGAAAATAATTTCTCCAAAAACATTCTTTTTAAAACCAACTTCAAACTTTTAATATATATTTAAAAGCTAATTTGAAAACATACTCGGCTTTCCAGGAAAAATGCACTTTCCATTTCAAAATAGTCCATTTAAAATAATTAATAAATCCTTCTCGATTTACATCCAAAATTCGTAAATTTATTTCTACACTTTTAAAAATAAACCAATTATTATTATTTTAAATAAATTACCCATTCTTTTATAAATTTCCATTGTGAATTTATATTTTTAAATATCCACTGATATATGATTTTCAAATTGATTTCCAAAAATTTACTTTCAAACACCAAATCAATTTCCAAATTGATTTCCAAAATTTACTTTTATTTCTCTCAAACCATTAAAAATCCAAATTTTAAATAAATTCTTCAACTTTTAAACAATATTTCTCAAAAATCCATTCATTTTCATTTGTTAAAATCTTTTCCCCATACTAGGAATTTATTTAATAGGATTTCATAAATCAGCCCTTACCCTTTTCAAATTCCTTCTTTTAAATTTATCCAATTCTCTAAAATTAATTTACTTAAAATTTTCTACTTTAATTTCCAAAAATCCAATTATATATTTCTGGTATTTTTAAAATACCAGAATATATTTGGCCAAACCATAGCCTTCAATAAATTTCAATCACCACTATAATCAACCTCAGATTACTAATAAATCATATCACAGCATATGAAATAATTTCAAACATTTGAGGAATCCAGTTGGATCCCTCCAACCTGTTTCCCTACATCCACAGATGTTAGAACAACAAATTAAATACCCATCCTGCTTCAAGGCGGGATATCGTGATATAAAAGGGTCATCCGCTATTATGCAGGGCGCATAGAGTCTCATCCGCCATATAATGCGGGAAATCAATCACACCAATATAATATATATATATATATATACATATATATTATCATATATACTATCACATTCAAACAATTAATCAATAATTTAAATTCTAATTATTTCGATTGAGTGAGAAGATCTCATCTTTGCTTTTGTTTTGCAATCCGTTTCCATCTATATTTTGTTTCTTCACAGTATTAGACCTTGTATAAATATTAAATGATTTTTATTAATATTCGAATAAATCGAACAATTAAATTCCATTTGATAATTTAAATAACCAGTGATTTTATTTTAGACTAATAATTAAATTTTAAACTAATTTTCTTTTAATAAAATATTTTTGGTGACTAAAAAATTTTAAATAAGTTTATTACATAAATTAATCACCTTAAACACATTTTTTTATTTTTAAAATAAACCGGTAAATCTCAATTTGTGCATGTATTTTTCAATGTGAAACCAAAAATAATTTCTAGATTTCAAAAACAAATTTTACATAAAATTTTCCGTAATTTAAAACTTCTATATTTTCTTTTAAAACCTTATCTAAATATGTATACATATCATGTTTACCTTAATATTTTAAACATGCATGTACATTGATACATATGTTTATTAAATTTAAACTAAAAAAGACTGCTTTTTTTAAGGGTATGTTCATATTGATATATCTTCTTTTACTGTAATAACAAAACAGTAACTTCTTTAGTGTGGGAAACTTTTCATTTTGTATAAAAAAACTGGTTTAAAATTCTATTTATTTATTTTTCTATTTCCTGCAACATGTATATGTGTTTGTGTATGTGTGTGCGTATATATAATTAATAAAATTAACAAAAATACCTCATTGTGCTGCAAATCGTGAGCGCCGCAAGATGAAACGCGGCCACCCAGTCCCTAATCCACGCGTGCCTTCACAGCAAACGCCATCGCGATACTCAGACCCTACCACTCGTGCGACCCTTCCTAAACCAGAGCCGCCTTCTGATGATGTCGCATCG
This sequence comes from Allium cepa, assembly GCA_030765085.1. Classification (NCBI taxonomy): domain Eukaryota; kingdom Viridiplantae; phylum Streptophyta; class Magnoliopsida; order Asparagales; family Amaryllidaceae; genus Allium; species Allium cepa. The sequence goes on along the minus strand of CM060932.1, from coordinate 676,834,675 downwards.
AACTCGAATTAGATGAAGACGATTTGCAACGAATTGATACCGCGCCCAACATCGACTTGTTAAATCAAAAGTGAAAAGGGGGGAGTCGCTGCTTCTTTGATTCGCACTTAACTCGCTCGATTCGATCTGCCCCAATCAATTTCGAACGAATTTGATTTTGTTTCTCTCTTTTTTTCCAGCCATTACTTTGAATCTGAACCCAAGAAGAACGGAAGGTAGCTTGGGATTTAAAATGATAGTATCGATTTTTTTTGGTCTTTTCTTACTGTTTCGGCCCTTTTGCTTTTATATTTTTTTATTTAAAAGAAACGAAGGAAACAATTGTACTCGATATAAAAAGGCAGGGGAACACATGTATAAGGGAGAGAACGTGCCCAATTGCCTATGAATATGAATCTATATAATTTTAATTTAAATTCAAATCTAAATCATCTAGAATTCGTAGCTCAAAATTTCATACTCCTATCGAGGCGTGCCGCTAGGTGTTTACAAGGTTATACCCCTATTCCGAACGCAATTGAAAAGGTTCCAAGTCCTAATTCGACCGTATGGAGAAGATAGCTTTTTGGACCAGTTATTGTATTAAATTTTCAACAAACTTTTAGCGCGTTTGCTTATCGTACGACTAAACGATCACTCCAAACATTACAAAAATTGAAATCCGTAATAATACACTATTACGGATCCAACGGAACTAGTTTTGTCGAATTACGAGATGGTGCCTCGAATGGCTATTTATAAATATCGATTTAAACGATAAAATTTCGAACTGAACAAAACAGTTTTAAATTTGACTTTTAAAAGTTCTATTATCTCCAGTATTATCAATATAAATTTTACAAGCCTTTAAAATATTTTTAACAAGCCTGGAACATCCAGATACAAAAAAATTCCCAATTTCTAATTATTGATTCAATATTTAAATTACCAAATAAATAACGATATTTGAAATTCGAGTTAGGCTAACAGTCAAAATTTTTAAAATTAATTAAATATTTTTAATTTCAAATATCCAGAAATTCTGGCTCGTCATATTCTTCCCCTCTTGAAAGAATTTTGTTCTGAAATTACTGGTTAAGAAGAATGATCCATAACCCGTTACTAGTTTTCCCAAAACAAATAGTTTTCAATAAATTCCCCAAAACATTCTTTCTATTAAAGACACGTTATCATTCTTACTAACTTTTCAAACTCTCATCCATAGTTTCCCAATAATATTATTTTCTCAACAATTCAAATTTAAATTCAAATTTTATATTATTCAATTTTTCTTAAAAAAATTTCTAACTCCCTAAAATTTTGAAAATTTTCGTCAACGTCTCCTTTGCACGGCTAGCTCGGTACGACTACAAAATGCCACCACGGGCCCTCATATTTCAAAAGAAAACAAAATGCCAAGTGGTTAGACCAGAAAATCATCAAATTTCATATGGAAATTTAAATACACACCTTTTATTGAGCGATTCAATTTATCTTCGAAATCAAAAATCCAATTCCCTTTTCCTATAAAATACCTGTATATCTTACTTAGTAATAATGTCCAATAGTAGCTTCAAAACCATTTTATACATTTCTTTACAAAATTTTCAATATCTATTATATTCGAGTTCGTACAATGCACGCATATCATCCATACGCAATATCAAATCCGATCGCTCACTCGATCACACAATTTCATTTCCGAACTACTATCGTCCACCCGACTTCCTAGTACGGACTCAGATCTGGTTTCTTGATCAGAAACCATCATTCTTCTTGCATATCCATAAACTGTGATAAAGAATTTCCAGAATCAACCAAAAATCCATATTCAGGGTTCGCCGTTTAAAATTGAGTGAAAAATACTAACTCGGATCGATATAACTATCTTGAAATTCTGTGCTCGAATTCTGGATCAAATCATTATGCGAATAAAGTAATATATGTACATTCCACGTATTTATTTAAATTGATTATTAGTTATATCAATTCTCTTTTCTTTTATTCACATTTATATTGATTTCTATCACAATCACCATTTCACAACTCCCAATATAACCTTCACTCAATTATTAACTTTGTATACTTCCAGTACCAAAGTTACTTAAGTTCAATGCAAATATTCCATATACTTCTTATTTTGATTCCCTCTTTATCGCTTTATTTCGAAACCAAATTTCAAATCTGAATAAAAAGTATATTTCCAAACTTTTACTTCTTTTGGTTCCCTTGAAAAATTTTTACAATTTCAATTTACTTAACACCATTCAAAATGAATTCGAATATTTAATCTACTAGGCTTACCTCTCAAATTTACTTTTATTCAAATTAATCCAAGTTAAATTTAGTTTCAATTCGAATTTTTCTAAGTTCTCAAACTTATTTACATTTCACACTTATATTAATTTAACTTTTCTTCAATTTAGATTTTATTATTTCAATTTTAAATTTTATAAGTTACCAAACTCAATTATATTCCATAAATATTTTAAATAGGATTCTAGAGTCTTTCCATCATTTCAAAATCATTTTTTTGAAATCAATTCAAATTATCTTTTGAATTTCCAAAATCAAACCCAGTTTTGCAAACAATTTCAATTTAAAACATTTTCGTAGCATTCCTCTCCTGGAAACTCGAAAATGAACACCGATGATGTCGCGATCATCATCAGAGTTATTTTCCATCGACCGAAAAGAGTTTAGCGCTTTTCCCTCTTTAAAACATTTCCAAATATTTTTAATTTAAAACTCCACCAGATTTCATATCCAATTTCAAAAATATTTCCCAAATAATTTCACCATTATTTTTTCAAAACCTTTGAAAACTATTTTCAAATCAAAGGAATTTAATCTTTTGAAATTTCAATCCTAAATCCTTTTAATCCCTATCAAAAATTACTTTGCCATCTTATTTCAATTTTATAAATCACATTTACATTTACAAATCTCATTTGTATATGAATTTAATTTTTAGCTTTTAGTTATGATTTCAGTTTCTTACTCAATAACAATGATAATAATATAATATTATCACTCCCTAACAACCAAGCAACCATATATAACTATAATAATTTATGGGAAATTAATTCTTTTATATATAAAAATAATTTGGGTAAAATTATTTCATTTACCATATTTTAAAACAATACCGTGTCTTTTTATCTTGTTTAAAAGTTTAGAAACCCCTATCGATAAAAATGGCATCCCACATATCAACCAAAATCTATAAACAATCAACCGATAAGTCAACACAGTATAAAACAATTTTATTTATATCCACTAACAAATACGCGCTCATACCTATTAATACACTCAAACTCATTCTAGAGTACTACTGACTCTATCTCTAGTGAGTAATTTCCCCACCAGAGCTAAGTTCTCCTTAACCAATTTCTCTGATACCACTCTGTAACGACCCAATTTTTCGACTTTCAAAAATCAACATCAATACGTCCACTATATCGAATGTCGAATAATTGAACGTCGAAAAACCGAATAGTTAGGGTTAAAGAAGAAAAAGGTAGAAGAAGAAACAGAAACAATAACAGAAGTTTACAATCGCATCGGAATAATATATAATAGTTAAACGACTAATCTTTAAACAAAAGAACTATATCAGTTTATACATTACATTATCGGTGCATTACAACATCAAAACACAACACTGCAGTTTTGATAACTTGTTCACATGGAAATTGAACTTGCAGCAACCCATACGCAGCAGATACTACATAATATATGTGATACGTCACGCCATCCAGCTGACTCCTGATCTCCGCAGCATACTTTCCTGGCTTCACTCCAGAAACAACTGATAACCTGACTCTAGGCTGCCTGTGTGGAAAATTATGGACACCCAGAGTTTAGAAAGGGAACTATAAACTCCAGGTTAGTCATGGGACTGTTGTGAGATCTTAAAACAGTTATTTGCACAAAATAAAAGAAAACAAAATCCGTTCAAGCATTTGAAAAATGAAACTACCATAAGGCCTCCCACCACACACACAATGCAATCGCACACTTGGGGAAGATTTCTCCTTTAGCAGCCAAACATGCTTGATACGCGAAAAACGTTTTGATATTATTATTAATGCATAGCGTGGAAAACATTTCGAAAGTATAATATTAATCTTAGCCAGCATACGTACCAATATAGTTTGCCTACTATAGCTACCATGTTAGATGGTAGGTTCTACAACTAAAACCGTACAGGGTTCGTATTGGTGGTTGGATTTCCAACAAATGGTCAAGGCTAAGGAACTTCCTTTTAGAATGGGTACGCCCCTGGAGGGACACCCCGAGAACCTAATCGAATCTCTACCGACATAAGGCCGGGTTTCCTCTGTAACTAGGTAACTAACTATCAGGAGTATGCCACCCCCGGCCTAGATCGACCTTTACCGAGGCGCCTCAACAACCAACAACCACATAAGTAAATATTTGGGCTCCATACCAGAATACCACTTTTTTTTATCCACACAAGTTAAATATCTGGGCCCCATACTAGATACCGCTTTTTATCTAGAAGGAAATGCACATACCATGAGGGGCGCGACCCCCATAACCTTGCTGCATCCTTTCCTGTTTCAACCATTTCTAAGGTGTGAGGTTCGACGAAGTCTCGTCCACAAAGCTACGCTTTTCACAAAAGCCATGCTTCGATCAACCAATGATCAACACTAAGCATGCAACATTACCAAATTAGGAATGTGTCACTAGTTACCATCAACTACATAACCTCTGAGCTCGTACGTCTCAGAGAAGGGTGTTAAGCTAAGAGAATAAATTCTCCGCTACTAACAGAAATGTATTTGATAGAAACAAGCTTTACATCTCAAAGTGTAACGTCAGACATACATCCATACAAGTCCATCTTGGGTCCGAATGGAACCGAAGGCACTTTTTCCAATTATGGAAAGAAGTCCTTGCAAATTTGGATATTCCCTAATCACCTACGGACTCCCCAGCACATAAGGTGATATAAATCTCTATACTGGAGAAACTCAGTGCAAAGACATTCGACAGGTAATCCTTTAGTTTTTGAAAATACCCGGTCTTCAACCACCGTCTTCAAATGCAATCTCATTTCGTCGTATCATTATTCAAAATGGGTTTTACGACTTAATGTCCTGTGACGCCCCACCTCTATACCCACGCTAGCCAAGAACACTATGGAGTAATGCTGTCAACTAACACGGAGAATAAGGCTGTTGAGGAGCGACCATCCGTGTAATTGCTTTGGGCGAGCACCGATATGCCAGATAAAAATATAACTTTTCATCACAAGAGGAAATCCGACATACCGACACAAACTCAAAGCTACTACACAGTGGCTATAGTAATCTTCGAAAACAAATATAGAAATAAGCATAACACAATTCATTCACAGATAATTCATATCACAAAGGCGGAAGAAGATATGAATATATAATTAACACATGAAAGTGTATATCAGAGTAGTGGTCAAAAAGACCGACAATAATACAAAAGAATAGCAACACGTTCTATACAAAAGAGTACAACTATGAGTCTATATCTCAAGTGTATACAACACAATAAACTACTAGCCTAAGTAGTTAGCCAAAAGTCAGAGAAATCAATCCCAAGTGAGAAGTCAAGCTGAAGCACCTGTAACATCTCGGTCTGACCCGAGTATTATTTAATAAGAAAATAATAAACGGATCAGTCTAACTATAAATATCAGGTGAAATGATATAGAATAAGAGATATGACTAAACACATAATAATCACAATGCCAAGCTGTGATATGTCTAAGTAATTGAAAATCAACAGGAGATTAATCAATATCACCAAATCTACACAAGAATCAAAGAAAATGTCATACTCCTTATTTCGTTCACCAAACCATAAATATTGACGATTATATCAATGTCAATCACAAAAGTCAATGACACACTAATTCACCAATGCACAAATATTGATAAAACTTATCAATGGAAATCACGAAAATTGGTGAAGCACAAATTCTAGAAATCATCTCAAGAAATCCAGACAATGACACACGAATTCGCCTATGCACAAAAATTGATAAAACTTATCAATAGAAATCACAAAAATAGGTGAAGAAGAAAGTTCCAGAATTCGACACACGAAATCCAGAAATCACACAAAATAGGTGGGAGGCCTACCACACGAACGGGAGCATGAAAACTCACCAACATATGTATCACACGAACGAGACGCTATCTCATGGTAGCTAGCCATTAATTTTTGACACACGAACGGCCCGAAGACCATGGGGCGCTACCCCACATATGTGAGTTGAAACTCATACAAACGGGGTTTAGTCTCCCTCGTAGACAAAGAGACATCGCACATTGCTAGTCTAAATCACAAAAATGATCGTCATGATCATCAAGAAGTGTCTATTACAGTAAGCTAGTAAATATATGAGCTTCGCTTCATGTCTCATAACCACTAGCTTAACTTAAATATTTACGAACAAATTGTAGATCTCCACTAGAAAATTATCACAAGTGATTCAATCGAACAAGTCCAAGAATTAACGGACGAAGTAAACGCAAGCGTTTCATACCACTTGTTTTACTAAGTCGTTTAATTAGATTTCTCATACGAGTGAGGTAAAGGTTTGTATATACTAATAGATTGGAAATCGGTTTGAGAAAACGAGCTTTGTAATAAAATAGTGTTGAAATCATTTGAAGAAAGAGTTTTGATATTTTCTATTAGTATCGAAACCTTTATATTTTTAAAGTGACAAATCACAAAGAAGATTGTAGGAACAATCAATCACTAAAATTCACATACGAAGATGTGAATAAAATCCAAAGAAACCGATAAAGAATCCATCGAAATGGATATTCAAAAATCCTTAAAAAGGAGTCATCAAAGTCATAATAAATGATAATAACAAATAGGATCATCACGAATCGATTTAAATCGGAAATTCAATCCAAAAAGGCAAAATGGACTCAAACAGCAGGTTCAGTCGACTGAACAGAGTTTTCAGTCGACTGACCCTGTGCCTGGAAATTTTCCAGGTTCAGGAAACTTTCTGTTTCCAGTTTCAGTCGACTGAACAGAGTATTCAGTCGACTGAATCATGCCTGGAAACTTTCGGGTTCCAGGTTCAGTCGACCGAACAGAGGTTTCAGTCGACTGAATCATGCCTGGGCTGTTTTTCCGCCTATCCAAATGAAGAGCAAACTCTTCCAAAATGCATCCGGACGAACATTGGCTCTAAGGGTTTATGCCAATCGGCAACCCGACCCAATATGCTCCTCGATGCATCACCAAAAGCATGATCAAACATCCATAAAAGGATTTCACACAAATTTGACATAAAACCCAAAAATTGGAATATTCACAAAACCAATCCAAATCAAGAGCAAATGCACATGAAGAAGTGTTAGGAATTCATACCCAACAACCAAAGATAATTATAGTCATAGATGTGAGATAAAAATCTCACCTTTGAAATCACACAAATAAAGAAGAAGCTTGAAAGCAAAGGAGAATCAACCACTCTTCAAATCCAACTCAATAAGCTTGATTCTAAGCTTTAAAAGAAGAACATTTCCAAAGTTAGGTTTAGGAATTTCTGAAATGATAAGAGAATGAGTTGGAGAAGAAGAAGAGAAGCTTACCAATGGGTTCTTCTATTAGTTTGGAGCTAGAACTTGATTTGCAAAAGAAAACTAGGGCTTGAGTTTTAATTTCCCATCTCTCCCACCATTGTTGCTAAAGCTTGTGTAAAAAGGAAAATAGAAAGGAAGTGAATGAGGAGGAGAGGGGTTGGGACTGAATACATAAATGGGCTCAGCCCAAATCAAAACCCTAAGCAAAAGTAGCAAAATTCAACTTTCTCCAAACTTATCGAAGCTTATACTCAAAAAGGTCGCAAACGGCATTTTAAACTCAATGGGAGTGGTCCCGAGTCCTAATTCGACCGTATGCAAAAAGTAGCTTTTCGGACTAAAATCCGACTACGATACCATATTTAAATAAAACATTTAAATATATAAATCATAACATATGCGGGTTGTTACAGACTCCCCTCCTTAATGAAATTGCGTCCACGCAATCATAAGGAATAAATGAACTAATACTAACAACCATAGATGCATATCAACACAAAAGAAGAAATTCGAAATAAGAAGTTCACCTTAAAGAGCACGAGAGAGTAAGTGCGGATGTGTTCGCTCAATGAATTCCCTAGATTCCCAAGAACAATCCTTAGGATTTGAGGACCATTGAACTTTATTTTTATTTCGAAGTCGTTTGACCTCCGAAGTAATGATACGAATAGGATGTTGCTCATAAGTTAAATTAGGCGAAACTTCAATCTCTTCCACAACACCGGGCTCAAGAATAGAATCAGAATCTCGAAGACACTTCCGAAGTTGAGAAACGTGAAACACGTCATGGATAGCAGAAAATTGAGCCGGTAATAAAAGGTGATATGCCATGGAATCAATACGTTCAGTGATAGGAAATGGCCTAATATATCGAGGCGCTAACTTTCCAGATCGACTGAAACGCACAACACCTTTCATAGGTGACACACGAATGAACACAAGATCTCCCACAGAAAACTCTAACTTCCTTCTCCGGTATCGGCATAGGATTTTTGTCTACTCTGGGCTTCTTTCATCCTATGTCGAATAAGTTCAGTCTTTTCTGTGGAATCACGAATAAGATCTGGACCTAAAACCAGTTTCTCACCGGCCTCAAGCCGACAAGAAGGATATCGGCATGGCCTTCCATAGAGTGCCTCGAAAGGTGCCATACCAATACTAGATTGGAAGCTATTATTATAGGCAAATTCAACAAGTGAAATATGATCTTCCCAACTTCTGCCAAAATCAAAAACACATGCACGAAGAAGATCTTCAAGAGTTTGATTCACACGCTCAGTTTGTCAATCGGACTGAGGATGATAAGCGGTGCTAAAATTAAGCTTCGTTCCTAAAGCTTTTTGAAGACTCTTCCAAAATCCACTAGTAAACAATGGATCACGATCACTAACAATAGAAGTAGGAACTCCATGCAATTTAACAATTTCTTTAATAAAAAGTTTGGCTAAAAGAGGTACAGTTCGGTTACACCGAACGGGAATAAAATGGGCGGATTTAGTAAGTCTATCAACAATCACCCATAAGCTATCATGACCCGAACGAGAACGGGGAAGGCCATCTATAAAATCCATGGAAATTTGGTCCCACTTCCAAATTGGAATTTCTAAAGGTTGCAATAACCCACCGGGCCTTTGATGCTCGGCCTTAACGAGTTGGCAAGTAATGCAACGCTTAACGAAGTTAGCGATGTCAAGTTTCATTCCCTCCCAATAATATAGTCGCTTCATATCCGCGTACATTTTACTACTACCGGGATGAATGGTAAATTTAGAACGATGTGAATCTTCTAAAATATCTTTACGAAGATCACTAATATTTGGCATGATAAGTCTACCAAATTTTCGAATGCTGCCACGAGAATCAATATCAAAGTCTTTCAAACCTTTAATATCAATTTTATCCTTAAAATTTTGGCCAAGAAGAGCCAATTCGGGATCTAGCCCTTGAGCTTCAAGAATGTGGTCTAACAGAGAAGGATGAGACTCAAGGCTACATAAAACAAGAGATGAACATAAATCGGAAACACGGTCTCGAATTTCGGAAGTGGATAAAATCTCGAGATCGTTCCATTCGGATATCATCATAGAAACAATCGCTTGTTGCTTTCGACTAAGTGCATCCGCAACGCGGTTTCCCTTTCCGGGAGTATAAAGGATATCAAGATCATAAGGAGCAAGGAACTCGAGCCAACGTTGTTGACGCAAATTACGTTCCTTTTGAGAGAATAAAGACTTCAAGGACTTGTGATCAGTATAAAGAACAAATTTCTCTCCCAAAAGATAATGATGCCAAATCCGAAGAGCAAAAACAATAGCCGCGAGCTCCAAATCATGAGTGGCATATTTAGTCTCAGCAGGCTTCAATTGCCTTGAAGCATAAGCAATAACACAATCTTTTTGCATAAGAACAGCACCCAAACCAATGCGACTAGCATCGGTATAAACAACGAAATCTTGATTCCCCTCGGGAATAACGAGAATAGGAGCATCAGAAAGAAGTTCTTTTAATTTTTGAAAAGAAGCTTCACATTTGTCCGACCAAATGTATTTAACACCTTTCTTCGTCAAGCTAGTGAAAGGCACGGCAATCTTAGAAAATTCTTTGATAAAACGACGGTAATAGCCCGCCAATCCAAGAAAACTTCGAATCTCTGTCACACTCTCCGGTCTCTTCCAATCTTGAATCGCTTCAATCTTTGAAGGATCCACGGAAATTCCGGATTCGGAAGTAATATGACCAAGAAACTTCACACGAGATTGCCAAAAGTGGCATTTAGAAAATTTTGCCTTTAATTGATTACTCCTAAGAGTTTCCAACACAATCCGAAGATGTTTTTCATGCTCCTCCTCGGTTTTAGAATACACAAGAATATCATCGATAAAGATGAGAACAAACCGGTCGAGGAAGTCTTTGAAAACTCTATTCATAAGGTCAACGAAATAAGCCGGAGCATTCGTTAGACCAAATGGCATAACAAGCCATTCATAAGATCCATAACGAGTACGGAACGATGTCAAAGGAATACTATCCTCTGCAATACGAAGCTGATGAAATCCAGTAGCTAAGTCTAATTGTGAAAAGACTCTAGCACCACTAAGTTGATCGAATAGATCATCAATCCGAGGTAAAGGATATTTATTTTTGATAGTAAGATCATTAAGCTTGCGGTAGTCAACGCAAAGCCTAATTGTTCCATCGGATTTCTTCACAAAAATAGCTGAAGCTCCCCAAGGCGAGGAACTAGAGCGAATAAATTGCTTCGTCTCCAATTCGGATAATTGTTTACGCATCTCCTCGTTTTCTTTATTGGACATACGATAAGGAGGACGAGTGATAGGTTGAGCTCCAGGAATAAGATTAATTCTGAACTCAATTGCTCGCTTAGGTGGTAATCCTAAAACGGGCTCGAATATGTCGAAAAATTCATGAACGACGTGAATAAGAGAAATAATATCACCCTCGTCATCATCATCGTCATCACGAGGATTTAAAGAATATAAAGATGCAACCAAGCTGGAATCTGAATCTTTAAGATTAATAGAAATCTGCTTAACAGATTGAGGATGTCGAAGATGAATAGTCCGCTCAGGACATAGGATATGAGCTTCATAACGGTTAAGCCAATCCATTCCCAAAATCATTCCAAAGCCTAAATAATGCATGACATGCAAATCGGCTCGGAAAGAAAAATCACACAAAATAATCTCGACATCTTTACACAATAAACTGATTGTCGTGGATCCACCAACCGGATTCGCAATTCTCAAAGAAGTCATTAAACACAAAACATCCAAAGAAAAAGTATCAACAAGTTTTTTTGATATAAAAGAATGTGACGCACACGTATCAAAAAGAACTCGAATAGGATGATCACGAAATAAAATAATTCCATCCAGAATAGAATGAGAAATACCTTGGCCACGAGATGTGTTGCTAGGGGCTTGAGCAACATTGAGCTTTCCCTCCTTCCTATTTTGAAGTTTGGGACATACATGCATAAAATGGTCCGGGCTTTTGCAATAGCGACAAGTACGAGGCTTTGAACACTTGTTCGCAAAATGGTCTTTCGAACCACAATTATAGCATTTCCCTTGAGTAGAGGAAAAGGTCTTTTCAACAGGAGTTGCTTGCCTCCCTTTCTTATTGGGATAAGGGCCTTTGAATTTGTTTGGCCTCTTCTTGTTGTTGAAGTTTGGTTTGGAACCCACTACTTCAACATCATTCTCCCTATCCGCCTCTTCAAGACGAAGAGCGATATCAACGAGTTGGTCGAAAGAAACTTCTAATTTTAGAAGTAATGGCTTCTTGAGATTTTTGTTTAAGCCATAGACGAACTCTGGTTCTTCTTTAAAGGGGTGTTGATGTATTCAACCCTATATTTGGAAAGCGACTCGAAGGAGGCGACGTAATCAGTCACGGAGGACTCACCTTGAACAAGGTCTATAAATCGTCGAGCCAATGTCACTTTCTCTGCTTCTGGTACAAATTTCAACTCGAAGTGTTCCCGGAATTGCTCCCACGTGAGATCCGCTTCATTAATCTCAGAAATAAGAAGCTCGTACCAGTCCAATGCTCTTTCTCGGAGCATACTAGAGGCCACCTGAACTCGGTGAAGGTCAATAAGATTCATGCGAGAAAAGATTCGATCGCATGACCTTAGCCAAGCCTGTACTTCAATAATAGTTTCGAAACCTTTGAATGGCTCCCCACCCAAATTAGTGTAATCGCTGCACAAGCGTGCAAATCCCGACTTTGGGTGAGTAGGTTCCGGGTTAGCTCCAGCTGCTTGAGCATTCGTCACTAAATCAAGAAGCTGTTGAGCAGTCATAAAAACTCCATCCTGGGGCGGAGTGCTAGATGGTACGGTTCTGGGGCGGCCTGGTCTAGACATTTCTCTTCCTTTAGAAAGAAAGAAGAACAAGGAGAAGATTATTCACTAATGAATATCAAACAATCTTGATAGATAAAACAAGGAATCATAAAAGCAAATAGGATGAATCGGTACGAAAACTCGAACTAAATCCTAAAGCACGACTCCTAAGATGGACTTAGGACGATGATCCTTGTTATAATATTCCATATTGTTCCGAAGTTTGGCTCTGATACCAAGCTGTGATGCCCCACCTCTATACCCACGCTCGCCAAGAACACTACGGAGTAATGCTGTCAACTAGCACGGAGAATAAGGCTGTTGAGGAGCGACCATCCGTGTAATTGCTTTGGGCGAGCACCGATATGCTAGATAAAAATATAACTTTTCATCACAAGAGGAAATCCGACATACCGACACAAACTCAAAGCTACTACACAGTGGCTATAGTAATCTTCGGAAACAAATATAGAAATAAGCATAACACAAATCATTCACACATAATTCATATCACAAAGGCGGAAGAAGATATGAATATATAATTAACACATGAAAGTGTATATCAGAGTAGTGGTCAAAAAGACCGACAATAATACAAAAGAATAGCAACACGTGCTATACAAAAGAATACAACTATGAGTCTATATCTCAAGTGTATACAACAAAATAGACTATTAATCTAAGTAGTTAGCCAAAAGTCAGAGAAATCAATCCCAAGTGAGAAGTCAAGCTGAAGCACCTGTAACATCTCGGTCTGACCCGAGTATTATTTAATAAGAAAATAATAAACGGATCAGTCTAACTATAAATATCAGGTGAAATGATATAGAATAAGAGATATGATTAAACACGTAATAATCACAATGCGAAGCTGTGATATACCTAAGTAATTGAAAATCAACAGGAGATAAATCAATATCACCAAATCTACACAAGAATCAAAGAAAATGTCATACTCCTTATTTCGTTCACCAAACCATAAATATTGACGATTATATCAATGTCAATCACAAAAGTCAATGACACACTAATTCACCAATGCACAAATATTGATAAAACTTATCAATGGAAATCACGAAAATTGGTGAAGCACAAATTCTAGAAATCATCTCAAGAAATCCAGACAATGACACACGAATTCACCTATGCACAAAAATTGATAAAACTTATCAATAGAAATCACAAAAATAGGTGAAGAAGAAAGTTCCAAAATTCGACACATGAAATCCAGAAATCACACAAAATAGGGGGGAGGCCTACCACACGAACGGGAGCATGAAAACTTACCAACATATGTATCACACGAACGAGATGCTATCTCATGGTAGCTAGCCATTAATTTTTGACACACGAACGGCCTGAAGACCATGGGGCGCTACCCCACATATGTGAGTTGAAACTCACACAAACGGGGTTTAGTCTCCCTCGTAGACAAAGAGACATCGCACATTGCTAGTCTAAATCACAAAAATGATCGTCATGATCATCAAGAAGTGTCAATTACAGTAAGTTAGTAAATATATGAGCTTAGCTTCATGTCCCATAACCACTAGCTTAACTTAAATATTTACGAACAAATTGTAGATCTCCACTAGAAAATTGTCACAAGAGATTCAATCGAACAAGTCCAAGAATTAACCGACGAAGTAAACGCAAGCGTTTCATACCACTTGTTTTACTAAGTCGTTTAATTAGATTTCTCATACGAGTGAGCTAAAGGTTTGTATATACTAATAGATTGGAAATCGGTTTGAGAAAACGAGCTTTGTAATAAAATAGTGTTGAAATCATTTGAAGAAAGAGTTTTGATATTTGCTATTAGTATCGAAACCTTTATATTTTTAAAGTGACAAATCACAAAGAAGATTGTAGGAACAATCAATCACTAAAATTCACATACGAAGATGTGAATAAAATCCAAAGAAACCGATAAAGAATCCATCGAAATGGATATTCAAAAATCCCTAAAAAGGAGTCGTCAAAGTCATAATAAATGATAACCACAAATAGGATCATCACAAATCGATTTAAATTGGAAATTCAATCCATAAAGGCAAAATGGACTCAAACAGCAGGTTCAGTCGACTGAACAGAGTTTTCAGTCGACTGACCCTGTGCCTGGAAATTTTCCAGGTTCAGGAAACTTTCTATTTCCAGTTTCAGTCGACTGAACAGAGTATTCAGTCGATTGAATCATGCCTGGAAACTTTCGGGTTCCAGGTTCAGTCGACTGAACAGAGGTTTCAGTCGACTGGATCATGCCTGGGCTGTTTTTCCGCCTATCCAAATGAAGAGCAAACTCTTCCAAAATGCATCCGGACGAACATTGGCTCTAAGGGTTTATGCCAATCGGCAACCCGACCCTATATGCTCCTCGATGCATCACCAAAAGCATGATCAAACATCCATAAAAGGATTTCACACAAATTTGACTTAAAAACCCAAAAATTGGAATATTCACAAAACCAATCCAAATCAAGAGCAAATGCACATGAAGAAGTGTTAGGAATTCATACCCAACAACCAAAGATAATTATAGTCATAGATGTGGGATAAAAATCTCACCTTTGAAATCACACAAATAAAGAAGAAGCTTGAAAGCAAAGGAGAATCAACCACTCTTCAAATCCAACTCAATAAGCTTGATTCTAAGCTTTAAAAGAAGAACATTTCCAAAGTTAGGTTTAGGAATTTCTGAAATGATAAGAGAATGAGTTGGAGAAGAAGAAGAGAAGCTTACCAATGGGTTCTTCTATTAGTTTGGAGCTAGAACTTGATTTGCAAAAGAAAACTAGGGCTTGAGTTTTAATTTCCCATCTCTCCCACCATTGTTGCTAAAGCTTGTGTAAAAAGGAAAATAGAAAGGAAGTGAATGAGGAGGAGAGGGGTTGGGACTGAATACATAAATGGGCTCAGCCCAAATCAAAACCCTAAGCAAAAGTAGCAAAATTCAACTTTCTCCAAACTTATCGAAGCTTATACTCAAAAAGGTCGCAAACGGCATTTTAAACTCAATGGGAGTGGTCCCGAGTCCTAATTCGACCGTATGCAAAAAGTAGCTTTTCGGACTAAAATCCGACTACGATACCATATTTAAATAAAACATTAAATATATAAATCATAACATATGCGGGTTGTTACATGTCCTCTCCCGGCTCAATCGAATAATGAGCTCTTATTTTAAAAATAAGTTGATACATTCAGACTTGAAGTAAGTCACAATAAATTTCCACTTTTTATCTTTTAAACAAAAGATCCAACATTAAGATCAGATGTGGTTTTCGGATAAACATTTGGAACCCGACCCCCGATCGCATCGAAATTCAAATGTCGTTTAAAGGCCAATATTGATAGTCGGTTATTTAACTATCAAACAACATTCACAACAACCATCAGAACGCAACAGAAATGGAAGAGCTAGTAGAACGTGTAAAATTTCTCCTCTAATTTTTTCTAGTCTAGCTTCTCGATTTGTCATTATGCCTCGAGAAGTGGAAAGAATTACAATTTAAATAGTTTCCCCAAATTATTTGTTTCAAAATATCTTCGCAAGATATATTTTCACACTTCAACCCTTTAAAACAATTTTCTAATGACTTTCCTCTCGCGGAATAAATTTTCAAATACTATTTATTTCCACTGAAATTTTGCTGAGTCCGAATACTTTAAAATAATTTAAATCACTTATCCGAAAATATACTTGGAAACACTTAAAATAAAACTATTTTTAAACACTTTATTTTAAAATATTAGTTATGAAATTTTTATACTAATATCTCATATAAAACTTAAGCCCAAACTAATTTTTAAAATAAAATTTCTTAGATAGTCAATAATTATTTAAATAACCATCTTCTAAATCAATTACTAGTTAATTCTTTAAAATAATCACTTCTATAATTAACTTAGTAGATATTTACTTTAAAATTTAGAAACAATTTCAGAAAATAGTTTCTCCAAAAACATTCTTTTTAAATCCAACTTCAGAACTTTTAATTTATATTTAAAAGCTAATTTGAAAACATGCTCGGCTTCCCAGGAAAAATAAACTTTCCATTCCAAAATAGCCCATTTAAAATAATTAATAAATCCTTCTCGATTTACATCCCAAATTCATAAATTTCTTTCTACAGTTTTAAAAATAAACCAATTTTTATTTTTTTTAAACAAATTACCCATTCCTTTATAAATTCCCATTGTGAATTTATATTTTCAAATATCCACTGATATATGATTTTCAAATTGATTTCCAAAAATTTACTCTCAAACACCAAATCAATTTTCAAATTGATTTTCAAAATTTACTTTTATTTCTCCCGAACCATTTAAAATCCAAATTTTAAGTAAATTCTTCCACTTTTAAACAATATTACTTAAAAATCAATTCATTTCCATTTATTAAAATCTTTTCCCCATACTTGGAATTTATTCAATAGGATTTCAAAAATCAACCCTTACCCTTTTCAAATTCCTTCTTTTAAATTTATCCATTTCTCTAAAATTAATTTACTTAAAATTTTCTACTTTAATTTCCAAACATCCAATTATACATTTATGGTATTTTTAAAATACCAGGATATATTTGGCCAAACCATAGCCTTCAATAAATTTCAATCACCAATATAACCAATCCCAGATTATTAATAAATCATATCACAACATATGAAATAATTTCAAACATTTGAGGAATCCAATTGCATCCCTCCAACCTGTTTCCCTACTTTCACAGTTGTTAGCACAACAAATTAAATACCCATCCTGCTTCAAAGCGGGATATCGCGGTATAAAAGGGCCATCCGCTATTATGCGGGGCGCATAAGTTCTCATCCGCTGTATAATGCGGGAAGTCAATAGCTCCAATACACACACACACACACACATATATATATACACACTATCACATCCAAACAATCGATCAATAATTTAAATCCATTTCGATTGAGTGAAAATACTTTGCTTTTGTTTTGCAGTACGTTTCCATCACGTCATGTTTCTTCACAGTATTGGACCTTGTACGAATATTAAATGATTTTTTTAATATTCGAATAAATCGAACAATTAAATTCCATTTGATAATTTAATTAACCAGTGATTTTATTTTAAGACAACAATTAATTTTTAAACTAATTTTCTTTTAATAAAATATTTTTGGTGACTAAAAAAATTAAATAAGTTTATTACATAATTAATCACCTTAAACACACATTTTTATTTTTAAATAAACTGGTAAATCTCAATGTGTGCATGTATATTTATTTTTCAGTGTGAAACCAAAAATAATTTCTAGATTTCAAAAAAAAGTTACATAAAATTTTCAACAATTTAAATTTTCTATATTTTCTTTTAAAACCTTGTCTAAATATATATACATATTTAACAAATCTTTTATATATATATATACACACACATACACACACACACACACACATATCCTATTTACCTCAATATTTTAAACATGCATGTGCATTTATACATATGTTTATTAAATTTAGACTAAAAACATACTGCTTTTTTTATAGTTATGTTCATAATTATATATCTTCTTTTACTGTAATAACAAAACAATAACTTCTTTACTGTGGGAAACTTTTCATCTTTTATAAAAAATCTGGTTTAATATTCTATTTATTTATTTTCCTATTTCCTACAAAATGTGTTATATATATATAATTGACAAAATTAACAAAAATACCGGTTGCGCTGCAAATCACGAGCGCCGCCAAGATGAATCGCGGCCACCCAATCTTAATCCACGCGTGCCTTCACCAGCGAATGCCACCGCGACGTTCAGACCCCACCACTCGCGCGACCCTTCCCAAACCATAGTCGCCTTCTGTATGCCGCATCGAACTCGAATTAGATGTGGACGATTTGCGACGAATTGGTATCGTGCCCAACATCGACTTTGTTAAATCGAAAGTGAAAAGGGGGAGTCAATGCTTCTTTGATTCGCACTCAGCTCACTCGATTCGATCTGCCCCAATCAATTTCGAACGAATTTGATTTTCTTTCTCTTTATTTTCAGCCATTACTTTAAATTTGAATCCAAGAAGAATGGAAGGTAGCTTGAGATTTAAAATGACAGTATCGATTTTTTATGTCGTTCTTTTCTCACTGTTTCGGCCCTTTTGCTTTTTTATTTTTTTTTTATTTAAGAGAAATGAAGGAAACACTTGTGCTCGATATAAAAAGGCAGTGGAACATGTGTATAAGGAAGAGAACATGTCCAATTGCCTATGAATGTGAATCTATATAATTTTAATTTTAATTCAAATCTAAATCGTCTAGAATTCGTAGCTCAAAATTTCGAACTCCTATTGAGGCGTGCCGCTAGGCCTTTATAAGGTTACACCTCTATTCAGAACGCAATGGAAAAGGTTTTGAGTCCTAATTCGATCATATGGAGAAGATAGCTTTTTGGACCATTTATTATACTAAATTTTGAATAAAATTTTAGCGCATTTGCTTAGCGTACGGCAAAACAATCACTCCAAACATTATGAAAATTGAAATCCGACAATAATACACTATTACGATCCAATGGAGCTGGTTTCATCGAATTCCAAGACTATGCCTCGGATGGCTATTTTTAAATATCGATTTAAAAGATAAAATTTCAAATTGAACAAAACAGTTCTAAATTTGGCTTTTAAAAGTTCTATTATCTCGAATATTATCAATATAAATTTTGCAATCCTTTAAAATATTTTTAACAAGCCCGGAACATCCAGATTCAAAAAATTTCCCAATTTCTAATTATTGATTCAATATTTAAATTACCAAATAAACAGCGATATTTGAAATTCGAGTTAAACTAACATTCAAATACTTAAAATCAATTAAATATTTTCCATTTCAAATATCAAAAAATTCTGGATCGTCGTAGATAACATTGGCCAAACGGATTGAGTAGAATTCTTGAAACACTCAATGGACAAATTAACACAAAATATACCATAAAAATTCTTATTTCAAAAAAAATAAATTCATTATTATTTTCTTTGATAAACAAAGCTTATCAATTTATTTTTATAAAATAATTGACTACATTTTTTTCAAATATCCAACAAACCATATTAATCGCCTAGCAAACATTCATATCATCTAAATAGAATACTACAACACAATGGATATTGATATATGAGAGCTAATTTTCTTTATGTATTACAGTAATACATATATTAAATACGATATTATTTAGGCTAATTAATTTTATTTGCAAGTTTATCAAATTTACACCAATTGCTAGTACGGCTTGCAATATTAAGTAGCAAGTTTTAGTTAAAAGTAAATAAAGTAGATCAATGTACTTGAAAATTAACGTTTATACTCACCGAAAAATAAAATAAGGCTATACTCACGAAAATGAAATTTTATTTATTGGAGCAAGACCATATGCATGTTTCAAAGAAAACATATATACTAACTATTTATTTATCAAAATCGTACTTCTACCATTTTAATTAACCAAATATTATCAATATAGTTGTTATTTATTTGTTTTACATGCCATAGGCTCGTGCTCCTCATTCCATTAATTTAGTAATTTATAAATCCAAACATTTTATGGCATATAAAAATTGTTTTAGTACCATTATAATATCACAATTCAATTAATTATATAAAGTTTTTTCAACAGAAAAGTCTTTCATAATTTATGTATATCTATATTAATATTCTTTTTACATCTCAAGATTTACATAAAACAATTCTTAACAAATTATAATTTTGTAATGCATCTTAGTATTTAATTGGTATGCCTATAATAATATTTCATTCATCAAAGTCATATAATACATCAAAGTAAAGTTTTTAATTTCTTTATGGCAGTTACACTAATGAAGATACCACAAAGTCTTATAATTAACATCGAGTATGTTGCAAATTTTCAAGTAACGATTCCTATCAATATTAATGTTTAAGTATTATTTACTAGTTCAAAACAATCCATCTAATATCTAATCTACATTTCTTTCTCGGATCTCACTTTTAACAAAAGTGACTTTCAATATTTAGTAAACTTTCATAAAATAAGTTATATATAGTATTATCATAAACTTTTCAAATATGTCCTAAAAATTATTTCCAATAATCATTTGTATTCTTATTCCTGAATAGTTAATTAAATTACTATCTACTACACACGCAAGGGATGTGACTATAGGTCATTTAGGTTTAGATCTCAACTCTATACTATTTATATACATTACCAAGCTATAATGACCCCACCGCTGTGCCTAGTTTAGCAAAGAACATTACAAGTAATGTCGTCGGCTAATCTGAAGAATATGGCTAGTTAAGGATGATCGAAAGTGAATATTTCTTTATACTAACACTGACATGTCTTACTTATCTTTTTGGTGGTGGAAATTGAGAATTTTACGTGTGTAGTTTTAATAAAAAGTAATAAATGCATCAATTAAAACATTCAAAATAGTATATAATGTAGTTAAACAGAATAAGAGTCACAGATTGCAGCGAACTAATATACAACATATTTCATAATAAGATGTGAGTCTACAAAATGTCAATACTAAAACCACTCTAATATACGTCATATCCCATACACTATATCAAGTACAAAGTGACTACTAAATGTCAATATACATAATGAAGAAGTAAACTGAAAATGTCAAAATGGTTTAATCCAAAGCTAACCCAAAATCCAAGAGTCAATGAGTCCCCGTACCTATAAAGTCTCGGCCTAACCCAAGTATTAAAATAATAAACGGGTCAAACTATATCTAAGTAAAAGGTGAGATACTAATATATTGACTTTATGACTTAAAATAATAAGCCATATAAAATATGCCGAGCAAACAATCATAATAAGGCATATTAATTAAATTCACTACTTTATAGATCCATAAATGACTTAACTCTAAAATAAGTCATCTCAAAATATGCCTAAAACCCAAAAATCCATAAAAGGCATATCAAACCAATAAATACAGCTCTCACAATTTTGACTTAACAATAACCAAATAAGTCATAAATAAAATATGCCCAAAAAAATTCTCAGATAAGGCATATGTAACAAATCACAATTTCACAAATACATATCACGTCTCAATAGACTATCATCCCAAATATGGTGATAACCAAGTCAAAATTCCTCAAAGCCATAAAGAATACAGAATATCCATAATAAAAATCTTTGAAGAAATAATAATCAATATTGAAATAATAATGGTAGTCAACTATCAGTATGATACAGTGCCACATGGGGCCTAACTAAAATAAATATACCCCCACAATAGTCTAACGAAAAGAAACAGATTATCAGGTAAAAACCTCAACTCCTAACAATAAGAAATAGGCGCTCGTGTTTATGACAAAATTTACCTAATGAATATAAATGGGTAGACATTTCCCAACTGTGAAATAAACTTATAGATTTGCAATATAACATCTTTATCGTCTTTACGGTATTCAATCATAACGTTCAAATCGAATCGAAGTGGTTTTCGAATAATCAAATCCGATCCCGGTCTCTTCAAAATGATTAACGAAAATTGGCCAATATTGATAGTCGTTATTTAACTATCAAATAACATCCATAAACAACATTAAGCCTTATTTCTAAATCCCTAGAATATTTATTTCAAAATATCTTCACCCAGATGTATATATTTAATCTCTTCAAATATTCTATATTTGAAAACAATTTCAACACTCAAATCCATAACATGATATTTTACTATTTCAATACTTAATAATATTTTTCCAACTTCCACTTTATGATACTTAGAAATCACTTCTATTCCAAATTATTTCCAACGACAAAAATATTTTCCCAAACCTTCCTTTCAATACTTAAGAAAATATTTATACGAATAATTTCCCCGAAATCATTTTAATATTAACTTGGAAATATTTCATACTTATCTCTTAGGATCCAGAATTTTAAATGAATCCTCCTTACGGTTTCCAAACCGATTATACTTATTTATATTTCTAACTAACCATTTTTATGTCCGCTAAACGAATTCAAAATCTTCCCAAAGTTATCACATCTAGACAATTGAAAATTCTCTTAAGTCTCTAAAATTACATTTATAAGATTTCTCTTCTAAAAATCTCATCCTTTAATAAGCACGTCTACACATTTCGAGAGAACTTATAAATAATTTACAATCGTTTCAAAACGATATATATAGCGAGTATTTTCTTCAAAGAATAGTAGTTTATTTAAAATATGTTTAAGTTATTATTTTAAGTATTTAAACACTTTTATAACATCGGTATCTCATTTACAGGTGAAAAAATTAATTCCCAAAACTAAATTTAAAAGTTATAATTTATTAAATAAATACTTAACATTTGAAAATCTACTTACCGAAGTATTTCAATCTCAACTAGTTTAAAATTGCATAGTTATAAAATAAATAAATTCCCTTTTAAAGTAAACTTACTTCTTAAAATTAAAAATATGTTTTTAAAATCTCAATAACCTATTTAATTTATAACTTCCTCTCGATTTCACAAACTATCAAATCTTCGCTTCCCTAGCCATTTCCATTTCAAAAAAAAGAATATATTATTTCCTCAAACCTATCTCCATATTCTAATATAAATTCACCCTGTGATTTTATATTCCAATTATCACTGATATCGAATTCCTTTTTTTATGAATATCGTTATCAATTTTATAACTCCTTTTTATTTTACCTGTTTATAAAACAAATCTTATTTATAAAATTCTGTTGTATACCTTCATTTCTTGTAAATTTCTTTTGCACTTCCAATCTATTCTCAATATTGATTTTTATTCTCAATATTTATTTTGACTTCTTTTTATATTTCTAGAATGCAATTTATAAATTCTCTTATATAATTCATTTTAAAAATCTCCATTTATTTATCCACAATAGTTAAGTATAGCAAAACCGATTATTTTTTTAAAATTCACTTTCTTTAAAATAACTCTAATTCCAATATATATATATTTTATTATCAAATTCCCTTCAATTCCATAAATTTTAAAACATATTTATAGTTTTAAAATTATCGAAATCGGGCCAGTGCTACAATAGCATCCAATAATTCCATCACTACAATAATGGATAATAGATGATTCTATACAAATCATATATCACTATATATGATGAATAAACAATAAATTTAAGGAATCCAGTTGGATCCCTCCAACCTATTTCCCGGCATCCACAGATGTTAATACAACATAAAATAAATATCAATCCCACTTCGAGGGGGATATCGCGGTATATAAGATCATCCGCTATTAT
The DNA here is from genome assembly GCA_030765085.1 of Allium cepa. NCBI lineage: Eukaryota > Viridiplantae > Streptophyta > Magnoliopsida > Asparagales > Amaryllidaceae > Allium > Allium cepa. The sequence goes on along the minus strand of CM060932.1, from coordinate 676,810,958 downwards.
GCGAGCGCATATGGTTTCATCCACTATAATGTGTGGGAATATCGCTCCAAATACTATATATATGAACACACTACTATATATATAATAATATAACATTCAAATAAAATATCAATTCATCCCTACATCCAATAATTCATTTTAACTGATAAAAATTAAGTTTGGCATCCAAATGAGTGAGTTTCTCACCATTGATATTTGTTTGCAATCCATCCCAATTTTATTTTGTATCTATGACATTACGATTCCAACAATTCCAGTTCATGTGATTTGGCCTCGAAATTAAATTTTAAATATTCTTTAAGCATTCTATTAGATTTCTAAATAAATTTCTTGTTTATAAATTAAATTAAATTAACAAGTTATAAAGGTTAGTTACCTTCCACTGGAATTTTTTTCTGGTCGAAGTCAGCCTCTCCGACCCCCATAGCCACCAAGTCCCCTTGAACAGCCCCTTTCCAACCTCGCCATCGCAAACCTTAACAATCGCGTGCGAAAATATCCACTAGATCGAATCGCGCCTCTATCCTTGCGTGCTCACCAGACACGCACCCTACCAGAATTGATAACGCGGCTGCCTAGGCTTCCCTGGCAATCACTCTCCCCACCAATATTCGTGCGTTCGAGTATGTGACCTCCTCCACGAATTTCTACGTAGCTAACCTCATCACGATTCGATTCGAGCTTGATTCCAGATTGTGAAAATGTCGCACTCTTTTTTTTATGTCGATCGATTGCTCGAATCGATCCAATTAAGAAGTAATGCGCAGTTTTAGAATTTAGGAGAATGCAGCCATTTTTACTTCCCTCATTCATATTCTCTGTTGAAGTTTGAATTCTTCTATTTTTTCTTTCCGTGAACATTTGAATTCGAACAAATGAAGGAAGAAAGGATATAACTTATGATTTATTTATTTTTTTAAATGGAACGAGATCTTATTTTTTGATTTAAGAAGAGGAGGGAAACGAAAGGTTTGTTATTTTCGATTGAATGAAAAGATAAGATCGTGACTTAAAGTAGTGGATAGCGCACACATATCAAAAAGAAGGCGGCTGCAATTCAATTTTTGACTAGATTTTTATCCAAATGTCTCAAATTCCATACAGTGAAATCTCGACCGCCTATTGAGGTGTGCTGCTAGGTGTTTGTAATATTATACCCCTATTCTGAACGTAATGTAAAAGGTTCAAGTCCTAATTCGATCATATAGAGAAGATAGCTTTTTGGACCCAATTATTATATTGAATTTTTGATATAAAATTTAGCATGTTTATATTTTGTATGGCTAAATGATAATTACAAAAGCTACGAAATTTGAAATCCGACAATAATATAATATTACGGACCTAATGAAACCTGTTTTGTCGAATTCTGAGACTATGCCTCGGAAGGCTATTTTTAAAATTGAACAAATCACTTTTAAATTCAATTTTAAAACTTTTATTATCTTCATTGTTATCATTATGAATTTTATAAGCCTTTGAATTATTTTTATCAAGCTTAAAACTCAAGACAAAATAATTTACCCAATATTCAATTTTTAAATTTAATAATTTTAAATTATCCCATAAATCGTTATATTTAAATTCTGAATTAATTTTATAAATAAACCCAAAATTTTCATATTCAAAATCAATCTATAATTTCAAATCTAATATTTAAAATTGTTTAAATATTTCAAATCAAACGTTGAAAAATCTGGGTCATTACATTTTGGGAAGTATAAAATATTGATAAAATATTAGATATATTTAATTTAATTACATTAAACGTAGTTAAAATAGCTGTACTTTGTTGGTGCCATTTATTAAATAGAATCAAACACTGTTCTGCTGCTATAGATTGAGTAGATTATTTTGGACGTGAATTCAGCAGAATAAATCCCCGTTCTTCTATTATATAAATTTGCACATTTATCTATATATGTTGGTTAAATTCGGATTTATGTGTTATCATCCAATTTTTTGAGTGGTTGATACTAATATGTTGTTGATTGACTATTTGGTCGTTTGAATTGTGCTCAACGAGTTTATGAGAAATTACCCTTTCTGTTTAGCATGGGTTAGGAAGAAAACAATTGTAGGATAATACGTTATGAATTATTTCACAAATTGAATATAAGGTGTTTAGCGATAATATTGGTTTGCTTCAATTTAATGATTGCTTTGAAATTGGATTTTCATAGAGAATATATTGTGAAATGTTAATGGAAAGAAATTTTTTACAAATGAATTTTGGAAATATTGGTTAAGTAATTAATTATAATAAAAGAAGTTTAATATAATTTTAAAAGGATATTTATCTCTGAATGAAATGTTTTCCAAAGGGATATACAGATATCTTTGGAAATAAATATATATAAAAGTGTTTTCCCATATTTTGGTATAAAATATATTTTAGGAATAAATGTTAATTTAAATGTTTTGGATCGAAAAGAGTTTAAAAAGCTATTATTTTGAGAACCTAAGTCTAGGTGGTTTTAAAATGGCTTTCGAAAAGTTTTGAGAAAGTAACAATACTGTGTTTGGAAGTATTTGTGATTATTAGTGCAAAATGATTTCTTATGTTACCGATGCTCGGCTAACCCATAACTAAAAAGTGGTCAAAGAGGGGTTATTTTAACTTATAGGATACTTAGCTCTTTAATAGAGGGATATGCTTTATTTACCTATTTCATGAAGGTTGAGACCTGGTTTCCTTGTTATTGGGAGAAACCTTTCGATTTGACAGCATATATCTGATATGCTTCTATAATACTATTTTGGGATTTTCAAATAAATATTTCAAAAGTGATTTGTTTTAATATTCTGGAATAAAGTATAGTTTGATATAAAGGATATATATTAAGAAAGGATTTGAAATAAAACAAAGAATTTGGTTCGAAGATATTATTTTCGAAAGGATTATATTTTGAAAATAATAAACTTAATTTTAAGAAATTTAAATATGAAGATTAACCATAAGTGGGTAGTTTGGAAATTGCACTTTTTTTTGGCATCGTAAGCTCCTTGAGTTCTGTTTGCAGTAGAAGAACCATGTTAGCCTGATCTTGTATCTAATTGGGTACTCAATTAGATAGGGGTACGTAGGCAGTCACAAGTGGTTGTGATGCAGCCCGAATAATAATATAGCCCTTTCCTGTTTATCTATTTATTCGTTGCTATTTGTCTTGTCTTATTGTATCTTTCTTGCTTATTATTTTATTTCGGATTTGACACGTTTATTGAGTTTGCAAGAATAATATATTGTTGTCTTTCTCATCAGATTTGTACAGTGGCAGATTTATTGTATATTAGATTTTTTATATTTAAGCACACCTGTAGAATAAATGATTAATTTGATAACTTGTATAATTGAAAGTTGTATCATATACATTTAGTAATATTGAATATTTATCAAATGATATTGTGTATTAAGTTGGTAGTTTCCATTCATATTTTTAGAAAGACGAAATTTTCGGCAATTTTGATTGCTCCGAAAATCCGAGCCTTTACATATGTATAAGATATGGTCTACCCAGAGAGAGGAAAGATTCAACTTTTCTTCTTATATGTTTAAATATAATATCATATAGATAAGTATAAAGGTATGGTTTAATCAGTGAGTAGAAAGGTTTAACTTTTCTTCTTATAAATTTATATATATCAGTATCCTTAGCCGCCTTATAACTCGATCTGTCTTTAAACTACTAACATTTTACATTTTTTTAAAAATTCTTTCGAGATGTTTTGTTGAAATTTTATTTTAATTATAAAATCCATTATTTAATCATTTAAAAATATATTCATATTTAAAGTGATTAATTCACGGGTCGTTATAATAAATTTATATTAATTGTATATCATTATTTGTTTTCTATAGATATTGTTGTATCTACTTTTCTTAATTCAGTAAGTAGGATTTAAGCCTTTTATAACAAGCATGAGGTGCTTGTTATAAACCTTATAAGGATCTTATTAATTTACAAACATAGTTAGGAAATTTTTCATCATCAAATAGTGGTGGTTGTTTAACATATATGTCTTTACTAGTTATTTCATTTGAAAAATTACTTTTTACAACCATTCGATATAGTTTAAAGTTAAGAAAATAATCCTCATATAGCCTCTAGTCATGCTACATTAGCAAAAAATTCATCACAGTCTATACCTTCTTCTTAATTATAGATTTGTGCAACTAATCATATTTTATTTTTTATAACTTCTTTGAGTTCATTTAATTTATACTTATAGACCCATTTAGTTCCAATAACCTATTGATATTCAAGTTGTGGAACTAATTCCTAAATACCATTCCTTGTGAATTGATTCAGTTCTTTATGCGTAGGAAAAAATCCATGAGTCGTCTAATGATACTTCTTTTGGATTTTTAGATTCGATTGTCGAGATGAACACCATGTTACCCATTTTGTTAAGTGGAAATTTTCCACGAGAGCCTCTTTAGCAAGTGGAATTATTTTCTAGGACACACAACAGAAATAATTACTTTCAAGCAAAAAACACAAAATAATTAGTTTTTAGGGCCGAAAAACATATGAAATTATGTCCTTGAATGTAACTGGACTGCTGACTTTGTCCTTGAAAGTAATTATTCTTCTGACTTTGGCCTTGAAAGTAATTTCTTTGAATGTGTGTCCTAGAAACTAATTGGACTGCAAAGTTTGTCCTTCTGGTGAAATGCCCCTTTTGTTAAACTGTTTTTTAGTTCGTATGAAGAATTCAATAATTCTTAATATATTCTCTTTAGGATGATCTTTTCAAATTGTGGTCTTAGTTAGTTTATTTTCATTTATTTGTTTGTTAACATTATTTTCATTAATATTTTCATTATTTTCAGTTGGATTAGTAATTTCTTTTTTGTTGTTATCTTTATTAATTTTTTAAAAGTTTTCATCAAAAGAAATGTGTAACATTACTTCTATAGGTTTAAGTCTTGTATTATAAATTTTGTATACTTTACTTCTATTTGAATACCCTATAAATATCCCTTTATCGGCATTTGCATCAAATCTATCTAAATTGTCTTTAATATTAAGTAGAAAACATTTACCTCCAAAAACTTTAGAATAAGTAACCTTTGACTTTTTATCAAAGTGTAATTCATATAGTATTTTCTTTGCTAATGGTCTTATCAAAATTTCATTTAATATATAAAACACTGTTGAACCTACTTCTTCCCAAAAATTCTTATTTAGGTAGCTATCATTTAAAAATGTCCTGGCACATTCTTGATAGTTCTACTTTTATTTTATACTACTCATTTTGTTGAAGATTCTTGGAAAAATACAATTTTATGTTATACCTTTCTTATTATAAAAAATTTCAAATATTTCATTTTTAATTCTCCTTCATTATCACTCCTCATAGTTTCAATATCAAGTAAATTTTTGTTTTGAATCCTTTTCGAAAAAGTTTAAAACATTTCAAAAGGTTCATTTTTATGTTTTAGGAAAACTATGCATGTATATCTTGAAAAGTAGTGTATAATTACAAAAACAATTCCAGTTTACTAATTGTACTTGAGATGGTCCAAAGAGATCCAGATGAAGAAATTTTAAAGGGTGTGAATTAGATATCATACCACAGACTTAAATGATTTCTTATAGAGTTTTCCCACTTGGCAAGCATCACAAAGATTATTTACCGTGAAGTTCATCTTCGGAAGGCCTCTTATAGGTTCATATCTAGAAATTTTGATAGCAGTTTAAGATTCAAATGACTAAAATGTTTATGCCAAATCCATGGGCCATTTGATTCAACTGTAAGACATAGGTTAACATTGAAATTTTTCATACTTAACACATAGATATTTCCTTTCCAAATTTCTTCAAATATAGCTTTAGAATCCTAATCTGAGATGTGATAGGTTTCCTTTTTGAAATTTATTCTAAAGCCTTTATTACATAATTAAAAGGTTATGCTTAAATTCTTAAGTAGTAAAATATTCAATAACATATGAGTTTTAGGATTATCGATGTTATCGATGCCAATGATGTATCTCTTTAAGTTATCTCCAAAAATTAATGTTACACCATCATTATAAGTGACATCCGTTAATAATTCTTGATTTCTAGTAATCTATGTCGAGTATCTACTTTGTAATATCCATTTATTCTTCTCAATTTCAGGTGTCTATTAATTATTATCCATAATGCATACCTCATGTAACGACCCAGAATTTTAGTCATCTGAATTTAGAATGTTTAATTTATTTTAAATACTGAAAAGTTAATTTTATAAGTTAAATAACTTGGATTTCAAATATAACGATTTATTTGATAATTTAATCGTTAAACTCAAAATCTGAAATTACTTAAGTAATTGAATCATGAATTTTATGTGAATAAAAATGATATCAAAAGATGATTTAAATTCCATTTTAATAAAAATGAAGATAGTTGTAACAAGCCGATATTTTAAGGAGCTATAAATTTTAAATTTATTGTATAATCATTGATAATAGAGATAATTAATAGGAAATATGATAAACCAACTTCTTAAAATATATTTTATGATATAAGTAAAGAGTAATTGAGTGGTAGACAAAAATGGTGAAGTATAATAATTTTGAAAGTAGTTTAAGCGAAGAAAAATTATTGGTAAAGTGATTAAGAAGCAAACAAAAAATAAATTGAAATGAAATTGGTAACAAAAACACTTGGCCCAAGCGCGTTTATGCATACTCTTTAATTATTAAGATTATTCTAGTACTTTGCTTCATCACTTATCATCAAAAAACATTTCTTCTTCCCTATTTTCGTTTTCAGCATGAAACCCTAAAATGACCTCTCTTTCAAAATTCATTAAATATCATATAAATATCAAAAAATTACAGAACTTTAAATAGAGATTCTCAACACTTATTTACAACATTAAAAGTTTTCAAAGTTCAATTTTGATCAAGTTTGGATGGTGAAAGAATTGATAGATTAATATATATTTTTTTCTTTATAAAAAATGGAAATGATGCTTGTTCAAAAAGAGATTTTGTGTATCAAATAAAATTATTTCGGTTCAAATTTTTTCAGATGAGTTCCATAGACTCTTATCATTGTTCATTATGAATATCATTTGTTTATATGGTTGAAAAAGTAATTGGTGATGATATTTGTTGATATGGTTGTGTATTGATGAATTCTGTGAATTTAAACCCTCTTCACTATAAAATTCGTATTTAATTCATAAGAAATATAAATTTCCCAAACTTTGGTATGTTGTTCTTGACATATTCCAGCACCTATGTTCCAAATTTCATGATTTTTTTATTTAGGTTTGGTTTGTTAAATATTGTGATTTCTGCAAGATTTTCCTGTGCAATTTGGGCAGAAAATGCCTGTTGGTTTTTAATTCATATTAAATGGTAGAAAAATCTAAAATTTTCGAAATTTGGCTTTGTTATTTCTAACTCAATTTCTAGCGACTGATAAAATTTCCATTTTAAATACTGTGATTTGTTGCCCTAAACATTTGATTTGCAGAGGCAGAAATTATGTTTTGTTGCTGCAAATTATCTACAAAAGTTCAATGGCATTAATTAATTTCCATGTTAAATGATCCTACTATCTACCCATGATAAAGTCTATTTATTCTGTAAAATGGGTTTTGATTTACTTTAATACTCTTGTATAAAAATTTGAAAGATGGATGATTTTGGGAAAATGTATAAATGGAATAATTTTTGAACATTTTGTGAATTAAATTTGTTTAGAAAATGACGATTTTTGAAATTATTTTAAACAAATGAAGTTTGAATATTTATATTTAATTTATCATTGATTATAAAAATTTTACAGTGATCTATGAACTCATATCTAGAAATAGCCTGATTAGGGGTTTGTTTTTATCGACAATCCTCGGGTCAGACCAAGGATTTATTGCAGGTTTAGCTGATACAACTTTGGATACGAGGTGATGGATGGACAGAGTCAATGGTTACGTATTCTTTTGTGTTAGAAATTGATATAGTTATATTGGCCTGAAATGTATAAAATAAATTTGGATTTTGTATGAAATATTAAAATGTGTAATATACATTATTTGCTTTCGTTATAGTACGGTGTGATCTATTTATATGTGATGATGTCATTTTCGCACTGTTCTATCTTGGAAAAACCCATATCGCCTCATTCTCCATGTTACTCGACAGTACCACACAGTAATACTCTTGGGTAATATGGGTATAGAGGCGGGGTGTTAAATAGCAGACTTTTAAATTTGTTTTAAAAGTGAATTAATTGATTTTAGAAATTGCTAGTTTTAATTAACGTGTAAAAATAGCCTTCCGGGAGACACTTTTTAATTTTGATGAAACCAGCTTCTTTGGATCTATAATAATGAGTTAATTTATGCAGTCGGCTTTCATGGCGATCGAACGTATCGTTTGGACGTGCGAGATCGAAATGTGTAGAAATTAATTAAAGGAATTTATATTAATATAATTTGATTTTGAAAAGTTAACTTCTATATATGATGTAATTAGCTTCCGATATATATCCCATTGTGGTTGAAATAGGGGTATAACATATAAAACGCTAGGCGGCACGCTTCGTTTGGAGTTCAAAACTTTAACGTGTGAATAGTGCCGAGTTTATTTTCTATAAATAGCCCTTAACTTTCATTTGCTAACAATAAAAACAATTTCAGCCACCATTAAAACCCTCCATCTAACGGCCCATATTTCTTCGACCGATTTAGGCATTTTCAGGCTTTGACTCAAAATGAAAGTTGGAGAGCTCGACTCCACGAAAAAATCCATATAAGCTGATCGTCAAATGGGTGCTCGTCGTGGCAGAAAATTTTCCACATTCTCATACAAATGGTAGTGTTTTTGGGGTTCCGTGCTCAATCGCACAGTGCACGAGCATGCATGCACTAGCGGAAGAGGCACAGCTGTGCGAGGTAGAGGAATGGCAGTTGGTGGTGGCACGACATTTGTTCATCGATAGAAAAGAAACAATAAAAATACGAGTGTTCGGCCTACGAAGGAGCAAGATGCGTGAGAGAGGGAAACGAGGATAGATTAATACTTAAATTATTTTAATTTAGTTAACTAAATTTTAATTATTTCGTACATTCATTTACTTTTAACTTGCTCGTACGAGGTCCAAATCGAGCGTGACGAGTTGCATTGAGATCGTATCGACAAGACTACGCTATGGAGTGGGATTGGACGAATTCGGAGCTAGTTGAAATTTTGGGTCAAAATTTGACATTCGTTCAATTTTAGTTAAAAATGAAATGATTTGGCAGCTATTAAAATCAGTGTGAGTTAATCTCACATTTTTGGTTAATCAAAAAATCTATATAGTCGACAAAATTATCTATTTGATGTTGGATATTTATTATTGATAGTTGTTGACTGTTTGGATAATTTACTAATTATTATTAGTTGGATTGGACATATTCTCGCCAATTGGAGTGGATATGACCCTATTACATTCCCATATAAGGGCAGATGACCCTTTGTACATGAATCCTATCTCGAAGTGGTTGATTTATATTTTTATGATTATATATTGTATGTGATGCAGAGGTCCAAGTTGGAGGGATCCAATGGGGTTTCTCATTATGTTGATTTTATTTTCATATTTATAGTGATATATGACTGGTTGTATGCCATATTGATGACATGGATATATTTTTGCTTAATTAGTGCTTTAGTAGCACTGGGCCATAATTTTGGTATTCTGAAATACAAAAATGATGATTTTGATGTAAAAAGGACTTTGGAGTAATATTTTGAAAGTATATGTTTTTAGTGATTTTTAAATTATAAAAGGAATGGATTTGTTTATAAACAAATAAAAAGTTATGATCTTTGATGTTATATGTAACGACCCAGAATTTTTAGAAATTAAAATTTGAATATTTAATTAATTTTAAATATTAATAAGTGAATTTATAAGTCAAATAAATTTTAATTTGAATTATTGAATTTAATTGGATTATTAAATCGATAATTTAATACGTTAAATTATGGAAATAATTGAAAATTGGGTTAAATATGATTAGAAATGATTTGTAAAATTTTATTATATCATATGGAAGTTAGAACGATATTTTAGAACTTTTAAAATCGAATGAAAAGTTAATTTGTGAAAATTGAATATTTTAATATTAAAATCGACTAGTGAAAATAGTCAATTTTTGAACAGTCTCAGAATTGAACGAAACCAGTTCCATTGGATCCGTAATAGTTAGTTATTACCGGATTTCAATTTTCGTGTCAATCGGAGTTATCGTTTGATCATGGCAGCTCGAAACGCATCGATTTATTTTTAATTTAAATTTGACGAGTGAAAATAGCCATTTTTCAAAAAGTCTCGGATTTCGACGAAACCAGTTTCATCGGATCCGTAATGTGATATTATTGTAAGGTTTCAAATTTCAAGTCAATTGGATTTACCGTTTGTCCGGTACAAATTAAAACGCCTAGAAATCGACTTAAATCGGTTTAATTCAAATTGAGCGTTTATAGCCATAACTCGCACATACTTCCAAATTAGCTTCCGAAACCTGTTCCATTGTGTCCGGAACGCGGGATAAACCCTAGGTACGTCAGTTTCGGCGCCTAAATCGGAGTTCGGAATTTCCGGATGAATAGTGTCGAACGAAACTCTATAAATAGCACCACTCTCTTCATAATTAGATAAAAAATCATTCCAAACCCTAATTTCATAAGCACAGCCGCCAGTTACAATTCAATGGCCAGAAATGATCTTCCTTTCCCCCTCAATCTCTCTCAATCCGTAAAGAATTACGCGAAGTGTTCAACTACAAAGTGGTAGAGCACGACGAGAGCTTGGAGATCAACGGTGGAGATCGTGTTTGGTGTCGTGTGGAGTGAGCTACATGGGGCCGTTCCCTACAGGTTGCGCACGCAATTCCATGCAGTGGGGGTGGCCGAGCTTAGGGGGATTGAGGCCGAGTATAGCTTTGGTCAAGGGCTTCGCGATGGCGGTGACGTGATCGAGTATAGTCGAGTGTGGTGAGAGCAATAATTAACCCTAGTTTCGAGCATGGGTTCGGCTTCATACTGGGTATTTGCGTGATGATGAGGAAGAAAGGGGGGAGCCGTTGGATTGGGAATGAAGGGTGATGATGGGGGTATGTAAAAGAAATTTAAATAAAATGTTGTAAAAGTTTATATAAATCGTGTGTAAACTTCATAAATTGATAACTTTTTCATACGAGGTCGAAAAAATGCAAACTCAGTTGCGTTGGAATCGTATGGACGAGCACAACGCGATGGAGTTGGTTTGGAGTCGTTTGGAGTTAGTGAAAATTTTAGGTAAAATTAAACGTCCGTTTAATTTTATTCGAAATAAATCGCTAAAACGGAAATAAAATCAAGGTGAGAACTTCTCACTCAATCGAATTAGTTTCGATTTTATTTTAAATAGTTAGATTTAAAATATTTGAATGCATGTTTGAATGTTGATTGATATCTACTGATTGTTAAAATAGACATTATACGCCGTTAGTAAGCGGATGTTATTTATTAAAAACATATACCGCGAATATTTCATAAACAGTGAAATTGGTATTATATATAATAGCAATATATATATATATATATATATATATTGGCATATGTATATATTGGAGTTGTTGATTTCCCGCATTTTTTGTTTAGCGGATGAGACCCTATTACGCCGTTATTAAGCGGAAAATATTTAATAAGAACATATACCGCGATAATTTCGTACTGGAGCGAAATTGGTATTGTGCTAATGTTTTTGGATGCAGGAAAACAGGTTGGAGGGATCCAACTGGATTCCTCAACAGTTTTTATTTGATTTCAGATATTTTGATATTTGATGGATTTTCAAATTGATATATGATATCGTTGTAGTCGTGATTGACTATTTGGTGTGTAGCATCATTGGACCAAATTTGGAATTTTAAAATGATTTCAAAGTGATTTTTGAAAGTATACGTTTATAAAATATTTTTGGAATTGATTCATTTTAAATAAATAAACGTTATAATTTTTAAAGTTATAAAAATTATGATTTTTGAGAAATATAGTTAAAAACTGATTTTTGAGAATATGATGCTATTGAGTTTATAAAATAGTTTAATCGAGATATTTTAGAATTATTGTGAAAAGTTTAAATATAGGATTTATAAAAATTTGATTATTTTATAAATCAAAATGGTGAAATAATAAAGGAATTTAAAGACGTTTTAAAGAATAATATAAATTGATTTATATTAAGAGATTTATAAATGGATATTTATAAATTGAAATATGGACATTATAAAACGAGTTTTTATAAGTGTTTGAATGAAGTGGAAATGAATTTCATAAATGAATGAAATTTATGGAATTATAAACTGTGAAGTTATAAAAGAAATTTATAAATAGTAAGATTTATAAATTTGGTGAAATTATTTGAAGAATAGATTGGTTAAATAAATGGATCTTATAAGTTATAAGATTTATAAATTGGAAAGTCTTTAAAAAAGAACAATTTTGTAAAATAATCGTTTTATAAGTATTTAACTTATAATATGAACGTTTAGTTTATAATTAGTTATAAACTGGAATAGGTTAATAAAGAAATTTATAAAAAAAGAATTTTTTTTATAAATAAATAGAAATGGAATTTATAAACGTTGTTTTATAAATTCACAAACGACTTATTTTGATAAGTTAATTGTTATAACTTATTTAATGGAGTTATATTCACATTTTTGAATAATGAATAATCCTTTGAATTAAAATGTATAAAAGGATGAAATATGTTAACGTAGTTTATTCACGTTTTTGAATAGTGAATAACACGTTAAAGAAATTGTTTAGAATGTGATATTTTGAATTGAATTAAAACGATCTAACGATGTTTTAAAATGTGTTGAGATTCGAAACCATAGATTTCAACATTTATTGTTGAAATAGACGTTTTCGAGAAATAGAAGGAAATAGTGGACTATAACACTGTTGTTATAGTAAATGATTTCCGAAAGGAAATGTTTTGTGTAGTATTGGGATTTATATATCTATTTTAATTTCGAATCCCTATACTAGTGATTTTGGGTTGTCGTAACGATGTTTTACGCAACATTCGTTTTGACCCAGATAAATATGTTAAGAGAATGATTTCCTTAATAGAATGAAATATATACTTAATTCGATTTAAGTATATTGAATATTTTCTAAGTGTTGAAAATAAATAGAATTTGTGAATTACTTATGAATAAATAAGTATGGAAATGTTTTTCCAATGTGAAATGAAACGTTTAGAGAATTTATCTTTTTTGAAGATAAATTGAAATGAATAATTGAAACCGAATATTCATTGATATTTTGGAATTATAAATTCACTAAGGAATTTATAAAGGAAGTGGAATTTGTCTAAAAATAAATATTGATTTATTTTGAAATGTGAAAATTATATATCTAATGAAGATATTTTGGAAAATAAATAATTTGGAAAATTATTTGGAAACTGGTGATGTGTGCATATCCAGTGATAGTTCAATAACCGACTATCAATATTTCCCTTTGAATGGGTATTTGATTTGATTTGTTTGAATGTGAATGCTACACTTATTTTTGAATAAGCGCTCACTATTCGGGTTAACCGGGAAAGGACCATGGGGTCGTATAACCCATTCCGAATATGTGATACGTCGTTGTGAATTGCATTTGAAGATCGGTGTTGAAGACCCGGTATTTGCGAGAGCGATAGGATGACCTGTCGATTTACTCTGCACCGAGTAGCTACGGTATAGAGTTCTCCATATGTGATGGTGAATCCGATCAGGATTGTGAATATCCGGATTGTAAGGACTTCTTTGTAAGTGCCTTCGGTTTTGTTCGATCCCGGAACAAACTTGTATGGATTGTATGTCTGACATTACAAGTTGAGAAATAAAGCCGATTTCTTTCAAATATATTTCTGTTGGTGGCGGAGAATTTATTCTTTTAGCTCAACACCCTTCTCTGAGACGTACGAGCTCAGAGGTTATATAGTTGAAGTTATCAGCGATATATTCCCAATTTGGTAATGTGACATGCTGAGTGATGCTGAAATGATCATTGTGTTGATTATTGTGATAGGATCGTTTATTTGATCGTCTATCTTAGTGATCATTGTGTTGATCATTTGTTGACCCAAAGCATGGCTTTTGTATAAAGTATGTTTTTGTGGACGTGACTTCGTCGAACCTCACACCCCGGAAATGGTCAAAACAGGAAAGATGCGGCAAGGTTATGAGGGGTAGCACCCTTTAGGGTATGTACATTTCCTTCTGGATAGAGGTGGTATCATGGTATGGAGCCCAGATATTTAACCTATGTGGTTACTACGAATTTATTACTTTGTGGTTGTTGGTTTTCGGGATCCCGTGAGAAAGGTCGTTTACGATCGGGGAATGGCGTGCTCGTGTCAGTAGTTACCCAGTTAGGGGTAACCCGGCCTTGTGTTGGCAGAGTTCCGGTTTGGTTCTCGGGGATGTCTTTCCAGAGGCATTCTCATGTGGCAATGGGAAGTTCCTTGGCCTGACCATTTGTTGGAAATCCAAAGAAACAATACGTGACTTGTACGGTTTTAGTTGTATAACCTGCTATGGAATGTGGCGGTAACCTGCTATTGAACATAGTTAGCTATAGTAGGCATACGATAATGGTCGTATGTTGGCTAAGATTTATATTCTACTTTCGAAATGAATTTTTCCTACACTATGCACTAGTAATAATAACAAATGTTATTTTAAATGCGTATCAAGCATGTTTGACTATCATAAGGAGAAATCTCCTCCGATTCTGCGTTTGCATGTGTGTGTGTGTGGGAGGCCTTATGGTAGTCTCATTTTTAAAAGCATTGCGAATTGAATTTAAAAATATTCCTCTATTTTGATTTTAAAGATAAATAAACTGTTTTGAGTTCTCACACCAGTCACATGACTGACTTGGAGTTTATTGTTTTCCTTCCTAAACTCTGGGTGCCCACCAATTTCCACATGGGCAGTCAAGAGTTAAGGTTTATCAGGATATTCTGGATATTCTGGAATTGCTGGAGGCAAGCTGGATGGCATGGCGTATTATTTATATAGTATTTCTTTTTCCGCTGCACTGTTTGTTGTATGTCGTTGTACACTCTGATGATATGATGTAATGAAATGTGATGTAATGTAATAACTGATATGGTTCTTTGTTTAAAGATTATTCACTTATTATTATATGTTGTTCCGCTGCGAATTGTGAGATTCTGATGTGATTCTGTTGTGTTCTGTTCCGTCCTATTTTCTTCTGTTTTCCTCTTTTTCTTCTATTTCTTCTATTTTTAAAATTTCCTATCTTCTCTTCTCTCTATTTTAAAATTCTGTTCTATTCTCCTTATTTTCTATTCTCTCTAATTTCTATTTTCTTTTCCCTATCTAAATTTTCTATCTTTTTCTTTTTCTTTTCTTTCTTTCTTCTTTTTAAAACCCATAACTATTCGGTTTTTCGGCAACGAAAATCCGCATACGTTACATTTGGTATCAGAGCATATGGTTAAGCGACAACCATGGTTCTGTTGGGTATTACTCATTAGAGATAGAGTCAGCAGTACTCTAGAATGAGTTTGAGTGTAATAATAGCTATGAGAGCGTATTTGTTAGTGAATAAAAATTGTTTTGTATTGTGTTGACTTATCGGTTGATTGTTTATAGATTCCAGTCGATCTAGTCTAGCTAACTATCGTAGAAAGGAGTTTCTAAACTCTTAAACAAGATAAACCGACACGATATTGTTTTTAAATTGGGTAAATGAAATAATTTTACCTTGAGTATATTTTATATATAAAGGAATAATTTTTTGGAATTATTAAAGTGTATATAAGTTGATTGTTTAGTTGTTTGAATAATCTAAATAAAAGAATAATTGTATAAGCAAAAGAATTATAAGAATTGAATTATAATTAAAGTGATTTACAATTGTGAAATAAACTTATATATATAAGAAGTGAAACTATATGAATATATTTATAAATATGAGTTGTGAATAAAAATGAGTTTAAAGTTAAATGGAATATAACTTAAGTGATGTTGAATGAAGTTGATATTAGTATCAAAGTAAAGTAATAAAGTAAAATGAAATATGAACTTGAGTTATATAAATGAAATTCAACTTTGAAATCGAATTGAATGAATGGATTGAAAGTAAATCAATTAAATGTGAATAGTTGATATGGAATAATGAATGTAAGTGTTAATTCATTTAAAATCTAATGTTATTAGAAAGTTGAATAATTGAATGAAAATCAATTTAATTTAAACCAATTGAAAGCAAAGTAATTTGGTTGTAATTAATATACATTGATTGTTATATGATTGTTAGTTGATTGATTGTATATAATTCATTAAGTGTTAATGAAATTGAAAGCTAAAGTAATTGAAATTCAAATTAGAAGTAAGTAAATTTGAATAGAATTGAATTTGATTTGGAAGTGAACCAACTTGAATATGAATTAGTAAATATAAACTAATTGAAATTGAATGCTAGTAAATCCAATGTTAATGAATCTAATGTGATTTAAATTGAAAAACCAATTCATTTAATATTAATGAAAATATGAATGAATATATATTGGTTATGAATTTGTTGAATGCTAGTTGGTTGATGATTGAATATATTGCATTTGTTGTTTTGTTTCAATTGCTATGTTGGCATATATAGTTGTTATGGAGATATATGTTGTATATTGAGATTATTGTCATATATGCATGGTTCTCATGTTGTTGTTGAGTGATTAGTAGGTGCGGATCGCGTTTGCTTCGCATTTGGAGCTCGCTTTTGCGCTATATTAGCCGTATATGCTCGCTAATAAAATATAAGGTACATATCTCGGATTACATACCGTACTTTTACAAATTTTTCCCTTCGGGATGCCTCATTACTTGATGAGATGTATATTTGTGATATATATACTGTCATTTTTTTTTCGGATCGAGCCGCGCAAAGGAGACTATGGCGAATTTTTCCGAAAATTTAAGGTGTTAGAAAAATTTTGAGAAAATTTGGAAAATTTTTGAAAACTTTAACTTTGATTTGGAATTGAAAGTTAAACAATAGTAATTGTTTTTGAAAAGATAACTAAGTATAATTTGTAAACTTAGTAAAAGTATTGTAAGAAGTCTAATTATGAATTTTGAAAATTTAATAAATTCTGTAACTTTTCTTACTTGTTAATTTCGAGGACGAAATTCTTTTAAGGGGGGAAGATTGTAACGACCCAGAATTTTTAGAAATTAAAATTTGAATATTTAATTAATTTTAAATATTAATAAGTGAATTTATAAGTCAAATAAATTTTAATTTGAATTATTGAATTTAATTGGATTATTAAATCGATAATTTAATACGTTAAATTATGGAAATAATTGAAAATTGGGTTAAATATGATTAGAAATGATTTGTAAAATTTTATTATATCATATGGAAGTTAGAATGATATTTTAGAACTTTTAAAATCGAATTAAAAGTTAATTTGTGAAAATTGAATATTTTAATATTAAAATCGACTAGTGAAAATAGTCAATTTTTGAACAGTCTCAGAATTGAACGAAACCAGTTCCATTGGATCCGTAATAGTTAGTTATTACCGGATTTCAATTTTCGTGTCAATCGGAGTTATCGTTTGATCGTGGCAGCTCGAAACGCATCGATTTATTTTTAATTTAAATTTGACGAGTGAAAAAAGCCATTTTTCAAAAAGTCTCGGATTTCATCGAAACCAGTTTCATCGGATCCGTAATGTGATATTATTGTAAGGTTTCAAATTTCAAGTCAATTGGATTTACCGTTTGTCCGGTACAAATTAAAACGCCTAGAAATCGACTTAAATCGGTTTAATTCAAATTGAGCGTTTATAACCATAACTCGCACATACTTCCGAATTAGCTTCCGAAACCTGTTCCATTGTGTCCGGAACGCGGGATAAACCCTAGGTACGTCAGTTTCGGCGCCTAAATCGGAGTTCGGAATTTCCGGATGAATAGTGTCGAACGAAACTCTATAAATAGCACCACTCTCTTCATAATTTGATAAAAAATCATTCCAAACCCTAATTTCATAAGCACAGCCGCCAGTTACAATTCAATGGCCAGAAATGATCTTCCTTTCCCCCTCAATCTCTCTCAATCCGTAAAGAATTACGCGAAGTGTTCAACTACAAAGTGGTAGAGCACGACGAGAGCTTGGAGATCAACGGTGGAGATCGTGTTTGGTGTCGTGTGGAGTGAGCTACAGGGGGCCGTTCCCTACAGGTTGCGCACGCAATTCCATGCAGTGGGGGTGGCCGAGCTTAGGGGGATTGAGGCCGAGTATAGCTTTGGTCAAGGGCTTCGCGATGGCGGTGACGTGATCGAGTATAGTCGAGTGTGGTGAGAGCAATAATTAACCCTAGTTTCGAGCATGGGTTCGGCTTCATACTGAGTATTTGCGTGATGATGAGGAAGAAAGGGGGGAGCCGTTGGATTGGGAATGAAGGGTGATGATGGGGGTATGTAAAAGAAATTTAAATAAAATGTTGTAAAAGTTTATATAAATCGTGTGTAAACTTCATAAATTGATAACTTTTTCATACGAGGTCGAAAAAATGCAAACTCAGTTGCGTTGGAATCGTATGGACGAGCACTACGCGATGGAGTTGGTTTGGAGTCGTTTGGAGTTAGTGAAAATTTTGGGTAAAATTAAACGTCCGTTTAATTTTATTCGAAATAAATCGCTAAAACGGAAATAAAATCAAGGTGAGAACTTCTCACTCAATCGAATTAGTTTCGATTTTATTTTAAATAGTTAGATTTAAAATATTTGAATGCATGTTTGAATGTTGATTGATATCTATTGATTGTTAAAATAGACATTATACGCCGTTAGTAAGCGGATGTTATTTATTAAAAACATATACCGCGAATATTTCATAAACAGTGAAATTGGTATTATATATAATAGCAATATATATATATTGGCATATGTATATATTGGAGTTGTTGATTTCCCGCATTTTTTGTTTAGCGGATGAGACCCTATTACGCCGTTATTAAGCGGATAATATTTAATAAGAACATATACCGCGATAATTTCGTACTGGAGCGAAATTGGTATTGTGTTAATGTTTTTGGATGCAGGAAAACAGGTTGGAGGGATCCAACTGGATTCCTCAACAGTTTTTATTTGATTTCAGATATTTTGATATTTGATGGATTTTCATATTGATATATGATATCGTTGTAGTCGTGATTGACTATTTGGTGTGTAGCATCATTGGACCAAATTTGGAATTTTAAAATGATTTCAAAGTGATTTTTGAAAGTATACGTTTATAAAATATTTTTGGAATTGATTCATTTTAAATAAATAAACGTTATAATTTTTAAAGTTATAAAAATTATGATTTTTGAGAAATATAGTTAAAAACTGATTTTTGAGAATATGATGCTATTGAGTTTATAAAATAGTTTAATCGAGATATTTTAGAATTATTGTGAAAAGTTTAAATATAGGATTTATAAAAATTTGATTATTTTATAAATCAAAATGGTGAAATAATAAAGGAATTTAAAGACGTTTTAAAGAATAATATAAATTGATTTATATTAAGAGATTTATAAATGGATATTTATAAATTGAAATATGGACATTATAAAACGAGTTTTTATAAGTGTTTGAATGAAGTGGAAATGAATTTCATAAATGAATGAAATTTATGGAATTATAAACTGTGAAGTTATAAAAGAAATTTATAAATAGTAAGATTTATAAATTTGGTGAAATTATTTGAAGAATAGATTGGTTAAATAAATGGATCTTATAAGTTATAAGATTTATAAATTGGAAAGTCTTTAAAAAAGAACAATTTTGTAAAATAATCGTTTTATAAGTATTTAACTTATAATATGAACGTTTAGTTTATAATTTAGTTATAAACTGGAATAGGTTAATAAAGAAATTTATAAAAAAAGAATTTTTTTTATAAATAAATAGAAATGGAATTTATAAACGTTGTTTTATAAATTCACAAACGACTTATTTTGATAAGTTAATTGTTATAACTTATTTAATGGAGTTATATTCACATTTTTGAATAATGAATAATCCTTTGAATTAAAATGTATAAAAGGATGAAATGTGTTAACGTAGTTTATTCACGTTTTTGAATAGTGAATAACACGTTAAAGAAATTGTTTAGAATGTGATATTTTGAATTGAATTAAAACGATCTAACGATGTTTTAAAATGTGTTGAGATTCGAAACCATAGATTTCAACATTTATTGTTGAAATAGACGTTTTCGAGAAATAGAAGGAAATAGTGGACTATAACACTGTTGTTATAGTAAATGATTTCCGAAAGGAAATGTTTTGTGTAGTATTGGGATTTATATATCTATTTTAATTTCGAATCCCTATACTAGTGATTTTGGGTTGTCGTAACGATGTTTTACGCAACATTCGTTTTGACCCAGATAAATATGTTAAGAGAATGATTTCCTTAATAGAATGAAATATATACTTAATTCGATTTAAGTACATTGAATATTTTCTAAGTGTTGAAAATAAATAGAATTTGTGAATTACTTATGAATAAATAAGTATGGAAATGTTTTTCCAATGTGAAATGAAACGTTTAGAGAATTTATCTTTTTTGAAGATAAATTGAAATGAATAATTGAAACCGAATATTCATTGATATTTTGGAATTATAAATTCACTAAGGAATTTATAAAGGAAGTGGAATTTGTCTAAAAATAAATATTGATTTATTTTGAAATGTGAAAATTATATATCTAATGAAGATATTTTGGAAAATAAATAATTTGGAAAATTATTTGGAAACTGGTGATGTGTGCATATCCAGTGATAGTTCAATAACCGACTATCAATATTTCCCTTTGAATGGGTATTTGATTTGATTTGTTTGAATGTGAATGCTACACTTATTTTTGAATAAGCGCTCACTATTCGGGTTAACCGGGAAAGGACCATGGGGTCGTATAACCCATTCTGAATATGTGATACGTCGTTGTGAATTGCATTTGAAGATCGGTGTTGAAGACCCGGTATTTGCGAGAGCGATAGGATGACCTGTCGATTTACTCTGCACCGAGTAGCTACGGTATAGAGTTCTCCATATGTGATGGTGAATCCGATCAGGATTGTGAATATCCGGATTGTAAGGACTTCTTTGTAAGTGCCTTCGGTTTTGTTCGATCCCGGAACAAACTTGTATGGATTGTATGTCTGACATTACAAGTTGAGAAATAAAGCCGATTTCTTTCAAATATATTTTTGTTGGTGGCGGAGAATTTATTCTTTTAGCTCAACACCCTTCTCTGAGACGTACGAGCTCAGAGGTTATATAGTTGAAGTTATCAGCGATATATTCCCAATTTGGTAATGTGACATGCTGAGTGATGCTGAAATGATCATTGTGTTGATTATTGTGATAGGATCGTTTATTTGATCGTCTATCTTAGTGATCATTGTGTTGATCATTTGTTGACCCAAAGCATGGCTTTTGTATAAAGTATGTTTTTGTGGACGTGACTTCGTCGAACCTCACACCCCGGAAATGGTCAAAACAGGAAAGATGCGGCAAGGTTATGAGGGGTAGCACCCTTTAGGGTATGTACATTTCCTTCTGGATAGAGGTGGTATCATGGTATGGAGCCCAGATATTTAACCTATGTGGTTACTACGAATTTATTACTTTGTGGTTGTTGGTTTTCGGGATCCCGTGAGAAAGGTCGTTTACGATCGGGGAATGGCGTGCTCGTGTCAGTAGTTACCCAGTTAGGGGTAACCCGGCCTTGTGTTGGCAGAGTTCCGGTTTGGTTCTCGGGGATGTCTTTCCAGAGGCATTCTCATGTGGCAATGGGAAGTTCCTTGGCCTGACCATTTGTTGGAAATCCAAAGAAACAATACGTGACTTGTACGGTTTTAGTTGTATAACCTGCTATGGAATGTGGCGGTAACCTGCTATTGAACATAGTTAGCTATAGTAAGCATACGATAATGGTCGTATGTTGGCTAAGATTTATATTCTACTTTCGAAATGAATTTTTCCTACACTATGCACTAGTAATAATAACAAATGTTATTTTAAATGCGTATCAAGCATGTTTGACTATCATAAGGAGAAATCTTGTGACGACCGCCCATGACTCCCGCACCAAATCAAGGAAATAATGCGCTAAAAGGTGTGCCAGGCAGCCATGGACGATAGTCAGGGTAAAACAAAACAGAAGAATCTCTATCGCATAACTCACAGCGCATGGATAAAATACAATAGAGAAATATAATATAGTGAAGCTCCATAGAACAGAACATCATCATATAAGCATCACAGTAGTTTCATACAATCATCTACTCAAATCCATACATGAAAGCCTCACTACAAATCACTCAACCAAATACAGCAGCGGATACCCAGTACATATAGTAAGAAAACTAATATGCAAAGCCTCCTGCTCGTCTTCGTCATCTTCAGCGTAGAACTCCTAGCACAGCACCTGTCACCTGCTACCTAGTCTGCCCATCCCAAACATGGATGAACAGCCCAAGGTAATAAGAGGAGACATAAAACCTTGAGTCAGACAAAGTCTTAGTGAGCAGTAAATCAACTATCAAGCATACCAAAAGAGCATAAAGGATAAAAGGAATAGGAACCAAACCATCCCACTCCACCTCTTTCTACAGTGATAGCCCCCAGACACACACTAAGGAGAAGTAGGCATAACATAGCAGATAAGTAAGGTAAAGCAATAATCACTCGAGTCAAGGACGATGTTTTCCAAATACAAACCCCCAAGGCCTAAACCAAGATCAGATAAGCACTCAGAAAACACCGCTCTTGAAGCCGAATGATAATACAACCAAACATCCAAACATCCATGACTCTGGCTATCACTGTTAACCTTGCTTCGAAATCACCGTTAATTGAATGACCGACTCCTTCCTGAGCCATCTGTCAAGGGCTAATGGTAACCCCGGTTCTAGACAAAACCCCGCACACTGCCTTGTGCCTAGGACTTATCTTCTTGGCCCAGAGTACTCGACTAACTGCCTGTAGTCTTTTAGGCGTCCCTATGTACTCTTGCTTTAGGTTTGCTAGAACCTTCAATAACGATGAGATCCAAGCCTCCTTGTCATCCTTCTTGACGACTTCTTTCAACTTAGCTCAAGCTTCCTCTTGAGCAATCCATTATCAACCAACTTGAACTACCCTTCAAGTTATCAACATGCTTGGAATGATCCCTGCCTGGATTAAGCCAAGACTCACATCATACTTCGCTTCATCGTACCAAAGCAAAGTCTCAACTCAACCATACTTTGCCTTTTCGCATCCTGACAAAGTCCCATCTCGATCTCATACTTCGCCTCTTCGCATCACGGCAAAGTCCCATCATCGAATCCATCCATAGGAGCTTCCACATCCGCTTCATATGCCATCGGCAGCTTTCACCATTCAAGAGCCTTTCCACTTAGCTTTTGAATCATCTTCAACCATCTTGTTCCAAATCAACTACAAGCTAACTTGGAGCAATCACATCTAACATACATTCAAACATTCAAGCATTCAAACAAGATATATTAAGCAATATCAACTATAATGGCAATTTCGTAATTAAGTGAGCAAAAGTCCAACATATGTGAAATCATAGTTTTTAGCATAGATCTATCAAATCTAAAACATGGGTTTTGTCTCTAATACTTGTTAAATAGCTTCTATAGATAAACATTTTCAAATATGATGGATCTACATGCAGACTTAAGGAAAATGCGAGAAAACGCTAACTTTAACACATAAACATATCACCAATCCCATATACTCCTTTGGATCCGCGTGAGAGATAACTACCACTCACCAAATCACCCAAACACTACAAAAACTACACACTTCAGATCTGGACAGCGAAGATCAAGGTTTGATCCGGCAATATCTCGCTTCAATCGATGAAATCTAGCTCGAACGGATGAAGATCTTCAACTTGGACACTTGGATCTTCGATCTTGATCTTCGATCTTCAACGGATGTTAGCACTTGATGGAAGTAGAGAAAGAAGTGAAGAAAATACCGTAGTCGAGTCTTCAAAATGGCAGCACTTCGTCGCTTCAAAAACCGGTGCCAAAAAGTGAGCCGAACACCTCTATTTATAGGCTGGAAACCCCTTAGGTCGTCGCCCCTTAGGTCGTCCCCGACCTAACTTTGAGTCGTTGCCGACTCATCAATCCATTCGACCTACGACCTAACCAATCACAACATACAACCAAGCCCGACTCACGACTTAACCCAGACACGACCTAAAACACAGGCCGACCTAACGACTCAACGCACTACCGTCCCAACTGCAACACGACTCAGCACAAAGAACCATCCTTAGGTCGTATACGACCTAAGCTAACTCAGCATATCCGACTTACCACTCTCACAGGGATGCCGACCTAATTCCTACGCGACCTAACACTAAGTCGGTCACGACCTAAAAAGCCTCCGACCTAAAATACTGCCGCGTTCCCCAAGTCTTAAGTCGTATGACGACTTAACTATGACACACACGACTCAAGACCCCACGACCTAACTCACTGCCGACTCACTACCTAACTTAGGTCGTTTACGACCTAAGTCTGAACAGTACTCACGCGACCTAACAAACCAGACCGACTCAACGACCTAAGCCCCCCAACGACTCAACGTGCCTGCTGACCTATCCCCCTAGCGTCCTAACGCTAGCCCTTAGGTCGTTGAACGACCTAACTCTAAGTCGCTAACTCGGCGACTTCCTTAAGTCGCTGCCTACTAACACGCTAACCCCTTAACTCGGCAAACCTTATGAGTCGTAACTCGTTGACTCGGCCACTTCCTAAGGTCGTCTACGACTTACTATAGGTCGGTCACCATCACTAAGTCGCCTAACTTTTAGGTCGTTACTTCTATAACTCGGCAACTCTTAGGTCGGTGAATTTCTTATCTCGGCCAACACTCCAACCCGTAACCCCTCCTTGAGTCGGTCCCCTATGAGTCGGTCACGACTCATCCCTTAGCTCGGCAATGCTCATGAGTCGGTCACAACTCATACTCCACCCGGGTTAACTTCTAAACGACTCAAGCTAGAGGCAACACAAACAACACTATCGACCTGCAAATTCTACGATCTATCGACACGTAAAATACGGGTCGTTACATTCTCTCCCCCTTAGGAATTTCGCCCCCGAAATTCCAAGCAAACAACAGAAATCAAAGATATTCCGCATGCCTACCATCCATAGCAATCAACAAACCATGCATCCAATTCTAGCCTAGCATGCAGAATTCTAAGACTTAGAACAAGCTACAAATTCATGAGATGTCACGACACTTTAGGGCCATACCTCGAAGAGTCCTGGATGAGCTTCCTTCATCCTCTCTTCCTCCTCCCACGTACAGTCGTTAACATCGTCACTCCATTGTACCTTGAGCAACGTAATCGTCTTCCTCCTAAGCTGTTTCGTATCGGTGTCAACAATACGAAGCGGCTTACGAGGTCTCGTAACCACTGGATCAACCTCTAAGTCTTCACAGCTATCAGCAGAAACCACCGTAGTTGGGTCGTGCATATACTTCCGTAGACAAGATACATGAAAAACATTGTGCACACCCGCCATCTTTTCCGGTAACTCCAATCTATAAGCGAGCTTTCCAATTCGCTCGATAATCGGGAATGGTCCAACGAATCTTGGAGTTAACTTTCCTTTGTTCCCGAATCTTATAACATTCTTCAATGGAGAAATCTTCACAAAAACCATATCACCCACGTCGAATTCCAAATCCTTCCGACGATTATCTGCATAACTTTTCTGACGATCCTGGGCTGCCTTCATTCTTTGTCGAATGATCTCTATACAATCCGAAGTCTGTCGAATCATCTCTGGCCCAAGTATCAGCTTTTCTCCAGTTTCCAACCAACATGTCGGAGAGTTACACGGTCTTCCATATAATGCCTCATATGGTGCCATACCAATACTCGACTGATAACTGTTATTATAAGCAAACTCCACCAAATGAAGGTGATCTTCCCATGATCCTCCGAAGTCCAAAACACATGCTCTAAGAAGATCTTCCAAAACTCGGTTGACTCTCTCAGTCTGACCATCTGTTTGAGGGTGATAAGCTGTACTCAAACACAACTCAGTTCCCAAAACTTCCTGGAAGCTCTTCCAAAATCTACTAGTGAACAATGGATCTCGATCGCTCACTATACTCTTCGGAACACCATGGAAACGAACTATCCACTTCACATATAATTCAGCCAACTTCGATGCAGTCCTAGTCGATCGAACAGGAATGAACCTTGCACTCTTGGTCAAACGATCTACTATGACCCAAATCCCTTCATTCCCTGCTCTTGTCCTAGGTAGACCATCGATAAAGTCCATCGACACTTGCTCCCATTTCCATGTAGGAACCTCTAATGGCTGAAGCAATCCACTGGGCTTCTTCTGCTCAGCTTTCACCAACTGGCAATTCATACACTTGGAAATAAAGTTTCCAACATCCTTCTTCATACCTTCCCAGTAGTAGGTTCTCTTCATATCCCGATACATCTTATTTCCACCTGGATGAATTGTCAACTTCGAGTGATGACTCTCCCTCAGAACTTCATCTCTCAATCCATCTACATCGGGAACAACTAGTCGCCCTTGCTTTCGAAGCCAACCCTCTCGATCGACCTCGAATCCCTTATCCTTCTCCGGGTCCAATCCAGATTCCAAATCACAGATAATCTTGACAAGCTTATCATCTCCCCTTTGCCTCTCACCAATTCTTTCCACAAGAGTAGGCCTTATCGATAAGTTTGCCAACATCTCAGGTTCCAATTCACATCTAGGCCTGAAATCAAATCCAGCCAAATACTCAAGACTCTTCCATTCTGAAAACATGGCTCCCAATCCTGCATGTCTTCGACTTAACGCATCAGCCACTGCGTTACCTTTCCCCGGAGTATAGGCTATACCAAAATCATAAGATGCTAGGAACTCTAGCCACCGTTGCTGTCGAAGATTTAAATCCTTTTGGGAGAACAGATACTTCAACGACTTATGATCTGTAAACAACTCGAATCTAACTCCCAATAGATAATGTCTCCACATCTTCAAAGCAAACACAATCGCCGCTAACTCCAAATCATGAGTCGGATAGTTCCTTTCATGCGGCTTCAGTTGTCGACTTGCATATGCAACAACTTTATCCTTCTGCATTAGCACTGCTCCAAGTCCAGTACCACATGCATCGGTGTAAACCACCATCTCATCATTCCCACTTGGAATAGTCAAAACAGGAGCACTCGTCAGTCGCTCTTTCAGGATCACGAAAGCTTGCTCACACTTATCATCCCATTTGAACAACTGGTTCTTCTTCGTCAATCCTGTCAACGGTGTAGCTATCTTGGAAAAGTCTTTGATAAACCGACGATAATATCCTGCTAATCCAAGAAAACTTCTTACATCAGATGCATTCTTAGGTCTAACCCAATCCTGGATTGCTGCCACCTTAGCGGGATCAACCGCTATTCCATTTCCAGAAATAACATGACCTAAGAACCTCACTTCATTCTTCCAGAAGTGACACTTCGAAAACTTAGCCTTCAGCTGATGTTTCCGCAATATATCCAAAACAATCCTCAAGTGCGTCTTGTGCTCTTCCTCAGTTCTGGAATAAACCAAAATATCATCCACGAACACAAGCACGAACTTATTCAACTGATCTCTGAACACTCTATTCATAAGATCCACAAAATATGCTGGCGCGTTAGTCAACCCAAACGGCATTACCAGCCACTCATAAAACCCGGATGGTGTCCTGAAAGCAGTCTTCGGCACACTATCCTTCGCCACTCTCAACTGGTGAAATCCCGTTGCCAAATCCATCTGAGAAAACACCTTAGCCTCGTGAAGCTGATCAAACAAGTCATCTATTCTCGGCAATGGATACTTGTTCTTCTTAGTCACCTTATTCAGCTCACGATAATCAACACACAACCTCAACGATCCATCCGCTTTGGTTGCGAACACAACTGGCGCACCCCATTCGGACACACTTCTCCGAATGAATCCTTTCTGCAAAAGGTCATCAACTTGCACCTTCAGCTCTTGCTGCTCCCTCGGTGCCATTCGCCTAAGAGGCATCACAACAGGTCTGGCTCCCTCAATTAGATCGATACGAAACTCGATCTCCCTATGCGGCGGTAACCCTTTGACTTCCTCAAAGACATTCTCAAACTCATTCACAATAGGCACCGATGACAGTCCATCCCGTGGAACAACCAGCGAATACATGAAGCTCATGAAGACGCCTTCTTCATGCTTACATCGTATCAAAACCTTTCGCCCTTCCACATTCCCGACTGTCACCTCAAGCCTCTCACAATCAATCCTAGCCGCATACTTCCTAAGCCAGTCCATACCCAAAATAATTCCGAACCCCGCAAAGTTCAGAACAAAGCAATCACAAACAAACGAGCAATCATGACTCGACACAACTAGACCACGACATAACATACACAAACATGACGAACCCCCGACCGGATTAGTCACAACCAATGGCCTATCAACAATATCCGGTTTCAAACCTAACCGGCCTACCAAATCATCACAAACAAAAGAATGCGACGCTCCAGTATCAAACAACACTCTAACTGGAACACCACAGATAGAAAGAGTACCTTGAACCACCACACTCTTCCCCTTTTCTTCAGCAGTAGGAGCTTTCGAAGACGATGGAACAGCCCCCAAAGCATAGGCTTGCACAACCTGCCTATCTTTCCTCGGTTCTGGACAATCCTTCTTGATATGTCCCAGCTTATCACAGTTGTAACACTTTCCCGGCACTTTGGGATTCTTACAATCTTTGTAAAGATGGCCCTTCTGCTGGCAGTTATAGCAAGTCACTTCACTCTTCGGCTTCTTCTGGCCATCCCTACCCCTCTGTTGCTGTTGTTTCCTCTTCTTATTGCCACTCTGCTGTGGTTTAGATCCTTCCCTGGTTACAGAAACAACAGATACTTCCTTAGGGAACAAACTCTCGTGCCTAAGAGCTTTTTCCACAAGCTTCTCAAACGGATCGTCCAGATGATCCACCAACTGCCTCCCAAGATAAGCATCCAGACCAGTCACAAACTTTTCATTCTTCTGGTAGGGAGAATCAATATACGATCTGGCATACTTAGACAAAGCTTCAAACTCAGAAATGTACTCAAGAACAGGCCTTCCCCCTTGCTTGAGCTCCACAAACCTCTTAAACAAGACAGATTTCTGGGAAGTAGAGATGAACTTAGCTTCAAATCTAACTTGGAATTGCTCCCAAGTAATCTCTTCTTCTGGAGTATCGATGGTGATAGAATTCCACCAATCAGCAGCTCTTCCCTGAAGCTGTCTCGATGCAAGCTTTCTCTTAGTTGCATCCTCAATCCCTAAGTCACCAAAGATCCTTCGACATGCATCAATCCATCTCTGCACCTCAATAGTCGACTCCGTCCCCAAGAAAGCTTTTCCTCCAAGAGAAGTATAATCCTTGCAAAGCTTAGCAAAATCCACCGGTCTTGGAGCTTGAACTTGAACTCCCACATCCACTGATGATCCTGAAGCTGGTATCCTTCTCATGATCGAAGTCATCATCGCTTCGAACATAGTTCCATAATCAACAGCTCCTTTATCAGCACGGCTTTCCCTTGCAGCTGGTCTCCCTCTTCGACTCATCCTTAATATCTGTAATAAGAATGATTAGAACACCTTAAGAAACAACTGCATAAGGAGTTCAAATCCTTCTAGGCTACTATATTATATATAGTAATCATCCATCAAAATACAATTACGTCTCTCATACGTAGTTACGTCAGCGAGCGTTGGCTGAAATCGATTAACCAAAGCTCTGATACCAAATGTGACGACCGCCCATGACTCCCGCACCAAATCAAGGAAATAATGCGCTAAAAGGTGTGCCAGGCAGCCATGGACGATAGTCAGGGTAAAACAAAACAGAAGAATCTCTATCGCATAACTCACAGCGCATGGATAAAATACAATAGAGAAATATAATATAGTGAAGCTCCATAGAACAGAACATCATCATATAAGCATCACAGTAGTTTCATACAATCATCTACTCAAATCCATACATGAAAGCCTCACTACAAATCACTCAACCAAATACAGCAGCGGATACCCAGTACATATAGTAAGAAAACTAATATGCAAAGCCTCCTGCTCGTCTTCGTCATCTTCAGCGTAGAACTCCTAGCACAGCACCTGTCACCTGCTACCTAGTCTGCCCATCCCAAACATGGATGAACAGCCCAAGGTAATAAGAGGAGACATAAAACCTTGAGTCAGACAAAGTCTTAGTGAGCAGTAAATCAACTATCAAGCATACCAAAAGAGCATAAAGGATAAAAGGAATAGGAACCAAACCATCCCACTCCACCTCTTTCTACAGTGATAGCCCCCAGACACACACTAAGGAGAAGTAGGCATAACATAGCAGATAAGTAAGGTAAAGCAATAATCACTCGAGTCAAGGACGATGTTTTCCAAATACAAACCCCCAAGGCCTAAACCAAGATCAGATAAGCACTCAGAAAACACCGCTCTTGAAGCCGAATGATAATACAACCAAACATCCAAACATCCATGACTCTGGCTATCACTGTTAACCTTGCTTCGAAATCACCGTTAATTGAATGACCGACTCCTTCCTGAGCCATCTGTCAAGGGCTAATGGTAACCCCGGTTCTAGACAAAACCCCGCACACTGCCTTGTGCCTAGGACTTATCTTCTTGGCCCAGAGTACTCGACTAACTGCCTGTAGTCTTTTAGGCGTCCCTATGTACTCTTGCTTTAGGTTTGCTAGAACCTTCAATAACGATGAGATCCAAGCCTCCTTGTCATCCTTCTTGACGACTTCTTTCAACTTAGCTCAAGCTTCCTCTTGAGCAATCCATTATCAACCAACTTGAACTACCCTTCAAGTTATCAACATGCTTGGAATGATCCCTGCCTGGATTAAGCCAAGACTCACATCATACTTCGCTTCATCGTACCAAAGCAAAGTCTCAACTCAACCATACTTTGCCTTTTCGCATCCTGACAAAGTCCCATCTCGATCTCATACTTCGCCTCTTCGCATCACGGCAAAGTCCCATCATCGAATCCATCCATAGGAGCTTCCACATCCGCTTCATATGCCATCGGCAGCTTTCACCATTCAAGAGCCTTTCCACTTAGCTTTTGAATCATCTTCAACCATCTTGTTCCAAATCAACTACAAGCTAACTTGGAGCAATCACATCTAACATACATTCAAACATTCAAGCATTCAAACAAGATATATTAAGCAATATCAACTATAATGGCAATTTCGTAATTAAGTGAGCAAAAGTCCAACATATGTGAAATCATAGTTTTTAGCATAGATCTATCAAATCTAAAACATGGGTTTTGTCTCTAATACTTGTTAAATAGCTTCTATAGATAAACATTTTCAAATATGATGGATCTACATGCAGACTTAAGGAAAATGCGAGAAAACGCTAACTTTAACACATAAACATATCACCAATCCCATATACTCCTTTGGATCCGCGTGAGAGATAACTACCACTCACCAAATCACCCAAACACTACAAAAACTACACACTTCAGATCTGGACAGCGAAGATCAAGGTTTGATCCGGCAATATCTCGCTTCAATCGATGAAATCTAGCTCGAACGGATGAAGATCTTCAACTTGGACACTTGGATCTTCGATCTTGATCTTCGATCTTCAACGGATGTTAGCACTTGATGGAAGTAGAGAAAGAAGTGAAGAAAATACCGTAGTCGAGTCTTCAAAATGGCAGCACTTCGTCGCTTCAAAAACCGGTGCCAAAAAGTGAGCCGAACACCTCTATTTATAGGCTGGAAACCCCTTAGGTCGTCGCCCCTTAGGTCGTCCCCGACCTAACTTTGAGTCGTTGCCGACTCATCAATCCATTCGACCTACGACCTAACCAATCACAACATACAACCAAGCCCGACTCACGACTTAACCCAGACACGACCTAAAACACAGGCCGACCTAACGACTCAACGCACTACCGTCCCAACTGCAACACGACTCAGCACAAAGAACCATCCTTAGGTCGTATACGACCTAAGCTAACTCAGCATATCCGACTTACCACTCTCACAGGGATGCCGACCTAATTCCTACGCGACCTAACACTAAGTCGGTCACGACCTAAAAAGCCTCCGACCTAAAATACTGCCGCGTTCCCCAAGTCTTAAGTCGTATGACGACTTAACTATGACACACACGACTCAAGACCCCACGACCTAACTCACTGCCGACTCACTACCTAACTTAGGTCGTTTACGACCTAAGTCTGAACAGTACTCACGCGACCTAACAAACCAGACCGACTCAACGACCTAAGCCCCCCAACGACTCAACGTGCCTGCTGACCTATCCCCCTAGCGTCCTAACGCTAGCCCTTAGGTCGTTGAACGACCTAACTCTAAGTCGCTAACTCGGCGACTTCCTTAAGTCGCTGCCTACTAACACGCTAACCCCTTAACTCGGCAAACCTTATGAGTCGTAACTCGTTGACTCGGCCACTTCCTAAGGTCGTCTACGACTTACTATAGGTCGGTCACCATCACTAAGTCGCCTAACTTTTAGGTCGTTACTTCTATAACTCGGCAACTCTTAGGTCGGTGAATTTCTTATCTCGGCCAACACTCCAACCCGTAACCCCTCCTTGAGTCGGTCCCCTATGAGTCGGTCACGACTCATCCCTTAGCTCGGCAATGCTCATGAGTCGGTCACAACTCATACTCCACCCGGGTTAACTTCTAAACGACTCAAGCTAGAGGCAACACAAACAACACTATCGACCTGCAAATTCTACGATCTATCGACACGTAAAATACGGGTCGTTACAAATCTCCTCCGATTCTGCGTTTGCATGTGTGTGTGTGCGGGAGGCCTTATGGTAGTCTCATTTTTAAAAGCATTGCGAATTGAATTTAAAAATATTCCTCTATTTTGATTTTAAAGATAAATAAACTGTTTTGAGTTCTCACACCAGTCACATGACTGACTTGGAGTTTATTGTTTTCCTTCCTAAACTCTGGGTGCCCACCAATTTCCACACGGGCAGTCAAGAGTTAAGGTTTATCAGGATATTCTGGATATTCTGGAATTGCTGGAGGCAAGCTGGATGGCATGGCGTATTATTTATATAGTATTTTTTTTCCGCTGCACTGTTTGTTGTATGTCGTTGTACACTCTGATGATATGATGTAATGAAATGTGATGTAATGTAATAACTGATATGGTTCTTTGTTTAAAGATTATTCACTTATTATTATATGTTGTTCCGCTGCGAATTGTGAGATTCTGATGTGATTCTGTTGTGTTCTGTTCCGTCCTATTTTCTTCTGTTTTCCTCTTTTTCTTCTATTTCTTCTATTTTTAAAATTTCCTATCTTCTCTTCTCTCTATTTTAAAATTCTGTTCTATTCTCCTTATTTTCTATTCTCTCTAATTTCTATTTTCTTTTCCCTATCTAAATTTTCTATCTTTTTCTTTTTCTTTTCTTTCTTTCTTCTTTTTAAAACACATAACTATTCGGTTTTTCGGCAACGAAAATCCGCATACGTTACATTATACAAGTATAGTTTTGAGAAATACCTTGATTTAGGATTTTTGAATAAGTTTATAAAAAAAGGACTTATAGAAGCATGATTTTATAAATAAATAAATAGATTTATAATTAGAATTAATAAATATTTTGTAAACGGATTTGAAGTTTGTTGGGTAAATGGATTTGTAAATGGATTTTATAAATTAATTTGATTAATAAAGAAATTAATTTACACGTGGATTTTGATAGTAAAATTAGTTTATAAAACAATGGATTTACAAATTAGAACTTTGGAAATAAAAGAATTTCATAAAATAGAAATTTTATAAAATGAAAGGATATTTATAAAAATAGTTTTAAAAATATGGGAAGGATTGGGTTGAAGATTTAAGTATAAATTTTTATGGAGGAAATAGGTTATGTTCCAAAATTGGGTTACTCATATTAATATTGCTTAAGGTTGTTTATTAATATTTAAATAATTTGAAGTGTTAATTATTTTAATTTTTAATATGGTTTGAAATTTATAATAATTATTTCTAATAATATTTTGGTAAATTATCATTACTATTGATATGGTGAAGATTTAACGATTGTTTTATTCATAATGTTTTGAATTATTAGTTATTATTTTTAAGAGGTTAAAAGTTAATAACAATTAGTTATTTATGATGGTTTCAAGATTCATAAATAGAGTTTTGTAAACGAACTTTGACTTTTATAAGAAGAACTTATAAAATGGTTTGATGATTTAAAAGAAGATTATTTACAAAGTAAAGAGGTTTATAAATAGATGAATATTTGTAAACGAATTTTAGAAACATGGGTTGATAGATTTATAAAAAGGAATTTATAAATAGTTGCATGGTTGAAAAAAGTTTTATAAATGACATGGAAAATAATTTATAAATGATTATAAATGGTTTTAGAAATTCATGATAGAGTTTGTAAATGATTTTAGAATTTGGTGAAAGAGAGATTTTCCTCAGTGTTTGGTAAATATTCTTATACCGTTGAGATAAATATATGGATATTTTCTAAGCATTGAAAATGAAAGGGTTCGTGAATATATCTTTGTAAAAGTATTTTGATACAAGCATTTACAAGATGGTTTTAATCACTGAAAATATTAACTAAGGAAGCTTAATGTTTCTTGGTGCTTAACCAAATGTTGGTTTTTCCTATGGAATTAAACACCTGATTGAATGTTTGTTATTTAATAGTTAAATAAGCGATTATCGAATTTTGACTCAAATGTAACTTTGGAAATATTTAGAAGAAATACGTGAGTTATGTGGAACAGTCATCTCCATTGATGGTATATGTATATATTTCATTTCACTCTTTTAGAACAATGATAAGGAAATCCATTCACTAACGGTTAGGAGGTGATATATGATCTTATCTTTGACTATTTATACCCTAAAGAACCGAGATTGAGTTTACCGGAAACTATCGAATTTTGTTTTGAAGAGACTGGAATCAGATATGTTGTCCGAAAACCATTTCGATCCAACTCTAGTTTTCAAAGTGAAGACATCTTGATGATGATGGGATTGGAGACCGAGTTCCCAAGCGTTTCGTTCAGTCCCAGAACGTACTTGTATTGATGAATGCTGGTATTGCATTGGTTGTTTGGAGGGCAATATTAGCGTTGCAAGATGGTTTTCTGGAAGGAATTGGTAAGTGTGTGGCCTCTTCGAGCTTCACACCTAGGAAATGAATAAAGCAAGGACATGCGGCTGGGCTAAGTGGGTCGCACCCAAGTAGAGTATGATCATCCCAAGTCTAGAGCGATATTCATGTATGCTTCAAGATCCCATCATGTGGTTTTGATTGCAACCAAAGGGTGATCATATTCGATGCTACTCAAGAAGTGGATACTGTTGGTCTTGAGTAGCAGAGGTGCAACGGTTGTAGCCTCCCGTATATTTTATCTAGAGGTGTATGGATTCGGTGGGTAGACCCTAACCGTGTCATTGTTGGAATCCATTCTCCAATACGAATTTTGGTTTCAGAACCTAGTAAGTTGAATTTTAATTAATGTAACAATTTTGGCTATGATTAATAAGTATTTGTATAATATACATTACTATAATATCAGAGGATTTCATATGAAATGTTTTGGACATCACAAGGTAAAAAACCATCCGCGTTTATGTGCGGGGTGGTCTTATGAGATACCTTTAATTTTTGAAAGGTTTCGATAACTTTAAAAGTTCAGTTGGGTGTGTTTTCTCACGCTGGTTTTCCGGACAGACTCGGGTGTTATTTTATTATAATACTTGAGTCAGACCGAGCATATTTACAAATTACTATGGATGCACTGGAGTTTAGGAGACAATTGGAGGTATTCAACTCGTATTCTCGTATATGTTTATTCCCACTTCTTTATTTTTGAAATTATCAGCAATTGTGAGGACGGGCTGTTGTAACTATCCCTGCTGATAATTTTGATTGTTGTTGTATTCTGATGGATGAATGTTTATAACAGTTACTATTTTGTAAAAATCATTGATATTATAACGTATATGTTGTTCCGCTATGATTGTGAGATACTGTGTTTTTTTTAATTTCTTTTCTCTTTTCCTTCTCCTCTCTTTCTTTCTTCTTTCATTACCTTAACTATCTGTCTTTTCGTTTGATTGGGTTGGACATGTATGGTTTATTTTCAGCTTAAATTGTACAAAAAGGAAGGTTGTTACACGTGGTATCAAAACTTAGTGTGAGCGAACACGTAGGCTTTGGTGAAAATTTACTCATTTGAGATAGGTTAAGCGAGAACCTATGTTGAGTTTAAGTGTATATATATGAGCGTGTATTTGTTAGTGGTTATAAAAATGTTTTCTGTTGTGTTAATTTATCAGTTGAGTGGCTTATGAATTCTGGTCAGTACGTGGGATGCCACGATATTGACAGGGGTTTCTAAATGCTTAAATAAGGCAAACTGATATAGTATTGTTTTGAAGTGGGTAAATGAAATAATTTTACATAAATTATACTTTATATATAAAGGAATAATTTTTCAGAAATTATTATAAGCTATATATGGAGCGTTTGGTTGTTAGTGAAAGATAATATTTGATCATTATCATTTGTTGTTTATTAATCTAATAAAAGTTGTTGTTGTTGTAATATTACAAGATAAACAATGGTAAAACAAAATATATAAGAGACTAAATTTATAGGTATAAATTATAGAATATTGATTACGTTTAAATAATCAAAATTTGTAAGATAATATTACATAAGAAGTGATATTTTATAAATATGATTTAAAAACATGATTTATAAATGGAATTTCCTAAGTATATTTACAAATATGATTTGTTAATAACATTAGTTTTAAAACAAGAAGTTCGTGAATTTAAAACCCATTGATTTAGAAAATTGTTTTCAAAGGTTTGAAAAGATGATAATAATAATAATAGTAGTAGTATGTTGAAAATATTTTGATTTGAAATATATTGAAGTAGGATTCAAAATAAATAGAAAGCACCGAACTCGCTTCAGTTGCTGGAAAGTAATTACGGTGATGACCTTGAATTGGATCAAAATAATGAAATGAATAAACATTTAAGTCGTAAAGTGATTTATAACCCTGAATTGTAGAAATAATATGAGAATAAACTTAAATAAAATAGATTTCATGAAATGTTAAGTAAATAGGTTGTATAACTTATAGAATTGAGTAATACTAAACAAAAAATATATATTAAATTTGTTGAATATAATGTTAAGAAAGGTAAAATTGAAAATTGAATTATAAAATGAAATTTAAATTAAGTTAGTTTAAATGAGATGATTTTTGAAATGAAATTTAAATGAAGAAAAGTTAAATGAAATTGAAATTGAATTTGATTTGTCAAGAATTGATGAAATGAACTAATTAATAAATTAGTGAATTGAATATGGTTTAGAATGTTATTGATAAAAGGAATATTGGAATTAAACTATGAATTTTGTCAAATGAGATTGCATTTGATTTATAATGAATTAATAAATTGATATGAATTTGGGTTATAAAATAAAAGTCCACTTAAGTTGTAAATTAAATTGAAAATTGTTTGAAGGTTGTTTAATAGAATTGAATATGAACTTAAGTTATGAAGTGAAACAAACATTAGAAGTGTTATATAAAAACGTTTGTAACAAACTTAAGTAATGGTTTTATGAAATGTTTTATAAGTGACATTAGTATTAAAAGACATATACTAAGTGAAAATAAAATAAAATATTACTTAAAAAGAGTTAAAAGGAAATGTTTTATGAAATGATCCATAAATGAATTAAATATGGAACGAAATGTTGCTAAGTATACATTGAATTGAAAGAAAAAAAAATTATGTGAATAATGGAATTTGATTTAAATTGGATGTAAACCAATGAATGTAAATGGATCAAGCATAAATAAGTGAATGTAAATGATTGAATGGAAGTAAATTGAAGTAAATATGTAAGTTATACGTATATTATTTTATTCGCGTAAATTTTATATCCAGATTCGAGTATATGATTCCATGGTGATTTATGTCAATTTGAGTTAGGATTTTTCACTCGATTTCTTGATGGCGAAATGGATATGGATTTTTGATTGATTTTTTTATTCTCTATCATAGTATATGGTTATGCAAGGAGAATAATGGTTTTCTAACCAAGGAAGCGAATCTAAGTCCGCACTAGAGTGGTCGTGTGAATGATACTGGTTCGGAAGTGAAATTGTGTGATCGAGCGAGCGATCGGGCATGGTTTTGCATACAGATGGTATATGTACATCGTACGGGCTTTAATAAATTAATGTCTACATTAGAAAATTAAAATTGATATGGTTATAAATAGATTTTCGGGATATTATTTGTAGGTTGGTTTCTCTTGTTGCATTTGCTACATTTGCATATATATATATATATATATATATATATATATATATCGTATAGCCCATGTTATATATTGATATTACTTTCCATATACATGTTCTCATTGGTTGTTGAGAGTTTAGTAGGTGCCGATGGCGTATGCTTCACATTGTATTGATTGTATATGCTTGATAATATAATAAAAGGTACATATCTCGGATTACATATCGTACTTTTACACTTTTTCCCTACGCGATGTCTTGTCCTCGAAGATGAGATGTATATTTGTGATTATATATATTGTAAAATTTTAAGATCGAGCTATGTAAAGGAGATGCTGATGAAATTTTTCAAAAATTTAAAGCGTTAGAAAAATTTTAAAAATTTAGGGAAATTTTTTTGATAACTTAAAAGTTTGATTTTGGTTTATAACTCGAAACGATATTAGCTGATTTTTGGAATGGTATTAGTTAGTAATTAGGAATTGATTTGAAAGACTTAGAATTTTTTTAAAAGAAGTTAGACGACTTAGAAGAATTTGGTAATCCATTTTAACTAATTGTTTTTGAAAAGTTAACGGGTTTGGGGAATTTTCCTTATTTGGTAATTTCGGGGACGAAAATATTTTTAAGGGGGAAGAATGTAACGACCTAAAATTTTAATCATTTGAGTTCAGAATGTTTAATTTATCTTCAATATTAAAAATTTATGTTTATAAGTTAAATAAATTGGATTTCAAATATAACGATCTATTTGATAATTTAGTTGTTAAGTTTAATACTTGAAATTACTTAAATAATTGAATCATGAATTTTATGTGAATAAAAAATGATTTCAAAAATTTATGTAAATTCTATTTAAATAAGAAGGAAGATGGTAAACTTTTAAATCTGATTTAAAAGTGATTTAATTGATTTTAGAAATTGCCTGTTTTAATTATTGTGTAAAAACAGCCTTTTGGGGGACAGTCTTAGATTTTGACGAAACTAGTTTCATTAGACCCGTAATAGTGAGTTATTATATGCCATTGAATTTCATGGCAATTAGATGTATTGTTTGGATGTGCAAGATCAAAATGTGTAGAAATTATTTAAAGGAATTCATATTAATATAATTTGATTTTACAAAGTTAACTTCTGTATATGATGAAATTGGCTTCCGATATATATTCCATTATATTCGGAATAGGGGTATAACATATACGGCGCCAAGTGGCACGCTTCGTTTGGAGTTTGAAATTTTAACATCCGAATAGTGCCGAGTTTATTTTCTATAAATACGCCTTAAGTTTCATTTTCTAACACTAAAAACAATTTCAGCCGCCATTAAAACCCTCCATCCAGCGACCCATATTTCTTCGACCGATCTAGGCATTTTAAGGCTTCGACTCCAGCATGAAAGTTGGAGAATGTAACAACCTGGAATTTTGGATATTTAAAATTGGAATATTTAATTGATTTTAAAGTGTCAATTTTTAAATTGAATTTCAAATATAACTATTAATCGGATAATTTATTTATTGAATTTAATTGGATAAATTATTGAATCGGGAGTTTTAAGCTTGTTCAAAATAATTTAAAGGCTTAAAAAATTTATATTAATAATACTAAAAGTAATAAAGGTTTTAAAATTTAATTTAAAAGAGTTTTTTTCAGTTTTAAAAATATATTGTTTGAATTGACTTTTAAAATAGCCTTTCGGGGAACAATCTCGGATTTCGATGAAGCAAGTTGCATTGGATCCGTAATAGTGTATTATTATCGAATTTCAAATTTCATACATTTGGGGATGTCATGTGATCTTACGATATATAAACGCGCTGAAATTAATATTGGAAATTTAATATAATAATTGGGTCCAAAAAGCTATCTTCTTCATATGATCGAATTAGGACTCAAAATCTTTTCCGTCACGTTCGGAATAGGGTTATTACAAATGCCTAGTGACACGTCTCGATAGAATGTCCAAATCTGAACCTCAACTGTTTCTTTTCCATTGGTTTTTTTCAAGTCACTATAGCAAGCCTATTCGAGCACGTAAACGGATTTAAACAGGTTTCCCTCTTTTTATTCTCGTCCCTACGCTTTTTGTAGAAAGCTAAAAAAACAAGAGAAAAATGGTGGCTGTGGGATTCTAAAAAAAATCGTTTCTGCTCTAATACCCGATTTAAAATTGCAGAACAAATTTCTAAAATATAGTTTTCAAATTCTCTTCCTTCTGGTATAATAGTTAAATGGTGCGAGCGCGGCTTGAGGTAATCGACTGTTTCATCGATCCAGTTTTGCTAGGGTTAGCATTTTTTGTTGGTTGAGAGCTCAATGAGAGTTTCCAAGGTGATATTTGAGATCGTGATGTGAAGGGGCAGTGGATGGTTGTTTTCGACGAAGTGCGGTTCACCGTGGATGATCGCGACTGAAAGTGTCGAAGCTACTACCGCGAAGTCGCGTTTTCAATGAAAAGTTGGGGAATTGACGTGGTGGTGTTGGTGGAGTCTAGCTCAAGGAGAAGGAGGGATCGTCGTCGTCTTAGTTGGTTCAGATAGGCGACGCATAGTATGTGGAAGTTCATGCACAGTCTTGTGATATTCGTGCATGAACATGAAGAGTAACAGGGGAAGAAGAAGGGGTGCAGTTTTGGGCCGAGCTTGGCTGTCCTTTTGGTATAGAGCTTTGTTTAAATTTTTAGAGTTTACTGTTTTAAATTTAATCATTAACTTGTAAATCAAATAAGTTGTTCGTTTTAGGTCTAAATCCAACGCGGTTAGTCGCGTTGGGTCCGTGTGAACAAGAACTATGATGTGGGTTCAATTAGTGACTTTAAAGCATGATAAAAAATTTCAGTTAAATGCGAACGTGATTGAATTTAATTGGAAGCAGAACGCAAAA
The DNA here is from genome assembly GCA_030765085.1 of Allium cepa. Lineage (NCBI taxonomy): Eukaryota > Viridiplantae > Streptophyta > Magnoliopsida > Asparagales > Amaryllidaceae > Allium > Allium cepa. Next base: position 676,769,565 of record CM060932.1, on the reverse strand, counting down.
GCGATGGAAAATCAAAGGTAAGTTAATCTCACTCAAATTGGACTTTGGTTAATTTAAATAGTTAAAATTAAATTATTGGTTGATTGATTACGTAACAACCCGTAAATTTTCATCTATTATAATTGTTAATTTAATAGGGTATTTGAAATTTAATATTTAAGAAAATATAGATTCATGAATTATTAATTAAACTAATAAATAGAACGAATTGCAACAGTATGAGTGTGAGTGAATGGCTAATAACTTGAATGGGGTTCAAATTTATTGAAATAGAAGAAACATTATAATTTGCTAATTTAATATGATTGTGTAATTAATACTAAAAGAAATAAACTTGGGAATCATATTAATGAAATAATAACTAGAGTGCAAGGTAAACAATAGTAATCAAGTTAATAAATTTATGAATTGAATGGAATACCAATTAATGAAAATAAATCTAAATGTTATGTTTGGTTATAAATTGAACATAAGTGAATGAAGTTAGTAGTATGAGAATAAATGGCAATATTGATTTGTAAGTAATAAAAGCTTATTTATGTGACTAAAGGGTAACGGTAATGATTATTGTATGTTACCTATTTATTTAGTTTGTTAATTGAAATTAGTAATAAATTTTTATTAAATGTAAATAAATGTTACATTAATGTGAAATGTAATACAATATTTAGGAGTTGTTATAGTGGAGTATATTAAGGTAATGAAGGGAAAAACAAGGTAACCAGGTTTATAGAGTAGTAGTGAACTTAATAAAAAGATTTGAATTGAAACAAATCATTCCATTGAAATCTAATTTATAATAAGTGTAATTATTGTAGCAATTGAAATTAAACATTGTGCAATTGAAATAAAGATGAAATGGAAACAATGAAGTATGTAATGCAGGGGCATCGTAAATAGTAATGGAATAAAATTAGTGTTATATATGGAATTATAACCTGGGTTGATAAGTAACAAACTTATAAATGCAATTAAAAGCAATTAGGTGACAATTAATATAGGTTGTTTATTTATTCAATGTGTCAAATAAACTTTGGTAATCAATTACAATAAATCTAAATTTAACATTTTGTTAATGTAAATTAACGTAATAATCGAAAGTAATGTTAATTTTATTCACAATATTATAATTGGTTGGATAAAAAGAATTGAATTTAAGATTTATTTATTTATTGGAATTTAAATCTTAATAAATGGATTATTGAAATTAAATGAAATAAAATATGACGTTAATAGGAATCAAGATTAAATGAAACATACATTAATGAAATGTAAATGTTGATCATACCCATAAGATGTCAATTTATTGAATAACAAGATTTTAAATAAATAAATGGATTTATTGAGATTTAAGTTGATAATTAATGAATTTATTAAAACTAAAATTAATTACGGTAATGGGTAAATCAATCAACGTTGAACTGATATCTAAGCTGTCTAAAATATTGTGAATGAGTAAGAAATTTAAAAATGATAGGAATTGTCAATTATAGAATTGAAATTGAAAATTTGATTTAATTAATTAATTATTAATTTATTTAATTAATGTAAAAATAGCCATTTTGGCCACTGACTCGGATTTCAACAAAACCAGTTTCATCGGATCCATAACGCTGAATTATTGTAGGATTTCAAGTTTAATAACGATCTGGCTTGTCGTTTGATCTTATGGGCTTGAAACGCCTTGAAATTGATTAATTGAAATCAATTGAAATCAATTTGAAATAATTTGATTTTGTCATAACTTCTTCATACGATGGAATTTCGACTTGAAACCTGTTCTATCGAGTTTAGAATATTCAAAAACATCTATTTTGATATATGGATTGACCCAATTTCGTTACGGAGTTGAAACGGGATTTTCGGGTCACTTTATCTTTCAACGCGTATACCTATTGTGATCCGGTCCATTCTAATTTTCAGCTTGCCTATGTATACCTAGTTGTAAACCCTAGCCTACTTCTTGTGTCATTATTCTGTATGTACAATTCTTATAGCTCCTCCTTATTCCATGGTAGACAAAACCAAACTCCAATTGCAATTTCAAATAAAATTCAAACTCTTCAAACTATATCATATTTTATACGGATTCGAAGCTCTCGACGAGCGCAAGTCAAATCCGTAATTCGTTTTCCCATTTGAAGCTTTGTTTGTCTAGAAATTGAAGAACTGTTTGCGACCGTCCATCACGCGTCGATGAACTATGTCTAATCGTCGAATCGACAACATGGGTTTGTGGAGATTGTCGCGCCTAGTCCATCAAAGCCAGCCATTCATCGAATCGACGGCTGGATCGCTCGAGATACTTCATTAGGGTTTGTTTTTTTGTGCGGCGGCTGTAGGATACGGCGCCGGTGATGGGTTAGGGCGAGGCCGAGGCGGCGCGGTAGCGTCGTGTGGTGGCGGCTTCCTGTCCGTGCGCTTTTCTGCCATCTAGGGTTTCCTGGAGGTCATACTCGCGTATGCAGGTAGGCACTATGACGTGGCAGTCAATGTGAAATTTTTGGCATTATTTTTGTTTAATTTATATTTGAAATATATATCTTGTAATTCGCATAACTTTTACGTACGAGGTCATTTTTGCACGTGATTTTCTCCGCTAGATTCATATTGGAATTCCGGACATTTTTGCGCTGGTTTGGACGTATTCTGAGACTGTGTGAATTTGGGTTTAAATTGGATTTAAATTTAATTTAAATTCAAAGGGTGAGTGTTTTAACCTACTTACAACTTCTAAAATTTCTTATGTGTGTTAATTTAATTTTGAATATGATTACAAATTTATTTATGACTGTTTGGCATATTTTTATTCATCATCTCAGTTAAATTTAAATTATTGAATTAAGTTGTTATTTAATTGTTATTGCATATAAACTGCCAGTTAAATAGTTATTTAATTTATTATTGAATATAACTGCCAGTAAATGCCTGTTATTTATTTTCTGTTATATATTGATGTTATTGATTTAATTGGATGATGATTGTGATAAATGGTTGATGATTGATATTTGATGAATAGATGTTGTACTGTATATTGTTATAAACTGCAAGTTGTTATGCATTTTTATTTCATTCGAGATTGCGGTTTGAAATGATATATAACTGTATTTTATTTTAAATTATGGATTGAAATGATAAATATCCATATCACTTGACCATAGGGTAGAAAATTATATACAGACACCGTGGTCTACAAACAAAATATTTTGAAAATGATTTTTATGGTTTTGGGAAGAAATATATGGTTTTATGAGATGTTGATTTAGATATTTTATAAATGTTATTTTATATATATACTTAAATTCTTGGATTAACCTATGTATAAAATTGGTTTAAAGTATAAAAGAAGTTTAATAATAAAGTTTGAGTTTATTTAAATAAAATATGGTTAAGTATTTAAATCATACTTTAATATAAAGGTTATAATGATTTAAATAAATTAAGATTGGAAGGTAAATTGAAATTTATTTGAAATTGAGCTTATTTAAGAATTAAACTCCATAAGTTGATGTAAAATTTATTAAACTTGAAATTTTAAAAGGTGTGATTTTTATAACTAGATTTTTGTTCAAGATGAATTAAACGAATATTTCAAGTATAGATAAATTGAAGGAAATATTTAGTTATTTGTAATTTGAGTTTTATTTAAATGATAATGGATTTATTATGCAAATATTTCAAAACTAAATAATAGAACATTGAATTGTTGAATCGTAATTTCCAACCTTAGTTTTGAAATTGTTTAATACTCCAAGTTTGAAATATATTGAAATTGAAATGGTTTATTAAAAACTGAAAGTGAGTTGAAAATTTTGAATTGAGATTTAATTTGAACTGAATAAAATTGTAAAGTCGAGGAAATTATTTTACTATATAAAGTAATTTTAAATTCAAACTATTTTATTTTATATATTGTTTGAATATCCAAACCATTTAAGTTTTGGAAGTTATGGTTTAGAAGCTATGAAATTCGAAGTATTATGTTTTGAAAGATCATATTTCAAGCGTTTGGTTTCGAAATATTAAAATTTTGGAATACAAATGATATTATGTTGATTTGGGTTTTATAAAAATGATATCATATTTATTTGGTTTTTGAAAGGGAAATGATATCGTATTTATATGGTTTTGAAATGGATAGTATATTTTGGTTTTGAAATACAATTATTTGGAAATGACCGAAGTGTTATAATAACGTTTGTTTGTTGAAGAGACCGGGATCGGAAGTTGTCATACTCTCTACCAACTTCGAAAAACACTTTAACAACCGTGTACGCGGTGGATATTACAGAATGAAGTAGGATGGCGGCGGCGTTTCCTTTGGGATAAATGCATGGACCCGACTCCCGTGAGTTGGCATAAGGTGGCTAAACAGGAGCGATTGACGGGCTAATGAGGTAGCACCTTTGATCAGACGCATCTCTTTGATATTATACTTTGACTTTTGGATTGAATCGGTGGCCACTTTTGATTCTTTTTATTGGGGGTGTGGCTCGAGATGGGCGGTAGCTGCGGCTATGCGTTACCACTGGCCTAGAAGCGTAATTGGTATATCTACCTTGGCATTGCCTCGTTGTGCCGTGTCACCTACCCTAGCGCGCCTTGTACGAGTTTGGTTTTCTCCCGTAGCCCATGTGGTATCCTCTGGTGGCTTCTCGATCAGGAGGAACCATGATACTGGATGGACTACTCGGACTGTTACATGTTAAGGTGGAAAATGTAAAGCCTTAACACTATTTGAAAGTAAGTTTACTTTACTATAGATATTATTATAATAGTGAAATATTACTACATAGTAAATAGTTTAATGGATCCTTAGGAGATGTGAATCCCGAGCATCTCTTAAGTTACTGCACTCACGTTAGACATTGGATAAGAGAAGTCAAATCCCATAAACATCTCTGGCGTCATTCCACTCATATTATTTTCTGTTGATTTAACTTACATAAGATCTTTTAGTTCTGACTCAAGTGTTTTGTCTTTTCAATTTGCTCGGGGCAGGCTGAGCATTTCAAGATTTGAAGGCCTTAATTCTGAAGGACGAAGACGAAGAATTATTATTACTATTTGTTATATATTCCACTAAACCATTGTATTCCGCTGCATTATTTAATATTCTCTGGTATGTGTAACTCTGATATGTGTTGTATACGTATAATCAAATGTTTTTGTAAAACAACTACGTGAACTGTATATTTGATTATTATATTTTATCGTTCCGCTGCAAGATTCTATTTTGTTCTTTTTCTTTCTCTGCTTTTTCTTATTTACTCCATAACAATCCGTCCTTCTATATGGTTTAAGTTTGACGTGTGTGGTTTATCGTTGATTTAAAGCGTACAAATAGACGGGATGTTACATCTGGTATCAGAGCCTTGGTTTAGCGATAAACCTTAGCTTTGTGGGGTTTGACTCTTTACTAATAGTATAGTAATACCCTACGATGAGTCATTGAGTGTATATATATGAGAGAGCGTATTTGTTAGTGTTATAAAAAAGTTTGATATTGTGTTAATTTTTTCCGTTTTGTATTTATAAATTCTGGCCAGTGCATAGGACGCTATGACATCAATAGGTATTTCTAAACACTTAACAGGACAAACCGACGCAATATTTGTTTTAAATATAGGTAAATGGAATAATTTTTTCCTATTATATTTTCTATATATAAAATAAAATTTTGTAAATAAGATATATATTTTGTTGTAATATATTGGTTGTTAGGTAATGAAATTTATAAATAATAGTTGAAATGAGATTTAAAATAAAAATAAATGGAAATTGGGAATTTAGAACTTATGCCCGGGGTTTTGAAAATTTCTTTCAAATGATTTTGGAATATAATAATAATATTATTAGAAGTATTTCTGATATAAATATTTCAGTAAGATTTGAAAGAATTACTTTTAAAGAAATTTTTAGATAGAAATAAGTTCTGTACTCCCCTCTCTATCGTTGGAAAATAATTTCGGTGATGAGTGCACGGATCATCGACATTCATTTTCGAATTTCTAAGTGGAAAAGCCACTGTGGTAGTTTTGCTGCAGGTTTATTTTGATAAACAAATATAAATTTTAAATTGTTTTAAATATAATTGGATATATAAGTTGTAAGTACATATTTATCTATTATTTTAAAATGATTTGAAATTTAACCCGGTATTTAGTTCTTAAGTTTCAGTTAATTAATAGTTTTAATTATTGTAGTGAAATGGGTTGTAACTAATTAATAATTGGAACTTGTAATTAAAACAAGAGATTAAATGCTAGGTTATAAATGAAATTTCCAGAAGTTGAAATTAGTAACCTATAAACAAATGATTTGATTATTGAACATTAAATGTATTAAAAAAATTGAGAAAAACTTGTATAACTTTCAACACATCCTTAAAAGCATATATATAACTTACCAAATGTTAAAAGTTGTAATGTTTAATAAGAAAATGTAATGGAAATTTTACAAGTAAACTTATGAATGAAAGTGTTCCACGAATTTCTTTTGTTGATAAGAATTTGATGTTGTAGTTGTTATAAACTGAAGTAAAATTGAAAGGCTACTAATTAAATAAATGGAAAGGTAAGTATTATAAATAAATGAATAAACGAAATTAAGTAATAAATGAATGAAATTGAGAAATAAATGTAAATTAAAAAGATAAATCATTATATGAAAGAAAAGAAATCAAATAACAAATAGTATGAAATGAAATTAATAAGAATGAACTTAATTTATGGTTTGGATGTGTTGTTTGTTTTGGTTTATGGTTGTTTGGGTAAGGATACTTTAAATTGTTTGGATGTATGAATAATCTATTTATTTTCATCTAAGACTGTTGAGTAAATGGTGCACTTAATAGTTTATTCTTTACAATTTAAAGTCTTTGAACCCGAACAACTATTTGTTTTAATATGAATGGATAATTGATGTGTGTTGATTTTATGTGATGGTTGTTTGCTTGTTGCAAGTGATGGTTGTTATTTTGATTTGTTTGTTATTTGTTGAAATAACTTTAAACATATTATTTTATATAATTGTTAACTCTTTTGGATTATGTAAGTGAAATACAGGTTATGAAAGCAATTGCTACTGCTTTTGGTTTCATAATTAAGCGTTAATTGCCCGACTAATAGGTATGCTTTTTGGATTATGGTTTATAGCGCTATTATATTATTTTTACCGTGTTGGGATATATTATTTTGGAAGATATATGTTATATCTTGTTATATTTTATATTATATTTTCTCCGAAGCCTCTTCGTACAAAGAAGACTCTGCCGAAATTTTTCGTAAATTTTGGACTTAATTTTTTTTTGAAAATGTTCTCTAAACTTTATTTATTTGAGTATAAAAAGAATTAATAGTTATAAAATTGGTATATTTTATTTCAAACAATTAATTTTGTAAGTTTTTTTGTTTATAAGGTTAATATTTTTGAATAAGGTGTATTGTTTATTTAATTCTTTCTTTTCCCTTCTTTTTCCTTTTTGGGGACGAAAAGTTTTGAGCACGGGAGAGTGTAACGACCCATAAATTTTCATTACAATTGTAATTTTAATAGGGTTTTTGAAATTTAATATTTAAGAAAATATAAATTCAAGAATTATTAATTAAAATAATAAATAGAAGGAATTGCAACAGTATGAGTGTAATTGAATGGCTAATGACTTAATTGGAGTTTAAATTTATTGAAATAGTAGAAACATTATAATTTGCTAATTTAATATGATTGTGTAATTAATACTAAAAGAAATAAAATTGGAAATCATATTAACAAAATAATAACTCGAATGCAAGGTAAATAATACCGATCAAGTTAATAAATTTAGAATTGAATGGAATACCAATTAATGAAAATAAATCTAAATATTACGTTTGGTTATAAATTGAACATAAGTGAATGAAATTAGTAGTATGAGAATAAATGAAAACATTGATTTGTAAGTAATAAAAGCTTATTTATGTGACTAAAGGGTAACCGTAATGATTATTGTATGTTACCTATTTATTTAGCTTGTTAATTGAAATTAGTAATAATTTTTTATTAAATGTAAATAAATGTTATATTAATGTCAAATGTAATACAATGTTTAGGAGTTGTTAAATTGGAGTATATTAAGGTAATGAAGGGAAAAACAAGGTAACTAGGTTTATAGAGTAGTAATGAATTTAATAAAAAGATTTGAATTGAAATAAATCATTCCATTGAAATCTAATTTATAATAAGTGTAATTATTGGAGCAATTGAAATTAAATATTATGAAATTGAAATAAAGATGAAATGGAAATATTGAAGTATGTAATGCAGGGGTATCATAAACAGTAATGGAATAAAATAAGTGTTATATATGGAATTATAACATGGGTTGATAAGTAACAAACTTATAAATGCAATTAAAAGAAATTAGGTGACAATTAATATAGGTTGTTTATTTATTCAATGTGTTAAATAAACTTTGGTAATCAATTACAATAAATCTAAATTTAACGTTTTGTTCATGTAAATTAAAGTAATAATCGAAAGTAATGTTAATTTTATTCATAATATGACAATTGGTTGGATAAAAATAATGGTAGTTAAGATTTATTTATTTATTGGAATTTAAATCTTAATAAATGGATTATTAAAATTAAATGAAATAAAATATGACGTTAATGGGAATTAATATGAAATGAAACATACATTAATGAAATGTAATATAAATCAATGTTAATTATACCCATAAGATGTCAATTTATTGAATAGCAAGATTTTAAATCAAATAAATGGATTTATTGAGATTTCAATTGATAATTAATGAATTTATTAAAATTGAAATTAATTACGGTAATGGGTAAATCAATTAACATTGAATTGATATCCATGCTGTCTAAATTATTGTAAATGATTAAGAAATTTAAAAATGATAGGAATTGTCAATTATAGAATTGAAATTGAAAATTTGATTTAATTAATTATTAATTTATTTAATTAATGTAAAAATAACCATTTTGGCCACTGACTCGGATTTTGATGAAACCAGTTTCATCTGATCCGTAATGGTGAATAATTGTATGATTTCAAGTTTCATAACGATCGGCTTGTCGTTTCATCGTTTGGGCTTTAAACGCCTTGAAATCGATCAATTGAAATCAATTTGAAGTAATTTGATTTTGTCATAACTTCTTCATACGGTGGAATTTGGATTTGAAACCTGTTCCATCGAATTTAAAATATTCAAAAACATCTATTTGGATATATGGATTGACCCAATTTCGTTCCCAAGTCGAAACGGGCTTTTGGGCCACTTTATCGTTCAACGCGTATATCAATCGTGATCCGGTCCATTCTAATTTTCAGCTTGCCTATATATACCCTGTTATAAAACCTAGCCTACTTCTTGTGTCATTATTCTATACGTACAATTCTTATGGCTCCTCCTCATTCCATGGCAGACAAACCAAACTCCAATTGCAATTTCAAATAAAATTCAAAGCCAAAAATTCAAACTATTCAAACTATATTATATATTATATGGATTTGAAGCTCTAGACAAGCACAAGTCAAATTCGTAATTTGTTTTCCGATTTGAAGCTCTGTTTGTCTAGAAATTGAAGAACTGTTTGCGACCGTCCATCACGCGTCGATGAACTACGTCTGATCGTCGAATCGACAACATGGGTTTGTGGAGATTGTCGCGCATAGTCCATCGGAGCCAGCTGTTCATCGAGTCGATGGATGGATTGCTCGCGGTAATTCATTACGGTTTGTTTTTTTATGCGGAGGTAATGGGGGATTTCGACTCGATCGAGCGTCGCAGGGGGGGTGAGTGATCTCAGGGGCGTAAGACGCGGCGACGGTGATGGGTTGGGGCTAGGCCGAGGCGGTGCAGTAGCATCGTGCGATGGTGGCTTCCTGTTCGTGCGCATTTCTACCATCTAGGGTTTCCTGGTGGTCGTACTCGCGTGTGCAGGTAGGCACTGTGACGTGTCAGTCAACGTGAAATTTTTGGTATTATTTTTAAATGAAATCTATATCTTCTAATTTGCAAAACTTTAACGTACGAGGTCATTTTTGCACGTAGTTTTCTCTACTAAGTTCATATTGGAATTCTAGACATTTTGGCACTGGTTTGGGCGAATTCTGAGGCTGTGTGAATTTTGGGTTTAAATTGGATTTAAATTCAATTTAAATTCAAAAGGTGAGTGTTTTAACCCACTCACAACTTCTAAAATTTCTTATGTGTGTTAAATTAATTTTTGATATGATTAGAAATTTATTTATGACTGTTTGGCATATTTTTATTCATCATCTCAGTTAAATTGATATTATTGAATTAAGTTGTTATTTAATTGTTATTGCATATAAACTGCCAGTTAAATAGTTATTTAATTTATTGTTGAACATAAACTGCCAGTAAGTGCCTGTTATTTATTTTCTGTTATATATTGATTTTATTGATTTAATTGGATGATGATTGTGATAAATGGTTGATGATTGATATTTGATGAATAAATTTTGTATTGTAAATTGTTATACACGACAAGTTGTTATGCATTTTTATTTCATTCGGGATTGTGGTTTGAAATGATATATAACCGTATTTTATTTTAAATTACGGATTGAAATGATAAATATCTGTATCACTTGACCATAGGGTAGAAAATTATATACAGACATCGTGGTCTACATATAAAATATTTTGAAAATGATTACTATGGTTTTGGAAAGAAATATATGGTTTTATGAGATATTGATTTGGATATTTTATAAATGTTATTTTATATATATAGTTAAATTCTTGGTTTAAGCTATGTATAAAATTGGTTTAAAGTATAAAAGAAGTTTAATAATAAAGTTTGAGTTTATTAAAATAAAATATGGTTAAGTATTTAAATCATACTTTAATATAGAGGTTATAATGATTTAAATAAATTAAGATTGGAAGGTAAATTGAAATTTATTTGAAATTGAGATTATTTAAGAATTAAACTCCATAAGTTGATGTAAAACTTATCTAACTTGAAATTTTAAAAGGTATGATTTTTATAACTGGATTTTTGTTCAAGATGAATTAAACGAATATTTCAAGTATAGATAAATTGAAGGAAATATTTAGTTATTTGTAATTTGAGTTTTATTTAAATGATAATGGATTTATTATGCAAATATTTCAAAACTAAATAATAGAACATTGAATTGTTGAATCGTAATTTCCAACCTTAGTTTTGAAATTGTTCAATACTCAAAGTTTGAAATATATTGAAATTGAAATGGTTTATTTAAAACTGAAAGTGAGTTGAAAATTTTGAATTGAGATTTAATTTAAAGTGAATAGAATTGTAAAGTCGAGGAAATTATTTTACTTTATAAAGTGATTTTAAATTCAAACTATTTTATTTTATATATTGTTTGAATATCCAAACCATTTAAGTTTTGGAAGTTATGGTTTAGAAGCTATGAAATTCGAAGTATTAAGTTTTCAAAGATTATATTTCAAGCGTCTGGTTTCGAAATATTAAAATTTTGAAAGTGTTATGGTTTTGGAAAGGATATATTTGAAATAAAAATGATATTATATTGATTTGGGTTTTATAAAATGATGTCATATTTATTTGGTTTTTGAAAGGGAGATGATATCATATTTATATGATTTTGAAATGGATAGTATATTTGGTTTTGAAGTATAATTATTTTGAAATGACTGTGGTGTTATAATAACATTTGGTTGTTGAAGAGACCGGGATCGGAAGTTGTCATACTTCTGCCAACTTCGAAAACCACTTTAACAACCGTATATGCGGTGGAGATTCCATAATGAAGTAGGATGGTGGCGGCGTTTCCTTTGAGGTAAATACGTGGACCCGACTCCCGTGAGTTGGCATAAGATGGCTAAAACAGGAGCGATTGATGGGCTAATGGGGTAGCACCTTTGATCGAACGCGTCCCTTCGATATTATACTTTGACTTTTGGATTGATTCGGTGGCCACTTTTGATTCTTTTTATTTGGGGGTGTGGCTCGAGGTGGGCGGTAGCTGCGGCTATGCGTTACCACTGGCCCGGAAGCGTAATTGGTATATCTACCCTAGCATTGCCTAGTTGTGCTGTGTCACCTACACTAGCGTGCCTTGTACGAGTTTGGTTTTCTCCCGTAGCCCATGTGGTATCCTCGGTGGCTTCCCGATCAGGAGGAACCACGATACTAGACGGACTACTGGGACTTTTACGTGTTAAGGTGGAAAATGTAATGCCTTAACGCTAATTAAAAGTAAGTTTACTTTACTATAGACATTATTATAATAGCGAGATATTACTACATAGTAAATAGTTTAACGGATCCTTAGGAGATGTGAATCCCGAGCATATCTTAAGTTACTACACTCACGTTAGACACTGGATAGGGATGTCAAATCCCGTAAACATCTCTGACGTCGTTCCACTCATATTGTTTTCTATTGATTTAACTTATATAAAATCTTTTAGTTCTGACTCGAGTGTTTTGTCTTTTCAATTCGCTCAGGTCAGCCTGAGCATTTCAGGATTTGAAGGCCTTAATTCTGGAGGATGAAGACGAAGAATTATTATTACTATTTGTTATATATTCCACTACACCATTGTATTCCGCTGCATTATTTAATATTATCTGGTATGTGAACTCTGATATGTGTTGTATAAGTATAATCAAATGTTTTTGTAAAACGGCTTTATGAACTGTATATTTGATTATTATATTTTATCGTTCCGCTGCAAGATTCTGTTTTGTTCTTTTTCTTTCTCTGCTTTTTCTTATTTACCCCATAACAATCCGCCCTTCTGTATGGTTTAAGTCTGACGTGTGTGGTTTGTCGTCGATTTAAAGCGTACAAAAAGGTGGGATGTTACAGATTAAATGTGATAATTATTATCAGTCTAGATATGATATATTATATATATAGGATTATATATATTGGATTGAATAATATTCCTGCATTATATAGCGGATGAGACTCTATGCGCCTCGCATCATAGCGGATGACCCTATATTCCGTGATATCCACCTTGAAGTGTGATTGATATTTTTATATTGTGCTAACATATGTAGATGCAGGGAAACAGGTTAGATGGATCCAACTGGATTCCTCAAAAATATTTGAATTTATTTTCATATCCAGCGATATGATTTATTTGAATATTATGATAGATTATATTGAAAATTAAAACTATTGAATGTTATGGTATTGTTGGATATATTTTTGCTATTTAAGATATCAATGATATAAAAATTGGATTTTTGGAGGTAAAAAAAGGAATTTTTTAAGTAAAATATTTATGGTGAAGTTGGATAAATTAAAAGAATGAATTTGGAAAAAGGTAAAAAGTTTGATTGTAAAGTCCTTTAAATAAATTTCGAGTATGGAAAAAATAAAGATTTTGAATAAATGGGAATAAAAGAGTTTTAAGAACTTAAGCGATATTGTTTTAGAATAAAAGGATTCATTTTTAAATTCAAGACTTAAATGGCATTGGGAAATAAAAGGAGAATTCTGAAATAAAGTATGAAATTGATGTTCCAGATTTAAATAAGATTTTAAACAAAAAATGGAAGTGAATCTGAAATTAGGGGGTTTGGAGTAATATGGGTAAATCAAGAAATATGTAACATCCCGCCTTTTTGTACGTTTTAAATCGACGATAAACTACACACGTCAAACTTAAACCATACAGAAGGGTGGATTGTTATGGGGTAAATAAGAAAAAACAAAGAAAGAAAAAAAACAAAATAGAATCTTGCAGCGGAACGATAAAATATAATAATCAAATAAACAGTTCATGAAGCTGTTTACAAACCTTTGATTATACTTATACAATACATATCAAAGTTACACAAACCAGCAAATAATAAAATAATGCAACGGAACAATGTAGTAAATAATAGTAATAATACAATCTTCTTCTTCATCCTCCAGAATAAAGTCTTCAAATCCTGTAATGCTCAGACTGACCCGAGCGAATTGAAAAGACAAAACACTCGAGTTAGAACAAAAGTATCTTACGTAAGTTAAATCAAGAGTAAATAATATGAGTAAAATGGCGTCAGAGTTGTTTACGGGATTTTACATCTCCTATCCAGTGTCTAACGTGAGTGCAATAACTTAAGAGATGCTCGGGACTTACGTCTCCTAAGGATCCGTTAAACTATTTACTATGTAGTAAAATTTCGCTATTATAATAATGACTATTAGTAAAATAACTTACTTTTAAATAGCTTTAAGGCTTTACATTTTCCACCTTAATATGTAATAGTGCCAATAATCTATACAGTACCGTAATACCTCCTGCTCGGGAGGCTACTAGAGGATACTCCATAGCTACGACATAAATCAAACTCGTAGTAAATCTCGCTAGGGTAGGTGGCACGACACACAAGGCAATGCCAGTGTAGATATACCAATTGCTATTCGGGCTGGTGGTGACGCATAGCGCGCTGCTACCGCCCACCTCGAGCCATACCCCCAAAAAATCAAAGTGCCCAAATCAATCTCAAAGTAACAGAATGGTATTGAACGAGTGTGTCCAATAAAAGGGGCTACCTCACTCACTCGAGAATTGCTCCTGTTTTAGCCACCTTATGCCAACTCTCGGGAGTCGGGTCCACGTATTTACCTCAAGGAAAAGCCGCCGCCATCCTACTTCATTCTGGAATCTCCACTGCGTACACGGCTGTTAAAGTGGTTTTTGGAGTTGGCAGAGAGTATGACAACTTTCGATCCCTGTCTCTTTAACAACCAAACATTATTATAACACCGTGGTCATTTCCAAATAATTTATACCTTTAAAACCAAATATCCTTGCCCTTTTCAAAACCAAATCAATACGATATCATTTTCATTTCAACATATATCTTTTTCTAACTTCATAACACTTCAAAGTTATACATTTCGAAATCAAAACATTAGAATATAACACTTTCAAATTATAATGCCTTGAAACTCATAACTTTGAAACATCACATCCACCACTTAAATGGTTTAAAATATTAGAATCCTATATGTAATAAAATAGCTTCTTAAATTTCACAAATCAATTCCAAACAACTCGAATTTCTAGATTTTAATTTAACCAAATCCCAAATCACAAATTTCAATATCAACTCAGTTTCCAAATATGCTTTTCCAAATTATGCCATTTTCAAAACCATTTCAAATTCAATATATTTCAAACTTTAAGTATTCAACCATTTCAAAACTAAATTTTGAAATTTCAATTTTACAATTCAAATTCTTTTATTTGGTTTTGAAATAATTTACATGATAAATCCATTAAAATTTAAATATAACCCAAATTTCAGATAACTGAATATTTCCTTAAATTTAATTATACTAGAAATATTCATTTAAATCACTCTAAATCAAAATCAAGTTATAAAAATCATACCCTTTAAAATCTCAATTTTTATCTAAATTTCAAATCAAATTTATTCGATTATAATTCTTAAATAACTTAATTCAAATCAATTTCGTATTTATCTTCCAACCTCAAATTTATTTAAGTCAATATAAACCCTATATACAACATAAATTTAAACATATACTTAACCATATTACATAAAACAATCAAACTCTATTATTTAACTTATTTTATATTTCAAAACAAATTTATACCTAGCTAAAATCAATAATAAAATAACATTTATATGACTTCAAAAATCAATAATTATGTAACCCATATATTTCTTTATAAAACCATAGAAATCATTTCAAATTATTTTTATATATAGACAGCGGTGTCTGTATATAATTTTCTATCCTATGGCCAAGTGATACGGATATTTATCATTTCAATCCGTAATTTAAAATAAAATACGGTTACATATCATTTCAAACCGCAATCCCGAATGAAACGAAAATGCATAAAAACTTGCAGTTTATAACAATATAAAATACAACATCCATTCATCCAATATCAATCATCAACCATTTATCACAATCATCATCCAATTCAAACAATAACATCAATACAGAACATATAATAAATAATAGGTATTTACTAGCAGTATCTATTCAATAATAAATTAAATAACAATTTAACTGGCTGTTTACATGCAATAATAAATTAAATAACAATTTAATTCAATAAATTCAATTTAACTGGAATGATGATAAAAATGTACCAAACAGCCATAAATAAATTTCTAATCACATCAGAAATTAATTTAACACACATAAGAAATTCTAGAAGTTGTGAGTAGGTTAAAATACTCACCTTTTGAATTTAAATTGAATTTAAATCCAATTTAAACCCAAAAATTGAATAGTCTTAGATTTCATTTAAAAGAGGGTCAAAATGTCAGGAATTTCAATACGAACCTAACCAAAGAAGCCGCACATAAATCGAATATCGTATGAAAAAGTTATGATAATAAGATCGATTGGAATATTAAATAAAATAAACAATAAAGGAAAGGAAAAAGAGCCCTCACCATCAACATGTCAGCAGCACCATCATCACAAATGAAACATCGCCTTACATACGCACGATCGTACACGCCATCCACCTCGGCCTGCTCACCGTTGCGTCGCGCCACAACTACAAGCACCGATCTGTTACCACCGCTGGCCTATGCCACCACGGCCGCCGCACCCAAAGCCTCCTCGATCAGCCACGAACGCTGTAGCAACAGTCGCTGCCCCTTAGCACGAACCCCAATCGAATTATTGAGCCAAATCCAGCCGCTAAAACCTCCAGCTAACTGCACCGATGTACTACGTGTTCGTCTCTCTACGCAGTAGTGCCGCTAATTTGTCGATCGGACACCGATCATCGAACGCCATTGAATGACCGGAATTTGTTCTTTAATTTATGGATAAATAGAAATCCAAATCAAAAAACAAACAACAGAACTGACCTGCCCTCGTTGAGAGCTTCAAAACGATATATAATTCGATATAGTTTGAAGAGTTTTAATTTTTGGCTTTGAATTTTATTTGAAATTGCATTTTGGGATTTAGGGTTCCGTTTGCCTTTGGGAAAGAGGAGAGACAGCTGAATTTTACATACAAAAATGAGGAATAAGAAATAGTCTAGGGTTTATAACAAGGTATATATAGATAGGTCAGAAATAGAGATGAATGGACACGACCGGTTTGGACCGTTGAACGATAAATGGCCTGAAAAGCCCATTTCAACTCCGGAACGAAATTGGGTCAACCCATATATCAAAATAGATGCTTCTAAATATTTTAAAATCAATGGAACAGGTTTTAGGTCCAAATTCTATCATATGAAGAAGTTATGCTAAAATCAAATTATTTCAAATTGATTTCAATTGATTTCAATTCAATTGATTTCAAGGCGTTTCACGTTCGTGCAATCAAACGACAAGTCCGATCGCTACGAAACTTGAAATCCTATAATAATTCACCGTTATGGGTCTGATGAACTGGTTTCGTCGAAATCCGAGTTAGTGGCCAAAATGGCTATTTTTACATTAATTAAATAAATTAATAATTAATTAAATAAATTAATAATTAATTAAATAAATCAAATTTTCAATTTGAATTCGATAATCGACAAATTTCATCATTTTTTATTCCTTACTCATTTACAATGATTTGAACAAATTTAAATGTCAAATTAAGTTGAAAAATTTATCAATTTCAGTGTTAACCTCAATTTCATTAATTCAAAAATTATAAATTTAATTTCCAATAATTCTATTTAATTTACTTTTCATTCTATTATTCAATTCATTATAATCAAACGTATGAATTAAACATTGGATTCATAATCTATTACATTAATATTCTCACATTCCATCTTAATTTTAATTAACGTAATATATAGATATTTAATTTCATTTATTTGCAATTAATTTCAATCATTATAGTTCAAATCCCATTAAATTGATAAGTCTTCATTTCCATTCTTTGAAATTCAACAAATTGTCCTATTATGAATAAAATTAACATTATTTTCAAATATTACTTTAATTAACATTAAAGTAACATTTTTTTTGATTTATTGCAATAGATTCCAATTCAATTTCTATTTCTCTAAATATTTAATTACTAAAACCCTATTAAGCTAACAAATTTAATTATCAAAATTTATGGGTCGTTACACTCTCCCCGACTCAAGACTTTTCGTCCCCGAAAAGGAAAAAGGAGGGGAAAAAGGAATTAAGTAGTCAATATATCTTATTCAAAATATTAACTTTATAAACAAATAATTTTACAAAATTTAATAATTTAAATAAAATATATCTATTTATAACTATTAAGTCCTTTTATACTAAAATTAATAAAGTTTGGAAAATATTTTTCAAAATTTTTTTAAGTCCAAAATTCACGAAAAATTTCGGCAGAGTCTCCTTTGTACGAAGAGGCTAGAAAAAAAATAAAATATCAAACGTAACAATATACAACATATATTTCCAAAATAATATATTCCAACACGGGAAAAATAATATAATAGCGAGATAAAACATAATCCGAAAACGTACCTATTTGTCGGGCAATTTACGCTTATTTGTGAAACCAAAAGTAGTAGCAATTGCTTCCAAAACCTGTATTTCACTTACATAATCTAAAAGAGTTAAAAATTATATAAAATGAAATTTTAAAGTTATTTCGACCACTAACAAACAAATCAATGTAAACAACAATCACTTGCAACAAAGCATATAACCATCACATAAAATCAACACAAATCAATCATCCATTCATATCAAACAAAACAAATAGTTGTTCGGGATCAAAACTTTAAATTGTACAGAATGGAAAATAAACTATTAAGTGCACTTTTTACTCAACAGTCTTAGATGAAACTAAATAGATTATTCATACATCCAAACAATTTTAAAGTATCCTTGCCCAAACCATAAACCAAGCAAACAACGATTTCAACCAATAGATCAAGTTCATTCTTGTTAATTTCATTACATAATATTTGTTGTTTGATTTCCTTTTCATTTATATCATGATTTGTCCTTTTAACTTACATTTAACTTCTTACAAATTTCCATTTGTTTTCATTTATTCGTATCATGTAAATTTCTTTTATTGCATTATATTCATTCATTTCTCAATTTCATTTATTACTTAATTTCATTTATTCATTTATATATAATACTTACCTTTCCATTTATTAAATTATTAGCCTTTCCATCATACTTAAGTTTATAACAACTACAACATCAAATTCTTATTTGTTAAAGAATTTCATTGAATACTTCCATTATCTCAAATTTTTACTTGTATAATATTCTATTACAATTCTTATAAGCATTGAATTTTTGATATTTGGTAAGTTATATATATGATTTTAAGGATGTAATTGAAAGTTACACAAGTTTGTTTTATTTCTTTTAATTAACTTAATGATCAATAATCGCATCTTTTGTTTTATCGGTTACAATTTCGACTTTCTTGAAATTTCATTTATAACTTAGCATTAATTCTATTACTTCATTTAGAGGTTTCGATTATTAGTTAAATTCCATTTCACTAAGGAAATTCAAACTATTTTAATGGAATCTTAAGAACCAAATGCTGGGTTAAATTTCAAATCATCTTAAAAATAATAGATAAATGCCTATACTCACAATTCATATATCCAATTATATTTAAACAATTTAAATTTTTTATTTGTTTATCAAAATAAATCTGCAGTAAAACTACTACAGTGGCCTTTCCACTTAGAAACTCGAAAATGAATGTCGATGATGCGTTCACTCATCGCCGAAATTATTTTCCACCGACAGAGAGGGGAGTACAGAACTTATTTCTTTTCAAAGTTTCTTTACAACAATTCTTTCAAATCATATTGAAATATTTATATCAGAAAATACATCTAATATATTATTACTATATTCCAAAATCATTCAAAAGAAAATTTTGAAACCCCCGAACTTAAGTTCTAAATTTTCAATTTTCATTTATTTTATTTACACATCTAATTTAACTAATATTTTAGATTTCACTACCTAACAATCAATATATTACAGCCAAATATAATCTTTATAAAAAATTTATTTTATATATAGAAAATATAATAGGAAAAATTATTTCATTCACCTATATTCAAAACAAATATTCTGTCGATCTATCCTATTATGTGTTTAGAAATCCCTATTGATGTCATAGCGTCCCATGCACCAACCAGAATTTATAAATACAAAACGGAACAAGTCAACACAATATCAAAACTTTTTATAACACTAGAAAATACGCTCTCTCATATATATACACTCAGCGACTCATCATAGGGTATTACTACCCTATTAAAAAGAGTCAGACCCCACAAAGCTAAGGTTTTTCACCAAACCAAAGCTCTAATACCAGATGTAACATCCTGCCTTTTTGTACGTTTTAAATTGACAATAAACCACACACGTCAGACTTAAACCATACAGAAGGGTGGATTGTTATGGGGTAAATAAGAAAAAACAGAGAGAGAAAAAACAAAATAGAATCTTGCAGCGGCACGATAAAATATAATAATCAAATAAACAGTTCATGAAGATGTTTACAAAAGCTTTGATTATGCTTATACAATACATATCAAAGTTACACAAACCAGATAATAATAAAATAATGCAGCGGAACAATATAGTAAATAATAGTAATAATACAATCTTTGTCTTCGTCCTCCAGAATAAAGTCTTCAAATCCTGTAATGCTCAAACTGACCCGAGCGAATGGAAAAGACAAAACACTCAAGTCAGAACTAGAAGATCTTATATAATTTAAATCAACTGTAAATAATATGAGTGGAAAGGCGTCAGAGATGTTTACGGGATTTGACATCTCATATCCAATGTCTAACGTGAGTGCAATAACTTAGGAGATGCTCGAGATTCACATCTCCTAAGGATCCGTTAAACTATTAACTATGTAGTAATATTTCGCTATTATAAGAATGTCTATTAGCAAAATAGACTTACTTTTAAATAGCGTTAAGGCTTTACGTTTTCCACCTTAACATGTAATAGTGCCAATAGTCCATACAGTACCGTAATACCTCCTGATCGGGAGGCTATCAGAGGATACTCCATAGGTACGATAAAAATCAAACTCGTAGTAAAGCTCGCTAGGGTAGGTGACACGGCACATAAGGCAATATCACGGTAGATATACCAATTGCTATCCGGGCTGGTGGTGATGCATAGCGATGCCCACCTCGAGCCACACCCCCAAAAAATCAAAGGGCCCAAATCAATAACAAAGTAATAGAATGGTATCGAAGGAGTGTGTCCGATAAGAGGGGCTACCACACTCATCCGTAAATCGCTCCTGCTTTAGCCACCTTATGCCAACTCACGGGAGTCGAGTCCACGTATTTACCTCAAGGAAACGTCGTCGCCAAGTTCATTCTGGAATCTTCTCTGTGCACACGGTCGTTAAAGTGGTTTTCGGAGTTGGCAGAGAGTATGACAACTTCCGATCCCGGTCACTTTAACAACCAAATGTTATCATAACACGGCGGCCATTTCAAAATAATTTATACCTTTAGAACCAAATATCCTTGCCTTTTTAAAAACCAAATCAATACGATATCATTTTCATCCAATATATATCTTTTTCTAAATTTATAATACCTCAAAGTTATACCATTTCGAAATCAAAATACTGGAATATAACACTTTCAAATTATAATGCCTTGAAACTCATAACTTTGAAACATCACTTCCATCACTTAAACGGTTTAAAATATTAGGATACTATATGTAATAAAATAGCTTCTTATATTTCACAAATTAATTCCAAACAACTCGAAATTCTAGATTTTAATTTAACCAAAAAAAATCACAAATTTCAACTCAGTTTCCAAATAAACTTTTCCAAATTATGTCGTTTTCAAATCCATTTCAAAGTCAATATATTTCAAACTTTAAGTGTTCAACCATTTCAAAACTAAGTTTAAAATTTTCAATTTGACAATTCAATTTCTATTATTTGGTTTTGAAATAATTTACATATTAAATCCATTAAAATTTAAATATAATCCAAATATCAATAATTGAATGTTTCCTTAAATTTAATTTTACTTGAAATATTCATTTAAATCACTCTAAACCAAAATCAAGTTATAAAAATCATACCCTTTAAAATCCCAATTTTTATCTAAATTTCTAATCAAATTTATTCGAGTATAATTCTTAAATAACTTAATTCAAATAAATTTCGTATTTATTTTCAAACCTCAAATTTATTTAAGTCAATATAAACCCTATATACAACATAATTTTAAACATATACTTAACCATATTATATAAAACAATCAAACTTTATTATTTAACTTATTTTATATTTCAAAACAAATTTATACATAGATAAAATCAATAATAAAATAACATTTATATGACTTCAAAAATCAATAATTATGTAACCCATATATTTCTTTATAAAACCATAGAAATCATTTCAAATTATTTTTTTATATAGACCGCGGTGTCTGTATATAATTTTCTATCCTATGGCCAAGTGATATGGATATTTATCATTTCAATCTGTAATTTAAAATGAAATACGGTTATATATCATTTCAAACCGCAATCCCGAATGAAATAAAAATCCATAACAACTTGCAGTTTATAACAATATAAAATACAACATCCATTCATCCAATATCAATCATCAACCATTTATCACAATCATCATCCAATTCAAACAATAACATCAATATAGAACAGATAATAAATAACAGGTATTTACAGGCAGTTTATATTCAATAATAAATTAAATAACAATTTAACTGGCAGTTTATATGCAATAATAAATTAAATAAAAATTTAATTCAATAAATTTAATTTAACTAGAATGATGATAAAAATGTACCAAACAGCCATAAATAAATTTCTAATCACATCAGAAATTAATTTAACGCACATAAGAAATTTTAGAAGTTGTGAGTGGGTTAAAACAATCATCTTTTGAATTTGAATTGAATTTATATCCAATTTAAACCCAAAAATTGAACAGTTTCAAAATTTCTCCAAACCAGCGTCAAAATGTCAGAAATTTCAATACGATCCTAACAAAGAAGCCGTGCGTAAATCGGATATCGTATGAAAAAGTCATGATAATAAGATCGATTGGAATATTAAATAAAATAAACAATAAAGGAAAGGAAAAAGAGCCCTCACCATCAACAGGTCAGCAGCACCATCATCAGAAACGAAACCTTGCCTCACATACACGCGATCGTACCTACTACTCACCACGGCATGCTCACTGTTGCGCCGCGCCACAAGTACAAGCACCGATCTATTGTCGCCGCTGGCCTATGCCACCACGGCTGCTGCACCCAAAGCTTCTTCGATCGGCCACGAACGCTGCAGCAACAGCCTCCGCCCCTTAGCACAAACCCTAATCGATTTATTAAGCCAAATCCAGCCGTTAAAACCTCCAGCAAACTTCACCGATGTACTACGTGTTCGTCTCTCTACGTAGTAGTGCCACTGATTTGTCGATCGGACACAGATCATCGAACGCCAATGAACGGCTAGAATTTGTTCTTTAATTTGTGGACAAACAGAAATCCAAATCGAAAAACAAATAGCAGAACTAATCGGCGCTCGTTGAGAGCTTCAAAACAATATATAATTTGATATAGCTTAAAGAGATTTAATTTTGGGCTTTGAATTTTATTTGAAATTGCATTTTGGAATTTAGGGTTCTGTCTGTCATTGGGAAAGAGGGGAGATAGCTGAATTGTACATACAGAAATGAGGAATAAGGAATAGGCTAGTGTTTATAACAAGGTATATATAGGCAGGTCAGAACAGAGATGAATGGACACAACCGGTTTGGACCGGTGAACGATAAATGGCGCGAAAAGCCCGTTTCGACTCCGAAACGAAATTGGGTCAACCCATATATCAAAATAGATGTTTTTAAATATTTTAAAATCAACGGAATAGGTTTCAGGTCCAAATTCTATCGTATGAAGAAGTTATGCTAAAATCAAATTATTTCAAATTGATTTCAATCGATTTCAATTTAATTGATTTCTAGGCGTTTCACGTTCGTACGATCAACCGACAAGTCCGATCGCTACGAAACTTGAAATCCTACAATAATTCATCATTACGGTTCCGATGAAACTGGTTTCTTGAAATCTGAGTCAGTGGCCAAAATGGCTATATTTACGTTAATTAAACATATTAATAATTAATTAATTAAATCAAAATTTTCAATTTCAATTCGATAATTGACAAATTTCATCATTTTTGATTCCTTACTCATTTACAATGATTTAAACAAATTTAAATGTCAAATTAGAGTTGATAAATTTATCAATTTCAGTGTTAGCCTCAATTTCATTAATTCAAAAATTATAAATTTAATTTCCAATAATTCTATTTAATTTACTTTTCATTCTATTATTCAATTCATTATTATCAAACGGATGAAATTAACATTGGATTCATAATCTATTACATTAGTATTCTCACATTCCATCTGAATTTCAATTAACGTAATATTTAGATATTTAATTTCATTCGTTTGCAATTAAATCCAATCATTATAGTTCAAATCCCATTTAATTGATAAGTCTTCATTTCCATTCTTTTAAATTCAACAAATTGTCCTATTATAAATAACATTAACATTATTTTCAAATATTACCTTAATTAACATTAACGCAATATTTTATTTTGAGTTATTGCAATAAATTCCAATTCAATTTCTATTTCTCTCAATATTTAATTACTAAAACCCTATTAAGCTAACAAATTTAATTATCAAAAT
Source organism: Allium cepa (assembly GCA_030765085.1). Lineage (NCBI taxonomy): Eukaryota > Viridiplantae > Streptophyta > Magnoliopsida > Asparagales > Amaryllidaceae > Allium > Allium cepa. The sequence continues at coordinate 676,744,854 of CM060932.1, read as the reverse complement.
TTAAGGGTCGTTACAAAATATATTACAAAATAGGATTAATTCAGAAAATCAATTAGAAAATCCATTAAGGGTTTTGAAACAGTGATTAAAAGGAGAATGAGACCATTGAATTTATAAAATGGGTTTATAAATTAAGTTAAGGGCTTATCAGTGGATAAGCTGAAATTATAACTTCACGATGGGAATTTATAAGGAGACCATAATTCGTTTTAAAAATAAATAATGGTTTTATTTTACGAAAAATGTGGGAAATCATTTTATAAATAAATGGTAGTTTATTTTTAGAAAAGTGAAAGAGGAAATTTACAGAATCGGAACGTAAATTAAGCTGGAAATAAATCAAGAGAGATTTGTAAAATATTTGGACTGGCAATATATGTATTGGGCATATACTTTACGAAAAAGTTAAGTTTATTTTTAGAGAAAGATTTTAAAGTGTTAATTAGAAAATTTTGAAGTGTAAAGAATGTTTTAGGAAATTTATTACTTAATTATTTTTTTTATTTTGTGAAAGTAAATATTAATTAAGTTAGTTATAGTAGTTAATTACTTTTAAAGGTTAAATTAGTATTACAATTTAAAAAGGAAAATTATTGATATTTATATTTTCTAAAAAAACTTTATTTTAAAAGTAATTTTTGGCTAAAGTTTTACTCGAAAAATTATTATAGAATTTCTTAACTATTATTTTGAATAAAGTAATTTAAGTAGCTTTATTTTAAATATTTTAAGTGCATATTTTTAGATAAAGTGATTTAATTTATTCAAGAACTAAATTTAACTAGACTTAGTGTATTTAAGTGGAAATAAAGTATATGATTGAATTGATTGTTTATTTGATAGTTAAATAACTAACTATCAAATCTGGACCCGAATATAACTTTAGAAATATCTGGGAGAAGTATGAGAACTATATGGTACAGTATCATTCGAGGTGCTATACTGTACGTATAAACTCGATTCGTTCGTCTAAGACGTTTATAAGGAATCCATCCACCAACGGTTAGGAGGTGATCTCTAATTTTACTTTCGTCTGTTTATTTCCTAAAGAACCGGGGTTGAGCTTACCGGGAATAGCAAACGTTGTTTCGAAGAGCCGGGATCAGATTTGTGATCTGAGAACCACTTAGATCCAAGGAGTACGTTTTCGAAAGGAAGTCACGAGCTTGGAGTCGAAGATGAAGCAGTGAAGTGCAAGAGCTAATCGTTACTAATCCTGAGGGTGATTCTAAAATAGATGTAGTAGGAATAATGCCTCCGATTCCGTTCGGACTGGGAATGGACTTGTATGGATGAATGCTATTAGAACATTGTCACTGGGGGGCTATAAGCATTCTAAGTGAACCTTTCTAAAAGGGTAATCGTAGCCTCAAGCCACATCAACCGAGAATGGATAAAACTGGGGAGGTGCAGCAAGGCTAAGTGAGTAGCTCCTAAGTAGGGTAAGGTTACCCTTATCTAAAGTCCCTTTATTTCGGTTGTGTGGGTGGTTGCTGATCTCAACCTCCGGGTGATCTTATTCGGGCTATCCAGGTTAGGGTAGTCTATTCATATGTTGCAGGGGATCGGGAGTGGTCCTCGGTACATTGTTTTAGAGGTGTATTGTGACGGGCGGTACTCCAGTAGCCCTGTCATTGTATGTAACCCAATCTCCAATAAGTGTCGTACAGTTTTGATTGTGTCCAACTATGCTGGAACGTGAGATGCAAGCATTTCAGCTATTTGAATAATTATTTGTACTTAGACACTATTATAATATCGAAGGATTTTGATATAAAAAATTTTGGTTATCGTAAGGTAAAAACCTAGCATGTTCGTTTGTGGCATGATCTTATGGGATACCTTTGATTTTCAAAGGATTTTGAAACTTAAATAATTCAATTTGAGTGTGTTTTCGCACACTAGCTCTCCAGACTGACTGGGGTGTTATTTTATTATAATGCTCAGGTCAGACCAAGTAACATGGATACAGGATAAGATGCTGTGGAGCTCAGGAGACGAGCTGGATGACGAAGATGTATATCACGTATCTAATTTATATTCCACTGCGTTGGGCAGGCTGTATATTCAGTTTTGTGAGGACAAGTTATTATAATTATCCAGTGTTGTGTTATGGATGTATTGTACTCTGAAGATGTAATGTATAACAAAAAATTTAGCTCTTTTGTAACGACCCAGAATTTCTGTCAATTAAAGTTCGTATATTTAATTAATTTTAAATATTAATAAGTGAAATTTATAAGTCGAATAATTTATTTTTCGAATATCTGGATTTAATTGGATAATTAAATGGATAATTTAATAACTGAAATTACAAAAATAATAGGAAATTGGGTGAAATATGATTGAAATTGATTTGTAAAATTTTATTAAATCATATTGGAGTTAGAACGATGTTATAGAACTTTTAAAATTGGATTTAAAGTTAATTTGTGGAAATTGAATATTTTAATATTTAATTGACGAGTTAAAATAGCCATTTTTCAAACAGTCTCGGATTTCGACGAAACTAGTTTCATCGTATCCGTAATGTGATATTATTGTAAGGTTTCAAATTTCGTGTCAATCAGATTTACCGTTTGTTCGGGGCAAGCCAAAACGCATAGAAATTAGTTTAAATCGATTTAATTTAAATTTGATCGTTTATTGCCGTAACTCGCACAGATGATCGAATTAGCTTCCGAAACATATTCCATTATGTCCGGAACGCAGGGTAAATCCTAGAAACGCCAGTCACCGTGCGAGATTTGGAGTTCGAAAAATTCAGGATGAATAGTAATTTGGAAATTTTCTATATAAGCACCTCACAACCTCAAATTTGCAAAACAAAAAAAACCTAACCGTAACTCTAAGCCAGCCGCCAGTTAGTAATCCATGGCCGAAAACTCATTCCCTTCCTCCCTCAAATTATTTCGATCCAAGAAGTATTATCCAAAATCACCAACTAGAGAAATGTAGATCGTCACGAGTTCTATAAATCCAACGGCCAAGATCGTTCGTAGTGTAGTAGATCATCGGCAATTTTAATTCAAAGGTCGTGCGTTGGGGGGCTGCTGCATGGCGTATGGGTGGCCGAGCTCGATCGGGTTTGGGCCGGGGGTGGCGCGCGGGGATGCGAGCGGAGCGGCGTCACCTGATCGAGATATCGTCGAACGATAGTGGCTCGGAAATTTCAAAATCGATGGCGGCCGTGGGTTTTTTTTTCTTCACGCGATTTTTATCTGGGAGAGGATGAAGGCGCGTGCGGCTATGATGTGAGGGATGCAAATCGATGGTTGAGATAGCGTAGGGTTTAAAATAAAAGTTGTAAATTGAATTATATTAATTTATACAATCTTTATAATGTCATATCTTTTTCATACAAGATCAAAAAATTACGAAACGACTTACGTTGGCTTCGTTTTGTCGAGCACTATGCAATGGAGCTGGTTTGGAGTTGTTTGGAGTTAGTGAAAATTTCGAGTAAAATTAAATGCACGTTTAATTTTAATCGAAATAAAACGCTACAACTATCATCGGAAACTCAAGGCGAGAACTTCTCACTCAATCGAATAGTTTCATTTAAATGTTAAATAGTTAGATTTAAAATTGATGATTGTATGATTGGATGATAAATCATTATCTGTTGCATAGTAATTAACCCTATACGCCGTATATTAAGAGGATGTTATTTATTAAAAACATGTACCACGATAATTCCATCTTGATTGAAATTGGTATTATATATGTACTTGTAGTTGATTTTCCTGCATTATATAGCGGATGAGACCCTACTGCGCCGCATAATAGCGAGTAATATTTTACAAATCCTATATACCGTGATATTCCGTATTGGAACGGAATTGGTATTGTGCTAACATCTGTGGATGCAGGGAAACAGGTTGGAGGGATCCAACTGGATTCCTCACCAGTATTATTTGATTACAGATATTGTGATATTTGTTGATTATCATATAATGATATATGATGTTTGGATGCCGTGATTGATTATTGGTGTTGTTGCATCATCGGGCCTATTTTTGGAGTTTAAAAATGTTAAAGTAAAGATTTTCATTTTAAAAGGATTTTTAAAGTTATTTTTGAAAATATACATTTTATTGAATTTTTGGAATTGGTTTATTTTAAATAAATTAACGTTATAAAATTTAATATTATAAAAATTATGATTTTTGAGAAATATAACCGAAATGTGATTTTTGAAATAAATAGTCAATTAATTTATAAAATGGTTTAAATTGGGATTTTTGAATTATTATAAATGATTTATATAAAAGATTTAGAATATTGATATTTATAAATTAAAAATATAAGAATTATAAAACGATTTTTTATAAGTGTTAAAATGAAATAAAAATGGATTTCATAAGTGAATGAAATTATAGATTTATAAATTGTGAAGTTATAAATTGAATAGATTTTGTAAAATAGAAAATTATAAATAATTAACTTGAAAAATTGATTTTTCACATCTAAATGAGATTTTAATAGAATTGGTTAATAAAAAGATTTTTATAACTTGAAGTTTTTATAATATGTAGATGTGAATTTATAAACATTGATTTATAAATTCAAGATTGATTAAATTTGATAAGTTAATTTTTATAGCTTATCAAAGGAGTATATTCACGATTTTGGGGCAGTGGATAACTTTTAAATTGAATATGTAAAAGTGTTGAATTTGGTTAATGATTTATATTCATGATTTTGAACAGTGAATAATATATTAAAGGAATGTTTAAGGAGTGATCTTTTAAATGGAATTAAAACGATTTGAAGTTGTTTTAAAATGCATTAAGTGTCAAAACCATAGATTTCAACATTCATTGTTGAAATAGACGTTTTCGAGAAATAGAAGGAAATAGTGGACTATAACACTGTTGTTATAGTAAATGATTTCTGAAAGGAAATGTTTTATTTAGTATTGGGATTTATATATCTATTTTAATTTCGAACCACTATACTTGTGATTTTGGATCGTCGTAACGATGTTTTACGCAACATTCATTTTGACTCAAATAAATGTATTTGAAAGAATGTTTTCCTTAAAGAATGAAATATATACTTAATTTCGATTTAAGTATATTGAATATTTTCCAAGTGTTGAAAATAAATGGATTTGTGAATTACTAATTATTAAATAAGTATGGAAATGTTTTTCCAATATGAAGTGAATATTTTGAGATTTTATCTTTTAAAGATAAATTGAAAATGAATGTTAGAAATCGATTTGGAAATCGTATATTCATAGACATTTTGTAATTGTAAATTCACTATGGAATTTATAAAAGAAAGGGAAATTTGTTTAAAAATAAACGTTGGTTTATTTTTGAAGTGTGGAAATAAATTTACGGATTCAGAACGTAAATATAAAGTAAATCGGTAGGATTTATTTAATTGGTTTAAATGAACCATTTTGAAATGAAAGTATTTCCGCGTAAGGGAAATGATTTGAAATTTGTTTTGAAAAGTTATAAAAGTGAAAAGTGATTTGAAATTTGTTTTCAAATGTTGAAGTGTGGAAAATAAATATATATCTTGTAAAGATATTTTTGGGAAATAAATAATTTGGGAAATTATTTGGAATCTGGTGATGTTGTGCATGCCTATTGATAGTTAAATAACCGACTATCAATATTTACCTTTAAATAGGTATTTGTTGTGATTTTCTTGAATTTGAATGCCACACTTATTTTCAAAATAAGCGCTCACTATTAGGGTTAGCCGGGAAAGGACCTTGGGTCGTATAACCCATTCCGAATATGTGATACGTCGTTATGGATTGCATTTGATGACCGGTGTTGAAGACTGGATATTTATGAAAACGGAAGGATTACCGTCAAATGTTTCTGCATCGGCTGATCTCCGATATAGAAATTTATAACCCTTTGTGATGGGAAGTCCGGTTGTGATTAGTGAATATCCGGATTGCAAGGACTTCTTTGGAAGTGACTTCAATTTCGTTCGATCCCGGAGCAGACTTGTATGGATGTGTGTCTGACGTTACAATTTAAGATGTAAAGCTGGTTTCTATCAAATATATTTCCATTGGTGGCGGAGAATTTATTCTCTTAGCTTAACACCCTTAGAGGTTATGTAGTTGATGGTTATTAGTGATACATTCCCAAATTGGTAATGTGGCATACGAAGTGCTGTTGAGCATTTGATGATCAAAGCATAGCTTTTGTATAAACCGTGGCTTTGTGGACGAGACTTCGTCGGACCTCACACCCTGGAAATGGTCAAAACAGGAAGGATGCGGCAAGGTTATTAGGGGGTAGCGCCCCTTTAGTGTATGTCATTCCTTCTGGATAGAGGTGGTATCATGGTATGGAGTCCAGATACTTAACCTATGTTGTTGCTGCAAATTTATTACTTTGTGGTTGTTGGTTTCGAGGATCCTTAGATATAGATTGGTTACGATCGGGGAATGACATATTCCTGTTAGTATTTACCCAGTTTGAAGGGTAACCCGGCCTTGTGTTGGCAGAGATCCGGTTAGGTTCTCGGGTCATCTTTCCAGAGGCGCACCCATGTGGCAATGGGAAGTTCCTTGGCCTGACCATTTGTTGGAAAACCAAACTTCAATACGCACCTTGTACGGTTTTAGTTGTAGAACCTGCCATTTACTTATGGTGGTCACCACTGTTTAGATGGTAGTTATAGTAGGCATACGATAATGGTCGTATGTTGACTAAGATTTATATCTTTACTTTCAAAATGATTTTTCCTACACTATGCACTAGTAATAATATCAAATGTTTCTTTTTAATGCGTATCAAGCATCTTTGACTATCATAAGGAGAAATCTCCTCCGATTCTGCGTTTGCATTGTGTGTGTGTGCGGGAGGCCTTATAGTAGTCTCATTTTCTAAAAAGCGTTGCGAATCTATTTTAAAATTATTCTGTTCTTTGTTTTAAAGATAAACTATTTTAAGTTCTCACACCAGTCCCATGATTGACTTGGAGTTTATTGTTTTCCTTCCTAAACTCTGGGTGCCCACAAATTTCCACACGGACAGTCAAGAGTCAGGTTTATCAGGATATTCTAGAATTCAGGAGTTGCTGGAGGCAAGCTGGATGGCATGGCGTATTCACTAGTATATAGTATTTCTTTTCCGCTGTTTGTTGGTGTAAACTCTGATGATGTAATGTAATGTACTGTGATATAATGAGATAATTGATATAGTTGTTTGTTTAAAGATTATTCATTTATCTATTATATGTTGTTCCGCTGCGATTGTGAGATTCTGATATTGTTCTATTGTTTCTTTCTGTTCTGTTCTATCTTTTTCTCTCTTCTTCTATCTTTTTCTTCTTCTTTAACCATAACGGTACGGTTTTCCGGCATTCGATTGCTTGGCAGTTGATACAGTGGACGTATTAATGTCGATTTTCGAGCGTCGAAAAGTCGCACTTGTTACATTTGGTATCAAAGCATATGATTAAGCGACAACCATGGCTCTGTTGGGAATTACTCATTAGAGATGGAGTCAGTAGTACTCTAGAATGAGCGTGAGTGTAATGATAGATACTAGAGCGTATTTGTTAGTGAATATAAATTGTTTGTTATAGTGATGATTGGTTTGTTAAGTGGTATATGGATTTTGGTCAACACGAGTAATTAACGTTGTTGATAGAGATCTTTAAACACTTGTACTGAACAATTTGACACGATATCGTTTTGAAATAGGGTAAATGAAATAATTTTACCTCAACTATATTTTATATATAAAGGAATAATTTTTCAGAATTATTAAAGTGTATATGAATTGATTGTTTGGTTGTTGAATAAGTTAAATAAAGACAACAACTATAAAAGAATGAATTGTATGAGCAAATGAATTATAAGTATGAAGTTATAATTAAAATGATTTACAATTGTGAAATAATCTTATACATAAGAAGCGAAATTATATAAGTAAAAGATTTATAAATGTGATTTATAATCTAAAAACAAAATTCCAGAGAAGTGTTTTGAAAGGATTTGATATTTTGAAAAATTGTTTTGGAGAAATTAAAGATCTAAACTCTTTTCGGTCGCAGGAAAATAATTCCGACGATGATCGCGACATCATTGGTGTTCATTTTCGGGTTTCTAAAAGAGGAATTGCTGCCAGATTATTTTAAATGAAAGTTGTTTGGAAAATTTGGATTTGGTTTTGGAAATTCAAGAGATAATTTGAACTGATTTCAAAAATGGTTTTGAAAGGTTGAAACGACTATGGAATCCTATTGAAAATATTTATAGGAATGATAAATGAGTTGATAACTTATACAATTTGAATTTTGATAGAATGAATTTAACTTAAAGGATGGAGTTAAATTAAAGGAAGTATAAGTGAATCAATAAAAAAAATCCAAGTGGTAAGTTGTATAACTTATGAAATGAGAAAATGTAAGTGAAACCAATTATTAAAATGGTTAAACAATTTGTTAAGCAAAATAAATCTGAATTTGAATAAGTGATGAAAATTTGGCTTTGGTAAAAAGTTAAATAGAAACGAAATCTGAATTGAATATAAGTGAAAAGAGTTTTGAACTTATAATATGAGATAATAAATTTGACTTTGGTAAGAGTAAATGGAATTTACTTTAGAATTGGAATCTGAATTGAATTTATAAGTGGAAACTTAAGTTAAGTTAAACAAATGATGTTTGAAATGGAATATAACTTAAGTGATGTTGAATAAAGTTGATTTTGGTGTCAAAGTAAATTAATAAGTGAATTAATGAAATGAAGTCATTAAGAATTTGAACTTGAGTTATACAAATGAAATTCAACTTTATTTGTAAAATGAATTAGCAATTGAATTAATAAATGGATTGAATGTTAATCAATTGAATGTAAAGAATTGATATGGAATAATGAATGTAAGTGTTAATTCATTAAAAGCTAATGTTATTGGAAGTTGAATAATTGAATGAAAATCAATTTAATATAAACCAATTGGAATTAAAAGTGTTGGACCAAATTGAATATAAATTAAATAATTTGGTTATGTTGAATATACATTGGTTGTTATTTGATTGTAAATTAATTGTATATAATTCATTAAGTATTAATGAAATTGAATTGATAATTGGAAAGCTATGAAATTTAATTTGATTGAATGGAAAGTAAACTAACTTGAATATAAATTAGTGAATGCAAACTAATTGAAATTGAATATGAATGAATGTTAGTAAATCCAATGTTAATGAATCAAATGTGATTAAATGAAAAACCAATTCATTGAATAATAATAAGAAATGAAAGAATATTGATTTGGTTATGAATTGATTTGGATAGACATTGATTGTTGGATGTTTATTGGTTGAATAGTTGTTTGGTGGTTGCATTTGTTGTTATGTTGCTATATGTTGTGTATTGATATTACTTTCATATATGCATGTTCTCATGGTTTATTGAGTGTTTAGTAGGTGCGGACTGCGCTTGCTTCGCATTTGGAGCTCGCTTTCGTGCTATATTAGCCGTATATGCTCGCTAATAAAATATAAGGTACATATCTCGGATTTTACTTTTACACTTTTTTCCCTACGGGATACCTCATCACTTGATGAGATGTATATTTTTGATATATATACTGTCATTTTTTTCGGATCGAGCCGTGCAAAGGAGACTCTGGCGAATTTTTCCGAAAATTTAAGGCGTTAGAATATTTTTAAGAAAATTGGAAAATTTTGAAAACTATAACTTTGATTTTGGGGTTGAAAGTTAAACGATATTGGTTGTTTTGAAAAGATAACTAAGTATGATTTGAAAACTTAGTAAAGTTATTATAAGAAGTTTAACTATGGATTTGGAAAAGTTAATGGATTCTGTAACTTTTTCTTACTTGGTAATTTCGAGGACGAAATTCTTTTAAGGGGGAAGTTTGTAACGACCCAGAATTTATGTAAATTAAAATTCGTATATTTAATTAATTTTAAATATTAATAAGTGAAATTTATAAGTCGAATAATTTATTTTTCGAATATCTGGATTTAATTGGATAACTAAATCGATAATTTAATAATTGAAATTACAAAAATAATTGGAAATTGGGTTAAATATGATTGAAATTGATTTGTAAAATTTTATTAAATCATATTGGAGTTAGAACGATGTTATAGAACTTTTCAAATTGGATTTAAAGTTAATTTGTGGAAATTGAATATTTTAATATTTAATTAACGAGTTAAAATAGTCATTTTTCAAATAGTCTCGGATTTCAATGAAACCAGTTTCATCGGATCTGTAATGTGATATTATTGTAAGGTTTCAAATTTCGTGTCAATTGGATTTACCGTTTGTTCGGGGCAAGACAAAACGCGTAGAAATTAGTTTGAATTGATTTAATTTAAATTTGATCGTTTATTGCCGTAACTCGCATAGATGATCGAATTAGCTTCCGAAACATATTCCATTGTGTTCGGAACGCGGGGTAAACCCTAGAAACGCCAGTCACCGCGCTAGATTTGGAGTTCGAAAAATTCGGGATGAATAGCAATTTGGGAATTTTCTATATAAGCACCTCACAACCTCAAATTTGCAAAACAAAAAAAACCTAACCATAATTCTAAGCCAGCCGCCAATTCGTAATTCATGGCCAAAAACTCATTCCCTTCCTCCCTCAAATTATCTCGATCCAAGAAGTATTATCCAAAATCACCAACTAGAGAAATGTAGATCGTCACGAGTTCTATAAATCCAACGGCCAAGATCGTTCGTACTGTAGTAGATCATCGGCAATTTTAATTCAAAGGTCGCGCGTTAGGGGGCTACTGCGTGGCGTATGGTTGGCCGAGCTCGACCGGGTTTGGGCCAGGGGTGGCGCGCGGGGATGCGAGCAGAGCGGCGTCACCTGATCGAGATATCGTCGAACGATGGTGGCTCGGAAATTTCAAAATCGATAGCGGCCGTGGGTTTTTTTTTCTTCACGCGATTTTTATCTGGGAGAGCATGAAGGCGCGTGCGGCTATGATGTTAGGGACGCAAATCGACGGCTGAGATTGTGTAGGGTTTAAAATAAAAGTTGTAAATTGAATTATATTAATTTGTACAATCTTTATAATGTCGTATCTTTTTCATACGAGATCGAAAAATTACGAAACGACTTGCATTGGCTTCGTTTTGTCGAGCACTACGCAATGGCTCTGGTTTGGAGTCGTCTGGAGTTAGTGAAAATTTCGGGTAAAATTAAACGCGCATTTAATTTTATTCGAAATAAAATGCTACAACTATCATCGGAAACTCAATGTGAGAACTTCTCACTCAATCGAATAGTTTTGATTTAAATTTTAAGTAGTTAAATTTAAAATTGATGATTGTATGATTGAATGATAAATTATTATCTGTTGCATTGTAATAGACCCTATACGCCGTATATTAAGCGGATGTTATTTATTAAAAACATATACCGCGATAATTCCATCATGATTGGAATTGGTATTATATATGTACTTGGAGTTGATTTTCCCGCATTATATAGCGGATGAGACCCTACTGCGCCGCATAATAGCGGGTAATATTTTATAAATCCTATATACCGTGATATTCCGTAATGGAACGGAATTGATATTGTGCTAACATATGTGGATGCAGGGAAACAGGTTGGAGGGATCCAACTGGATTCTTCACTAGTATTTATTTGATTACAGATATTGTGATATTTGTTGATTATCATATGATGATATATGACGTTTGGATGCCGTGATTGATTATTTGGTGTTGTTGCATCATCGGGCCTATTTTTGGAGTTTAAAAATGTTAAAGTAAAGATTTTTATTTTAAAAGGATTTTCAAAGTTATTTTTGAAAATATACATTTTTTGAATTTTTGTAATTGGTTTATTTTAAATAAATTAACGTTAAAAAATTTAATATTATAAAAATTATGATTTTTGAGAAATATAACCGAAATGTGATTTTTGAAATAAAGAATCGATTAATTTATAAAATGGTTTAAATTGGGATTTTTGAATTATTATAAATGATTTATATAAAAGATTTAGAATATTGATAGTTATAAATTAAAAAAATAAGAATTATAAAACGAGTTTTTATAAGTGTTAAAATGAAATAAAAATGGATTTCATAAGTGAATGAAATTATAGATTTACAAATTGTGAAGTTATAAATTGAATAGATTTTGTAAAATAGAAAATTATAAATAATTAACTTGAAAATTTGATTTTCACAACTAAATGAGATTTAAATAGAATTGGTTAATAAAGAGATTTTTATAACTTGAAGTTTTTATAATATATAAATGTGAATTTATAAACATTGATTTATAAATTCAAGATTGATTAAATTTGATAAGTTAATTTTTATAGCTTATCAAAGGAGTATATTCACGATTTTGGGGCAGTGGATAACTTTTAAATTGAATATGTAAAAGTGTTGAATTTGGCTAATGATTTATATTCACGATTTTGAACAGTGAATAATATATTAAAGGAATGCTTAAGGAGTGATCTTTTAAATGGAATTATAACGATTTGAAGTTGTTTTAAAATGCGTTAAGTGTCGAAACCATAGATTTCAACATTCATTGTTGAAATAGACGTTTTCGAGAAATAGAAGGAAATAGTGGACTATAACACTGTTGTTATAGTAAATGATTTCTGAAAGGAAATGTTTTATTTAGTATTGGGATTTATATATCTATTTTGATTTTGAATCCCTATACTAGTGATTTTGGGTCATCGTAACGATGTTTTACGCAACATTCGTTTTGACTCAAATAAAAGTGTTTGAAAGAATGTTTTCCTTAAAGAATGAAATATATACTTAATTTCAATTTAAGTATGTTGAATATTTTCCATGTGTAGAAAAATAATGGATTTGTGAACTACTTATTATTAAATAAGTATGGAAATGTTTTTCCAATATGAAGTGAATATTTTGAGATTTTATCTTTTAAAGATAAATTGAAAATGAATATTAGAAATCGATTTGGAAATCGTATATTCATAGATATTTTGGAATTGTAAATTCACTATGGAATTTATAAAAGAAAGGGAAATTTTTTTAAAAATAAACGTTGGTTTATTTTTGAAGTGTGGAAATAAATTTACGGATTCGAAACGTAAATATAAAGTAAATCGGTAAGGATTTATTTAATTGGTTTAAATGAACCATTTTGAAATGAAAATATTTCCGCGTAAGGGAAACGAGTTGAAATTTGTTTTCAAAAGTTATAAAGGTGAAAAGTGATTTGAAATTTGTTTTCAAATGTTGAAGTGTGGAAAATAAATATATATCTTGTAAAGATATTTTTGGGAAATGAATAATTTGGGAAATTATTTGGAATCTGGTGATGTTGTGCACGCCTCTTGATAGTTAAATAACCGACTATCAATATTTACCTTTAAATATATATTTGTTGTGATTTGATTGAATTTGAATGCCACACTTATTTTCAAAATAAGCGCTCACTATTCGGGTTAGCCGGGAAAGGACCTTGGGGTCGTATAACCCATTCCGAATATGTGATACGTCGTTATGGATTACATTTGATGACTGGTGTTAAAGACCGGATATTTATGAAAACAGAAGGATTACCGTCGAATGTTTCTGCATCGGTTGATCTCTGATATAGAAATTTATTACCCTTTGTGATGGGAAGTCCGGTCATGATTAGTGAATATCCGGATTGCAAGGACTTCTTTGGAAGAGCCTTCGGTTCCGTTCGATCCCGGAATGGACTTGTATGGATGTATGTCTGACGTTACAATTTGAGATGTAAAACTAGTTTCTATCAAATATATTTCTGTTTGTGGTGGAGAAGTTATTCTCTTAGTGTAACAACCCGAGTTTTTGTGAAAATTTATTATCGTCATTTAAATAATTATTGTCGCTAGCAAATTGAGGATGGAGTTTTTGTTTTACCGGGTTGAAATTCTTAAAAAAATAAAATAAAATTGGTCAAGTGTTGTGAGCTTTGAAATTGTGAATATCGGCCTCTTATTTTTTTTGACTGTCGTTCGAACCGTCCCCCTCTTTACGTTCTTTAACCCGTTCCCCTTTTTTATTTTCTTCATTTTTCCCATTCACTAGCCCGAAAGCAAACGAGAGCGAGAGAGTTAATGGCAGCTTCGTCCTCCTTCCTCTTCGTCCAAAAATTGGGGCTTCGGCAATCATTTAACAACTTCAAATCGTTCGTGTTCGATTCCGATGGCCTCTGCTTCGATTTGGCAACAAGGTGAGTAATTTATACTCACATCTAATTCAAATTCTTTGACCTCGTTTGCTTATTTCGTTTCTTTGTTTCGGCCTTGACTTGATTTTGGATGTTGAATTGGTTTCGAATTCGCTAGTTCGACTTTGGCATTGACTTGCGTACTGTCGGCCTTGGCATTTTTTATTGGCATTATTTGAAACCACTTCTGATATGAATGTTTGACCTTGACTTGTTTATCTTGGTTTTGGGTTTGATGTTGCATCCATTGTGATATTTGTAGTAGCACTGTGCTTGAATCATTTTTGTAGTCTGCACATTGCATGCCTGATGGTTCTGTCCACTTCGAATTGTGATCTTTGCAGTTGCTTGAGGTCACTCATATGCTGTTAGCTACTGCATACTTGTAGTTATGTGCCAGTTGAGTTTGAGCATGTTTCCAGGCTAGTTCATTCAGGTTGTATTTGGTATCTTCACTTGAATTATTTAAAGTGTAGGTTGCTGAACTGTTAGCTTCAACTTTGAACTTGATCATTAGTAGCTAGTCTGCATTTACATACTTCACGGTAGTACTGCCACTGTCTATTTCAAACTGCATTTCGATGTTCTCTTGACACCTGTTTTGTTTTGAACTCAAACCCACTGAACCTTATTGTTATATTTGAACTTTATGCGTGTTGTCCCTTGCACCATTCATCAGTTGCATCCATTATGTTTGTTGCGATTTGTGACATTCAGGTCAGTTGCACACTTAATTCATGTGGTGTGGGTTCTTCCCTGACCTATACACTTTGATATTTTTAGAACACTGTCTTCATTGCATATGGATAATTTCTGAGGCATATCGTAGCATTGCTTGCATTACTGTCTCATTTCGATATTGAGGTTCACTGTTTGGTTAGACTTGAACTGACTGCACACATATATGTATATGTTTACTTCATGTACATATTCATATTTCATATGTTGGTCTGGTCCTGTTTTTGCATTGAACTGTACTCAGTTTAACTTGAGTTTTGTTGCACTGCATGTTGTATACATTGAGTAGCATGGTCTTTGTTTGTTATTCATCTGATGGAAAATTAGTCCAGATTTGTGTCCCTTTTGTCCATGTTCACATGAGTTTGCTTCGTGTTGCGTGGTGCTGCATATTCACCACTGTCTTAACTGTATTTGACTCACTGCTTCGAGTCACTTGCGCATGCTCTCTGAAGTTGTGGCATTCATTCTTTACTACCCTGATTATGTTGCAGCCATTTTACTGTATATATATATATACAATGGAGGCTGTACATTAGAGTCTTGTTCATGCCATTTGGCACTGTGCTTCGAGTATATAAGCAGTTTCAATTTGTGTTGAAGCCGTCTTGACCTTTTGAACTTAGTTGATGTTGGTTTTGTGATTTTTGGTTCATTGCAGTTTGATGTAAATTGCATCTTTCTTTTGCACCATGTTGTATCATTGCCATGTGTATTTGGTCATTCGAGCCTTCGTGCTCTGTTGGTTCAGGTTGCATAAATCCATTTTGCCTGCATCACTTGTATACTACATTTGCTAGTCTAGTCATTGCACTACACTTGTTTATGTGCACTTGTATATGCACAGTACTTGTTCATGTGCATTTATACATTCTTTACTTTGTTTTAGTGTACATGACTTGCTACTTTGCTCATCGCCTTGTGTTGAGCCTAAAATTCATTGGGCTTGACCTCGCATTTGTCTCTGCAATTTAATCGACACTTGGCCTTATGATATTCACGGCGACGCTTGTGAATTTTCATTGGGTACATCATCACTATAGTGGTAAGGCAGTGCACGCAAGCGTGAACTGCAGCCACACGGTATTCAATGGGTACATCATCACTATAGTGGCAAGGCAGTGCACACAAGCGTGAACTGCAGCCACACGGTATTGGTTTTGGTGTTATTTCTTTTGCTTTTGATTTATGGATCTATTTCGTATTCAATATGTTGTTGTGGCGTGGCAGTACACGCTTGCGTATACTGCAGCCTTACTCGAGTTGTCGTTTTAATTGATGTTCCCAATTACTTGATTGTTTCCTTTGTCCAATTCATCCTTATTAGTGATTGGATAGACGAGATTTATTGTGATTGTCATCTATTCGTTATTTGATTATTATTGCTTCTGTGCATTAATAACTGAGTTTGAATTAGACTGACCCGGGTATTATTTTCTTTTGATTGTAATACTCGGGTCAGACCCGAGTTATTTCAGGTTGTAGATATTCTGCTTTGGGATGCTGCTCGAGCTATGAAGTTCTTTAATATCTTTTGGAGTTGTCGTGTCATAGTATAGGTTGATATGTCTTCATGTATATTAATCGTTAATGTACTTGTATATGTAACTTCCTGAGTCGACTGTTGTAGTTGTATCACATGTACCGTGTCAAATGTATTGTAACTGACATCAGTTATTATATATATATATGAGACTTTTTGTTTCATCTGTGTTCCGCATTTATATTATCTGTGTTATTATTTTATATTTTTGTCCTAGACTATTATAGCCACTGTGTAGTAGCTTTGAGTTTGCATCGGCATGTCGGATTTCCTCCTGAAATGAAGTGCACGCTTTTACTATCTGGCATATCGGTGCTCGCACAAAGCAATTACACGGATGGTCGCTCCTCAACAGCCTTATTCTCCGTGCTAGTTGACAGCACTACACCGTAGTGTTCTTGGCTAGCGTGGGTATAGAGGTGGGGCGTTACATCTTGGTATCAGAGCCTGTAGTTTAGAACAAATATAAAACATAACTTAGATAGTACATGTGTTACAACTATTTGTCGATGTTTTATCTCACATCTTTATCTAAAATCATCTTTGATTTGTTAGGTATGAATTCCTAACTCTTATTTATGAGCATTGCTGCTATTCTCTGTTGCACTTACTCATTCGAGTATGCACTGCTAAGTATCTTTGTGTATATGCTATACCAAGTTGCATACTGCTGCAACTCGTACCCACTTCGATTTGAACTCGCGTTGTTTATTCGAACTGCTGTATATATGCATTCTTATCTCGGATTCGTGTACTGGATGGAGTCTCCATGCAATTGGGTTTTGGGTATCAATCTTTGAGACAAATTGCATTTCAATTGTCGACTCTGTCTGTTTATCCGACATATTGCATTTCAATTGTCGACTCTGTCTGTTTATCCATGGTTTGTTGGCTTTCATGTGCCTCTCTCTGATAGTTTTAAAATTTCTTTGGTATAAAAGAAATTGTCTTGGACTTTGCCTGG
This sequence comes from Allium cepa, assembly GCA_030765085.1. Classification (NCBI taxonomy): domain Eukaryota; kingdom Viridiplantae; phylum Streptophyta; class Magnoliopsida; order Asparagales; family Amaryllidaceae; genus Allium; species Allium cepa. Next base: position 676,727,424 of record CM060932.1, on the reverse strand, counting down.
TCGATGTCGACATTGACTTGACTTTTACTTTTGCTAAAGTCATTCAAGCATTTATGCTTGTTCTACTTTATTTTTTCAATTGTTGATCGATTCTTCTTTTCCGGATAGTTGTTATCACCTTTGTCGACTTTGATAACTTCTATTTCAGGAATTTTTGGGTATTCCTACTTTGATGGATTGGAATCGAATTCTTCGGATTTTATTCACGTCTTCGAATGTGAATCTTAGTGAATTGATTTGGTTTTCGAATTTAATCGATTCTTGATTATTTCCCGATTAGTTGCTATCATTTATTAGCAACTTTGATGACCTTTTCTTCGGGATTTTTGTGGACATACCTTTCGATGAATTCGGTATCGATTTCTTTGGATTCTATTCACGTCTTCGTATGTGAATTCTTGTGATTGATTGTTTTTACAATCATTTTTGTGATTTGTCACTTTAAGAATATAAAGGTTTCAATACTAGTAGTAAATATCAAAACTCTTTTATCAAAATGTTTTCAACTCTATTTTCAATACCAAACTCGTTTTTAAAACCGTTTTCCAATCTATTAGTATATACAAATCTTTATTTCACTCGTATGAGAAATCTAATTAAACGGCTTAGTAAAACAAGTGGTATGAAACGCTTGCGTTTGCTTCGTCGGTTAATTCTTGGACTTGTTCGATTGAACCTCATGTGAGAATTTTCTAGTGAAGATTTACAGTTTGTTCGTAAATATTTAAGTTAAGCAAGTGGTTATGGGACATGAAGCTAAACTTTTACATTTACTAACTTAGTGTAATCGACACTTCTCGTTGATCATGATGATCATTTTTACGGTTAGACTAGGCCTCATCGGTGTGATTTCGTCTCACGCATATCTCTTGGGCTTTGAGGATTGTCTAGACACCATTTGTGTGATTTCGTTCACACATACCTTTTCGGTTAGACTAGCCCTCATCGGTGTGATTTCGTCTCACACATATCTCTTGGGCTTTGAGGATTGTCTAGACACCATTTGTGTGATTTCATTCACACATACTTTCCTTTTGTTTGCGAGGTTAGACTAGACACCACTTGTGTGATTCCACTCGCACATACCTTTTTGAATTTTGGTTAGTCTAGACCTCAATCTGTGTGATTTCGACTCACACATGTGGGGTAGCGCCCCACGGTCTTCGGACCATTCGTGTGTCAAAATTAATGGCTTGCAACCATGAGATAGCGTCTCGTTATGCGTTGCACGTGTTGGTGATTTTCATGCTCATGTGTAGGTGAGATTCCGTGCTCCCGTTCTCGCTTTGCGTTGCACGTGTTGATGATTTTTCATGCTCGCGTGTAGGTGAGATTCCGTGCTCCCGTTCTCGCTTTGCGTTGCACGTGTTGGTGATTTTCATGCTCACGTGTAGGTGAGATTCCGTGCTCCCGTTCTCGCTTTGCATTGCACGTGTTGGTGAGTTTTCATGCTCGCATGTAGGTGAGTTTTCGTGCTCCCGTTCTCGTTATGCGTTGCACGTGCTGATGAATTTTCATGCTTGCATGTAGGTGAGTTTTCGTGCTCCCGTTCTCGCTTTGCGTTACATGTGCTGATGAGTTTTCATGCTCGCGTGTAGGTGAGTTTTCGTGCTCCCGTTCTCGTTATGCGTTACATGTGTTGATGAATTTTCATGCTCGCGTGTAGGTGAGTTTTCATACTCTCCTTCGAGTTTTCATACTCCGTTTGAGTTTTCATACTCTACTTCGAGTTTTCATACTCCGTTCGAGTTTTCATACTCTGTTCGAGTTTTCATATTCCGTTTGAGTTTTCATACTCTGTTCGAGTTTTCATACTCCGTTTGAGTTTTCATACTCTCCTTCGAGTTTTCATACTCCGTTCGAGTTTTCATACTCTCATTCGAGTTTTCATACTCTGTTCGAGTTTTCATACTCCGTTTGAGTTTTCATACTCTGTTCGAGTTTTCATACTCCGTTTGAGTTTTCATACTCTGTTCGAGTTTTCATACTCCGTTCGAGTTTTCATACTCTATTCGAGTTTTCATACTCTCCTTCGAGTTTTCATACTCTCCTTCGAGTTTTCATACTCCGTTCGAGTTTTCATACTCTCATTCGAGTTTTCATACTCTCGTTCGAGTTTTCATACTCTTATCTTGTGATTTCTAGATTTCTTGCGTAGATTTCTAGAATTTGTGCTTCACCAATTTTCGTGATTTCTATTGATAAGTTTTAACAATTCTTGTGCATTGGTGAATTCATGTGTCATTGACTTGTTATGAGTACAAGTTTAGGGTATGATATCCCTTTCTATCTTTGAGAAGATTCTTGTGACACTTTTGATGAATGAAGATCCACTTATCGAAGTTTCTACTGATATCGCTGTTTTAATCACGTGTTTAAAAAAAAAATTGTTTCAAAAATAAAAATCGTTTTCAAATTTTTTATAGTTTACGCTTTCAAAAGAATGAGAAAGCGATTTAAACGTTTCAGCAAAATCGAGGACTATGACCCCTTTCTTTTACTAATTCGTTTAATTTCGGACTTGTCCGTTTGAGGGTGAAAATTTGTAAATTCCTTTTATAAAATTAAAAGAATGTTTTATGATTGCATTGCCCATTGAGTGCTTTAAGAATTCTGGTCGATGCGCTTGATCAACGTTATCGATAGGAATCTCCTAGACGCTTTGATGAGACAATCAGACACAGTAAATTGAATTTTAAATGTAAATTTATCTGAAAAGATAATTACATAAAGTAAATTGTAAATTTCGAAAGTTTTAGCTTTTCGGGAAAGAATACTATTTAAAACAACTCTTTTCCGACACTTCTATTCTTGTGATTCCCGAGGGAACCAAGACTTTATCGATTGTACCAATGCTAATCGTCTTGGTTTGCATACCATTCTCTTGCAGAAGAGAACGTGCTGTCTCTTGTGTTTCTAAATCATTAATGCCTATTAAGACTAGATATGCTACTCATGATCTAGTGCTCTTGGCTATTGATTTCGTTCTTCAAAATTTGGCACCATTATTTTTGGGTGAGAAATTTGTTCTCTACCCTGATCATGAATCTTGGGAATATTTATTTTCTCATAAGGAACATGATTTGAGTCAACCACGTTGACTCGAGATCCATACATCTTATGATCTTGATATTATTTACCACTCCCGGAAGGGAAAATCTTGTTACCGATGCACTTTGTCGTAGGCGACAAGTGGTTGTTACCTTTTGTCCATTTATTCCTTAAGATTGCGAGGACGCAATTTCTTTAAGGAGGGGAGTCTGTAACAACCCGAGTTTTTGTGAAAATTTATTATCGTCATTTAAATAATTATTGTCGCTAGCAAATTGAGGATGGAGTTTTTGTTTTACCGGGTTGAAATTCTTAAAAAAATAAAATAAAATTGGTCAAGTGTTGTGAGCTTTGAAATTGTGAATATCGGCCTCTTATTTTTTTTGACTGCCGTTCGAACCGTCCCCCTCTTTACGTTCTTTAACCCGTTCCCCTTTTTTATTTTCTTCATTTTTCCCATTCACTAGCCCGAAAGCAAACGAGAGCGAGAGAGTTAATGGCGGCTTCGTCCTCCTTCCTCTTCGTCCAAAAATTGGGGCTTCGGCAATCATTTAACAACTTCAAATCGTTCGTGTTCGATTCCGATGGCCTCTGCTTCGATTTGGCAACAAGGTGAGTAATTTATACTCACATCTAATTCAAATTCTTTGACCTCGTTTGCTTATTTCGTTTCTTTGTTTCGGCCTTGACTTGATTTTGGATGTTGAATTGGTTTCGAATTCGCTAGTTCGACTTTGGCATTGACTTGCGTACTGTCGGCCTTGGCATTTTTTATTGGCATTATTTGAAACCACTTCTGATATGAATGTTTGACCTTGACTTGTTTATCTTGGTTTTGGGTTTGGTGTTGCATCCATTGTGATATTTGTAGTAGCACTGTGCTTGAATCATTTTTGTAGTCTGCACATTGCATGCCTGATGGTTCTGTCCACTTCGAATTGTGATCTTTGTAGTTGCTTGAGGTCACTCATATGCTGTTAGCTACTGCATACTTGTAGTTATGTGCCAGTTGAGTTTGAGCATGTTTCCAGGCTAGTTCATTCAGGTTGTATTTGGTATCTTCACTTGAATTATTTAAAGTGTAGGTTGCTGAACTGTTAGCTTCAACTTTGAACTTGATCATTAGTAGCTAGTCTGCATTTACATACTTCACGGTAGTACTGCCACTGTCTATTTCAAACTGCATTTCGATGTTCTCTTGACACCTGTTTTGTTTTGAACTCAAACCCACTGAACCTTATTGTTATATTTGAACTTTATGCGTGTTGTCCCTTGCACCATTCATCAGTTGCATCCATTATGTTTGTTGCGATTTGTGACATTCAGGTCAGTTGCACACTTAATTCATGTGGTGTGGGTTCTTCCCTGACCTATACACTTTGATATTTTTAGAACACTGTCTTCATTGCATATGGATAATTTCTGAGGCATATCGTAGCATTGCTTGCATTACTGTCTCATTTCGATATTGAGGTTCACTGTTTGGTTAGACTTGAACTGACTGCACACATATATGTATATGTTTACTTCATGTACATATTCATATTTCATATGTTGGTTTGGTCCTGTTTTTGCATTGAACTGTACTCAGTTTAACTTGAGTTTTGTTGCACTGCATGTTGTATACATTGAGTAGCCTGGTCTTTGTTTCTTATTCATCTGATGGAAAATTAGTCCAGATTTGTGTCCCTTTTGTCCATGTTCACATGAGTTTGCTTCGTGTTGCGTGGTGCTGCATATTCACCACTGTCTTAACTGTATTTGACTCACTACTTCGAGTCACTTGCACATGCTCTTTGAAGTTGTGGCATTCATTCTTTACTACCCTGATTATGTTGCAGCCATTTTACTGTATGTATATATATATATATATATATATATACAATGGAGGCTGTACATTAGAGTCTTGTTCATGCCATTTGGCACTGTGCTTCGAGTATATAAGCAGTTTCAATTTGTGTTGAAGCTGTCTTGACCTTTTGAACTTAGTTGATGTTGGTTTTGTGATTTTTGGTTCATTGCAGTTTGATGTAAATGGCATCTTTCTTTTGCACCATGTTGTATCATTGCCATGCGTATTTGGTCATTCGAGCCTTCGTGCTCTGTTGGTTCAGGTTGCATAAATCCATTTTGCCTGCATCACTTGTATACTACATTTGCTAGTCTAGTCATTGCACTACACTTGTTTATGTGCACTTGTATATGCACAGTACTTGTTCATGTGCATTTATACATTCTTTACTTTGTTTTAGTGTACATGACTTGCTACTTTGCTCATCGCCTTGTGTTGAGCCTAAAATTCATTGGGCTTGACCTCGCATTTGTCTCTGCAATTTAATCGACACTTGGCCTTATGATATTCACGGCGACGCTTGTGAATTTTCATTGGGTACATCATCACTATAGTGGGAAGGCAGTGCATGCAAGCGTGAACTGCAGCCACACGGTATTCAATGGGTACATCATCACTATAGTGGCAAGGCAGTGCACGCAAGCGTGAACTGCAGCCACACGGTATTGGTTTTGGTGTTATTTCTTTTGCTTTTGATTTATGGATCTATTTCGTATTCAATATGTTGTAGTGGCGTGGCAGTACACGCTTTCGTATACTGCAGCCCTACTCGAGTTGTCGTTTTAATTGATGTTCCCAATTACTTGATTGTTTCCTTTGTCCAATTCATCCTTATTAGTGATTGGATAGACGAGATTTATTGTGATTGTCATCTATTCGTTATTTGATTATTATTGCTTCTGTGCATTAATAACTGAGTTTGAATTAGACTGACCCGGGTATTATTTTCTTTTGATTGTAATACTCGGGTCAGACCCGAGTTATTTCAGGTTGTAGATATTCTGCTTTGGGATGCTGCTCGAGCTATGAAGTTCTTTCATATCTTTTGGAGTTGTCGTGTCATAGTATAGGTTGATATGTCTTCATGTATATTAATCATTAATGTACTTGTATATGTAACTTCCTGAGTCGACTGTTGTAGTTGTATCACATGTACCGTGTCAAATGTATTGTAACTGACATCAGTTATTATATATATATATATGAGACTTTTTGTTTCATCTGTGTTCCGCATTTATATTATCTGTGTTACTATTTTATATTTTTGTCCTAGACTATTATAGCCACTGTGTAGTAGCTTTGAGTTTGCATCGGCATGTTGGATTTCCTCCTGAAATGAAATGCAAGCTTTTACTATCTGACATATCGGTGCTCGCACAAAGCAATTACACGGATGGTCGCTCCTCAACAGCCTTATTCTCCGTGCTAGTTGACAGCACTACACTGTAGTGTTCTTGGCTAACGTGGGTATAGAGGTGGGGCGTTACACTTAGCTTAACACCTTTAGAGGTTATATAGTTGATGGTTACTAGTGATACATTCCCAAATTGGTAATGTGGCATACGAAGTCCTGTTGAGCATTTGATGGTCAAAGCACAGCTTTTGTATAAAGCGTGGCTTTGTGGACGAGACTTCGTCGGACCTCACACCCCGGAAATGGTCAAAACAAGAAGGATGCAGCAAGGTTATTAGGGGGTAGCGCCCCTTTAGTGTATGTCATTCCTTCTGGATAGAGGTGGTATCATGGTATGGAGCCCAGATACTACCTATGTTGTTGCTGTAAATTTATTACTTTGTGGTTGTTGGAATCGAGGATCCTCGGATATAAATCAGTTACGATCGGGGAATGACATATTCGTGTCAGTAGTTACCCAGTTTGAAGGGTAACCCGGCCTTGTGTTGGCAGAGATCCGGTTAGGTTCTCGGGTCGTCTTTCCAGAGGCGTACCCATGTGGCAATGGGAAGTTCCTTGGCCTGACCATTTATTGGAAATCCAAACTTCAGTACGCACCTTGTATGGTTTTAGTTGTAGAACCTTCCTTTTACTTATGGTGGTCACCACTGTCTAGATGGTAGCTATAGTAGGCATACGATAATGGTCGTATGTTGGCTAAGATTTATATCTTTACTTTCGAAATGATTTTTCCTACACTATGCACTAGTAATAATATCAAATGTTTCTTTTTAATGCGTATCAAGCATCTTTGACTATCATAAGGAGAAATCTCCTCCGATTCTGCGTTTTCATTGTGTGTGTGTGTGTAGGAGGCCTTATGGTAGTCTCATTTTCTAAAAAGCATTGCGAATCTATTTTAAAATTATCCTGTTCTTTGTTTTAAAGATAAACTGTTTTAAGTTCTCACACCAGTCTCATGACTAGCTCGGAGTTTATTGTTTTCCTTCCTAAACTCTGGGTGCCCACCAATTTCCACACGGGCAGTCAAAAGTCAGGTTTATCAGGATATTCTAGAATTCAGGAGTTGCTGGAGGCAAGCTGGATGGCATGGCGTATTCACTAGTATATAGTATTTCTTTTCCGATGTTTGTTATTGTAAACTCTGATGATGTAATGTAATGTACTGTGATGCAATGAAATAACTGATATAGTTGTTTGTTTAAAGATTATTCATTTATCTATTATATGTTGTTCCGCTGCGATTGTGAGATTTTGATATTGTTCTGTTGTTTCTTTCTGTTCTGTTCTATCTTTTTCTCTCCTCTTCTATCTTTTTCTTCTTCTTTAACCATAACGATACGGTTTTCCGGCATTCGATTGCTCGGCAGTTGATATAGTGGACGTATTAATGTTGATTTTCGAGCGTCGAAAAGTCGCACTCGTTACATCTTTTGTATAAGGATCAGTTGTTATATATTATATATTCTTCCGCTGTGATTATGAGATTCTATGTTGTCACTTCTTCTTCTTCTACCTCTTTCTTTTTTCCCCCAACGATCTGGTATTTTTGGCATTCGATTGTTCGGCATGTAATACAGTGGACGTACTGATATCGATTTTCAAAGGTCGAAAATCTCATTCATGACACTTGGTATCAGAGATAAAGGTTAAGTAAGAACCTTGGCTCTGGTGGGGATTACTCATTAGAGATAGGGTTAGTAGTGCTCTAGAATGAGTTGAGTGTATTAATAGATATGAGCGCTTATTTGTTACTAAATATAAAATTATTTTATATTGTGTTGATTGGTTTGTTGAGTGACTTATGAATTCTGGTCAATACGAGTAATTGACGTTATTGATAGGGATCTCTAAACACTATAATAGAACAATTTGACACGGTATTGTTTTAAAATAGGATAAAAGAAATGATTTTACACAAATTATTTTTACATACAACGGAAATAATTTTTCAGAAACTATTATGGTTATATATAGATGCTTGGTCGTTAGGAAATGATAATATTAAATTACTATCATTGTGGTTGTGTAAATTGAATAAGGAATTGAAATTATAACCAAAAGTTAAGAAAAAATTTATATAGCAAAATGGAGTGGTAAATATGGGTTATAAATGTGATTTATAATTTGAGAAGGAATGAAATTCCAGAAAAATATTTAAATATAGATTTAAAGGAATTAAAATTTGGAAATTCGAGAATTTAAAATTCTGTTGGTTTTGAGAATGTTTTTCAAAGTTGGAAAATAATAGTGATATTATTTGAAATGTTTTAGAGTTGGGAATGAAATCTATCAATATTTGGATTAAAAATATTTAAAATGGTTTTTAAAAGAATAAAAGCATTGAACTCACTTAGGTCGCTGAAAAATAATTCCAATGATGATCGCGACATCACCGATATTCATTTTCGAGTTTCCAACAGAGGAATTGGTACCTGAATGTTTTTGATTGGAAATTATGTGCAAAACTGGTTTGATTTAAAATTCAAAGAATGATTTGATATACCAAAGGACTTTGGATATATATATGTATATATATGTTTTCAAAAATGATTTTGAAATATTAAGTAATTGTTGAAAACTCGTAGGTCTGGTCTAAATTGTTATTTGGAGATATGATAAAATGGTTTGATAACTTATAAGAACTTGAAATTTATTTGGAATGGAATTTAACTTGAAAAGAGTTAAATAAAAGTAAGTGTGACAATGAAATAAAGTGGTAAGTAAACCAGTTAAATGAAGTGAATTGGAAGAGATTAGTGAATGGAATGTAAATAAGTTGGAAAACTTATAGAAGTTCAAAATTTGAATTGAAATGGAATTTAACTAAATTAAGTTAAATAAAAGTGAACTTTGAGGAAATAAGCTGAAGTAGGCCAACTAGAAATAGTTATTAGGAAAGTTGGAATAAATTAGTGGATGAACAAATTTGTAAGTGAATGGAAGTGAAATTGAAAATTGGAATGATGTTTTAATTTGAATTATGTTGAATAAAATGAAATTGAAAAACTTTTAATTCAAGTGGAATATATGAAATAAAGTTAGGGAATAAAATTTATTGGAAATTGAAATAAATTAGTAAATGAAACTAGTTTAAAAAAAATTAGGTGGATCAAATGTGATAAGGAGATAGTTGATAAAATTCAATATTTAAAATTTGAAGATAGGTTGAATTCAAATAGAATTGAAATTTAATTTGATTGAAGATGGATATAAAAGCATAAGTGATGATGTGGGAATAAATATAAGGAGTTGTATAAAATATTTATATTGAACTTAAGAAATGGATGGCGAAATTCTTAAGTAAATATGGTATTAGAAATGTACTAAGTTAATTTTGAATGAAGATTAAACTGGAAGTGGTGAAAAAGGGAAATTGTGAATAAGTGGATGGGAATTGAAATAAATGTGAATAGAAAGAAATTGATATAAATAATAATAAATTGGAAATTAATACATAAGTTGTACGTATATTACTTTATTCACATAATGATTTGATCCAGATTCGAGCACAGAATTTCGAGATAGTCATATCAATCCGAGTCGGGATTTTTCACTCGATTTTCGACGGCGAAACCTGGATATGGATTTTTATTTGATTCTGAAAATTCTCTATCATAGTATATGGCTATGCAAGGAGAATGATGATTTCTGATCAAGAAATCAGATCTGAGTCCACACTAGGGAGTCGTGTGAACGATAATAGTTCGGAAGTGAAATTGTGTGATCGAGTGAGCGATCGGATTTGATATTGCGTACGGATGAGATATGTACATCGTACGACATACGTAGAGCAAATATTGAAAATTTTGGAAAAAGTAAGTAAAATAATTTCGAACTGTACGATTGAACACTATTGGTAGATAAGGTGCAGGCATTTAAAAGTAAAAGGAAAAAATTTATGTTTTCGATTTCAGGAGATAAATTTGATTGCCCGACAAAAAAGTATGTGTTTAAATTACTGTACGAAAATTGATGGTTTTCTGAACTAGCCATTTGGCTTTTATTTTCTTTGAAATTTGGGGGTTGGGGCCGTGGAGGCAATTTTGTAGTTGTTCCAAGCTAGCCGCGCAAAGGAGACGCTGGCGAAATTTTTTCAAACTTTAAGGAGCTAGTAATTTTTCGAGAAGATTTTGATAATTTAAGATTTGGTTTTAAATTATAATTTGAATTCTTGAGGGAATAATATTAGATGTAAGCTATGGATGAATTTGGAAAATGGTATAGGTGATAAGGTGGTTTCAATAAGGAAAGATGTTGAAACTATGTACTTTTCGGAAATAATTAACGGGTATTGGACCATTCTTCTTACCTGACAATTTCGAGGATGAAATTCTTATAAGGAGGAAGGAATGTAATGACCTGGAATTTTGGATATTTGAAATTTGAATATTTAATTGATTTTAAATATTCAGGCGACAATTTTTCACTTGAATTCCAAATATAACCATTAATCGTATAATTTAATTATTGAATTTAAGTGGGTAAATTATTGAATTGGGAGTTTTAAGCTTGTTAAAAATAATGTAACGGCTTACAAAATTTATATTGATAATACTGAAAGTAATAAAAGTTTTTAAATTGAATTTAAAAGTGTTTTGTTCAGTTTTAAAAATATATCATTTGAATAGGCTTTTAAAATAGCCTTCCGAGGCATAGTCTCATATTTCGATGAAACCAGTATCATTAGATCCTCAATAGTGTATGATTATCGGATTTCAAATTTCGTAGCATTTGGAGTTGTCGTGTGATCGTACGATATATAAACCTGCTAAAATTAATATTGAAAAATTAATATAATAATTGGGTCCAAAAAGCTATGTTATCCATATGATGGAATTAGGACTCGAAACATTTTCCATCACGTTCGAAATAGGGGTATAACATTATGAACACATAGCGGCACGCCTCGATAGGATGTCAAAATTTTAAGTTACCATTTTGAGATGATTTACATTTAAAATATAATACATATATTGTTTGATTGGTCAAAATTCTTCACATCAACTGTTCCTTTTCCATCGGTTTTTTTTTCAAGTCACCATAGTAAGCCTATTCGAGAATGCAAATGGATTTAAACACGTTTCCCTCTTTTTATTCTCATCCTTATGCTTTTTGTAGCAAGCTAGAAAAAAGAGAAGAAAAATGGTGGCTGTGGGATTTCCTAAAAAATCGTTTCTCCTCTAATACCAGATTTAAAATCATGGGACAAATTTCTGAAAACTAGTTTTCAAATTCTCTTCCTTTTTGTATAACGGTTATATGGTGCGAGCGCGGCTTGAGGTACTCGACCGTTTCATTGATCCAGTTTTGCTAGGGTTAGCGTTTCGTGTTGGTTGGAAGCTCGATGGGAGTTTCCGAGGGGATATTTAAGATCGCGTTGTGAAGGGGCAGCGAATGGTTGTTTTCATCAAAGTGCAGTTCACCGTGGGTGATCGCGACCGGAAGTGTCGAAGCTGCTGCCACGAAGTCACGTTTTCAACAAAGATTTGGGGAATCGATGTGGTGGTGTGGGAGGAGTCTAGCTCGAGGAGATGGAGGGATCGGCGTCGTCGGAGTCGGTTCTGGTAGGCAACGCTTAGTATATGGAAGTTCGTGTACGATCTTGTGATATTCGTGTGTGAACATGAAGAGTAGAAGGTGAAGAAGAAGGGGGGGTGCAGTTTTGGGCCAGGCTTGGCTGTCCTTTTGGTATAGATTTTTGTTTAAAATTTTAGAGTTTATTGTTTTAAATTTAATCGTTAACTTGTAAGTCAAATAAGTTGTTCGTTTTTGGTCTGAATCCAACGCGGTCAGTCGTGTTGGCTCCATGAGAACGAGATCTATGATGTGGTTTAATTGGTGAATTTAAAGCTTGCTAAAAAAATTCAGTTAAATTCGAACGTTCTCTAATTTAATTGGAAGCGGAACATGAAAGCGACGAAAAATCAAAGGTGAGTTAATCTCGCTCAAATTGGACTACTGGTTAATTTAAATAGTTAAAATAAAATTATTGGTTGATTGATTGAATGTGATAATTATTATCAGGCTGGATGTGATATATTATATATAGTAGTATATATATATATATATTGGAATGATTGATATTCCTGCATTATATAGCGGATGAGACCCTATGTGCCCTGCATAATTGCGGATGACCATTTATACCGTGATATCCCCCTCAAAGTGGGATTGATATTTTTATATTGTGTTAACATCTGTTGATGCAAGGAAACAGGTTGGAGGGATCCAATTGGATTCTTGAAAAATATTGAAATTTATTTTCATATTTAGTGATATGATTTATTTGAATAATCTATGATAGATAATATTGAAAATTGAAATTATTGAATGTTATGGTAATGCTAGATATATTTTGGAAATTTAAGATATCAAAGATATAAAAATTGGATTATTGGAGAAAAATAAAAAGGAAATTTTTAAGTAAAATATTTATGGTAAAGTTGGATAAATGAAAAGAATTAATTTGGGAAAAACTAAATTTTAAAGTCCTATTAAATAAATTCTGAGTATGGAATAGATATTTTTAATAAATGGGATTAAAAGAGTTTTAAGGACTTAAGCGATATTGTTTTAGAATGAAAGGATTTATTTTTAAATTCAAGATTTAAATGGTCCTGGGAAATAAAAAGAGAATTTTGAAATAAAGTATGAAATTGATGCTCCAGATTTAAATAAGATTTTAAATCAGAAAAGAGAAGTGAATCTGAAATTAAGGGGTTTAGGATAATTTGGGTAAATCAAGAAATAAATTTCAGAATGGGATTAATTTAGAAATCAATTTGAAAATCGATTAAGTGTTTTGAAACGGTGATTAAAAGGAGAACGAGACTATGGAATTTATAAACTGAGTTTATAAATTAAGTGAAGGGTTTATCAGTGGATAATTTGAAATTATAAATTCAAGATGGGAATTTATAAGAAGATGGTAATTCGTTTTAAAAATAAATAGTGGTTTTATTTTTTTTTAAATGTGGGAAATCGTTTTAGGAACAAATGGTAGTTTATTTTTAGAAAAGCAAAAGAGGAAATTTACGGAATTGGAACGTAAACTAAGCTGGAAATAAATCGAGTGGGATTTATAAAATATTTGGACTGCCTATATGTGTATTCGAAATATACTTCCTGGAAAAGTTAAGTCTATTTTTAAAGAAAGATTTTTAAGTATTAATTAGAAAATGTTAAAGAGTAAAGAATGTTTGAGGAAATTTATATTTAATTGTTTTTTAAAATTTGTTAAAGTAAATATTATTTAAGTTAGTTATAGTTGTTAATTATTTTTAAAGGTTAAATTAGTATTACAATTTAAAAAGGAAATTTATTAATATTTATATTTTATATAATGGCTTTATTTTAAAAGTAGTTTTTGGCTAAAGTTGTACTCGAAGAATTATTATAGAATTTCATAATTGTCATTTTGAATAAAGTGAATTAAGTAGCTTTATTTTAAATATTTTAAGTGTATATTTTTGGATAAAGTGATTTAATTTATTTAAGAACTAAATTTAATAAGACTTGGTGTTTTTCAGTGGAAATAAAGTATTTGATGGAATTGATTGTTTGTTTGCTTGTTAAATAATCAACTATCAAATCTGGATCCGAATATAACTTTGGAAATATCTGAGAGAAGTACGGGAATTATAAGGTATAGTTACCGTTTGAGGTGCTATACTGCACGTATAAACTCTTTTCGTTCTTCTAGGACGTTTATAAGGAAAGCAAGAGCTTGGAGTCAAAGATGGAGTAGTGAAGTGCAAGGGCTAATCGCTACTAATCCTGAGGGTGATTCCATAATGGATGCAGTAGGAGCAGTGCCTTCGGTTCCATTCGGACTGGGAACGGACTTGTATGGATGAATGCTATCACAACATTGTCATTGGGGGACAATGAGCATTCTAAGTGAATCTTTCGAAAAAGGTAATCGTAGCTCAAGCCTCATCAATCAGGAATGGCTGAAACATGGGAGGTGCAGCAAGGCTAAGTGGGTAGCTCCAAGAATGGTAAGGCTACCCCTTTCTATAGTCCCTTTATTTCGGCTATATGGGCGGTTGCTGATCCCAACCACAGGGTGATCTTATTCGGGTTATCTAGGTTAAGGGTAGTCCGGTCTTATGTTGTAGGGGATCGGGAGTGGTCCTCGGTACGTTGTTATAGAGGTGTACTGTGACGGGTGGTACCCCAGTAGCCCTGCCATTGTATGGAACCCAATCTCCAATAAGTGTCGTACGGTTTTGATTGTGCCCAACTATGTTGGAACGTGAGATGCAAGCATTTCATCTATTTGAATAAGTATTTGTACTTAGACACTATTATAATAGCCGAGGATTTTGATATAAAATGTTTTGGTTATCGTAAGGTAAAAACCCGGCATGTTTATTTGTGGTGAGGTCTTACGAGATACCTTTGATTTCCAACGGACTTGGAAACTTAAATAATTCAATCTGAGTATGTTTTCTCACGCTGGTTCTTCAAACTGACTCGGATGTTATTTTATTATAATGCTTGGGTCATACCGAGTATTACAGATATAGGATAGGATGCTGTGGAGCTTAGGAGGCGAGCTAGATACGAAGACATATATTATGTATCTGATTTATATTCCGCTGTGTAGGGTAGGCTGTATGTTCAGTTTTGTGATGACAAGTTATTATAACTATCCAGTGTTGTGTTATGGATGTATTGTACTCCGATGATGTAATGTATAACAAACAGTTATAGCTCTTTTGTATAAGGATTTGTTGTTATATGTTATATATTACTCTACTACGATTATGAGATTATGTGTTGTTATTTCTTCTTTTTCTTCTACCTCTTTCTTCCTTTTCCCTAATGATTGGGTATTCTCGGCATTTGATTGTTCAGCATGTAATACACTGGACGTATTGATGTCGATTTTCAAAGGTCGAAAATCTCGTTCGTGATAGCTCAACTCCAGGAACAAATCCATATGAGCCGATCGTCAAATCAATGCTCGTCGAGGCAGAAAATTTGTCACGTTCTCATACAGGTGACAGTGTTATTGGTGTTCCATGCTCGATCACATGGCATGCGAGTGCGGAGGCACAGGCGCTGGCGCTTGCGGCGTGGTGGTTGTGAGGTGGTGGCGGAGCAGTTGGTGGTGGCATGGCTTTCGTTCGTCAATAGAAAAAATGTGAATGTTCGTCCTGGGAAGGAGGAAGATGCATGAGAGAGGGAAATGAGGATAGGTTGATGTTTAAATTATTTTAATTTAGTTAATTAAATTTTAATTATTTCATATATTTATTTATTCATAAGTTGCTCGTACAAGTTCCAAATCGAGCGCAATGATTCACGTTGCTATCATGTCGACGAAGACTACGCTATAAAGTTGGATTGGATGAATTCAGAGCTTGTTGGAAATTTAAGTTAAAATTGGACGTTCGTTCTGTTTTAATTCAAAACAAAATGATTTGGCAACTATTAAAAGCAATATGAGTTAATCTCACCTTTTTTGTCAATCGAAAATTTATGTATTCGATAAAATTATCTATTTGATGTTAGATATTTATTATTGATTGTTATTGATTGTTTGGATAATTTACTAATTATTATTAGTTGGATTGGATATATTCTCACCTATTGGAGCGGATGAGATCCTATTACATTCCCGTGTAAGAGTGGACGACCATTTGTACATGAATCCCACCTCGAATCGGTTGATTTATATTTTTATTGTTATATACTATATGTGTTGCAAATGGACGGCTTGGAGGGATCCAACAGGATTCCTCACAATGTTGTTTTTTTCCATATATATAGTGATATATGACTTGTAGAATGTAATCTTATGACATGTATATGATTTTTCTTAATTAGTTCTTTAGTAGCATTAGGCCTTAATTTTTGTATTTTTAAATACTAAAAATGATGGTTTTGATGTAAAAAGGATTTCAGAGCGATTTGTTGAAAGTATATATGTTTTAATAATTTTTAAATTACTCAAGGAATGGATTTGTTTTAAAAAAAATAAAAAGTTGTGATCTTTGATGTTATAAAAGTATACTTTTGAGAAATACTTTGATTTGGGATTGTTGAATAAGTTTATAGAAAAGGGATTTATAGAAGCAATATTTTATAAATAAAGAAATAAATTTATAAATGTTTTGTAAATGGATTGGAAGTTTGTTGGGTAAATGGATTTTAAATGGATTTTATAAATAAATTTGATTAATAAAGAAATGGATTTATAAGTGGATATTGATAGTAAAATTAGTTTATAAAAGAATGGATTTATAAATAGAACTTTATATATAAAGGAAATTTATAAAATAGAAATTTTGTAAAATCGAAAGGAGATTTATAAAAAATATTTTATAAATATGGGATTGATTGGGTCAAAGATTTAAGTACGGATTTTTATGGGGGAAATAGGTTATGGTCCAGAATGTGGCTACTCACATTAATATTGCTTAAGGTTGTTTATTAATATTTAAATATTTTGAAGTGTTAATTATTTAAATTATTAATATGGTTTGAAATTAATAATAATGATTATTAATATATTTTGGTAACTTATCATTATTATTGTTATGGTGAAGATTTAACGATTTTTATTCATAATGTTATGAATTATTAGTCATTGTTTTTAAGAGGTTAAAAGTTAACAATAATTATTTATTTATGATGTTTTCGAGATTCATAAATAAAGTTTTGTAAACGAACTTGGATTTTTATAAGACGAACTTATAAAATGGTTTGAAGATTTACAGGAAGATTATTTACAAAGTTTTATAAATAGATGAATATCTACAAACAAATTTTTAGAAATGGGTTGATAAATTTACAAAATGGAATTTATAAATAATTGAATGGTTTTATAAAGAGTTTATAAATGACTTGGAAAATAATTTATAAACTATTTATAAATTGTTTTATAAATTATAATGGAGTTTATATATGATTTTAGAATTTGGTGAAAATGAGATCTTCCTCAGCGTTTGGTAAATACATTTATACTGCTGAGATAAGTATATGGATATTTTTCTAAGTATTGAAAATAGAAGGGTTTGTGAATATATCTTTGTAGAAGTATTTTGATACAAGCATTTACAAGATGGTTTTAATAACTGAAAAGATTAATCAAGGAGGCTTGGTGTTGCTTGATGCTTAACCAAATTTTAGCTTTTCCTATGGAATTAAACCCTTGATTGAATGTTTGTTATTAGATAGTTACATAACCGACTATCGAATATGGACCCAAATTTAACTTTGGAAACATCTAGTAAGAAACACATGAGTTATGTGGCACAGTCATCTCTGATGATTTTTTGCGTGTAAATCTCGTTTCGTTCTTCTAGGACAATGATAAGGAAATCCATCCACTAATAGTTAGAAGGTGATCACCGATCTTATCTTTGACTGCTTATTTACTAAAGGACCATGATTGAGTTTACCGAAAACTGTCGAATGCTGTTTCGAAGAGGTGGGGATTGGCTGTTATTCGAAAGCCACTGCGATCCAACTCAAGCGTTCGAAATAAAGACATCTTATAGATGATGGGACTGGAGATGGAGTTCTCAAGCATTTCATTCATTCCCAGAACGAACTTTTATGGATGAATGCTAGTATTGCATTGGTTTCCTAGAGGGCAATATTAGCATTCCAAGATGGTTTTCTAGAAGGAAATAGTAAGAGAATGACCCCTTCAAGCCTTACACCCAGCAAATGAATAAAGCAGGGACATGCGGCAGGGCTAAGTGCATCGCAGGGTAGTATCATCCTAAGTCTAGAGCAATATTCGTGGATGCTTTGGGATCCCATTGTGTGGTTATTGATTGCAACGAAGGGGTGATAATATTCGGTGCTACTCAAGAAGGGGTAGTGTCGGTCCTGGGTAGCAGAGCTGCAACGTGCTATAGCCTACCGTACATTTTATCTAGAGGTGTACGGATTCGGTGGGTAGACCCTTACCCTTTCATAGTTGGAATCCATTCTCCAATCCAAGCCTTTGGTTTTGGTTGTAGTACCTAGTATGCTGGAATTTAATTAATGTAACAATTTCGCGTATGATAAATAAGTATTTGTATAATAGACATTAATATAATATCCATATGAAACGTTTTAGTTATTGTAAGCTAAAAACCCGTCTGTGTTTATGAGCGGTGTGGTTTTACGAGATACCTTTGATTTTGAAAGGTTTCGACAACTTTAAAAATTCAATTGGGTGTGTTTCTCATATTTGTTTTCCAAACTTACTCGGGTGCCATTTTATTATAATTCTCGGGTCAGACCGAGCATATTTACAGATTGCTTTGGATTCATTGGAGAACAGGAGACGGGTTAGAGGTCTTCAAGTCGTATTCTCGTATATATTATTTCTATTGCTTTGTTTTTGAAATTATCAGCAATTATGAGGACAAGTTGTTATAAGTATCTACGCTAATGATTGTGATTGTGGTTGTACTCTGATGGATATATGTATATAATAGTTTATCTTTTGTAAAATCATTGACATTATATCATAAATGTTATTCTGCTGCGATTGTGAGATTGTGTGTTGTTTTTAATTTCTTTTCACTTCTCCTTTTCCTTCGCTTCTCTTCTTCTTTCTTCTTTCTTTCCCTTAACTATCCGTCTTTCCGCTTGATTGGGTTGGATATGTGTGATCTATTAATAGCTTGCATTGTACGGAAAAGCGGGTTGTTACACCTCATTAGTTTCTGTTTTTGAGTTGGTGTTCTTAAATTTATGCCAGAATCATCCCATTTTGTTGTAATGCTTGCTTCCTTTTCTTAATTGAATCGATGTTGGATGAATTCTTTGACTTCTTTAGATTTGGGCAGTCACACTCCAAATGTCCAAATTCACATTCGAAATACTCGATTGCGCTTCCAATTCCTTAATTGTTCGAATTGTGCCCATACTTTAGAATCTATTCCTTTACTCCAAGAATTTTCTAAAAAAATTTGCGATGAATGCAATTTTACTAGCGTTGTCTTTATATGATCCTTTATTCCCTGTTGTAGCATTAAATACTAGAGATTTCTTTTCACTAGCTTGAATTTCTTTCCTTCCCTGGAGTTGTACTTCATATGACATTAAATTATCAATTAGCTCTTCTACCTTCATTATAATTATATCATAGGACTCTTTGGTCGACAAAGTCTTTCGATCTCATTCACTTGAAAATGAATTTAAAATCAAATTGGTCCTCTTCAATGCAATTCTTCTATAACGATATTAATGCATGTAATATGTCATGAAATCTAAAATGTCTTTATTAATAGTTGTAATAGCTTTGGTGTCACATTCTTTTGGTATTAACGTGAACTACAAAAAACGTCATCTATATATTATCAAATTTTAATTACTTAAAAATAGATCTAACATTAAACCTTTTTTAGAAATTCAAACACCTCTAAAAGAACGATCTAACAGTTGAACATGCTTTACAAATTCAAAGCATTTCTAAAAATATGATCTAAAATTAAACTTCCTTTACAAATTCAAAATACTTATTCACAAATATACAAATCTTAATGTTATTTAAAAACAAAAAAAAATCATTTTTTGACTAATTTATACATATACAATTTACAAGGAAAATAATTCACGTGTGAAGAGCATGCCGTAATACTCGTATGTCATAAATAGATTCACTTGGTTCTATTTGAAAAGTCTGAAATGACTAGTTGACATAGAAACCTTGGTTTGCTTTGATTTACTAGTGCCTTTGTGTGTGATTTGAAATGTCCTTCTAATTTTATTTGCACATTCATGAACATGCATTCTATTGAACTCGATTTTATCTAGGGCACAAAATGCAATATTCATAGCATTTGAATTATTCACTACTTGTGCCTTTTGCTCATTACTCTGCTATGCATGATTTGTCTTAAGCTCGGTGTACTTAGTTTGTGTGATGTTCCATATATCTAAACCGTTAATTGTAAATAAATTTTCATTCTACATGACAATCACAAATAATTACAACCAATAAAAAGCGGTGGTCTAGAAGTGTATGGAACTTCTACCTAGGTGTTAAGAAAATGTTATCGGTGTTATTAGTCTCTTAAATTTTTCAAAAATAAGGTAATGAGATTCTAAAAACTATGTGCTTTGATTTCAAAAGTGGATTATATGAGATATCCTAGCACTTATGCGAAATGGATCTTAAAGATATTATAAAACTAGAGGAGATGATTAGTGTATTTAAATTTATTATTCTTTAACGTATATTTTTCAAACTTATCGATTCAGAATGACAATCATAGGAAGTAATAATATAAATGTAGAATAAAAGGCAGTAAAGTAAAAAAAAAAGTGGCATTAGTAATTATACTTATTCCGATTCCCATCCTACATCACGCCCTAAACCACGTACAAAATTTCCACTATAGCAAATTTGCAACACCATGGGTGGCAAGTGCATATATACATTGTTTGCGGGTGCGGCACAGTGGAAAGGAGGCTCGGGTTCTAGTAAAAAGACCCAGGTTCGATTCCTACCATGCGCTTCCCTATCATATATAAATTTACCGGGGGGTCTGCGAGCTTGGATCAGTGGATGGGCTTACTACACCCTCCTCAGGAGCTTACCGACCCGTCCGGTTCTCCTGGGTTATCAAAGAAAAAAGTACACATATACAACTTGGCTTTAAATCAGGTGGCAAGAACACCTATACCTAGTTTCCATGGATAACAGGGTACACCTAGCCTCTTGATTTTCCATGGGTGGTCAAGATCACTTACACAGCCTTGGCTTTCTACGAGTGGCAGGATATACCCTTAAAATTAAAGTAGTAGAGTACAACGGCCCGTAAAATTTTCAATAATTTAATTGTTAAATTTATTAAATGTTTGTTATCTAATATTGAAAAAAAACAGAAATTTGTGATTCATTAATGAAATAAAAACTTAAATGAGATGTAATAAAGCTAGCCTAAGTTATTTATTAACTATTTGAATGAAAATACAATTAATGGAATTTGTGTAAATGTTATACTAGGCTATAAATTGAATATAAGGAGACAAACGTAAATAGTGAATTAATTAATGAATTAATAACAACCAATAGAAACTGAATAAAATCAATGCTCTTTAAGTAATTATAATATTGGTTTGTAAATGGTAAACTTATAAGGGGTGACTGAGAGTTAATGGCAACAATTATTATAAGTTGCATATATATTTAATCCGTTAAATTAAATTGGAATTAATCACAATAAATCGAAATTGAATATTTCGTTAATGTAAATTAAGTTAATATTTGAAAGTAATGTTAACTTTATTCATAGTATGACAATTGGTTGGATAAGAAGAATGGAAATCAAGATTTATTAATTTATTTGAATTTAAATTATAGTGATTGGGTTTATTACAAATAAATGGAGTTAAATATATAGGTGTTACGTTAATGGGAAATTAAGATGAAATTTGAAGATTTTAATGTAATAAATCATGAACCAATGTTAGTTGCATCCATATTGTGATAAAAGATGTGAATAACAAGGTTTAAAAATTTAATAAATGGATTTTGGAATTTTAAATTTATAAATTTCTGAATTTAATAAAAATGAAATTTAACGCTGCAATTGATGAATGAATCTACATTAAAGTGACCTCTAAATTTGTGTTCAATTGTGGTGAATGTCCAAGTAATTTAAAATGAGGGAAATTATGATTTATTAAATTTAAATTTAAATTTAATTTAATTAATTTAGTTTATATAATTAATAACTGGAAAATAGCCATTTTGGCCACTGATTCTGATTTCGACGAAACCAGTTTCATCGGATCCATAACGGTGAATTGTTGTAGCATTTCAAGTTTCGTAAGGATTGGACTTGTCGTTTAATCGCGTGGGCTCGAAACGCCTAGAAATCAATTGAAATCAATTTGAAATAACTTGATTTTAGCATAACTTCTTCATACGATATAATTTGGACTTGAAACCTATTCCATTGCGTTTAAAATATTTAAAACATATATTTTGATATATGGGTTAACCCATTTCCATTCCGAAATCGAAACGGGCTTTTCGGTTCATTATCGTTAAAAACTCAAACCAATCGAGGACATTCCTTTCTATTTTGTTCTGCCTATATATATATATATATATATATATATATATATATATATATAATTATAAACCCTAGCGGCATTTCTATTTCTCATTTCTATACGTACAGAAATTTCTATTGATCCTCTTCCTCAATGGCTGAAAACCCTAATCTTCCCAATTTCAATTCCAAAAAAAAAATTGCGGATTTGCAGCAACTTCGGGTCGCGCTTCAAGTTTCAGAGGCAAAAACCCTGCATCAACTTCGGGTCAGGGAGAAAATGACTCGGGTCGCTCTTAGTCATTTTGGCAAAAACTCAGAGCAAGCACCGTGGATTTGAGACGGTGGACCGAAGTTGAACCCGAAGTCGACCGAGCACCAGAATTTTCCAATCTTCTAATTTTCATAACTTTTTCATACGAGCTTGGATTCATGCGCGGTTTGTTTTGTTGGGATCGTATTAACAGTTTGGACATTTTGGCGCTGGTTTGAACGAATTCTGAGACCATTCAAATTTTGAATTCAAAGGTGAGTGTTTTATCCCACTCACAACTTCTAAATTTTCTTATGTTTGTTAAATTGATTTATGATGTGATTAGAAATTTATTTATGACTGTTTGGCATATTTTGAGTCGTCGTCTCAGTTTATTTGAATTTATTTGGATAAAATAGTAATTTAATTTATTATTGAATATAAACTACCAGTAAATACCTAACATTTATTGCCTGTTCTATATTGATGTTATTTATTGAATTGGATGATGATTGTGATAAATGTTTGATCATTAATATTGGATGAACGGATGTTGTACTTTATATTGTTATAAATGCAAGTTGCTATGGACTTTTGTTTTATTCGGGATTGCGGTTTGAAATAATATATAACCATTTTTATATTTTAAATTTCAAATTGAAATGATAAATATCTGTATCACTTGACCAAAGGATAGAAAATTATATATAGACACTGTGGTCTATATATAAAAATATTTTTGAAATGATTTATATGGTTTTGTAAAGAAATATATGGTTTTATATAAATATTGATTCTAGATATTATATAAATGTTATTTTATTCTTGATTTTGAGCTATGTATAATTTGTTTTTAATATAAAATAAGCTTAATAATAAGTTTGATTTTTATTGAAGATAATATGGTTAAGCATTAAACTATTTTAATATAGAGTTCATAATGATTTAAATAAATTAAGGTTGGAAGATAAATTGGAAATATATTTGAAATTGAATTTATTTAAGAATTAAACTCTAGTAAGTTCGATGTGAAATCTAATAAGTATGAAATTTTAGAAGGTATGATTTTTATAACCTGATTTTGGTTTAAGGTGAATTAAATGAATATTTCAAGTATAAATAAATTGAAGGAAATATTTAGTTATTTGTAATTTGAGTTTTATTTAAATGATAATGGATTTATTATGTAAAATATTTCAAACTAAATAATAGGAAATTGAATTGTTGAATCGAAATTTCCAAACTTAGTTCTGAAATTGTTGAATACTTAAGGTCTGAAATATATTGAATTTGAAATGGTTTAATTTGTGGATCAAATCTGTTTTGAAATCGATAAATTTGGAATAATTTATTTGGAAACTGAATTGAATTGAAATTTATGATTTGGGATTTGGTTAAATATAAAATGTAGAAATTCGAGTTGTGTTGGATTTGATTTGTAAAATTAAAGAAGCTATTTTATTATATAAAGTATTTTAAATATTTAAACCATTTAATTGGTGGAAGCTATGTTTTATGGTTATGAGTTTCAAGGCATTATAATTTGAAAGTGTTATATTCAAGTGTTTCGATTTCGAAATGTTATAACTTTGAAAGTGTTATGATTTTAGAAAGGGTTATATTTGAATGGAAATGATA
Source organism: Allium cepa (assembly GCA_030765085.1). Taxonomy (NCBI): domain Eukaryota; kingdom Viridiplantae; phylum Streptophyta; class Magnoliopsida; order Asparagales; family Amaryllidaceae; genus Allium; species Allium cepa. The sequence continues at coordinate 676,703,191 of CM060932.1, read as the reverse complement.
TCATATTTATATGGTCTTGAAATGGATATTATATTCTGGTTTTGAAGTATAAATTATTTTGAAATGACCGCGGTGTTATAATAACATTTGGTTGTTAAAGAGACCGGGATCGGAAGTTGTCATACTCTCTGCAAACTCCCAAAACCGCTTTAACAACCGTGTACGCGATGGAGATTCCAGAATGAAGTAGGATGGTGGCAGCGTTTCCTTTGAGGTATATACGTGGACACGACTCTCGTGAATTGGCATAAGGTGGCTAAAACAGAAGTGATCGACGGGCTAAGAAGATAGCACCTTTTATCGGACACACCCCTTCGATACCATTCTATTACTTTGTGATTGATTGGGGCCCTTTTGATTTTAGGGGTGTGGCTCAAGGTGGGCAGTAGTAGCTACTGCGTGCTACCACCGGTCCGGAAGCGTAACTGGTATATCAACCCTCGCATTGCCTAGTTGTGCCGTGTCACCTACCCTAACACGCCTTGTACGAGTTTGGATTTCTCCAGTAGCCCGTGGAGTATTTAGGGTAGTCTCTTGATCTGGAGATACGCTGATACTGGATGGCCTATTGGGACTATTATTGTGTTAAGGGAGACATTGGGTAACTCCTTAACGCTATTTAAAAGTAAGTTTATTTTACTATTAGACATTATTACAATAGTGTATATAACTACATAGCAAATAGTTTAACGGGTCCTTAGGAGATGTGAATCCCGAACATCTCTTAAGTTACTGCACTCACATTGACACTGGATAGAAGATGTCAAATCCCGTAAACATCTCTGACACCGTTCCACTCATATTTACCATTGATTTAACTCACATAAGATCTTTTAGCTCTGACTCGAGTGTTTTGTCTTCTCAATTCGCTCGGGTCAGTATGAGCATTTCAGTATTCGAAGACTTTATCTCTGGAGGACGAAGACGAAGATTTGAATTACTATTAATTATTATATTCCACTGCATCACATTTTTCTACTGCATTGTTATCTTTTATTCTCTGTTATGTGTAACTCTGATATGCATTGTATAAGTATAATCAAATGTTTTTGTAAAATAGCTTCATGAACTGTTATTTGATTATTATATTTTGTCATTCCGCTGCAAGATTCTGTTTTGTTTTTTTCTTTCCCTGCTTTTTCTTATTCACCCCAATAATAATCCTCTCTTTTGCATGGTTTGAGTTGGCACGTGTATCTACTAAAACATACAAAAAGGCGGATGTTACATTTGGTATCAGAGCTCTGGTTTAGCGACAGACCTTAGCTTTGTGGGGTCTGACTCTTTACTAATTGGTTAGTAATACCCTATAATGAGTCGCTGAGTGTATATATATAAATATGAGAGAGCGTATTTATTAGTGTTATAAAAAGGTTTTTATATTGTGTTAATTTGTTCCATTTTGTATTTATAAATTCTGGTGGGTGCATAGGATGCAATGACATCAATAGGGATTTCTAAACACTTAATAGGACAGACCGACACAATATTTATTTTGAATATAGGTGAATGAAATAATTTTGCCCATTATATTTTAATATATAAAATAAATTTTATAAAGATTATATTTGGTTGTAATATATAGGTTGTTAGGTAGTGAAATTTATAAATATTGATTGGAAATTTTAGAGCTTAAGTTCTAGGGTTTTGAAAATTTCTTTCGAATGATTTTGGAATGTAGTAATAATATTATTAGAAGTATTTTCTGATATAAATATTTCAATATAAATTGAAAGAATTGTCTTAAATAAATTTTGAAAAAAAAAATAAGTTTTGCACTCCCCTCTCTGTTGCTGGAAAATAATTTCGGTGATGAGTGCATGCATCATCGACATTCATTTTCGAGTTTCTAAGTGGAAAGGCCACTGTAGTAGTTTTACTACAGATTTAAACAAATGTAAATTTCAGATTGTTTTAAGTATAATTGGATATATAAATGATTTTAAATTTAATGATTTTAAATATAATTGTTTCAAATTGTTTTACAAATGAAAATTTCATCGACATCTATCTATTATTTTAAAATGATTTGAAATTTAACCTGGTATTTAGTTCTTAAGTTTCCGTTAATTAATAGTTTCAATTATTTTAGTGAAATGGGTTGTAACTAATTAATAATTGCAACCACTAATTAAAATAAGAGATTAAATGCTAGGTTATAAATGAAATTTCAAGAAAGTTGAAATTGTAACCTATCAACAAAGGATATGATTATTGAACATTAAATTAGTTAAAAGAAATGAGAAAAACTTGTATAACCTTCAATTACGTTCTTAAAGGCACATAGTTATATACCGAATATTAAAAGTTACAATGTTTAATAAGAAAATGTAATAGGATATTATACAAGTGAAATTTGAAATAATGAAAGTATTCAATGAAATTCTTTAACAAATGAGAATTTGATGTTGTAGTTGCTATAAACTTATGTTATAATTGAAATATTACTATAATAAATTGTGATAGAAAGTAAGTATTATAAGAAAGTAATTAAAAACTTAAGTAGATGAATTGATATGCTAAGAAATAGAATTGAACATAAATACTATAAACAAATGAATGTAAATAAATGAAGTTATGCAATAATGAATGAATAAATATAATGCAATAAAAAGAAACTGACATGCCCTGAATAAATGAAAATAAAAATGCATAATCGCAAGTAATAAATGAAAGTAAATGAAATAAACACTGAATGAGTGGATGGAAATGAAAATTTGCAAGAAAAAAATGTAAATTAAAAAGATAAATCATTATATGAATGAAAAGGAAATCAAATAACAAATGTTATGAAATGAAATTAAAAAGAATGAACTTGATCTATTGTTTGGAATTGTTGTTTGTTTGGTTCATGGTTGTTTGGGCAAGGATACTTTAAATTCATTTGGATGTATGAATAACCTATTTAGTTTCATCTAAGACTGTTGAATAAATTGTGCACTTAGTTGTTTATTTTCCATTTTGTACAATTTAAAGTTTAAACCTGAACAACTATTTGTTTGTTTGCTATGGATATATGGATGGTTGATTGTATTGGCTTCATATGATGGTTGTATATTGTGATTGCAAGTGATTATTATTGATTTGTTGTTAGTGATTGAAACATCTTTAAATATTTCATTTTATATAATTGTTAACCTTTTTGGGATTATATAAGTCAAATGTAGGTTATGGAAGCAACTACTACTGCTTTTGGTTTCATCACTAAGCGTTAATTGCCCGACAAATAGGTACATTCTCGGATTACAGTTTTATAATGTTATTATATTGTTTTACCATTGTTGGGGTATATTATTTTGTGATATTGTGATGTATATTGTTATATTTGATATTACTTTTTTCTCCCGAGCCTCTCCATACAAAGCAGACTTTGTCAAAAAAATTCATAAATTTTGGACTTCGAAATTTTTTGAAAATGTTTTCCAAACTTTGTTAATTTGAATATAAAAAGTTTTATTGTTTATAAATCTACATATTTTATTTAAATTATCTTATTCTTTAAATTTATTGTTTATGAATATAATGTTTTGAATAAGATATATTAATTTATAAATTCTTCTTTTCCCTTCTTTTTCCTTTTCAGGGACGAAAGTTTTGAGTGGGGGAGAGTGTAATGACCCGTAAATTTTTTGATAATTTAATTGTTAAATTTATTAAATGTTTGTTATCTAATATTGAAAAAAACAGAAATTTGTGATTCATTAATGAAATAATAACTTAAATGAGATGTAATAAGGTAGCCTAAGTTATTTATTAACTATTTGAATGAAAATACAATTAATGGAATTTGTGTAAATGTTATACTAGGCTATAAATTGAATATAAGGAAACAAACGTAAATATTGAATTAATTAATGAATTAATAATAATCAATAGAAATTGAATAAAATAAATGCTCTATAAGTAATTATAATGTTGGTTTGGAAATGATAAACTTATAAAGTGTGATTGAGAGTTAATGGCAACAATTATTATAAGTTGCATATATATTTAATCCGTTAAATTAAATTGGAATTAATCGCAATAAATCTAAATTGAATATTACGTTAATGTAAATTAAGTTAATATTTGAAAATAATGTTAACTTTATTCATAGTATGACAATTGGTTGGATAAGAAGAATGGAAATCAAGATTTATTAATTTATGTGAATTTAAATTATAGTGATTGGGTTTATTGCAAATAAATGGAATTAAATATTTAGATATTACGTTAATGGGAAATTAAGATGAAATTTAAAGAATTTAATGTAATAAATCATGAACCAATGTTAGTTGCATCCATATTTTGATAAAAGATGTGAATAATAAGGTTTAAAAAATCAATAAATGGATTTTGGAATTTTAAATTTATAAATTTTTGAATTTAATAAAAAAGAAATTTAACGCAGAAATTGATAAATGAATCGACATTAAAGTGACCTCTAAATTTGTGTTAAATTATGGTGAATGTCCAAGTAATTTAAAATGAGAGAAATTGTGATTTATTAAATTTGAATAGAAATTTACTTTAATTAATTTAATATTAATATATTTAGTCAGCTGAAAAATAGCCATTTTGGCCACTGACTTGGATTTCGACGAAACCAGTTTTGTTGGATCCGTAACGGTGAATTAATGTAGGATTTCAAGTTTCGTAGCGATCAGACTTTTCGTTTGATCGTGCGGGCTCGAAACGCCTAGAAATCAATGAAATTGAAATCAATTTGAAATAATTTGATTTTAGCATAACTTCCTCATACGATAGAATTTGGTTTTGAAACCTATTCCGTTGCATTTAAAATATTTATAAACATATATTTTGATATATGGGTTGACCCATTTCCGTTTCAGAATCAAAACGGGCTTTTCGGGTCAATTATGTTAAAAACTCAAACCAATCGGGCCCATTCCTTTCTATTTTGTTCTGTCTATATATATATATATATATATATATATATATATAGTTATGAACTCTAGCAGTCTTTCTATTTCTCATTTCTGTATGTATAGAAATTTCTGTTGCTCCTCTTCCTCAATGGCTGAAAACCCTAATCTTCACAATCCAATTTCAATTCCAAAAAAAAATTGTCGATCTGCAGCAACTTCGGGTCGCGCTTCGAGTTTCAGAGGCAAAAACTTCGGGTCGCTCCGGGTCATTTTGGCAAAAACTCAGAGCAAGCACCGAGGATTTGAGGCGTTGGACCGAAGTTGAACCCGAAGTTGACCTAGGACCAGAATTTTTCAGTCTTCTAATTTTCATAACTTTTTCATACAAGCTCGAATTTATGCACGGTTTGTTTTGCTGGGATCGTATTAAAATTCCGGAAATTTGGGCCTTAGTTTGGACGAATTCTGAGACAGTTCAAATTTTAGGTTTATTTTGAATTTAAATTCAAAGGTGAGTGTTTTATCCCACTCACAACTTCTAACATTTCTCATGTTTGTTAAATTGATTTATGATGTGATAAGAAATTTATTTATGACTGTTTGGCATATTTTGAGTCATCATCTCAGTTTATATGAATTTATTTGGATAAAATAGTTATTTAATTTATTATTGAATATAAATTACCAGTAAATACCTGTCATTTATTATATGTTATATATTGACGTTATTGATTGAATTGGATGATGAGTGTGATAAATGTTTGATGATTATATTGGATGATAGGATATTGTATTTTATATTATTATAAATGCAAGTTGTTATGGATTTTTATTTCATTCGGGATTGTGGTTTGAAATGATATATAACCGTATTTATATTTTAAATTTCGGATTGAAATGATAAATATTTGTATCACTTGACCATAGGATAGAAAATTATATACATACACCGTGGTCTATATATAAAAATATTTCTGAAATGATTTATATGGTTTTGTAAAGAAATATATGGTTTTCTATAAATATTGATTCTAGATCTCATATAAATGTTATTTTATTCTTGATTTTGAGCGATGTATAATTTGTTTTTAATATAGAATAAGCTTAATGATAAGCTTGATTTTTATTGAAGATAATATGGTTAAGCATTTAAACTATTTTAATATAGAGTTTATAATGATTTAAATAAATTAAGGTTGGACGATAAATTTGAAATTTATTTGAAATTGAATTTATTTAAGAATTAAACTCTAATAAGTTTGATGAGAAATTTAATAAATTTGAAATTTTAGATGGTATGATTTTTATAACCTGATTTTGGTCTAAGGTGAATTAAATGAATATTTCAAATATAAATAGATTGAAGGAAATATTTAGTTATTTGTAAATTGAGTTTTATTTAAATGATAATGGATTTATTATGTAAAATATTTCAAACTAAATAATAGAAAATCGAATTGTTGAATCGAAATTTCCAAACTTGGTTTTGAAATTTTTGAATACTTAAGGTTTGAAATATATTGAATTTGAAATAGTTTTTTTGTGAATCAAATCTGTTTTGAAATCGGTAAATCTGTTTTGAAATCGATAAGTTTCCACTGCATCATATTTTTCCGCTGCATTGTTATCTTTTATTCTTTGGTATGTGTAACTCTGATATGTGTTGTATAAGTGCAAATGTTTTTGTAAAACACCTTCATGAACTGTTATTTGATTATTATATTTTGTCGTTCCACTGCAAGATTCTGTTTTGTTTTTTTCTTTCCCTGCTTCTTCTTATTCACCCCAATAACAATCCGCTCTTTTGTATGGTTTGAGTTGGCACGTGTGTCTGTTAAAACATACATAAAGGCGGATGGTACATTTGGTATCAGAGCTTTGGTTTAGCGATAGATCTTAGCTTTGTGGGGTCTGACTCTTTACTAATAGGGTAGTAATACCCTATGATGAGTCGCTGAGTGTGTGTGTGCGCGTATATACATATATACACATACATACATACATACATACATACATACATACATATATATATATATATATATATATATGAGAGCATATTTGTTGGTGTTATAAAAGGTTTTTATATTGTGTTAATTTGTTCCATTTTGTATTTATAAATTCTGGTTGGTGCATAGAACGCTATAACATCAATAGGGATTTCTAAACAATTAATAGGACAGACCGACACAATATGTGTTTTGAATATAGGTGAATGAAATAATTTTTCCTATTATATTTTCTATATATAAAATAAATTTTTATAAAGGTTATATTTGGTTGTAATATATTGGTTGTTAGGTAGTAAAATTTATAAATATTGATTGGAAATTTTAGATCTTAAGTTCCGGGGTTTTGAAAAATTTCTTTCGAATGATTTTGGAATGTAGTAATATTATTAGAAGTATTTTCTGATATAAATATCTCAATATTAATTGAAAGTATTGTTTTAAAGTAATTTTGGAAAAAATAAGTTCTGTACTCCCCTCTCTGCCATTGGAAAATAATTTCGGTGATGAGTGCACGCATCATCGACATTCATTTTTGAGTTTTGAAGTGGGAAGGCCACTGTAGTAGTTTTACTATAGATTTATTTTGATAAACAAATATAAATTTCAAATTGTTTTAAATATAATTGGATATATAAATTGTAAGTATATACATCTATCTATTTTAAAATGATTTGAAATTTAAACCGATATTTAGTTCTTAAGTTTTCGTTAATTAATAGTTTCAATTATTTTAGTGATAGAAAGTAAGTATTATAAGAAAGTAATTAAAAACTTAAGTAGATGAATTGATATGCTAAGAAATTGAATTGAACATAAATACTACAAATAAATGAATGTAGATAAATGAAGTTATGCAATAATGAATGAATGAATAAATATAATGCAATAAAAAGAAACTGATATGACCTGAACAAATGAAAACGAAAATGAATAATTGCAAGTAATAAATGAAAGTAAATGAAATAAACACTGAATGAGTGGATGGAAATGAAAATTTGCAAGAAATAAATGTAAATTAAAACGATAAATCATTATATGAATGAAAAGGAAATCAAACAACAAATGTTATGAAATGAAATTAATAAGAATGAATTTGATCTCTTGTTTCGAATTGTTGTTTGTTTGGTTTATGGTTGTTTGGACAAGGATACTTTAAATACATTTGGATGTATGGATAATCTATTTAGTTTCATCTAAGACAGTTGAGTAAATGGTGCACTTAGAAGTTTATTTTCCATTCTATACAATTTAAAGTTCAAACCCGAACAACTATCTTTTGTTTGCTATGGATATATGGATGGTTGTTTTTTCTTGGCTTCATATGATGGTTGTATATTGTGATTGCAAGTGATTGTTATTAATTTGTTGTTAGCGATTGAAACAACTTTAAATATTTCATTTTATGTAATTGTTAACCTTTTTGGGATTATATAAGTGAAATACAGGTTATAGAAGCAATTGCTACTGACTTTTGGTTTCATAACTAAGCGTTAATTATCCGACAAATAGGTACGTTCTCGGATTATGGTTTTATTGTGTTATTATATTGTTTTCCCGTTGTTGGTATATATTATTTTGTGGTATTGTGATATATATTGTTATATTTGATATTATATTTTCTCCCGAGCCTCTCCATACAAAGGAGACTCTGTCGAAATTTTTCATAAATTTTGGACTTAGAAAATTTTTAAAAATGTTTTCCAAACTTTGTTAATTTGAATATAAAAATATTTAATTATTTATAAATCTATATATTTTATTTAAATTATCTTATTCTGTAAATTTATTGTTTATGAATATAATGTTTTGAATAATATATATTGATTTATGAATTCTTCTTTTTCCATCTTTTTCCTTTTCGGAGACGAAAAATTCTGAGTGGGGGAGAGTGCAACGACCCGTAAAATTTTCGACAATTTAATGGTTAAATTTATTAAATGTTTGTTATCTAATATTGAAAAAAAACAGAAATTTGTGATTCATTAATGAAATAATAACTTAAATGAGATGTAATAAGGCTAGCCTAAGTTATTTATTAACTATTTGAATGAAAATACAATCAACGAATTTGTGTAAATGTTATACTAGGCTATAAATTGAATATAAGGAAACAAACGTAAATATTGAACTAATTAATGAATTAATAATAACTAATAGAAATTGAAAAAAATCAATGCTCTATAAGTAATTATAATATTGGTTTGGAAATGATAAACTTATAAAGGGTGATTGAGTTAATGGCAACAATTATTATAAGTTGCATATATATTTAATCCGTTAAATTAAATTGGAATTAATCTCAATAAATCTGTGGCGTTGCGACTTTTCGACGCTCGAAAACCGACATTAATACGTCTACTATATCAATTGCCGAGCAATTGAATGCCGGAAAACCGTACCGTTAGGGTTAAAGAAGAAAAAAAAAATAGAAAAAGAAGAAAGATAGAACAGAAAGAAACAACAGAACAATATCAGAATCTCACAATCGCATCGGAACAAAATATATTAGATAAATGAATAATCTTTAAACAAAGAACTATATCAGTTATTACATAACATCACATTCATTATATTACAACATCAGAGTGTACAACAACAACAACAAATAGCGGAAAAGAAATACTATATACTAGTGAATACGCCATGCCATCCAGCTTGCCTTCAGCAACTCCTGAATTCCAGAATATCCTGATAAACCTGACTCTTGACTGCCCATGTGGAAATTGCTGGGCACCCAGAATTTAGGAAGGAAAACAATAAACTCTGAGTCAGTCATGTGACTGGTGTGAGAACTAAAACAGTTTTTTTTTTAAAACAACAGAGAAATATTTTTAAAGTCAATTCGCAATGCTTTTAAAAAATGAGACTGCCATAAGACCTCCCACCACACACACAATGCAAACGCAGACTTGGAGGAGATTTCTTCTTATGTTAGTCAAAGATGCTTACTACGCAAAATCAAATCATTTTTGATATTATTATTAGTGCATAGTGTAGAAAACATTTCGAAAGTAGAATATAAATCTTAGCCAGCGTAGGTACCATTATATTATGCCCGCTATAGCTACCTCCTGAGGAGGCAGGTTCTACAACTAAAACCGTACAAGGCTCGTATTGTTTCTTTGGATTTCCAACAAATGGTCAGGCCAAGGAACTTCCCATTGCCACATAGGTACGCCTCTGGAAAGACGACCCGAGAACCTAACCGGATCTCTGCCAAACCAAGGCCGGGTTACCCCTAACTGGGTAACTACTGACACGAATATGTCATTCCACGATCGTAACCGATCTATATTCGAGGATCCTCGATTTCCAACAACCACAAAGCAATAAATTTGCAGCAACAATATAGGTTAAGTATCTGGGCTCCATACCATGATACCACCTCTATCCGGAAGGAATGACATACACTAAAGGGGTGCTACCTCCTAATAACCTTGCTGCATCCTTCCTGTTTTGACCATTTCCAGGGTGTGAGGTCCGACGAAGTCTCGTTCACAAAGCCATGCTTTATACAAAAGCTGTGCTCTGATCATCAAATGCTCGACAGCACTTCGTATGCCACATTACCAATTTGGGAATGTATCACTAGTAACCATCAACTACATAACCTCTAGGGTGTTAAGCTAAGAGAATAAATTCTCCGCCACCAACGGAAATTATTTGATAGAAACCATCTTTACGTCTCAAATTGTAACGTCAGACACACATCCATACAAGTCCGTTCCGGAAACGAACGGAACCGAAGGCACTTACAAAGAAGTCCTTGCAATCCGGATATTCACTAATCACGACCGGACTTCCCATCACAAAGGGTAATAAATTTCTATATCGAAGATCAGCCGATGCAGAAACATTCGACGGTAATCCTTCCGTTTTCACAAATATCCGGTCTTCAACACCGGTCATCAAATGCAATCCATAACGACGTGTCACATATTCGGAATGGGTTATACGACCCCAAGGTCCTTTCCCGGCTAACCCGAATAGTGAGCGCTTATTCAAAAATAAGTGTGGCATTCAAATTCAAGCAATCACAACAAATACCTATTTAAAGGTAAATATTGATAGTCGGATCATTTAACTATCAATAGGTATGCTCAACATCACCAGATACCAAATAATTTCCCAAATTATTTACTTTCCAAAATATCTTTACTAGATATATAATTTCCACACTTCAACCATTTGAAAACAATTTTCGAATCACTTTTCACCTTTACTACTTTTGAAAACAAATTTCAAACATTTTCCTTACGCGGAAATACTTTCATTTCAACATGGTTTATTTAAACCAATTAAATAAATCCTTACCGATTTATTTTATATTTACGTTCCAAATCCGTAAATTTATTCCCACACTTCAAAAATGAATCAATGTTTATTTTTTAAACAATTTTCCCTTTCTTTTATAAATTCCATAGTGAATTTACAATTCCAAATTATCAATGAATATATGATTCCCAAATCGATTTCTAATATTCATTTTCAATTTATCTTTAAAAGATAAATTCTCATATCATTCACTTTATATTGAAAAACATTTCCATACTTATTTAATAATAAGTAATTCACAAATCCATTTATTTTCAACACTTGGAAAATATTCAATATACTTAAATCGAATTAAGTATATATTTCATTCTTTAAAGAAAACGTGCGCTTAAACACATTTATTTGAGTCAAAACGAATGTTGCGTAAAACACGTTACGACGACCCAAAATCACTAGTATAGGGATTTGAAATTTAGATAGATATATAAATCCCAATACTATGTAAAACATTTCCTTTCGGAAATCATTTACTATAACAACGGTGCTATAGTCCACTATTTCCTTATTACTCGAAAACATCTATTTCAACAATAAATGTTGAAATCTATGTTTTCGATGTTTAATACATTTTAAAACATCGTTAAAATGATTAACTTCATTTTATAATATTTATTTTCCCAAGCATATCCATTTTATTTAATAATATATTCGCTGTCCAAAATCGTGAATATACTTCCTTAACCAATTTCAACATTCAATTTATCAAATTCCATTGATTTCGAATTTATAAACAATGTCTATAAATTCCATTTCTATTTATAAGCTTCGATTTATAAATCTTCTTTATTTATCCAATTCAATTTATATAGCTCAAATATATACCAAAAGTTCATATTATACGTTAAATACTTATAATTCATTTATTTACAAAATCGTTCTTTTTAAAACTTCTATTACTTATAAGATTCATTTATATTTTATAACAACTTCAACTTATAAAATCTCCTATATTAACAATTTCTATTAATATCGTAGTTAAATGCCCAAAATCTAGTTTATAAGTTAATTACTTATAAATCTTTTAAATCTATTTATTTTATAATCTTCACAGTTTATAAATCTATAATTTTTAATGAAATCCATTTTATACTTCATTTTAACACTTCATAAACTCGTTCTATAATTCCAATATTTTTTTTATTTTTTTTATTTATTATAAATATCAATGTTAAAAATCTTTTATATACATCCTTTATAATAATTAAAAAATCCAAATTTAAACTATTTTATAAATCTATTTATTTTAAAAATCACCTTTTGGTTATATTTCACAAAAATCTTAATTTTTATAACATAAAAATTTATAACGTTTTAATTATTTAAAATGAATCAATTCAAAATTTAATAAAACGTATACTTTGAAAAATCATTTTTAAAATTCTTTTTAAAATCAAAAATCATTATTTTAAAACTTCAAAAATGGATCCAATGATGCAACAGCACCAAATAGTCAATCACGACAATCCAAACATCATATATCAATATGATAATCAACAAATATCAAAATATCTGTAATCAAATAAATACTGGTGAGGAATCCAGTTGGATCCCTCCAACCTGTTTCCCTGCATCCACAAACATTAGCACAATACCAATTCCGTTTCAGTACGGAATTATCGCGGTATATGGGATTGATAAAAATATTATCCACTTAATAGGCGGCGCAATAGGGTCTCATCCGCTATATAATGCGGGAAATCAACTCCAAGTACATATATAATACCAATTTCACTATACGGTGAAATATTCGCGGGATATGTTTTTAATAAATAACCTCCACTTACTAACGGCGCGTAATGTCTATTTTAATAATCAATAGATAATAAATTTATCATTCAGGCATACAATCAACAATTTTAGATCTAACTATTTAAAATTTAAATCGAAACTATTCGATTGAGTGAGAAGTTCTCACCTTGCTTTCAATTCAATTTTCGCGTTTTATTTCGAATAAAATCAAACGGACGTTTAATTTTACCCAAAATTCTCACTAGCTTCAAATGACTCCAATCCAGCTCCATTGCGTAGTGCTCGACAAAACGAAGCCAACGCAATTCATTTCGCGTAATTCCGACCTCGTATGAACAAGATATGATATTTTAAAGTTTGCACACATTATAATATAAATAAATTTCAATTTCTATTTTCAATTTAACCTAAATTAGATCTCAGCCACACGTTGCAAGCCCTAGGAAATCAAGGCCGCTCGTTCATCATCTTCCCCCCCCCCCAGTAAACAAACGTGCACCACAACCCATTAGCCGCCACTTTTGATCAATTAACGCACCTCCCTCCGACGCCGAGAACACGATCAGAGACCCGCGTTAGAAGCGCCTACGCACGAGATACCCACAGCAGAAGATGGTTGAACACGGCTCTCCCCTCGCCTCGAACTACATGCGCGACCTGATGGTCAACGCGGGCCCGTAGCCCCCACCTCGTCGCGAATTATACGATCTCCACCGTTCACATCGAAGTTCTCATCTTCCTCTTCATCTTTTCAGTTGAACCCGAAGCTTGAAAACGTGTGGATTTGGAGATATTTGAGGAAGAACGAGAATGTTTTCTGGCCATTGAACAAAAAAGTGGCGGCCAGGGTTTGAGCTGAAACCCTAATAATTTTGTTTGCAAAATGAAGAAGGGAGGTGCTTTTATAGAAAATTCTCCGAATCACTATTCATCCGAAATTTTTCCAACTCCAAACGAAGCCTGCCGGTTGGCGTTTCTAAGATTTACCCCATGTTCCGAACACAATGGAATAGTTTCGAAAGCTAATTCGATCATCTGTGCGAGTTATGGCAATAAACGATCAATTTCAAATTAAATCGATTTAAACTAATTTCTATGCGTTTTGGCTTGCCCCGGACAAACCGTAAATCTGATTGACACGAAATTTGAAATCTTACAATAATATCACATTACAGATCTGATGAAACAGGTTTCCTCGAAATCCAAAAATGTTTGAAAAATGGCTATTTTAACTCGTCAATTTAAATATTAAAATATTCAATTTTCACAAATTAACTTTTAATTCGATTTTAAAAGTTCTATAACATCACTATAACCCCAATATGATTTATTAAATTTTACAAATCATTTTCAATCATATTTAATCCAATTTCGATTATTTCTGTAATTTCAACTATTAAATTATCGATTAATTGTCCAATTAAATGCAGATATTCGAAAAATAAATTATTCGACTTATAAATCTTACGTGTTAATATTTAAATTCAATTAAATATACAAATTTTAATTAATAGAAATTCTGGATCGTTACAAACTTCCCCCCTTAAAAGAATTTCGTCCTCGAAATTACCAAGTAAGAAAAAGTTACTGAATTCATTAACTGTCCAAAACAAACCATTCAAATTGGATTTTTCAAATCTCTTAAGTGTTTAACTTCCCCAAAATTCATAGTTAAACTTCTTGCAAAATCTTTATTAATTTTCCAAATCCAAACTTAGTTTTCAAAAATTTCCCAATATTCTCAAAAATATTCTAACGCCTTAAATTTTCGGAAAAATTCGCCAGAGTCTCCTTTGCGCGGCTCGATCCGAAAAAAATGACAGTATATATATCACAAATATACATCTCATCAAGTGATGAGGCATCCCGCAGGGAAAAAAGTGTAAAAGTACGATATTTAATCAGAGATATGTACCTTATATATTATTAGCGAGCGTATACGGCTAATATAGCGCGAAAGCGAGCTCCAAATGCGAAGCAAGCGCAATCCGCACCTACTAAACACTCAACAAACAATGAGAAACATGCATATATGAAAGTAACATCAATATACAATATATAGCAACATAACAACTACAAGTGCCAATATAGAAAATGAAATCAAAAAGCAATAAATGCAACTACCAAATCAATATAAATTTACTTCTCATTAACATTTAATGAATTGGTTTTCCAATTGATTCATTAACATTGGATTTTACTAACATTTATTCATATCCAATTTCAATTAGTTTGCATTCACTAATTTACATTCAAGTTGGTTCATTTCCAAATCAATTTCAATCCTATTTAAGATTCACTTAACTTCCAATTTGGATTCAAATACTTTAGCTTCCAATTTCGCTAATTCAATTTCATTAACACTTAATGAATTTATATACAATCAACTAACAAGCAAATAACAACCAATGTTTATTCAACATAACCAAATTTATTCAATTTACATTCAATTTGGTTCAACACTCTTAATTCCAATTGGTTTATATTAAATTGATTTCCATTCAATTTATTCAATTTCTCAACTTCATTAGCTTCTAATGAATTTACACTTACATTCATTATTCCATATCAATTTATTTTACATTCAGTTGATTAACATTCAATTCATTCATCAATTCAATTGCTAATTCCTTTAGCAATATAAAGTTGAATTTCATTTATATAACTCAAGTTCATATTCATCACTTCACTTATTTATAACAATTTTAACTTCATCACTTAAGTTATATTCCAATTAAGCATCTTATCAAATCCAAATCAATTTATTTAACTTTCCTTTTGTTAAATATCAAATCACATGTCTTTGATGACAACTCAAATTTATTTCAACTTGGATTTTATTGATTTACTTATACTTTCCTTTAATTTAACTCCATCCTTTAAGTTAAATTTATTCTATCAAAATTCAAATTGTATAAGTTATCAACTAATTTATCATTCCTATAAATATTTTAAATAGGATTCCAGAGTCTTTTCAACCTTTCAAAACCATTTTTGAAACCCATTCAATTATCCTTTGAATTTCAAAACCCGAATCCAAATTTTCCAAACAACTTTTATTTAAAACAATTTGGCAGCAATCCCTCTTTTGGAAACCCGAAAATGAACACCAATGATGTCATGATCATCATCGAAATTATTTTCCAACGACCGAAAAGAGTTTAGAGCTTTGATTTCTCCAAAACAAATTTCCAAAATATCAAATCTTTTCAAAACACTTCTCTGGAATTTAATTTTAGATTATAAATCACATTTATAAATCCTTTTCTTATATAATTTCATTTCTTACATATACGATTATTTCACAATTGTAAATCATTTTAATTATAATTTCATACTTATAATTCAATTAGTTATACAATTATTCTTTTACAATATGTTTCATTCAACTTATTCAAACAACTTTCAATTAACTTATATATATTCTTACATTTTCAATAACCAAACAATCAATTCATACACCCTTTAATAATTCTAAAAATTATTCCTTTATATAAAAAATATAATCAAGGTAAAATTATTTCATTTACCCTATTTTAAAACAATATCGTGTCAAATTGGTCTATACAAGTGTTTAGAGATCCCTATCAACAACGTTAATTACTCGTATTGATCAGAATCCATATACCACTCAACAAACCAATCATCACAATATAAAACAATTTCATATTCACTAACAAATACACCCTCGTATCTATTATTACACTCAAACTCATTCTAGAGTACTACTGACTCCATCTCTAATGAGTATTTCCCAACAGAGCCATGGTTGTCGCTTAACCATATGCTCTGATACCAAATGTGACGTTGCGACTTTTCGACGCTCGAAAACCGACATTAATACGTCCACTGTATCAACTGCCGAGCAATCGAATGCCGGAAAACCATACCGTTAGGGTTAAAGAAGAAGAAAAAAATAGAAGAAGAAGAAAGATAGAACAGAACAGAAAGAAACAACAGAACAATATCAGAATCTCACAATCGCAGCGGAACAACATATAATAGATAAATGAATAATCTTTAAACAAAGACTATATCAGTTATTACATTACATCACATTACATTACATTACAACATCAGAGTGTACAACAACAGCAACAAACAGTGGAAAAGAAATACTATATACTAGTGAATACGCCATGGCATCCAGCTTGCCTTCAGCAACTCCTGAATTCCAGAATATCCTGATAAACCTGACTCTTGACTGCCCGTGTGGAAATTGGTGGGCACCCAGAGTTTAGGAAGGAAAACAATAAACTCCGAGTCAGTCATGTGACTGGTGTGAGAACAAAAACAGTTTATTTTTTTATTTTTTTGAAAACAACAGAGAAATATTTTTAAACTCAATTCGCAATGCTTTTAAAAAATGAGACTACCATAAGACCTCCCACCACGCACACAATGCAAACGCAGACTTGGAGGAGATTTCTTCTTATGTTAGTCAAAGATGCTTACTACGCAAAATCAAATCATTTTTGATATTATTATTAATGCATAGTGTAGAAAACATTTCGAAAGTAGAATATAAATCTTAGCCAGCATAGGTACTGTGACGACCCGAAAATTTTAACAAATTTAATTTGAATAGTTAATTGATTTTAAAATATTTAAAAGTTAATTTTAACTTGAATTTTAGGATATCAATATTTACTTGATAATTAAATCATTGAATTGTATAGTTTAAATATTGAATTTAATAATTGAAATTGGGTAAATTGTTGAATTTGAGATTCTAAGCCAGTTTAAAATAATTTGAAGGCTTATAAAATTTATAATGATAATACTGGAAATAATAGAATGGTTGGAATTTATTGTAAAGGTAATTTGTTCAATTTTAATAATATATCATTTAAATTGAATTTAAAAATAGCCTTCCGAGGCACAGTCTCAGAATTCGACGAAACCAGTTCCATTGGATCCGTAATAGTTAATTATTATCGGATTTCAATTTTCAAAGCAATCGGAGTTGTCGTTTGACCGTGGCAGCTCAAAATGCTTCAAACTATTTTAATCAATTTAATTTTAAATTGATCGTTTAATTCCGTAACTCGCGCATACTTTCAAATTAGCCTCTGAAATACGTTCCATTGTGATCAGAACGCGGGTAAAACCCTATAAACGTCTGTCGGCATGTCTGATTCGGAGTTCGGTATTGCACGTTATAGATCACGTGATATTTAATATTTAATTATTATTATATAAAGCGTACTCAAGAAGCTATAAGTTCCAGCCGATATTTATTCTTCATCTACTCTCTAAGCTACGAACAAATCAAAGCCGTGCCCATGCCTCTCCATTATTTTGCTAATCGATCTCATAAAAAAAAATAAAAAAAAATGATGATGGCCGTAACCTTCACGGCCATGTCGATGCTAATCGAATGAAGAAAGGGGGGAGATGGCCGAAGAGGGGGAAAGAGGAAGTAGCACGGTCGCGTGCGATTCGAAGGCGGAGGGTTTGGTCTTCGGAAAAGGGGTTAGGGGCTCGAGTGATGCTCGCTAGGCAGGGGACGAGGGTAGATTCGAGGCAGTGGTTTTTGGGTTTCGCGATGCTGGTGAACTCGGGGCCCTTGCGTGGTGATTAGGCAGTAGTGGTGGCGCGGTTTCGAGTGAGGAACAGTCGTTAGGGTTTGAGCAGAGGGCCACGCATGAGGAGTTTGAATTAGGGTTTTGACCAGTTGATTTTTGGAATTTTGGGTCGAAGTTGCTTAAGGAGTAGGGCACATTTCGGTCAAGTTGTGACCCAAAAACGAATGAGAGTGGGCTGCAAATTACTGTGAGTATTCCAACCTGTTTCCCTTGATTTGGTTTGAAGTGTTTGCGAATAAACATCACCATTTATATGTTAAAGTTTATGATGTTGTGGCATGTCCATCTCTGGAAAAAAAAATGAGTTTGTTTAGTGAGTAATCAATTCCTTTATAACCTTAAGACTGTGTTTTAGATAGACGACATAATAAGGTAAGGTAAATTATAAAGTGGGTTTTATTAAACATAAGGTTACAAAGTTTAAGATGTAAAAATGAAAAAAAATATATTAAATAGGTTGTACAAGGGGTTGATAATTTATTTTAAAGAATACGAATTCAAATAAGTTCTCCAAGGATTTTTATATATAATAAAAATTTAAGTGTTTAAATTATTAAGTTTAAGGACAATAAATATACATAATCGGGATATTGTTAATGATGTAATTGACATAAAGATCATTAACTAGTAACTTTGATGATTCATTAGAATAGTTAAAGATTAATTAAAGTAATTAATTGGATTTATGGGAATTAATTGTTCAATTTATTCATATATTGATAAAATTGTATAAATATTTATACAAGGTCATAAACTGAAAAGAAGTGAGCCGGTTCCGAAGTGGACTGCAAACAAATCAAGGTGAGTAAATCTCACTCTGTCTGGTTCTTATTTAAAATTTACAGGGTTGAATTTAAATAATTGGTTGAATGTTTAAGTTGATTGGATGCATATGGATGATGATGTGACTTTGGTTTTGATTGATGCTCGAGTTAATTGTGGATTAACTCGAAGTATATGGGGTTTTAAATTGTTTCAAACATAAATCTTAAATAAGAAAATGATTTCATTTTAAATTTAGTAAGGGCTTGATGTGTTGTGATTCATTTAAATTAGTAAGGAATTTGAAATGAATAATTTATGGATTTAATTAATTAATGATTTGGGTTATTTGACTTAGTAATTAACGAGTTGAATAAATAAGGAATTGAGTTGTAAGTTAATTAAATAAGTAGAAGGAATTCAGAATAATCATTTGATGGTGTGATAAATAATTACTTAATGTAAGTAATAAAATATAGTTACTTGGTGAAATTAATCAAGAGTTTAATTAAGATAGTTAAGTAAGAAATAATTAATTTATGAATAAAATAAAATGAAGGATAGTTGATTACAGTTTAGGATTAATCAAAAATGGTTAATACTGTGGTTTCATTAATATAACGAAATTTGATTAGAATAAAATTAAATATAATTGGAAATCCTTAATTTATATAATTAATGAAGTAATCAAAATTGATTAATTAAGATTGATTAATATATAATAAGTGACTTATGGGAAGTTAATTAGTTTAAGCAATTAAGGATTAATGTAATTAAATAGATAATTAATTCATGAAGAAATTAAGATTTCTTAATAATCTCGGTTGAGACTAATTAATATTGGGAAGGTAATTTAAGATAATTACTTGAATGCAATTGGAATATAATTAATCCAGGGTGATTAACTAAGATGAATAATGATGGGTTGACCAATTAATTGATTTGGAATTAATTAATGTTAAATGAAGGAATCTAAGTGATTGAAGTTTGAAATTCAATTAGAATCAACTGAATTGATTTGTATGTGATTAAGCTTTGCTTATGGATGTTTGAATGGTATTGGATGCTTTGAATGAGTTGATTTCTCATATATGAAGTATTGAGTATTTCGTTTGGACAATTTGGGATAGGATGTATGAGATTCAAAAGAGGCCGGGATCGGGTATTAGGAAATGCCCGAAATCACTTTGAATTTTTATAAATTGATTTGTGAAATCAATAGGCAGGAATGAAATGACTTAAGTGGATTGGATTATTTTATCTAAGTTTGGTACTTAGAAACTTATATGTGAAATAAGTTTTGTCTATAGCAATCTGTGAATTGAATAAATTGAGATAAGTTACCCCCGGGTTTTATATAAGTTGTTTGCTTTGGTATTCCATGTTAGATGGTTTTACTCACGCTGGTTTCCAGCCTGACCCGGGTGTTACTTTGGTGTAATGCTCGGGTCAGACCGAGTATTACAGATTTTCAGGTTAGGACGTTCAGGAGCTCAGGAGGCGAGCTGGTGACAGTATCGTATAGAGTATATCCGCTGTATTTATATTATTGTCTATCTGAGTCATGATAATTGTAAATATTCAGTGACTGTATATTATGTGAAACTTTGATGTATATTAAATGTAATCGACAGATATAATATTCTTTTGTAAACTGTTATTATTTATTATTATATTTTATCCGCTGCGAATGTGAGATGTTTGGTGTTTCTGTTCTTCTTCTTCTATCTCTTTCTTCTTTTTCATAACTATCTGGAATTTTCGGGTTCGAAAATTTCGGGTCGTTACATTTGGTATCAGAGCAGAAAGGTTAAGCGAGAACCTTGGCTCTGGTGGGGATTACTCATTAAATAGAGTCTGTAATACTCTAGAATGAGTTGAATGTATATATATATATGAGAGAGCGTACTTGTTATTTATAAAGATTTTAAATGATTTTATATAATAGTATATTTTGATATATGAAACATTATTTTCTTCTAATAAATATTAAGGTGATTGGGTGTTAAATTATTGGAATTAAGTTAAGAAGGACTATAATACAACCAAATTAAATTAAATTAATTAAAAGTGAAATTCTAGAATTAGAACTCAGAAACTAGAATTGTTTGAAACTTTAAATGAACAAAGTTAAATTTGGTTTAAAAAGGTTAAACCAATCTTTGAGAATTTGGCTCGAATTATATAATTCGAGATGGTTTAAATGAGAAGTTGGAATTAAACTCATTCAAAATTGAATCCGATTTGAATTAATTGGATTTGGATGGAAGATGTATAAGTTCAAAAATTTAATGGAAGATTGGAATTGGGTTGAATTGAAATGATTGAAATTGAAGTGGGTTCAATTGAATGGATATTAGTCCAAAGTAATTGGAATAATTTTGGAATTGTAATTTAAGTGAAATTGGTTTAGAAAAAAAAAAGAATTTGAAATATATATTGTAAATGAAATTCATAAATTGAAATAAACTTTATAAATAAATGAGATTATAATTTGAAGTAGAATTCCGAAATAGAATTCCAAAGAATATTTGAAAATAGAGTAAGATGAAAATTCCAGAGTAATGTTTTAAATATGAATTGGATGGGTTGGGAATTTGGAATTTTGGGAAAATTTAAAATTCCTTAGGATTTGAAAGTGGTTTCCAAAGGTTTTGGAGAAATAATAATAATATTATTTCAAAAAAAAAAAAAATTGTGTTGAACTTTAAATTTGGGAGATTTGAAATCAAAAATATTTGGAAATGTTTCTAAAGAGATAAAAGCATTGAACTCTTTCGGTCACTGGAAAATAAAGTCGGTGATGACTGCAGCATTATCGATGTTCATTTTCGAGTTTCTAAAAGAGAAATTGCTACCAAATTGTTTTAAATTGGGATTGTTTGTGAATTGGGTTTGATTTTGAAATTTAGGGTAATTGAATTTGCCAAAGAATTTTGGATATAGTTGAATTCTAAGGTGATATTGTAATTTTGACATTTGTTTAAACTCTGGAATCTTGATTAAATGTTTATGGAATAATAAAAATATATTGGCTAAATAAAATGTATAATTCTGAGTTAAAAGCAAAATGTGAGTGTAATTGATTATAAATAGAAGATGTAAAATTGAAATTATACTTAAAGTTGTACAAGTTTAAAGATCAAATGGAATTTGATTTGAAGTTGGAAGGAAATTGAGAATCAATTTAATATAAATTGGGAATGAATCAAGTCCAATGGAAATTGGAGTTAATTAAATTGAGATTGGGTTAATTTAAATGGAGTGGAAATTTAAATTTAAATTGTTGGGGAAGTGAACAAATTTGACTCTAGACCATTTTCAATGTAAATTGTTTTAATATAAATAGTTTTAAATCTATTTTCTGATCTAATTACTATACAACTTTCTTTTTAAACCCAAACTATTTTTATACTGGTTTTTGCCACTACTTTGGGAACTATTTAACTATTTTACAACTGTATTATAAACTAATTACTAATTTTCAACTAAGTTACGAGTTAATTTCTATTTTACAACTATTTCGCAATTATTTAAGATTTCTATAACTGTTTAACTATTTTCCAACTCTTTTACAATTAGTCAATCATTTTACAACAATTTTGCAAACTACTGATTATTTTTCAACTACTTATCTATTTTAAAAATTTTCAAACTATTTTCTAAATATAAACTGGTCGGAGTTCAAACTGTTTATGATTTAATACCCAACTGGGATGAGGATTGAGGAAATAATCCAAATGGGGATAAAGGCAAATGTGAATAAGTGAATGTGAATAGAAAGGAAATTGATATTGGGAAGAGTAATCAAATGAGAATATTTGATTTTGGATAAACAAAGTTATATCTTTGTTATATATTCTTTGTTGAATCTATTACTGGAAGAAAAGGATTTTGGAAGGGTTTGAAGTATGAAAAGGAGTTTTATACAAGTTTGAAAGGATCCAAAGTTTTAAAAATTTTATATTTATATGTATATATGAAGGATCCTATAAGAATTTTGGAAAAGGTTTTGAAAACCTTTAAATTTGAAAAGGCTTTTGATTTTTGGGTAAAATCAATATTGAATTTGGAAAGCCTAGTTTGAAAATTATCGATTTTGGATAATAGATTTTGTGTAAAGAAGCTTTGTATAATATCATACTAGGTGTATGATTTGAAGATACTATATGTATAGTATATAATGTTTTGATGATAGCTCTGGGGAAAAAGGCGCTTCCTTGAAATGGACTTCTCAGGAGTGCCACTGGGTGGTGCTGCCTTGAGCCCCAAGGGGGGTTCTAAAGTTGATCCTGTGAGGAGTCCGGACAAAACTAGTTCCTGAGGATTTTGAGTTGAGTTTACCATAGCGTAAGTCGTGTGTGCCGCGGAGAGCCAATAGTTACATGGACTTTTGTTGTGACTACAATGTAACCCAGGATGTAACTGCGACCTATGGTAACATTGCGAAAGTCGTGTGTGCCGCTGAGAGCCAACAGTCTGCGGTTGAGTTTATCTCGGTAGACTGCGACTTATGTAGGAGTGGAGAAGTTTCATTTCATCAGCGAAAATCAGAGGCCGCTGAGAGCCTGCAGTTACATGGACTTTTGCTGCGACGGCAACGTAACCCTGGATGTAACTGTGATCTGTTGTGTGGGATCCATGGCGTAATCGAGAGGCCACGGAGAGCCTGCAGTTACATGGACTTTTGTTGAGACTGCAACGTAACCCTGGTATGTAACTGTGACCATGGAATGGGGGTGATGATTTTCAGAGCATTGTCACCAAAGATATTTCCTTTATTTCAAAATACTTTCAATATTTTCAATAAAATTATTTTCCAAATATTTTCACTGGGTGTTGAAAACGGGTTTACCAAGTACTTATAGATTTTCGGTCCTACGCCTGATCAACGTATGACTGAATTTCTGTGAGAACAAGGATGGACTGGTTGAGACATCGAGTTATAAGAAATATTTTATAAAAGCTATTTTAATATTATTATGAGATTTTATAGGCAATTCTAAAATTTTAAAATAAAGGAGATGAAATTTTGGAAAATCAAGGGAAGTTCAAACTGAAATTGTAAAATAAAATTGAAACTCGGGAAATTTTAATGAAGTGATTCTTTGTAATTAAAAATCCAATGTTGAATTAAAAATTGGAAGTAAGCTAATTAACTAAATAATTATGTGATAGAGTATGTTAATAAAATTTAACCCTGTTAAATAAATGGATTTGTAAGTTAATAATGGAGTTAGGAGTTGAACTCGAATTTATAAATTAAATTCGACTCGGATTTGCTAATGAATTAAATAAGAGGAGATATTGTAAAATAAAAATGAAATAGAGTTGGATTGATAAATGCGATGGTTAGAGTTGTAAATCATAAACCAAGTGAATAGAAATAAATTGAGAATAGCCTTGTATTAATAAAATAAATTCAATAACGAATTAAGTAATTGAATTAAAAAAATTTAAAATGGGTTAATTGAGTTAAATAATAAATGGATGAAGTTTGGTTGAATAAAAAAACTGAACCAAAGTTGTGATTGGAATTGGATTATCAGACTGAACTTAAATTTGTTGGTATATTAATTTGAAGAATAAACGAGTTGTGTTTGTGCTTGGATATTATTCTGATGAATTGAGAAGATGAATTTAAATTTAAAATTTAAAATGGATGGGCTAACTAAATCAAATGGAACTTGATTAGGTGAAAATCAAATAGAAGTACACTTAAGTTGATGTTGGAATAAATTAAAGTAATTAACTTAAGTTTAAAATGCATGGAAGCTTGGCTTCAAATAAGAATGAAA
The DNA here is from genome assembly GCA_030765085.1 of Allium cepa. Classification (NCBI taxonomy): domain Eukaryota; kingdom Viridiplantae; phylum Streptophyta; class Magnoliopsida; order Asparagales; family Amaryllidaceae; genus Allium; species Allium cepa. Next base: position 676,678,082 of record CM060932.1, on the reverse strand, counting down.
GCCCATTAATAAAAGCTTGGATTGAAGTAATTTGGGAATGACTAGTATACAAGAATGGAATGTGGCGAACTAAATGAATGGGTGTGAATAAGTTAGAATGGAATTGAATTAAATAAAATCGAGTTGGAATCGATTTTAGTTGGTTATAAAACCTAAGTAATTATTTATTCACATGGATGTTATCAGATTGCGTAGAAATAATTGTTTAACGTAATGGAGATTTAATTAAATTCTATGAAGTAGTGGAAGCAAATATAATTGATTTTTGAATCAATTGATATGACTACGAGTTTGTTTTGCTTAAAAATGAAATGAATGTAAACAATTGTGTTGTAAACCATTAGAAATTAAATGAAATAGCATATGAATTGGATGGAAGCATTTAAATTAGCTTTAAAAACCATATAAATCGTTTCTAGTAAGTGTTTGGTGCTTATTGCTTTCGTAATACTTGTTGTTTATGTAATTCTTGGGTTAGCTATTAAAAGTAAGTGTAATGCTAATAGAATTTCTATATATGGCACTTACATATTTAAATTGAGCAAGTACAGGTACTGGGAAGCTGTTTGGTTGATTTGGATTGCGCTAATTGTTAATATAAATAAGCTGCTTGCTTAAAATGCTAAATAAGGTACGCCTACGCAATAAAAATAGGAAATATGAACTGTTTTTGCTTTTTCCGACCGTGTGGGTCGATGTATACATATTTATATCTCTTGTCAAATTGCAAAAGCTCCTCCGTACAAAGGAGACTCTGCCAAAATTTTCCGGAAATTTTGGGAGTTAGAAAATTTTTGGAAAATTTTGGTTAACGACAAAACAATTTCAAACGGGAAACTTAAAGTAAACTAGTAAATGAAACTAATATGAATCAATTTAAATGAATGATATAACTCAATATTAGAAATCGAAAATGAATTGAATTCATATGAAATGGCGAAAACTAATTTGAATAGAAGTGGATATGAAACATATCTAAAGAGATGTATAAAATGATTTTGGGATATTGTGTCTGAATATTAGTGCTAAGCAGGATATGCAGGTATTATAAAAGAGAAGGAAATTGGATTTGATTCCAAATGATAAATTTGAATTGCCCGACTAAAAAGGTAAGTATTTTGATTCCGTATGATATTGGATTGGGTTTTTGATGTAGCCACTTGGCTTTTGTTTTCTTTTTGGAATTTGGGAGCCCGTAGAGGCCTTTTGTAGTAGTACCGAGCTAGCCGCGCAAAGGAGACGCTGGCAAAAAATTTCGGAAATTTAAAGAGTTAGAAAATTTTTGAGAAATTTTGATAATTCAAAAATTGGTTTTAATTTGAAATTTAATTGATTGAGCAGAAGAGTATTGATTGGATCTATAGAAGGTTTTGGGAAAGTTGAATAAGGTGTTAGTGGACCTTTAATAAAAGATAAGTGGTAGGATGTTGAATTGTGAATTTTGGAAAAGATAAACGGGTATTGGTCAATTCTTCCTAATTAGTAATTTCGGGGACGAAATTCTTTTAAGGGGGGAGGAATGTGACGACCCGAAAATTTTAACAAATTTAATTTGAATAGTTAATTGATTTTAAAATATTTAAAAGTTAATTTTAACTTGAATTTTAGGATATCAATATTTACTTGATAATTAAATCATTGAATTGTATAGCTTAAATATTGAATTTAATAATTGAAATTGGGTAAATTGTTGAATTTGAGATTCTAAGCCGGTTTAAAATAATTTGAAGGCTTATAAAATTTATAATGATAATACTGGAAATAATAGAATGGTTGGAATTTATTGTAAAGGTAATTTGTTCAATTTTAATAATATATCATTTAAATTGAATTTAAAAATAGCCTTCCGAGGCACAGTCTCAGAATTCGACGAAACCAGTTCCATTGGATCGAAACCAGTTCCATTGGATCCGTAATAGTTAATTATTATCGGATTTCAATTTTCAAAGCAATCGGAGTTGTCGTTTGACGGTGGCAGATCAAAATGCTTCAAACTATTTTAATCAATTTAATTTTAAATTGATCGTTTAATTCCGTAACTCGCGCATACTTTCAAATTAGCCTCTGAAACACGTTCCATTGTGATCGGAACGCGGGTAAAACCCTATAAACGTCTGTCGGCATGTCTGATTCGGAGTTCGTTATTGCACGTTATAGATCACGTGATATTTAATATTTAATTATTATAATATAAAGCATACTCAAGAAGCTATAAGTTCCAGCCGATATTTGTTCTTCATCTACTCTCTAAGCTACGAACAAATCAAAGCCGTGCCCATGCCTCTCCATTATTTTGCTAATCGATCTCATAAAAAAAAAATAAAAAAAAATGATGATGGCCGTAACCTTCACGGCCATGTCGATGCTAATCGAATGAAGAAAGGGGGGAGATGGCCGAAGAGGGGGAAAGAGGAAGTAGCACGGTCGCGTGCGATTCGAAGGCGGAGGGTTTGGTCTTCGGAAAAGGGGTTAGGGGCTCGAGTGATGCTCGCTAGGCAGGGGATGAGGGTAGATTCGAGGCAGTGGTTTTTGGGTTTCGCGATGCTGGTGAACTCGGGGCCCTTGCGTGGTGATTAGGCAGTAGTGGTGGCGCGGTTTCGAGTGAGGAACAGTCGTTAGGGTTTGAGAAGAGGGCCGCGCATGAGGAGTTTGAATTAGGGTTTTGACAAGTTGATTTTTGGAATTTTAGGTCGAAGTTGCTTAAGGCGTAGGGCACATTTCGGTCAAGTTGTGACCCAAAAACGAATGAGAGTGGGCTGCAAATTACTGTGAGTATTCCAACCTGTTTCCCTTGATTTGGTTTGAAGTGTTTGCGAATAAACATCACCATTTATATGTTAAAGTTTATGATGTTGTGGCATGTCCATCTCTGGAAAAAAAAATGAGTTTGTTTAGTGAGTAATCAATTCCTTTATAACCTTAAGACTGTGTTTTAGATAGACGACATAATAAGGTAAGGTAAATTATAAAGTGGGTTTTATTAAACATAAGGTTACAAAGTTTAAGATGTAAAAATAAAAAAAAAATATTAAATAGGTTGTACAAGGGGTTGATAATTTATTTTAAAGAATACGAATTCAAATAAGTTCTCCAAGGATTTTTATATATAATAAAAATTTAAGTGTTTAAATTATTAAGTTTAAGGACAATAAATATACATAATCGGGATATTGTTAATGATGTAATTGACATAAAGATCATTAACTAGTAACTTTGATGATTCATTAGAATAGTTAAAGATTAATTAAAGTAATTAATTGGATTTATGGGAATTAATTGTTCAATTTATTCATATATTGATAAAATTGTATAAATATTTATACAAGGTCATAAACTGAAAAGAAGTGAGCCGGTTCCGAAGTGGACTGCAAACAAATCAAGGTGAGTAAATCTCACTCTGTCTGGTTCTTATTTAAAATTTACAGGGTTGAATTTAAATAATTGGTTGAATGTTTAAGTTGATTGGATGCATATGGATGATGATGTGACTTTGGTTTTGATTGATGCTCGAGTTAATTGTGGATTAACTCGAAGTATATGGGGTTTTAAATTGTTTCAAACATAAATCTTAAATAAGAAAATGATTTCATTTTAAATTTAGTAAGGGCTTGATGTGTTGTGATTCATTTAAATTAGTAAGGAATTTGAAATGAATAATTTATGGATTTAATTAATTAATGATTTGGGTTATTTGACTTAGTAATTAACGAGTTGAATAAATAAGGAATTGAGTTGTAAGTTAATTAAATAAGTAGAAGGAATTCAGAATAATCATTTGATGGTGTGATAAATAATTACTTAATGTAAGTAATAAAATATAGTTACTTGGTGAAATTAATCAAGAGTTTAATTAAGATAGTTAAGTAAGAAATAATTAATTTATGAATAAAGTAAAATGAAGGATAGTTGATTACAGTTTAGGATTAATCAAAAATGGTTAATACTGTGATTTCATTAATATAACGAAATTTGATTAGAATAAAATTAAATATAATTGGAAATCCTTAATTTATATAATTAATGAAGTAATCAAAACTGATTAATTAAGATTGATTAATATATAATAAGTGACTTATGGGAAATTAATTAGTTTAAGCAATTAAGGATTAATGTAATTAAATAGATAATTAATTCATGAAGAAATTAAGATTTCTTAATAATCTCGGTTGAGACTAATTAATATTGGGAAGGTAATTTAAGATAATTACTTGAATGCAATTGGAATATAATTAATCCAGGGTGATTAACTAAGACGAATAATGATGGGTTGACCAATTAATTGATTTGGAATTAATTAACGTTAAATGAAGGAATCTAAGTGATTGAAGTTTGAAATTCAATTAGAATCAACTGAATTGATTTGTATGTGATTAAGCTTTGCTTATGGATGTTTGAATGGTATTGGATGCTTTGAATGAGTTGATTTCCCATATATGAAGTATTGAGTATTTCGTTTGGACAATTTGGGATAGGATGTATGAGATTCAAAAGAGGCCGGGATCGGGTATTAGGAAATGCCCGAAATCACTTTGAATTTTTATAAATTGATTTGTGAAATCAATAGGCAGGAATGAAATGACTTAAGTGGATTGGATTATTTTATCTAAGTTTGGTACTTAGAAACTTATATGTGAAATAAGTTTTGTCTATAGCAATCTCTGAATTGAATAAATTGGGATAAGTTACCCCCGGGTTTTATATAAGTTGTTTGCTTTGGTATTCCATGTTAGATGGTTTTACTCACGCTGGTTTCCAGTCTGACCCGGGTGTTACTTTGGTGTAATGCTCGGGTCAGACCGAGTATTACAGATTTTCAGGTTAGGACGTTCAGGAGCTCAGGAGGCGAGCTGGTGACAGTATCGTATAGAGTATATCCGCTGTATTTATATTATTGTCTATCTGAGTCATGATAATTGTAAATATTCAGTGACTGTATATTATGTGAAACTTTGATGTATATTAAATGTAATCGACAGATATAATATTCTTTTGTAAACTGTTATTATTTATTATTATATTTTATCCGCTGCGAATGTGAGATGTTTGGTGTTTCTGTTCTTCTTCTTCTATCTCTTTCTTCTTTTTCATAACTATCTGGAATTTTCGGGTTCGAAAATTTCGGGTCGTTACAGGTACCATTATATTGTGCCCGCTATAGCGACCTCCTGAGGAGGCAGGTTCTACAACTAAAGCCGTACAAGGCTCGTATTGTTTCTTTGGATTTCCAACAAATGGTCAGGCCAAGGAACTTCCCATTGCCACATGGGTACGCCTCTGGAAAGACGACCCGAGAACCTAACCGGATCTCTGCCAACACAAGGCCGGGTTACCCCTAACTGGGTAACTACTGACACGAATATGTCATTCCCCGATCGTAACCGATCTATGTCCGAGGATCCTCGATTTCCAACAACCACAAAGCATTAAATTTGCAGCAACAACATAGGTTAAGTATCTGGGCTCCATACCATGATACCACCTCTATCCAGAAGGAATGACACACACTAAAGGGGCGCTACCCTCTAATAACCTTGCCGCATCCTTCCTGTTTTGACCATTTTCGGGGTGTGAGGTCCGACGAAGTCTCGTCCACAAAGCCACACTTTATACAAAAGCTGTGCTTTGATCATCAAATGCTCAACAGCACTTCGTATGCCACATTACCAATTTGGGAATGTATCACTAGTAACCATAGACTACATAACCTCTAGGGTGTTAAGCTAAGAGAATAAATTCTCCGCCACCAACGGAAATATATTTGATAGAAACCAGCTTTACATCTCAAATTGTAACGTCAGATACACATCCATACAAGTCCGTTCCGGAAACGAACGGAACCGAAGGCACTTACAAAGAAGTCCTTGCAATCCGGATATTCACTAATCACGACCGGACTTCCCATCACAAAGGGTAATAAATTTCTATATCGAAGATCAGCCGATGCAGAAACATTCGACGGTAATCCTTCCGTTTTCACAAATATCCGGTCTTCAACACCGGTCATCAAATGCAATCCATAACGACGTGTCACATATTCGGAATGGGTTATACGACCCCAAGGTCCTTTCCCGGCTAACCCAAATAGTGAGCGCTTATTCAAAAATAAGTGTGGCATTCAAATTCAAGCAATCACAACAAATACCTATTTAAAGGTAAATATTGATAGTCGGATTATTTAACTATCAATAGGTATGCTCAACATCACCAGATATCAAATAATTTCCCAAATTATTTACTTTCCAAAATATCTTTACTAGATATATAATTTCCACACTTCAACCATTGAAAACAATTTTCGAATTACTTTTCACCTTTACTACTTTTGAAAACAAATTTCAAACATTTTCCTTACGCGGAAATACTTTCATTTCAACATGGTTTATTTAAACCAATTAAATAAATCCTTACCGATTTACTTTATATTTACGTTCCAAATCCGTAAATTTATTCCCACACTTCAAAAATAAATCAATGCTTATTTTCTAAACAATTTTCCCTTTCTTTCATAAATTCCGTTGTGAATTTACAATTCCAAAATATCTATGAATATATGATTCCCAAATCGATTTTTAATATTCATTTTCAATTTATCTTTAAAAGATAAATTCTCAAATCATTCACTTTATATTGGAAAACATTTCCATACTTATTTAATAATAAGTAATTCACAAATCCATTTATTTTCAACACTTGGAAAATATTCAATATACTTAAATCGAATTAAGTATATATTTCATTCTTTAAAGAAAACGTGCGCTTAAACACATTTATTTGAGTCAAAACGAATGTTGTGTAAAACATCGTTACGACGACCCAAAATCACTAGTATAGGGATTTGAAATTTAGATAGATATATAAATCCCAATACTATATAAAACATTTCCTTTCGGAAATCATTTACTATAACAACGGTGCTATAGTCCACCATTTCCTTATTATTCGAAAACATCTATTTCAGCAATAAATGTTGAAATCTATGTTTTCGATGTTTAATACATTTTAAAACATATTTAAAACGATTAACTTCATTTTATAATATTCATTTTCCCAAGCATATCCATTTTATTTAATAATATATTCACTGCTCAAAATCGTGAATATACTTCCTTAACCAATTTCAACATTCAATTTATCAAATTCCATTGATTTCGAATTTATAAACAATGTCTATAAATTCCATTTCTATTTATAAGCTTCGATTTATAAATCTTCTTTATTTATCCAATTCAATTTATATATCTCAAATATATACCAAAAGTTCATATTATACGTTAAATACTTATAATTCATTTATTTACAAAATCGTTCTTTTTAAAACTTCTATTACTTATAATATTCATTTATATTTTATAACAACTTCATCTTATAAAATCTCCTTTATTAACAATTTCTATTAATATTGCAGTTAAATGCCCAAAATCCAGTTTATAAGTTAATTACTTATAAATCTTTTATTTTACAACATCTATTCATTTTATAATCTTCACAATTTATAAATCTATAATTTTTAATGAAATCCATTTTATGCCTCATTTTAACACTTAATAAACTCGTTCTATAATTCCAATATTTTATATTTATATATATATATATATATTTTATTATAAATATAAATGTTAAAAATCTTTTATATATATCCTTTATAATAATTCAAAAATCCAAATTTAAACTATTTTGTAAATCTATTTATTTTAAAAATCACCTTTTGGTTATATTTCACAAAAATCTTAATTTTTATAACATAAAAATTTATAACGTTTTAATTATTTAAAATGAATCAATTCAAAAATTTAATAAAACGTATACTTTGAAAAATCATTTTTAAAATTCTTTTTAAAATAAAAAATCATTATTTTAAAACTTTAAAAATGGATCCAATGATGCAACAGCACCAAATAGTCAATCACGACAATCCAAACATCATATATCAATATGATAATCAACAAATATCAAAATATCTGTAATCAAATAAATACTGGTGAGGAATCCAGTTGGATCCCTCCAACATGTTTCCCTGCATCCACAAACATTAGCACAATACCAATTCCGTTCTAGTACAGAATTATCGCGGTATATGGGATTGGTAAAAATATTATCCACTTAATAGGCGGTGCAATAGGGTCTCATCCGCTATATAATGCGGGAAAATCAACTCAAAGTACATATATAATACCAATTTCACTATAAGGTGAAATATTCGCGGTATATGTTTTTAATAAATAACCTCCGCTTACTAACGGCGCATAATGTCTATTTTAATAATCAATAGATAATGAATTTATCATCCAGGCATACAATCAACAATTTTAAATCTAACTATTTAAAATTTAAATCGACACTATTCGATTGAGTGAGAAGTTCTCACCTTGCTTTCAATTCAATTTTCGCGTATTATTTCAAATAAAATTAAACGGACGTTTAATTTTACCCGAAATTCTCACTAGCTTCAAACGACTCCAATCTAACTCCATTGCGTAGTGCTCGACAAAACGAAGCCAACGCAATTCGTTTCGCGTAATTCGGACCTCGTATGAACAAGATATGATATTTTAAAGTTTGTACACATTATAATATAAATAAATTTCAATTTCTATTTTCAATTTAACCTAAATTAGATCTCAGCCGCACGTTGCAAGCCCTAGGAAATCAAGGCCGCTCGTTCATCATCTTCCCCTACCCCCAGTAAACAAACGTGCACCACAACCCATTAGCCGCCACTTTTGATCAATTAATGCACCTCCCTCCGACGCCGAGAACACGATCAGAGACCCGCGGTAGAAGCTCCTACACACGAGCTACCCACGGCCAGAAGATGGTTGAACTCGGCTCTCCCCTAGCCTCGAACTGCATGCACGACCTGATGGTCAACGCGGGCCCGTAGCCCCCACCTCGTCGCGAATTAGACGATCTCCACCGTTCATATCGAAGTTCTCATCTTCCTCTTCATCTTTTCAGTTGAACCCGAAGCTTGAAAACGTGCGGATTTGGAGATATTTGAGGAAGAACGAGAATGTTTTCTGGCCATTGAACAAAAGAGTGGCGGCCAGGGTTTGAGCTGAAACCCTAATAATTTTGTTTGCAAAATGAAGAAGGGAGGTGCTTTTATAGAAAATTCTCCGAATCACTATTCATCCGAAATTTTTCCAACTCCAAACGAAGCGTGCCGGTTGGCGTTTCTAAGGTTTACCCCACATTCTGAACACAATGGAATAGGTTTCGAAAGCTAATTCGATCATCTGTGCGAGTTATGGCAATAAATGATCAATTTCAAATTAAATTGATTTAAACTCATTTTTATGCGTTTTGGCTTGCCCCGGACAAACTGTAAATCCGATTGACAAGAAATTTGAAATCTTACAATAATATCACATTACGGATCCGAAGAATGGAAATCAAGATTTATTAATTTATTTGAATTTAAATTATAGTGATTGGGTTTATTGCAAATAAATGGAATTAAATATTTAGATATTACGTTAATGGGAAATTAAGATGAAATTTAAAGACTTCAATGTAATAAATCATGAACCAATGTTAGTTGCATCCTTATTGTGATAAAAGATGTGAATAACAAGGTTTAAAATTTTAATAAATGGATTTTGGAATTTTAAATTTATAAATTTCTGAATTTAATAAAAATGAAGTTTAACGCTGAAATTAATGAATGAATAGACATTAAATTGACCTCTAAATTTGTGTTAAATTATGGTGAATGTCCAAATAATTTAAAATGAGAGAAATTGTGATTTATGAAATTTGGATTGAAATTTAATTTAATTAATTTAATATTAATATAGTTAATAACTGAAAAATAGCCATTTTGGCCATTGACTCGGATTTTGACGAAACCAATTTCATCGAATCCGTAACGGTGAATTATTGTAGGATTTCAAGTTTCGTAGCGATCGTACTTGTCATTTGATCGTGCGGGCTCAAAACGCCTAGAAATCAATGAAATTAAAATCAATTTGAAATAACTTGATTTTAGCATGACTTCTTCATACGATGGAATTTGGACTTGAAGTCTATTCCACTGCATTTAAAATATTTAAAAACATATATTTTGATATATGGTTTGACCCATTTCCGTTCCGGAATCGAAACGGGCTTTTCCGGTCAATTATCGTTAAAAACTCAAACCAATTGGTCCCATTCCTTTCTATTTTGTTCTGCCTATATATATATATATATCATTATAATCCTAGTAGCCTTTCTATTTCTCATTTCTATTCGTACAGAAATTTCTATTGCTCCGCTTTCTCAATGGCTGAAAACCCTAATCTTCCCAATCCAATTTCAATTCCAAAAAAAAAAATTGTGGATCCGCATCAACTTCGGGTCGCGCTTCGAGTTTCAGAGGCAAAAACCCTGCATCAACTTTAGGTGGGGAAGAAAATGCCTCGGGTCTCTCTGGGTCATTTTGGCAAAAAATCAGAGCAAGCACCGGGGATTTGAGGCGGTGGACCGAAGTTGAACCCGAAGTCGACCCAGGACCAGAATTTTCCAATCTTCTAATTTTCATAACTTTTTCATACGAGCTCGGATTCACGCGCGGTTTGTTTTGCTAGGATCGTATTAGAATTCTGGACATTTTGGTGCTAGCTTGGATGAATTCTGAGACAGTTCAAATTATGGGCTTATTTTGAATTTAAATTCAAATGCGAGTGTTTTATCCCTCTCATAAGTTCTAAAATTTCTTATGTATGTTAAATTGATTTATGATGTGATTGTAAATTTATTTATGACTGTTTGGCATATTTTGATTTATCATCTCGGTTTATTTGAAATTATTTGGATAAAATAGTTATTTAATTTATATTGAATATAAACAACTAGTAAATACATGCATTTATTATCTGTTCTATATTGATGTTATTAATTGAATTGGACGATGATTGTGATAAATGTTTGATTATTGATATTGGATGAATGGATATTGTATTTTATATTGTTATAAATGCAAGTTGTTATGGATTTTTATTTCATTCGGGATTGTGGTTTTAAATATTGGATGAATGGATTTGTTATGTAAAATATTTCAAACTAAATAATAGAAAATTAAATTGTTGAATCGAAATTTTCAAACTTAGTTTTGAAATTGTTGAATACTTAAGGTCTGAAATATATTGAATTTGAAATGGTTTATTTTGTGGATCAAATCTGTTTTGAAATCGATAAATTTGGAATAGTTTATTTGGAAACTGAATTGAATTGAAATTTATGATTTGGGATTTGGTTAAATATAAAATGTAGAAATTCGAGTTGTGTTGGATTTGATTTGTGAAATTAAAGAACTATTTTATTATATGAAGAATTTTAAATATTTAAACCGTTTAAGTGGTGGAAGCTATGTTTAAAGGTTATGGGTTTCAAGGCATTATAATTTGAAAGTGTTATATTCAAGTGTTTTGATTTCGAAATGTTATAACATTGAAAGTGTTATGATTTTAGAAAGGGTTATATTTGAAATGGAAATGATATCGTATTTATATCGTCTTGAAATGGATATTATATTCTAGTTTTGAAGTATAAATTATTTTGAAATGACCGTGGTGTTATAATAACATTTGGTTGTTAAAGAGACCGGGATCAGAAGTTGTCATACTCTTTGCCAACTCCAAAAACCACTTTAACAACCGTGTACGCGGTAGAGATTCCAGAATGAAGTAGGATGGTGGCGGCGTTTCCTTTGAGGTATGTACGTGGACCCGACTCGCATGAGTTGGCATTAGGTGGCTAAAACAGGAGAGATAGACGGGCTAAGAAGGTAGCACCTTTTATCGGACACACTCCTTCGATACCATTCTATTACTTTGTGATTGATTGGGCCCCTTTTGATTTTGGGGTTGTGGCTCAAGGTGGGCGGTAATAGCTGCTACGCGCTATCACCGGTCCGGAAGCTTAATTGGTATATCTACCCTAGCATTGTCTAGTTGTACCGTGTCACTTACCCTAGCGCGCCTTGTACGAGTTTGGATTTCTCCCGTAGCCCGTGAAGTATTTAGGGTAGTCTTCTGACCTGGAGATACGCTGATACTGGATGGACAACTGGGACTATTATTGTGTTAAGAGGGAGATTAGGTAACTTCTTAACGCTATTTAAAAGTAAGTTTATTTTACTATTATACATTATTATAATAGCGTATATTACTACATAGTAAATAGTTTAACGAATCCTTAGGAGATGTGAATTCCAAACATCTCTTAAGTTACTGCACTCACATTGACACTGGATAGCACATAGGATCTTTTAGTTTTGACTCGAGGGTTTTGTCTTTTCAATTCGCTCGGGTCAGTCTGAGCATTTCAGGATTCGAAGACTTTATCTCTGGAGGACGAAGATGAAGATTTGTATTACTATTATTTATTATATTCCACTGCATCGCATTGTTCCGCTGCATTGTTATCTTTTATTCTCTGGTATGTGTAACTCTGATATGTGCTGTATAAGTATAATTAAATGTTTATGTAAAACAGCTTCATGAACTGTTATTTGATTATTATATTTTGTCGTTCTGCTGCAAGATTCTGTTTTGTTTTTTTCTTTCCCTGCTTTTTCTTATTCATCCCAATAGCAATCCATCTTTTGTATGGTTTGAGTTAGCATATGTGTCTGCTAAAACGTACAAAAAGGCGGATGTTACATAGAGAATAATTCTACAAAAAGTAGTATCTTCTAAAAACAAAATCTCGCAACATTTAGTACAATGACCCTATAGAACTTTGGTAAGAGTTTGTAATTGAGTTTATTTAGGAATAGCATAAGATTAAAGATCAAATGATAGAGAATTCAAGTAAGAACCATATAATCTTGTGTGATTTGTGATTTCATGAAGAATGAGGGTAAAAAAATTTAAATTTACAAAGTATATGCATGAAATAGTAAGAGAACTTGTTTACAAAGTAGTAGAGAAGAAAAGGTGAGAGAAAAGAATGAGAATTGTTCTTTAAATTTGTTTTCCATAGCCTTTATATAGAAGATGAAGAAAAGTGTCTTTTGAAGAAAAGGTTAAAGGATATGCCCATTCATTTAAAATCAAAGGTTGCACTGATGGCTAGTATGTCGACATTTGTTCAAAGAGTATGTTGACATATTTCTGTCGATTGTAAAAAGCACATAGGCAGCTACTATGTCGATATATATTTCTCGGGTATATCCACATATGCCAGTTGATTTTGAAAAACACGTTACGAAAGTTATTTTAAACTTTATAATATTTAAATCAATGTTGTATTTTTGTAAAAGGGTTCTAGAGAAGAAAATAAACATCTTCAAAAGAGATATTTCAAAGATGTGCTATGTGATCTTTAATAAATATTTCTATGAAATTCTACACATAATTTTGATGTGCTCTTTGTCTTTGTTTCTTGAATCTCTTGGATCCTCATAGAATTGCCTTTAAACCTTTAATATTCTCCTAGTCCTGTTATTGTTATCCTAGCCTTGTTCTTGTCTTAATCTGCTTGATTCCTTTTGGTCTCCTTGATCTTTTGGTTCCTCTTATATTTATCTTTCTTGAAGCATAGTTCATTTTATTTGTATATCCCTATCGCATATTCAAGCAGTGTACCAGTATTTCCAGCACAATAGTCAGTACAACTTGAAAAAATATAGTAATAATATTTATATGGTTGTTGTTATCAAAATCAACATCTGGAGTATTGAAAAAGTGCTCCAATCTAGCACTAAGTCTTATGGCTATGGACTCGTTAGGAGAAAAATGATGAACCTCAAAAAACAAATAAACATAATTTGCCAAGTGCATCTCAAAAGCACCACCTATACTGACCAAGATAACATATGAATAATTAGACATAACCTTAGATAAATCAATGGAATCCATCAACCACCATTGAAAGTTATGGGTTTGAAAAGAGCAAATAGGCTTAAAATAATATAAATTAGCATATCCATAAATGTGTGATAACCCAGATTCCTGGGCATCTGTAATTGATAATCATTGGGTTAACTAATAGAAATACTGAATTGTAAATTTAACAAATGAATCTAATCATAAATATTTATGTTTGGATAAATATTTATTTGATCATATCTTAATATAATCACTTAAAATTGACAAATTATTCTTTTAAAAATAAGTAATAATGATTTTTTATATAAGTAAATTATTTAAATTAGGCAAAATTTTTAATTTCAAACCAATAATATTTATGTGTTATTTTAAGATAAATAGAGTTAAAAAAATTATTTATTTCAAATTGAATTTAGGCTTGTTTAAATATATGAATTTATTTTGAATTGATCTTGAATTGGATTTTTAATGGAATTTAAAGGGATTGAATTTGAATTTGAAATTTAAAAAGGAAGTATATCTTAAATATATTTTGGTTTAAATTAATTGGTTCAAAACATAAGTTATTTATAAACGAATATTTACATAAATTCACATTTACATATATATATATATATATATATATATATATATATATTTAAAAGCTTATTTATAAAAGACAAACATTAAATACATTGAAATGTATTACATAAATATATATGAACTTAAATAATTTAAGTTTAAACACTTGTATGCATATGGAGGCATGGTTTCAACATTTGTAAAAAATAATTGTATATGTGTAAGCAAATTAGCACAAAAGTGGACAAGTGGCTTTATTTGTCTTTCTCTTTGTAAATTAAAATTTAAAATTTTTTGGAAAAGAGATTTGTTTTTACTCTCCAGCTCAAATTCTTTTCTTCATTTCAACTAAAACTAAATAGATCAAAGAGAGAGAATTTGAAAAAGAAAAAAAACATAAAGATCAAAGTCGAGAAAATCTGGGAATTTGAAACAAGAAAATGAAGGCAAAGGCAAGTTCAACATCAATGCAAAAATTTCAAATACAATCAGACAGGAGATTAATCAACAAGCAACCTGGAATCAACAGTAAAATTAAAAAGAAAAATTCAACAAGCAAAAGAAATCAATCAAGTCTGGATACCATCAGCCGATAGCATTCACTGTCTCTGTTCATTGCTAGGTGAGTAAACTTTATTTTTAAAAAAATAGTTTATAAGTCTTGAATGTGATGATCATATGTGAAAGAGTTGAGATATGGTTTGCATGATTATTTTGTCTGGACATATGTATGAAAATGCTTGTTTATATGGATGATTATCTGTATATTTAACATTGTGATCTGTTATCAGTAAACAGGTTCAATCTCAATTATCAAAATATCTCCTACTTTCCTAAATAATCAACATTGGACCTTGTTTAATAAAAAGAAAATGTTATGATAGTTTGTTTTTGTTCTAAAAATAGTTTAAAGAAATTTTATTTATCAAATAGACTGTAAATGTAAGATTACAATAAAAAAATCAACATATAGGTGAAAATCAGTATCTTCGATTTCATCTTTAGATTATATTGCCAGAATCACATAATCAAATCATGAATTTTAAAATAAATTTCGTGATTTTTAGTAGGATGTGTGCCGTGAATTTGTAAATTCATCATTTTTGGGGTTTTGGTCTATTGCCGTTGGTCGGCGATGATGGGAGGTTCGAGCTTTGGCACGGAGGAGGCTGGAGGATGGTAGATTGATGGAAAAATATCGTTGGATTTTTCTATAGGCTGTGGTGAACGTATTTGGTCAAGGTAGGGTTTTATACCAGATGTGTGTCGTCAGAGTTCTGAAGAGTTTCGCGGTGACAAGAAGCGATCGGGGTCAATCGCGAGGTGTGCCGTGGGTACTGGAGGCGCGGCGGAGCAATGGTAAGGACGGCGTGGCGTCTCGAGGTCTAGATCGTCAGTAGCGATCGAATTCTGATGGCGTATGATTCAGGTCGAGTGAGTTTTGAGGTCGATTTCGATTCTCGTTTGAATCAGGTGTAATGGTTGATCGAGAGGGGTTTCTGAATTGCAGGTGAAGTATCGCGATCAACACTGATGGTCAGAGTGTCGTGGTTCATCGGTGTAGGTGAACGTGCACGTTTTCATGCACCTGTGAAGTTTGTTTTGGGGAAGAAGTGAATGTGTGCTTGGGTTTTTCTTCAGGGACGTTCGTGTTTTACTCGAAGCAATTGAAGACGAGAGAAACTCGTGAGTTTTCTCGGGATTTTGTTGTATGAGCTCGGGTCAGTCTTGATGCCTAGAATCGTAAGTTAGATAAGTGTGTATAGGATATTTAAGTTAAAGATAAGCAGAACTCGGATTTCTTTTGGCAAGGAAATCATAGTTCGTTCAAGTGGTAATTAAGGGGATAACAGGGTTTTGAAGAATAATTTAATGAGAGGTTGAATTACTTAATAAAGTAATTACATAATAGTAATTGTTTAATAAAAGTAATTAAATAATGATTGTTTAATGGAAGTAAATCAAATAGTAATCACTTAATGTAAGGATTAATTAAGACTAATCAATTACTAATTTAAAGGTTTACTAATTTATAGATAAAGAATAATTTATCTATAATTAAAGATTGATTAATTAATTATAGAAGTAATTATGGATTAATTAATTTATATTGGGAATAATTGATTAATAATTAGGGATATTAATCAATTGATAATGGATAACTAATTAGTTGATTAAAGGTTAATTAATTGATTTTAAAGGTACTTAAGAATTGATTACTTTGTATTGAAGGAGACTAATTGATTATTAAGGTTTATTAATTAATAATTAAAGATTAATTAATTAGTTCAAGGATAATTAAGGGATGAATTACCCAGTTGAAATTAATGAAATAAATGTGATTAATTAATTTGTTACTTAATTAAAGACAGTCACTTGGTAATTGATTAAGTATAAATTATTGGGTAATTAATATAAAGGAAATTACTCAATGGAAAGTGATTAAAGGTTAATTACTTAGGAGAAATAAGTAAGGATTAATTTCTTGGTGTAATTAATTAAAAGATTAATATAATTAATGAGTTAATTAATTAAGGAAAGTAATTATAGGATGGTTAATTGTTGTTTATGATTGATTAAGGTTGATTAATGGAAGTAATTAATTAAAGATCATTAATTAATGTAATTAATAAAGTAATTATAGATTAATTACTGTAAATGATTAAGGATAATTAGTTATGTAATTAATTAAGGATAATTACTTTATGTAATTGAAGATAATTAATCAAGGATGATGAATTAAGATGGATGATTAAAAGATTGATTAATTAATTGATTTGTAATGATTAAGTACAGGTAAATTAAGTGGTTAAAAGACTAGTAATTGATTTAATTAGGGATAAATTAAATTAATTTTGAAAATGATCCATCTTGCTTATGAATGATTAAATGATGATTAAATGCCTTGAATTGATTGATATCTCTGATATGAAATGGTTTGTGATAAGATATGTTTGGGTGGGCAATAAAAATATGGTTATCTATCAATGATGAATTGCTGGGCAAAAAGGTGACGACTTTTATTTAAAATTGAAATTTCTTTTCACTTGAATAACATGGTCTAAGATGGTATTGAATTCGAAGAAACCAGATTCGGGTATTAGTAAATACCCGAAACCACTTCGATTCTTTACAAATTGATATGTAGAATCAATAAGCTGAAATGGAATGATTTAAGTGAATTAGACCATTTAATCTAAGTTTTGGTACTTAGAAATTGATGTGTGACGTAAGTAATGTCTATAGCGACTTGTGAAGTCGTAAATTGATACATGTTACCCCGGGTTTATATAGTTGTATGCTTTTGTGTACCATGTTAGTTGGGCTTACTCACGCTGGTTTCCAGTCTGACCCGGGTGTTACTTTGATGTAATTCTCGGGTCAGACTGAGTCTTACAGCTTTTCAGGTAAGGACGTTCTTGAGCTCAGGAGGTGAGCTACATGGCAGGAGCGTATATTCGCTATGATATATTGTAGTATCCGAGTCATGATTATATCTTTCCAGTGTTTATGTTTATATATGAAACTCTGATGTATGAAAGTGTAATTCGATGACTACAATTTTTCTTTGTATAACTGTTATTATTTGATATTATATTTTATTCGCTGCGATTGTGAGATGTTGGTGTTTCTGTTCTTCTTTTCTTCTATATCTTTTCTTCTTTTCCTAACTATCTGAAATATTCGGGATCAAAATTCCGGGTCGTTACATTTGGTATCAGAGCGAGGTTAAGCGAGAACCTTGGCTCTGGTGGGGAATACTCATTAAGAATAGGGTCAATGGTAACCTAGAATGAGTTGAGTGGATGTATGTGTGTGTGTGTGTATGAGAGCGTACTTGTTATTTTCTTATATAAAGATTTTAAATGATTTTATAAGAATATATTTTGATATATATAAAGCAATATTTTTGTCTAATAAAAATTAAGGTAATTGGTTGTTAATTATTAGAATTAAATTAAGTGGTAATAGAAATACAACCAAATTGAAATAAAGTAAATATAAGTTTGAAATGGATTCAAACTGAAATTAAAATCTCTAATTTGGAAAAGAATTTCGGAAAAAGATAATAATGGATTGGTTTCCTTGGTTATTATCATTGTTGTGTTTAATAATGAAATGTGTAGTAGTGAGTAAGAAAAAGTGAAATGTTTTAAGGGGGTAACCTTTAAATAAGTATGACATGTAATTTGAAGTGAGTTTCAAACTGTGAAGTTCTGAATTCTAAATTTAAACATTTGAATTGGTTTCAAAATGTTAAAGGAAATAATATTATTCAAACTATTTTGAATATGATCTTATTTTAAAATAAGAGATGTTATTTAATATATTTGAATGAAAGGGTCCTATTTCGAACAAGGGTCGTTTGAAATTTTAAAGGAATTTGTTTGAATTTAAAACCAAAGGTGGTTTAAAATTTAAAAGCAACCTAGTGTGTAAAGGAAATAAACTCTAAGGTTGAGTTTTGAATTTTCCTTGGAATGTGATGCGAAACCCAAAATGAAGTAGGTTTTAAACTTAAGTGGGAAGGATATTAATCTGAAGTTTAAAATTTGAATGGGAATTCAAATTGTGTAACTTTGACTGGATTAAGTAAATTGAATTTAACTTGGAAGAAGTTAAATAAGTTTGAATGATCAACCTGATTTGGAAATTTCAAGATGAAATTGGAATTTAATTTGGGAAGTTAAATGGTTAATTTGAGTTGGGAGTTTGGGTGATCTCAAATGGGTTTGAGATTTGAAAATTGATTATGGATGGATGTTTTAGAATAAATTGGAGGATATCACCCTATTGTTATTAATAATATTTAAATTGTGAATTGGATTTGTTTAAATAAATGAAGAAATGGGGTGTGGTAATGTATCCATTATTAAGATGAAATGGAATCATTTTGGACTTAAGATTTGAATGTTTAAGTTAAAACTTTAAAGGTTTGCTTTCAAAATTTAAATTTGGTGATAAATTTTATTTTAAAGATTTAGTTGTTTAAAAGGGATTTGAATTATTATATGAACTTTGAAATAGGTCAAAAATGGAATCTGGATTCAGAATTTAATGGTTTAAAGATATAAGTTAATTTGATTTAAAGGATTAAATCAACCTTTATAATTTAACTCAAATTTATAATTCGAGATGGTTTAAAGTTGAGATTTAAATTAAATTAGTTCAATTGGATTTGATTTGAATTAATTAGGATTGTGATTGAAGATGGATAAGTTTAAAAATTCAAATGGAAAATTTGAATTGGATTGATTTGAAATGAAATTGAAGTTGAATAAGTTCAAATTCAAATGGGGATTAGGATTAATTCAAACAGAAATTGATATGAATGGAAATTGGTTCAATTTGAAATTTATTTGAATTAATTAAAATTGTGATTAAAGTTGAATGAGTAAAATAAATGGAATTTGATTTGAATTTAGTAAAGGAATTGAGGATTAATTTAACTTGAATTTGGGGTTAAGTCAATTTCAATGGAAATTGAAATTATTTAATTTGGAATTGAATAAATTTAAATGGAAGTGGGAATTTAAATTGATTTGATTGGAAATGGAGGTTGGAAATTGAACAGTTTGCCTCTGGACTATTTTCAAAATAAAACTGTTTTAATATAAATCTATTTTTTTCCAAACTATTTACTATACAACTTTTCCTTTTAAAACCTAAAACTATCTTATACTTGTTTTACAATTATTTTTGGAACTACTCAACAATTTTTCAACTATTTTATAAAGTAATTACTATTTTTCAACTACTTTATAACTAATTACTATTTTTCAACTATTTTGAAATTATTTAAAATTTCTATAACTATTTGACTATTTTCCCACTATTTTACAATTACTTAACAGTTTTACAGCTATTTTACAAACTAATAATTGTTTTTCAACTACGTATCTGTTTTAAACTTTTCAAATTATTTTCTAAGTTTAAGCCGGTCAGAGTGTAAACTGTTTATAATTGAATATCCATTTGAAATAAGGATTAAAGTGATAATCCAAATGGAATTGAGGCAATTCCGAGTAAGTGAATAAAAATAAAAGGAAATGTGAATAGAAAGGAGAAATAAAAGGAAATATGAATAGAAAGGAGAAATTGATTTGGTTAATAATCAATAAAGATAAATACGTAGGGTGTACGTATATTATTCTATTTGTATAGTGATTTGATCCAGATTCGAGCACAGAATTTAGAGATAGTTTATCGATCTATGTTGGGATTTCTCACTCGATTTCGACGGCGAATCTGGATATGGATTGTTGATTGGATCTGGATATTCTCTATCATAGTTATGGCTATGCAAGGAGAATGATGATTTCTGATCAAGAAACCAGATCTGAGTCCGCACTAGGAAGTCGGGTGGACGATACTAGTTCAGAAGTGAAATTGTTTGATCGAGTGAGCGATCAGATTGATATAGCGTACGGATGAGATGTGTACATCGTGCTGGTTTGAATGAAATTGACACTGGGAATTTGTGAATAAGAATTGTGAAGTGGTTTTTGAAGGAAAGGTTTATTTTGTGGAATACATGATAAAGTGAAGTAGAAATTGGATATTTCTATGGTAAAAATTTACTTTATGAAAGTAAGTAATATGGTTAATGACTTTATAGAGTAATCAAATTTTAATATTTGATTTGGGATAAACAAAGTTATGTATCTTTGTTATATATAAGATAAATCTCCCCTTGTTGAATCTATAGCCAGAAGAAAGGGGTTTTTGAAAGTTTTTGAAGTATAAAAGGGGTTTTATACAAGTTTGAAGAGATCCAAAGTTTTAAGAAGATATATATATGACGTATAAAGGATCTTATGAGAATGATTTTGGAAAAGGTTTTGGGATCCTATGAATTTGGAAAAGGCTTTTCGATTTTTGGGTGAAATCAATTTCGGAATGTGGAAAGCCTAGTTTGAGAATTATCGATTTTGGGATAATTAATTTGAGAAAGGAGATTTATATGAGATTCATACTAGGTGTATGATGTGGAAGATGCTATATGTGTATAGTATAAAGTGTTTGGAAAATGGCTCTGGAGAAAAAGGCGCTCCCTAGGGATGAACTTCTCAGGAGTACCATAGGTTGGTACTGCCTTGAGCCTCTAAGGGGGATGTTCTAAAGTTGATCCTGTGAGGAGACCGGATAAACTAGTTCCTGAGGATTATTAGGTAGCGAAAGTCGAGGGCGCTGATGCCTATAGAGGCATTTGGGTTATGCTGTGACGACAGTGTAACTCGATGTCGCTGCGATCTACTGTGTGGACCATAGCGGAAATCGTGTGGAGGTGAGTGTCAACGGTCTACGCTTGATTTTGCCAGGAAGGCAATGCAACATCGGTAGGCTGTGATCTATGGTCAAGTGGAGTGGCGAAGTTTCATTCTTTTGGC
This sequence comes from Allium cepa, assembly GCA_030765085.1. Classification (NCBI taxonomy): domain Eukaryota; kingdom Viridiplantae; phylum Streptophyta; class Magnoliopsida; order Asparagales; family Amaryllidaceae; genus Allium; species Allium cepa. The sequence goes on along the minus strand of CM060932.1, from coordinate 676,656,316 downwards.
AGCGGAATTCGAGGGCGTTGAGGCCTACAGTTATATGGTTTTTTGCTGTGATAGCAACGTAACCCCAGTTGTAGCTGCGATCTGTAGCGGGTTCCATGGCGTAATCGAGGGGCGCAGAGGCCTACAGTTATCTATGAATTTTGTCGGGATGGCAACGTAACCATCGGGTTAAGTGCGACCATGGATGGGGGTGATGATTTCCAGAGCATTCTCACCAAAGATATTTCCTCTATTTTCAAAGGTGTTTTCGATATTTTCGATAAAATTATTTTCCTAGTATTTTCACTTGGTGTTGAAAATGGGTCTGCTAAGTACTTATTGATTTTCAGTTGTACGCCTGATCAACGTATGACCGAATTTCTGCAAGAACAAGGATGGACTGGTTGAGACATGAGTTATAAAAGTATTTTTAAAAAACTATTTTGGTAATATATATATATATTTAAAAAGTGTTTTAAAATTTCTTAATAAAAAGAGTTTATAGAATAATTTGTCAAAGAGTAAATTTTCTGATAATTATCATTTTAATAAAATTCTGGCTTCGTTCCCTTTCGAGGACGAAAAGATTCAAAGGAGGGAGGAATGTGATAACCCGGATTTTTGGGTATCTGTAATTGATAATAATTGGGTTAATTAATAGAAATACTGAATTGTAATTGATAATAATTGGGTTAATTTATGTTTGGATAAATATTTATTTGATCATATCTTAATATAATCACTTAAAATTGACAATTTATTCTTTTAAAAATACGTAATAATGATTGTTTATATAAGTAAATTATTTAAATTAGGAAAAATTATTAATTTCAAACCAATAATATTTATGTGTTATTTTAAGATAAATAGAGTTTAAAAAAACAGTTTATAAGTCTTGCATGTGATGATCATATGTGAAAGAGTTGAGATATGGTTTGCATGATTATTTTGTCTGGACATATGTATGAAAATGCTTGTTAATATGGATGAATATCTGTATATTTAACTTTGCGCTCTGTTATCAGTAAACAGGTTCAATCTCAATTATCAAAATATCTCCTACTTCCCTAAATAATCAACATTAGACTTTGTTTAATAAAAAGAAAATGTTAATGATAGTTTGATTTTGTTCTAAAAATAGTTTAAAGAAATTTTATTTATCAAATAGACTGTAATGTAAGATTACAGTAAAAAAAATCAACATATAGGTGAAAATAAGAATCTTCGATTTCATCTTTAGATTATATTGCCAGAATCACATAATCAAATCATGAATTTGAGAATAAATTTCGTGATTTTTAGTAGGGTGTGTGCCGTGAATTTGTAAATTCATCATTTTTGGGGTTTTGGTCTATTGCCGTTGGTCGGCGATGATTGTAGGTTCGAGCTTTGGCACGGAGAAGGCTGGAGGATGGTAGATTGATGGAAAAATATCGTTGGATTTTTCTATAGGCTGTGGTGATCGTATTTGGTCGAGGTAGGGTTTTAAACCTGATGTGTGTCATCAGAGTTCTGATGAGTTTCGCGGTGACAAGAAGCGATTGGAGTCGATCGCGAGGTGTGCTATGGGTACCGGAAGGCACAACGGAGCAATGGTGAGGACGGCATGGCGTCTCGAGGTCTACATCGTCAGTGGCGGTCGAATTCCGATGGTGTATGATTCAGGTCGTGTGAGTTTTGAGGTCGATTTCGATTCTCGTTTGAATCAGATGTAATGGTTGATCGAAAGGGGTTTCGTGGATCGCAAGTGAAGTGTCGCGATCAACACCGATGGTCAGAGTGTCGTGGTTCATCGGTGTAGGTGAACGTGCACGTTTTCGTGCACCTGTGAAGTTTGTTTTAGGGAAGAAGCGAACGTGTGCTCGGGTTTTTCTTCGGGGACGTTCGTGTTTTACTCGAAGCAATTGAAGACGAGAGAAACTCGTGAGTTTTCTCGGGATTTTGTTGTATGAGCTCGAGTTAGTCTTGATGCCCAGAAACGTAATTTTAAATAAGTATGTATAGGATATTTAAGTGAAAGATAAGCAAAACTCGGATTTCTTTTGGCAAGGAAATCATAGTTTGTTCAAGTGGTAATTAAGGGCGATAACAGGGTTTTGAAGAATAATTTAATGAAACGTTGAATTACTAATAAAGTAATTAAATAATAGTAATTGTTTAATAAAAGTAATTCAATAACAATTGTTTAATGGAAGTAAATCAAATAGTAATCACTTAATGTAAGGATTAATTAAGATTAATCAATTACTAATTTAAAGGTTTAATAATTTATAGATAAAGAATAATTTATCTATTATTAAAGATTGATTAATTAATTATAGAAGTAACTATGGATTAATTAATTTGTATTGGGAGTAATAGATTAATAATTAGGGATATTAATCAATTGATCATGGATAATTAATCTGTTAATTAAAGGTTAATTAATTGATTTTAAAGGTACTTAAGAATTGATTACTTTGTATTGAAGGGATTAATTGATAATTAAGGTTTATTAATTAATAATTAAAGATCAATTAATTAGTTCACGGGTAATTAAGGGTTGAATTACCCAGTTGAAGTTAATGAAATAAATGTGATTAATTAATTTGTTACTTGATTAAAGATTGTCACTTGGTAATTGGTTAAGTATAAATTACTGGATGTAATTAATATAAATGAAATTACTCAATGGAAAGTGATTAATGGTTAATTACTTAGGAGAGATAAGTAAGGATTAATTTCTTGGTGTAATTAATTAAAAGATTAATATAATTGATGAGTTAATTAATTAAGGAAAGTAATTATAGGATGGTTAATTACTGTTTATGATTGATTAAGGTTGATTAATGGAAGTAATTAATTAAAGATCATTAATTAATGTAATTAATGAAAGTAATTAAAGATTAATTACTGTAAATGATTAAGGATAATTAGTTGTGTAATTAATTAAGGATAATTACTTTATGTAATTAAAGATAATTAATCAAGGATGATGAATTAAGATGGATGATTAAAGATTGATTAATTAATTGATTTGTAATGATTAAGTACAGGTAAATTAAGTGATTAAAAGACTAGTAATTGATTTAATTAGGGATAAATTAAATTAATTTTGGAAATGATCCATCTTGCTTATGAACGATTAAATGATGACTAAATGCCTTGAATTGATTGATATCTCTGATATGAAATGGTTTGTGATATGATATGTATGGGTGGGTAATAAAAATATGGTTATCTATCAATAATGAATTGCTGGGCAAAAAGGTGACGACTTTTATTTAAAATTGAAATTTCTTTTCACTTGAATAACATGGGTTAAGATGGTATTGAATTCGAAGAAACCGAATTCGGGTATTAGTAAATACCTGAAACCACTTCGATTCTTTACAAATTGATATGTAGAATCAATAAGCTAAAATGGAATGATTTAAGTGAATTAGACCATTTAATCTAAGTTTTGGTACTTAGAAATTGATGTGTGATGTAAGTAATGTCTATAGCAACTTGTGAAGTCATAAATTGATACAAGTTACCACGAGTTTATATAGTTGTATTCTTTTGTACCATGTTAGTTAGGATTACACACGCTGGTTTCCAGCCTGACCCGGGTGTTACTTTGATGTAATGCTCGGGTCAAACCGAGTATTACAGCTTTTCAGGTAAGGACGTTCTGGAGCTCAGGAGGCGAGCTGCATGGCAGGAGCGTATGAAGGGTTTCCGCTATGATATATTGTATTATCTGAGTCATGATTATATCTGTCCAGTGTCTATGTTTATATATGAAACTCTGATGTTGAAAGTGTAATTCGATGAGTACAGTTTTTCTTTATATGACTGTTATTATTTGATAATATATTTTATTCGCTGCGATTATGAGATGTTGGTGTTTCTGTTTTTCTTTTCTTCTATCTCTTTTCTTCTTTTCCTAACTATTTGGAATATTCGGGATCGAAATTCCAGGTCATTACAAAATGTGTCTCAAAAGCACCATTAAAACCTAGTTATGGAATATATTAAAAGAAAAAAAGCTCAAAATTATATCAAGTTGTAGAATCCATCAAGTGGATCTCAAAAGTACCACTCAAACCTGCCATGGATTTGGTAATTAGGCCTAATCTAAAAAATAATCGAAATTTATCAAGTGCATCTCAAAAGCATGGTTATGGATTTAATGGGTACGGATATCGGAATTATTAATAGCATCCACTAAGTGCATCTCAAAAGCAGCAGCAATGCTGGTTATGGATTCATAAGAGCAATCAACTCATAAACACTAAAATGGGATGGAAAAAAGAACTCATGTAGCCTTATTGACCACTAAAAGGTATCCATCACATTTTTATCTACTGTAGGCTAAAGTTTCATTCTTCTTGAAGATTCAAGGACTAATTTTATTTGAAATCGTTTAAAAAGGGTATCTATCAAGTTTTTATTTATTTATTCATACTTATGAGATCACTCCTTTCACCAATTTCTCAATTAGTATAGGTCCATAAAGATGTGCTCTCTCGTTCCATTATACACTCTAACAGAAATTCCAATGTCGCTACGGTTATGAGTATATCTGCTAACATCATAATTAATGATATGTTTAATAATTTAAGAGGCACATAACGCTTTCTTTAGTTTTATTATATTCATCCTTTAATAAATTATTTTAGTTATTCTTGTATTTGCAAGAATCATGGAGAGATCATATAGACACTGCACCAAAACAATGAAATATTCCAACATCCTTTTCTCCATAATGTTGGTTACTTAGAAATATATTATTTCTAGTATTCTCACATTAGTTTATTTAAATCCACTATCTCAAACAAGGAGGTAAAGAATGAAACCACAATCAAATACTTAATGTCCGTTCGGGTTAGTGCTACAATATTTTATTGCTTCAAGTTAGAGAGTGTTGTGATTTGTGATACAAAATCACATTCAGAAGATATAAATACTATAAAAGGGTAACAAATATTTGGACTTGCTCAAAATAATATTGCATATATCGTTATGCATATCATAATAAAAGATAGGATTTTACTCTTTTAAATTAGATGCAAAATTTATTTGTTGCCATATAAATGAGAATTTGAGCACCAATTAATCTCCTGCTATAAATAGACTTGTATAGCGGTGATTGTAAGATGTGGAAAAAGGTTATTTTATTGTGGATCTAAGGATTGAGATTTTTTTCTCAGTTTTAAGACTTTCTTTTGTAATCTTTGTGTTGAATTTAATCAAGGCTGTTTGAAGGAATTTATTTGTCTTTTGTTTTTCTTTAATTCTACAAACTAGAGATTATGGAAGGTGGAGATGGAGGATTTTATTTACCTCAATAGAGCTCGCCAACCATTGGGGAATAAAGAAGAGAAACCAAGTAATGTATCTGAAGAAAAGTGAGAAAATTTGGATAGAAAGGTTGCGGCGGCTATTCAGTGTTTGTTAGAGATTGCGATGTTTCATATCGTTGTTAATAAAACATGTACTTTTGGAATTTAGAAGAAATTTGAAGGAAGCCATACAAAAAGGTATGTAACAAGCAATGCTCTTTTAATGAGAAGATTGGTAATTAAATCCAAAACATAAAGAAGGTGGCTCAAGTGAAGAGCATCTTAATGAACTTCAAGCAATTGTGAACCAATTGATGGCTATGAACTACAAATTGGACAATGGGACATAATTCTTAGTATTGATGAGTTTATTGTATGAGAGTTAGGAAATACTTGTGGTGGCATTGAACAACTCAAATTCGGATAGAGTTGTTTGATTGACATTGGTGGTTAGTAGTCTGCTTGATGAGGAGATGCAAATGATGAACCTAATGGAAGGAAAAGATAAGGATGAAAGAGAAAGTGGAATCCGATTGAAGAGATCTATCTTGTAAGGAGGGGTAATCATTCAAATATGGAAAGCTGATCAAGTATGAAAATAGATTTCATTTGTTGTTATCATGAAAAACCTAGCCACCAATTGAAATTTTGCAATAAGCTTAAAAGGATAAAGAAAGGGTGAAAGAATGAGAGGAAGGTAAATAAAAGCATAAGGCAGCAATGACGAGGTAAATTTTGGTATTAGTAATGATATTCTATGTTGACGAAAGAAAAGGAGATATGTGGATGTATGATTTATATGCATATTTCCATATATACAATCAAAATGGAGATTCATTGACAATAAGAAGCAAGAAATTAAGGGATGTCCGCTAATGGTAGAGATATCAAGGCGAATGGTATAGGTTTGGTTAAGCTAAAGATGTATGACGAAATGGTGGTGAAACTCACAGGAATTGTGCATGCTATAGAAATTAAGCAAAATCTTGTTTTAATGGGATAGTTGGAATGAAAGGGCTGCAAATTCTCAACTCAAAGAGGAGTCACTATGGTTTAGAAGGGTATTAGGAGGTGTTGTCTGTAAAAAGGGAAAGTAATGTTTACAAATTGCTTGGAAAAATGGTGAAGAATGAATGAACTTCTCATAGTGGTGTTAAAGAGGGAAAATGTCTGAATCAAGATGGATCACAACAAAATACCCATCTCGCAACTGCCAACCATCAGTCTTAATATAGGAAGTTGTGATAGAGTTGATTCATTTTTCAACTGTTTTTCTCCGTTGCAATAGGACTTTTTACAACTGTTTTTATCAGTTGCAATATGGTCTTTTACAACTGTTTTTGACAGTTGCTATAAAGTCTTTTACACATGTTTTATAGTTTCAATTATTATAAAATCACAATTTCATAAATTCAAATATAAAAAAAATTCGATTCAAGTACATAGTATCCATCGATTCAAACATAACACTATTTCAAATATTTTGTTAAATATTTTCAAAAATTCAAATAGTATTACAATATCTATAAATTTAAGCACAAAGAAATACTTTGATAAAAATGATTACAAATATATATATATATATCAACAACATTTCTCACCATGACTACAAATTGAAATCAACCGATCATAAACTCAATGACACAAATAGCACCAGTCTTTCACTTCTATCAACAAACTAAAGCAATAATCATCTGCCATCACCACATCCTTCTGCTATTTCTGTGGCTGCGTCGATTTCGCAAGTAGTGACGTGTTTCACACACATTATTATGTATGCCTACAAGTTTGAATGTAATGCTTAGTTAGAGACTTACTATTGGTCCATGCTATTTAAATGGGTAACTCATGAAATCCATCACAACTCCAAAGGATAATCGATCCATTTAAAATCTACACCTGAAGCAACATCAACTTCTTTGCTTTGCTGACATAAGCCTTTTTTTTTGAACTGGTACTTTATATACAACAAATCATCGGGACAACATATCCCATGTCAAATAAACGTTCAAAAGCAAGTTTCTAACTTGTGACATCCTGCACCAAAGCCGAATCAATTAACTGCTTGGACAAAGGTGCTTGTCGACATAAGCCTTTTTCGTGAAGTTATCATAATCGTTTGCTTCATTCTCATCCAGTATTTGTCTATATAGCAGCAGAGAAGCATACACCTGTATTACACAGCAAATACATTATGCCAACAATTAATAATCTCTTATAGAAGACCACGTCAACATTAACATTTTCGAATCCCATAATTCTAGATTAGCATACGACTAAAATATGAACAGGACAATAAATGATATGTGATGCCCTTAAAGTTTCAAATAGATAATATTTTCAAGTGCTAAAAAGTACACCATTTCAAGCAGTTATTCACTTTTAGAAAGAAACTTCACAAAGCATGATGATATGTGATGTATTAGGCAAAGTAAATGTAGTAGTTAGAAGAGGCTACTGTAACCCAGAAATCACTATATACTTCCAATGGTAAAATATTGGATGAGTGATGAAACAAATTGTATAAGGTTTAGTTTGAGTTTTAATTTTTTTTAACGGCTACGACTTGGTAAATATGTTTAAAATATCAGTTTTGAATTTTTTATAATTTTTTTAACAATTTCAAGAAAAGACTTTCTAACACAGCTAATATATCTGAATCGCCGCTAAAGTATCTCATATATTTGATATGCATACTTCACCCAATTTTCCTTCTTTAATACACACTATATACCAGTACAACCGCACAACGGTGGAAAAACCGACCGTTTGATCGTATATAATTTAAAAGATATTGTAAATTTTCATTAATTTTAGTGAAAAGCAACAATAGAGAACAGTTAATTATGCAATAAATACATATAATTCCACTGTGACACAAGTAAATAACATAATGTGTGAAATATAACATAATGTGAAATAGAATATTTGAACCATTATAGTTGCCTCTTAATTCAATCCCAGTTGATGACAAAAGAAAGTCAATATCGATGTCATCTGAATTAGAAAACTTAACTTATATCTTTCCCAATAAAAACAAACTATTAAATTAACTTTCACATAACAAAACCACCTTCCGATTACAAGTAATTAGGAAATTATAGGAATTCCTCATGTGCTTACTTACACTGTCAATATCAACTAAGCAAACCCACACCAATGCAAACAACCAAATATCAATAAAACACATAAAAATGGGATTTATAGTGGAATGTATAGTTTATACATCAATAGAAAACCGATGTGAATTTAATTAAAAATAATTCGGTAAAAATTAATAACTCTATTCACAACTATAATTTTGTATCTTTCAAAATCTGTTACATTTTGAGTCACCTTATGTAATTATAGGACAAACAAGAGACTAAACGAGTTATAACAAAAAAAACAGTTTTGAACTTTCCATTTTAGATATAAATACTAAATAGTAAACTTTATGATGGCCATGGTTGCTGCGGTTACACATAAAATTCTTCAAATTATAGCAAAATGGCACTATTAAAGCTTATTTTCCAATGTAGCAACTGTATCCATCCTTCATTTAGTCTTCTATGTAGGCATCGTACATGGAGCAGTCCATCTAAGTAACCTCAAGTTTGTAACAACTGTTATACATCAAAGTAGCCCATGGTAGTAATTTCCCTCCAAGTACCTGGGGCAAAGGCACAAGCTTCTCCTTGTCATTGAAAATACATGGAAGCTTCACCTTAGCAGGAGATGCAACAGCCTGTAGTACACTAACCTATGATATTATGCAAAAATTACTGGAATTACAAATTTTCCGGTGCACATTTTACAAGACATTGGTTGATATTAGAACAAATTGCCATGACAAGTTTTACTTGAGATATTTACCAAAATGTAGTCGCCTTAGCTTCATCAATAGAAACCCATTCAACACCACTACCACCTTTTTTAGGCGTCAAGATCAATGCAGGCTTGGACATGATGCTAAATGGGCAACAACACAACAAGCTGTCCTAGCCTGGTCCCCAGTAATCACAATGTGAAATTAGGAGTCGTTAAAATATAGCAACATGATATTAGTAACGCTCTTATAAATATCTCTAATATTGACTTCAACAACCTAAAAGGAAATGTCATTTACTAGTAATAGAGGCGTAGGTTATTTTAACCATGGATGTATATATACAGTAGCGTAAGCTAAGCATAAATATCAAAGAACTAAACCTCGACCATTTGCAATCAAGTTCTCAACTAGTATTCAAAGGTTGATATGGTGTGTCATGTGTATATTATACGCTAAAGTTGACCTATGTAGATTAAATGTTTTATTGAAAAAGGAAAAAATCTGAAACTTTTCAGCCACTAATGAATTTATCGTACGAAAATACAAGAAAAATCGGTTATTACATGCAAATTCGTATCCAAAATGAAAAGTTGTTTAAACATGAACAAACATTTTTCGACCTACGACGCGAAGGACATCAAAATCATACAAAATTTACATCGTTTCTATGTTGTTAATCCTCTAATAGAGTAAATTCAAACAAGATAATACGTGTCAAGTTAGTTGCATTCAAACACACAGAAATAATTCGATGCATGCGAATATACTATAGTGGATTTATTTTGTAATACTGTATAAAATTACAATTATACTCCTAGAGCAAAGAGGTGTTCGAAGGGGGCATAAACAAATGGAAGATACTGGATTTGCAAATGGAAGTTTTATATGATGATGAGAACTAAAGTCTGGTGAGGCATATAAATGTCTGTTTTCTTTCGGTATATAATAGTTCTATTGCATGGATTCATTCAATGGATTTAGATTGACCAAGTCAAGTTGCATCATACACCTGAATCTAACAAACAACAAAAGCATTTATTTCTTGGCTTTTCAGTTTTGTTCCTAATACTCCGTGGTACTTTAAGATCAAAAAAGTGTTATAGAGATTGGTGGGTATATTTTATACCTTACATGGAAATATGGAATTGATAATAATAGAATGATATTATGCTGGTTTGCATCAAATTAATGATGAACTAAAAAGCATTACCAGTAATCTCCACAAGAATAAGATCCATCTTTAAAATGATTAAGCCTATCTATACCACTTTGTGTAATCTTCTGTTTAGTAATTATCCTGTCGGTTTAAAAACCAATTAAGCATCTCCACGCACTCCTAAATTCTTTATTACTCGAATCAGAAAACAGTCACAAACTTTTAAGATACCATATGCAACTGCTTGTCTTTCGCTATGATATCTCAAATTATGCAACTTTTCTTCCTCGTCTACATTATGAAGTGGAAAGCTACTATCCAGGAAATACCATGTTTCTTTTAGAAGTGTGTCAAATCTTTCTAATGTATGGGTAACACATAACTATATTACCATGATGTTCACACTTATATCCTCTTATAAAGCAATGTACATAAGTCAAAAGGTATCAAACCAATATGACAAGTGGATAAGCATAAGAAACAGTGAACAACACATGCCAAGTCATCGGCCATTGCTATGTAGATACTGAACAAGATGCACATGTCATAAGAATTAGCCATTTGGCAATAATATGCAAGATCACATATACATGCACATAAATATATAGTTTTTTTTATCTTGTTTTAAAAACAAACATTGATGAATGAACTTATGATTGATGATATACGATTTCATTAGCCATTGCTACGCAGATACTGAACAAGATGCTAAGTCATCGACCAGACAAACAACTTTATACATCAAAAAGAATAATAGGAAATAATGTGATGATATGATGATTTCTAGGATTATGCCATAAGCTTTGGTCTGATAGACAAGATGATGATGTGATAATATGATGATTTCTAGGATTATGCCCCAAGCTATTGTCTGATAGACAAGATGATGATACTTTATAAGAGAAATGGTCTGCGATATATATGAAATTCCTGTGAAGATGAAAGTTGAGGTTTCTGCAATAAAAAACAAGAATATATGATTATATAATATCACTCAGTTTTAATATATGATATTATCAAGAAAATACTACACAGGCATATAAATAGGTTATTAAGCAAACAAAAGAACAAAGCTTAACGGGGCATCAGGGTATAATACTAACACATGCTTAAAAATATTTAGTCTGGGTTTTCATTAATTTTAGTTAAATATCAAATAATAAATGACATTCTGCACCTAAGCGATCATTTGTGACCCAATTTAGCATATATAAAAAGTGAACATAGGTAACTTATATATGCAAGGAGAAAAATGCAGATACTATAAAGCTTAAATCTACGTACTACTTTAGCTCGGCGTTCCTTTTCTGCATTTTCAAAGGCCTCCTTTTCAGCCTAAAGGAACAATACAAGTTACTGTGTTCGACATATTTTCTGGATAAATTTACAGTTATACGTAAGTACTTAAGTAAGTAGGGAAAGCTACTCACTTCTCTATTTCTCATCATAGTTTCTTTAACAACCTTCTTCGCATATTATGGATCATCACTTATTAGAATGTTGTCAAATACCGAACCAGCCTTTACCTGCATTTTATTGATGATCAGCCAAGTATAATTTCAGATCCATCAAATTTGCAGAACACAATTACAATGTGATTTAATGAAACATACTACCTACCATACTTCAATTCCTACATACTTTATAGATTTTAAAACATACAAATCGGGATCATCTTCAAACTCTGTCCCAAAAAAGACGAAAAACAGTTTTATGATACAAAAATTACTTATTGGTTAAAAAATTCGAATGATCCTCCAAAAAATAATGCCTTGACTGAACAGCATGAAACATGGGTTTGCCTTGAATCACATTCACCTTTAATTAAATCAGAATAAGTTACAATGTAGGGTTGCTTAACTGACATGGATTGTCAATCCATGGGATCTTCCACTTTCCCTTATAGTTTGGATTCTTGATCCTCTGTAATTCATTCATATATAAGTTGAAATATTGTATGTTTCATGTACATGTAAATTTTGCAGTTCCTTAAAAACATACCTTATGATTCCATGGTCCTTTATATGTTGGAATTTTTTTGTTGCCAATATGATATGTTATTTGCAATCTACAACTCAAACGTAACTAACCATGTAATAAATGCAAGTAAACATAAGGCGTTAAATTCACTAGTAGAAAAATGGATTTTGTTTTGCACTTCGATCATATATTCTACATTTCTATGTATATAATAATTCAACCATGTTTACTTATTTTTTTCTTACATAGAGAAGGTTGTACAAAGATGTTTATATGGAAATATAACATGACTATTGCTATATAAATACAACAATAATTCATTTCATGTTTTCATTTTTTTCTTTCTGATCGGCTGTAACATTACAAAGTTTTCATAATATATCAATTTATTAAATGAGTATCATAATGCATAAGCTTACAAGCTAACTCTTGTTAAGCAATCATGAAGAGGGTATTAAGATCGGACTTGGTAAAGAGGGTATTAATAATGAAAATTACGGTCATTGACAAGTATTACAACTCAATTGTTAGATGAATACAACATTAGTTCATTTCATGATCTTTTGTGTTCTATAAAAATGAGCAAATGTACTATTTGTAAACCATCGTATTACCAGATGACCCAAATTCACAAACCCTAAATAAAAATTCCGAGAAAACAAGAAACTAAAAAAGGCAAATGATAAAGGAATCTTACATCATAGATCACTGAACTGCAGATAATGAAATCCAATATATTCCACAAAATTGAGACGACATGGTGGATCCACTGATGTTGATATTACGATGGTCGGCTTTGGGGACACGGTTAGGGTAGTTGAAGGTGAAGAGGATTGCTTCTATGGAGAATTAGGGTTCGTTTGAATTTATAGTGATGGAGTTTGAGGTAGGTAGTGATTGAAAAAGAAATGGTATAGCAGCCAAGCAGAAATGTTATCGAAATATTAGTTATTGATAATATACGGACAAAATAATATCGGAAAAGAAGCAGTAATACTTGGTCTTCGGAGAAATTGACGTTGGACGACTCACAATAAGCAAACCACCCTAATGGTCGATTTGATAAATTCCTATACTAAAACCTTTATTTGTACTTCGAGTTATTTCACTGATCTAATCCATAATACATAAGCATCCAAACCAAAAACCTTCGATTCATCTCAATTATGAAGGATCCATTGAGAAAGCGGGCTATGAAACAATGGAATTGAGATGAAGAATAAGACCTATGATGCTCGAATTCCAACCAAAGACCAAACTGCATCCCCGACAACCCTTACCCGAAACCACATGCATTCTAGATCCGCATCCACCAATCAACCAAAACCCAGATCTCGACGAATCCAATAGTACATCAAAGTAGGTGACGGTGAAGGGAATAGGTGACTCAAGTTATAGCTGAAGATAGCAAAGTAGGAATCAAGATCCATCATGACTTAGGGATTTTGAGTTAAGTGAAGTGATTTAGGGAAATGAGGCGATTTTTGAGTTAAGCGAAGTGATTTAAAGATTTAGGGATTTGAGTTATTTTAGGTTAACTCGTTTTTCACTTTGAGCTATTTTGGATATTGGAGCCAAAATTTTGATTTGGGGCCAAAATTTTGTGTAGTTTGAAGAAGAAGTAAATTTGTTTATATGTAGAATAGAATTTACAAAAGAATTTTTTTTAAATTTGTATGAAAGTATACTTTATATCATAGGTTCTTTTAAATTCATTTCAAAAAGTTACAAAATTATAATTTCTTTAAAATATTAAATATAATAATTAGTTATAATTATAAAATATTAAATACTAAATGTTACTTCTCAGTTATTAATATTTCTTATTGATTATGAATCATTAAATATTTGTTTTACTTATTAATTATTAATTAGTAATTACTATTATTAATTAATAATTATTTATGATTAATATTAAATAATAAATATCACTTCATTGTTATTAAATTTTATTATAAACTATTAAATATTAGTCTTAATTATTATATAATAGCTAATTATTAATTATTTAACAGTAATTATTAATTAATTACATAATAAATATTACTTATTAAATATTGCTTATTAATTGATAATTATTAAATGTTAATCTTGTTCATCAATTATTAAACATTAGTCTTAATTATTAATTATAGTTAATTATTAATATTGATTACTAGATATCAGCCTTAACTATTAATTATAATTACTTCTTAATTATTAAATATTAATTACTTATTAATTATTAGTTACTAAATATTAGTCTTAATTATTATTAATTATTTAATATAAGTTATTTAATAGTAATTATTAATTATTAAAAACTACTTATTTGTTAATTATTAATTGATGAATAGTAATTGTTTAATATTAATTATTAATTATCAATTATATTTATTAATTATTAAATGTAATTAATAAATATTAACTACAATTTACTAATTATTAATAATTAACTATAATAAATTATTACATATAAAAAATAATTATTGATTATTGGTAGTAATTAGTAATCATGAAATATTTATTTATAATCATTAACTATAATAAATTATAAATAAATTAATATTTACCCATCCACACTAAATATATATATATTTTATATTGTCGTATGATTTAATTTTAAATATATAATTCATTTAGCAAAATATTACTTGAACCCAAAGGAATCTGAATAATTTCGTATTGTCGAATGATTTTAAAACTTATACAACGAATCGTTTGGCAGTATGAAACATGTACTAAAATTAGTATCCAAAAACATAACTAAAGTCAAAGTAGGCTCCGATGAAATTGGTTGCGCCTTCTTCAAAACTGCAAGTTTGATTCTTGAAGGCTTGGTTGGTGAACGTCGAGATGTCATTAATCAAAGTGGGGAAATTGTAGGTAAAATATTTTGGAAGCAAATGGAGGGTTGGGTATTGTTGAAAAAATACATGTAAATTGAAGCTGGCAATGGTATAGAATTGGGTAAATTGAAAAATGAATAAAAAGGAGTCCCTAATGTGATGCATTTCGCACCACTCTTTTTATAGCCACAGAGCTTATCTCTTCATGTTATGGTTATTAGTGATCTGTAAACACTTGTTAAATTCGTTAGTACCGTTGCCTTATCATTATTATTATAAAAACACCAAAATCCAAGTTCTAACAATGTCCCCCTTTTATGATGAAAACCACACAACTATATGAAATATTATTTCTCTTAACTTTTGCTTCCCCTATATGAAATAAATAGTAAATATATATAGTTATTTTAGTAAAAATATTTTTCTAAATATAACAATGACTAACATCTAATTATCTAGTTTTTCAAGCATCTAATGTAAATTTAACAGTTTTAAGCACAAAGATACCTGTAATTATAGGCTTTTAAGTTAGGAAACCATACCCATATAAATGTGGTACCTGAGCCTTTGAAGATGTAATCTTTATTCCGATTACAGTAGTCATGTAAATCTTGTATACATGATTTTCTTCTATGCTTACAAATTGTAATATAAACCCATTATTATCTTTCTATATCGGTCTATCACTTCGATTTGCAAAATAACATCTATTCATATAATCATAAGAGGACTTTATAACTCTAGTATGAGTGGTTTTAGACTTATAGTAATTTCTAGTACTAGTTTGAAATGTTTTGAATCATATATGCATTTTTGGTACTCTTATTATTTCTAACATGTGCATAGACTAAACCTATTTTATCATAGTGAACTTTTGAATCTGACATGACAGATGACAAACACTCTTTTCCTCATTGAAGTTTGTGGCCTTCTCACTAATTATATCAAATATGATCTTATAGTCGTATAATTACTTTCTCTAAAATCTCTCATTTTTTTACTAGTTTCTCTTCTTACAAAGCACAATCTCTTTTTGAGTATAAATACTTAAGAAACAGTATTTTAAAGAATTTTTTAAGTATACATTTCCAAGTTTCAAGTTATTAATGCTATTTGAAAAATCTGTTTTATTAACCTCTATTAAAATCATTTTGTTTTCTCAAAATATTATACTTCTAACATTTTTCCAGAAACTCCTTTAAAGAATTATCTTGGTCTTTTGGAAATTCATTTTCTTTTGTCAGTACTGATTTTTCTTTGTACCGATATTCCATTATCCGAATTAGAGCTTTCTAAAGATATTCATCATTCTTGCGTTAGTTATTCAAATTTTTAATTTTTAACATATAAACTTCAAGCTCATATCTATTTAATTTTCCTAAAGTTTTTTTTAACAAGTTTTATTAATGCCAACAAGTGTCGATCTCAAGGATCGAACTCGTGACATTTAATCTCGTAGTGTAAACTACCAACTAACTAAGTCAACCATGTTAGTATTTTCCTAAAGTTTCTTTATAAGACTTTTTAATTTCCTCATATCTTTTATACATTTCTATATTAATTTGAGATAATTAATCACAAGTAAAATTTGGTACCTCAGCATCACTTGTAGCTATATAGCATGTACTCCTCCTTACATTGCTCTTTCTTGGACTATCTTCTTGTGGAAATTATTCTATGATGTTACGATCTCTAAAAAACATTCCTCTAAGTACTAGATGAAAGTTCATATGGATAATATAATATGGCATAATGCGAAATAATATGGCATAATGCAAAAATATGTTATAATCTCGCTTATATGATATGATAAATCAGTCGAAATAATAACTTGTTAAAATGTAATGTGGTGGAAAATTAAAAGTTAAGTAAATAAGAGTTGGAATGTCATGATTTTTATACTAGTTTGGACCACCTCTTACAAACAGTCGTGTAGCTTCATACAAATTTCATTAACAAACACCATCTTAATTCGGGGAAACAAGCTTATACAATAGAATACCTTTCGCCTGACCAATATCTCAGATTTCAACACGAACGACCCCTTGCATGATCAACCTCTCAAATTTATAGTTTGTAGACTTTTCATACTATAAACAAAAATTAACTTTGACAATAGTTGTATTTTCAACATGAATATGCCATACTCTAATACAACAGTCCTATAAGCCTAAAAATGAAGTTGGAGTGGAAGGGTAGAGGTTGGAATTTAATCAAATTGATTATTGTTATCCAGCGTTTGAACCGAGCGACTTTTAAGTAAATCTGAATGTCAAGAAGAAGACGGAATAACAAGAACTTGGGGGCACGTTTGGAATGACAGGATAAAGCAACTCAAAAGATCAATTGGAAAAAACCAACAAGATAGGTACCGAGTTGATTTCTCAAGGCTAGTCCACCTCAAACTTTGGAAGATTGGAATTATGGAAATATTTGGGAGCTTGCATCGCTGTGAAGAACAATACGATCGGTACCGATCATTGTGGTCAGTACCGATATGATTTTTTACCATATACCGACTTCTTCTTCCATTCCTTCTCGAATATAAAAGCTTACATGTTCTTCCATGATCTAGCGACTATAATGGACGATTTAAACTATAAATAGAGAGGCTAGAGAAAAGTAGAGAGGACTTTTGGATCTTTGAGTCTATACTCTTTATCTCTTGTCTGTTCTTCAACCATTGTCACAAGTGTTATCAAAATCCAAGCAAACTTTGTCTTCTAGATCTGAAAACCTTGTAAAAGTGCTTGTACTTGTGACAAATTCGAATCAACAATATTAAGTGGATGTAAGCACAAGATTTGATTGAACCACTTGTAACAACCCGATATTTTCAGTCATTCGCATCCGCACATGTCGGACTTGAATTGCTCAAAATACCGCATTGTAACATAATTTGGAGCAAATGAAATCATTCATAGAATCACAGACACAGAAATATTAGAATAACTCGCAGCGGAAATAAAAATACCATAGTAGTTCATGAAGCTACTATAACAAAATATCAAAACAAAAAACAAAATATCATAGTTTAAAAAATGGATATAATAGGAGTCTAGATACATAAATCAATAATACGTAAGCAATACCGAATAGGAAAAATAACTGGATCAGAAATAGACGAATAGATAGTCTGATAAGCTCCAACAAATCTCTAGCTCCAGAAGGTGAATCAAAAGCTGTGGCTCTCGGGCTGACCCGAGCATAAAGTAAAATACAAAACACTCGAGTCAGGACATACATACTTATACAATGTAAACCAACTCAAGTGAACTGTAATAGCAATGCACAATAACTTAAAGGATGCTTGGGATCGTCCATCCTTTAAGGATCAGTCAAACCACCAATTAAGAAGTAATAAACACTATCCTAGAAATATCCATAATAAAGTAAACAATGCAAATAACAGTGTTATTGTGACAGGGTAGCGTAGAGCTGCAGTAACCGCTCACCTCTAGCCACACTCTCAAAATGAAAGGCGTGCATCAAACAATCACAAGGAAATCACATGACACACAAAGCAGTGTACCCGTGGTTATAAATTTCAAAATGATTTATAATTCCAAATTAAAATCATTCATTTAAACCATTAAAAAGTGAAGTCATTATTCCTTCAAATCGAATATTCAATTCCCAAAAATTTAGCTTCCACATTTACAGTAGAATTTCAGCCACAAATAAACTTCAATTTAAACCATTTTAACTTATAAAATTTCATACTTTCCAGTTTAAAACGGTCATTTAAATACCCTTGAACTTATGGATTTTATAAAGTAAATTTCACAAATAAATATCAATAATTCCACTTATTAAATTCAAGTGTACAAATTTCCCATTCTTTACCTTTTAACAATTATTTATCACATAAATTTCAAATTACCATTTCATACATTGAACTAAATTTCCATTTTATTTAATTTACTTAAACTTCCATTTTAAAACCAAATCTCACAATTCCAAGTCAAGTTAAATTCAAAATTTCCATTTAACTATCCAGTTATTTTGCATTTAACTAATTACATAAATTCAAAATACACTGTAAGTTGCTTAACTTTATTTTATAAATAACTTGATATTTTCTTTTACTTTATAATTATCCAATTCATACATAAATTATATTAATTACCAATTAAAGCTTATAATTCCATTTTTACTTAAATTCCCATTATTAAGTTAAATCAAACTTTCACACTACAACTCAAACCATCTATTAACTTATACCATTTAACCTTTTAGAAAATCATTGTTTAACCATTTTAAATCCAGTATAAGTCAAATTTCATTTTTTTTCTTCTTTCATTTACAATACATGAATTTTTATAAGAAATCATATTTTGAAATCAACCACGGGTCCGGATAATATTTCATACCTAAATCAAGTGATACGAAAATTATCATTTAAATCCGTTATCAGTAAAATTTCCGGGTTTTGATTAATTCAAACCTGCAATCCCAAGATAGATAAAAATAAATAAAATCACCTAGGCCTATCATTTCAGCCCGTAATGATTTTTTCCTATTCTAAAGTCCATTCGGGTATGTACCATTCAACCCATAGTGATTCTATTCTACAGGGAACTTGCAGTGTGAGAAACAGAAATTAATACACAGCATAATAAACTAAAACATAACAGATGATGAGACAAGTTTATAACAGGGTTTAACATCATATAATTAACATCACAGGCAGGTATAACATGATATAACAATTCTACACATTCACTTGTTATCACTTCACTAATTATATAAGAATAAATGTCATGTGTGAAAACTCGCCTTTTATGCTGGAGTTAGCAAATCAAAACAATCACAAATGAATTCCAAAAAGCACGATACGACTTTTGATTTGATTGGAGAGAGAGAGCCAAGATGTTAATCTTGTATTCAACAAAAAAACAAAGCCGTATATAAATATAGATACGATACCAAGGTTTATATTGAAACAAATGGAAATAGAATTAACAAATGGACATCACCAAGCTTTTTAAATCAATTTTTTTTTGCTTGACTTGCTCACACTTTTGCTCGGCCACACATGCTTTAGGCTCGGCCATGATGGTCTAATTGGTGGGAATGGGTCTGGTTTGGCACATATAGGCACGATGAGCAAGAGAATACAAGGGATTTGGGAGTTACATGTGAGGAATGCAAGGAGACAAGGCAAAAGTGAAACTTTTGTTCAACATAGGCTAGGCCTAGGGTCACATCTAGGTTCGGCCATGGCATGTACAGGTCAGGTAGTGGCTGAGAGATGGCTAGTGGTGGTGAACAAGAAAGTGGTGATGGCTAAGGAGGAGGCCGAAGTTGAAAATGAAGGGTATGTGCAAACTAGGTTTGGCTATGGCACACTTTCAAGGATTTTGCAACTTTTTGAGATGATTGCACCATTGGATGGCCACGGCCAATATAGGTCAAAGGAGAGGGATGTCGGGCCTTGTATGTTGGTAGGAAGAAGGTGGTGTGGTGGTTGGAGGAGGTGGTGAGGTGATAGCCGAGCAAAATACATGAAGAAACAAGCAAAAATAATTGAAAAATAAATAGAAAAGTAAAAGAAAAAGTAGAAAAAATAAGAGGAATTCACTACCGTTTTTCTCAGATATGAAAATTGGCGTGAGAAATGAAAGAATGATATGTTTTCTCACGTGAATTTCAAAATAAAACTCATGGCTATCAAGGAGAAGTTATGGTATGAAATCAATGGATGGAAAGATAAAGAGGTAATAAATCAAAACGTAACGTATGCCTTTTCTTAAAAATAGGTAACGTGTCTTCATTTATGCATTTCCTATATATTTAATAGAATATATGCCAAAGAAATAATTCAATAAACACATACCGTTTATATCAACATTATAGAAATAAATAAGAAAACGGTTATAGAAACGTATAAATTAATTGCTATCTACAACTTTGTATGTTACTTAATTTACAAAGTATATTTCCAAATTAAATGAAACAAAAGCGGAACAAATGTTGTAAATATATACACAATTATAACATGATATATCAAACAAAAATATTATTTATATTTGTTAAATAAAACAATTCACACACAATAGTATAAAAAGCATAACTTTCACAATATTAATCGGATTTCAATGAAACGAAAAGCAGTATACTTGAAATTTAATTTACTTTCATAATAAGCTATAAAATTCAAAAATTCAAATATTTAAATTTTAAATTTAAAAGTCAAAGTTTGACCATATTGACCAAAATTCACATTTATGAAAAATATTCTATTTATTCAGGTTCGGAATTATAATTCACACAAAAATCAAAATTTATATATAAAATAACAAAATTATCCATTTTAGTAAATAAAATAAAGTTTTTAAATCAGAAATTCAATTTAAAATAATTAAAATATACAATTAAAATAATCACAAAATACAGGGTTGTTACACTTTCCCCCACTCAAAACTTTTCGTCCCTAAAAAAACGAGGTACGGAAAACACCGAAAAAGATAGAATGAAATAGGGTTAAGACAAGATGATAAGAAGATTAAAATTATACCTGATAACGGTTGTTACAGGTCAGTTTAACAAGGTAGAGAATAGGAATAGCTGAAGGGAAAATAGGTTGAAAGACAAGGATGAACCATTAATTTAAAACTATATAATTTCAATTTCAATTTCAATTTTTAATATTTATAACAATTTAAAAAAATAATGATATGATGAATAGTCATTTTCAAATTTGTTAGTTTGAAGTAACAATATTTAAAACATTTTAAATTATTCAGAAAGGTAAAATAAATGATCAAAATATCCTTTATGTAATACTTTATCAAAATACTTTTATAACTCGATGTCTTAACAAGTTTATCCTCGTTCCCTGTAGACTCTGGCAGTGCGTTGATCAGGCGCAAAGCTAGAATTCTCCAGGTACTAAGTAGACTTGTTTCAACATATAGTGAAAATACTAAAAAAACCTTTAAAAACAGATATGGAAAGTACAATCCAAACAAAACAACCAAACCTTTGTCTAAACGTGGATCGCAGATACACAATTGTTACGCCTTGGTCCCCCATAAAAAAATTCATATACATAAGCTTTCTCAGCCCTGCGAATTATGCCATAATGACTAGTAGAACGCAGAATACACAATGGTTATGTCTAGATCCCTCAGGAAACAATCCGTACCCCTTGGTCATCTCATCCAGGCGGATTTCGCTGCTAATGCGACCTATATAGATCACAGTATACATAATGATTACGCCTGGATCCCCCAGGAAACAATCTGTACCCCTAGGCCATCTCAGCCAGGCGAATTGTGATATGCAATCGCGCTCAAAAGAAAAAACCATCGGTTACGCCACGGTAGGACACTCGAGTATCATATTCGGAAAACCAAAATCAAAGACAATAATAATAGAATGAATCCACAATGTGGCCACAGAGCGGACATCAAGCAGAAGGCACTTTCCATATCTTTACTTTGAAAATATACATCATATAGTAACTTTTCATATCACTTTCAAATAGCATACTTATATAAAGTCCATTTGTAACAACCCGCATATTTATCGAGTTTGTATTTAAATATTTTATTTAAATATTAACTCGTTAATCGGATTTTGGTCCGAAAAGCTACTTTTTGCAAACGGTCAAATTAGGACTCGAGACCACTTCCATTGAGTTCGAAATGTCATTTACAACTTTTTTAAGTATAAACATCGATAGGTTTGGAGTTAGTGAAATTTCACTAACTTTTCCCGCTTTGGACTTTGGGTTAGTTTAGCCTATTAAGCCCAAGTTCCAACCCTCTTCTCCTCACTCTTCATAAATTTCCTAACTAATCAAGCTTTGGCATTAATGGTGGAGGGAATGGGAAATTAAAATTCCAAAACTCAAATTCAATTGCAATCCATCTTTCTACTCCAAATTCAAGAAGAAGACATTGGATTCAAGCTTCTTGTGCTTAGATAGAAGAAGGATTGATTCTTGCTTGCTTAAAACTTCATTTTCATTGATATTTGGTGCAAAGGTGAGTTTTTTATCTCACAATTCTAGCCTATAACTATATTGGACTGTTGGGAATGATTCCCTATCATTTTTGCATGCATGTTAGCATTTGGTTTGGATTGGATTGGCGAAAAACTCCAATTTTTAGCGTTTTGTTGAATTTTCTGCACTTGAGTCGTTCTGGCCATTTTTAGGTCGTTCGAAGTTAAGTCGTTCGTCCATAGGTCGTGAGTCGTTCACGAGTTAACCCTAGGTCGTTCTGGCCATTTTTAGGCCGTTCGGAGTTAAGTCGTTCGTCCATAGGTCGTGAGTCGTTCACGAGTTAACCCTAGGTCGTTCTGGCCATTTTTAGCTCGTTCGGAGTTAAGTCGTTCATCCATAGGTCGTGAGTCGTTTACGAGTTAACCCTTAAGTCGTGCAGCCCTTCAGTCACGCAACCCTTAAGTCGGTTGCGAATTATCCCGATAGGTCGCTGGACACTTAACTCGTAGGTCGTATGACCCATGAGTCGTTAGGTCTATGACCCTTGAGTCGTTAGGTCGTTAGACCCTTGAGTCGTTAGGTCGTATGACCCTTGAGTCGTTAGGTCGTATGACCCTTGAGTCGTTAGGTCGTATGACCCATGAGTCGTTAGGTCGTATGACCCTTGAGTCGTTAGGTCGTATGACCCTTGAGTCGTTAGGTCGTACGACCCATGAGTCGTTAGGTCGTATGACCCTTGAGTCGTTAGGTCGTTAGACCCTTGAGTCGTTAGGTCGTTAGACCTCATTTTGTCTTCACTAGGTCGTACCGTTTTGGTCGGGGCGCTGCCCCGCACCCCGCCGGGGGCGCTGCCCCCTGGACCCCCGCGACCTGACCGGGCAGGTCGAACCCCGTAAGCGGTGGCGTTGCCCCCGCACCCCCACCTTGGGGGGTTGCCACCCCCCCTGGACCCCCCCCCCCTCCGTAGGCGATCTTATCTGAAAAACATTCAACAGAACTTGCTTTGTTGAGATGCTGAGTTGACCATTCTTCGAGACAAACCATCTCTGGTTATCTCGGCCACGTTTGGCCGTTGGGGAACTTCCACTTTGATGCTTTTGAGCTGATTTCCTTGGATTTTATTCACATCTCCGAATGTGATCTTGGTGATGATTGTTTCTACAATCTCTTCTGTGATTTGTCATTTTAAAAAAATATAAAGGTTTCAATACTAGTAGTAAATATCAAAACTCTTTTAACAAACAATTTCAACTCTATTTTTAATAACAAAGCTCTTTTCTTAAACCGTTTTCCAATCTATTAGTATATACAACCATTTACCTCACTCGAATGAGAAATCTAATTAAACGACTTAGTAAAACAAGTGGTATGAAACGCTTGCGTTCACTTCGTCGGTTAATTCCTGGACTTGTTCGACTGAACCTCTTGTGACAATTTTATTAGTGAAGATTTACAGTTTGTTCGTAAATATTTAAGTTAAGCAAGTGGTTATGGGACATGAAGCTAAACTTCTATATTTACTAGCTTAGTGTAATTGACACTTCTCGTTGATCATGACGATCATTCTGATGATTTAGACTAGCAACTGTGCGATGTCTCTTGTTGCGAGGTTAGACTAGACACCACTTGTGTGATTCCACTCACACATACCTTTTTGCTTTTTGGTTAGTCTGGACCTTAATCTGTGTGATTCCATTCACACATGTGGGGTAGCTCCCCTTGGTCTTCGGACCGTCATGTGATAGGCCTCTTTCTCTTTTCTATGATTTCTGGACTTCTTGCATTGATTTCTAGAATTTATGTCATTGACTTGTTATGAGTACAAGTTTGGGGTATGATGCCCTTTCCGAATCTTTGAGAAGATTCTTGTGATATTGATTATCTCTTATTGATTGATCTTCTGTTGATCATTATTTACATACTTATAGCGGTATGTCATTATGGATGTTTATGTTTATGCCATATCTTTTATGTTATCTCATGTCATCTGATATTTATAGCTAGACTGATCCGTTTATTATTTTCTTAAATAATACTCGGGTCAGACCGAGATGTTACAGGTGCTTCTGCTTGACTTCTTCCCAGGGATTCATCACTCTGACTTTTGGCTAACTGTTTAGATTAGCAGTTTTTGTTGTGTACACTTGAGATATAGAGTCATAGTTGTATTCTTTTGTATAGCACGTGTTGCTATTCTTTTGTATTATCGTGGATCTTACTGACCACTACTCTGATGTACACTTTCATGTGTTAGTTATATATTCATATCTTCTTCCGCCTTTGTGATATGGATATCTGTGACTGATTTGTGATATGATTATTTCTATGTTTGTTTCCGAAGATTATTTATAGCCACCGTGTGATAAGCAATTACATGGATGGTCGCTCCTCAACAGCCTTATTCTCCATGCTAGTTGACAGCACTACTCCGGAGTGTTCTTGGCTAGCGTGGGTATAGAGGTGGGGCGTCACACCATTATATATAGGATTTCGTTTTCCAATCGAATACTTTCCAAAATCAATAGTATATTAAATCACACTTATATAGACTTCGATTATATAAGATTTCTCTTTCCAAATTAAGTACCTGAAACGACCCGTCTTTCTCTCTATAGAAAGACGCATCATTTTTAAGAAAGAAAGGGATAGAAAAAGGAAAGACACAGAAGAAAGAAAGAAACAACATCAGAATCTAAACAGCGGAACGAATAAATTATATTAATCACATAATATATTACATAGTATCATATACATCAGAGATAGACAGCTAAAACAACACATACTAGACAGTTATAAACACATGTCTAGTTATACAACTCAATATACAACACAGACAAACGAATCAGAGAACAAACAGCGGAATACTATATATCTACGCAGAAGCCTTCTGCTCCATTGCTCCTCCAGAATTCGTCAAGCCAACCTGAATCCCCTGGCTACTCGTAAAAAAATTGAGTACCCAAGAGTTTAAGAAAAACAGAATAAACTCCGGGTCAGACGTGGGTCTGGTATGAGTAAACGGTTAAAGTTTCTTAACTTTAAAAACCTTTTGAAAGAAAAGGTATCACGTACGACTTTCCACACATAAACATGGAAAAGTTTTTACCTTACGCTAACCAAACATTTGATAGGAAATCCAGTGATATTATAATAGGTCTAGGGTTTTCAAATAAATATGAAATAGCCGAAATTGTTACATTTTTTAAATTCCAGCTATTAGCCACAAAAGTGGGTAATACAATCAAATCCGAGGGCGCTTATAGGATTTTGGATTCCATACAATGGCAGAGCTACCGTGGTACCGCCCGTCACAGTACGTGGCCTAGATCACCATACCGAGGATCACTCCCAATCCCCTGCAACACAAGGTCGGAACCATTCCTTACTGAATAGTTTCGAACAAGACAACCCCGCGGTTGTAGCTAGCAACCGCCCACAAATCCGAATAAAAAGGGATCTCTGGACAGGGGAAAATCTCATCCTACTTGGGCATGACCCACTTAACCTTGCTGCACCTACCCTGTTTTACCCATTCCCGGTTGAAGAGGCTTGAGGCTCCGATTACCTTTAGTGAACACATCACTTAGAACGCTCATCGTCCACCTGACGATGTTCTGAAAGCATTCAATCTATATAAGTTCGTTCTAGGTTCGAACGAAACGAAGGCATTATCACATTACACTCATTTTGGAATCACCCTCAGAGTTAACGACGATAATCCATGCACTCTGAATCTTCATCTTTACTTAAGATTCACGACCTATCATTAATTTAGATCGATGTGGTATTCAGATATCCAAATATGGAAACCCGATCCCGGTCTCATCGAAATCCAAAGCATATCTTTTAGGTCCAAGTTGTTTAAGGTTAAATAATTCAATTCAACTATCTACACACAGATAGATAATTCACAATATCACAATAGATAATCTACATTATCATCACAACAGATAATTCATATTATCATCACAAATAGATAACTTATACTATCATCTCAATGCAATCAAAGCATCCATATCATATATCACACATATCTCCTCAGAGATATCAAGCAACTAAGCCATTCAATATAAATCAGCCATCCATAAGCAAGGATCTATAAATCACACCATTGATAATTAATTTAAAATGAATTGAATTAATTACTTCATCTCTTAATTAATTTAAAATTAATTAAATTATTACCTTCATCATAATAAATCTTGCTTACCAATCCATTAATTAAACCAATAAATTAATCATCATCTTAATTAATCAACCTTGATTAATTGTCTATTTAATTAAGTAATTAATCCTTAATTATTCTCATTAATTATATTAATTAATGAACTTTAATTGATTACTTCCATTAATTAATTAACTATAATTAATTACATTATTGCTTAACTAATTACATTAATTAATCATGCTTAAATTAGTTAAATTAACTTTGATAATCATAAACAGTAATAAATTACTCTTAATTACTTTTAATTACATTTATAAACCCTTTGATTTATTACACCAAGTAATAAATCCTTAATTACTTTACCAAGTAATTATCCATTTTAAAATTTCTTCCCACTAGGTAATTTCCCTTATCTCAATCACCTCTAGTAATTTATTCATCAATTACTTATCTTAAATAATTACTCTTATCAAAACTCATTAAGTAAGCATACTTAATCATTTATCATGTGACTATATCTAATTGATTAACAAATTAATTAACTTAACTTGATCACAATCACCTCATAAATCATAATCGAGTAATTTACCCCTTAATTACTCTTTAATCAAATTAATTATTAATTATAGATTAATTACCTTCAACTATTAATTAATAAATCTTAATTATTAATCAATCTTTTAATACAAAGTAATCAATCTCTAATTACTTTTATAATTAATTAATTAACCTCAATTAACTAATTAATTATCCTTAATCATTAATCCATAAAACTTAATTATTAATTAACAACCTTAATTACAAATTAATTAATCCATAAATAAAATTAATCAATCCTTAATTACAATTAATTAACCTTTAATAATAGTTAATTAATTCTTAATTAACTTGCATTATAGATTAATAACCTCTTAATTATTAATCAAGAAAACCCCATTATCACTTAACTACTAGTTTAATTAACCCTTAATTACTTAATTAATAAGTAATTATAATTTAATTAATCATTAGTCATTAAATAAATCATCATAATTATTAGTTAATTAAATTAATAATTACCCTTAATTAATTACTTAATTAACCCTTTTATATTTAATTAATTAAGTTAATTAATACACTTAAACATCTTAACTAACTTAATTAATCTCAAATTATTTAACCATAATTATCTTGAGATAAAACCTTATCTTAATTATGCTTATTAAAACAATTTACTTTAAAAGTTAACTTTACTTAATCAAATTATTAATTAAGTTTAAAATACTTATTCAACATAATAATTTAAAGTTTACAAATCACAACTGCCCTTAAATACTTCAAAATATCATCAAGTAATGGTTTAAATTCAAGTTTTAGACTTAAATCAATATACTTGCTTTTTATAAAATATTTATAATTCCATTTCTATTAAAGTTTTAAAATACTTTAACTTGATTTAACAAAATTTAAATTAAATAAAGTTCAACTTCATAAAACAATGTTAAAGAAACATTTATTTCATCAAAAATAAATTTAAAAACAAGATTCATACCCAAAATTCAAAACATACTTTATTTAAAATTTAAACCTGTTTTAAAAATAAATCCTTTAAATATTTTTTTAAAATTTTCTTTAATAAACCTGACTGAGTTGAATTCCGAGTATCACTTGAAACATTCAAAGTTTCATTCTTTCCTGCCATTTCAAAATTTTAGTTTAAATTTAAATCAAAAACCTGCAACTATTAAACTGTTAACAGTTAAAAAACAATGTAGGCTACTTCGAGTTTCAATTCGAGCCAAGCACTCAAACACACCATCATCCCTTCGAGCCACAACCTAACCCAACCCTCCAATACTTACTCGCACCAAAACGTTCTCGTGCACATGCACCAGTGCCGGAATCACCTCCGGCCTTCGACGAACTCACCGGCACGTCACTTAGCATGATGCAACACAAATCCAAACACTAGAACTCTCGCACGAGCCAATGATCAAGATCGAACTACCCAGTTGAAAATCTAGAACCAACAGTCATAGCCACGTCCTCCTCGAACTCACAACGTCGATCACCGGAATTCGTGCCATCACGGTCACACCTCCTCCAGTCATCCACGAACCCATTCCTGAAGTTTCCTCAAACTCGATACATCAATGAAGTTGCAGGAGACCAATTTCCAAGTTCGAACAGAACTAGGTTAAGAATCCAAACTACCTCACCGTCGTCGCTACGACCATCATTCAGAGCTGTCACCATTTTTGCCACACTTCCCGATCCTATTCCCATCTCCACCCAAGATTTCGATCACCAAAAACCTCGAGATCACCAGATATTGACCAGAAACTCATTTCAGTTATTACCATAATTCACCCCCAATACTTTATTAAAATTGAGATTTCCTTTTTAAAATTCATATTTTCCAGTGATAATTCAGTTTATAAAATTATTTTATCCAATTTCAACATTCGATTTCAATCATTGATGTTAAAATGTTACTGCATTGTTTGATTTCCAGATAATTTTCAAATACCAGATACTTAGTTCTATTTATAGTTCTTAGTTTATAATTAAACTAACCTATTTTGTTTGAATCTAAGTCCTAACAGTTGTTTAAATAGAAATAGCTTGAAGTTCTGATTATAACTTAAATTCTGCAGTAAGGAAAAACAGAGAAGATCAATGCAATCAAGCATGCACGGTTTCAAAGCATAACAAAACATATTGCATATTTATATCTACACAGAGGCAAACTTTTATATATATAAAATAAACATCATCACAAACTCATATGCAACACACAATTAACTACTTTAGTTTTAGTAAAAAAATGTTTACTCACCTTTTTAATGAAGTGCAGAGGTTTTAATCCTGATGATAACACTGGAAAACTTGCAAAACACTTGAACTTGAAACTGAAGCTTTTTGAAACAGAAAAGCTTCATTTCTTTGATTTGTTTTAAACTGAAATGCTTCAGGTTTGCATTTTGAAAACTGGCAAATGCTTGAATTTTTGAAATGGCTGTGATTTATAAAACTGGAGTACTTGCTTCAGGTTGAAAATTTGAAGATATTCGTTGCTTTGTAAATTTGTTACAGGTTGACTTGCTTTAAAAAAAATTGGAAATGCATTGAAAACTTTTTGCATTGATCCAGATTCACTTGCATGCCCCTGAAAGATGGTTACATACTTGATTTGTAAACAGAGATTGATGTTTTGAGAAGTGTTTATAGGCTTTGCGGATTTGGTATAAGGAGGTTACAGGGAACAAATTTTGCAGATTTGATTTGCACATTTGTTTTAGATTTGAACTTGAGGAAAATTTCAAGTTTTGGTTTGAGGATTTTCTGGTTTTTGAAGAGTGAAGATTGCATGGATAATTCTAGTTTTCCTTTTAGAAATGAACATAGATTTTAAAGAAAAAGAAAATGAAGAGAAGATAAGGTTTATATAGGCTAATTTCAGTTTTTATTAAAATTAAAAGAAAATTTAAAATAATGTGACACTTGTCACTAGCTTATATTAATGTGTTAACACTTGTTATCTACGAGAATTATAACTTTAACACTTGTCAATATTTATTTATATTTATCCTAAAAGAATTTTAAAAGCTTTTTAAATATGATTTTCTAATTAACTAATATGTTTTTCTTAATTTATAAATACTTTTCTAATTAAACTCCTAATAAACAAATACATTTATAAATTTATAAATGTTTTCTAAATTTATATAAATACAATCTTTAAAAGAAAATAAAATAAAACCAATTATATTTTAAATAAAATTATATATAATATTGAAAACTCATTTTAAAATGCTATTTCAAAAAGACCTTTGTATTTATTCTTATTAAATAAATACATATCCAAATTTCTATAAAAAGAATAATATAAAACAAATCTTATTTTTAACTAAAAACATTATCTATACATTTTAAATCCAAACTATATTATTATTTTATTTTAAGATGTATGTATATTCCCTTGAATTCAAAATCTATATTCAAATTCAAAGTCATTAAAAAAAATCCAAATCTAAAATCAATTTAAATAAATATAATATCAATTTTTAAATAAGATCTTTATTATTTATAAATAACTTATCCTATTTTAAAATCAATTTTAAATACACAGATATATATATATATATATAAACACACTTATTAACTTTGAAAACAATAAGTCAATTTAGAATTCATTTACACAAACAAAATAATTATTCTTATTTTAAAACCAATCTACAACCATAATTAAGACATTATATTATTATTACTTGGTTATTTATTTTTGAAAATAAAATTTTTATCAATTTCAAATTAAGAGATTATCACATTTTGAATTCCTGGAAATTCCGGGATATTACATTCCTCCCCCCGTAAAAGAATTTCGTCCTTCAAATTTAAAATAAAGATAATCCAAAGTTTTATTTTATTTCAACCAATCCAAACATACATAACAGCCATACTACCAATGTAACAACCCTGTATTTTGTGATTTATTTTTTTTGTATATTTTAATTATTTTAATAAAATTTTTGATTTAAAAATTTATTTTATTTATTTTTAATGATAAACTTTAGTTTTGATATGAATTATCATTCCAAAGCATGACTAAAAAGAATATTTTCCAAAAAGTGAGTTTTTGGTCAAAATAGTCAAACTTTGACTTTTATTTTAAAATTTTAAAAGTTTGAAAATTTAAATTTTTTCTTTTATTTTGAAAGTACATAAAATTTTAGGAACACTGCTTTTTGTTTCGTTGGAAACGGATTTAATTTGTGAAAGTTATACTGTTTTCAATATTGTGTGTACATTGAATTATTTAACAATTTTCTTTATTTTAAATTTTATACATTATTTTTAAATTGTCAAATAATGTTCTAATATGTGTTATATGACATGTTAGATATATTTTTTTTTTAAAAACATTTTTTTTGTGATGTTATAATTTTTCCAAAGTTTACCGTGTTGATTTCTTTTTTTTTTGGGTTGTTTTCTTATTTTCTGCTATTTTCTTCATTAAAATTTTATTTAAATTTAATTTTATATATTTATTATGTGAATTCATTTTTATTTTGTGTACTTATCTTTATGTATAAATATTTTTCAAGTATATAAAAATTTTCCAAAGTGCATTGAATTTATTTCTAATTTTAAAGTCTACTTCGCAATTTTAAGCCATTTTCTTAATTTAAATTCTATTTAATTAAAATTTAATTATTTATTTTATTTTAGAAATGATAAATAAATTATTTTATCTCAAAATTTTTCTTTAGAATATTTTTAAAATGAAGTAGATACTTTTCCAAAGCCATTGATGTTTTAATTGTATTTTTTGAACCATGTTTTCAATTTTTAAGCAATTTCCTTAATTCTTTTTATATTTTCTTTAAATTTAATTATATATTTTTATTTTTTTTCCACTTTGTTTCGGTTTTAGATGTACTTTCTGAAGTTATTTTGTTTTACTTGATTTAAAAGAAAAGGAAGTATGGAAGGTTTTAAAACTAAGAAACGTAAAGTCGTTTCACCGTTTCTTTTACCGTTTCTCTTTCAATCAATGCATCAATTTATTGTAGCCGTTCCTTTTCTTTTGCTTATTCACATGAAAGTTTCTCATTCCATCAATAATACACATCCATTTCAGATCTGAGTAAAGAAAAATAAGAAATGGCTTCTTCTTTGCTCACTTTTCTTCCTCTTTTTTCCATGTTTTCACTTGAATTTGCTTTGATTCTTCCATGTGTTTGCTCGGCCATAGCCTCACAATCACCACCACCGACCACCATCGCTTCTTCTCCATACAATCGACGGCCAAACCATTCCCCTCCTCTGACCTGAGAGTGCTTTGACCATCCAATGATCCAATCTCCACAAAAACTATGCAAAATCCCTTAAAACATTGCCTAGCCTAGCCTAGTTGTTTCACCACCTTCATACACCACCTTGGCTGTACCTATTCGTTCCACCATCACCTCCTCCATCTATAGCAGCCCTCAGCCCCTCCTCTGACAAAAAAAAATCCAGGCCATGACCATTGGATGAAGCATCACCACAAACTTTGCACAAAAACTCCACAAACATGCTAGCAGAACTCATGTTTCATCACTACCCTTCCATACCTTGCCTTGGCCACCTCATAGCCACCACCTTCAGCCATCACATCATCTCTGACATCAGTTCCAGACCTTTACTTGACATGACCAGTCCTGTAGCAATGAAGGCCGAACCCAAACATGACCATAGGTCGAGCCTATGTTGTACCAAAACCACTTTGCCTTGACCTTTAGCATTCTTTGCCTTATAACTTACCATAACCCTTCTCATTTCCATTGTAGCCATGCCTTTCCGAGTACAAACCTGACCTATATGATGCCATACCTGAGCCAAAACATCATTATGGCCAAGCTAAAGAGTCCCTTAGGCCAAGCATTGAAGTGATTGAGGCATGGTAAAATCATCTTGTTCATTGTTGCTTTTATTTCAATCTGTTTCAATGTTGTTTTGTATTAGAAATTCATGTGTTATATTTTGTTTTGTTTTGGGTTGTAACACAAGTTCTAAGCTTGGGTCTCTTCCCACTTGAGCCTTTTCTTGTGTCATCGTGCCTTCGGGAATCCGTTGTGTCATTTGTATTGCAATCTCCAGCACCAAAAAAGTGAGTATTTCTCACCAGACATTATGTACTTATATAAGTAGTAAATTGACACCCTGCGAATCTGTAGAACTATATTAACATGTTATAACTGCTTATATTATTATCATATGATGTTCACCCATTCTTAAACACCTATTATATCATATGTTACTGTTATTTCATGTTATTCTATATATTTTATCAGTTTATCACACTGCATGTCCCCTGTAAATTAGAATCACTATGGGTTGAAATGATACATACCCGAACAGACTTTAGAATAGGGAAAAATCGTTATGGGCTGAAATGATAGGCTTGAAAGGTTTTTATTTAATTTATTTTAACTTGGGATTGCGGGTTTGAAATGATAAAACCCGGATTTTCTTTGTAAATTACGGGTTGAAATGATACATTACCCGTATCACTTTACCTAGCGTAGAAAATTATATACAGGCCCGTAGTTAAAATATGTTTTTCTAAAAATTTTAAAATATTTAGAAATTTAATTATTATAGTATTTGATTTTAAATTTAATAAAAATATAACTTTTGTAAAGTATTATTTATTTTCTGGAAATCTATAAGTTAATAAATTATGGAAAGGTTAGAAAATATGAATGTAAGTTATTTTGGAAATTTTGATTTAATTTTTAATGGAATTTAAATTAACTTTGAAAATATGATAAATTTATGATATTTTGAATTTAAATTAATTTAAAGTGATTTTATAGCATATTAATGATTTTTGATAAAGTTGAATGTGAAATGAATGAATACTTTAAGTTGAAATTTTGAAATATAACTAAATTGGAAATTTATGAAATTGACTTAAAAGTGAACTTTTAGTTAAGTAAATAAAAATAAAACTAAGTTATATTTGAGAATTTGAACTTAAGTGTTTAGTTGAAATTTAATGCAATGAATTTAAAATTGAACATTGCAATTTAATAAGTGAATTATTATTAAATCTTGATTTTTGAATGGAAATTTAACTTTATAAAATCATGAACTTGAAGAAAATTAAATGATGTTTATAAATGTGAAAATGTATGATTTTATGAGTTAAAAATGTTTTAAATAAAAAAATATAATTGGTTGAGAAATTATATTGAATATTTGAAGTTAATTGACTACATTTTTGAAATGCTATTAATTACAATGTAAATGATATTACAGTATTTGTAAATGCTGTAGTTGATGATAATGAACTAAAAAGCTAAATTGAATTAAAAATTATTATAGCAATTTTTGTAAGTGCTATAATTTTTGAATTTAACAAAGTTTTTTTGGAATTTAAGTAAACCCTATTACAACATTTTAAAATGTTGTCTTTTGTTAAATTGAACTGTTTTGAAGGTAACTTTCCGTAGCGTTTTCTAAATGCTGCGAAAAAGTGAAATTTCACTGTTTTGATAAATGTAAGTGAATAAATGAACTTTGGAAGTTGAAAATTTTGGAAATTTAATAATTTAATTATTAACATAATAACTTCATTTAATAATAAAAAATGATTTTTTGGAATATAAACTGTTTTGAAGTATGAATTGAAATGGTATTTTAAATTGAATAAAATGAATAATGATTTGAAATATGGTTTCGAAAAGATATGATATTTTGATATATTAAATGATTTGAAAAGAAGTTCTGAAAGGTATGATATTTCGGAAATGAAGCTTTTGAAAGGTTATGATATTTTGATATATTAAAATGATTTGAAACGAAGTTCTGAAAGATATTATATTTTGATATATTAAAATGATTTGAAACGAAGTTTTGAAAGATATGATATTTTGATTTTAAATGATTTGAAAAATGAAGCTTTGAAAGGTTATGATATTTTGATGTATCAAAATGATTTGAAAGGAAGTTTTTAAAGGATATGATAATTTAAAATATTGAAATGGTTAGAAATGACTTGATAATTTTTTTGATAAATATTTGAATTGAAAGATATGGTACGATGATATATTGAAATGGTTTGGAAATGATTTAATCTTTATTTTGATAAAGGTTTGGGTGGAAATGACATTTTATTTTTGAAGTATAAAATATTGTTTTAAAGTTATAACTACGGGTTATAATAACGATTGGTTGTTAAAGAGACCGGGATCAGATATTGTCTTATAGTCGGCCAATACCGAAAACCACTTTAACAACTGTGTATGCGGTGGAGATTCCAGAATGAAGTAGGATGGTGTCGACGTTCTCGAGGTATATTACGTGGACCCAACTCCCGTGAGTTGGCATAAATGACTAAAACAGGAGCTATACCGGGCTACACAAAGGGTCGCACCCTTTCATCGAGCATGCTCCATCGGAAACCATTCTATTACTTTTGTGATTCGATATGAGGTGCCACTTTGATTCGGGGGTATTGTTCGAGGTGGGCGGAAGCTGCTGGCTTGCCGTCACCACCGGTCCGGGAGTGCAAACGGTGTATCCACCCTGGCATTGCCTCGCGTGTCGTGTCATCTCCTTATATCGAGCCCACCACGCTTTTGGTTTTAAAGATCCGACCGCGTTAAGGTTCACCATCCCCTTAACGCTATTTTCTATATGATTATACTTTAGTGATTAGACACTACTGTATATAGCGTATATTACTACACAGTAAATAGTTTAACGGATCCTTAGAGGATGGGCGGTCCCAAGCATCTTCTAAGTTACTTGTACCTTTACTACAGTTCACTTGAGTTGGTTTACATTGTATAAGTATGTATATCCTGACTCGAGTGTTTGTATTTTTTATTTACGCTCGGGTCAGCCTGAGTTATTCACAGATTTAGATTTCCATTTTCTAGAGATTGGAATCGCTGGAGATTATCTACTTGTCAAGCTTTATCTTTTCAGCCTGTTGTTCTTTTCAGTTCTTGTATCAGTAGACTTCTATGTAGTGAGACTTCCTTTGTACTTTGTTCTTCTGTTGTATTTTATGTAACTCTGATAAATTAATATAGTAGCTTCATGAACTACTATCTCTTTTAATTCCGCTGCATTATTAAATACTCTGTGTCTGTGATCTGTGATTATTATTTACTGTATATTCTGAGATTTGCCAAGTTTTTATTTACAACGCGGTATTTTGAGCAATTCAATTCCGGCATGAGTGTCTACCTATACACTTATAATGGATGCGAATGGTTGAAAATATCGGGTCGTTACAGTTGGTATCAGAGCTTTTGTAGCTCTAGGCAAAACTTAGCATATAGACTGAATGTATTTACAGAACTACTTTCATTCGAGTTTGAATCTCTTCCTTTTTGACTCAATTCCTTTGAATTTTGGAACATTCCTTACGGTTCCAAAATCCATTCGTATCCCTCACTATTCATCTTCTTTTGACTCTGGAGTATTCCATAACTCTGCTTCGAATGATCTTTCTAGTGAGTCGGTGGTCACGCCAATTTCAAATTGAATTGAAAAAGGGGGAAAACTCCTTTACAATTAGCATCGATTCACCAGAGATTCTTATCTATCCTTGGTTTAGATGCTAATATCTTTTGTTATTTCAAAACCCTAACTCTTGAGATCAATGTAGATTTACCCTAAAAAAATCCACATTGATCTTATTCTTTAATTCACGGTTGACCCGGTTAAGGTTGCCCATGATTTATTTAAGCTAATCCACCTCCCTATTTTGTTATTTAATCATCTTGTCTTTTGTTCCAATCTATTCTTCCAAACATTTTGAATTGTACTTGTATATCTATGTTTTGTTTTATACATTGTGTTGTTTGATGTAACGTCCCGAAAATTTTCGACTTTCGAAAATTCAACATCGATACTCACTTTATCGACTGCCGTGAAATCGAAGGCCGGAAACCCGAAATGTTATGATTTAAGAAGAAGAAAGAGAGGTAGAAGAAGAGAGAGAAAGATAGAAAATAGAGAGAAGAAAAAAAGAAAATAGAACGGAACAGAAAGAACAACAACGGAAAAGAACACAACAGAACAACATCAGAATCTCACAATCGCAGCGGAACAACATATAATAAATAAATGAATAATCTTTAAACAAAGAACTATAACAGTTATTACATTTTATACTTAACAATTCATTACATCAGAGTGTACAACAACAAACAACAAATAGCGGAAAAGAAATACTATATACTAGTAATACGCCATGCCATTCAGCTTGCCTCCAGCAACTCCTGAATATCCAGAATATCCTGATAAACCTAACTCTTGACTGCCCGTGTGGAAATTGGTGGGCACCCAGAGTTTAGGAAGGAAAACAATAAACTCCAAGTCAGTCATGTGACTGGTGTGAGAACTCAAAACAGTTTATTTATCTTTAAAAATCAAAATAGAGGAATATTTTTAAAGTCAATTCGCAATGCTTTTTAAAAATGAGACTACCATAAGGCCTCCCGCACACACACACAATGCAAACGCAGAATCGGAGTAGATTTCTCCTTATGATAGTCAAAGATGCTTGATACGTATTAAAAAGAACATTTGATATTATTATTAGTGCATAGTGTAGGAAAATATTTCGAAAGTAGAATATAAATCTTAGCCAACATACGACCATTATCGTATGCCTACTATAGCTAACTATGTTCAATAGCAGGTTACCGCCACATTCCATAGCAGGTTATACAACTAAAACCGTACAAGTTTCGTATTGTTTCTTTGGATTTCCAACGAATGATCAGGCCAAGGAACTTCCCGTTGCCACATGAGAATGCCTCTGGATGGACATCCCCGAGAACCAAACCGGATCTCTGCCAACACAAGGCCGGGTTACCCCTAACTGAGTAACAACTGACCGAATATGCCATCCCCCGGTCCTTTGGGACCTTTCACCGAGCGCTCATAATCAATTCACACAATCATAAAGTTTTTTCAACATGAGTAAGTATCTGGGCTCCATACCATGATACCACCCTTTTCCAGAAGGAAATGCACATATCCTAAAGGGCGCTACCCCTCATAACCTTGCTGCATCTTTCCTGTTTTGACCATTCCCGAGGTGTGAGGCTCGACGAAGTCACGTCCACAAAAACATACTTTATACAAAAGCCATGCTTTGGGTCAACAAATGATCATAGAAATGATCACCAGGATAGACGATCAAACAAATGATCCTATCACAAATAATCAACACAATGATCATTTACAGCAACACTCAGCATGTCACATTACCAAATTGGGAATATATCGCTGATAACATTCAACTACATAACCTCTGAGCTCGTACGTCTCAGAGAAGGGTGTTAAGCTAAAATAATAAATTCTCCGCCACCAACAGAAATATATTTGAAAGAAATCTGCTTTATATCTCAATCTGTAACGTCAGACATACAATCCATACAAGTCTGTTCCGGGCTCGAACAGAACCGAAGGCACTTACAAAGAAGTCCTTGCAATCCGGATATCCACAATCCTGATCGGATTTCCCATCACATATGGAGAACTCAATACCGTAGCCACTTGGTGCAGAGTCAATCGACAGGTCATCCTATCGCTCTCGCAAATACCGGGTCTTCAACACCGATCTTCAATGCTATCCATTACGTCGTATCACTATTCGGAATGGGTAATCCGAATAACGAGCGCAATAATTTAAAAATAAGTGTAGCATTCAAATTCAAGCAAATCACAACAAATACCTTTCAAAGGTAAATATTGATAGTCGGTTATTGAACTATCAATGGATATGCACAACATCACCAGATTCCAAATAATTTTCCAAATTATTTATTTCCCATAAATATCTTTACAGGATATATAATTTTCACACTTCAAAAATAAATCAATATTTAATTTTAAACAAATTTCCCCATTCTTTATAAATTCCAAAGTGAATTTTCATTCCAAAATATCCATGCATATACAATTTCAATTATTCATTTCAATTTATCTTCAAAAAGATAAATTCTCTAATATTCACTTTATATTGGAAAATATTTCCATACTTACTTATTAAGTAATTCTCAAATCCATTTATTTTCAACACTTGGAAAATATTCAATATACTTAAATCGAAATTAAGTATATATCTCATTCTTTAAGGAAATCATTCTCTTAAACATATTTATTTGGGCCAAAACGAATGTTGCGTAAAACATCGTTACGACAGCCCAAAGTCACTAGTATAGGGATTCAAAATTAAAATAGATATATAAATACCAATACTATACAAAACATTTCCTTTCGGAAATCATTTACTATAACAATAGTGTTATAGTCCACCATTTCCTTCTATTTCTCGAAAACGTCTATTTCAACAATGAATGTTGAAATCTATGGTTTTGAATCTCAACACATTTTAAAACATCGTTAGATCGTTTTAATTCTATTTAAAACATCACATTCAAAACATTTTCTTTAACATATTATTCACTATTCAAAAACGTGAATATACTTTGTTAACAAATTTCATTCTTTTATTCATTTTATTTTAAAGGATTATTCACTGTCAAAAACGTGAATATAACTCCATTAATAGGTTTCAACAATTTACTTATCAAAATAAGTCGTTTGTGGATTTATAAAACAACGTTTATAAATTCCATTTCTATTTATTTTATAACTACTTCCTTTTTATAAATCTCCTTTATTAACCTATTCAATTTATAACTCAATTATATAACAAAAGTTCATGTTATAAGTTAAACACTTAGAATTTATTTGTTCGCAAAATCGTTCCTCTAAACTTCATAATTATAAATCTTATAACTTATAAGATTCATTTATTTACCCAAATATATTCTTTAATAACTTCACAAAATTTATAAACCTTACTATTTATAAATTTCATTCATAACTTCACCATTTATAATTTTATAAATTCCATTCACTTATGCAATCCATTTTCACTTCATTCAAACACTTATAAAAACTCGTTTTATAATTCAAATGTTTTAATTTATAAATATCAATTTATAAATCCTTTATAAAATCAATTTATACTATTATTTTAAAACATCTTTAATCTCCTTTATAATTTCACCATTCTCTTGATTTATAAAATAATCAAATTTTATAAATCCTATTTTTAAACTTTTTATAATAAATTCAAAAATCCAATTTAATTATTTTATAAAAACATTAACCCATATTTCTCAAAAATCAATCTTTAACCGTATTTCTCAAAATCATAATTTTTATAACTTTAAAAATTATAACGTTTATTTATTTAAAATGGATCAATTCCAAAAATATTTTATAAACGTATACTTTCAAAAATCACTTTAAAATCATTTTAAAATCCCAAAATTTGGTTCAATGATGCTACACACCAAATAGTCAATCACGACTACAACGATATCATATATCGATATGATAATCAATCAAATATCAAAATATCTGAAATCAAATAAATACTGTTGAGGAATCCAGTTGGATCCCTCCAACCTGTTTTCCTGCATCCACAAACATTAGCACAATACCAATTCCGCTCCAGTACGGAATTATCGCGGTATATGGGATTTAAA
Source organism: Allium cepa (assembly GCA_030765085.1). Classification (NCBI taxonomy): domain Eukaryota; kingdom Viridiplantae; phylum Streptophyta; class Magnoliopsida; order Asparagales; family Amaryllidaceae; genus Allium; species Allium cepa. Next base: position 676,615,074 of record CM060932.1, on the reverse strand, counting down.
ATATTATCCGCTTAATAGACGGCGCAATAGGGTCTCATCCGCTATACAAATGCGGGAAATCAATAACTCCAATATATACATATGCCAATATATATATATTGCTATTATATATAATACCAATTTCACTGTTTATGAAATATTCGTGGTATATGTTTTTAATAAATAACATCCGCTTACTAACGGCGCATAATGTATATTTTAACAATCATTAGATAACAATCATCATTCAAACATGCATTCAAATATTTTAAATCTAACTATTTAAGATAAAATCGAAACTGATTCGATTGAGTGAGAAGTTCTCACCTTGATTTCAATTTCGCTTTAGCGATTTATTTCGAATAAAATTAAACGGACGTTTAATTTTACCCAAAATTCTCACTAATTCCAAACGACTCCAATCTAATTTCATAGCGTAGTGCTCGTCTATACGATTCCAACGCTTCCTGTTTCGTGCGTTTTCGACCTCGTATGAAAAAGTTATGCATTTTTGAAGTTTACACGAATTTTATATATATAATTTACAAATTAACCTTTATATTTTAAACCTAATACTATCATCACCGTTCGTTCTTGTGACTTTTCATCTGGGCCCTTCATTGCTTCTTCCCACGCGCGCAAGGATCTCCAGGTCACGAACGAGCCGTTCGAACCCATCTCAAATGCAAACCCTAATCGCCGCGACAAATCTATTGACTTCCATCTCGATCAGTTTGTGCCATTGCGAAGCTCGCACTCCACTCCATGCTCGGCCGCGACCCTAGCAAGCTCGGTCATCCCTATTGCCGTGAAAACGAGCACGAACGGCCATCATCTCGGCCTCGATTCTGGCCACCACATTGCTCCATTCACGATCTCAACCGTTGAACTTCAAGATCTCGCGAAGCTCTTCCATTTTGTAGTTGATAGTTTTAGCCAATACTTGATGGATTGAGAGATCAGAGGGGAAGAAGGTGAACAATTTTCGGCCTTAGGTTTAGGGATGGCGGCTGCATATAGAATTAGGGTTTTGTTTATTTTTATTTTTTTTAAAGAGAGAGGGGGCTATTTATAGAGAATCGAACGAAACACTATTCATTCCGGAAATTCCGAACTCCGATTTACGCGCCGTAACTGGCGTTTCTAGGGTTTACCTCGCGTTTCGGACACAATGGAACAGGTTTCGAAAGCTAATTCGGACATCTGTGCGAGTTATGGCAATAAACGTTCAATTTAAATTAAATCGATTTAAACGATTTTCTAGGCGTTTTAATTTGCACCGGACAAACGGTAAATCCAATTAATACGAAATTTGAAACCTTACAATAATATAACATTACGGATCCGATGAAACTGGTTTCGTCGAAATCCGAGACTTTTTGAAAAATGGCTATTTTAACTCGCCAAATTAATATTAATAATTCGATGCATTTCGAGCTGCTACGATCAAACGATAACTCTGATTGCTACGAAAATTGAAATCCGATAATAACTAACTATTATGGATCCAATGGAACTGGTTTCATCCAATTCTGAGACTGTTCAAAAATTGGCTATTTTCACTAGTCGATTTAGATATTAAAATATTCAATTTTCACAAATAAACTTTTAATTCGATTTTAAAAGTTCTAAAATATCATTCTAACTTCAATATGATAAAGTAAAATTTTACAACTCATTTACAATCATATTTAACTCAATTTTCAATTATTTCCATAATTTAACATATTAAATTATCGATTTAATTATTCAATTAAATCCAATTATTCGAAATAAAATTTATTCGACTTATAAATTTCACTTATTAATATTTAAAATTAATTAAACATTCAAATTTTAATTACTTAAAATCCTGGGTCGTTACAATCTTCCCCCTTAAAAGAATTTCGTCCTCGAAATTATCAAGTAAGAAAAGTTACAGAATCTATTAACTTTCCAAAATTCATAGTTTAAACTTCTTACAAAACTTTACTAAGTTTTTCAAATCATACTTAGTTATCTTTTCAAAAACAACTACTATATCGTTTAACTTTCAATTCCAAATCAAAGTTTTCAAAACTTTCCAATTTTCTCAAATTTTTTTCTAACGCCTTAAATTTTCGGAAAAATTCGCCATAGTCTCCTTTGCGCGGCTCGATCCGAAAAAAAAATGACAGTATATATATCACAAATATACATCTCATCAAGTAATGAGGCATCCCGAAGGGAAAAAGTATAAAAGTACGGTATGTAATCCGAGATATGTACCTTATATTTTATTAGCAAGCATATACGGCTAATATGGCGCGAAAGCGAGCTCCAAATTCGAAGCAAACGCGATCCGCACCTACTAATCACTCAACAAACAACATGAGAATCATGTATATAGAAATAGTATCAATATACAACATATAGCAACATAATAACTATATATGCCAACATAGCAAATGCAGTAAAAGCAATATATTCAACCATCAACCAACTAGCATTCATAACCAATAAATATTCATTTATATTCTCATTAATATTCAATGAAATAGGTTTTCAATTTAAATCACATTTGATTCATTAACAGTGGATGTTCTTACTAACATTCATTTTCAATTAGTTTATATTCACTAATTCATATTCAAGTTGGTTCACTTCCAATTCAATTCTATTTAAGATTCACTTAACTTCCAATTGAATTCCAATTATTTTAACTTCCAATTTCATTAACTCAATTTCATTAACACTTAATGAATTATATACAATCAAGTAACAATCATATATCAACCAATGTATATTAACCACAACCAAATCCCTTTGCTTATATTCATTTTGGTTTAACACCATCACTTTCAATTGGTTTAATCAAATTGATTTTCATTCAATTATTCAACTTCTAATAACATTAGATTTTAATGAATTAACACTTACATTCATTATTTCATATCAACTTAATTCACATTCAATTGATTTACATTCAATTCATTAGTTCAATTCAATTGCTATTTCCTTTAACAATATAAAGTTGAATTTCATTCATATAACTCAAGTTCAAATTTATCATTAACCTTTGTTAATTTACTTTGATATCAAAATCAACTTCATTCAACATCTATTAAGTTATACTTCCTTTTATAAACATCACTTGGTTTTACATAACTTAAATTCCCACTTATAAAGCAATTCAGCTTCCAATTCTAAAGTAAATTTCCATTTTAACTTTAAATTCATTTTTTATTTACAACTCATATTCATAAATATATATTCATATAGTTTCACTTCTCATATATATAAGTTTATTTCAAAATTGTAAATTACTTTAATTATAATTCAATTCTTATAATTCTTTTGCTTATACAATTATCCTTCAATTTAGATTATTCAAACAACTAAACAATCCACTTATATACACTTTAATAACTCTGAAAAATTATTCATTTATATATAAAATATAATCAAGGTAAAATTATTTCATTTACCCAATTTAAAACAATACTGTGTCGAATTGTTCTGTACAAGTGTCTAGAGATCCCTATCAACAACGATAATTACTCGTATTAACTAGAATCTATATACCGCTCAACAAACCAATCATCACAATATAAAACAATTTTATATACACTAACAAATACGCTCTCATAGGTATTATTACACTCAAACTCATTCTAGAGTACTACAGACTCTATCTCTAATGAGTAATACCCAACAGAACCATGGTTGTCGCTTAACCATATGCTCTGATACCAAATGTAAAGTCCCGAAAATTTTCGACTTTCGAAAATTCAACATCGATACTCACTTTATCGACTGCCGAGAAATCGAAGGCCGGAAACCCGAAATGTTATGGTTTAAGAAGAAGAAAGAGAGGTAGAAGAAGAGAGAGAAAGATAGAAAATAGGGAGAAGAAAAAAAGAAAATAGAACAGAACAGAAAGAAAAACAACGGAAAAGAACACAACAGAACAACATCAGAATCTCACAATCGCAGCGGAACAACATATAATAAATAAATGAATAATCTTTAAACAAAGAACTATAAGAGTTATTACATTTTATACTTTACAATTCATTACATCAGAGTGTACAACAACAAACAACAAATAGCGGAAAAGAAATACTATATACTAGTAATACGCCATGCCATTCAGCTTGCCTCCAGCAACTCCTGAATATCCAGAATATCCTGATAAACCTAACTCTTGACTGCCCGTGTGGAAATTGGTGGGCACCCAGAGTTTAGGAAGGAAAACAATAAACTCCAAGTCAGTCATGTGACTGGTGTGAGAACTCAAAATGGTTTATTTATCTTTAAAAATCAAAATAGAGGAATATTTTTAAAGTCAATTCGCAATGCCTTTTAAAAATGAGACTACCATAAGGCCTCCCGCACACACACACAATGCAAACGCAGAATCGGAGGAGATTTCTCCTTATGATAGTCAAAGATGCTTGATACGTATTAAAAAGAACATTTGATATTATTATTAGTGCATAGTGTAGGAAAATATTTCGAAAGTAGAATATAAATCTTAGCCAACATACGACCATTATCGTATGCCTACTATAGCTAACTATGTTCAATAGCAGGTTACCGCCACATTCCATAGCAGGTTATACAACTAAAACCGTACAAGTTTCGTATTGTTTCTTTGGATTTCCAACGAATGATCAGGCCAAGGAACTTCCCATTGCCACATGAGAATGCCTCTGGATGGACATCCCCGAGAACCAAACCGGATCTCTGCCAACACAATGCCGGGTTACCCCTAACTGAGTAACAACTGACCGAATATGCCATCCCCCGGTCCTTTGGGACCTTTCACCGAGCGCTCGTAATCAATTCACACAATCATAAAGTGTTTTCAACATGAGTAAGTATCTGGGCTCCATACCATGATACCACCCTTTTCCAGAAGGAAATGCACATATCCTAAAGGGCGCTACCCCTCATAACCTTGCTGCATCTTTCCTGTTTTGACCATTCCCGAGGTGTGAGGCTCGACGAAGTCACGTCCACAAAAACATACTTTATACAAAAGCCATGCTTTGGGTCAACAAATGATCATAGAAATGATCACCAGGATAGACGATCAAACAAATGATCCTATCACAAATAATCAACACAATGATCATTTACAGCAACACTTAGCATGTCACATTACCAAATTGGGAATATATCGCTGATAACATTCAACTACATAACCTCTGAGCTCGTACGTCTCAGAGAAGGGTGTTAAGCTAAAAGAATAAATTCTCCGCCACCAACAGAAATATATTTGAAAGAAATCTGCTTTATATCTCAATCTGTAACGTCAGACATACAATCCATACAAGTCTGTTCCGGGCTCGAACAGAACCGAAGGCACTTACAAAGAAGTCCTTGCAATCTGGATATCCACAATCCTGATCGGATTTCCCATCACATATGGAGAAATCAATACCGTAGCTACTCGGTGCAGAGTCAATCGACAGGTCATCCTATCGCTCTCGCAAATACCGGGTCTTCAACACCGATCTTCAATGCTATCCATTACGTCGTATCACTATTCGGAATGGGTAATCCGAATAACGAGCGCAATAATTTAAAAATAAGTGTAGCATTCAAATTCAAACAAATCACAACAAATACCTTTCAAAGGTAAATATTGATAGTCGGTTATTGAACTATCAATGGATATGCACAACATCACCAGATTCCAAATAATTTATTTCCCATAAATATCTTTACAGGATATATAATTTTCACACTTCAAAAATAAATCAATATTTATTTTTAAACAAATTTCCCCATTCTTTATAAATTCCAAAGTGAATTTTCATTCCAAAATATCCATGCATATACAATTTCAATTATTCATTTCAATTTATCTTCAAAAAGATAAATTCTCTAATATTCACTTTATATTGGAAAATATTTCCATACTTACTTATTAAGTAATTCTCAAATCCATTTATTTTCAACACTTGGAAAATATTCAATATACTTAAATCGAAATTAAGTATATATCTCATTCTTTAAGGAAATCATTCTCTTAAACATATTTATTTGGGCCAAAACGAATGTTGCGTAAAACATCGTTACGACAACCCAAAGTCACTAGTATAGGGATTCAAAATTAAAATAGATATATAAATCCCAATACTATACAAAACATTTCCTTTCGGAAATCATTTACTATAACAATAGTGTTATAGTCCACCATTTCCTTCTATTTCTCGAAAACGTCTATTTCAACAATGAATGTTGAAATCTATGGTTTTGAATCTCAACACATTTTAAAACATCGTTAGATCGTTTTAATTCTATTTAAAACATCACATTCAAAACATTTTCTTTAACATATTATTCACTATTCAAAAACGTGAATATACTTTGTTAACAAATTTCATTCTTTTATTCATTTTATTTTAAAGGATTATTCACTGTCAAAAACGTGAATATAACTCCATTAATAGGTTTCAACAATTTACTTATCAAAATAAGTCGTTTGTGGATTTATAAAACAACGTTTATAAATTCCATTTCTATTTATTTTATAACTACTTCCTTTTTATAAATCTCCTTTATTAACCTATTCAATTTATAACTCAATTATATAACAAAAGTTCATGTTATAAGTTAAACACTTAGAATTTATTTGTTCGCAAAATCGTTCCTCTAAACTTCATAATTATAAATCTTATAACTTATAAGATTCATTTATTTACCCAAATATATTCTTTAATAACTTCACAAAATTTATAAATCTTACTACTTATAAATTTCATTCATAACTTCACCATTTATAATTTTATAAATTCCATTCACTTATGCAATCCATTTTCACTTCATTCAAACACTTATAAAAACTCGTTTTATAATTCAAATGTTTTAATTTATAAATATCAATTTATAAATCCTTTATAAAATCAATTTATACTATTATTTTAAAACATCTTTAATCTCCTTTATAATTTCACCATTCTCTTGATTTATAAAATAATCAAATTTTATAAATCCTATTTTTAAACTTTTTATAATAAATTCAAAAATCCAATTTAATTATTTTATAAAAACATTAACCCATATTTCTCAAAAATCAATCTTTAACCGTATTTCTCAAAATCATAATTTTTATAACTTTAAAAATTATAACGTTTATTTATTTAAAATGGATCAATTCCAAAAATATTTTATAAACGTATACTTTCAAAAATCACTTTAAAATCATTTTAAAATCCCAAAATTTGGTTCAATGATGCTACACACCAAATAGTCAATCACGACTACAATGATATCATATATCGATATGATAATCAATCAAATATCAAAATATCTGAAATCAAATAAATACTGTTGAGGAATCCAGTTGGATCCCTCCAACCTGTTTTCCTGCATCCACAAACATTAGCACAATACCAATTCCGCTCCAGTACGGAATTATCGCGGTATATGGGATTTAAAATGTTATCCGCTTAATAGACGGCGCAATAGGGTCTCATCCGCTATACAAATGCGGGAAATCAATAACTCCAATATATACATATGCCAATATATATATATTGCTATTATATATAATACCAATTTCACTGTTTATGAAATATTCGCGGTATATGTTTTTAATAAATAACGTCCGCTTACTAACGGCGCATAATGTCTATTTTAACAATCAATAGATAACAATCATCATTCAAACATGCATTCAAATATTTTAAATCTAACTATTTAAGATAAAATCGAAACTGATTCGATTGAGTGAGAAGTTCTCACCTTGATTTCAATTTCGCTTTAGCGATTTATTTCGAATAAAATTAAACGGACGTTTAATTTTACCCGAAATTCTCACTAACTCCAAACGACTCCAATCCAATTCCATAGCGTAGTGCTCGTCCATACGATTCCAACGCTTCCTGTTTCGCGCGTTTTCGACCTCGTATGAAAAAGTTATGCATTTTTGAAGTTTACACGAATTTTATATATATAATTTACAAATTAACCTTTATATTTTAAACCTAATACTATCATCACCGTTCGTTCTTGTGACTTTGCATCTGGGCCCTTCATTGCTTCTTCCCACGCGTGCAAGGATCTCCAGGTCACGAACGAGCCGTTCGAACCCATCTCAAATGCAAACCCTAATCGCCGCGACAAATCTATTGACTTCCATCTCGATCAGTTCGTGCCATTGCGAAGCTCGCACTCCACTCCATGCTCGGCCGCGACCCTAGCGAGCTCGGTCATCCCTATTGCCGTGAAAACGAGCACGAACGGCCATCATCTCGGCCTCGATTCTGGCCACCACATTGCTCCATTCACGATCTCAACCGTTGAACTTGAAGATCTCGCGAAGCTCTTCCATTTTGTAGTTGATAGTTTTAGCCAATACTTGATGGATTGAGAGATCAGAGGGGAAGAAGGTGAACAATTTTCGGCCTTAGGTTTAGGTGTGGCGGCTGCATATAGAATTAGGGTTTTGTTTATTTTATTTTTATTTATTTTTTTAAAGAGAGAGGGGGCTATTTATAGAGAGTCGAACGAAACACTATTCATTTCGGAAATTCCAAACTCCGATTTACGCGCCATAACCGGCGTTTCTAGGGTTTACCCCGCGTTCCGGACACAATGGAACAGGTTTCGAAAGCTAATTCGGACATCTGTGCGAGTTATGGCAATAAACGTTCAATTTAAATTAAACCGATTTAAAAGATTTTCTAGGCGTTTTAATTTGCACCGGACAAACGGTAAATCCAACTGATACGTAATTTGAAACCTTACAATAATATCACATTACGGATCCGATGAAACTGGTTTCGTCGAAATCCGAGAATTTTTGAAAAATGGCTATTTTAACTCGCCAAATTAATATTAAAAATAATCCGATGTGTTTCGAGCTGCTACGATCAAACGATAACTCTGATTGCTACGAAAATTGAAATCCGATAATAACTAACTATTACGGATCCAATGGAACTGGTTTCGTCCAATTCTGAGACTGTTCAAAAATTAGCTATTTTCACTAGTCGATTTAAATATTAAAATATTCAATTTTCACAAATAAACATTTAATTCGATTTTAAAAGTTCTAAAATATCATTCTAACTTCAATATGATAAAATAAAATTTTACAACTCATTTACAATCATATTTAACTCAATTTTCAATTATTTCCATAATTTAACATATTAAATTATCGATTTAATTATTCAATTAAATCCAATTATTCGAAATAAAATTTATTCGACTTATAAATTTCACTTATTAATATTTAAAATTAATTAAACATTCAAATTTTAATTACTTAAAATCCTGGGTCGTTACAATTGAGTTGTTGATGTTGAATTGGGTTTCTGATCGATTCGTCTGATCAGCGCTATTGATAAGATTTCCAAAACACTTTGACAGAACAAACTGACACAATATTATTTTAAAATTTGGTTAATGAAATAAATTTTGATATATAAGTAAATTTATGAAACTTAATAAACTGATTTAAATTGATTATTTGAAGTGATAATGCTTGATTTGGGAACTGAAATGAATTTAGAACAAGAAATTTGAGAATTTAATTTCCGATGGTTTCAAACCTTGTGTTTAATGTTTTAAAAGGTTATATTATTTAAAGTATTTTCAAATAGAAATTTGTTTCCATAGAATTTTAAGTTTAAAATTAGCGCTCTTCTCATTGTCTTTGGGAAATAACTTCGGTGATGACTGCAGCATCATCGACATTCATTTTCGAGTTTCGAAGTGAAGAGACCGCTCTGTAGTCTTGCTACAGCTTTGTTTTGGAAATCAATTTGATTTGAATTTCTAAAATATGACTTGATTTATAATATATATAGATATGTGATTTAAATTTGATTTGATAAACTATGTACATACCTTTACTTATCTCTAAATGGTTTGAAGAAATCGAAAATTTAATTCTTAAATTTTATTTTTAAAGAATAATTTCAATTATAAAAAGAAAATCAAATTTTTTTGAATAAATGATTTAAGCTTGAAATGATCGAATTGGAAAGTTTTATTTGTATAATACAATTGCATTCAAATATAACCTACCTTAACTTCAGAAGTTAACAATGTAATTATACAATATAAAAAGATTTTTTTTTTTTTAATAAAATTTGAGTGGTTATAATAAATGTTATACACTTAAATTTTACTTATAAAATGATTAATAGAGGTAAATATAATAAAGGGTAATTGAATAACTTACAATAAAATAATGTTAAAAGAACTAAGAATAAAAGAAAGCAGTTATAATAAGTGTAAGTATATTTAACATAAGTAATAAATATAATGAAAGGAATAAATTTAATTTTAATTAGGAATAAAGAAGAATTAAATTTATTAAGTACATTGTGAGTGTAATAAATGATTATTTTTCAAACCCATGGTTTTAAAAATTGTTAATTTAAGATGATTGGATAATAAGATAATGAAATTTGGGATAGTTAAGATTTATTCTCTATTTAAGTTGAAATTTCCATGCTTTCAAATTTATGTCCTTATTTTGTTTTTCAAACTATTTTTTTGTTGTCCTCATCATCCTCCTCTTGCTATAGACTGGTATATACATCTTTCTATAATCTTTCTGTTTAGAAATCTTTCTATATTCTTTGATAATCTGCACCTTGTAAAACTTACCTATAACAATAGCCATCATGTATAATTTCAATCTCCTTATCATCTTGTCCTAATCTTGTTTCACTCTATCTTTTTCTGTGCTTTCCCGTACCTCATTCCTTTTCGGGGACGAAAAGTTTTGAGTGGAGGAGAGTGTAACAACCCTGTATTTTGTGATTTATTTTTTTGTATATTTTAATTATTTTAATTAAATTTTTGATTTAAAAACTTATTTTATTTATTTTTAATGATAAACTTTAGTTTTGATATGAATTATCATTCCAAAGCATGACTAAAAAGAATATTTTCCAAAAAGTGAGTTTTTGGTCAAAATAGTCAAACTTTGACTTTTATTTTAAAATTTTAAAAGTTCGAAAATTTAAATTTTTTTCTTTTATTTTGAAAGTACATAAAATTTTAGGAACACTGCTTTTTGTTTCGTTGGAAACGGATTTAATGTGTGAAAGTTATATTGTTTTCAATATTGTGTGTACATTGCATTATTTAACAATTTTCTTTATGTTAAATTTTATAAATTATATTTTTAATTGTCAAATAATGTTCTAATATGTGTTATATGACATGTTAGATATATTTTTAAAAAAACACATTTTTTTGTGATGTTATAATTTTTCCAAAGTTTACCGTGTTGATTTCTTTTTTTTTTGCTGTTTTCTTATTTTCTGCTATTTTCTTCATTAAAATTTTATTTAAATTTAATTTCATATATTTATTTTTTGAATTCATTTTTATTTTGTCTACTTATCTTTATTTATAAATATTTTTCAAGTATATAAAAATTTTCCAAAGTGCATTGAATTTATTTCTAATTTTAAAGTCTACTTCGCAATTTTAAGCCATTTTCTTAATTTAAATTCTATTTAATTAAAATTTAATTATTTATTTTATTTTATAAATGATAAATAAATTATTTTATTTCAAAACTTTTCTTTAGAATATTTTTAAAATGAAGTAGATACTTTTCCAAAGCCATTGATGTTTTAATTGTAATTTTTGAACCCTGTTTTCAATTTTTAAGCAATTTCCTTAATTCTTTTTATATTTTCTTTAAATTTAATTATATATTTATATTTTTTTCCACTTTGTTTTGGTTTTAGATGTACTTGCTGAAGTTATTTTGTTTTACTTGATTTAAAAGAAAAGGAAGTATGGAAGGTTTTAAAACTAAGAAACGTAAAGTCGTTTCACCGTTTCTTTTACCGTTTCTTTTTCAATCAATGCATCAATTTATTATAGCCGTTCCTTTTCTTTTGCTTATTCACATGAAAGTTTCTTATTCCATCAATAATACACATCCATTTCAGATCTGAGCAAAGAAAAATAGGAAATGGCTTCTTCTTTGCTCACTTTTCTTCCTCTTTTTTCCATGTTTTCACTTGAATTTGCTTTGATTCTTCCATGTGTTTGCTCGGCCATAGCCTCACAATCACCACCACCGACCACCACCACTTCTTCCCCACACAATCCACGGCCAAACCATTCCCCTCCTCTGACTTGAGAGTGCTTTGACCATCCAATGATCCAATCTCCACAAAAACTATGCAAAATCCCTTAAAACATTGCCTAGCCTAGCCTAGTTGTTTCACCACCTTCATACACCACCTTGGCTGTACCTATTCGCTCCACCATCACCTCCTCCATCTACAGCAGCCCTCATCCCCTCCTCTGGCAAAAAAAAATCCAGGCCATGACCATTGGATGAAGCATCACCACAAACTTTGCACAATAACTCCACAAACATGCTAGCAGAACTCATGTTTCATCACTACCCTTCCATACCTTGCCTTGACCACCTCATAGCCACCACCTCCAGCCATCACATCACCTCTGACATCAGTTCCAAACCTTTACCTGACATGACCAGGCCTGTAGCAATGAAGGCCGAACCCAAACATGACCATAGGTCGAGCCTATGTTGTACCAAAACCACTTTGCCTTGACCTTTAGCATTCTTTGCCTTATAACTTACCATACCCCTTTTCATCTCCATTGTAGCCATGCCTTTCTGAGTCCAAACCTGACCTATATGATGCCATACCTGAGCCAAAACATCATTATGGCCAAGCTAAAGAGTCCCTTAGGCCAAGCATTGAAGTGATTGAGGCATGGTAAAATCATCTTGTTCATTGTTGCTTTTATTTCAATCTGTTTCAATGTTGTTTTGTATTAGAAATTCATGTGTTATATTTTGTTTTGTTTTGGGTTGTAACACAAGTTCTAAGCTTGGGTCTCTTCCCACTTGAGCCTATTGTTGTGTCATCGTGCCTTCGGGAAACCGTTATGTCATTTGTATTGCAATCTCCAGCACCAAAAAAGTGAGTATTTCTCACCAGACATTATGTACTTATATAAGTAGTAAATTGACACCCTGCGAATCTGTAGAACTATATTAACATGTTATAACTGCTTATATTATTATCATATGATGTTCATCCATTCTTAAACACCTATTATATCATATTTTACTGTTATTTCATGCTATTCTGTATATTTTATCAGTTTATCACACTGCAAGTTCCCTGTAAATTAGAATCACTATGGGTTGAAATGATACATACCCGAACGGACTTTAGAATAGGGAAAAATCGTTATGGGCTAAAATAATAGGCTTGAAAGGTTTTTATTTAATTTATTTTAACTTGGGATTGCGGTTTTGAAATGATAAAACCAGGATTTTCTTTGTAAATTACGGGTTGAAATGATATATTACCCGTATCACTTTACCTAGCGTAGAAAATTATATACAGGCCCGTAGTTAAAATATGTTTTTCTAAAAAATTTAAAATATTTTAGAAATTTAATTATTATAATATTTGATTTTAAATTTAATAAAAATATAACTTTTGTAAAGTATTATTTATTTTCTGGAAATCTATAAGTTAAATAAATTATGGAAAGGTTAGAAAATATGAATGTAAGTTATTTTGGAAATTTTGATTTAATTTTTAATGGAATTTAAATTAACTTTGAAAATATGATAAATTAATGATATTTTGAATTTAAATTAATTTAAAGTGATTTTATATCATATTAATGATTTTTGATAAAGTTGAATGTGAAATGAATGAATACTTTAAGTTGAAATTTTGAAATATAACTAAATTGGAAATTTATGAAATTGACTTAAAAGTGAACTTTTAGTTAAGTAAATAAAAATAAAACTAAGTTATATTTGAGAACTTGAACTTAAGTGTTTAGTTGAAATTTAATGCAATGAATTTAAAATTGAACATTGCAATTTAATAAGTGAATTATTATTAAATCTTGATTTTTGAATGGAAATTTAACTTTATAAAATCATGAACTTGAGGAAAATTAAATGATGTTTATAAATGTGAAAATGTATGATTTTATGAATTAAAAATGTTTTAAATAAAAATATATAATTGGTTGAGAAATTATATTGAATATTTGAAGTTAATTGACTGCATTTTTGAAATGCTATTAATTACAATGTAAATGATATTACAGTATTTGTAAATGTTGTAGTTGATGATAATGAACTAAAAAGCTAAATTGAATTAAAACCTATTATAGCAATTTTTGTAAGTGCTATAATTTTTGAATTTAACTAAGTTTATTTGGAATTTAAGTAAACCCTATTACAACATTTTAAAATGTTGTCTTTTGTTAAATTGAACCGTTTTGAAGGTAACTTTCCGTAGCGTTTTCTAAATGCTGCGAAAAAGTGAAATTTCACTGTTTTGATAATCGTAAGTGAATAAATGAACTTTGAAAGTTGAAAATTTTGGAAATTTAATAATTTAATTATTAACATAATAACTTCATTTTATAATAAAATATGATTTTCATGAATATAAACTGTTTTGAAGTATGAATTGAAATGGTATTTTAAATTGAATAAAATGAATAATGATTTGAAATGTGGTTTCGAAAAGATATGATATTTTGATATATTAAATGATTTGAAAAGAAGTTCTGAAAGATATGATATTTTGGAAATGAAGCTTTTGAAAGGTTATGATATTTTGATATATTATAATGATTTGAAACGAAGTTCTGAAAGATATTATATTTTGATATATTAAAATGATTTGAAACAAAGTTTTGAAAGATATGATATTTTGATATTAAATGATTTGAAAAATGAAGCTTTGAAAGGTTATGATATTTTGATGTATTAAAATGATTTGAAAGGAAGTATATGATAATTTAAAATATTGAAATGGTTAGAAATGACTTGATATTTATTTTGATAAATATTTGAATTGAAAGATATGGTACGATGATATATTGAAATGGTTTGGAAATGATTTAATCTTTATTTTGATAAAGGTTTGGGTGGAAATGACATTTTATTTTTGAAGTATAAAATATTGTTTTAAAGTTATAACTACGGGTTATAGTAACGATTGGTTGTTAAAGAGACCGGGATCGGATATTGTCTTATAGCTGGCCAATACCGAAAACCACTTTAACATCTGTGTACGCGGTGGAGATTCCAGAATGAAGTAAGATGGTGGAGACGTTCTCGAGGTATATTACGTGGACCCAACTCCCGTGAGTTGGCATAAATGACTAAAACAGGAGTTATACCGGGATACACAAAGGGTCGCACCCTTTCATCGAGCATGCTCCATCGGAAACCATTCTATTACTTTTGTGATTCGATATGTGGCGCCACTTTGATTCGGGGGTATTATTCGAGGTGGGCGGAAGCTGCTGGCTTGCCGTCACCACCGGTCCGGGAGTGCAAACGGTGTATCCACCCTGGCATTACCTCGCATGCCGTGTCATCTCCTTATATCGAGCCCACTACGATTTTGGTTTTAAAGATCCGACCGCGTTAAGGTTCACCATCCCCTTAATGCTATTTTCTATATGATTATACTTTACTGATTAGACACTACTGTATATAGCGTATATTACTATATAGTAAATAGTTTAACAGATCCTTAGAGGATGGGCGGTCCTAAGCATCTTCTAAGTTACTTGTACCTTTACTACAGTTCACTTGAGTTGGTTTACATTGTATAAGTATGTATATCCTGACTCGAGTGTTTGTATTTTTTATTTTCGCTCGGGTCAGCCTGAGTTATTCACAGATTTGGATTTCCATTTTCTAGAGAATGGAATCGCTGGAGATTATCTACTTGTCAAGTTTTATCTTTTCAGCCTGTTGTTCTTTTCAGTTCTTGTATCAGTAGACTTCTATGTAGTGAGACTTCCTTTGTACTTTGTTCTTCTGTTGTATTTTATGTAACTCTGATAAATTTATATAGTAGCTTCATGAACTACTATCTCTTTTAATTTTGCCGCATTATAAAATACTCTGTGTCTGTGATCTGTAATTATTATTTGCTGTATATTCTGAGATTTTCCAAATTTTTATTTACAACGCGGTATTTTGAGCACTTCAATTCCGGCATGAGTGTCTACCTATACACTTATAATGGATGCGAATGGTTGAAAATATCGGGTCGTTACAGTCAATCAGACAAATAATTTCATCCAAATAACCAATTCAATCAAATAAATAACACTAGCTATCCGGACACAGATCCAGATAAGCTTCCTAAAATTATCTCGAGTTTCCCAAGTACAGACACAGGGATACTCGCTCTACTAAATCCAAACTAGCTATACTGCTAAGCTACTGAGCTCTTACTCAACTAGATCTATAATCTGCATAAGATACCAGACCACAGACAAGTCTGATCAACAATTAAATCCTTCACAGAACTACTGGTCTCAAAACCCGTGATGGACCAAACACGTACTCCTTCAGAGACACGTGAAATATTTTGAATTCCAGTGTTCCAAACTGGCATTTCAACTCTTCAGACTGAAGCACTGATCTTTACAAAAACTCAGAAGAATCCAATATACCTTGGAGCTCACCTCAAAATCTCACCAAATCTTGTTGCTCCCTTTACCAGAGAAAACCTCAACAACATCGAAGCCTCCAACTTCGAATTCCAAATTCTTCCGTTTCTTAACCTCAAAACTTTCTGGATGATCCGGGCTGCCTACAGATCCTTCCTGATCAGCTCAACCTTCGCTGATGCTTCTACAAACAAACTGGATCAAAACAACTCAACAAACTGATCCTCATAAGATCTACCCAAAATCAAAATCAAACTTTACTATCAACAATAGAAAACAACTTCTCCCATCCGGAAAAGACAGAACAGAATCACTCGCCAACTTGCCTCAGATCCTGAAAAAAAATTCAGTAGAAACTATCTAATCCAAAACACTGCAACTTCCAGTTGCTTCTACTCAAGAATAGCAGTCACCTTGCTTCCGCTGCGCAACTCTGATCTAGAGCAGATGAGAATGCTGTCAATGAACACAAGCACAGACTGGACAGCACATCTCGGAAATAAGGTTCAACAGAAGTTCCAAGAAATACAGAGCTGCTTCACCAAACAATCAACCTAGGAGACATCCTTCTACCTAGCTGAATCACCGGTATCACTCCTGTCATCAAGTCGATTCAGAACTCAATTTCCAATGCGGGCAAATCTCTAACTTTCCTGAAGACATATCCGAAAAATCTTCGACAATTCCATAATTCCTACATCCTTTAGAAATGCCACAAATCCAAGCAAAAGATTATCTAAGATAATCACCCAACTATCGCAAGTCACTTTTGCGATCCATCCAACCTAAATTCCAAAAATACTGCTTTCTCTTCACAAATCAGAACAGTTTATCCTCGACCAACTAATCCATCGAAGAAACAGGTCCTCTCTACTACTTTTGAATTCCACCTCTAGGAAATGCTAAGCCAAAAAGATCTTCCTACTGGAACACAGAACACTCTCGAGCTGCAATGCTGCCACAGATGCCTAAGACTTCTTATCCAAAGCTCTTTGAGAAACTCGGACCTCCAACTAAACACATACATCCTGCTGAACTCAGCTACAACCCTGAAGCAGACACACTTCCTTAAACTTGCTCCGAAAGAAAACATCTTCGGAGACATCCATAGTCACTGCATCTCATCACGCAGCTACTACTTCCTGAGGTTGCCAAGATACCATCACTTGCTTCTGCCTAACTGACAGATCTAAATTCTCTAAAATCCGCTCACACAAGCGTGATCAAACTTACCCTTCAAAGATGAACTCCGAACCTTAACAGGTTTTCTTCAGAGATCAATGAAATCTTTACCCCAAACTGCAAAGATTACTCGAGACGGTATTAGGTCTACAGTCTCGACAAATACACTTCCAATCTCAAACATTCAAACTCTAACCATTGGTGGTCGTGTTACACACACCACTACCTCATCTACCTTTATAACTTATATTGGAAAACCCGAACAGGTAACCCAACAGATAGGTAGAAATATATATATATATATATATATATATATATATATATATATATAGTTATATGTAAAAATTACAAGTACGCTCTCTCAAGAAAGACAACACTACATCGCCTAGGTATTAACTCAACCTATGCTCTGATACCAAGTGAAACGACCCATCTTTCTTTCCACAAGACACGTCATTTTTAAGAAAGAAAGGGATAGAAAAGAGAAAAGACAGAGAAGAAAGGAAGAAACAACATCATAATCTAAACAGCGGAACAAATAAATTATATTAATCGCATAATATATTACATAGTATCATATACATCAGAGATACACAGCTAGAACAACACATACTCTACAGTTATAACACCTGTCTAGTTATACAACTCAATATACAACACAGACAAATGACTCAGAGAACACACAGCGGAATACTATATATCTACGCAGAAGCCTTCTGCTCCATTGCTCCTCCATAATTCGTCAAGCCAACCTGAATCCCCTGGCTACTCGTAAAAAATTTGAGTACCCAAGAGTTTAAGAAAAACAGAATAAACTCCGGGTCAGACATGGGTCTGGTATGAGTAAACGATTAAAGTTTCTTAACTTTAAAAACCTTTTGAAAGAAAAGGTATCACGTAGGACTTCCCACATATAAACATGGAAAAGTTTTTACCTTACGCTAACCAAACATTTAATAGGAAATCCAGTGATATTATAATAGGTCTAGGGTTTTCAAATAAATATGAAATAGCCGAAATTGTTACATTTATTAATTCCAGCTACTAGCCACAAAAGTGGGTAATACAATCAAATCCGAGGGCGCTTATTGGATTTTGGATTCCATACAATGGCAGGGCTACCAGTGTACCGCCCGTCATAGTACGTGGCCTAGATCACTGTACCGAGGATCACTCCCAATCCCCTGCAACACAAGGCTTGAACCATTCCTTACTAAATAGTTTCGAACAAGACAACCCCGCGGTTCTAGCTAGCAACAGCCCACAAAGCCGAATAAAAAGGGACGTCTAGACAGGGGAAAATCTCGTCCTACTTGGGCATGACCCACTTAACCTTGTTGCACCGCCCCTGTTTTAGCCATTCCCGGTTGATGAGGCTTGAGGCTACGATTACCTTAAGTGAACACATCACTTAGAATGCTCATTGTCCACCTGACGATGTTCTGAAAGCATTCAATCCATACAAGTTCGTTCCGGGTTCGAACGAAATTGAAGGCATCATCTCGTTACACTCATTTTGGAATCACCCTCAGAGTTAACGACGATAACCCTTGCACTCTGAATCTTCATCTTCACTTGAGATTCACGACCTATCGTTAATTTGGATCGATGTGGTTTTCGGATATCCAAATATAGAAACCCGATCCCGGTCTCATCGAAATCCAAAACGTATCTTTTAGCTCCAAGTTGTTTAAGGTTAAACAATTCAATTCAACTATCTATATACACACAGATAGCTAATTCACAATATCACAATAGATAATCTACATTATCATCACAATAGATAATTCATATTATCAGCACAAATAGATAACTTATACTATCATCTCAATGCAATCAAAGCATCCATATCATATATCACACATATCTCCTCAGAGATATCAAGCAACTAAGCCATTCAATATAAATCAGCCATCCATAAGCAATGATCTATAAATCACACCATTTATAATTAATTTAAAATGAATTAAATTAATTACTTCATCTCTTAATTAATTTAAAATGGATTAAATTAAGTACTTCATCTCTTAATTAATTTAAAATTAATTAAATTAATTACCTTCATCACAATAAATCTTGCTTACCTATCCATTAATTAAACCAATTAATTAATCATCATCTTAATTAATCAACCTCGATTAATTATCTCTTTAATTAAGTAATTAATCCTTAATTATTCTCATTAATCATATTAATTAATGAACCTTAATTAATTACTTCCATTAATTAATTAACTATAATTGATTACATCATTGCTTAATTAATTACATTAATTAATCATGCTTAAATTAATTAAATTAACTTTAATAATTATAAACAGTAATAAGTTACTCTTAATTACTTTTAATTACATTTATAAGCCCTTTTATTTATTACACCAAGTAATAATTCCTTAACTACTTTACCAAGTAATTATCCATTTTAAAATTTCTTCCCACTTGGTAATTTCCCTTATCTCAATCTCCTCCGGTAATTTATTCATCAATTACTTATCTTAAATAATTACTCTTATCAAAACTCATTAAGTAAGCATACTTAATCATTTATCATGTGACTATATTTAATTAATTAACAAATTAATTAACTTAACTTGATCACAATCACCTCATAAATCATAATCGAGTAATTTACCCCTTAATTACTCTTTAACCAAATTAATTATTAATTACAGATTAATTACCTGCAACTATTAATTAATAAATCTTAATTACTAATCAATCCTTTAATACAAAGTAATCAATCTCTAATTCCTTTTATAATTAATTAATTAACCTTAATTAACTAATTAATTATCCTTAATCATTAATTAATAAAACTTAATTATTAATTAACAACCTTAATTACAAATTAATTAATCCATAATTAAAATTATTCAATCCTTAATTACAATTCATTAACCTTTAATAATAGTTAATTAATTCTTAATTAACTTGCATTATAGATTAATAACCTCTTAATTATTAATCAAGAAAACCCAATTATCACTTAATTACGAGTTTAATTAACCCTTAATTACTTAATTAATAAATAATTATAATTTAATTAATCATTAGTCATTAATTAAATCATCATAATTATTAGTTAATTAAATTAATAACTATCCTTAATTAATTACTTAATTAACCCTTTTATATTTAATTAATTGAGTTAATTAATACACTTAAACTTCTTAACTAACTTAATTAATCTCAAATTATTTAACCATAATTATCTTTAGATAAAACCTTATCTTAATTATGCTTATTAAAACAATTTACTTTAAAAATTAACTTTACTTAATCAAATTATTAATTAAGTTTAAAATACTTATTCAACATAATAATTTAAAGTCTACAAATCACAACTTCCCTTAAATACTTCAAAATATCATCAAGTAATGGTTTTAATTCAAGTTTTAAATTTAAATCAATATACTTGCTTTTTATAAAATCTTTATAATTCCATTTCTATTAAAGTTTTAAAATACTTTAACTTGATTTAACAAAATTTAAACTAAATAAAGTTCAACTTCATAAAACAATGTTAAAGAAACATTTATTTCATCAAAAATAAATTTAAAAACAAGATTCATACCCAAAATTCAAAACATACTTTATTTAAAATTTAAACCTGTTTTAAAAATAAATCCTTTAAATATGTTTTTAAAATTTTATTTAATAAACCGATTCAGTTGAATTCCAAGTATCACTTAAAACATTCAAAGTTTCACTCTTTCCTACCATTTCAAAAATTCAATTTTAATTTAAATTAAAAACCTGTAACTATTAAGCTGTTAACAGTTAAAAAAAACAATGCAAGCTACTTCGAGTTTCAACTCGAGCCAAGCACTCAAACACACCATCATCCCTTCGAGCCACAACCTAACCCAACCCTCCAATACTTACTGACACCAAACTTTCTCGTGCACATGCACCAGTGCCGGAATCACCTCCGGCCTTCGATGAACTCACCGGCACGCCACTTAGCATGATGCAACACAAATCCAAACACTAGAACTCTCGCACGAGCCATTGATCAAGATTGAACTACCCAGTTGAAAATATGGAACCAACAGTCATAGCCACATCCTCCTCAAACTCACAACGTCGATCACCGGAATTCGTGCCATCACGGTGACACCTCCCCAGTCATCCACGAACTCATTCCTGAAGTTTCCTCAAACTCGATACATCAATGAAGTTTCAGGAGACCAATTTCCAAGTTCGAACAGAACTAGGTTAAGAATCCAAACTACCTCACCGTCGTCGCTACGGCCATCATTCAGACCTGTCACCATTTTTGCCACACTTCCCGATCCTATTCCCATCTCCACCCAAGATTCCGATCACCAAAAACCTCGAGATCACCAGATATTGACCAGAAACTCATTTCCAGTTATTACCATAATTCACCCTCAATACTTTATTAAAAATTGATATTTCCTTTTTAAAATTCATAATTTCCAGTGATAATTCAGTTTATATAATTATTTTATCCAATTTCAACATTCGATTTCAATCATTGATGTTAAAATGTTACTGCATTTTTGATTTCCAGATAATTTTCAAATACCATCTACTTAGTTCTATTTTTAGTTCTTAGTTTATAATTAAACTAACCTATTTTGTTTGAATCTAAGTCCTAACAGTTGTTTAAATAGAATTAGCTTGAAGTTCTGATTATAACTTAAATTCTACAGTAAGGAAAAACAGAGAAGATCAATGCAATCAAGCATGCACAGTTTCAAAGCATAACAAAACATATTGCATATTTATATCTACACAGAGGCAAACTTTTATATATATAAAATAAACATCATCACAAACTCATATGCAATAGATAATTAACTACTTTAGTTTTAGTAAAAAAAATGTTTACTCACCTTTTTAATGAAGTACAGAGGTTTTAATCCTGATGATAACACTGGAAAACTTGCAAAACACTTGAACTTGAAACTGAAGCTTTTTGAAACAGAAAAGCTTCATTTCTTTGATTTTCTTTTAAACTGAAATGCTCCAGGTTTGCATTTTGAAAACTGGCAAATGCTTGAATTTTTGAAATGACTGTGATTTATAAAACTAGAGTACTTGCTTTAGGTTGCAAATTTGAAGATATTCCTTGCTTTGAAAATTTGTTACAGGTTGACTTGCTTTAGAAACAAATTTGAGATGCATTGAAAACTTTTTGCATTGATCCAGATTCACTTGCATGCACTTGAAAGATGGTTACATACTTGATTTGTAAACAGAGATTGATGTTTTGAGAAGTGTTTATAGACTTTGCAGATTTGGTATAAGGAGGTTACAGGGAACAAATTTTGCAGATTTGATTTGCACATTTGTTTTAGATTCGAACTTGAGGAAAATTTCAGGTTTTGGTTTGAGGATTTTCTGGTTTTTGAAGAGTGAAGATTGCATGGATAATTCTAGTTTTCTTTTTAGAAATGAACATAGATTTTAAAGAAAAAGACAATGAAGAGAAGATAGGGTTTATATAGGCTGATTTAGTTTTTATTAAAATTAAAAGAAAATTTAAAATAATGTGACACTTGTCTCTAGCTTATATTAATGTGTTAAAACTTGATATCTAAGAGATTTATAACTTTAACACTTGTCAATATTTATTTATATTTATACTTAAAGAATTTTAAAAGCTTTTTAAATATGATTTTCTAATTAACTAATATGTTTTTCTTAATTTATAAATACTTTTCTAATTAAACTCCTAAACAAATACATTTACAAATTTATAAATGTTCTCTAAACTTATATAAGTACAATCTTTAAAAGATAATAAAATAAAACCAATTATAATTTAAATAAAATTATATATAATGTTGCAATATCATTTTAAAATGCTATTTCAAAAAGCCCTTTGTATTTATTCTTATTAAATAAATACATATCCAAATTTCTATAGATAAATTTCTATAAAAAGAATAATATAAAAAATCTTATTTTTAACTAAAAACATTATCTATATATTTTAAATCCAAACTATATTATTATTTTATTTTAAGATGTATGTATATTCCCTTGAATTCAAAATTTATATTCAAATTCAAAGTCAATTAAAAAAATCCAAATCTAAAATCAATTTAAATAAATATAATATCAATTTTTAAATAAGCTCATCATTATTTATAAATAACTTATCCTATTTTAAAATCAATTTTAAATACACAGATATATATATTTAAACACACTTATTAACTTTGAAAACAATAAGTCAATTTAGAATTTATTTACACAAACAATATAATTATTCTTATTTTAAAACCAATCTATAACCATAATTAAGACAGTATATTATTATTATTACTTGGTTATTTATTTTTTAAAATAACAATTTTATCAATTTCAAATAATTTAAATTAAGAGATTATCACATTTTAAATTTCAGGATATTACAGTACCTTTCAAATCAATAGTTTTTAAAGCAACCTCATACTTATACAAATCCATTTTATATAAGTTCGACAACTCCCAAATTAAGTACTTAATAATACCAAGTTCTCAATTTCAAATCATTTCAATATCAATTCTGATTCAAAATCATATATGATTTCACCAAATCATTTCTTCCAAACTAAATATCTTTAGTTTCAAAGTTTCCAAAATAATAAGTTCAGAAAAATAATCCAAATTTCCAAATCAACATAATTTATGTCAAATAAGTCCGTTTCTAAAGTCATCATATAAATACTGGGTTTTAAATTCCAATCTATTTTCGAAACCAAATATTTTCTCAAAATCGATTCTACCCAAACTGGTTGCTAAGTTTAAAACCATCCCTTTTAAAAACTTTAAACTATTTATTTATACATGAAAAATTCAATTTACCATTGGAAAGATTATTATTCTATATATATATATATATATATATATATATATATATATATATGTATATGTATATGTATATGTATATACTTTATTCAAAACATTTCCAATCTATATTTCATACTAGTATAATTCAAAATAGTTTTATTCATTTACTTAAGCAGTTTCAAACTAATTTAAATCATATTAAAACATATAAAACTAAACTCATATACTTTATCAAATACTTTATACTTTTCAAAATTACTTAGCTTGGAAAAGTTAACCTTGATTTGGAAGTGTTCGAACATTCAAATAGTCGAAGAAATCGTATTTTCAATCCAAGAGTTGGAAATCACCAACAAATCGGTAAATAAATTCCAAAAGTAGGGTTATATCAATCAAATTCGAAACTCAAGAACTGTGTCACATATATATGCATATATCTTTTCTAAAATCAAATTATACTTCGGTATTTGAAATCAAATTGGTTTCATAAAATCACTGACATAGCAAAGCTATTAGAGTGGCCTCTCTCCCACTCAGAAACTCGAAAATCAATGTCGATGATGCATGCATTCATCATCGAAATTATTTTCTAGCGACATAAGTGAGTTCTGGACTTTTATTTTCTCAAAAACTTCCTTTGAAATTTCTTCGAATCATTTGAAACTCATTAAAATCATCTGAAACATTTCTTATTCGAAAAAATAATTTCAAATCATATTATTATATATTTTCAAAACCTTAAACCAATTTCAAATGCCGGAGTTCAATCACTCAAATTTCAATTTCAAAACCATTCCATTAAAATCATTTTATAAACCAAATAATTTTCAAAAATTTCAAATCCTTTCAAAGCTTCAAATTTTCATTTTAAAAGGTATATAATTCTTATGAAAACATTTCACTTTTACATACAAAATATGGTCATCCTTATCAAAATAATAATTTTGATGTATTCACAATTTCAAAATACAACCAACAAAAAAATTTCAAGGGATGATTCAAGGATGGATTTCAAAATAGAACAGAGACTCAAATTTAGAGGAACCCTAATCAAAAAAATCCTAACCAAGATTAGAGATATCTAACTTACGTTAATACAAAAGAGTTTATATTCATTATTTGGAAAGACTCAAATTCATATCATACGGAGAACAGGAGCATAAATATCTTTGGTTTGACAACTTCAGCTAAGCAAAAGATACAATAGAGTTCACTTAATGCAACCTAACATACTACAGATAACAAACAGATCCACAGAATACCACTCCTACATAAACAAAGCATCAGGATCGAACGAGATAGATGTTCAAAATTCTAGCGAATCCTAACCGAAGAGATTTTCTAACAAGGTGGATGCAAAAAGGATGAAGTTTAGAAAATTTTGCTTTTGAAATAAAATTTAAACCAACATAATCTTTAAAAATCCTTTAAATCATTTGAAAATCATTTTATACTTTGAAAGTACATTCTCTCACAAGGAAATGATTCTGAGATTGATTTCACTCAATCTAGGGTATTTCTACCCTATCTCAAATGAATTTTTGCTCCTCAGGCTAAGGTTGCCTAAAACCAAAGCTCTGATAGCAAATGTAACAACCCGATATTTTCAGCCATTCGCATCCGCACATGCCAGACTTGAATTGCTCAAAATACCGCATTGTAATATAATTTCGAGCAAATGAAATCATTTTTAGAATCACAGACACAGAAATATCAGAATAACTCGCAGTGGAAATAAAAATACCATAGTAGTTCATGAAGCTACTATAAAAAATCTCAAAACAAAATACAAAATATCATAGTTTAAAAATGGATATAATAGGAGTCTGGATACATAAATCAATAATACAGAAGCAAATACCGAATAGGAAAAATAACTAGATCAGAAATAGACGAATAGATAGACAAATGAGCTCCAACAAATCTCTAGCTCCAGAAGGTGAATCCAACGCTATGGCTCTCAGGCTGACCCGAGTGTAAAGTAAAACACAAAACACTCGAGTCAGGACATACATACTTATACAATGTAAACCAACTCAAGTGAACTGTAATAGCAATGCACAATAACTTAAAGGATGCTTGGGATCGGCCATCCTTTAAGGATCAGTTAAACCACCAATTAAGTAGTAATAAACACTATCCTAGAAATATCCATAATAAAGTAAACAATGCAAATAACGGTGTTATTGTGACTTGGGTAGCATAGCACTACTACAAAACAGGCCATTTGCATCGGTTGTTTACCCCCCTTTTGCATCAGTTCAACAACCGATGCATATGCAACCGATGCAACAGGCTTAACACTTTTGCATCAGTTCTGAAACCGATGCAAAAAGTCCTTTTTGCATCGGTTGTTACTAACAACTGATGCAAAATATCATGGTTGGTTGCTTGGACACAGCCTCCATATTGCATCGGTTGTAATGAAAACTGATGCAACTAATCCCCCTATTGCATCGGTTTTTTATAACAACCGATGCAAACTAATCCCTCTATTGCATCAGCTATTTATACCTGATGCAAAAAAACCATTCTCAGAAACCATTATTACAGTACTCAAATAGACTATATATATATATATATATATTATTGATTGTAACAAACAATTATTGCATGCAATATTACTTTCATTCAAAATTAAATTTGATGGCAAATACATAATCAGATTTAATAATTCTACAAAAGAGTGAAAACATAAATAAATTATAAAGAAAAATAAAATTAGAGGCATGAAACAGAAAAGTTACAACTGATATACTTGTCTAGAATCAATCAACCAAAGATGACTGAACTGTTTGTTCACCTCCTGCTTCTTCACCTCCTTCGACCAATTCCAGCCTCGAGCTCAACCACTTCACCTTCCATGCTTGAAAGCACAAACCAAACCGCACTTCAACAATTGCCTTCACAAAATTCCTATCGTGGGCTCCCTTCTACAAGCTCAACCAGCCAAAATCAAATACCACCTGCAATCTACGACCCCATAACCAGCGCCGATAGCATCTCCATAACCGCAAAAGTCCAAATTCCATTACAACAGTGAACCACAATAGCAGCTCCAAAACCCCTTACGCGAGCACAATCACGACCACCATTTCACTCTGTATTTTATTTGACACGTCCAAAAAATTTAAATTCAGTCCAAATTTGACAGAGATGATCTTTATTGCTGCAACAAAAGAATTTTAAATTCAGTCAAAATTTTAAATTCAGTCAATAATATTTAGTTTTGGAATTTTTTGGCATAAAAAAACAAAAGAATTGAAGTAAATGAATAGGAGGGAGGTATGGATCATTATTGCTGCAACAATAAAAAAGGTAGACATGAAAAAATGTTGCATTCTAGTGATAACATGTTGAACATGGAAATGGTAGAAAGAAAATTAATTTAGAAAAAGTTTAATACATTCCCTACCATTATTGGGATATTATTTTATATATAAAAGGACACATTACAATCTTTATAACAGCCTAGAGCATAGGATGTATTCTTTAAAATGTTATCCAAAATTCTTGATCTGTTACCTTTTCGTTATTGTTCCTTTTTACTGAATTAACAAATATGGTCATTTGTTAAACTGTCATTGGATACTTTATAAAACGCATACAATAGCTGCTATCATTCTGTGAAGTTGCGTATTCTCAACAAGTAAACAGTTAATATCGTAATCCAACTCTTGATTATATAACAGTTTATATGATGTTACTTACCAATTCTGAACATATGGCAAACTAGCAAAGCAAAGCTCTACATAAACTGTTACCTTGATAGATACAAAATGATAATATTGTTTCGGTTACATTTCAGACTTCTAGCCAAGTACCAATAATTATTTTGGACAAGTTGACATATGATTTCTGTAAGGTGTTAAATATCAAAAATAAACTATGCTCTAGTAATAAGCGGCAAATGATATCTTATATAATAAGATACCACTTCTACATCCTCTAAGTTACCATTTCTAAAAGCAACAGGTTAACACTAATTTCTTTAGTTTAGTTTATTAATTTAATACATATCAATTCCATTTAATTAATACTTCATAATTCATGAATATGAGTTGTCATTTTCATGAAATCAACAACAAAAGGTTGATTGATAAGGTTTTGGGCACCACAAACATATACAAAATTAAACCTGTGCAATACGAATGTGAATTATCTTACAAAATTCATAACCCCTACTTTTGCAAATTTCCAGAAAATCAATAAGCTCACTTCTTTTTAGGAAGCTCACTGGCAGCATTATTTATGAATACGGAAACACTAAAGACACAACTACAAAATTTTACTGCATTCCGAGGATACAATATGGTTGGACTTAGGACAGAAGTTGATTTTTATACAAGTAACAGAGGAAGAACAGTGAGTGAGTTTGAATGGAATGAGAATGAGATGTGAACAGAATTTGGTTTGTTGGGGTTTGAGGTGGTTGAAGGGGGGTGGTTTGGGGCATGCTTGTTTCCACACTATAATACAAGTTTCTGAAAAATGCCTTCAACAATGTATTGATACTGACTCCCGTTGTGCATGTTTGGTGTAAACTTGTGAAGAAAAAAAAAGGTGCACAAACAAGAATCACACTGACACATTAGCATTGAATGTATAACTAACCTGCTAAAGGGTTTACACCAGCTACTTTATAAAAACGAACCATTTCACTCTGTATTCTTTCCAATTATGGGACAATCATAATGAGCAACAATGCATTAACAAATTAAATTAATCACTGATGAACATAGTGAGGCTCTTCAGAAATTATTATGACCTTGACACCCATCAATTAAAATCGACAAATAAGTTAGCAGTAAAACATTTCATGCATAGAATTGCAATTGACATTTGAAAAGCAAGATTAACTCACATTTATAATTATAGCAACATTTACTATGATTGTCTTATTAAGAAATTGTAAGAACTTAGAGACAGACAGATGACGTACAAGATGGATCATATTATTGTAAATTTAAAATGTCAAATATTGAATTTTTTAAGTCCATTTATCCAAACCTGAAGTGGCAAAAAAGCTGGAATCTGCTGCACATAATTCTTAGCTTATTGAATGCCTCATGCCTCCTCTCTTTCACTCCTCTTCTTAAAAGTACACTGAACTGCACCCACCAGCTATTGCTCCATTTCTCCTTCTTCATTGTTACTGCATTAACATTGAAGTTCAGCATATTAGTGCAAAACTAATGAATCGTGTATTATAGTACAATGGTGAATAACGTTGTTGTAGCTGTAATTGTTATTGCTATGATCCATAGCGAGCCCACAAAGCTCTGATTTTAAACTTGTCATTATGTTTTTGTCATATGCAGATATAAGCTCCTACCTCACAGCCTTCTGCTCATCTGCCATGCTTTTCCAATCTTCTGTCTTTTGTTTAGAGTTCGGAGTGATGCCTGTGTAATCATGGTAACAAAGTTAATATTACTGTTTTAGAAAGAAAAGGAAAATACTTATAGTGATATTACTATCTCACTTTTGGTGCACTTTTACAATTTGAATGTAAAGAAAGTCATAAGTGGTTTAAAAGTTGCATAATATATTTTTGAGACATAGGACCCTACCATATTATCAACACCATGTGCATGTTTGCAATAAACTGTTTAACTAGAGAGGATTTACCAATAGCTAAATCTAGAAGAAGATCAACTGGATTGACAGTAAGCGGTGAAATAAACCCAATAGAATCAAAATATCCTAATGCATCCGATGCTTTTCCATGATATATGGGACTTCCTTCGGACAGAAGGACAACTTTATCAAACATATGAATAACTTTTTGAAATTTGATGACAAGATGGGATGATGTGGCCTGGTAGTTAAGGAAGTTTAACCAAGCTACTGTTTAAGATAACGATAATAGTTTTTCTTTTCTTTCTAATAGCATAGAATAGTTTTTGCACATAAAATGTTACCTTGAGGGTCACTGGATAAACTGTGTCCATGCGAAGTTTATGTTGTAGATTTGATTTGTTGACTGGGAATGCTTTAACATTTGATGATGGTGTTGCTAGCTCGTTTGGTGGCATGACTTGTTTGTGAACTTGGTGAAATTAGTTTTTAGTATGTTAGCAAAAAAAACCATAAGCACATGTATAACTATATAGAGAGATCATCATATTACAGGATTCCTTCTCAACTCTCGTGCCATTTCAAATTACAGGAGAGCTAAAGCTATAGGACTAGACAGTAATCTCAGAGGAGATGGTGAAATAAAAGGCAGATTGTTCATAATTGGAAGTGGCAAAAAAGGCATAGCTTACCAATTCGTTGAAATGAACTTTGGAGATTGGGCTCCTATAGCTGAAGTCTTGGACATTTGCAGTCAAATGCAGGTTCATCTCCTGTTCATATTAGTTCCACGTTAATACACCGTATATAACACACAAATATTAACCAATCACCATGTAAGTTCATATATGCTAACTGCTAATATAACATCACAATTTTGCAGAATGAATCAAGCTCAATGGAACCCATGTCAAGTTAATTGAGCACCCCATATATTTGTAATTAGAGTGAATGTTGTGGATTGCTTCAACTTGAGTGCCTAGTTTAAAGCTCCATGTGTAATGGAAACAAGCATTATTTGGTTCTTTAAACTTTAAGTAGTATACATAAAGTTTGTTAATGTACTGCTGTCCGCATAATCAACGAGCACATTAATGGGTAATCAGATATTGATAAACATAAATTACCTCTGTGCCAAAAGTGTGTCATGTCTATTGATCATAACTACAGTTCCACTACGCACTGTACTTGCAACGTTTTGTACAGTGGCCTCAACTGAAGAAGCAATCAAGTAAGACATTAAGAGAAACAAATCTTAGATCTAGCAAGAAATTTATGATTATGAAATCATTGTATGTCCTTTGTTGTATGTATGTTGTAGCAACCACGATGTTAACTCTTCAGATTTATTTTATGCACGAAACTTTGCAGTCACTCAAAGGTAATTAATATGAAACCTTAGAAAATTAACTATAAAGTTGGATAAAATCGTTTACAATTCTTTACTTTTTTTCCTATTAGGCATCTATCTAACCATCTCATTGAAATAGATCAATCATCCTAAATCTTATGAAACTATATAGATGTTTACGTATGTAGAACTTGACACTATAGCAACTATTCAAGTTAAATTTTATGCCTTTGACATATTGAAGTCAGGTAAGGTGAATATAACCTCTCCCTTGAGAAAAATTTGCAAGAATGCATCAAAACTTCCAAATGAGAAGAACATTGGCATCTCAAAACCCATTCAAATGTAATTCCATATTCATTCACACAGGGAGTGAAACATGCAAAGAAATAAAAACAAACTTGGAGATGAGTTGGTATTTGAATTGATAACGTGAGCACAACAGGTCCAAAAATGATGCATAGTGGTCCGAAACAACAAGAACAAAACTTAGAGCATTCATTGTACACAATTTCATAACTCAGGCCTACATATCATATATTATCCATATACAAAGAATGAAAGAACATACGAAATGAACAAAGTACTTCCATTAGCAATTGATAAAACCAGAATACATTGCCTTTCACTATAAACAGAATACAGCATCGAACATATTTGATACCATATAATGTAATGAATAATACTATCTTAATCTTACCTAACACCACATAATCAATATCAGCCATGTGCTTAAGTATCTAAGTCATATAACCCATTACATTTAAATACGAGTAGCCAACAGTTGTACTCATGAATTTTAAATCCCAATCATTTGCTTTTAATCAACTTAACCAGTAAAGATTTATTATAACATCCTACTCAAGCTTTATATTCATATTTATTATTGTATATAACAGAGCTTATCACATCAACATCAGCTTAATTCCTTTCCAATTACACCCCTAATATACAAATATGCATATAATAACTTTAACGTAGACTATTTGAATTTGACCGTACAACTATAAACCTCAAAACTACCGCTTAAAGGTGCGTTGAAAAGTAAAAACAGAACCTTCAAAGATCCACATTTAATATTTAATTTGATTTTAAATTAGAATCGTACCTCCTCTCCAAAAGTAATTCAAAGCAGATTCAATTATCCCATTTGTATTGGGTCATCAGAAAAGAATGAATAATTGTGTGCTATTCTAAAACAACTGATTCAGAACCCAGATATTTCAATGTCTTAATGCATTCCAAAATTAGAAATATCATAATTGGCATCGGCATCACTTACGAACTTAAAAGAAACAACGTAAAATTGAAGTACCTGAGCAAAAATAACAAATTCGGGCTAAGGTTTTTAACCATACCCTAGTCGCAAGCATGAGAAGGATGCGAGCACTGATGACAAGGATGCTAGCCAGATCAAAATAAGCGGGGATGAGAGGGAAGAACAAAAATAGGGTTAGGGATTTTAACTTTTCGAAGAAACGGCGTCTGAAATTGCAAGCGAGAGAAAAATAAAATGAAACAGATTACTCCTAAAATAGCATCGGCTATAAAAAAATTGATGCAAATAAAGGTAGTTGCATCGGTTGTAAATAAAGCTGATGCAACTAACACTATTTGCATCGGTGTATTTTCTTCGGTTATTGACGATAACCGATGCAAATTGTATTTTTGTACTATCTACTGCTTTCCACATATCAAATGCACCGGTTGTTAAAAAGTAACTGATGCAAATACTTCTATTTGCATCGGTTTTGGTAACAACTGATGCAATTGAGGCGAAGCAACATGCGTATTTTGTACTATTGTAGAGCTGCAGTAACAGCTCACCTCTAGCCACACTCTCAAAATCAAAGGTGTGCATCAAACAATGACAAGGAAATCACATGACACACAAAGCAGTGTACCCGTGGTTATAATTTTCAAAATGATTTATAATTCCAAATTAAAATCATTCATTTAAACCACTAAAAAGTGAAGTCATTATTCCTTCAAGTCAAATATTCAATTACCAAAAATTTAGCTTCCAGATTTACAATAGAATGTCGGCCACAAATAAACTTCAATTTAAACCATTTTAACTTATAAAATTTCATATTTTCCACTTTAAAATTAGTCATTTAAATTCCCTTTAGCTTATGATTTTTATAAAGTAAATTTCACAAATAAATATCAATAATTTCACTTATTAAATTCAAGTGTACAAATTTCCCATTCTTTACCTTTTAACAATTATTTATCACTTAAATTTCAAATTACCATTTCATAAATTGAACTAAATCTCCATTTTTTTTAATTTACTTAAACTTCCATTTTAAAACCAAATCTCACAATTCCAAGTCAAGTTAAATTCCAAATTTCCATTTAACTATCCATTTATTTTGCATTTAACTAATTACATAAATTCAAAATACACCGTAAGTTGCTTAACGTTATTTTACAAACAACTTAATATTTTCTTTTACTTAACAATTATCCAATTCATATATGAATTATCTTAATTACCAAGTTAAGTTTATAATTCCATTTTTATTTAAATTCCCATTATTAAGTTAAATCAAACTTTCACACTACAACTCAAACCTCTATTAACTTATACCATTTAACCTTTTAGAAAATCACTGCTTAACCGGTTTAAATCCAATATAAGTCAAATTTCATTTTTTTTTCTTCTTTCATTTACAATACATGAATTTTTATAAGAAATCATATTTTGAAATCAACCACGGGTCCGGATAATATTTCACACCTAAATCAAGTGATACGGAAATTATCATTTAAATCCGTAATCAGTAAAATTTCCGGGTTTTGATTAATTCAAACCCGCAATCCTAAGACAAAAACAAATAAATAAAATCATCCAGGCCTATTATTTCAGCCTGTAATGATATTTTTTTATTCTAAAGTCCGTTCGGGTATGTATCATTTCAACCCATAGTGATTCTATTCTATAGGGAACTTGTAGTGTGAGAAACAGAAACTAATACACAGTATAACGAACTAAAACATAACGGATGATGAGACAAGTTTATAACAGGGTTTAACATCATATAATTAACATCACAGGCAGGTATAACATGATATAATAATTCTACACATTCACTTATTGTCACTTCACTAATTATATAAGTATAAATGTTATGAGTGAAAACTCACCTTTTATGCTGGAGTTAGCAAATCAAAACCACAAACGAATTCCAGAAAGCACGATACGAATTTTGATTTGGGTGGAGAGAGAGAGAGCCAAGATGTTAATCTTGTATTCAACAACAAAACAAAGCTATATACAAATATAGATACGATACCAAAGTTTATATTGAAACAAATGGAAATAGAATTAACAAATGGACATCACCATGCTTTTTAAATCAATTGTTTTTTGCTTGACTTGCTCACACTTTTGCTCGGCCATGCATGCTTTAGGCTCGGCCATGTTAGTCTAATTGGTGAGAATGGGTCAAGTTTGGCACATATAGGCACGACAAGCAAGAGAATACAAGGGGTTTGGGAGTTACGTGTGAGGAATGCAAGGAGACAAGGAAAAAGTGGAACTTTTGTTCAACATAGGCCAGGCCTAGGGTCACATCTAGGTTCGGCCATGGCATGTACAGGTAAGGTAGTGGCTGGAGAGATGGATAGTGGTGGTGAACAAGCAAGTGGTGATGGCTAAGGAGGAGGCCAAAGTGAAAAATGAAGGGTATGTGCAAACTAGGTTTGCTATGGTATACTTTCAAGGATTTTGCAACTTTTTGAGATGATTGCACCATTAGATGGCCACGGCCAATATAGGTAAGAGAAGAGGGATGTCAGGCCTTGTATGGTGGTGGAAAGAAGGTGGTGTGGTGGTTGGAGGAGGTGGTGAGGTGATAGCCGAGCAAAATACATGAAGAAACAAGCAAAAATAATTGAAAAACCAATAGAAAAGTGAAAGAAAAAGTAGAAAAAATAAGAGGAAGCCATTACCTTTTTACTCAGATTTGAAAATAGGCGTGAGAAATGAAAGAATGAGATGTTTTCGCATGTGAATTTCAAAATAAAACTCACGGCTATTAAGGAGAAGTTGTGGTATGAAATCAATGGATGGAAAGATAAAGAGGCAACAAACCAAAACGTAGCGTATGCCTTTAATTAAAAATAGGTAACTTATCTTCATTTATGCGTTTCCTATATATTTAATAGAATATATGCCAAGGAAATAATTTATAAATACATACCGTTTATGTAAACACTATAGAAATAAATAAGATAACGGTTATAGAAAGGTATAAATTAATTGATGTCTACAACTTTGTATATTACTTAATTTACAAAGTATATATCCAAATTAATGGAACAAAAGTGGAACAAATGTTGTAAATATATACATAACATTTCATGTTACACATATATACATAATTATAACATGATATATCAAACAAAAGTATTATTTATATCAATTAAAATAAACAATTTACACACAATAGTATAAAAAGCATAACTTTCACAATATTAATCAGATTTCAACGAAACGAAAAGCAGTATACCTGAAATTAATTTACTTTCATAATAAAAAATAAAATTAAAAATTTTAAATTTTAAATTTAAAAGTCAAAGTTTGACCATATTGACCAAAATTCACATTTATGGAAAATATTCTATTTATTCATGTTCGGAATTATAATTCACCCAAAAATCAAAATTTATATTTAAAATAACAAAATTTATCCATTTTAATAAATAAAATAAAGTTTTTAAATCATAAATTCAATTTAAAATAATTAAAATGTACAATTAAAATAATCACAAAATACAGGGTTGTTACACCACTAAAAAAATTAGTGTTGTTCTTACTGTTTTCATTTGTTTGTTTTAGATCTATTCTCCTTTATAATTGATTGGGGTGTTGTGTCACTTAATGATCCAATAATTATGGAAGGATTTGAGTGAAAATTGATTAATTTATTAAAAGAAATTTAAGAATTAAAAGCTCAAGAGCAATTTGAGAGAGCAAAAGAATGTTTTTTTATCATGGAATTGATTAGTCTTGAAACGACCCGACTTCCTATCTCCAGGAAGACGCATCGGTAATGAAGAAAGAAAGGGATAGAAGAAGAAAAGAAAGAGAAAGAAGAAAGACAACAACATCAGAGAACTCACAGCGGAACGAATGAAATATAATATATCACATAAAATATTACATAGTATCATATTACATCAGAGTAAACAACTTATACAACACATATTAGACAGATATAAACATCTGTCTAACTATACAACTCAAGTACAACAGAAACAGATACTAAACAACACGGCGGAACCATATTATATCTACACGTGGAAGCCTCCTGCTCCATAACTCCTCCAGAATTCGTCAAGCAAACCTGAATCACTTGACTACTCATACATAATAAGAGTACCCAAGAGTTTAATAAAACAGAAAATAAACATTCGGGTCAGACAGGGGTCTTGTGTGAGTAAACGGTTTAAAGTTGTATAACTTTAGAAAAACCTTTGAAAAGAAAAGGTATCACGTAAGACTTCCCACACATAAACATGGAAAAGCTTTTACCTTACGCTAACCAAAACATTTGATAGGAAATCCAGTGATATTATAATAGTGTCTAGGGCTTTCAAATAAATAAGAAATAGCCGAAATTGTTACATTATTAAATTCCAGCTACTAGCCACAAAAGTGGGTAATACAAACAAAACCGTAGGGTCTCGTAGGAAGAATGAGTTTCCATCAATGGCAGGGCTACTGGGGTATCGTCCGTCACAGTACGTGGCAGAGCAACG
Source organism: Allium cepa (assembly GCA_030765085.1). Taxonomy (NCBI): domain Eukaryota; kingdom Viridiplantae; phylum Streptophyta; class Magnoliopsida; order Asparagales; family Amaryllidaceae; genus Allium; species Allium cepa. The sequence continues at coordinate 676,577,961 of CM060932.1, read as the reverse complement.
TACCGAGGAGCCACCCCAACTCCCCTGCAACACATTGCCGGGACCGTTCCTTAATGAACAGTCCCGAACAAGACAACCCCGGCAGTTGTCCGGAATCAACCGCCCTATATAGCCGAAATAAAAAGGGACTTCTAGACAGGGGAAAATCTTGTCCTGAAATGGGTGCTACCTACATAACCTTGCTACACCTCCCCTGTTTTAGCCATTCCCGGGTTGATGAGGCTTGAGGCTACGATTACCTTTAGAGAACACATCTCTTAGAATGCTCATCGTCCACCTGACGATGTTCTGAAAGCATTCAACCCATACAAGTTTGTTCCGGGCTCGAACGAAACCGAAGGCACTATCTCGTTGCACTCATTTTGGAATCACCCTCAGAGTCAACGACCATAGCCCTTGCACTCTAAAACACCATCTTGAACCTATAAGTACTATTCCGTCAAACTCATCACGGAGTCACCCACAGAGTTATTCTGACGTATAGTTCTTATACCTCGAGTCTTCACTTGCTCTACTTGGATTCACGACATAATGTTTAATTAGAATCGATGTGGTTTCGGATTCCAAATATGGAAACCCGATCCCAGTCTCACCGAAACCAAACGCCATTTTAATGTCCAAGTTGTACTTAAGGGTTTAAACAATTAAGTTATATTCAGGATGATATAAACAGATAGATGAATCACATTATCATAATAGATAATTCATAACAAATATTCATCTCACAAATCAGCATATCGCATATCAGAGATATTACATCTAGTATCAACCAAACACCCAATATCAATCATCCAATATAAATTGATCATCCAATATCAATCACCAAATATCAATTAATCATTCATAAGCAGAATTTATTAACTCTTAATCAATTGGATTACCATAAATCCTTCTTCATTAATTTATTCCAAATAAATAAATTAATAAATCATCTCTTAATGATCTTCCTTAATTAATCTTCCTTGATTAATCCTCTTTTATTTACATTCAAGTAATTAGCCTTAACCATATACAGTAATTAACCTTTGATTACTATCATTAATTACAATAATTAATGATCGTACATTTACTTCCATTTATTAATTAACTATAATTAATTACATTAAACCTCAATTAATTATAATTAATTAATCACACATTAGCTAATTACTTCTATTAATCAACGTTGATTAATTAGCTAATTATCCTTATTAATTAATAATTCTTAAATTAATTAAATAATTAACTTGTAATTAACCATCTTATTAATCATAAACAGTAATTAACAACTTGTAATTACTTATCTTAATTAATTAAATTTTTAATTAATTACATTAACCCTTGATTAATTAATCTAATTAATTAATCTTTAATTACTTCATTAAGTAATCAATTATTTAATTACATCAATTAATAATCCTTAATTAATTACTTAATTAATTAGTTACATTTTAATTAATTACTTAATTAATTAATTACATTTTAATTAATTACCCTTAGTAATTAATCTTAAATTAATCACATTCTTTAATTAATTAATTACATTAATTAATTAACAAAATTAATTAAGTAATTAACCTTTAATTACTTACACAAGTAATTATCTTCTAATTACTTCCATTAATAAACCTTGATTACTTTCCTAATTAATTACTTAACAAATAATTAATCCCATCATTTAAATAATCCTTGATCCTTAAATTAATTAATTACTCTATAATTAATTAACTTCAACAATTATATTAAACAATTCCTCAATTCATTAATTAATTAACTTCAAAACAAATATATTAATTAATTTCTTAATTAATAACATCATAGTGATTAACCATTAATCACTACAACTTTAATTACTCTCATGAGTAATTTCTACTAATTACTTCCGCAAGTAATTATCATTCAGTTACATTCAATAATTCATTATTAATTACTTCATTAAGTAATTACACTTAATTAATCCATAATTAAGTGATTATTTAAAATTAAATAAACAATTAACTAATTATTTAAAATTAATTAAATAATTAATTAGCTAATTTCTTATATTTGCAAAATCCTTAATTAATTAAGAAAACATCATTCTTAATTAAACTTTTACTTATTAAAGAATCACATTTTAGATAAGTACCCTTAAGTTCATATCAAAATAAATTAATCATAATTATCTGCATAGATAAATTATTTGAAATTAATCTAAATTTTAATAACTTAAAAATAAACCATTTTTATCGGTTTACAAAATTTATATCAATAACTTAATTGGAAAAATAACATTTGGAAATAAATTTTAAAACTTAAAACATTTTTGATTATCTAATTTAAACTTTCCATTTCAATATAAATTTAAACTAAAGTTTTTAAACATTACTTTAAAATTTATCTTAAAACTTTGATTCAATATTTATATTCAAAACATTCTTCTTTTAATTAAATTACTTCCAAAAAGGATCATTTTAAACAAATTTAAATTAAAAATAAATTCAACTAATATCTTTTAAAGTTTGATTTACTTATTTTAAACAACAAGTTTTAAATCGTTTCTTCTATAAACTCCAACTTGATTTATTTATTTATTTTAAACAACAAGTTATTAATCTGCAAACCTTTTATTTTACACGGTATTAACCAGAATAACACACGACCTCAAACTCGAGTTACTATGCAACTTTATTTCATTACACAGGTTAAAATTTGCAACATTAACATTTACAGTACTTTAACAAAAACCAACAGCCCGACACTCGAGAAAACACGGCTAACCAGTCCCCGAGAAAAACTCAGCCCTTCAACCTTCGAGTCGTACACGATGAAAACACGAGCTCGACTTCGGTACCAACTCGTCTTCCTCCAATTCGAAAATCACCAGTGCACAGAACGTACACACGTGCACACTGCACAGCGATCCAACCAACGACGAACCCTCCTCCGGCCATCACCAAGTCGGCGGCGACCACATCGATCATCCCCTCCACCTAGAATCACAAATTCCACAATGAAATAAAATTCGACCAAAAACTCGAAACTGCTAAACAACTCGAACCCTAAATCCCCACACCACCGTTATCGCCACCACTGGCAACTCCAGCGACCTTCCCAAAACATCAATGGACCTCCATGCCACCTTTCCCCAACTCGCGAAACAATCCGGTTACGAATCACAATCTCAATTCCTTCTACATCCAAGCCGAAACAAAGAACAGACTAAAACCCTATTTTCCCCAATTTCGAACAATTCAACAATTTGAAAAATCCAATTGCAATTTTCCCTTAGTCAACAACCCACAAGCAAGCTTCAATCAAAAATTCGACTACAATTATTGTGTATATCATCGGCAAATCGTTAAATTGTCGATATAGTTCAACATAAAATTCCTAGTTGATTTTCACTTTAAAATTTATGAATTGCATGTGAAAATTCGTGATTTTCAAACACGAATCCAATCCTATAATGTAAATTCAAAATTAGCAAGTTGACTTTTTTGTGAAAAATGGGTTTTCACTGTCAGTTTAAAGTTTTCGAAATGAAAATTCATTTTAAATACCTGGAATGATTTTTAGTGATGAATTTACATGATCTCAATCATTCTTGTTTGCAAATTACAGATTAACAATAGATAAAGAATGGGATATTGAATGTAAAGAGGGAAAAAATCAATTCTGTTTAAACAACAGAATTTATATCCAGGCATTCAATACCTTTTTTTTATAAACATACATTCAGGTAAACAAATATTCATCATCAAAGCCAAATTCATTTGCATGCAACATTCAATCATCGATTATATCAAAACTGTTTTTAAAACAAAATCTACTCACCTGTTTAAATTGCAGAGAGCAGAGAACAAAGCAGATTTTAGTAAATATTCCAGGTCTTTGAATAACTTTGATTTTGCTTTTTGTTGAAAATCCTTTTGCATGCTTTTAATTGATGATTAAAAGATGTTGAAAACCTCTTGAATCTGCAGGTTGTAAATTGATGTTGCAGGTTGATTCTTTATCTTAGTTGCAGCCTTCAATTTGCAGGTTGAAGCTTTAATAAATGCAGATATCATCTTTGCTTTTATGTTTGGAATTCAAGTTTCAGGTTTTATCTTCGCATGCAGATTTATTTTCAGATTTGCCATTAATTTGAAACATGAAATGAAGACAAAGAAAATAAAAGTGTTTGTGAAAACTAATTCTCCTCTTAAAACATTTATTAAAAATCAAAATAAAAATAGTGCCACATGTCATTAATATGAACAAGTGTCTCAAATATGTTTTAAAAGTTTACAAGTGTTTAAAGATCTTTGAAAATTTGTTTTTAAAACCTTATAACAATAATAATTATAACTTATCTCTATGAACATGGATATTTGTATTTATGAAATGTTTTTATGATAACAAACTTTGAATTTAGATAAATATACAAGTTTAAATCTTTTAATTTACTAAATTACTAAATACTTATATATGAAAATATAAACTTACTTATTAATGAAAATATTCTAAAATTAGTTATAATATAAATATGCATCTTATATATGTATTTAAAAATCTAAAACTTTTATATTTATACATTTATAATCATTTAAAATTTAAGCATTATAAAAGAAAACGAGACTTTGTTTAAATCCTTTATAAACTATCATATTTAAAATAAATACAATCTTATATTTGAAAAAAAATGAATTAATCTTTAAATTAACTTTTGAAAAATATAAATTAAAACAAAGCTCTAATTACAATTCATACATATATAGATTATCAATAGATTTAAATTAAATTTCAAAACAATATCAATTATAACATATATATACATATATATTACAATTTGAAAATTCATCTTTATTTAAAACAAAAGATATTCTATTCACAATATATATCAGATATATATATATATATAAATAGAATAAAATTTCATTAGCTTTGAGAAATAATTCTTATCACTTTTATATTGATAGAAAGATATTGATCAAAATTACCAGATTAAATATTTGTTATCCTTTAAAAGATTAAATTTACCAATTTAAATTAATATTATAAAGAAAAATTATCAAACCAATTAATTATTAATACAGATTACTAAATTGTTATTGGCTAAAATTCCGAGTCGTTACAATCCTCCCACCTTAAAAGAATTTCGTCCCCGAAATTTAAAAGCAAAGGTAATTTAATAACCCAGCAAAGATTTTAATTTCAAACAGTAGAGCATACCTATTAACCAGCTGCTAACAACTATAGCAATCAATCAAACAAACAAACAAACCTAAATAATTATCCTGACACACGTCAGAATAAATCTTCTACCACTATCTCGAGTTTCCCAAGTAAAAATCACCGGGAGACTCACTTTACAGAAGCTAACAAACTACACCACCAAAATCCAGAGCTCCTCTCATCTCTAGATCCATCAATCTGAACATAACGTTAGACTATACCCAAATCCTTCTTAACTACCAAATCCAACTAGACTGCAGATTCAACAACCAACGATTGAGTCATACACGTACTCCCTCAGAGACACGTGAAATACAATGAATTCCAGCTATCCAAACTGGCAATTCAATCTTATCTTATCAAAACACAGATAAGAAATTCCAAATGCCTCAGAACTAGCCATCCAGTCTTACCCAAAAACTGTTCTCTTAACCAGAGAAATCTTAACTACAATGAAGTCCCCAACTTCGAATTCCAAACTCCTTATCTCATATCAGCATAACTCAACAGAAAATCCTGGGCTGCCAATCTTCTCCCTGGTCAGCTCAACTAATGCTAATGCTACCAGAAACAACTAGACCAAAGAAAACCAGTTTCTGGATCTAATCCAACAGAAAAGTCTTCCAAGATCCATCGAAATTCAAAACACAAGCTCTACCTCCCAAGCAATAGCAAACTGAACTTGCTTCCTTCCTCGTACAGCTGCTACCTTGCTTCCGTTGCACAACTCTGATTCTGAAATGGATGAGAATACCTTTGATGAACACGAGTACAAAATTATCCAATATATCAGGGAAACTTTGTTCATCAAATCCATGTAATCTTAGTGACACATCTGACTCGGTCACACATCCTTATAGCAGAATTCCAAACTCAAAAACTAGATCTGACTAATCCAAGCTCCAAAAAATTCTGAGCTGCTACACCAACTCTCCTACTAGGCTAACCACCAAAATTGCTTCTGGAACCAAAACAATATGGAACTCAACTCCAGATGCAGACAAACTTCTGATTACATCAGTAGCTCCTACTTCCACATGAGAACCCTCAGTCTCAAACAAAAGATTGCCCAAAGAAAAATTCCCAAATTAATCGCAAGTCACTTTTGCGATCCAACCTAGTTCGGATTCCAAAGAAACCATCCTCTCTTTACCAAATAGAACAGCTTTAAGCTTCTCCAAACAAGGTTAACCTTTCAAGAAAACATTCACCATCTGCCCGGACTGCTAATAAAAGAACCACCAAGATTCCTAAACAATCGGAGAAACGAGCACACTGCTGCTTCTAAACTCTACTTCGATGATACTGCAAAGCTAAAAGACCTTCTCGTCAGCACGCCGAACACTTCGAGTTGCACTACTACCACAGCTATCCAAAAGCTTCTAATCCAAAGGCTTCTCGAAAAGCAAAACCATCAGCAAACTACACAACGGACCTTCGAGATGTCATACATCCTCTCAAGGAATTCGGGCTCCAAACCAAACATCAACCTCTCGCTCTCCTTAAGATACGACAAATGAGACCATGCCGAAGCGAAACAACTTATAGACCTTAGTCTCATATTCCAGAACAGCCAACCTCCAAGCTAAAGATCCAAATAACATCTTCACAGACGATTCTTCCCTGCGGCAGGTACAGACTGCTCCACAACCACTTCTAAAATTGCTTCAAGAGAAAACATCTCCTGAAAATATCCATGGATATTGCATCTCATCACGCAGTCATCAAGATATCATCACTTACTTCTGCACTTCCAACAGATCCATACTTATATTTCAAAGATATACTCCAAATCTTTAAAAAGATTTCCTTCGGATATTAGAGAAATCCTTACTCCAAGCTACAAATCTCACTCGAGACGGTATTAGGTCTACAGTCTCGACAACTATACTTCCAACCTCAAACACATGGACCTCTTCCATCAGTGGTAGTCGTGTTACACACACACACCACTACTCCATCTACCTCTAAAACTTATGTTGGGAATCTGAACAGATAACCCAACAAATCAGGTATATATATATATATATAGTTATATAAAAATTACAAGTACGCTCTCTCAAGAAGGACACCACTCCAGAGCCTAGGTATTCACTCAACCTAATGCTCTGATACCAACTGAAACGACCCGACTTCCTATCTCCAGGAAGACGCATCGCTAATGAAGAAAGAAAGGGAGAGAAGAAGAAAAGAAAGAGAAAGAAGAAAGACAACAACATCAGAGAACTCACAGCAGAATGAATGAAATATAATATATCACATAAAATATTGCATAGTATCATATTACATCAGAGTACACAACTTATACAACACATATTAGATAGTTATAAACATCTGTCTAACTACACAACTCAAGAACAACAGAAACAGATACCAAACAACACGGCGGAACCATAATATATCTACATGTGGAAGCCTCCTGCTCCATAACTCCTCCAGAATTCATCAAGCAAACCTGAATCACTTGACTACTCATACATAATATGAGTATCCAAGAGTTTAATAAAACAGCAAATTAGCACTCGGGTCAAACAGGGGTCTGGTGTGAGTAAATGGTTTAAAGTTGCTTAACTTTAGAAAAACCTTTGAAAAGAAAAGGTATCACGTAAGACTTCCCACACATAAACATGGAAAAGTTTTTACCTTACGCTAACCAAAACATTTGATAGGAAATCCAGTGATATTATAATAGTGTCTAGGGTTTTCAAATAAATAAGAAATAGCCGAAATTGTTACATTATTAAATTCCAGCTACTAGCCACAAAAGTGGGTAATACAAACAAAACCGTAGGGTCTCGTAGGAAGAATGGGTTTCCATCAATGGCAGGGCTACTGGGGTACCGCCCGTCATAGTACATGGCCTAGATCAACGTACCGAGGAGCCACCCTAACTCCCCTGCAACACAAGGCCGAGACCGTTCCTTACTGAACAGTCTCGAACAAGACAACCCCGGCAGTTGTCCAGAATCACCACCCCACACAGCCGAAATAAAAAGGGACTTCTAGACAGGGGAAAATCTTGTCCTGAAATGGGCGCTACCCACCTAACCTTGCTGCACCTCCCCTGTTTTAGCCATTCCCGGGTTGATGAGGCTTGAGGCTATGATTACCTTTAGAGAACACATCTCTTATAATGCTCATCGTCCACCTGACGATGTTCTGAAAGCATTCAATCCATACAAGTTCGTTTCGGGTTCGAATGAAACCGAAGGTACTATCTCGTTGCACTCATTTTGGAGTCACCCACAGAGTCAACGACCATAGCCCTTGCACTCTAAAACACCATCTCGAACCTATAAGTACTATTCCGTCAAACTCATCACGGAATCACCCACAGAGTTATTCTGACGTATAGTTCTTATACCTCGAGTCTTCACTTGCTCTACTTGGATTCATGACCTAAAGTTTAATTAGAATCGATGTGGTTTTCGGATTCCAAATATGGAAACCGGATCCCGGTCTCACCGAAACCAAATGTCATTTTAATGTCCAGGTTGTACTTAAGGGTTTAAACAATTAAGTTATATTTAGGATGATATAAACAGATAGATGAATCACATTATCAAGATAGATAATTCATAACAAATATTCATCTCACAAATCAGCATATCGCATATCAGAGATATTACATCCAGTATCAACCAAACACTCAATATCAATCATCCAATATAAATTGATCATCCAATACCAATCACCAAATATCAATCAATCATTCATAAGCAGAATTGATTAACTCTTAATCAATTGGATTACCATAAATCCTTCTTCATTAATTTATTCCAAATAAATAAATTAATAAATCATCTCTTAATGATCTTCCTTAATTAATCTTCCTTGATTAATCCTCTTTGAATTACATTCAAGTAATTAGCCTTAACCATATACAGTAACTAACCTTTAATTACTATCATTAATTACAATAATTAATGATCATACATTTACTTCCATTTATTATTTGACTATAATTAATTACATTAATCCTCAATTAATTACAATTAATTAATCACACTTTAGTTAATTACTTCTATTAATCAGCCTTGATTAATTAGCTAATTATCCTTATTAATTAATAATTCTTAAATTAATTAAATAATTAACTTGTAATTAACCATCTTATTAATCATAAATAGTAATTAACAACTTGTAATTACCTATCTTAATTAATTAACTTTTTAATTAATTACATTAACCCTTGATTAATTAATCCAATTAATTAATCTTTAATTACTTCATTAAGTAATCAATTATTTAATTAAATCAATTAATAATCCTTAATTAATTAGTTAATTAATTAATTACATTTTAACTAATGACCCTTAGTAATTAATCTTAAATTAATCACATTCTTTAATTAATTAATTACATTAATTAATTAACTAAATTAATTAAGTAATTAACCTTTAATTACTTACACAAGTAATTATCTTCTAATTACTTCCATTAATAAACCTTGATTACTTTCTTAATTAATTACTTAACAAATAATTAATCCCACCATTTAAATAATCCTTAAATTAATTAATTACTCCATAATTAATTAACTTCAACAATTATATTAAACAATTCCTTAATTCATTAATTAATTAACTTCAAAACAAATATATTAATTAATTTCTTAATTAATAACATCATAATGGTTAACCATTAATCACTTCAACTTTAATTAGCCTCATGAGTAATTTCTACTAATTACTTCCACAAGTAATTATCATTCAATTACATTCAATAATTCATCATTAATTACTTCATTAAGTAATTACACTTAATTAATCCATAATTAAGTGATTATTTAAAATTAAATAAACAATTAACTAATTATTTAAAATTAATTAAATAATTAATTAGCTAACTTCTCATATTTTCAAAATCCTTAATTAATTAAGAAAACATCATTCTTAATTAAACTTTTACTTATTAATGAATCACATTTTAATTAAGTACCTTTAAGTTCATATCAAATAAATTAATCATAATTATCTACATAGATAAATTATTTGAAATTAATCCAAATTTTAATAACTTAAAAATAAACCATTTTTATTGGTTTACAAAATTTATATCAATAACTTAATTGGAAAAATAACATTTGGAAATAAATTTTAAAACTTAAAACATTTTTGATTATCTAATTTAAACTTTCCATTTCAATATAAATTTAAAACTAAAGTTTTTAAACATTACTTTAAAATTTATCTTAAAACTTTGATTCAATATTTATATTCAAAACATTCTTCTTTTAATTAAATTACTTCCAAAAAGGATCATTTTAAACAAATTTAAATTAAAAATAAATTCAACTAATATCTTTTAAAGATTGATTTACTTATTTTAAACAACAAGTTTTAAATTGTTTCTTCTATAAACTCCAACTTGATTTTTTTATATTTGTTTTAAACAACAAGTTTTTAATCTGCAAACCTTATATTTTACACGGTATTAACCAGAATAACACACGACCTCAAACTTGAGTTACTATGCAACTTTATTTCATTACACAGGTTAAAATTTGCAACATTAACATTTACAGTACTTTAACAAAAAACAACAGCCCGACACTCGAGAAAACACAGCTACAACACGAACCAGTCCCCGAGAAAAACCCATCCCTTCAACCTTCGAGTCGTACACGATGAAAACACGAGCTCGACTTCGGTACCAACTCATCTTCCTCCAATTTGAAAATCACCAGTGTACAGAACGTACATGCGTGCACACCGCACAGCGTTCCAACCAACGACGAACCATCCTCCGACCATCACCAAGTCAGCGGCGACCACGTCGATCATCCCCTCCACCCAGAATCACTAATTCCACAACGAAACAAAATTCGACCAAAAATTCGAAACTGCAGAACAACTCAAACCCCAAATCCCCACACCACCGATGATCGCCACCACTAGCAACTCCAGCGACCTTCCCAAAACATCACCGGACCTCCACGCCACCTTTCCCCAACTCGCGAAACAATCCGGTCACGAATCCCAATCTCAATTCCTTCTACATCCAAGCCGAAACAAAGAACAGACTAAAACCCTGTTTTCCCCAATTTCGAACAATTCAACAATTTGAAAAATCCAATTGCAATTTTCCCTTAATCAACAACCCACAAGCAAGCTTCAATTAAAAATTCGACTATAATTATTGTGTATATCATCGGCAATTCGTCAAATTGTCGATATAGTTCAACATAAAATTCCCAGTTTATTTTCACTTTCAAATTTATGAATTGCATGTGAAAATTCATGATTTTCAAACACGAATCAAATCCTATAATGTAAATTCAAAATTAGCAAGTTGATTTTTTTGTGAAAAATGGGTTTTCACTGTCATTTTAAAGTTTTCGAAATGAAAATTCATTTTAAACACGTGGAATGATTTTTAGTGATGAATTCACATGATCCCAATCATTCTTGTTTGCAAATTATAGATTAACAATAGATAAAGAATGGGATATTGAATGTAAAGAGGGGAAAAATCAATTCTATTTAAGCAACAGAATTTATATCCAGGCATTCAATACCTTTTTTTATAAACATACATTCAGGTAAACAAATATTCATCATCAAAGCCAAATTCATTTGCGTGCAACATTCAATCATTGATTATATCAAAACCGTTTTTAAAAAAAAAATCTACTCACCTATTTAAATTGCAGAGAGCAAAGAACAAAGTAGATTTTAGTAAATATTCCACGCCTTTGAATAACTTTGATTTTTCTTTTTGTTGAAAATCCTTTTGCACGCTTTTAATTGATGATTAAAAGATGTTGAAAACCTCTTGAATCTGCAGGTTGTAAATTGATGTTGCGGCTTGATTCTTTATCTTAGTTGCAGCCTTCAATTTGCAGATTGAAGCTTTAATAAATGCAGATTTCATCTTTGCTTTTATGTTTGGAATTCAAGTTTCAGGTTTTATCTTTGCATGCAGATTTATTTTCAGATTTTCCGTTAATTTGAAACATGAAATGAAGACAAAGAAAATAAAAGTGTTTGTGAAAACTGATTCTCCTCTTAAAACATTTATTGAAAATCAAAATAAAAATAGTGCCACATGTTATTAATTTGAACAAGTGTCTCAAATATGTTTTAAAAGTTTACAAGTGTTTAAAGATCTTTGAAAAATTGTTTTTAGAACCTTATAACAATAATAATTATAACTTATCTCTATGAACATGGATATTTGTATTTATGAAATGTTTTTATGTTAATAAACTTTGAATTTAGATAAATATACAAGTTTAAATCTTTTAATTTACTAAATTACTAAATACTTATATATGAAAATATAAACTTACTTATTAATGAAAATATTCTAAAACTAGTTATAATATAAATATACATCTTATATATGTATTTAAAAATCTAAAACTTTTATATTTATACATTATTATCATTTAAAATTTAAGCATTATAAAAGAAAACAAAACTTTGTTTAAATCCTTTATAAACTATCATATTTAAAATAAATACAATCTTATATTTGGAAACAAATGAATTAATCTTCAAATTAACTTTTGAAAAATATAAATTAAAACAAAGCTCTAATTGCAATTCATACATATATAGATTATCAATAGATTTAAATTAAATTTCAAAACAATATCAAATTATAACATATATATACATATATATTACAATTTGAAAACTCATCTTTATTTAAAACAAAAGATATTCTATTCACAATATATATCAAATATATATATATATATATAGAATAAAATTTTATTAGCTTTGAAAAATAATTCTTATCAATTTTATATTGATAGAAAGATATTGATCAAAATTACCAGATTAAATATTGTTATCCTTTAAAAGATTAAATTTACCAATTTAAATTAATATTATAAAGAAAAATTATCAAACCAATTTAATTATTAATACAGATCATTAAATTGTTATTGCCAAAAATTCCGGGTCGTTACAAGTCTTATAATATGGATGTAATAGGATTTTATAGCAATGGAAACCAATACAATAGTTGTAATATTTCAAAAAAGTTAGAAATGAAGAGGAGTGATTAAAAGATATGAAGCACCCTTTCAAAATCTAGAATTTTAAAACTCGGTTCTTCTGATAGTGTTTGTCGATGGAACTTCTTAGCCAAATGCTGTAGAAAGTTGTAGCCTGAATAAAGCCATTATTGCACACATAGTAATTTTACTAAAACTTTTTGACACTTTTCAGCCAGTTGCCATGGAATGTCCTATTGTTTTCGATCCGGTGAATTCAGTGCTTTTTGACCTTCTTCTTGCATTTGTAAATTTCGAAAATTGTGGAAAAATCCAAAATATTTAAGATTATATTTCAGGCGTTGCATCGAACTTCGGGGTGATTTGAAGATAATTTGTAGGGTTTTAACAAACCAAAAACTCAATGGCTTGAACTTTCGTGTTCATTCGTCCATCTCTAAGTGCATCTTTGACATTATTGCACTTGGATAGATCTATAACCTTCGCTTATTAACTTTGGAACCTTGACTCTTCTTCATCGTCTTATTTGCTTCATTTTTGTATATACATATGTCATTTTTATATCTCTAAAGCTAGGGCTGTAAATTTTGTAAGATTGTCTAAAGTCCGGCTAGGTCTGAAGCTATAGGGTTTTTGGTTTGTGCCCGTACGATTCTCATTTAGAACAAAAATTAGAACAAAAAAATGTTCGAAAATGTCCTATATTTTCTATTGTCTGAACATCGTCCGTCGATTGTTGGGCTCGTACGAACAATAAACGAGCTTAATATTTGTCCAGTCCGTATCCTTTCGAATCTCTTATAGGATAGGCCTATGAAACACTTTCATCTGGTTCGGTCCAACCCGTTTACACTTCTATCCAAAGCTGCTTTCTTCATGTTGCAGCTGCTAGTGAACTGTAAACACTTGATAAACTCGTTAGTAACATCATCGTATGGTTGTTGTTAAATAAATTAAAATCTAGGTTCTAGCAATCACCACCTCTGCTCGCATAATTGAAACTCTTCAGCTTCAAAATCGCTTTGTATGTTTTTTTAGTAAAAGTATGCATATATTGTTGTAAATTTTTTGAATCATCTTAAATAAATAGAGCTATTAATGCAAATATTTTGAATTCTAAGATTAATCTCTCAATGTGACAGTCACAAACACATACACATACATATATCTTTATGCAGTTAAAGCCCCATAAAATTTCTGCTATAGCATATAACACTCTTCGACTGCTACGTTTTTTTAGTTTAGCTCTATTAAACAGTAAATCTGCTTTAATTTCACTATTTTCTGCTACACCCATTAAATCAATGTTTTTAAGCACTCGCTTTAGCAACATTAACATAAAAAGATTAATTTGACTAGTTCTCTTTTAAATTAAACAAAGTTAAGGTAAAGATTACAAATATATTGTAGTCACTAAATTTGGACTGCATAAATCATCTTTATTCTTCGGTTTTGTTGTATAATACTAAACAATAAATTTCTTTTTTCAAAATAAACAATGCGAGAATGCATTAACTTTAAATATTTGTTTTTACATATAACTTCCGCTATATGTCAACTTTATTTCCATTGTAACTTTTTTGCACCTTTATCGCTATTGAACCGTTAAGCGCTTTATACACATACATGCATATATATTCATATATATATACAAATATACATATCTTATATATAAAGAAAATATTTAAGAAGTGAAGCCTTTTTTAAATTGATGAAACTGTCCATCATTATCCTCTTTACAAAATTTGGCTTCTTAACATAACGATAGGGGTACATTAGCATTTTCTGTGTGTGGTTTTTAATTTACCGCGTTTTTGTTCCCAACTACACCGTCAGTTTCTCAACCCCACTTATTCCTCAACTTCCTCACGTCGATTATTCTAAAAAAGGAAAAAAGAATGACATTGAAGCAACAAATCAAACCTTACGAAAAACTTGGTATCAAACATCTAATTTGATATCATTGATTTATAATACAAATCTGGATTTTAGTTTCCATTGGCACTCAAACGCTCACGAAACCAGAATCTTTCGACATATCTGAGAAAGAAAGCAACATTAAAAGGTACAGATCAGTTAATTAGAAGTGTTTTGACTTTATTAAAGTACGTTATTCTAATGTCATAAAGCTTTTGAATTTTGTTTGTTATATTAAGTGTTTGGTCCATTTTTCATAGCAGAGGGGATGAGGGTAGCTGCTTTTGTATAGAATGTTAGAGTCGATCACGATTACTTGATTAGAGTAAAATCATTCTTAAAAGGCCACCAAAAGAAGAGGAATTGCTTGGTATTGGAGAAAACATATATTATATTTCATCCCAGATGCAGTTTATGTATGAATTTCTTTTTTTGCAGGCTTCAAATTCTGGTTACTTAATTAAAGGTAGTGTAGTAACAAAAGTAAGTGTAGGAAGCACTGCTATCATTCTTGCTATAGTCGCACCTGCTTATGGTTGTAAATGTCATTTTGTTATTCCTAATGATGTTTCCATTGAAAAAGTAAGTTTCGGTCTTGCTTTGCCATTTCCAATAATATATTTTCAGCAATCTCTATGTATTCATGTTATTATTTTGCATATTTATAGACTTATTAAGGATCTTACGTGGCTATTAGATTTCTACTTTAGAACCATAGCTTTGTCATCACTCCTTTTGTACTGGATATCTCATCTGATATTTCAAATATATCTTTATTCCCAAAGATTTTTTTACTTTTGGTATCTTTTCTAACTAAGTTAAGTATGCCTTTTGCCATTCTGTTTCATTTGGATATACAGTCGAATGAATTATGCCGTTAATTTGGAGAGTGTAGATATGTTCTTTCTAGTATATGATCTATTCAAATTATAAGCAATATGCTAAGGAAACGATGCACAATCATTTTACTGTACATAATTTTATCAAAACGATTCTGAAGAAAGATAAAGAAATGTCAAATATTACTTTGTAACTTGATATGTAGTCCAATGTACTAAGGACTGCAAAGTTTCAAAACTTTTCAACCATTCCCTATTAAAACGAAATAGTTGGGAGTGGGAATTTCTAGAATAAAGCTATTTCGCACCATGGAATTTTCAAATACTATGTATTTATAGGATCCATGGAAATTAGTTTCCGGAATTCTCTTTAGTTTATATAAAGCTGTTTTAAAAATGGACTAGCTTAGCAATGTGTAACATAATGCCTTCCATGTTTCTTTCTAGGTAAAAGATAATAAATGTTGTTTTTGTAATTCTTTAGATACTCACCACGCTACCCTCACCTTCCGGTTACATCGGGCTACGTATTCAATGCTCATGCCCCAACTTTTCCTCCACTCATAAGATCAATTTTCTTCTTTTTCTCGAATGATATATTATTTTTCAAACACAAAAACATGTTGAAGTGATCAAAATCCTAGGCACGTATTTCAAAATAAATTCTTATCACATATTTATTTAAATGAATAGATTCACTACATTTTTTCATTTTGTACATTTTAAAACATCCAAAAAGAGAATGCCTGGATCTCATTTCAAACTATCTAAACCTATAATGTTATTTTCAGATTCAAGTCCCAAAAATTCTAGACTAGATAGAAAGAAATATAGGGTACACACTCAGTTATGTGAGCAATAGCAGCCATGATAGTGGGGTTTTTGCTTCAAATCAATGGATTGAAACAAGGTAATGCTTTTTTGTTATCTTTTATCTCTCTTGTAGCAATGATGATCATGTGGTGGTTGTTATCACTATCTTTGATTTATCGTCTAGCTAGGTATTATTTCACGATGTTTGATACTATTAAATCAGTTAACTTTGTATATGACAGTAACATGATACGTTTTATTGTTTAATTATCGAGATGCACATGTTATTTGTTGGGAAAAGAACTACAATTGTTTATTAGTTTTGGGTAAAAAAAATCAAATGATTAGAGCACTAACCTCTTACAAAAATCAAATACCAAAGGACATGCTTTTTATGTGCGGTATTTTTTTTCTTTTAATCTATGACATTCTTTCATATTTATATAAATTAGAGCATATTATTTATTGTTTTTTTCTTTGGATTATAAAATATAATAGCAAAATGTATAACCTTTTATTGAACTACACGTAATGTTTCTATTAGTGTCAAATTGCACTTTGATAACATACAACACAACTTGCTGTGCTTTGAGAACCATGATTTTATCTTATTTTCACATTTATAGTGGTGCGTAAAATTTTAGATTGTTGAATTTAAGGTTTTAACTCTTTTAGCTTCTAATTTCAAAATTGTTCTGCTTCAGCTTAATTATCATTTAGTCTAATAGTCATACAAATATATATCTTGCTTTTTACGATAATCCTTTCAGACTTTGCAGTGCATATATCTGCTAATCTGTGATCCATAATTTAGTCAACCATAATAAAGAATCGCGTAAAGTATGAAGAAAGCTAATTATTCATATTTCACTAATAATGCAAATAGTTAAAGGTGAAGGCTTTTTGGCTTTTTTAGATGATACCATGCAATTATAATTAATGCACCAATTATGATGTTTTTTCTCCATTTCTCAGTTTATTTTTTTATTTACACATCCATAATGGATGCAACTGAAACCATTTCTCATGATTTTTGTATTAATTTCCTCCGCTGACTCATAAGATCACAAACTCTTCTCAATGACATTAATACATTTTTATATTTTGAAATTTTCATTTTGCTATTGTCAATCTTGACTTTGCTCACTTTTTCGATTTGGAAACGCTTAGGTTGTATGCATCTTTTTAATCCATAACCTGATCAACAATGATGTTGTGGAAAATAAGGGATTTCACACTTTCTCGGATTTTTTCAAGATGGTTTAGGGTTTTCATTTGCATATTCTCTACATCTGGATTGTTGTTATAGAAGAATAATCAAGTACAGATTATAAAAAATGGAATAGGATCAGAGTGTTGGAGACAGCATAGGAGGAAGTAGAGCTCTGATAGCACCATTTCTTCTCCATGGATGATGTGACTCTTTTCTATATTTCAGAGACCTACTTTGATATGATAAGATTTGATGCGTCATGTTTTACTACTCAATGAGCTTTTTCCTTTACATATGAAGAAATATTTTTTATTTTAGTTTGTGAAATTTGATACAAAGGTGCTTTCTTAGTATAAACTTTGGGTTATATGTTCATATTATGTATCGTTGAGTCTAGATTTAATTTTTAACCCATATCCGCAACAAGAACTCCATGTAATTCAATCGTCCTATAAAACTTCACTAAACCATTCCGATTGGCGTGTACACATGTATGTCAGATTGACATGACTACAACACTGATATACAAGAACAAAAGCAACCATTGTAGTTTGTTTGAATTATTTGAAATGGTAACCTTGAAATGATAGACATGTTTTCATGATTGTTGATGAGCTTAGTTTCCTAATGGAGGGGTCGAATTAAAGATGAATACTTGATTATTTAAACAGTATGATTGGGTATTTATAGTGGGCCATTTTCATCTCAGCAAATAGTTAAGTGGAAATAGCCATTTGCACAAAATAAGAAAATATATGTGTTGTACTGTGACTTTTCTATGTATATATGAATATAAGTTGCATAACATTCAAAGTCTAATTCCTTGATTCTAATTAACATGCACATATGAAATATATTTGTAGCATGTAATTAATATATGTTATCAACTTGAATTCAGATTCAGCAACAGTGGAAACGAGAGTTTAGGGTTGCAGCTCAATTTTAGCGGCAGTAGCAACTCAGTAATGGTGAGTTAACGTATGATCTATGGACAGCAAATATCGTAATTCCTATCTGCAACTGTCGCCGTTATGAACATCTAGCTAAGGCAGCAACATTCATGCTAGAAAAGAGGCAGAGAAGAGGGAATGGTTCTACGAACAGAATGGAAACTGTAGATCTGGGATGATTATCGTGGAATTTGGATTGGCATTTTTCTACTTTTCATCTGTGCCACGGTACAAAGTAGTAATATAAACTTAGGTGTACAGGAAATGTAACAACTTGCAAACCTGTTGGAAGAAAAAGAAAATGAAATATGGACTCAAGTGCTTGGCAATGCAAGATAATAAGTGGCAGCGGGTAGAACTAATAAATAATATTTAAAATAACTATATTAGTGCTTAGCAATGGAGCCGTGCTCAGATTCCAATATAAATACATCATCTTATTGCTTATTCTCTATGTCTCTTTATTATTTGTTATGGAAAGACAGTTAGAGAAGGTTATTCTAGCATAATCATTATGTTACTATGTTTTGGGTCTACTGTTAGCGAACAGTTTGTAAACTAATTTCTTAATCACTGAAGTTTCATGGTCAAACTTAAATGCTATAAGGAATTAATTATTTTTCTCATTGCATGATTTTATATCCGTTTTAGGTGAACATGAGTACGAACATGAAATGAGTTGGTGCTAGGAAAATGAAAAGGATGATGTCAAAAAAAAGTCTCATTCCTGGTGGTGGGATAGTAACTTCAGTCCAAAGAATTATAGATGGATAGTAACTTCATTTTCAAAAAAATAATCAACAAGATCAATCTATATATAATGCTATCTTTTATATAAATTTACAAGTGTATTTGCCCATATTCCTCTCTTGCCTATAAAATAAACAATTAGAAGATATAAATATTTATTGGTATTATATGATTGTAGTGAGCATCAAACTTTAAAGGTGTGGAGTACTATTATTGGAACGATATATGGTCCCAAGGTTATACTCGGAATAAGAGTAGATATTAGTACTGACATTGGTCCAACCAGAATTCTCTCTGGAACTCAAGGTAATATCGTGTGTAAAGTTGTATTTGGTCTATTAAAAATAAAGTATATTATGCATAAACAAATTATTAAGCAAAGTAGAACTATCGAAAATCATCCAACTGTAACTAATATGTTATAATGAAAATGAGGATGACATGCCTTACATAACAATCATAATGTAATTCAAGTGTATAAATATGATGTGGTGACAATGTTACAGATCATATATCATAAGAGCGAAATAGAGTAATTATCTGTTGGTGAGATTTTGGTAAAAATATATGGGCGCATTTCTAATAAAAATAACACAAAAATGAAATAAACTACATGATTAATCTATTAATATTTTTTAATATTTGTAGTATTGTTTCTTTATAAGACGATATGGTGGTTTATTACTTTTTAAACGAGAGATAATGCAAGTTTCTGGATTCCACACAACATGAAGTGTTAATTTTAATATCTACTGTACTTATACACACACACACACACACACACACATATATATATATATATATATATTCATAATGATTGATTTCTTTCTTTATTCTGTTTTATTATTTCTTAAAATAAATAAGTCTTATTCACGTTTGGATGAACGATTGATTTGTGCATGTACACACATAAAAAATGTAACATTAATATACTTCAAAGTCATTTTGTAAGATATAAAAAAAACCATACAAACAATGTTCTTTTCATATCAATTCCTTCTATGCACGTGCATCGCACGTGCCAAAGTACTCGTGTGTGTGTGTGTGTGTGTGTGTGTATAGAGAGAGAGAGAGAGAGCAAAGATTGACGATATCTCAATTCCCTTTGCTATGCACCATATAGTCTAAATCAAATAATAATAACTTCTTCCTCTTTCCACTAACTATATTATTTAATTAGGAATGTGTGGTGGAAATCAGAAGGCAATTGAGTTGTAGCCAAATTAAGGTGTAGCCAATCATACACACACACATATACATATATACACACACACACATACGCATACATACATACATACATACATACATATATATATACATACATACATATTTATATATATGTGTGCATCCCAAAGAGTTCAGAATTGCTACGTGATTCCATATTTTTGTTCTTAGCCAATTATACACACGCACATATATATATACATGTGTGTGTGCGCGCGCATCCCAAAGAGTTCAGAATTGCTGCGTAATTCCATATTTTTGTTCTTTAGTCGATTAGTCCCGTAGAATTATTGGTCACTACCACGTAAACATAGCCATGATGCACCGACTTTTTTTTCTTCAACCATGTTTCTAAAACTCAAAAAATATTCCAAGCTTTCAATGTTCAAGGACATAAATATGTGTATATATGTGTGTGTGCATGTCTTTGTGTGTGTGTTGCGTAAGCACCATGAATAATTGATAGTTTTGAGGAAGCATAAGCATTTGCCAGTTTACCTTGATAATGATGTTATGTTATCTTATGTAACAACGATAGAGCGATTTGGAGCTTAAAGAGAGAAATGTTTAGTGTATAAATACGTGCTGTATCGATACATAATAAATAAACTGATTTTGAATATCATGTATACGTATACTCGATTTGTAAGTTATAGACTCGTTCACCAATTACTCTAAGAATATTAGTGGAATAACTTTTATGTCTCAGATATACCAATAAGTATCTAATAGGTTAGATGTGTGAGGACCCGCAAATCCGTACTCCTTGAATATACACTAATCTCCATAGATTAACTCAAGATGAACAGAAATACGAATTCTCATTGTTTAAGAAAAAGAAAAAGGTAGAAGAAGATAGAAAAAGATAGAAAATAGAGAGAAAAGAAAATAGAAAGAAACAGAAAGAAAACAACAGAACAACAACAGAATCTCACAATTCGCAGCGGAACAACATATAATAGATAAATGAATAATCTTTAAACAAAGAACTATATCCGTTATTACATTACATCACATTACATTTCATTACATCATCAGAGTGTACAACAACAACAACAAACAGCGGAAAAGAATACTATATACAAGTAATATGCCATGCCATCCAGCTTGCCTCCAACAACTCCAGAATATCCTGATAAACCTAACTCTTGACTGCCCGTGTGAAAATTGGTGGGCACCCAGAGTTTAGGAAGGAAAACAATAAACTCCGAGTCAGTCATGTGACTGGTGTGAGAACTCAAAACAGTTTATTTATCTTTAAAATCAAAATAGAGGAATATTTTTAAGGTTAATCGCAATGCTTTTTAAAATGAGACTACCATAAGGCCTCCCGCACACACACACATGCAAACGCAGAATCGAAGGAGATTTCTCCTTATGATAGTCAAAGATGCTTGATACGCATTAAAAAGAAACATTTGATATTATTACTAGTGCATAGTGTAGGAAAAATTCATTTCGAAAGTAAAGATATAAATCTTAGCCAGCATAGGCATTCCGCACTTATGCCTACTATAGCTACCATGTTCAATAGCAGGTTACCGCCACATTCCATGGCAGGTTATACAACTAATACCGTACAAGATCGTATTGTTTCTTTGGATTTCCAACGAATGGTCAGGCCAAGGAACTTCCCATTGCCACATGAGAACGCCTCTGAAAGGACGTCCCCGAGAACCAAACCGGATCTCTGCCAACACAAGGCCGGGTTAACCCTAACTGGGTAACTACTGTCACGAGTATGCCATCCCCCGGTCCTTTGGGACCTTTAACCGAGCGATCGTAATCAACATCACACCATAATAAATAAAGTGTTTCAACATGAGTAAGTATCTGGGCTCCATACCATGATACCACCCTTTTCCAGAAGGAAATGCACATACCCTAAAGGGAGCTACCCCTCATAACCTTGCCGCATCTTTCCTGTTTTGACCATTCCGGGGTGTGAGGCTCGACGAAGTCTCGTCCACAAAGCCACGCTTTATACAAAAGCTGTGCATTGGGTCAACAAATGATCATAGAAATGATCACAAAGATAAACGATCAAACAAATGATCCTATCACAAATGATCAACACAATGATCATTTCACAGCAACACTCAGCATGTATCATTACCAAATTGGGAATATGTGACGCCCCACCTCTATACTCACGCTAGCCAAGAACATTACGGTGAATGTTGTCAACTAGCACGGAGAATAAGGCTGTTGAGGAGCGACCATCCATGTAATTGCTTTGTGCGAGCACCGATATGTCATATAGTAAAACACGCATTTGTTTATCAAGAGGGAATCTGACATACCGATACAATCTCAAAGCTACTACACAATGGCTATATAAATCCTTCGAAAACAAATATAGAAATACGCATAACATAAATCAGTCACAGATAATTCATATCACAAAGGCGGAAGGAGATATGAATATATAATTAACACATGGAAGTGTATATCAGAGTAGTGGTCAAAAAGATCCACAATAATACAAAAGAATAGCAACACGTGCTATACAAAAGAATACAACTATGAGTCTATATCTCAAGAGTATACAACAAAAACTACTAATCTAAGTAGTAAGCAAAAGGTCAGAGTAATGGATCCCTGGAGAGAAGTCAAGTCGAAGCACCTGCAACATCTCGGTCTGACCTGAGTATTATTTATAAGAAAATAATAAACGGATCAGTCTAGCTAAAAATATCAGATAACATGATATAGAACGAAAGATACGGCATAGACGTATAATATACATAATGACATACTACTATAAGTATGTAAACGATAATCAACAAACGATTAATCAATATCAGAGAATCTTCTCAAAGATCCAAAAAGGGTATCATACCCAAAACTTGTATTCACAACAAGTAAATGACACACGAATTCACCAATGCACAAAAATTGATAAATCATATCAATGAAAATCACTAAAATTGGTGAAGCATAAATTCTAGAATTCAACACACGAAATCCAGAAATCATAAAATAAAAAGGGGGGAAGGCCTATCACATGAACGGGAGCATGAAACTCACCAACAGCTGTAACACACGAACTAGAAGCTATCTTATGGTAGCTAGCCATTAATTTGACATACGAATGGTCCGAAGACCTGACACACGAATGGTCCGAAGACCGTGGGTTGCTACCCCACCAATTTGAGTCGAAACTCCACAAAACGGGGTTTAGTCTCCCTCGCAGACAAAGAGACATCGCACATTGCTAGTCTAAATCACAAAGATGATCGTCATGATCAACGAGAAGTGTCGATTACACTAAGCTAGTAAATATATGAGTTTAGCTTCATATCCCATAACCACTTGCTTAACTTAAATATTTACGAACAAACTGTAGATCTCCACTATAAAATTGTCACAAGAGATTCAATCGAACAAGTCCAAGAATTAACCAACGAAGTAAACGCAAGCGTTTCATACCACTCGTTTTACTAAGTCGTTTAATTAGATTTCTCATACGAGTGAGGTAAAGGCTTGTATATACTAATAGATTGGAAAACGGTTTAAGAAACGAGTTTTGTAATAAAATAGTGTTGAAATCGTTTTGATGAAAGAATTTTGTTATTTACTACTAGTACAGAAAACCTTTATATTTTTAAAGTGACAAATCACAAAGAAGATTGTAAGAACAATCAATCATTAAAATTCACATTCGAAGACGTGAATAAAATCCAAAGAAACCGATAAAGAATCCATCGAAATGGATCTTCAAAAATCCCTAAAAAGGAGTCATCAAAGTCATAATAAATGATAACAACAAATAGGATCATCACGAATCGATTTAAATTGGAATTCTCAAGCGAATAGGAAAATTGGCAAAATACAGCAGTTTCAGACGTCTAAAACAAGTGGTTCAGACGTCTGAATCTGGAAATATAAAAATTTCCAGAACACAATTCAGACGTCTGAATCAAGTGTTTCAGATGTCTTAAATAGGCATATTTTGGCCTATTTCCTTTCTTGTTCCAATTGAACCAATTCAGACGTCTGAAACCATATATTCAGACGTCTGAATCTGGGAATAGAAAACTTCCCAGAACAATATTCAGACGTCTGAATATTACGTTTCAGACGTCTGAATCTGTAATTCAGGGCATTCCCTGAACCTAGGCCAAAAATGGCCAAACGAATATCAGAAACGATCGAGCGAGCAAATGGCAATGACTAAGGAATTACGTCGAACGACAACCCAGCCTAAACGGCTCTTCAATACGCCTCAAATATCAATGTCCAAATATCCATAATAGGATTTTCATAAATTGGACAAAAACATCAAAAATTGGAATATACACGAAATCGAACCAAACCAAAATCGATTGCACACGAATAAACGTTAGGAATTCATACCTAACAATCGAAGATAATTATAGACTAAGATGTGAGATAAAAATCTCACCTTTTTACAAAATCAAACAAGAAGAAGCTTGAAAGCAAATGGAGAATCAACCTCTCTTCCACACAACCCAAATGAGCTCGAATCTATGCTCAATACAAGAACATTTCCAAAATTAGGTTTAGGAATTTCTGAAATTGGTAAGAGAATAAGTTGGAGAAGAAGAAGAGAATGCTTACCAATGGGTTCTCTTGAATTTGGAGCTAGGAATTTGATTTGCAAAAGAAAACTAGGGTTTTGGAGTTTTAATTTCCAATCTCTCCCACCATTATTGCCTTAGAACTGAAAAGAGAAGAGAATGAGGGTGAGTGGGGAAGAGTGGCTCAGATTTGAGCATAAGTTAAACATAGGGCTGAGCCCAAAACCAAACCCAAAGTGAACAGTAGCAAAAATCAACTTTCTCCAAACATATCGAAGCTTATACTCAAAAAGGTCGCAAACGGCATTTTAAACTCAATGGGAGTGGTCCCGAGTCCTAATTCGACCGTATACAAAAAGTAGCTTTTCGGACTAAAATCCGACTAACGATAGAATATTTAAATAAAATATTTAAATATAAAATCGATAAATATGCGGGTTGTTACAGACTCCCCTCCTTAAAGAAATTGCGTCCTCGCAATATTTTAAGAAGAGAACATAAAGTAACAACCATAAAAGCATATTCAACACAAAAGAAATTTGAAATAAGAAGTTCACCTCAAAGAGCACGAGAAAGTAAGTCCGGATGTGTTCGCTCGATGTACTCTCTAGATTCCCAAGAACAATCCTTAGGATTTGAAGACCATTGAACTTTAACAAGCGGAACATCTTTATTTTGAAGTCGTTTGACCTCCGAAGCAATGATACGAATGGGATGTTTCTCATAAATCAAATCTGGTGAAACTTCAATTTCTACAATATCACAGGACTCAAGAATAAAAACCGGAATCCCTAAGGCATTTCCGTAGATAAAAGACGTGGAGAACGTCAAGAATAGCAGAAAATTGAGCTGGTGCAACGACGTAGTACAGAAACAGTACGCCCGAGAAACTTGAAACTCGAATATGTGGAACACCGACGTAGTACAAAAACGGTACGTCCAATAAAACAAAGCCCGAATAATTTCGGAACACCGACGTAGTACAAAAACGGTACGTCCAATGAATCAATAAACCGGAACAACGATGTAGTAAAATAATGGTACATCCATTGATCCAGATAAGATGGAACGTCGATGTAGTATAACAACAGTACATCCGATGAACCGAACACCATAAAAGAACATCGGACGCTAGTCTATACAAGAGATGAGATGAAACTCAATAAAACGAAGTACATCAAAACGTCCGATGAAATTAATTAAAAGATACTTCCATTCAGCCATCATCAAAGAATCAACCACTTGTTGCTTACGATAAAGCGCATTGGCAACACGATTTCCCTTTCGGGAATAAGAGAATATCAAGATCATAAGATGCTAGGAACTCGAGTCAACATGAAGTTCCTTATGAGAAAATAAATATTCCAAAGATTTATGATCGAGGTAGAGAACAAATTTCTCATCCAAATGTGATGATGCCAAATTCCAAAAATAAAAACAATAGCCGCGAGCACTAGATCATGAGTGGCATATCTAGTCTCGGTAAGCTATAATGATTTAGAAGCACAAGTGATAGCACGTTCTCCTTTGCAAGAGAATGGCATCCAAACCAATACGACTAGTATCGGTACAAATAGCAAAGTCTTGGTTCCCCTTCAGGAATCACAAGAAGGAGAGTATCGAAAGGAAGAGTTCTTTTAAATAATCCTCTTTCCCGAAAACTAAAACTTTCAAAATTACAATTAACTTATATAATCATCTTTTTAGAAAATTTTACTTATTTGAAGTGAATTTTACTGTGTTTGATTGTCTCATCAAAGCGTTTAGGAGATTCCTATCGATAACGTTGATCAAGCGCATCGACCAGAATTCTTAAAACACTAAATGGGCGATACAATCACAAAATTATCTTCTATTACCGGAAAATTCTCAAACTACAGGAATGAGAGAAACAACACTTTCCTCATCATGCGGGATTAAAGAATAAAATGATGCCATCGAGTTGGAATCGAAATCACAAAGGAGAAATAGAAATCTGCTTAACAGATTAAGAATGTCGAAGATAAGTAGTCCACTAGGGACAAAGGATATGGCTTCATAATGATTAAGCCAATCCTTTCACACAAATCAATTCCGAAGCCTAAGTAAAAATATCGGCTCGGAAAGAAAAGTCACATAAAGTAATTTCGACATCAATAGAAAGTAAGTTGAGTGTTGCGGATCCACCATCCAGATTCACAATTCTCAAAGAAGTCATCAAGCCCAAAATATTCAAAGAAAAAAAAAGAATCGACCAGTTCTTTTGATATAAAAATAATGAGATGAAACCCATATCAAAAAGAATTCGAATAAGAAGATCACGAAATAAAACAATAGCATCAAGGATTGAATGTAAAATACCTTGACCAAGAGAAGTGTCACAAGCGGCTTGCACGACTTTCAACTTTCCCTCCCTCTTGCTAGGGAGTTTGGGACATGTAGATAAGTAATGACCCGAGCCTTTGCAATAGCGACAAAAGAGGGGTTTCGGACACTCCCTTGCATAGTGGTTCGTGGAACCACAATTGTAGCATTGTCCACGACTAGAGGTAGGTGCTTTTGCTACCGGGTTTCTTGCCTCCCTTTCTTGTTGGGAATGGGGCCTTTGAATTTAATAGGCCTCTTCATGTTGTTGTTGAAGTTTTTTTGGGCACGCACAACTTCAACATCACCTTCATTATCGGCCTCTTCAAGACGAAGAGCGATATCAATAAGTTGATCAAATGAAACCTCAAGTTTCAGGAGTAATGGCTTCTTAAGATTCTTATTCAAGCCATAGACAAATCTCTAATTTTTTTTCAATGGGGTGTTAATGTATTCAACCCCGTATTTGGAAAGAGATTCGAAAGATGCGACATAGTCTGTCACAGAAGATCAACCTTGAACAAGGTCAATAAAACGCCGGGCCAAAGTTACTTTTTCAGCCTCCGACACAAATTTTGATTCGAATCTTTCCCGGAATTGCTCCCAAGTGAGATCCGCTTCAACGATTTCAGAAATTAGGAGCTCATACCAATCTAACGCTCTTTCTTGGAGCATGCTAGAAGCCACTTGGACTCGATGAAGGTCAATAAGGTTCATGCGAGAAAAGATGCGATCGCATGATTTGAGCCAAGCTTGAATTTCTATAACACTCTCGGATCCCTTGAATGGCCTTCCACCCAAATCGGTGTAGTCTCTACACAAGCGTAAAAAACCGGATCTAGGATGAGTAGGCTCAGGATTGGGTCCGGCAGCTTGAGCGTTCTTAACAAGATCTAGAAGCTGCTGGGCAGACATAAAAACTCCATCTTGGGGAGTAGCACTAGATTGACCGGCGCTGGGACGGCCAGGTCTAACCATTTCTCTTCTTTAAGAAAGAAAGAAAGAAGAGGAAAAAGTTATTCTCAAAATAAATTTCAATCAAACTTGATTGATAAAACAAGGAATCATAAAGAAAATAGGATGAATCGGTACGAAGACTCGAATTAAATCCTAAAGCACGACTCCTAAGATGGACTTAGGACGAAGATCCTTGTTATAATATTCCATATTGTTCCGAAGTTTGGCTCTAATACCAAGCTGTGACGCCCCACCTCTATACCCACGCTAGCCAAGAACATTACGGTGAATGCTGTCAACTAGCACGGAGAATAAGGCTGTTGAGGAGCGACCATCCATGTAATTGCTTTGTGCGAGCACCGATATGTCAGATAGTAAAACACGCATTTGTTTATCAAGAGGGAATCCGACATACCGATACAATCTCAAAGCTACTACACAGTGGCTATATAAATCCTTCGAAAACAAATATAGAAATACGCATAACATAAATCAGTCACAGATAATTCATATCACAAAGGCGGAAGGAGATATGAATATATAATTAACACATGGAAGTGTATATCAGAGTAGTGGTCAAAAAGATCCACAATAATACAAAAGAATAGCAACACGTGCTATACAAAAGAATACAACTATGAGTCTATATATCAAGAGTATACAACAAAAACTACTAATCTAAGTAGTAAGCAAAAGGTCAGAGTAATGGATCCCTGGAGAGAAGTCAAGTCGAAGCACCTGCAACATCTCGGTCTGACCCAAGTATTATTTATAAGAAAATAATAAACGGATCGGTCTAGCTATAAATATCAGATAACATGATATAGAACGAAAGATACGGCATAGACGTATAATATCCATAATGGCATACTACTATAAGTATGTAAACGATAATCAACAAACGATTAATCAATATCAGAGAATCTTCTCAAAGATCCAAAAAGGGTATCATACCCAAAACTTGTATTCACAACAAGTAAATGACACACGAATTCACCAATGCACAAAAATTGATAAATCATATCAATGAAAATCACTAAAATTGGTTAAGCATAAATTCTAGAATTCAACACACGAAATCCAGAAATCATAAAATAAAAAGGGGGGAAGGCCTATCACATGAACGGGAGCATGAAAACTCACCAACAGCTGTAACACACGAACGAGAAGCTATCTCATGGTAGCTAGCCATTAATTTGACACACGAATGGTCCGAAGACCTGACACACGAATGGTCCGAAGACCGTGGGTTGCTACCCCACCAATTTGAGTCGAAACTCCACAAAACGGGGTTTAGTCTCCCTCGCAGACAAAAAGACATCACACATTGCTAGTCTAAATCACAAAGATGATCGTCATGATCAACGAGAAGTGTCGATTACACTAAGCTAGTAAATATATGAGTTTAGCTTCATGTCTCATAACCACTTTCTTAACTTAAATATTTACGAACAAACTGTAGATCTCCACTATAAAATTGTCACAAGAGATTCAATCGAACAAGTCCAAGAATTAACCGACGAAGTAAACGCAAGCGTTTCATACCACTCGTTTTACTAAGTCGTTTAATTAGATTTCTCATATGAGTAAGGTAAAGGCTTGTATATACTAATAGATTGGAAAACGGTTTAAGAAACGAGCTTTGTAATAAAATAGTGTTGAAATCGTTTTGATGAAAGAATTTTGTTATTTACTACTAGTACAGAAAACCTTTATATTTTTAAAGTGACAAATCACAAAGAAGATTGTAAGAACAATCAATCACTAAAATTCACATTCGAAGACGTGAATAAAATCCAAAGAAACCGATAAAGAATCCATCGAAATGGATCTTCAAAAATCCCTAAAAAGGAGTCATCAAAGTCATAATAAATGATAACAACAAATAGGATCATCACGAATCGATTTAAATTGGAATTCTCAAGCGAATAGGCAAATTGGCAAAATGCAGCAGTTTCTGACGTCTGAAACAAGTGGTTCAGACGTCTGAATCTAGAAATATAAAAATTTCCAGAACACAATTCAGACGTCTGAATCAAGTGTTTCGGACGTCTGAAATAGGCATATTTTAGCCTATTTCCTTTCTGGTTCCAATTGAACCAATTCAGACGTCTGAAACCATATATTCAAACGCCTGAATCTGGGAATAGAAAACTTCCCAGAACAATATTCAGACGTCTGAATATTACGTTTCAGACGTCTGAATCTGTAATTCAGGGCATTCCCTGAACCTAGGCCAAAAATGGCCAAACGAATATCGGAAACGATCGAGCGAGCAAATGGCTATGACTAAGGAATTACGTCGAACGACAACCCAGCCTAAACGGCTCTTCGATACGCCTCAAATATCAATGTCCAAATATCCATAATAGGATTTTCATAAATTGGACCAAAACACCAAAAATTGGAATATACACGAAATCGATCCAAACCAAAATCGATTGCACACGAATAAACGTTAGGAATTCATACCTAACAATCGAAGATATTTATAGACTAAGATATGAGATAAAAATCTCACCTTTTTACAAAATCAAACAAGAAGAAGCTTGAAAGCAAATGGAGAATCAACCTCTCTTCCACACAACCCAAATGAGCTCGAATCTATGCTCAAAACAAGAATATTCCCAAAATTAGGTTTACGAATTTCTGAAATTGGTAAGAGAATAAGTTGGAGAAGAAGAAGAGAATGCTTACCAATGGATTCTCTTGAATTTGGAGCTAGGAATTTGATTTGCAAAAGAAAACTAGGATTTTGGAGTTTTAATTTCCAATCTCTCCCACCATTATTGTCTTAGAACTGAAAAGAGAAGAGAATGAGGGTGAGTGGGGAAGAGTGGCTCAGATTTGAGCATAAGTTAAACATAGGGCTGAGCCCAAAACCAAACCCAAAGTGAAAAGTAGCAAAAATCAACTTTCTCCAAACATATCGAAGCTTATACTCAAAAAGGTCGCAAACGGCATTTTAAACTCAATGGGAGTGGTCCCGAGTCCTAATTCGACCGTATGCAAAAAGTAGCTTTTCGGACTAAAATCCGACTAACGATAGAATATTTAAATAAAATATTTAAATATAAAATCGATAATATGCGGGTTGTTACAGAATATATCGCTGATAACCTTCAACTACATAACCTCTGAGCTCGTACGTCTCAGAGAAGGGTGTTAAGCTAAGAGAATAAATTCTCCGCCACCAACAGAAATATATTCGAAAGAAACCAGCTTTATATCTCAATTTGTAATGTCAGACATACAATCCATACAAGTCTGTTCCGGGCTCGAACAGAACCGAAGGCACTTACAAAGAAGTCCTTGCAATCCGGATATCCACAATCCTGATCGGATTCCCCATCACATATGGAGAACTCTATACCGGAGCAACTCGGTGCAGAGTCAATCGACAGGTCATCCTATCGCTCTCACAAATATCTGGTCTTCAACACCGATCATCAAATGCAATCCATAACGACGTATCACATACTCGGAATGGGTTATACGACCCCAAGGTCCTTTCCCGGCTAACCCGAATAGTGAGCGCTTATTCAAAAATAATTATGGAATTCAAATTCAACAAATCACAACAAATACCTTTCAAAGGTAAATATTGATAGTCGGTTATTGAACTATCAATGGATATGCACAACATCACCAGATTCCAAATAATTTTCCAAATTATTTATTTCCCAAAAATATCTTTACAAGATATATGTTTTCAATACTTCAAAAATAAATCAATATTTATTTTTAAACAAATTTCCCCATTCTTTTATAAATTCCATAGTGAATTTTCATTCCAAAATATCCATGCATATACGATTTCAATTATTCATTTCAATTTATCTACAAAAAGATAAATTCTCAAAATATTCACTTTATATTGGAAAACATTTCCATACTTATTTAATAAGTAATTCACAAATCTTTTTATTTTCCATACTTGGAAAATATTCAATATACTTAAATCGAAATTAAGTATATATTTCATTCTTTAAGGAAATCATTCTCTTAAACATATTAATTTGGGCCAAAACGAATGTTACGTAAAACATCGTTACGACAACCCAAAATCACTAGTATAGGGATTCGAAATTAAAATAGATATATAAATCCCAATACTATGCAAAAAAATTCCTTTCGGAAATCATTTACTATAACAACAGTGTTATAGTCCACCATTTCCTTCTATTTCTCGAAAACGTCTATTTCAACAATGAATGTTGAAATCTATGGTTTCGAATCTCAACACATTTTGAAAACATCGCTAGATCGTTTTAATTCTATTTAAAACAACACATCCAAAACATTTTCTTTAACATATTATTCACTTTTCAAAAATGTGAATATACCTTGTTAACCAATTTCATCCTTTCTATTCATTTTACTTTAAAGGATTTTTCACTGTCTAAAACGTGAATATAACTCCATAAATAAGTTACAACAATTTACTTATCAAAATAAGTCGTGTGCGAATTTATAAAACAACGTTTATAAATTCATTTATTAACCTATTCAATTCATATCTCAATGATATACTAAAAATTCATATTATAAGTTAAATGCTTATAAAACGATTATTTTACAAAATCGTTCTTTTTAAGACTTTCCAAATTATAAATCTTATAACTTATAAGATTCATTTATTTACCCAAATCTATTCTTTTAATAACTTTACAAATTTTATAAACCCACTGCTTATAAAATTCCATTTATAACTTCACCGTTTATAATTCTATAAATTTCATTCATTTATGAAATTCATTCACAATTCATTCTAACACTTATAAAACTCATTTTATAATTCAAATATTTTAATTTATAAATTATCAATTTATAAATCTTTTATATAAATCAATTTATATTATTATTTCAAAACGTCTTTAAAGTCCTTTATAATTTCATCATTTTGATTTATAAAATAATTAAATTTCATAAATCCTATATTTTCAACTTTTTATAATAAATTCAAAAATCCCGATTAAACTATTTTATAAAATCATTAGCCTCATATTTTCAAAAATCAACTTTTAACTATATTTCTCAAAAACCATAATTTTTTATAACATTAAAATTATAACGTTATTTATTAATAATGGATCAATTCCAAAAATATTTTATAACGTATACTTTCAAAAATCACTTTAAAATCCTTTTAAAATTCCAAATTTTGGCCCAATGATGCTACACACCAAATAGTCAATCACGACAACAACGATATCATATATCGATATGATAATCAACGAATATCAAAATATCCATAATCAAATAAATACTGTTGAGGAATCCAGTTGGATCCCTCCAACCTGTTTTCCTGCATCCAAAGATGTTAGCACAATACCAATTCCGTTCCAGTACGAAATTATCGCGGTATATGGGACTTAAAATATTATCCGCTTAATAGATGGCGCAATAGGGTCTCATCCGCTATATAATGCGGGAAATCAACAACTACAATATATATATATATGCCAATATATATATTGCTATTATATATAATATCAATTTCACTGTTTATGAAATATTCGCCGTATATGTTTTTAATAAATAACATCCGCTTACTAACGGCGCATAATGTCTAATTTAACAATCAATAGATAAAAATCATCATTCAAACATACATTCAAGAATTTTAAATATAACTATCCAAAATAAAAATCGAAACCGATTCGATTGAGTGATAAGTTCTCACCTTGATTTCAATTTTGTTTTAGCGATTTATTTCGAATAAAATTAAACGGACGTTTAATTTTACCTGAAATTCTCACTAACTCCAAACAACTCCAATCCAATTCCATAGCATAGTGCTCGTCCATACGATTCCAACGCAACTGGTTTCGCGCGTTTTCGACCTCGTATGAAAAAGTTATGAATTTTATAAGTTTACACGAATTTTCTATTCATAATTTACAACATAAACTTTATAATTTTAAACCTAAGCAAATCACCACCGTTAGATCCTTCACTGCAAATTAGGACCGCCCTTTTCCATCTTCTCCAACGCGTCCAGGTAGAAGAAATTCACGCACGAACCCATCAATGTTCGAAACTAGGGTTTCATTTCGTGCCACCAACACTCGACTAAAATTCGATCAGGTACCACCACTGCAAAGCTCGGCACGAACTCCACCACCACCTTCAATCATGATGAACTCGGCCTCCATATGACACTCGATTCGCGTGCGCAACTATAGCCATACGCGGCCAATTATCTCACAATATATAGCTCCATTTCACATCTTAACCGTTGAATACGTAGAGCTCGAGACACTCTACAAGTTTGTAGTTGAAAATTTGTTGTAATACTTCACGGATTTGAAGAGATTTGAGGAAGAAGGTGAAAAATTTTCGGCCTTTCATGTTATTGGAGGCGGCGGCTGTAACCAATTGACCTAGGGTTTTATCTTATGTTGCAAAGTGAAGATAATAAGGTGCTTATATAGAAAATCGCCCAATTTACTATTCATCGAAATTTTCCGAACTCCAAACGAAGCGTGCCGGTTGGCGTTCCTAAGTTTTACCCCGCGTTATGGACACAATGGAACAGGTTTCGGAAGCTAATTCGGTCATCTGTGCGAGATATGGCAACAAACGATCGATTTAAAATTAAACCGATTAAACGATTTTCTAGGCGTTTTAGCTTGCACCGGACAAACGGTAAATCCGATTGACACGAAATTTGAAACCATACAATAATATCACATTATGGATCCGATGAAACTGGTTTCGTCGAAATCCAAGACTTTTTAAAAAATAGCTATTTTAACTCGCCAATTTAATATTAAAACAATTTCGATGCGTTTCGAGCTGCCACGATCAAACGATAACTCCGATTACTACGAAAATTGAAATCCGGTAATAACAAACTATTACGGGTCCAATAGAACTAGTTTCGTCCAATTCTGAGACTGTTCGAAAATTGGCTAACTTCACTAGTCGATTAAATATTAAAATATTCAATTTTCAAAAAATAACTTTAAACTCGATTTTAAAAGTTCTATAACATCATTCTAACTCCAACATGATAAAATAAAATTTTACAAATCATTTTCAATTATATTTAACTCAATTTTCAATTATTTCTGTATTTTAACATATTAAATTATCGATTTAATTGTTCAATTAAATCCAATTATTCGAATAAAATTTATTCGACTTATAAATTCACAAATTAATATTTGAAATTAATTAAATATCAAATTTAAATTAATAAAAATCCTGGGTCGTTACATACTTCCCCCCTTAAAAGAATTTCGTCCTCGAAATTACTAAGTAAGAAAAGTTACAGAATCTATTAACTTTCCCAAAATTCATAGTTAAACTTCTTACAATACTTTACTAAGTTTCCAAATCATACTTAGTTATCTTTTCAAAAACAACTATCTTGTTTGACTTTCAATTCCAAAATCAAAGTTAAAGTTTTCAAAAAAAATTCCATTTTTTCTCAAAAATATTCTAACGCCTTAAATTTTCGAAAAAATTCGCCAGAGTCTCCTTTGCGCGGCTCGATCCAAAAAAAATGACAGTATATATATCACAAATATACATCTCATCAAGTAATGAGGCATCCTGCAGGGAAAAAAGTGTAAAAGTACGATATTTAATCCGAGATATGTACCTTATTTATTATTAGCGAGCGTATACGGTTAATATAGCGCGAAAGCGAGCTCCAAATGCAAAGCAAACGTGATCCACACCTACTAAACACTCAACAAATAGATGAGAAACATGCATATATGAAAATAGTATCGATATACAACATATAGCAACATAATAACTATATATGCCAACATAGCAATTGCAATAAAAGCAATATATTCAACCATCAACCAACTAACATCCAACTAACATCCATAACCAATAAATATTCATTCATATTCTCATTAATATTCAATGAATTGGGTTTTCAATTTAATCACATTTGATTCATTAACAGTGGATGTTTTTACTAACATTCATTTTCAATTAGTATATATTCACTAATTCATATTCAAATTGGTTCACTTCCAAATCAAATTCAATTCTATTTAAGATTCACTTAACTTCCAATTGAATTTCAATTACTTCAACTTCCAATTTCATTAGATTTTAATGAATTAACACTTATATTCATTATTTCATATCAACTTAATTTACATTCAATTGATTAACATTCAAACCATTAATTCAATTTAATTTCTAAAGTTGAATTTCATTTATATAACTCAAGTTTATATCCATCACTTAACTTTAATAATTTACTTTAATACCTATATCAACTTCATTCAACATCTCTTAAGTTATACTTCCATTTTACAAACATCACTTGGTTTTACATAACTTAAATTCCCACTTATAAATCAATTCAGATTCCAATTCTAAAGTAAATTTCCATTTAACTTTAAATTCATTTTTATTTACAACTCATATTCAAAAATATATTCATATAGTTTCACTTCTGATATATATATGTTTATTTCACAATTGTAAATCACTTTAATTATAATTCAATTCTTATAATTCATTTGCTTATACAATTATTCTTTTACTTAGATTATTCAAACATCTTATTCAACAACCAAGCAATCTACTTATATACACTTTAATAATTCCGAAAAATTATTCCTTTATATATAAAAATAATCAAGGTAAAATTATTCCATTTACCCAATTTAAAACAATATTATGTCAAATTGTTCTATTCAAGTGTTTATAAACCCCTTCGGCGTAGTTGTCCAGACCGTGCTGACGAAGGTTCATACGCCACTCAATAAACCAATCATCACAATATAAAACAATTTTATATTCACTAACAAATACGCTCTCATAGCTATTATTACACTCAAACTCATTCTAGAGTACTACTGACTCTATCTCTAATGAGTAATACCCAACAGAACCATGGTTGTCGCTTAACCATATGCTCTGATACCACCTGTGAGGACCCGCAAATCTGTACTCCTTGAATATACACTAATCTCCATAGATTAACTCAAGATGAACAGAAATACGAATTCTCATTGTTTAAGAAAAAGAAAAAGGTAGAAGAAGAGAGAAAAAGATAGAAAATAGAGAGAAAAGAAAATAGAAAGAAACAGAAAGAAAACAACAGAACAACAACAAAATATCACAATTCGCAGCGGAACAACATATAATAGATAAATGAATAATCTTTAAACAAAGAACTATATCCGTTATTAATTTACATCACATTACATTTCATTACATCATCAGAGTGTACAACAACAACAACAAACAGCGGAAAAGAATACTATATACAAGTAATACGCCATGCCATCCAGCTTGCCTCCAGCAACTCCAGAATATCCTGATAAACCTAACTCTTGACTGCCCGTGTGGAAATTGGTGGGCACCCAGAGTTTAGGAAGGAAAACAATAAACTCCGAGTCAGTCATGTGACTGGTGTGAGAACTCAAAACAGTTTATTTATCTTTAAAATCAAAATAGAGGAATATTTTTAAGGTCAATTCTCAATGCTTTTAAAAATGAGACTACCATAAGGCCTCCCGCACACACACACATGCAAACGCAGAATCGGAGGAGATTTCTCCTTATGATAGTCAAAGATGCTTGATACACATTAAAAAGAAACATTTGATATTATTACTAGTGCATAGTGTAGGAAAAATTCATTTCGAAAGTAAAGATATAAATCTTAGCCAGCATAGGCATTCCGCACTTATGCCTACTATAGCTACCATGTTCAATAGCAGGTTACCGCCACATTCCATGGCAGGTTATACAACTAATACCGTACAAGATCGTATTGTTTCTTTGGATTTCCGACGAATGGTCAGGCCAAGGAACTTCCCATTGCCACATGAGAACGCCTCTGAAAGGACGTCCCCGAGAACCAAACCGGATCTCTGCCAACACAAGGCCGGGTTACCCCTAACTGGGTAACTACTGTCACGAGTATGCCATCCCCCGGTCCTTTGGGACCTTTAACCGAGCGCTCGTAATCAACATCACACCATAATAAATAAAGTGTTTCAACATGAGTAAGTATCTGGGCTCCATACCATGATACCACCCTTTTCCAGAAGGAAATGCACATACCCTAAAGGGAGCTACCCCTCATAACCTTGCCGCATCTTTCCTGTTTTGACCATTCTGGGGTGTGAGGCTCAACGAAGTCTCGTCCACAAAGCCACGCTTTATACAAAAGCTGTGCTTTGGGTCAACAAATGATCATAGAAATGATCACAAAGATAAACGATCAAACAAATGATCCTATCACAAATGATCAACATAATGATCATTTCACAGCAACATTCAGCATGTCACATTACCAAATTGGGAATATATCGCTGATAACCTTCAACTACATAACCTCTGAGCTCGTACGTCTCAGAGAAAGGTGTTAAGCTAAGAGAATAAATTCTCCGCCACCAACATAAATATATTTGAAAGAAACCAGCTTTATATCTCAATTTGTAATGTCAGACATACAATCCATACAAGTCTGCTCCGAGCTCGAACAGAACCGAAGGCACTTACAAAGAAGTCCTTGCAATCCGGATATCCACAATCCTGATCGGATTCCCCATCACATATAGAGAACTCTATACCGGAGCAACTCGGTGCAGAGTCAATCGACAGGTCATCCTATCGCTCTCACAAATATCCGGTCTTCAATACCGATCATCAAATGCAATCCATAACAACGTATCACATACTCGGAATGGGTTATACGACCCCAAGGTCCTTTCCCGGCTAACCCGAATAGTGAGCGCTTATTCAAAAATAAGTGTGGAATTCAAATTCAACAAATCAAAACAAATACCTTTCAAAGGTAAATATTGATAGTCGGTTATTGAACTATCAATGGATATGCACAACATCACCAGATTCCAAATAATTTTCCAAATTATTTATTTCCCAAAAATATCTTTACAAGATATATGTTTTCAATACTTCAAAAATAAATCAATATTTATTTTTAAACAAATTTCCCCAATCTTTTATAAATTCCATAGTGAATTTTCATTCCAAAATATCCATGCATATACGATTTCAATTATTCATTTCAATTTATCTTCAAAAAGATAAATTCTCAAAATATTCACTTTATATTGGAAAACATTTCCATACTTATTTAATAAGTAATTCACAAATCTTTTTATTTACCATACTTGGAAAATATTCAATATACTTAAATCGAAATTAAGTATATATTTCATTCTTTAAGGAAATCATTCTCTTAAACATATTTATTTGGGTCAAAACGAATGTTACGTAAAACATCGTTACAACAACCCAAAATCACTAGTATAGGGATTCGAAATTAAAATAGATATATAAATCCCAATACTTTGCAAAACATTTCCTTTCGGAAATCATTTACCATAACAACATTGTTATGGTCCACCATTTCCTTCTATTTCTTGAAAACGTCTATTTCAACAATGAATGTTGAAATCTATGGTTTCGAATCTCAACACATTTTGAAAACATCGTTAGATCGTTTTAATTCTATTTAAAACATCACATCCAAAACATTTTCTTTAACATATTATTCACTTTTCAAAAACGTGAATATACCTTGTTAACCAATTTCATCCTTTCTATTCATTTTACTTTAAAGGATTTTTCACTGTCTAAAACGTGAATATAACTCCATAAATAAGTTACAACAATTTACTTATCAAAATAAGTCGTTTGCGAATTTATAAAACAACGTTTATAAATTCCTTTATTAACCTATTCAATTCATATCTCAATGATATACTAAAAATTCATATTATAAGTTAAATGCTTATAAAACGATTATTTTACAAAATCGTTCTTTTTAAGACTTTCCAAATTATAAATCTTATAACTTATAAGATTCATTTATTTACCCAAATCTATTCTTTTAATAACTTTACAAATTTTATAAACCTACTGCTTATAAAATTCCATTTATAACTTCACCGTTTATAATTCTATAAATTTCATTCATTTATGAAATTCATTCACAATTCATTCTAACACTTATAAAACTCATTTTATAATTCAAATATTTTAATTTATAAATTATCAATTTATAAATCTTTTATACAAATCAATTTATATTATTATTTCAAAACGTCTTTAAAGTCCTTTATAATTTCATCATTTTGATTTATAAAATAATTAAATTTCATAAATCCTATATTTTCAACTTTTTATAATAAATTCAAAAATCCCGATTAAACTATTTTATAAAATCATTAGCCTCATATTTTCAAAAATCAACTTTTAACTATATTTCTCAAAAACCATAATTTTTTATAACATTAAAATTATAACGTTATTTATTTATAATGGATCAATTCCAAAAATATTTTATAACGTATACTTTCAAAAATCACTTTAAAATCCTTTTAAAATTTCAAAATTTGGCCCAATGATGCTACACACCAAATAGTCAATCACGACAACAACGATATCATATATCGATATGATAATCAACGAATATCAAAATATCCATAATCAAATAAATACTGTTGAGGAATCCAGTTGGATCCCTCCAACCTGTTTTCCTGCATCCAAAGATGTTAGCACAATACCAATTCCGTTCCAATACGAAATTATCGCGGTATATGGGACTTAAAATATTATCCGCTTAATAGACGGCGCAATAGGGTCTCATCCGCTATATAATGCGGGAAATCAACAACTACAATATATATATGCCAATATATATATTGCTATTATATATAATACCAATTTCACTGTTTATGAAATATTCGCCGTATATGTTTTTAATAAATAACATCCGCTTACTAACGGCGCATAATGTCTAATTTAACATTCAATAGATAACAATCATCATTCAAACATACATTCAAGAATTTTAAATAT
This sequence comes from Allium cepa, assembly GCA_030765085.1. NCBI lineage: Eukaryota > Viridiplantae > Streptophyta > Magnoliopsida > Asparagales > Amaryllidaceae > Allium > Allium cepa. Next base: position 676,536,442 of record CM060932.1, on the reverse strand, counting down.
AACTATTCAAAATAAAAATCGAAACCGATTCGATTGAGTGAGAAGTTCTCACCTTGATTTCAATTTCGTTTTAGCGATTTATTTCGAATAAAATTAAACAGACGTTTAATTTTACCCGAAATTCTCACTAACTCCAAACGACTCCAATCTAATTCCACAGCGTAATGCTCGTCCATACGATTTCAACGCAACTGGTTTCGCGCGTTTTCGACTTCGTATGAAAAAGTTATGAATTTTATAAGTTTACACGAATTTTCTATTCATAATTTACAACATAAACTTTATAATTTTAATCCTAAGCAAATCACCACCGTTAGATCCTTCACTGCAAATCAGGACCGCCCTTTTCCATCTTCTCCAACGTGTCCAGGTAGAAGAAATTCACGCACGAACCCATCAATGTTCGAAACTAGGGTTTCACTTCGCGCCACCAACACTCGACTAAAATTCGATCAGGTACCACCACTGCAAAGCTCGGCACGAACTCCACCACCACCTTCAATCATGATGAACTCGGCCTCCATATGACCCTCGATTCGCGTGTGCAAGTACAGCCATACACGGCCAATTATCTCACAATATATAGCTCCATTTCACATCTTAACCGTTGAATACGTAGAGCTCGAGACACTCTACAAGTTTGTAGTTGAAAATTTGTTGTAATACTTCACGGATTTGAAGAGATTTGAGGAAGAAGGTGAAAAATTTTCGGCCTTTCATGTTATTGGAGGCGGCGGCTGTAACCAATTGACCTAGGGTTTTATCTTATGTTGCAAAGTGAAGATAATAAGGTGCTTATATAGAAAATCGCCCAATTTACTATTCATCGAAATTTTCCGAACTCCAAACGAAGCGTGCCGGTTGGCGTTCCTAAGTTTTACCCCGCGTTCTGGACACAATGGAACAGGTTTCGGAAGCTAATTCGGTCATCTGTGCGAGATATGGCAACAAACGATCGATTTAAAATTAAACCGATTAAACGATTTTCTAGGCGTTTTAGCTTGCACCGGACAAACGGTAAATCCGATTGACACGAAATTTGAAACCATACAATAATATCACATTACGGATCCGATGAAACTGGTTTCGTCGAAATCCGAGACTTTTTAAAAAATAGCTATTTTAACTCGCCAATTTAATATTAAAACAATTTCGATGCGTTTCGAGCTGCCACGATCAAACGATAACTCCGATTACTACGAAAATTGAAATCCGGTAATAACAAACTATTACGGGTCCAATAGAACTAGTTTCGTCCAATTCTGAGACTGTTCGAAAATTGGCTAACTTCACTAGTCGATTAAATATTAAAATATTCAATTTTCAAAAAATAACTTTAAACTCGATTTTAAAAGTTCTATAACATCATTCTAACTCCAACATGATAAAATAAAATTTTACAAATCATTTTCAATTATATTTAACTCAATTTTCAATTATTTCTATATTTTAACATATTAAATTATCGATTTAATTGTTCAATTAAATCCAATTATTCGAATAAAATTTATTCGACTTATAAATTCACAAATTAATATTTGAAATTAATTAAATATCAAATTTAAATTAATAAAAATCCTGGGTCGTTACAAGATGCTTATGAAAATACATTTATATCCTAGATATATGTCAGTGTGCATACGAGTCTATAACCCTTTCAAAATCTTTGTATCCCTACATTTACATAATTACGGCACTATTATTTTTGGATATAATTTAGTTGATTGTCATATTAAGCATATCTTGAGTTATATATAATATCAAAAATTTTAAGATCGAGAAAACTCAACTTCCCCACCACCTCGTTCGCTATTTTGGAAAAAGGTTTCGCATAGTTGTTAGATACGATATGAAGTTTCTTACAAGAATTGAGCTGCATCCGTTATGATTAGTAGAAATAGAGATGCTTGGTATTTTTGCATTGTTATGTTTTAGAGTTTAGCTTGGTTGGAGTTGCCAATTATGTGAACAATTTCTTAGGCACAAAGTTGCTATATGATCTTATTACTCTCCTCTTGTGTAATGCAACTCAACTCATAACTACTTATTCAGAAGTGACAATGTACAACAAGTTATTTTTTTCGCTTTACTTGTTAAAAGAAATATTATTGACTTGCCCCTACAATTCCATAGTTATAAGAAGCATGGATAAATATACAGGATGATAACTCACCAGTATATGGCATATGGTAAAGGACAATCTCCATATTCAACAGTTGTATGATGAGTTTTTGTACCCTATTTTTTCATGACGTCCTTCTATTTGTATCATATCATTGGCCACTATTAATTTTTTCATGAAGTTCGTTCCTTTTTTTGTATCGTATCATTGGCCATTGGTGACTTTGGAATCTTAGGGAACTCCACCCACAAAAATAATTGTTATGGATGAACATGGTAAATGAACCAAATAAAACGATTTATTATTCTACATTGGTGCAAAGAAAAATTCCGCAAGACGAAATGAAAAGAAAAATGTTGGTGGTTCACCAAAAACCAACCATTTTAAATGGGATATTATCGAAAAGAAAGTAAAAACACGATGGAGGGTCATTGAAATAATGAAGGCAGTCACAAAATTCTTTTTTTAAGGAATGGCAATATTTTTTAGTACACTTCATAGCAAGTTTACAAAAATTAAAAAATATCTCCATATCAATCCAAAATGGGAGTAGCTTTAACCATGCCCTTATCATTTCTATTTTTATTTGCAAAATTGGTTTTTTGATTACGTGGTTTTTTTCAATCATGCCACCGGAAGAATTTTATGAGCTATTTCTAAGAAAGAGATATGTGTTCGACAATTAACATGGTAAATATTCATTCCTATGAATCCACAACTATACAAGTCTTGCAGAATGAAGCATGGTACTTCTATTGAAACATGGTATGATTTATGCAGAGATGAATATCAATAGTACATTTATTAGGGATATGATATAGATTACAACACATATTGAGAAGCAATGCTAAAAAAGTAGGTTCTTTACTTGATGCTTCAAGTAGGATTCGTACATTGTGACGACCCGAAATTTTAACAATTTAAATTGGAATAATTAACTGATTTAAATATTTAAAAAGTTAATTTTTAAATTGAACTCAAATATTATTATTAGTAGCAATTAAGTTATTAGATTTAATAAACCGAAATTGGGTAAATTATTGAATCTTCAGTTTTAAGCCTGTTAAAAATAATTTGAAGGCTTATAAAATATATAATGACGATACTGAAGATAATAAAATGGTTGAAAATTAATTTAAAGGTGATTTGTTCAATTGTAATAATATATCATTTAAATCGATATTTAAAAATAGCCTTCCGAGGCACGCTCTTGGAATTCGATGAAACCAATTCCATCGGATCCGTCATAGTTAGTTATTATCGTATTTCAATTTTTGTAGCAATCGGAGTTGTCGTTTGACCCTGGCAGCTCAAAATGCTTAGAAACTATTTTAATCGATTTAATTTAAATTTGATCGTTTACTTCCGTAACTCGCGCATATGGTCGAATTAGCTTTCGAAACACGTTCCATTGTGTTCGGAATAGGGGTATAACATTATAATCACCTAGCGGCACTCCTTAAGAGGAGTTCGGAATTTTAAGAAGCAATTAGCGAGGCATTTTGGAAGTTTTATAATATAATAAAATTTAAAGTCAACAAGTCAAAGATATTTTTATTAACCAACACGCGTACTCAAGAAGCTTCCCCAAATCTCTATTTTATCTCCGTCTCCCTCTCTAATCTGAAAAGCAGAAATCGAACTCATATAAAAAAATGGAAGCGAAATTGTTCTCTTCGCAAAAGAATGCCGAAACCCCTCTTCTTTCTTCGAAATCCCTCTTTCTTCTTTCAGTTCGAAACCGCACTCTCTCTCCTCATTTTCGAATGAAATGCTCGTAGTTTAATGAATCATGGCCGAAGCCTTCGTTAAAAAAAATACATAAATTAACGAATGACTTAATCGTTCAATCGAGTCGGGAAAGGGGGTTCGTCAGGATTGTGCGCGGCGACATTGAAGGCCATGGCTAGGGTTCACTCGCGATTGGGTGGAGTTAGTGGGTGAGGTACTCGATGTCAGGGAGCGCGCGTGGTTTGAGATGATGGAGGGTGGAGTGTGGCGCAGTGGATAGCGCGACAGCTCTTGGAGGTAGGCGTGTGGAGTTCGCTGCGAAGCTCGAAGCCGGGGTCATTAGGATTTTGGAGCTGCTTAGGGTAGATTCGCGAGGCCGGGCAGTGGAGGTGGGTTTCGGCAATGGTGGTGATGGCAACTGTCTGGGTGCTCGTGGTCGATTGTGAGCAATTTAATTTAATTTTTTTTAAAGACTTTAATTTGGATAAATTTCTTTGGTGCTTGTGTTTTAGTCTTTAGATATGGTATGATATATGCTGCGTATGTGGTTTAAAAGTTGTATATGTGAGTAATGGCTGTGTTCATGGTTGGAACAGACGAGTATACCACTGTTTAATACATTACAGGTTTTAGACTTGTTTTAAAATTTAAATCTTCCACTTAGAGGTGTTTACTAGCCTTGATCTCTGAGTAAAAGTGTTTTGTTTGTGAGCAACCTCAATTGTAAAGTTGAATTCACATAAAATGTTTAGCAAGTGTCTCAGGAAATCAAATATTACAGTAAGTTACAACTAGTTCTGTTCTTCATTTAAATTAATTTAATTTAATATGTACACGTATTTATATATATGAATTAGAAAGAAAAATTTATATAGTAAGGTATAATTCTGTAAATTGATATGCATTTAGTTAGATAGTTAAATTTTTAAATTGAGGATTAGTGGGAATATTTATTTAAAAGCTAAGATATTAGTAAATTAAATTTAAATGAAATTGACTGTTCGATCATTTGAAATATTAATAAATCGTATAACTGTTTATACAAGGTTAAAATTTGAAAGGAAACAAGTCGAGATTGGATTTGGATTGCAAAATCAAAGGTGAGTTAATCTCACTCTCCTGGATTTTTATTTGAATTTAAGTGGTTAAATTTAAATAATTGGTTGAATGATTGAATTGATTTAATGTGTACTGATGATCTGGTGACTTTGGTTTTTGGTTGGTTCTCGAGTTAATTGTTGCTTGACTTGAAGTATTCGAGTTTTAAATTGTTTTAAACTTAAACCATAAATAAGAAAATGTTTTCATTTTAATGTTAATAAGAACTTATTGATATGTGATTTATTAAATTAGTTGAGTAATTAAAATGGATAATTAATTATTTCAATTAATTAATGATTTGGGTTAATTAATTTAGTAATTAAGGGTTTGAATTAATTAATTAATTAATTAAGTGTAAGTAATTCAAAATAATCATTGGATGGTTTGATAAGTAATTACTTAATGTAATTAATAAAATATAATTACTTTGTGTAATTAAATAAGAGATTAATTAAGATAATTAATTAAGGAGAAATTGATTTATTTAATGAAGTAAATAAGAAGGTAGATAATTACAGGATGAGATAAATCAAGAGTGATTCATATTTGTGGTTTAATTAATGATTAATTATTTAATGTAATTAATTTAGATTGGGATAAATTGAAATATGATTGGAAATCATTAATTTATGTAATAACGATGTAATTAAAGATTGATTAATTAAGATGAATTAATCAGTAATAAGTGACTTATGAGAAGTTAATTAGTATAAGTAATTAAGGATTAATGTAATTGAAATAGTTATTTAGTTCATGAAGTAATTAAGATTTACTTATTGATCTTGGTTAAGAAGAATTAATATCGTGAAATTAATTAAAGATAATTACTTGAATGTAATTGAAGGATGATTAATCTAGGGTGATTAATTAAGATGAATAATGAAGGGATGATTGATTAATTGATTTGAAATTAATTAATGTTAAATAAAGAAATCTAAGTGGTTGAGGTTAGTAATTCAATCAGGATTTATTAAATTAAATTTGTATGTGATTAAGCTTTGCTTATGGATGATTGAATGGTATTGGACGCTTTGAATGAGTTGATATCTCTGATATGAAATGTTGTGTATTTCATTTGGATAATTGGGGTTAGGAAGACATAAGACTCGAAGAGACCGGGTTCGGGTATTAGGAAATACCCGAAACCACTTCGAATTTTTATAGATTGATATGTGAAATCTATAGGCTGGAATGAAGTGATTTAAAAGGAATTAGACTATTTAAATCTAAATCTTGGTACTTAGAAAATGGATGCGTGGAATAACCGATGTCTAAAAAAATTGTGACTTTGTAAAATTAATACGAGTTACCCCGGGTTTATATAAGTTGTTTGCTTTGGTATTCCATGTTAGTTGGGTTTGCTCACGCTGGTTTCCAGCCTAACTCGGGTGTTACTTTGATGTAATGCTCGGGTCGGACCGAGTATTACATATTTCCAGGTAAGGATGTTATGGAGCTCAGGAGGCGAGCTGGATGGCAAGAACATATAGAGTATTTCTGCTGTATTATATTATTGTAAATCTGAGACATGATAATTTTGTATATCCAGTGTCTGTATATATGTGTAACTCTGATGTATTAAATGTAATCGACAGATATAGTATTCTTTGTAAACTATTATTATTTATTATTATATTTTATCCGCTGTGAATGTGAGATATTGATGTTTCTGTTCTTCTTCTATCTCTTTCTTCTTTTTCATAACTATCTGAAATTTTCAGGATCGGAAATTTCGGGTCGTTACATACATGGATTTTTACAAATCTTCAACATTGAAATCTAGTATTCAAGCTCTCATTATCATGTCTTTAGTGGTTAACTGCTCATTACAGATTTATCTTCCCTCTTAGCAAATAACATTGGTAGAGGATCCAGGTTGGTATTTACAGTGTACTGATCAAGTTCCCATACACACACCTCATTTAATCAACATACCACTAAATCTAACGTACTACACTGTTGAAGTTGGGAAAAATCCCTTCAGATGATCAGTCTAAGGGAATAAAAAACTCAACGCAGCAGAAAAAACTAGATCGTGATTGTAGTAAGACGGTCCAAATAGAGATAAACACCAGAACAGAAAGTCACAGATCTATGCGATACAGAAAAATAAATAACAGTAGTATTTATAGTGGTTACACTACTGCGAGGCAGTATACGCCCACTTGGTGAGAGGAGATTTTATTAATCACCGAAAGATTAGAGTTACAAGATTGATTCACTTTCGACGCTGTATATAAAAAGACTTAACTATACAGTCAAAATTCTTTAGAGTTTTAGCTCTCTAGTATGGCTATGAAATTGGCTGAAATTAGCTCTCAATTTCGGTTGTCATTGTTTTCCGAAAGCCACTCTATTTATAAAATGAAGAAATGAGGAGGGGTAGCTGCTATATAGCAGCCATGGGGTTTGGTTCGGCGTCCATCTGGTTCGGCGTCACTTTGGTTTGGCAAAGAGCGCACATGGTTTGGTCCGACATACATCACTCAGCATTTGATTTGGTAAAGCCCAAACTAGTCCGGCTAAGCTCAAATGCTGAACGAGATTTTTCTTTCGGCATCACAAAAACACTGCTCCAAATATTTGTTCGGCATTCCTTCCACTAAACGAAAACTAATGCCGCACCAAATTCGCTCGGCAAAAACATTTCACCGCTCCAAATATCCTTCCAAGGCTCGATCGGCATCACTGCCTTCCTTCACCTAATCAAATCAGTTCCACCTTTCTTCTTGGCTTTCTCCTCTTCGTTCGGCAATTCTTGGAGCTAGGGTTTATTCCTCCACGTCATGAAATTAGGTACCAAATTTCTAACGATCTCCACCTTGATACCTAATTCCGTAAAAGCCTTCTAGCTTCATCTACACCTTCATGTTCCAAGCAATGGATATTTATCCAATGAGCTTCGGCAGTATCATTACCCTTAAATTCTGTCAACGAACTCCGGCAAGGCCGCCGTCCGTCAACAAAGTGTTTGAAGTACCCAGTCCATGTAGAACCTATCAATCTCCACCATAAAAACAAACGTCTTCATGAACCATCTCAATTCTTCCCCCGTGTCACACGAATACCTCAAACTTGGAGACCCATCATTTGTATTTGGTTTCTCTCTCTATAAGGTCTCCAAGTTTTGAGGTATTCTCTCTTAAAGTTTTAGATATGATATTTATGATATTTAATAAATATATTGAATTTATTATATATATTATTAATATATAGTACGATATTTTACTATTTTTTAGTGCTTTTTTCACTAGAGATAAATATATATTTAGCACTTCATTAAGCGAATCAAGTTCAAACAATGCTCGAACTTAGCAACAGGCAACGAATTGGTAAACATGTATGTTGCATTCTCTTTTGTGCGAACTTTCTAAAGACAAATAAGCTTTTCTTCATTCATCGAGACAAGGAACGACTCTCACCTCAATATGCTTCGTCCTCGAGCTGAACGTCAGATTTCCAGCTAAGTGAATTGCACTCTGACTATCATGGTACACATTCACGCCTTCGTATACGATGCCCAAATCACACAACAATCGCCTCAAATAAAGCGTCTCCTTAGCTGCTTCAACCGAAACTATAAGCTCGGCCTATGTAGTAGACAAAACCACAATCGTCTGCAACTTCGCTCTCCAAATGATCGTTGTCCCACAAATGGTGAACACATATCCGAAGGTTGATTTCCTTCGATCTCTATCACGGGAATAATAGGAATCACAAAATTCAACCAAGCTAAAATCTCTTCCTCTGCCGCCAAAGATAAATCCATGGTTTGGAGTTCCTCTAAGGTATTTGAAGATACGCTTCACTGCTTCCTAAGGCGTTTTTTCTGGATTCTCCTTAAATCTACTTACCAATCCAACAGCATGTGCAATATCAAGCTTAGTACAGACCATGACATGCATCAAGCTGCCAACTGCACTTGCATATGGGACCTTCATCATATAAGCTTTGTCTTTTTCCGAGATGGGAGAGCCTTTACTAGAAAGTTGCATGTGCAAAGGTATGGGTGTGCTGATTGTCTTTGCCCCTTCCATGCTAAATCGTGCAAGCACCTTTCGAATGTACTCTTTTTGAGTGAGGCTCAAAATCCTAGCTTTCTATCCCTTTGGATTTCCATACCCAAAAATTTCTTTGTTTCTCCAAGGTATTTCATTTCAACTTTCGCTTTCAGCTTTAGCTTCAAACTATCGATTTCAGTCTTATCCTTGAAAACAATCAACATATCATCCACATAGAAGAGTTGGTACACTCATCTACCATTCTTTAAATACTTGAAGTACACATAAGCGTCTTTGATGCTACGATGAAAATCAAATGAAAGCATAAAAGAGTCAAACCTCTTGTACCATTTTCTATGTGACTGCTTAAGTCCATACAAATACTTCTTCAATTTGCAAACCCAATTTTTTTCGCCATCTACAACAAATCTTCCGGCTGCTTCATGCAGATGGTCTCATCCAAGTCTCCATGCAAAAAAGCAGTTTTCACGTCCGTTTGCTTCGGCTCCAAGTCATGAGCTACGACGATAGCGAGAAAAATGTGAATGGACGTATGCCTCACTACTGGAGAGAATACCTCATCATACCCCAATCCATTTCTTTGTGAAAACCCTTTAGCAACTACTCTAGCCTTGTATCTCTCATCATCCTTCACCTTGAACACCCATTTGCAACTAATGGCTTGGATTTCTTGAGAAGGTGGTACCAAATCTCAAGTCTTGTTCTTCTTTAATGGCTCTAACTCCTCTTCCATGGTGCACATCCACTTCAAACTGTCACATGACTTCAAAGCTTCATCAAGGTCAAGCGGCTCCTCAAGAACAACATGTAGGCCATAGTCAAACTAATCTCCAAGGCTAAGGTTTGCAAATTGACAATTACATTACCTTTCGGACGGCCTAATAGCCCTATGACTGACCCAAGTAGGTATTGCTTCGCCTAAACTCCTTTCAGCTCCATCTTGAGCTGAACTTTCTCTAGATTCATGCACATCACCGGCACTATTAGAAGGTACCTGTGGACTATCCTATGATGTTTCATCAACTGTATTTTCCTCGACAGTATCAACAACAACTCTACTCCTTGGCTGGAACATAGGAACTTATTTCATCTCTTTAGGCCTATCAGAATCTTTTGATGTGGTAGATAGCTTCACCTTCGGATTGAACATAGCAGACTCATCAAAAATAACATGTTTGTAATGAACAATCTTCCGATCAGGATTCCAAATTCGATACCCTTTTATACCATCGATGTATCCCATTAGTATGCCCTTGTATGCCCTAGCCTCCCACTTGTCATCACCTGTATGGTGAACGTACACAGGGCAACCAAAAATTCAAAACTAAACAAGATACACTGCTTTACCTCTCCACTTCTCCTTTGGAATCTTCTCATCTAAGGCTGAGCATGGAATTCGATTTATAATATGCACCGCAGTTGATAATGCCTCATCCCAAAAGCCTCTAGACAAGCCCATCGTCAATCACAAGCAACGAGCCTTCTCCAGTAGAGCCATGTTCCTTCTTTTTTGCAACCTCATTGGATTGCAGATCACCGGGTGTAGTGAAATATCTCTGAATGTCATGTTGTCTATAAAAGTCAAGGAACTCCCTAGAGACAAATTCACCACCATTATTAGATCACAGCACTTTCAACCTAGAACCAGATTGATTCTCAATAAGCGCTTTTTAGTCTTTGAACTTCTCAAAACTCTCTGATTTGGCCTTCATCACATGCACCCATACTTTCTGAGAAAAGTCATCAATGAAGGAGATAAAATACTTTGCTCCTCCAAGAGGAGTAGCAACTGGTCTCCAAACATCTGTATGCATGTACTCAAGTACTCGCCTCGATCTATGGAATCCAACTCCAAAAGATACTATAGTTTGCTTGCCTAACACACACTTCTGGCAAAAGTCCATCTTGTCAAAGCTTTCTCCTTTGATCATCTTCCATCTCCAAAGCAACTCTAAGCCCTTCTATGAAATATGATCCAACCTGAGATGTCAAAGTTTTGTGGCATCCAAAGCATGAGAACTGTCTACTCCAACACACGACTCTCCAAGAACTGTGGTTCCTATCAGCAAACACAACATCTACTTTCATAAGAACTAATGCACCTCTCGAAACCTTCAGAGTATCCATCTCAATAGTTGCCTTGCATCCCAAAGAAGCTAATTGTCCTAAAGAAATTAAGGACTTCCGTAGACCTGGAACATACCGGACACTGATCAATCACTCCGTCAAACATCATGATCGTCACTATACCTTTACCCATTGCTCTACAGCTAGCATCATTACCTATAAGCATAGAGCTTCCCTCTCGTCCAACAAAAGAACTAAAGCAATCCTTATTAGGCATCATATGGAAAGACGCCCCCGAGTCCAGCACCAATGGTTTGAGACATCTAATGCTGCTGTAGACAACACATCGTCAGATATAGACTTCTCCACCGCAAATGATGAACGTCCGTCTTCTTCCTTCTTCTTCAAATCTGGACAATCCTTTTTTCAACGCCCAGTTTTCTTGCAGATAAGCACTTTCCATTCTTAGACTTTCCTCTCCTGCCATTACTGAGCTTCCTAGAATTGGAATGCCCTCTAGAGTGCCAATTCTTCTCATCTTCTCTACCTCTTTCAACAAATAGGCCATGTCTACTACTTCCACTTCCTTCACTTATCTCCTTCATCTGATCTCTCGAGCCCTTAAGTAGAAGGTCCGACTTCACATCTTCCACTATCAACGTGTCTCTAGCGAAGATAAGGTTATTGGCGAAACTGTGTATCGCTCTGGAAGAGAACCAAAAGAATCCAAGGTTTTAAAAATTTGGATTTTGCCTCGGTTTTGGTCTTTTTAAAATTTGTTGGTTTCGGTTGGTTTCGAAAATTTCGCTTGTTTCGGTTTTTGTTTCAGTTTTTGTTTCGGTTTCCGTCCTAATATCGAAGATTTGCATTTATAATACAAAATTAACTATAAACGATGTAAATTCATATAAAAATATAGTATACAACAAAATAATAATGATATACACAACATTACTACATCCAAAAACTATTTCTCAAAGTTACATATGGATTGTTTTCATAATTTCCTGCATCATCTTGTGTTGTATAATACGTTGGATGTAATGACCGTGATTTTTGAATTAATGTCGTAATAAATATTTTAAAAATCTGTAATGACCGTGATTTTTTAATTACTGTCGAAATAAATAATTTGATAAGAAATTTTAAAAATAAAAATTTGAAAAAAATGATGATGCAAATCCATTTCTTAGTCACTTGCATTTTTCCTTTGCACGTGAGAATGAATGGTCCATTTTATAAAACAAAAGTTGAAACATTACCTTGTGCTGTCACATTCTTTTCAAAAGCAAGTATGAACACCATTTTGTCTTGTTGTCATCACTTATTATGTAAAGCAAGGGTTGTACATACTTTTGTCATTATCATTTTTTCATGCAACAAGTCATTTCTTACATCTGAGGCACATTTGCCTTAAATGCTATTGTACCACAATTATGACCAGCACATATCTTTCTATTTGGTTCATTTTTCTCCCAATTTCCTTCATCATTTCTGTTGTTTAAAAAATATTCCAGTAAACACTCCTTCAAACTTTGTTTGTTTCATTAAAATCCTTTAGTGCTTTGCAAACGAAGTTAATGTCCGTTAAGTTTTAGCCTTTTGGATCTGGGTTGCTTACAAAAATTAGAAGCAAATATTCTGGTGAGTGAAAAACTCACGTATCTGATTTGTTCTTACTACTTCATCATTTTGGGGTGTGCAAACCTGATCATTTAATTTTGAAAACGCATATGCGTGTGTTCATGTAAAACAATGGCCATCTTTTTGTTACCTCATTTTCATGTCTAAAGTATAGCATCAGAAGTGTGCACGAGATACACGAAAACAAGTCAACTTATAAAAGTGTTATATACGAAAATATAATTCAGGTGGATAATGCATACTAGTGTATGGGTTACGTGTGAGCAAAGTAGTACACATTTTTGTGTTATAGTTTTATTAACTTCATATTTGCATGAGAGTTGCATTGTGACGACCTGACTTTCTCACCACAGAAAATCGCATCATCTTGAAGAAAGAAAGGGATAGAAAAGAGAAAATAAAGAGAAGAAAGAAGAAACAATATCAGAATCTCAACAGCGGAATGAATAAATTATATTAATAACATAAATATTACATAGTTTACAGCCATTATCAGAGTTACACAGATTATACATCACATACTAGATAGTTATAGACACCTGTCTAGTTATTCAACTCAATACAATACAAGGAAACTACTCAGAGAAACCAACACAGCGGAACACTATATATAACTATAACGCAGAAGCCTCCAGCTCCATTGCTCCTCCAGAATTCGTCAAAGCTAACCTGAATCCCTTGGCTACTCGTAAATTTGAGTACCCAAGAGTTTAAGAAAACAGAAGATAAACTCCGGGTCAGACATGGGTCTGGTGTGAGTAACAGGTTAAGGTTGCTTAACTTTGAAAAAACTTTTGAAAACAAAGGTATCACGTAAGACTCCCCACACATAAACATGGATAAGTTTTAACCTTACGCTAACCAAAACATTTGATAGGAAATCCAGTGATATTATAATAGGTCTAGGGTTTTCAAGTAAATAAGAAATAGCTGAAATTGTTACATGATTAAATTCCAGCACTAGCCACAAAAGTGGGTAATACAATCAAATCCGATGGCACTTATTGGATTTTAGATTCCATACAATGGCAGGGCTACTGGGGTACCGCCCGTCACAATACGTGGCCTAGATCAATGTACCAAGGATCCACCCTAAATCCCCTGCAACACAAGGTCGGAACCATCCCTTACTGGACAGTCCCGAACAAGACAACCCCGGCAGTTGGAGCTCACAACTGCCACACAACCGAATAAAAAAGGACCTCTAGACATGGGAAAATCTCGTCCTACTTGGACATGACCCACTTAGCCTTGCTGCACCTCCCATGTTTTAGCCATTCCCGGTTGATGAGGCTTGAGGCTATAATTACCTTTAGAGAACACATCCCTTAGAATGCTCATCGTCCACCTGACGATGTTCTGAAAGCATTCAATCCATGCAAGTTCGTTCCGGGTTTGAATGAAACCGAAGGCATTATCTCGTTACACTTATTTTGGACATAGGAATTGTTACTTGCATACAATTCGTGTATGTGTCATATTATCTATTGCATGCAAATAGGTGAAGCACGTGAATTAGTCACTAGATTTCTAGTCCTGTTGCTTTAAAACTTTTGTGTATAATTTAATTCGTGCGCACAAGTGTATTGCCTAGACAGTGCAGTCCACCGATTAATTTACGTTGAACCGGTGTTTTGTTTTGCAACGTATTTTTTTACCGTTATTTTTATAACGGATTTTTAATTCGGTGCTATATTTTTGAAACGTGTTGTTTTAATGAGATTTTTGACGAATAAAAATTACGGTTGTTTTGACTTCAGTAGCCGTCAATTTAAAGTGAATTTTTAAGCGGTTATCCCGCATTGCTGATTTGATATCCGTCTTTACGGTGTTTTGTGAAGCGCAATTTCCTCGTCGAAATTGCTATAGTTGTTGTTGTTTTAATCACGTGTTTTACAAATCGTTTTAAAATAAAATTATTTTCTAAAATTTTGCAGTTTGCGCTTTCAAAAGAATGAGGAAACGATTTAAACGCTTCAGCAAAATTGAGAACTATGAACCCTTACTTTTACTGATTCGCTTAATTCCGGACTTGTCCGTTTGAGAACGTAAAGTGTTATTTTTATAAAATACACAATTTTGCACTTCCAAGGAAACGATGAAGAGATTTAAACGATTTAGCAAAAGTGCGGAGTATGGAACGATACTTTTACTGTTTCGGTTAATTCCGGACTCGTTAATTGAAATATTTGCTGTTTGATGATTTTGATGGTTTTATTGGACTTTCGAGCCACTCTGTTGGACCTTCGGGTCATATGATGGATCTTCGGGTCAATTACCAGTACTAGGCCTTCGGGTCATCTATTGGACCTTCGGGTCATATGTTGGACCTTCGGGTCATTTGTTGGACGCCAAAAATATGGTACTTGGTAGACTTCGGACATATGAGATGCACGTGCGGCGTAGCTAAAACTCGTCATGCACGTGCGGCGTAGCTAAAACTCGTCATCTGCTGGGATCGATCCATCTTTTATGTTGACTTCCTAGTTATCTTATTTTGATTTCTAGATTTTTGTGTATTGCTGTTTCGAATTCATTGAGAATTTGGAAATTTATTTTGATGGAATTTAATGGGATTTCTTCCTTTAAACCGTGCTGATTACTATGTTGTATAGTCTCATCCGAGACTGTAATTTTGTGTATAGTCTCATCCGAGATTATAATTTTTGTATAGTCTCATCCGAGATTATAAATTTGTGTATTGCTGTTTTGAATTCAATTAGGAATTTAAAAGCTAATTATTTTGATGGATTTTAAATTGAGATTTCTTCATTTAAACTATGGTGATTATTTTTATTGCATAGTCTCATTCAAGATTATTGATTTTGAAGGAGTTTAAGTTGAGATTTCTTTATTTAAACTATGTTGGTTAGTTATGTTGTATAATCTCATTCGAGATTATAATTATTTGCTTAAGTGTTGTTTATCATACACTTATTTCTGAAGTTTAAATTAGACCGATCCGCTTATTATTTTCTTTTAAATAATACTCGGGTCAGACCGAGTTATTTCAGGATAATCACTATCTCTGAAATATGTTGCCGCTTCAGCTTTTGGGATTTCACATCGTCTTTTGTCTAGGCTTCGAGGTGTTACTTTTGAATTTTTGACTCTAGTCTCGTGTATGTTGATATCTATGTATTTATTCATTTGGTTCATGTGAACTATCGATTGTTGTAGCATGTATCCAGACTTGTCTTCCGTTATATATCTGATATTTCTGTTCTGATGTGATTATACAATCAGTGTTGTTGTTATTATAAGTTGTTCTGAATTTTTCTTAAGCCACCGTAGTTTCGTTTTAGATTTGGATTGAATATATATCTTTGGGAGTAATTTACACAACTTCTATCGATGTAATCAATACTCGTCTAAGGCATAACTTACGGATGGTCGCTTCTAACAAGCCTTATTCTTCGCAATAGCAGACGTTATTCCTTATAATAACCTTTGTTATTGTGACCATAGAGGTGGGGCGTCACAATGGATAACCATATTGCATTTGTGTTGGACCCATAAATGTCGCCATTATATTATCAAAAGACGATGGTTCATCATTTTGTGTTGCATACATAGTTCGACTGTTTTGATCACTCGAGATATCAGTATATGTTTCGTTCGTTCCATAATATGAGTTACCACTCGTATAGTCAGAAGTAGAATGTTTATAGGTTGGTGGATCATTTGAAGCATATGGATTATGCTCATAATCATGTTGATGTTCGTATTCAAAATTTAAATCGCTGTCTCTTTGGTTAGGATTGTTGCCCGCACTCCTTCTTTTTGAATATGTTTGCGTTGGTCTATATAATGCACCGTTGTCACCAGAACCAATACCATAATTACGAGTTAAACCCACACCACTTCCACCAGCATTACATGATCATCATTTGAGAAACTGCTACTATTTTCTTTGCTTTGACTTCTTGTCGCTCATGTAGGTATACCATCAACCGCAGCGACTGCATCATTCGGTGTACTGGTCATCCAAGGGTCGTCGTTCAACAAGGGTGGTTCAACTTCAGTAGTCCATTCTGCTAATGGATTCTCTTCATGAAATATATAGTCCAGATCGATCAATTGATTTTTAGTATCGTGGCATCTTGAATATTTTGCTCTTAATCTCATGTCGTAATGCACATATACTAATTATTCTAGATTTTCATTTTTATTTTATTGCATAATTTTGTATGGATCATTGAAAATGTAGTCCATTTTCTCTCGCAATTTGAAGAGGAAGCCGTTTGACTTAAAATGTGCACTGCTAAACGTGTTAAATATGGAGCCCTCTCTTTCAATTATTGGCCACCATTGAGCGGGAAACATGTTTTTACGGCTGTATATGCTTTTTGCAGAACCAAATGCAACAATTTTCATTCTATATCTTTCTACCTGTGATGTGAAGTTAAATATTTAATATGTATTAAACGTTAAATGTTTAACGTAACTATTATATGTTAGTTTTACCTCTTTTCCAATTTCAATCTGTTTTACAATGTCGGGTACCATTCTTTCAACGACATTAAATCCGTTTAACACTTTTCCTTCGTTTATTTCTCCCATATTGAATGACGGGATTAAGAAAATAACCTATATAGGAAAGATTTAAAATATTATTGAAATGTTACGTATTTCATTATTTGTATGACGATAAGATAAAACAAATTACCCGCGACGTGAAGAGGTCGATGTAACTGTCTTTCCCATCTTTTATCTATTGCGTCTCACCATTTTTGGCATTGCCTTCCACCAAAAATTTTTCTAATCGATGCTTTTTCTCGATCCATTGCTTCATAAAGATATCACATATCTACTTTGTCATCACTATCTACCATTCGTAAAATTTTCACCAATGGCTCAAAAACAAGGATGACGGAAGCAGCACCAGTCCAAAAAGCATTGTTATAAATCAGTGTAGAGCAATATTTGTTGTTCTTTTGTCTTTAGTATTGAGTCTAGGAACTCTTTATGTCAACTCTCTTGAAGCAATCATCCGTCTCAGGTCATCTTTATGTTTATGAATAGAGTCTAGTGCGATGAAATGGGTTGCAAATCGTGTCACTGCCGGTCTAATCAATTCTTTATTGTTTGTCTCTTTTCTCATAATGGAAAGTAACCAACCATGATTGTATATAAATGTTGTTATTAACTGACAATTTGTGATAACGGTTGTTACCTTTGGCTCTTTGGAAATATCTTCTAAAATTAAATCAATGCAGTGTGTCGCACACGGTGTCCAATATAAATGCCTTCTTTTCTGCATCAATAATTGACCGCAGCTTTGTAGTTTGCTCCATTATCTGTAACAACTTGCACTAATCTATTTTCACCAATTATTTCGACGACATCATCCATTAATTCAAAAATATATTCTCCACTTTGGAATTCATTCATGGCATTCACGGATTTAATAAATACCGTTCTATGGGTAGAGTACATGGGAAACTTATTATTTTTCGTTGATTCAGTGTACTCCAGCCATCACACATTAATGTGCAACCATATTCATCCAAGAAATTGTGTAATGTTTTAATATATTGTCCAATTTCTTCTATTTCCATTTCAAGGTGATATTTCATATGCAGTTGGTGGATCAATTTCACGACCGCGTTCTGCAATCGCGTCAACATTGTTGTATGATATGGACTATTAGCAATGCTATATGTAATATGGTTGGGAAAAAACCTTAGAAATTGCTCGACTTATATGTTTTTTGGCATCTTTAATACCTTTCGTTGCATATTTAATAGAAGGTTGAGTTCTTCCTCCTCGTTTTTGCATATATGAGTCAATTCGTCC
The DNA here is from genome assembly GCA_030765085.1 of Allium cepa. NCBI lineage: Eukaryota > Viridiplantae > Streptophyta > Magnoliopsida > Asparagales > Amaryllidaceae > Allium > Allium cepa. The sequence continues at coordinate 676,517,956 of CM060932.1, read as the reverse complement.
AGCAGCATAAATGTCACAATCGCCATCTACTCTCGTAGATTTTCCAACTGTATGAGATCTGTGCAATGTTTGACTTAAACCGCCACCCCATCGTCCAACAGTATGAGATCTACGCAGCTCTTCGTCTCTAAATTCGTCTCTACTTTGCCGCATGACACGTTGAAGTTCATCACCATCTTCAATTTCATTGTCCGATAGTTATTGCGGTCTGCTCATTAATTCCTCTTGTAAGCATTGCTTGTCTAGCTTTCCTTTGTTTCGTTCATTTTTCTTTTGAATGATATGTGATCGTACGAGTTGTTAAACTTCTGCAGGGACAATTAAACACGCTGATACGTCGCCACCCGCTTCTGCTAGATGTTCTTTCAAACGTGTTACACCACCGCCATTAATTATTTTATTGCAGAAGTTACATTTTGTTTTTTGAAGATTGTCATCGATCGCAGTGTCGTAATTCTAACCAATTTCAATTGGATTTGCCATAATCTACCTGAAATTATAATTAAACAAAAGTTAGTAAATAAATTAATAGTTCATATCAAACCAAAAATAAAATAAAAATGAATAAAAAATATTCATTGAAGTCATCAAAGTTTAATGTTCAAGTCAAATATGTCAATACTCAAGTCCAACATATTCACGTTCATGTTCAATGTTCATGTTCGATATGCCTGCCTAACATATTCGTGTTTATGTTCATGTTCAATATTCTAAGTCCGATATATTCACGTTCATGTTCAATATGCTAAGTCCAACATATGCGAGTCAATATTCAGGTCAGTTCAAATGTTTAATATATTCAAGTCAAGCCATATATGCAATGTTCCTGTTAAGAATGCTAAGAAGTGCATGTGAGCTTATGATCATTTATCCAGATAGCTTATATACAAAAGCAAATGAAGTGCCCTATACATTTAAGAAAGTTATTAATACACACAAGTGTTTGCGTAAAAAAAGAAATGGCACGCCAAAGCCCATACACAAGTTATTAATATGCACAAGTGGTCATTACCACATTAAATAATAAAAATAACCCTTCCAATCCCAAAAGCCCATGCGTGTATTTTCATTTACCTTGTTCAATCTGTGAACAAACATACCATACGAAAAAAGAAAAATGATAATGGTCGACGATGAAAACGAAGGCGGCAAAGCAAAATAAAAAAAAATTCACCCGCGCCTCAAAAACGAAGGTGGCGAAGCTCTCGCAGTCGAAGCCGAATTCGAAGCTCGCCTTGGATTTTCTCTGTGAAGCTCGCCACGGATTTTCTCTGTGAAGCTCGCCTCGGATTTTCTCTGTAATTCTCGCCTTGGATTTTCTCGTGAAGCTCGCTCGAATTGGTATCATAATCGCTCGAATTGGGATGCTGAATGGTAATTTAGTGTTTTCGTATGCTGTATTTATATACAAATTTCGATTCCCTTTTTCACTGTTCGATCACGTTCAGTAAATTAGGGTTTGCTTTTTAGCTATCTTTTGATTAATTGATTCCTTGCGTTTTTTTGGTGGCTATTCTTCTCTGTGTAATTGTTTCCTTGCGAAGCTTTTTTTTTGGTACGCTGGTTTGAACGAGACGGGATTTTTCCCTAATCTCGTCCCGCTAGAACCGGTGCGAGATTGTCGTGATCTCGTGGTTCCGGTGGATCCTCATACATTGAAAGAATCATTGTCATTTGCTCATCTTCCATCTACAAGTCAACAGTCTTTTTCTTCATTACGAGATCATCAAAGAAATTAAGATGTTCCTTCACTAAAGTATTCTCTCTCATTCGCATGGTGAAAAATGTTTTCAGCAATATCAGATGGTTAGTCAGAGATTTCTTCAAGTGGAGATTTTCTAGCTTGGTCCAAATGCCTCTAGCAGTGGTCTCACTGCTAATCTCTAAAATAACATTCTCTCCTATAGCTAGTTGTAAAGTAGTAAACGTCTGTTTCTCCATTTTCTTCCTTTCCACCACTGAAATGTCAACTCCTCAGGGACAAACACTACTGAATGGACATCACTCCTCATTAGAACAGCATTCATCCTCCATTGCCATTTCTCCAAGTCTTTATCCTCATTCCATTTTTCTATTGCCAACTGTGATCCTGATGCAATATACATCCCTCTAGTATAAGGTCGTGTAACAACTGGAGTTGCTTCATCTCTTGCCATAACATCTAACACTACCCAAGCAACCTTGCACCTCTAACATTAGACTGTTGGGGAAATCTCTTCAGATGATCGATCTAAGGAAATAAAAAACTCAACGCATCGAAAAACAACTAGATCATGATTGTAGTGAGACGATTCAAACAGAGATAAACGCTAGTCGAAGATCTATGCAATGCAAAAATAAATAACATTAGTATTTATAGTGGCTCCACTACCGCGAAGCAGTGTACGTCCACTTGGGGAGAGGACATTTTATTAATCATTGAAAGATTAGTGTTACAAGAATGATTCACTTTTGGAGGCTATACATAAGAATAATTAATTATATGGTCAAAATTCCGTAAAATTTCATCTCTCTACGATGGCTCTGAAATTATTTCTCGATTTCGGTTGTCGTTGTTGTGCAGAACCTCCTCTATTTATAGAGTGAAGAAATGAGGAAGGGTGGCCGCTATATAACAGCTCTGGGTTTGATTCGGCATCCATCTGGTTCGACGTCATTTTGGTTCGGCAAAGAGCGCACATGGTTTCGTCTCGCATACATCGCCTTCCATTTGATTTGGTAAAGCCCAAACTGGACCGGCTAAGCTCAAACGCCGAACGAGACTATTCGTTTGTGTCACCAAAACACCGCTCCAAACATTTTATTCGACATTCCTTCCACTGAACGAAAACTAATGCCGCCTCAAATTCGTTCGGCAAAAATATTTCACCGCTCCAAAACATGTAACCGCTCCAAGTATCCTTCAAGGCTCGATCGGCATCATTGCCTTCCTTCACTGAATCAAATCAGCTCCTCCTTTCTTCTTGGCTTTCTCCTCTTCGTTCGGCAATTCTTGGAGCTAGGGTTTCTTCCACTGTGTCATGGAATTAGGTTCCAAATTTCTAACAGTTGATAGCTTATGGGAGACGAACATGGATATTTTCAAGTTAGTCCTCCATGAATTACATTATTACGAGGAAGGTCTAAACATAATGAATTTGGTGGCCAACTCCATTGTAAACGCTACACAACAACACACTAAAAAAGTAGTGATAATAATAATACACTAAATACTTCTTACCATGTTTACTTTACCGAAATATAAAACTTTGTTTTTCATCTTTGTTTTATGGAATATGGTAGTTACCAGAGAGCCGGTTTTAGGTTTTAGCACAAAAGCTATGGAGTTCCCATAAGATGCAGAGACTGATGACGATGAGGATGAAATAGATGATAATGGTGGTGATGAAGCCAATGATGAGGATGAAGATGAGGGTGAAGATGACGACGATAACAAAGATCGAGAAGATGATGATAAAGACAATGAAGGGCTTGTCAGAACTAATAGATACGGTGTGTTAGATTCAATCTACATACTATCTTTGCTAATGAAAAAAATCATCGATAACCAAGTCCATATTATTGTATATTACATTAATCGATTTTGATAATCGATTTTGTTTCTATAGGTTCTAGTGGTGGACGGGTTGCGGATGAAAGGAAAACTAAATGGATCCAGAATTGTAAGTAGTATAAAGTCAATTTTCAATGGAATGGTGTTGAGTCAAAGAAAACCAAAGGTATTGAAAATTTATGAACGGTTTAGGATGTACATAATTTTGTTGATTCTTCGGATAATGTATGCAGTATTATTAATACGTTCGCAGTATGGTATTACTATAAGGATATTGGTTTGATATTGTTTTTCTTTTCTTTGAAAGAGTGGTCATTAATATTGAGTAAAGCACTGCAAATTATTTATCTTAATCCAAAAATAAAAACTACCAATTAGCCTAGTAGCCGGCATTACAACTACATTTTGAATGTATTATATAGTGAAACAAAGATCATCAAATAGGTGATCATACATGGTAAATAAAAGCAAGTTAGGTACATAGATTATAGATCAAAGCTTAATACCAATACAATAATGCAAAAGTTCTTTATCGCCACGAGTCTGCAATCACTAAGAAGGAAATCAAGAAGCCAAAGTAAGTGGTGTACTGATTGCAAGCTTGGACGTAAGGTTTACTTGAGTATGAAGACTTTGAAAATATTGGTTTGATATTGCTGATGCTTTTGTTGGATGTATGAATGCTGAATTTGTAGATGGTAATGATGGCTGTTGGGAATAAAATTAGGTTTGAATGGGTTGTTTATGAATGTTGGGACATCATAAAATGGTTCTTAAATTTAACATGTAAACTAGAAAAGGAAAACGAGTCAACACTTAAATGGTTTTCAAAAGACCGTTTAAGTGTTAATCGGATTTCATTTCACATTTTAACATAACAACGACTATAAACGGCCATGTATTGACTTATTAATTCACTACTCTCCTCTCTTCTACCCAGAGCCGGTTCTTGGGCAAGGCACAATAGGCCACTGAATAGAGCAACCCCTCTTCATGGGGCAACAGATCAGAGAGGAAAAAAAACACAATTCTCAAAATCTCAAATCGTGATTGCTTCCTCCGATTCTCCTCTACGCAGACTCATTCTCGTCTACGACGATGGTAGTCTTCTACATCGCAACACTCTTTGATTGCTAATTCTCCTTCGGCAGTCCTCAACACAGCAGTCTCCAATATCTTCAACTTTGCATAGTCTCCAAATTCAATAGGTTACAAGCCTGCAATAGGCAACAGCGCACGCGACATTCTCCTCCGGCTTCGATAATTCGACTCTGGTTGCTAATTTGATTACTGCATTAGTGATTAGCTGCTTGAAACAATTTGATAAAAAGGTTATTACTAATTTACGTTTTGTGGATAAGTGTATTGACAGTAACAGTATGGTGTGCTATTTTGATTTTTTGATCAATACTTGTTATGTTAGATTTAGGTTGATGATAAATGATAATTGATAAATATCAAAAGCATTGCATTACTTTGCTTAACTTATTAAATTGCAATACAATTATTATACGCTGATCTGTTGATTATTTAGATTAACACTTATTAGATTGATGGTGATATTTCATTAGGAAAAAAATATTTGAATTCATTTTTGTTAAATTCAATGGTTAATATTTTTATTATGTAAATCAAATGAAATATATTCTTATAATTTATGTACTGTGTTAAAACTTCACTTGTTTCATCGAATTGGAAACTTATAGGGAATATGATGAAGAATGAAGATGACAAAAATTGAGTTAAATTTCGTAAACAAAAAATCGGATTTTACAATAAAAAGTTAAGCAAAAGAAAGATAAACTTGCAAAATCTCTCGTTGGTTCGATCTCTAATTTATTTTAAGCATAAATTCAAAAATCTCAATCTTCAACTTCAAGTACAATTGAAGAGATGGATGAAAATGAGCATATTGAGATTTATGAAATGGATGAAGATGTTGATGCCAATGAAGAGGCTATTTCAAATGAAGAAGGAAATGTAATTGAAGAAGACATAGTTGGTAAAGTGAATGATTTGAATGAAGATGTTGATGAATTGATTGTGCTTGATCTTGAAAAGGATGATGTCAATTAAGATTCGAGATTATGGGGAAGAACAACCGATAGTAAAAGGATAATGCTAGTTAAACGAGGGCCTATCAAAATTATGAAAGAAAATGAAGATTTTCCTAAAAATGAAATTGATGGTAGGCATTTTTCTTCTAAACACTATTTTAATTATTATCCACGAGGAGAAGAACATGAAAGAAAATGGATAATCTACTCAAATGAAGTAAATACAGTCTTTTGTTTTTGTTGCAAGCTATATAAAAATCCACAAAAAAACTTTAAATTTGGAGAAGAATGGATGATTGGCATAACATTACAACCAAACTAAGAGAGCATGAAAGTAATCCAGAGCATACCGTAAATCTTATAAAATAGGATGATTTGTGCAAAGATCTTCAAGGAAAGGCAACAATTGATCTTTAATCGATCAAGAGAGACAATGTTGGAAAAATGTATATATGCGTATAATTGGCATTGTAAAAACTCTTTCTCAAAATAATTTACCATTTCGTGGTACTAATGAAAGAATTTATGAATAGAATAATGGACTTTTTTCTCAACTTGTGGAATTTGTAGCCGAATTTGATCCAATCATGGAAGAGCATCTTAGAAAAGTGGTAAATAATGAAGTAAACAATCATTATCTTAGCCATAGCATTCAAAATGAATTAATACTTTTGTTGGCAAAAAGATTAAAGAGACGATGCTTTCAAAAATATTAAAGGCAAAATATTATTCAATCATTCTTGATTGCACTTCGGATTTGAGTCACAAAGAATAAATGTCAATTATTATAAGATGTGTTGACATCGATGATGTTATCAAGGTGGAGGAATATTTTTCTTGGCTTTGAAGAGGTTGATGATACATCGGGACTTGATCTTTTTAAAAAGCTTCAAAATATTCTAATTGATCTTAAACTTAACATTGATGATGTGAGGGGCCAAGGCTATGATAATGGATCAAATATGAAAGGTGTGTTATATTTTATAACATGAATTTAGTAGTTTAGTATTATTATATTATATCATGTAATAAATAACTTAAATTTGATATTAGGTAAACATCAAGGGGTACAAAAAGACTTCTTGATCAAAACCCAAGAGCATTTTATATTTCGTGTGGATGTCATAGTTTAAATCTTGTTTTATGTAGTATGACAAAATCAAGCATGAAAGCTAGAGATTTTTTTTGCATATGTCCAACGATCTATATTTTGTTTGCCGGTTCAACTCAACGGTGAGAAATACTTAGACAACATGTAAAAGGTTTAACGCCAAAACCTTTATCGTCAACTCAATGGGAAAGTCATATATAAAGCGATAAGAATCCAACCGGTGAAGTTAAGAGATGCTTAAATTGAAATTGCAAATAAGTATAAAGGTGATAGTATCATGAGGGTGGAAGCTAAATGTCTATGTCAAAATGCTTTAGAAAATTACGAGTCCTTGATTAGTTTATGTGTTTGGTACACTATATTAGATAGTATTAATCGAGTTAGCAAAATACTTCAACGTGAAAAAATGGATATTGAAGATGCAATTACTAAATAAAGGAGCCTATTGCATTTTTTGAGAAATTTAGAGAAAATGGATTTGCAAGCATGATAAATGAAGCTAAAGAACTCGCGGATGAAGTTAGCATTGAACCTAAATTTGCTATAAAAAAAAAGAATTATTCGTAGAAAGATGCATTTTGATTGAGGATATGAATGTTGATGCTCATGAAAGTCAACCTTTGAAAGATAATCTTACAACATTTTACTTTCTTTATATAATAGACCAAGCTCTTTATTCACTTAAAGATCAGTTTGAACAATTTGAGCTTTATGAAAGGATTTTTGAATTTTTGTTGAATGCAAAGTTCAAAACTATTGAAGAAAAACAATTGAAAGAGCAATGTAAGAAACTAGAAAGTTTTTTTTGGAAGATAATTAAGAGAGCGATATATGTGGGAAATGATTATTTCTTGAACTTAGATAATTGAAAAGAATATTGCCATCGAAAACAACGAAATCAATTAGTATTCTTGAATTTTTAACATCCTATCGCGATGTGAGGGGATTTCTAAATTTATGGGTTGCATATCATATTTTATTAACTATACCGGTTACGATTTTTTCGGCCGAAAGAAGCTTCTCTAAATTGAAGTTGATAAAAACTTATCTTCGAACTACTATGTCGCAAGAAAGACTAAATGGGTTGGCAATGATTTTAATCGAAAATGGATATTTGAATAGTTTAAAATATGATGATATAGTTGAAGAATTTTTTTTCAAAAATTCAAAAAGTTGTTTTCGTCGAATGAGATTGATATGGTAAACATATTAAAGTATGTATATGAAGTTAATGAGAAAATATTTTGAAAGAATGGTTGAAATATGTATTTTGGACGAACTTTGTTATTATGTGAAGTTCATGAAAATTATTTACAATGTTATAATATCATTTTTAATATATCTTTTCACAGGTAAAAGAAAAAAAAATGTGCTCGGCCATGCTTCTACCTCACATACTTAGAAAAAGAATAGAAAAACAACATACAGATATGTCCTCTAGTAGTGATTTCTAGTGGTGATGATGATTATCAATACCAAATTGAATATGTTAATAGTGAATTCGAGAAAATGCTGGAGGATAGCAACTACGATTCCATGGGTAGCAGAAGTGAGTGAAAATGACAAAGATTTATACCTAGAGAAAAAGGTGCAACTTATCTCATCGGGTTCAACTTCTAAAAAGGTGATGTGCTAGAGATAATGATGCAAGCCATCGTTGTTCAACAACAACGCGCTAGAGATAATAATCCAAATTCTAAGGCTTAATCTTCATGTTAATAAAGACTGCCATGTTTCACATAATACAGACTCTATTCAAACCTCATCAAATGGCTGTATAACATTTAATGTTCTAAATGAAGCAACCAACAAAATTCAAACTACGCATAATACAAGCACTAAAATGTTGATCCACAAAAATGAAATCAAAAAGTTGAATTACCCATCCACATCGTTAAAAAAACCATTAATTTTTAAATAATTTCACTGTAAAACAATCTAGCCATTGGCATAGATCATTACAATAAATAAGAACACTAAAAACCATCCAAATCAACATTGTTATCAATGTTGAAAAAATGCCAACTGATATCATGAAAAGCTCGGAAGAACCCATCATCACCATCCGAAACTCCACCGACCTCCACCTCCCTAAAAAACTGCCTTGATTTGATAACCCGTTTACCAGCTTCTTCAACACTAACTGACCCACCTAAAGACTTAGACATGTTGGCATAAGTCTCATACTCTCCAAAACTATTCCCTAAAACAACCATCTTGTTCAAATGTTCAGCCCCCCAATTCGCACTTAACAAATTATCATACAGTTGCACTTCACAGTGAGGCATAAAAAACAAAGTAGGAACTTGTACCTCTCGTCTTCCATTCTCGTCCACCCGCATTACTTTGAACCCTAGTCCTTCAATTACCGTACATTCGTTGGCAGAAATGACTGGGTCAAAAACCTCTACTGACGAAATTTGGCTCTTGAAATGTTCGTAAATTAACAAAGCTAACCCAAGCTGGAGTCTAGGGGACTCGTACGAATCAATGCTTCCAATTCCGTAGATAATGAACTGAAAGGTTGAACTGAATTCGAGGAGTTTGTTTATGCCTGTTTGGATTTGCGGCGAATCCAAAAGTTCGACGAAGTGGGTGTAAAATTGAGATGATCTGAGTTTGTTTATAGTGGATTTTAGTTTAAACTGAAGTTTCGATTGAACTAGTGGGTCGAATTGGGAATTTGATGGGGACCATGGAATTGGATCAATTGGGGATTTTAGAGTCGGCGATTCAATATGAAGGGAATTGGTGCTAGGATTAGGTATGGGTTTTTGATTCTTACGATTGCGACGATTGGAAACGATCGTCCATGGATTAGGGTTGAGATTTTGGGTTTTAGGTGAGCTCGACATTTGTAATTAGACACGCTTAGCAATGGAGGCCTGCACAAAATGAAGATGATAAAGCTTACAATGCCTGTTCTAACCCCATCCCCAATCTATTAAATAATAGTAAAACAGAAGATTTTCTGGCTCTCTTCTTGATTCTAGAAATTTTCTCGCTTCTGCTTAATTCTCTCTTTAAATATTTTATTTTCAAATTCTTTAATTTATTACTTTAAACTTATTTTACTAATTATCTTCTATTATTTTACATTTTGGTACATGTATTCTAAAGTTTATATAATTATTTACATATAATTTATCAGCTACCTTCTAATATTTTATATTTAAGTCCGCACATTTAGGTTAATTAAATAATCCAAAATTTAAGCTATTTAAATAAATTCATTTAATATGTCTTATAAATACCAAAGAATGGCAATTTAAATATGTATAACAATTAAACAACTAAACCATAATATTAATCTTTCATTCAATTATAAAGATATATAAATCACATAAGCCAATAATAAAAAATTATAGTTAATTTATTTCAATAAATTTATCATACATTTCACTGTAGATTCTACTTTAACTTCAAATACCTACATTTAAAATTACCATAATTATTCACCAAATTTACCTCACTTTTCTTTTAATATTTTACTTTTCAACCTATATGTATCAATTAATTATGCGATCTAAATTTAAACTAATTAGATAAATCCAACTAACTAATATTCGTTAATTCATTTACTAGTTTATGAAAATATCAATATGTACACCATATTCATATTAACAAAATTTAAAAAAATGATTAATGTAAAGATACTTAAGTTATATAACTTAAAGATCTTAAAGTGAATGCATAAATAATAATAATAAATCCTTTTTTCACATTTCTCTCAATAAATTTATCATGAAATGCATTACAAAATTATATTTTTTTGTACTCCGAATACCAACATTATAAATTTTCTATAATCATTTACATCCTTCCCTCAATTCCTTTACAATATTTTACATTTAAGGTCATATATTGTAATCAATTACACAACTTGAAAACTATTTAAATAATTTCACTATGCAATTTTTCACCGATTTGTCAAATAAGTTGATCAATATGAACCATATTCATATTAACAAAAATGATGAAAAAATTCATTCAAATGTATAAATACTTCAATCACATAACATAAATTATATTCATAAATAATAATTACATGTTTAATTTTTTATTTATTTATATCAATATGTGTATCATGCATTACATTGTAAAACCCTTTTTTAACGTCAAAAACCTACATTTTGAATTTATCCAATTAGTTACAAATCACTTCAGAATATCACATATCATTGTATATTAAAGTCGATATTTTCAAATTAATTATGTGATCTTGAATATAAATTATTTAAATAAATTCAATTAATAAATTTTTGTTAATTCATCTAATAAATGCTAAGATATAACGCTTTCAATATGTATTTATTCATATCAGGCGCAAAGGTGATAAAATTAATTTTTCATTTAAATACAAAGATATATAAGTCACTTAACATAAATAACATGCATAAGCAATATTTCCATATTTAATATATTATTCATATATCTAAAAAAATTATATTGTATTACATTGGAAATTTTTGTTTTTAGCTTCAAATACGTACATTTTAACATTTCTACAATTATTTCCTAAACCGCCCTCAATTATTTTCTATTATTTTATATTTAAATCCATGTATTCAAACTACTTACGAAATCTCAAATTTAAATAATTTTAATGAATAGTTAACCTTTTATTCTAATGAGTCATAAAAATATATGTCAAATTTAACACACACACACGCTCACATTATGGAAATTGTAAGACTACTTTTTTTATTCAACTATAAAGATATATAAATCACATAACATAAGTTATGTACATAAACATCATAACAAATTAATTTGTAAATAAGTTTTAATTCCTTTATATTAAGAATTTATCATACATTATATTACAAAATTATGTTTTAGCTTCAATATATCCACATCGAAATTATACAATTTTTTACAAAATTCCTCTCGATTCTTCCTATCGTTTATTTTCAAGTCCATGTATGTAGACTAATTACATAATTTTATATTTGATTTATTTAAACAAATTTCATTGAAGAATATTTTTCAGTTCATCTAAAAATTTACTAACATACGTCGGTTTCAACATGTATGTTATATCCATATTAACAAAACTGAATAAATTACTTTATTATTATATATATGTGTGTGCGCACGCACGCTACACAACATAAATTATACACAATCATAATACCAGTTTTAATTTATAATTCATTTATTTCACTAAATTTATCATACATTATATAACAAAGTTCTCATTTTAACATTAAAGATATAATATTATATTTTATAATATTACCGTGTGCAATGCACGGTTTACACACTAGTTCTTATTAGGGTAGAAGCTTTATTGAATACATATAAGCATTGAGAGATGCTCGTCTAACCTATTTAATATGCGGCTACACATCGTAGGCCTATTGACTAAGACGTTCGAAGCTAGACATGTATAAAACGGATGCGCAGCTTTCCCTTATTTTACTTTCTTTAACAAAAATGTTCAATTAAAAAATTAAAATTAAAATACCACCGTGTGCTATCAAAATTGTAGGACGTATCGTTTGAAGGCAGATTGAAGATTAAACCGACCTGCTTCATATTGTCCCTAGTCCTGATACGACGACTATCGACTTAACGATCTTGTGGGAGCTTCCAGATGGATACACGCACCGTGAGTAGACCGTTTTAAATGTAGTTGAGGTATAACTATAAATATAAAATAACTATTGGTACATTAATGTTGTGTTAATTATATATTAGTCAATTAGTAGTATTATTTTTATAGGCAAGGCCGGTCGGTTTTATAGTGAACGCCCACTTTTATTACCAACAAATCAACAGTTAATACAGGAGCAATGCAGCATGCCTCAACTAGTAATAAAAGGAATATACAAAACAGGAGTTAGACAAAAGGTGCCTAAACTAATATAAATAACCTAATGCTAGTCCTCCTCAGAAGAGGAGTTAATTAGTAGTATTTGTTATTGTTAATTATATATTAGTTAATTAGCAGTATTAAATAGACGCTCGAAGTTAGTATTTATTATGAGTTAAGTACGAACTAGACCCAATATATCAGTTATTGGGGCAGTTCGTCCAAGTGTATTTGACGGTTTTATGATACACTCCCTCTGGCTTTAGTAGATAAGTTGTAGACCGGTTCATTCGCCTATTTTTTATGGATTATTCCTCCTTAATCTTTTGACCGTCCTCTCATTTTCTCCCTACTTGAGAAGTGGTGGCCCATCACACACGTTACCTTTTCTTAATTTTGAGATTGGCATTACTCCAAATGATTTGTATATGATGACTGTGATATGAGGCCAAGATAGGATTCCTTTTAATGATGAGTACAGTACTCCTACCTTACACACCATATGTCTACTCAATTTTGAGGACGGAGCTTTTTTTTTTGTTCCCTTGATATACCTCCAGGCTCCAACAACACATTGCATAGCATATGGACAGTGATGCTATGAGTGATGCTGTCATTAGGTCATTTTTGCTATATTTACTTTGTTCGACATTCTTTTCGAACCAACAGGGACCACTGATTAGCAATCTTGCAGCGCTAACCGATATGGATCGGCCTCATGCTATAGATTGGGGGAAGTCTATACTTGGATGTTTGTACATGGCTCTCGACTCTTGCGCCTTATGGGAGGTTAAGCAGACGTTTGAGTTTTGGCATATTCTGTCGTGTTGGTACTATGAGTACATGGAAAACATGCATCCTCGCATTGTTGGCCATGCGGCAGAGATGCACTTTCCCCACACTAGATGATGGGAGCATCTATAGTATGTTCCTAATGCGCCTGCGAAAGTTAGGCAATATTTTCTGCAGGCCCAATCTCATATTGACTTGAAAAGTAGGAGTAACATTTACGGATGTTGCAGGCTAGATATTGGATCCATCTAACACAGATTGGGCAGATATTTGATGTTCGTTTACTTGCTTGCACAATATGCATACAACTGCTGAGATAAGTATACCAACAGATCCTCTATCACACGATAACATGTTCGGAAGCCATTGGACTATTAAGTTCGCAGTATCTGTTGACATTATGATAGATATGATGGGTATACGCTTTGACATTCTTCTTAGCTGATGGTGATTTCGACATTTATTGGGTTAGAGTGGCTCGATGACACATCATGTTACTTGAATATTATTGAGGAGTAAATTTCGATCATGTATGTTCTCATTTAGCCTCTAGTAGAGTTCTCCTCCCTCCAGTTTCTTTTGATCTTATGTCGTCCACGTACTCACAACTACCGATGGGTTTTGGTCTCGACTCCAATTTTAAAGTACACGACATCGGCTGTACTCTTATCAAGTAGTCCATAATCTAACCTTGATAATGAGATTATGGTATTCCTTCAACTAAATTATACCCTCCTTTTGAGGTAATTTAATAAATTAGCGATTCATTGTACACTCTTAGTTAAATGTCGTTTACTCAAATATTATTTATAACTACAGTATGCATCTAGGTTGGATGAGCATAAATGATATATTGTTGCACTTCAACACATGTCACTCTCTCGTTCTTAAATGCTCGGTTAGCAACATGCGGCCGAGAAACAGCTTGACAAGCACAGATTGATGAGGTGAAAGCTTAGTTGGCAGTAGTCCAATTGTGTGATAGTAGTCCTGCTCATTTTGATAATGTATAATATGATGATGATGACTTTAATGATGATGATGCGGTACACTTGGGATCACTATTTCAAATCTCGACCATCTCGATCGAGATCTCGAGGAGAAGTTCTAGCAAAATAAAACATAAAATTTTGGTGAAAATTTCGTTTTCTATATATTGACCGAGATCTCGGTATATCAGAAGATATATCAGTCAAAATCGAATTTCAATATATCAGTCGATATTAAGATTTTTTTTGACAACTTTAATTTTGATGAAAAATAAAATTATGTGGTATATAGTATAGTTAATATTCATCAACTTGCATAGTTAATGGGGGAGAAGGGCAAGTTGATGGGGGAAGAACATGGCACGTTGTATGGGTGTGAGTTTGAGTGATGATCACTACACCTCCATGCAAACCCTAGAATCAGAGCATTTGTCACTATCCCAATGAAGCTATTATCTTGGAACGTAAGGGGGTTGTGGGATCCCAGTAAAAGACACTCGGTTAATCTTGTCATTGCCCCCCATAAAATAAACATTCTTTTTCTGCAAGAATCCAAACTATCAGATCCTAATCCTAATCTTCTCAGACAAATTGGTGGACCTTACCTCACTGGGTGGGCCCACTTGAATGCTGTGGGCTCTAGTGGAGGCATCTTAACTGCCTGGGATGAATCAGTGTGGGCCCACTGTCAAACTATATATCATCCATCGGCTTTACACGTTGCCCTTCGTCATTTGCAATCTGGTACGATCTTTTTTTTCTCAAACATCTATGGTCCATCTGATTCTCACGACCGTAGTACTCTATGGTCAAATTGTCTTAATTTCGCCTCCCACGTTAATGGCCCCTGGGTGGTTAGGGGAGATTTCAACACCACCAGATCCTCTGAGGAACGTAACTCGGGTAGCTTATCACATGACTCAGAATCCTTTAACTCTTTCATCAACGACTGCTCCTTAATAGACCCACCCATCAGCAATCGCCTATTCACCTGGTCAAATCGCAGATCTATTCCCTCGTTGGCGAAACTGGACCGCTTTCTCTTCAATCCAGCCTGGGATGATCTTTACTCGCTCTCAGTAGTCTCTGGTCTGGCCACAATCATCTCGGACCACTGCCCTCTCCTACTCGACACTGGCCGTCCCACCTGTACCGTTAGACCCTTTCGTTTTGAGCGTCTTTGGCTTCTTGAGCCATCATTCGATGATTTCATCAGACTTATTTGGTCCCAGTCCCTCCCCACTCCATCGGCCACCGCTCGCGTTGTCTGTAAACTTAGATCCCTCCGTAAGATTATTAAACCTTGGGCCAAGACGGTAAACTAAAGAATGGATGGGCTGAAGAGACATGAATTCAACATCCATCAAAGAAAACCTACACCCATCTCCATAGTTCGCGCTAACGTTTATCAGCTAAGAAAACTGCGCATGACAAACAAATATGGCAATCTCAACATTGAGAACAGTGGCATTAAACCTAAATTTGGGCATAGGTATCCAAAAAAAAAACCCAAGATAATGTCTACAACAAGCTCAACAATGCCCTAAGAATGTAGCAATACGAACTGCTCAAAAAGAGGGAGCGTGTATATTGAATGTAATGACCTAGGATTTTGGTCATTTGAATTTGAAATATTTAATTAATTTTAAATATTGAAAATTTAATTTTATAAGTCAAACAACTTATATTTCAAATATAGGGATTTAATGTGAATAAAAATGATTTTGAAAGCTGATTCAAATTCTGTGTAAATAAGAATAAAGATAGAAAACTTTTAAATTTGCATTAAAAGTGATAGAATGGTCTTAATAATAAGTCGTTTTAATTAACGTGTGAAAATAATCTTCAACGGAACTATCTTGGATTTTAACGAAACTAGTGTCATTAGATCCGTAATAGTGAATTATTGTATGTTAACGGATTTCGTGGTGACCGGACGTATCGTTCAGTCATGCGAGCTTGAAATGCAAATAAATTAATTAAAGGAATTTAAATTAATATATAATTTTATTTTGAAAGTTAACTTCCGTATATGATGAAATTAGGCCTCAATACTAGTTCCATTTTATTCGAAATGAGGATATTTAGTATAAATGTCGGCATGCCTAGCTTGGAGTTTGAAAATTTAAAAATTGAATAATGTTTGGTTATTTTTCTATACAAGGACCTCAACATCCTTCATTTTGAAGGACACTAAATTTAATAACCCTAGTCGCCATTGAAAGTCCTTCATCCAACGGTCGTCTTCGATCGGAGCCACGAGAAGCCGTATTGGCCTTTGACCTCAACTAGAGTTTTGTTTGCGAGGGTATGTTGAAAGCGATGGATGGTTGGATTAGCAATCGATGTGGCATGGCGACGGCAGTTCCAGTTCGAAGTCGCGGCATTTATAGGGCTGGATCTTAGAGGTGAAGGCGATAGGGCGACAAGACCAATGGTGTGAGTCTTGGCTTGGTCAGGGACTTCATCTGCGACAGTTGGGCAACGTGCGATCAACTATGGCGGTAGCGGCGAGGAGGCTAAGTCGAGATCGTGATTTTGAAAAGGGGCGGCATTGGTTTAAAACATGATTTGAGAGGGGTAATTAACATATTAAAATGAATTAATTAAAGTTAATTATTATTTAATTAATCTTGTGATGTTGTAACAGTCGTGTCTTGTTTATATGAGGTCCGATCAAGGTGCCGTTTTTGCCATTGCGTTCGTATCGAGATTATCTACATCATCGAGTTAGAATTTTCAAATTCAAATCTTATAGGACTAGAGGCTAAAATCGAATGCTGCTCGATTTTAGACGAAAGCAGATTGCTTCGCGACAACTGGATAATTTGGTGAGTTAACTCACCTCTCTGGCCTACTTATATTTTATACAAGTGTGGATATTTTTATTTATGTTTGTTGTTGATTGTTTGGATGAATTATTGTTTTATCAGTTGATTTGAATTTATTTGCACCACTGGGGCGGATGACCTTTTTGTACATACCTGCCTTGTAACGACCCCTCAATCCGCGTAATTCAAACTGACAATAAACCACACACGTCCAATCCAGACTGAACGGAAAGAAAGATAGTTATGGGAAATAAAGAAGAAAGAAGAAGAAAAGAGTAGAGAAGAGTAGAGAAGAAGAAAGAAACTAAAAATAACATAGAATCTCACAATCGTAGTGGAAAAATATATAATATAATATCAATGATCTTTACAAAAGAGAAATTGTTATATACATACATCCACCGGAGTACAACAATAAATTACAATCATAAGTCTAGGCAGTTATGACAACGTATCCTCACAATTGCTGATGATTTCAACAACACAGCAGCGGAAAATAAACATATTCGTGAATACGACTTCAAGACCTTCAACTTGCCTCCTAAGCTCCAATGAATCCAAAACAATCTGTAAATATGCTCGATCTTACCCGAACATTATAATAAAATAACATCCGGGTTAGTTTGGAAAACTTGTGTGAGAAAACACACCCAAGTGGATTTTAAAGTTTTCAAAAAACTTTAGAAATCAAAAGTATCTCGTAAGACCGCGTCGCACATAAACATATATGGGTTTTTACCTTATGATAACCAAACCATTTTTATAGAAAACCCATTTATATAATAATAATGTCTAGGGTTAAAGTAAAATATGAATATAGCTGAAATACTTGCATCTCACGTTCCAGCATTATTAGGCACAACTAAGTTCGTACGACTCTTACTAGAGAATGGATTCCATACAATGACTGGGCTGCTGGGGTACCGCTTGTTACGGTTTATCTCTAGATAAAATAACACCGAGGACCTCACTTGGATCCCCAGCTAACACAGGACCGGCTTACCAATTGACTAGTAGTACCAAATAAGATCACGCTGCTTTTTGGGCCATGAAGCATACAATTTGAGAGATAATAGCAACTCTAGATAGAGATGATCATACCCTACTTGGAAGCGACCTACTTATCCCTGCTGCGTCTCCCATGCTTTAGTCATTTTCGGTTGATGAGGCTTAAGGCTATATTTTACCTTTATATAGCATTTCCCACTTGGAATGTTAACACTTCCCTCTATGCAAACAATGCAATATCAGCATTTATCCATACAAGTTCGTTCTAGGACTAAACGAAAAGCTTGAGAGCTCCATCTCCAAATTCCATCATCCTTAAGATGTCTTCACTTCGCAATGCTTAAGATGTCTTCACTTTGTAATGATTAAGCATTTATAAATCTTAACTTAAGCATTAATTAAATTCGCATTAACTTAAGCATTAACTATCAAATAATAAGCCTCCTTTAAAAATCTTTCATTAATTAAATCCACTATGTAATTACTTGAATCAAAAATCTTTTTTACAAAGATATAATACACACACACACACACACACACACACACACACACACACACACATATCCACAAATCCCTGTTTCTCAATACTTGGAAAAAATATCCATATATTTATCTCAACGATATAAGAATATTCACCAACTTTGAGGAAAATTTTCTTTTTAATCAATCTAAAATCATTTATAAACCCATTATTTATCCATGAAACTGTTTATAAAATTCCTTATAAATCTGTAAACCCATTTCTAAAATTATTTTATAAATATTAAACCATTTATAAAATGCTTTTACCCTTTTTAAGCAATCTTCCTTTGCATTTTCCGAAACATGTCAAACCCCGTCTATTTATAAAACTCGATTTATAAATTTCGAAAACAATTATAAATAAATTCTAACTATTTACCTTTAAACACTACTATATACTAATAATATTATAAATAAATAAATACTAACTTTTAAACATCTTAGAATAATAATTAATAATTTTCAAAACACTCTTAAATAAACCTTAATAATTTATCTTCAACATTTTTATAAGTTCCAATAATTGATTTCCAAATTTTTTTCAATAAATAATTAAATCAATTTCAAACCATATTAATAATTTAAATAATCAACTTTCCAAAATATTAAAATATTGATAAACCACCTTTAAATAGTATTAATATAAATAAACAACATTTAAAGCATAATTATATTTCCTTGATAAAATCCGTACTTAATTTCCAACACGATCATTTCCATATTTATAAACTATATTCAAAAATCTCCTCTATTTTATGAATTCCTTTCATAAAATCCATTTATTTCGGAACTAAACTTATAACTCCATTCTGTTATAAATCTCACTTAATCATAAAGTCTCATTCAACATAATTCCAACGGTATTTAATCTTTCTTCCATAAGTATATATTTCTTTTATAAAAAAAATTTCAATTTGTAAAATATTGTTTAACAAACCCAATTTTTCCCTCACCTTCCATTTTCAAAATAGAATCAACTATTTGTAAGGTATCATTCCTCATCTTATTATAAATCCATAATTTTATGATTTATTCCAAATTTATCCAGTGATAAAAGTTTCCCTTAATTTATAAACACAGATTATAAATCCATGCTTTTATTAACAAAATACGATTGTACAAACTTTTATTTCATTTGAAAAATGTCACTTTTATAAATTTAGCACATTTATAGATTTCACCTTTATAAATAAATTACAATATATATACCTATATATATATATCACTTTATATAAAATGGTTAATAATTTAAGACCATATCTTTTTATTATAAAAGACTGACTTATTTTCTCAGATTTTAAAACCTTTACTCTCAGTTTTAAAACTCTATTTAAAATGTTTTATAAAACTATTAAATTATAATACTGAAATTTCTTTTTAAATTAAATCACTATTTTATAGTATTTTAAAATACCAAAATTGAGGCCTAGTGCTACCAAAGCACTAAATAAACAAAATCATGTCCATGTCATCATTTACAACATCTAACTCATATATTAATTTATATGAAAATATAGCAGCAGTGTTAGGAATCCCGTTGGATCCCTCCAACACGTCCCCCGCATTACAAACAATATATAATAATAAAAATATAAATTATACCGCTTCGAGGCGGGATTCATATACGACGGGTCATCTGCTCTTACACAGGAACGTAATAGGGCCTCATCCGCTCCAACAGGTAGGAATATATCCAAACCAACAATATAACCAGCAATTCATCCAAAGAGTCAATAACAATCAATAATAAAATATCTATGCATCTAATAAATAATTTTTATCGACTACATAAATTTTCTGATTAACAAAAAAGGTGAGATTAACTCACTTTGATATTAATAGTCATCAAAATGTTCTGGTTTTGAATTAAAATTGAACGAACATTCAATTTAACACAAAATTCCTACTAGCTTCAAATTCGTGCAATCCAACTCCATAGCGTAGCCTCCGTCGATACAATCGCAATGTAACTTATCGCGCTTGAAACCGACCTTATATGAACAAGTTAAAAATAAATGAATGATTGAAATAATTAAAGATTAATTAACTTATTATTAATAACTTTTAAAAAGTAATTACCCTTTCCCGCAACTTCATCATTCACGGTCATAGAATATCTAGGCATAAACAAAATCATGACCGCGCCACCTTCTACGTCCGCCACCGCGACCTGCCTCCGCCTCCACGCCTGCTCCTGCCTTGCCATCGCCACCACTGCGCCACCCACAACGACCCAGATCCGAGCCCCAATCGTACCCCAAGACTACTACAAACGCGGCCAAGAACCAACCACATCGGCGCGAAACTCGACGATCCTTTCATTGGTTACGTTTTCTTTGCCGAACGTTATGATTTACTAGTTGGCAAATTTGTCCAATATGGCTCCTAGCAGCTCCGATCGTCGGCGGCTGTTCGATTGATGGTTTTGAAATTTAAGAAAAATGCGAACTTCCCTCTGATTTCTTTTTTGGAAATGCGAGTTTTAACAGGGAAGATGGTATAGGTTGGACGTGGAGGTATGGCTATAGGTATGGGCATGGCTACATCAAGTACATACATATATTATTTAAATTTTAAATATTCATCTTTAGATGCCTAAAAATCTCGAACTCCATACGAGGCGTGCCACTTGGCGTTCTATATGTTCTACTCCTATTTCGAACGCAATAAAACAACTCTCGAGGCCTAATTTGACCAGATACAGAAGATAGCTTTTCAAACCTAGTTATTATATAAATTCATTTAATTAATTTCTACGCATTTCGATCCCGCACGACCAAACGATATGCCCGATCGCCACAAACTTCGACGGCATATAATAATTCACTATTACGGATCCAATAAAGCTGGTTTCATCAAAATCCGAGACAGTACACCAGAAGATTGTTTTTACATGTTAATTAAAATGGAAAATTTTCATAATCGGTTAAATCACTTTTAAGTCAAATTTAAAAGTTTTACTATCTTCCTACTTATTTATATAGAATTTAAATCAAATTTTCGAAATCGTTTTCATTCATATTAAATCCAAGATTCAATTATTTAAACAATTGAAAATATTAAATTAATAAATTTAATTATCCAATAAATCATTATATTTTAAAAAAAATTGGCATAGCATTATATTTAAAATTAAGTTATTTAACCTATAAAATTAACCTTTTAATATTTCAAATCAATTAAATATTTCAAATTCAAATAACAGAAATTCTTGGTCGTTACATTCTCCCCCCTTAAAAGAATTTCGTCCCCGAAATTAGCAAGTAAGGAAAACGGCCAAACCCATTAACTTTTCAACAATTTGTTGAAACCCTTTTGTCACAATTTTCGAAGACTTTAATTTCATTCATAGATTCCAACTAATTTCCATCCATTCAACCATTTTAGGTTATAACAAACCAAATTCAGTTATCAAAATATTTTCAAAATTCTCATAAAATTTCTAACTCCTAAATTTACGGAAAATTTCACCAGCGTCTCCTTTGCATGGCTCATTCGTAAAAATTTACCATATATATATATATAATCATAAATATATATCTCATATTCGAGTATGGGAATCCCATAGGGAAAAATATAAAAGCACACTATGTAATCCAAGATGTGTACCTTATTTTAGTATTAGCAAGCATACACAATCAATATAATGCAAAAGCGAGCTCCAAAGGCGAAACATACGCCATCCGCACCTACTAAACACTCAACAATCAATGAGAATATGTACATAGAAAATAACATCACTATATGTCATAGACTATACCATAACTATATGCAATTGTAACAAGAGGAACCATCAACAATAATATTCATCAGTTAATTTACCATCATACCAATTTGCATTTCCAAATCTCAACATCTTATTTATATATTGTCATTTCTTATTAACCTTAAATTGATTCCTACTCAATTTATTTTCATTCAATTGACTCCCATTCAATCTCTTTAACTTCAATTGTTTTACATCCAATTATTTAACATTCGCTTATTTCACATTCAATTAGTTAACATTCAATTTACCAAAATTCAATAGAGTTGCATTCAATTTATTTCCATCCAATTTAAATCAAACCTAATTATTCACATGAATTTCACTTTCAAACTTAAGTTCATATTCAATTTTATCAAACAACATTCCAAACCATATCCACTTCATCTCACAACTTAAGTTGAATTTCATTTTAAAATCAAGTTCGTATCCATCTCATTAATTCATTTCATTAATTCACTTAATTCATTTCAAATCCAATTCAATTTTATTTAACCTTTATTAAGTTAAAGTTCACTCCATTTAACCCATTACTCAAAAAAATCCACTTTATTTAAGTTGATTATTTTTCTTTGTATCACGCTTCCAAATTTCATTTTCTTATCCATACCATTTCCAATATATAAGTTCAAAATCTTACTATCTTATGTTTTCTCCACATTTAGATAAAAAATTCAGTATTTTAAACACCCGGTTTTATTTCAAATCATTTTGAAATCATATATACACATAACTCCTTTATATATATATATATATATATATATGTATATATCAAATTACACCTCTGGAACTAAAACAAATTTGTTTTACTAAGACATAACTTCAATGGTAGCAATTTCTCACTTAGAAACTTGAAAATGAATGTTGATGATGCTGAAGTCATCATCAAAATTATTTTTCAACGACTGAAGTGAGTTTAGTGCTTTCTATTCCCTTTAAATCCTTTTAAAATATTTCTAGCCAAATATTTTCAAATTATTATTATTATTATTATTCCAAAACCCTTTGAAAAGAAATTTTCAAAATCAATGGGATTTAAGTTCTCAAACTCCTTGTTTTAAATCCATTTTCATTTACAAATCATATTTATAAATATACCTAGGCAATTTCATTTCTTTCCCTTTATAAATCCCATTTGTAAATCATATTTATAAAATATCACTTCTTGTATAATTCATTTAAGCCAATATTGATTTATTTTTAATTATAATCAATATCCTATAATTCATATTTCTAAATTCACTTTCTTGTATTACTCATTTTGCACAGGTTGTCTTTATTTAGGTTATAATAATAGCAACTTTTATTATATCAACAAACAACAAATGATAATAATCAAATATTACCATTCACTAACAAACAAACACACCATATGTAACTATAATAATTTCTAAAAAATTATTCTCCTTTATATAAAATATAATTTAGGTAAAATTATTTCATTTACCCACTTTTAAAACAATTCTTCTTCGGTTTGCCTTGTTTAAGCGTTTAGAAACCCCTATCGATATCGTGGCATCCCACATATCGACCAGACTTCATAAGCCACTCAATAAATAATTAACACAATATAACACATTTTTTATCACTAATAAATAAGCACTCAAATATATACACTCAAACTTATCCTAGGGTCTTGCTTACCCTACCTCAAATGAGTAAATTTCCACTAAATCATAGGTGTTCGCTCAACCTAAGCTCCGGTACCAACTATAATGACCCTCCAATCTGCACAATTTAAGCTGACAATAAACCATACATGTCCAATCCAAATTGAACGACAAAACATGTAGTTATGGGAAAGAAAGAAAAAGAAGAAGAGAAGAGTAGAAAAGAAGAAAGAAACTAAAAACAACACAGAATCTCATAATCGCAGTGGAACAATATATAATATAACATCAATGATTATTACAAAAGAGAACTATTATGTACATACATCCATCAGAGTGCAACAACAAATCGCAATCATCAGTCCGGACAATTATAACAACGTGTACTCACAATTGCTGATGATTTCAATAACACAACAACGGAAAATAAACATATATGTGAATACGAATTCAAGACCTCCAACTCGTCTCCTGAGCTCCAATGAATCCAAAGCAATATGTAAATATACTCGGTCTGGCCTGAGTATTATAATAAAATAACATCCGAGTTAGTCTGGAAAACCAGTGTGAGAAAACACACCAAACTAGATTTTAAAGTTCTAGAAAACCTTTTGAAAAATCATATCGTAAGATCATGCCACACATAAACACACACGGGTTTTTACTGTACGATAACCAAACCATTTTTATAGAAAATCCATTTATACTTATAATAATGTCTAGGGGTCATAGTAAAATATGAATATAGCTGAAATGCTTGTATCTTACGTTCTAGCATAGTTGGGCACAACTAATTCCGTACGTCACTTATTGGGGAATGGATTACATATAATGACTAGGATACCGGGGTCCCGCCCGTCACGGTGCATCTCTAGATAAAATAATGCAGAGGACCTCACCTGGATCCCTTGCCAACACAGGACCGACCTACCACTTGACTAGTAGTACCAAAAATGATCACCTCGCTTTTTGGGCCCCGAAGCATACAATTTGAGAGATAATAGCAACTCTAGATAGGGAAGATCATACCCTACTTGAGAGCGACCCACTTATCCCTATTGCATTTTCCATGTTTTAGTCATTCTCGGTTGATGAGGCTTGAGGCTACGTTTTACCTTTATATAACATTTCCCACTTGGAATGCTAACACCGCCCTCTAGACAAACAATGCAATATCGGCATTTGTCCATACAAGTTCGTTTTAAGACTGAACAAAACACTTAATAGCTCCATCTCCATATTCCATCATCCTCAAGATGTCTTCACTTCGCAACGCTTAAGTTGGATGGAAGTGGTTTTCGGATAACATATCCAATCCCGTCTCTTCGAAACAACATTCGATTGTTTTTGGTAAATTCAACCCCATTCTTTATGAAATAAACAGTCAAAGATAAGATCGGGGATCATCTCCTAGCGTTAGTAACGAATTTCCTGATCATTGTCCTAGGAGAATGAAACGAGATTTATATGCACAGTACATTATCATCGGAGATGACTGTGCCATATAACTCATGCGTTTCTCCTAGATATTTCCAAAGTTACGTTTATGGTCTAATTTCGATAGTCGGTTATTTAACTATCAAATAACAAACATTCAATCTGGGATTTAATTCCATAGGGAAAACCGACATTGGTTAAGCACTAAGAAACACTAAGCCTACTTTAAAAAACTTTCATTAGTTAAATCCACTTTGTAATTATTTGAATCAAAAATCCTTTTTATAAAGATATATATATATATATATATATATATGTATGTATGTATGTATATGTATATGTATATGTATATGTATATGTATATGTATATATATATATATATCCACAAATCCATACTTATCAATACTTGAAAAAGTATCGATATACTTATCTCAACGAATAAATATATTCACCAACTTTGGGGGAAATTTCCTTTTTATTCAATTCTGAAATCATTTATAAACTTCATTATTTATCCACAAAACTGTTTATAAAATTCCCTTTATAAATCCATAAAGCCATTTTCGAAATTATTTTATAAATACTTTAAGCCATTTATAAAACTATTTTACCCTTTTTAAGCAATCTTTCTATACATTTTCCAAAACATGTTACAAGATTCTTCTTACAAAAACTCCATCTGTTTATAAAACTCCATTTATAAATCTCGAAACAATTATAAATAAATTCTAACTATTTACCTTTGAACACTACAATATACTAATAACATTATAAATAAATAAATACTAATTTTTAAACATTTTAAAATAATAAGTAATAATTTAAAAAAAATCCTAAATAAACCATAATAATTAATCTTTAGCATTTTTATAAATACCATTAATTAATTTCCAAAAATTTATTGATAAATAATTAAATTAGTTTCAAATCATATTAATAATTTAAATAACAAACTTTCCAAAATATTAAAATATTGATAAACCACCTTTAAATAGTATTAATATAAATAAACAACTTTTAAAGCATAGTAATATTTCCTTGATAAAATCCATACTTAATTTCCAACACGAACATTTCCATATTTGTAAGCTATATTCAAAAATTTCCTCAATTTTATGAACTTCCTTTCATAAAATCCATTTATTTCTAAACTCCATTTATAACTCCATTCCGCTATAAATCTCACTTATTCATAAATTCTCAATCAAGATAATTCGAACCGTTTTTAACCTTGCTTCCACGGGTATAATTTTTTTATAAATTTAATTCAATTTATAAAATATCATTTAACTATCCCAATTTTACCCTCACCTTCCATTTTCAAATTAGAACCAACTATTTCTAAAATATCATTCCACATCTTATTATAAATCCATAATTTTGTAATTTATTCCCGATTTATCCAGTGATAAAAGTTTTCCTTAATTTATAGACACGGTTTATAAATCCATGCTTTTATTAACAAAATACGATTTTACAAGCTTTTACTTCGCTTGAAAAATATCACTTTTATAAATTAGCACATTTATAAATTTCACCTTTATAAATAATTAAAATATATATACCTATATATATATCACTTTATATAAAATGGTTAATAATATTTATATAAAAATATTTCTATTTTCTTTTCAAGACCATATCCCTTTATTATAAAAGACCGACTTATTTTCCCAGATTTTAAAATCTATACTCTCGATTTTAAAACTATCTAAAATGTTTTATGAAACTATTAAATTATAATATCCACAAAAATCATACTTTTATTTTATAAAAATTATTTAAACATGAATAATTTCCAAATCACTTAAAATTTCTTTATAAATCAAATCACTATTCTATAGTATTTTAAAATACCAAAATTTAAGCCTAGTGTTACCAAAGCACTAATAAACAAAATCGTGTCCATGTCATCATTTATAACATCCAACATATCATATATCAATTCGTAAATCTACACTGTGTGGAATCCCGTTGGATCCGTCTGATTTGTCCCATTGCATCACAAACAGTTAATAATCATAAAAATAAATCAACCGCTTTGAGGCATGATTCATATACAAAGAGTCATCCGCTCTTACACGGAAACGTAATAGGGTCTTATCTACTCCAATAGGCGGGAATATATCCAAACCAAAAATATAACTTGTAATTCAGCCAAACAGTCAATAACAATCAATAATAAAATATTTATGCATCCAATAAATAATTTTTATTGGCTACATAAATTTTGATTAACCAAAAAGGTGAGACTAACTCACTTTGATTTTAATAGTGGCCAAAATGTTCCGGTTTTGAATTAAATTTGAAAGAACGTTCAATTTAACCCAAAATTCCAATTAGCTCCAAATTCGTTCAATCCAACTCCATAGCGTAGCCTTTGTCGATACAATCGCAACGCAACTTGTCGCGCTCGAAACCGACCTCGTATGAACAAGTTAATAATAAGTGAATAATTGAAATAATTAAAGATTAATTAACTTATAATTAATAACTTTTAAAATGTAATTTTCCTTTTCCACTACTTCATCGTTCACGATCACGCAATACCCAGGCGCACACACAAAATTGAGACCACGTCTCCTTCTACATCCGTCGCCGCGACCTGGCTCCGCCTCGTGCCAGCCCCTACCTCGCCATTGCCACCATGCCACCCACAATGACCCAGATCCGAGCCCCAATCGTACCCCAAGGCTGTTCCAAACACGGCCAAGAACCTGCCTCCTCGGCGTGAAACTCGACGACCCCTCCTTTGGTTAGGTTTGCCTTACCGAGCTCGATGATTTACTAGTTGGCAACTTCGCTCAATATGGCTTCTAACGGCTTTGATCGTTGGCGGTCGTTCGATTGATGGTTTTGAAATTTAAGAAAAATGCAAACTTCCCTCTGACTTCTTTTTTGGAACGTGATTTTTAACAGGGCAGATGGTATGGGTAGGACGTGGGGATATGGCTATGGGAATGGCTACATCAAGTACATACATATAATATTTAAATTTTAAATATTCATCTTTAAATGCTTGAAAATTTCAAACTCCAAACGAGGCATGTCGCTGGGCGTTCTATATGTCATACCCCTATTCTGAACGCAATGGAACTAGTCTCGAGGCTTAATTCGACAGTATATAGAAGAGAGCATTTCAAACTCAATTATTATTGTAACGTCCCGCCCTTCCCGACCCTCGAAAATCGATATAGATACGCTCATCGTACAACATGCCAAACGATCGAGTGCAGGAAAGCTAGATTGTTGAGGGAAAGAAAGGAGGCAGAAGAAGAAACTATATCAAAACAGAATCTCACAGCGGTCTGAAATATAAACAGTTCTGTACACAAATCAAAACTGTAATATACATATCTCACATCAGAGTAACAAATCAATAATTACTAGCCTGGACAGTTACTAAAACCTTCCTTCACAATTGCTGGCAATTACAAACAAAATACTACAGCAGAAATAAACAAGTACAGGTAATACGTTTTTGCCATCTAGCTCGCCTCTTGAGCTCCATAACAGCCTAACTTGAAATACTCGGTCTGACCTGAGCATTATAAATAAATAACACTCAAGTCAGTCTAGAAAACCAGCGTAAAAAACACACCCAATTTGAATTATTAAATTTATCAAAATCCTTTGAAAATCAAAGGTATCTCGTAAGACCGTGCCATAAATAAACACGATGGGTTTTCACCTTACGATAACCAAAACAATTCATATCAAAATCCTCTAATACTAAAATAGACGAAATGCTATCA
This sequence comes from Allium cepa, assembly GCA_030765085.1. Taxonomy (NCBI): domain Eukaryota; kingdom Viridiplantae; phylum Streptophyta; class Magnoliopsida; order Asparagales; family Amaryllidaceae; genus Allium; species Allium cepa. The sequence goes on along the minus strand of CM060932.1, from coordinate 676,488,707 downwards.
TTTCACGTTTCAGCATAGTTGGGCACAATCAAAACTGTACGACACTTATTGGAGAATGGATTCCATCCGAATGACTAGGTACTGGGGTACCAACTATCACAGTATGCGTCTAGAACAGCATACGGAGGACCACTCTGGGATCCCCTGCTACACAAGACCAGACTATCCTTGACCTGGATAGATCGAGTATGCTATCACCCTGGGTGTTCCCATCCTTTTTCGAGCTCCATCCATAAATCGTAGTAATAATATCCAAGGGCATCTAGAAAGGTAATAAACATACCCTACTTAGTGCTACCCACTTAGCCTTGCTGCATCCCCCCTGCTTTTCAGTCATTCCCGGTTGATGAGGCTAGAGGCTACGATTGCCTTTTCAAGGAAATTTCACTTAGAATGCTCATTGTCCTCCAATGACAATGTACTGATAGCATTCATCCACTAGTTCGTTCTGGATCCAAACGAAACCGTAGGCACTGTTCCTACTACATCCATTTTGGAATCACCCTTAGGATTAGTAGCGATTAGTCCTTGCATTTCACTGCTCCATCTTCGACTCCATGCTCTTGTCTTCATTTTGAAAATGCACTCGTTGGATCGAAGTGGTTTTCGGATAACAAATCCGATCCCAGTCTCTCCGAAACAACATTCGCTATTTTCGGTAAACTCAACCCCGGTTCTTTAGGAAATAAACAAAAAAAAAGATTGGAGATCACGTCCTAACCATTTGTAGACGGATTTTCTTACAAATGTACTAGAAGAACGAAACGAGTTTACATGTACAATATAGCACCTCGAACGGTAATTGTACCATATAATTCTCATATTTCTCATATATATTTCCAAAGTTATATGTAGGTCCAGATTTGATTGTCCGTTATTTAACTATCTAATGAACAATCAAATCAACCAAATACTTCATTTTCCATTGAAAACATTAAATCTCTTTTTAATTTTATTTTAAATACATTAATCCCTTTATCCAAATTGTACATACTTATCTTATAGAATTCAGTATCTTTTCAAAAATAGTTGAAAACCCTTTTAAAAATAATATGGAAAGTACCACTGCGGTATCAAATCATGGATCACAGCTCAATGGTTACGTCTCTATCACAGAGAAATCCAAAACCTATCTCCAGGCACTCATTCCCTCCGATTTACGCCACGCGAATATACCATTACTTTTCCAAACTTTATTTTAAAATTATCTCAAAAAAGGGTTATAAGTTCTAAAATAAATTTCAAAATCTAGGCAAATATACTTAAATAAAAGTTATTATACAAAGCCATTTTAGTATTAAACAATTATCTCTAAAAAATAATAATGCTAACTAATGCTTAAATAAAAATAAATCTTTAATAATCATGATAAAGTAACTAATTAATAATTAAATATGATTTAACAATTTAAAATAATTAAATAACTAATTTCCAGAATATTTTAGCACCTTTTTAAAATTACCGAGTTAATAATTAAAATCCTCTTTTCAAAGCAGGTCCAATTTCGTGATTCCAGTTCCACTTCGTAAATTTAGAACCCTTACTTGGACTCCGGTATAATAAATTTTATACTTACCTCCAAATTTTACCTCTATCCTTCTAAATATTGAAAATCTCAGTTTTTAAAAACTTTCATATTTAAACAAATACCATTTAAGGATTTATTATTTAAAAATCTTTTTATACACTTTTATTCCAAAAATTCCTGTTTACAATAACCTGAATTTGTTAAGTACAAATTCCAAAACCTTTATTTTTATCCAAATAATTAACCCAAAACCCAAAATGCTTTGTAAATATTTACTACAAAAATCATTTTTAAATTCTTTCTGAATTCAAACCATATATTACTAGTATTTAAAAATACCCAAAATCCAGGCTAAAAATGCCATAACATCAAATCAATTCAAATCACATAATAACCTGCCACAGATTTATTCAAACAAAACATATATTACTATATATGAAATTGAATTTAACATTTTTGAGAAATCCAGTTGGATCCCTCCAACCTGTTCCTGCATCCACAGATGTTAGCATCACATAAAAATACCAATTCCGCTTCGAGGCGGAATATCACGGTATATAGGGTCATCCGCTATTATGTGAGGCGCATAGGGTCTCATCCGCTATATAAATGCGGGAATATCAATCACTCCAATATATATATATATATATATATATATGCATTATATAATACCACATCCAACTGATAAAAATGTATCAATTTAACCAATCAATTATTTATTAATTTTGACCATTTAAAATTTATCACCAGTAGTCCAAAATTGAGTGAGATTAACTCACCTTGATTTTTACGTTGCCAAATGTTCCAATTTTAAATTAAATCGAACACATTCGATTTTACCTAAAATTTTCTGAAACGACCCGCCATTCATCTCCACAGAATGACGCATCATTAATAAGAAAGAAAGGATAAAAAAGAGAAAGAAAGAGAAGAAGAAGAAAACAACACATCAAAATCTAAACAGCGGAATGAATAAATTATATTAATAACATAAGATATTACACTGTATCAATCATTATCAGAGTTACACAGATAATACAACACATACTAGGCAGTTATAAACACTTGTGTAGTTATTACAACTCAATACAACTCAAAGACAACACTAAGATACCAAACACAGCGGAATACTAAATATATCTACAACGCTGACGCCTCCTGCTCCATTGCTCCTCCACAATTTGTCAAAGCTAACATGAATCCCTTGGCTACTCGTAAAAATTTGAGTACCCAAGAGTTTATGAAAAACAAAAATAAACTCCGGGTCAGACATGGGTCTGGTGTGAGTAACAGATTAAAGTTTCTTAACTTTTGAAAAACCTTTGGAAAGAAAGGTATCACGTAAGACTTCCCACACATAAACATGGAAAAGTTTTTACCTTACGCTAACCAAAACATTTGATAGGAAATCCGATGATATTATAATAGTGTATAGGGTTTTCAAGTAAAATACAGAAATAGCTAGAATGCATACATCTCACGTTCCAACATAGTTGGGCACAACTAATACGTACGACACTTATTGGATTTTGGATTCCATACAATGGTTGAGCTACTGGGGTACCGCCCGTCACAGTACGTGGCCTAGATCACCGTACCGAGGAGTACGCCCGCTCCCCTGCAACACAAGGCCGGAACCATCCCTTACTGGACAGTCCCGAGTAAGACAACCCCGCAGTTGGCGCGCGATTCCAACTGCCCACACAGCCGAAATAAAAAGGGACCTCTAGACAGGGGAAAATCTCGTCCTACTTGGGCATGACCCACTTAGCCTTGCTGCACCTCCCCTGTTTTAGCCATTCCCGGTTGATGAGGCTTGAGAACATATCTCTTAGAATGCTCATCGTCCACCTGACGATGTTCTGAAAGCATTCAATCCATATAAGTTCGTTCCGGGTTCGAACGAAACCGACGGCATTATCTCCTTACATTCATTTTGGAATCACCCTTAGAGTTAACGACGATAATCCTTGCACTCTGAATCTTCATCTGCACTTGAGATTCACGACCTACCATTAATTTGGATCGATGTGGTTTTCGGATATCCAAATATGGAAACCCGATCCTGGTCTCACCGAATCCAAAATGCCATCTTTTAGGTCCAAGTTATTTTAAAGTTTAAAACAATTCAATTTAATTATCTATATACACACGGATAGATAATTCACATCATCACAATAGATAATCAACATTATCATCACAAACAGATAGTCAATATTATCATCACAAATTGATAATCTACATTATCATCACCAATAGATAATTCATATTATCATCACAACGCAACCAATGCATCCATATCACACAACATTATTTATCTCATATCTGAGATTCAAACCATTCAAGGCAAACCATATCATTCATTCGTAAGCAATGATCTATAATCACACCATCTATAATTAATTTAAAATGAACTAAATAAATTACTTCCAACTCTAATTAATTTAAAGTGAATTAAATTAATTACTTATCTTTAAATTAATTTAAAATGAATTAAGTTAATTACTTCATCATTTAAATCTTGCTTACTTAACCATTAATTGATTACAAATCAATCAATTAATTATCTTCAAATTAATCAACTTAATCAATCACCCTTGATTAAATATCCTTTAATTACATTCAAGTAATTATCCTTAAATTAATTTCACAAATTAATTATCCTTAACCAAAAACAGTAATTAACCTTTAATTACTTCATTAATTAATTAATTGCCTCATTAATCACTTATCATTGATTAATTAATCTTAATTAATTAATCTTAATTACATCATTAATTATATTAATTAATGCTCCCTAATTACATTTAAATTAATTACTTTATTTAAATTAATTACATTAAGTAATCAACCTTAATTAAACCATAATTATTAATCACTCTTGCTTAAGCACATTCAGTAATTAACTACCTTTAATTACTTCAATGAGTAAATTAATTACTCCTAAATTAATTACATTAAATAATTAATTATATTTATTAATCACCCCTGATTAATCTCATTAGTAATTAATTACTCTTAATTAATTACATCACTTAATTATTTTCAATTGACTTAATCAATCAATGCTTAAATTAATTACACTAAGTAATTAATTATTAATTACCTTCACTAGATAATTATTCCTTATATTAATTACACAAAGTAATTAATCCAAAAACTCTTCATACTTCAATTAATTACCTCCAGTAATTTACTTATCTTAATTACTTCTCTAAGTAATTATCCTTCATTAATTTCTTATCATCCCATCATATGATTATTCTAAATTAATTAAACTTAATTAATTAGTTTAAACTAATCAAATTAATTAATTAATTACAATGAGTAATTAATACCTTTAATTACCTTCATAAAGTAATCATACTTAACAAAATTCCATAATTGATTATCTAAATTAATTAATCCAATTAATTATCAAAATTAATTACATTAATTAATTAATAAATAATCCCAAGTTATTGACCTTCATTAACTTATCATCAATTCTTTAATTACCTTTCTTAAGTAATTAACTTAAATTAATAATATTAATTACAAATTTAATTAATCTTAATTACTTAACTTAACCTTAATTAACTTATTCAAAACCCTTAATTAATTAAATAAATAAATTAATTATCTTATTTAAATTACCTTACTAATTTAATAAATCAAAAATAATTAAATCTTTGATTTACTTTAAAATAAAACATCTCTTATTAATGATTACATTATCATTAACAAAGTCATTTGAAACAACCCACTTTAAAATTTGTTTTCAAATTACATTTTAAATTTAAAATTTAAAATGAAATCAAACTTAACTTTAACAAAGTTTTTAAAACATTTTAAAACCTTTTAAAACTTATGTTAAGAATTCCTTATTTCTAAGAGATGTTTAAAGGAATTTAAACCCAAATTTATTTAAAATAGAAATCATATTTTAAATTACCTTAACATTCAAAGTTGTTTTAAAACAATTTAAATTTAAAAACTTTTTTCCTAAGTTATGATTCAAATCTGAGTTTGAATCTAGATTTAAACTCAAGTTAAATCTCTATTTTTATTTTTAAGCTTTACTTTTAAATTAAACTATTTAAACCCTTTTAAAATTGTTTAAAACAATTTAATTTATAAAATTTAAATTAAATTTTTAAAACTGGGATTCAAACTTAGTTTGAAATTCATACTTTAAATTAAGTTTAAATTCTGTTTTAAAAACTTGTTTCAGATCTTTAAAACTAAGATTTGATTTGAAAACAAACAGGTTTTCCCTAAAAACCTGTAACTAATTTAATACCCGAGCCTCTTTTCAGTTTACTTCGAGAAAAAACCCTGTACAACTTCGAGCAAAAACTTGAATTACTCAAGTATAACTCGAGTCCCAAAATTTTGCGATCCCCAACCTTTCCACCTGACACTCCACTGCACCGTGCATATGGACGGTGGTTCTGGCCGCCTCCAGCACCACCAAGGCAACGAGCAAGTCGTCGTTCATCCCCGAAACACATCACGACCATCAAAACCTCATAATCCATTCGAAATCACATTCGAGTTCCCCCAATTCAAACCTGGCAACAGTATTGGAATAACACCACCCAACCTGGAAACTGCTCGTTTCCTCAACTCCGACCACCGTGTCGACTACAACTCCGGCCACTTCTACGTCAATGCTCCAGCCGCAATCCCCTTAAATACTATCGAACTCGATCACCCAGAGACATTGGGATGATCACAATTCTAAAACCAGCAAAAACAAGGTTTAGAAACTTACGACAGTCGGCGCCGCCACCACCATTCCTTAATCACCGCCGCAACAATTTTCCCATCATCACTGTTTCCCCCACTATCACCAGAAGCAAACTCGACCTCCCTGATCTTCGAGAGCATCAGCGAAACCCCAAAAACCAATTTTCAATATAACCAAAACTGCTCTTTTAATCTACCATTAAAATTTATGATTTGATTTTTAAAAATCATGATTTTGTATAAGCATTCAGATTTTAATCCTGAATTAATGATTTCAAGAGTTTGAATTTACCCAAAAACTTAAATTTCTCTGCTTATTTTTGTTTCCTGTACAATACAAAAATTATTTTGACTCAAACAAATTTTTAAACTTTGATTTAAGATCAAACATACAATTTTTGTTTATAACACAAATTCTAATAGTATCTATATACAAAGTTAAGAATTTTAAAGCAAAGAATGTTACAGACATTCACATACATGCATATCCAAAATGCACAGAAATTTCATCAAATAACATTCACACAAAACATACTTATTTCAGGGGAAAAACATGCAACAGATTCATACTTTTTTTTAAAAAATTAGTGAAGTTACTCACCTGACATTGCAAGAAACAGAGGCAGAGAGCTTATGAAACTGATTTCAAAATTTGTAGTTGAATGCTTTTACTTATATGCTTTAAAACTGAGTTGTTTTGCATTTAGATTTGCATGCAGGCTGTTGGAACTTGAATAGATTCCATATTGCAGAAGACAAACCCAGATTCAATTTGCTTTGAATATAATCTTCAATTACATATTTCTCTTTATATACCCTGGTTGAAAGATGCATGCAGGCAAGCTTTGCTTTTGCATTTGAAAATGATTTTACAAAGTTTAATTGCCTGCTTTAAAAATTCAGATGGAAGAGAAAATGCTTGCATGCTTTAGTTTTTTTTTTTTTTTTTGAAAATTTTGCAGTTGCATGCTGTGATGGCTTGAACAAGTTGAAGAAGAAAGAAATGCAGTTTTTTTTCATTTTTTTTATATTTTGAGGAAGAGCTTTGGATTTTGGTTTGAGAAGAATTTCCAGATTTTGATTTTGAGGACTTTCTTTACAGGTTTGCATATGAACATTTGGAAAACGATTACAAACTGAAGAATTTGAATTTAGAAAAGTGGTTTTGCATATTACTTTCTGATTTTGAGGAGGAAATTTTAGATTTTGATTTTAAACATGATCTTGGTTGTTTTTTGAGTGTTTGGAAACAAATTTGTTTCAGCTGAAATTTTTTCTTAACTTTGAAAAAATAAACATTAGAAACGAATAGAGCTTGAAGAAAACATGCTTATATAAGTATAAATGATTTATTTAAAAATTAAAAGAAAAATTAAAAATAAATATGACACATGTACTAAATCTTTACATTTGTCAATTAGAGTAGGTTATTAGTTTACATTTGTCTCACTAGTTACTTAAGATATTAACCCTTGTTTTATACATATTATTTAATTTAAAAGTAAATAAAACCCTTTTTCTTTATTTGTTAATACTTATTTATAAATTATTTTCATATGTAAATGTATATGTGCATTTCTTTTTAAAAGAAAATGAAATAAAACAAATCATATAAAAATGAAAGCCTATCCAAATAATTTAAAAATGTTTATTCTTTTGAATTTCAAAATTAATTCAAATTCAAATCTAATCATACATTTAAAAATCCAATTTAAAACTAATTTATATCAACATATTAAATTTAAAAATAATAATAATATTGTCTTTTAAAACCTATCTACATTTATACATTTATTATTATATGAAAATAACATATTTATTAATTTAGATAATTTATAAAAGAAATTATAAATTACTTATCACTTATCACTTATCACTTATCTAACTTAGTTAAATGTATTAATGTTTTAATATATAAAGGGTATTCTAAATTTTCTTATATAATTTCCAAATTATCAAAATGAATATTAGAATTTAAAAATAAGATTTTATTTGTTTATTTAATTTCAAATCAAAACTTATTTACAATATATATAAATATATATATACATTATAAATAGGAAAATACTTTATTAGTTTTTTTTAAAATAAAATCCACCTATTAAACATCTATTTAATTGGATTATTAAATCAAGTTAATTTTTATTAACAGAATTTTATCAAATCAATTTAATTTCAAATACGATTATTAAGATATTGCCAAAATTTTCGGGATATCACATTTTCGCTAGCTCCAATCGACTCTAGATCCGCTCCACTGCGTAGTGCTCGTCGCTGCGATTCTAGCACCGCTTGTTTCGTCCGATTTCAACCTCTATGGAGAAGATATGTATTTATAAATTTGAATATATACTATATAAATTAATTTTCCATTTTCTTTTAATATTTACTACCATAAATTTTTGGTCGTTCGATCTGCAAGTTAGAATCTCAACCGCTCTATCTTCCTTCTACCTTGCATTCGCTACAGGTAATTCGAACCCATAGCCGCCACTCTAGGGTTGAACACTGCTCCACTTCCTCTCCGCTATAGCTTGATCAGGGACCACCACGACGAAGAGCATCGCGAACTCCACTATCACCCAGAACCTTATCAAGCTCTGTCGCCTCTGCCACGAGAAAGATGCACATGAACGACCGCCTTCATGGCCGTTTTATGGCTCCAAACGACGACGATAACTAAGATCCACCATTGGATCTACATATCTCGTTCCCCTCTATGATTTTCGTTGAAAGAGTTTTTCAAAATTATGGCTCAGATCGAGAGATTTTTAGGGAAGAAGACTTGAATTTTTTGGCCATTGATTCCTAGTCGGCGGCTCTACTAGAAAACTAGGGTTTCTGTGTATTTCACGTGTGTGTGTACACACACACACACGTGTACAATATTATTTTAATATTATTTTCAATTTTAACGTGCTTTTTCAAACGAACTCCAAACGAGACATGTCACCTAGCGTTTATAATGTTTTACTCCTATTCCAAACACAATGAACAAGTTTCGAGACCTAATTCGATCGTATGTGTAAGATAGTTTTTTGAATCGAATTAAAATATTAAATTTTCGACATTTATTTCAACACGTTTCTATTCCGTACAACCAAACGGTAACTCCAAAACGCTACGAAATTTAAAATCTGATAATAATACACCATTACCGATCCAACGGAATTGGTTTCATCGAATTTCGAGACTGTACCCGGAAGGCTATTTTAACTCGTCGGTTAAATCGAGCGATTTTCGAAATCGTTGAAATCATTTAAAATTTCAACTTTTAAAACTTACTATCTCCTCTATAAATCACATAAAATTTATATTCATATTAGAAATCATTCCGATTCATATTAAATCAAAATTTGATTATTTACGTACTCCTATATATTAAATTTTACTATTAAATTAATATATAAATTTCCAATTTTAACTTATCGACTTTTAATTCCATTTAAAAGTCCACTATTATAATTCTAGTCCAAATATAATTTAAATAAATTTTAAAAATCATTTCCATGTCCATTTATTTCTGGATTCACATATTGTCCCAATTTAAATTATCAAATTCATATTTACCAAAGAAAATTAATCGCTATATTTGAAAATATAAACCATTTCTCCAATTCTTCCATATTCAAAATCAATTAATAATTCAAATTCAACATGTAAAATAAATTATGTGTTCTAAATTAACGATCAAAGTTCCGAGTCATTACATTCCTCCCCCCTTATAAAAATTTTGTCCTTGAAATTTGCTAAGGTAGGAAAAATGCTTCCAGATCCATTTACTTACCCAAAACCCATTTAATTACAATCCTACATTCACTTCCCTACCCTTTTTAGATTAATCCAAAACCATACATTTCTATTTCTAACTCAAAAACCTTGATTTCCAATACAGCTCAAAAATCAACTTTTTTGGTTAAACAAAAAATTTCAAAATTTTTGCAACACCCTGAATTTTCGAAATTTTTTGACAGCGTCTCCTTTGTACGGAGAACTTTTTTCAATATTACCAGAGAGATAAATATATATACATCGAACCACATGGTCGAAACATAATATATATATACATATATATATAATCATTTTTTTATTGCATAGGCGTACATCTCATTAGCATTTTTAAGCGAGCGGCTTATTTATATGCATTTTCGTCCAAAATCTACCCAACAGCTCCATGTACCTATACTTACTCAAAATAAGCACATAAGTTTCATAAACATGAAAGTTTATAACATTTCATTTATTTAACTAGCTAAAGATCTAAACTTCATAATCCAAACATACCAATCATATATTACAAGTAATTATAAAGTTCCAACACTAATTTAATCCCTTTCCATGAATTCATACATCATTCAGTTCGAAATGATTTACAACCAAATTCATTATATTCAATTCATACTTACAACAAACAAACTCATATTCACTCCAATATGATTTATATGTGCTCCACTTACATAAATTCACCTTTATTCCATTTCAAATTGATTCATAATCAATTTATTTGCATATATACCATTCGTTATTGACTTTCATTATATGTAAATTCATCTTATTAACTTAATTCATTTCCTTTGAATTGACTCTAAACCAATGTTTCAATTTTCCCATCTGATTCCCATTTATGCTATTCACCAAATCTTGTTTGCTTTATCTTACATTACACATTCCAATGCATGTAAAAAATTTATTTACGAATTCGTTACATAACAATCACTTAAGCTAGGTTTTTCATGACAGTCACATTTTAATTCCTTTTTAAATCGATTCATTCAATTTATTCACTTTCTTTTACTTGGTGTATCCAATTTATACTATCACTTGGAAGGCATTTCATTCAATTTTTGACAATTCATTATATCACAACATGGTTCATGCACTTTCACTTCTATTACCTCCACTTATTTTACCTCTTTTCCATTCACTTTCATTTAATTCACATAGATTTATTCACTTCATCATAGTGAATGACATTTCATTTCATGCTAATTTATTTATAAACCATTCCAAAAAATTATTTCTAAGGTTTATTACAGACATTGCATATCACTGTTTACTCAGCTTTAAAACTTAAGTTCATACCCAATCTTATCCAACCCATATTCCAAAATCATATTAAATTCATTTCTTATTATCCAATACTTAACCATTCTACTTGGTTATACCCTTTCACTTTTCCAGTTTAACAAGTTATACAACTTACTTGTTCACAATTTCTTAAATTTTCACTTAAGTTTTACTTACATTTAATATTTATAACACAAATTTATATAAACACTTCACAATTTACATTTATATTAAAATTTCCAAATTCTAATTCACTCTCTATTTAAAATTCAATTTTTTTATTGAATTTCCATTTCTTTCACCAAAATATCAAACCGTTTTTATTTTGGTTTACCATTTCATTTCTCAATTCATAAGTTCAAAAACTTATTTACTTAAAATCCCATTTTACTCACTTAAGTCCATTTACATTCTATAATCATAACTCTGGATTATCTAAATGACTTATTTGCTTAAGTATGTCCAATTCATTCAATAATTTTAATTTATAGTTATATAGTCATCTTGCATTTCACTTTATGTCCAATTCAATTCAAATCCAATTTCATTTTATTTAACTTATCTTAAGTTAAATTCCAACATATCTTATTTACTTTAATTTACTCAAGTTAAATTTTAATTACGGGATTAAAAATTTACATTTTCCTTTCTTATATATCAACTTCCAATTATAAGTTCGCTGCTGATTTTATCCGGACTTCACAAATCATTTAAATGGAAATCCCAGAATTTAATTACCCGGTTTTTATTTCAAAACATTTTGAGACCATAAATATACTATACCACTTTGATATATCAAGTCTTACTTTCGGATTTTCAAAACAACTTTGTTTTGCCCAAAATAATTTCCCTTTTGGAATTTTCTAAAACAAACTGGTTTATCAACAAGTCCCAAACAAATATTCATAACCAATCACCATGGTAGAAATCCATCATTTAGAAACTCGAAAATGAATACTGATGATGTGGCCAACATCACCATGATTATTTTCCAACAAGTGAAGTGAGTTCAATGCTTCCTTACTTTCAAAATTTATTTTAAACCAATTTCTATTCAAAAATATTTTCAAAATAATACTCCATTATCCCTTACAAACCACTTTGGAAAACATTTCCAAAAAATTTTAAGATTTAAAAATCCCAAACATTTAGTTTAAACCCAATTTTAAAACATTTTCCAAAATTTCTAGGTTTTAAATTCTGGTTTAAAACAAATTTTAGTTATGCTCCTTTGTATAAATCATGCTTATAAATTTCTATTTGGTTATATTTATATATATACCCATTTCAATTTTTTATAATATTATTTGATTATAATATTAACAATCAAACATGCCAAACATATACACTAAAATAGTTCTAGAAAATTATTTCATTTACATCAAAATATAATTTCAGGTAAAATTATTTCATTTACCCACTTTAAAACGATACTTTGTCGGTTTACCTAGTTTAAGAGTATAGAAACCTCTATCGATATGGTTGTACTTCCCATACCGACTAAAATTCATAAACAATCAACCAATAAGTCAACACAATATAAAAACATTTTATATTCACTAACAATTACGCGCTCATAGCTATTAATACACTCAAACTCATTCTGGAGTACAACAGACTCTATCTTTAATGAGTAATCCCCACCAAAACCTGGGTATATCGCCAACCTGAGCTTTAATACCAACTGTAACGACCATCCCTTCTCGACCCTCGAAAATCGACATGGATACACTCATCGTGTAACATGCCAAACGATCGAGTGCTGGAAAGACAGATTGTTGAGGGAAAAGAAAGGAGGTAGAAGAAGAAGAAACTAAATCAAAACAGAATCTCACAGCGGACTGAATATTATATCATAGACAGTTCTTTACGCAAATTAAAACTGTAATATACATATCTCACATCAGAATAAACAAATCAATAATTACCAGCCTGGACAGTTATAACAACCCGCCCTCACAATTGCTGGCAATTTCAAACAAAACATTGCAGCGGAAAGAAACAAATACGGTAAAACGTCTTCGCCATCCAGCTTGTTCCTGAGCTCCGTAGCAGCCTAACTTGAACCTGAAATATTTGGTTTGACTCGAGCATTATAATAAAATAACACTCGGGTCAGTCTGGAAAACCAGTGTGAGAAAACAAACTCAATTTGAATTATTAACTTTATTAAAATCCTTTGACAATCAAAGGTATCTCGTAAGATCACGCCACAAATAAACACGATGGAGTTTTACCTTACGATAACCAAAACATTTCATATTAAAATCCTATGATATTATAATAGTGTCTAAGTACAAATACTTATTCAAATAACTGAAATGCTTGCATCTCACGTTTCAGCATAGTTGGGCACAATCAAAACCGTACGACGCTTATTGGAGAATGTATTCCATCCGAATGACTAGGTACTAGGGTACCACCTATCACGGTATGCATCAAGAACAACATACCGAGGACCACATCGAGATTCCCTGCTATACAAGACCGGACTATCCCTGACCTGGATAGACCGAGTATGCTATCACCCTGGGTGTTCCCACCCTTTTCTGAGCTCCATCCATAAATCGTAGTAATAATATCTGAGGGTATCTAGAAAGGTGATAAACATACCCTACTTGGGTGCTACCCACTTAGCCTTGTTGCATCCCCTCTGCTTTTTAGTCATTCCTGGTTGATGTGGCTAGAGGCTACGATTACCATTTCAAGGAAATTTCACTTAGAATGCTCATTGTCCTACAATGATAAAGTATTGATAGCACTCATCCATACAAGTCCATTCTGGGTCCGAATGGAACCAAAGGCACTATTCCTACTACATCCATTTTGGAATCACCCACAGGATTAGTAGCGAGTAGCCCTTGCATTTAACCGCTCCATCTTCGACTCCATACTCTTGTCTTTATTTCGAAAATGTACTCGTTGGATCTAAGTGGTTTTCGGATAACAAATCGGATCACGATCTCTTCGAAACAACGTTCGCTATTTCCGGTAAACTCAACCCCAGTTGTTTAGGAAATAAATAGACGAAAATAAGATTGGAAATCACCTGCTAACCATTTGTAGACGGGTTTCCTTACGAATGCCCTAGAAGAACGAAACGAGTTTACACATACAGTATAGCACCTCGAACGGTAATTGTACCATATAATTCCCGTATTTCTCCTTGATATTTTCCAAGTTATATTTAGGTCCAGATTTGATTGTCCATTATTTAACTATCAAATAAACAATTAATTCAACCAAATACTTCATTTTCCACTGAAAACATTTAATCTCTTTTTAATTCAATTTTAAATACATTAATCGCTTTATCCGAATCATACATACTTATCTTATCGAATTCGATATCTTTTCAAAAATAGTTGAAACCCTTTTAATAGTATGGAAAGTACCACTGTGATGTCAAACCATGAATCGCAGCTCAATGGTTACGTCTTTATCCTAAAGAAATCCAAAACTTAACTGCAGGCACTCACTATCTCCGATTTACGCCATGCGAATGTACCACTACTTTCCCAAACTTTATTTTAAAAATTATCTCAAAACAAGGCTTTTAAGCTCTAAAATAAATTTCAAAATCTAGGCAAATATACTCAAATAAAAGTTACTATATAGAGTCATATTAATATTTAATAATTATGTCTAAAAAATAACAATGCTAACTAATGCTTAAATATAAATAAATCTTTAATAATCATTATAAAGTAACTAATTAATAATTAAATATCTTTTAACAGTTTAAAATAATTAAATAACTAATTTCCAGAATATTTTAACGCCTTTAAAAATTATCGAGTTAATAACTAAAATCCTCTTTCAAAGCTAGTCCAATTTCACGATTCCAGTTCCACTTCGTAAATTTGGAACCCTCACTTGGACTCCAATATAATTAATTTTATACTTACCACCAAATTTTACCTCTATCCTTCCAAATATTTAAAATCTCGGCTTTTAAAACCTTTCATATTTTAAACAAGTACCACTTATGGATTTATTATTTAAAAATCATTTTATATACTTTTATTCCAAAAATCCCTATTTACAATAACCCGAATTTGTTAAGTACAGATTCCAAAATCTTTATTTTTATCCAATTAATTAACCCAAAATGCTTTGTAAATATTTACTTCAAAAATCCCTTTTTAAATTCTTTCTGAATTCCAATCATATATTATTGGTATTTAAAAATACCCAAAATCAAGGGTAAAACTGCCATAACATCAAATCAATCCAAATCACACAATAACCTGCCACAGATTTATTCAAACAAAAAATATATTACTATATATGAAATTGAATTTAACATTTTTGACAAATCCAGTTGGATCTCTCCAACCTATTCCCTGCATACACAGATGTTAGCATAACACAAAAATATCAATTCCACATCGAGGCAAAATATCGCGGTATATAGGGTCATCCGCTATTATGCGAGGTGCATAGGGTCTCATCTGCTATATAAATGCATGAATATCAATCACTCCAATACACACACACTGCTATAAATAATACCACATCCAACTGATAAGGTGTATCAATTTAACCAATCAATCATTTATTAATTTTAACTATTTAAAATTTGACACTAGCAGTCCAAAATTGAGTGAGATTAACTCATCTTGATTTTTACGTTGCCAAACATTCAAATTTTAAATCAAATCAAACACGCTCAATTTAACCAGAAATTTTCGCTAGCTCCGATCGACTCCAGATCAGCTCCACTAGGAGTGCCCGTCGCTGCGATTCTGGCGTCGCTTGTTTCATCCGATTTTAACCTACGGAGAAGATATGCATTTATAAGTTAGAATATATACTATATAAATTATTTTTCAATTTTATTTTCATATTTACCATGATAAATTTCCGGTCGTTTGATCTGCAAGTTAGAATCTCGGCTGCTCTCTCTTCCTTTTACCTCGCGTTCGCTACAGGTAATTCAAACCCATTGCCACCACTCTAGGGTTGAATGCCGCTTCACCTCCTCTCAACTATAGCTTGATCAGGGACTACCACGATAAAGAGCGTCACGAACTCCACCATCACCCAGAACCTTGTCAAGCTCAGTAGTCGCCTCTACCACGAGAAAGACGCGCACGAACGACCGGCCTTCATGATAATTTTCTGGCTCCAAACAACGACGATAACCAAGATCTACCGTTGGTTCTATAGATCTCGTTTCCCTCTACGGTTTTCGTTTAGAGAGTTTTTGAAATTATAGCTTGGATCAGAGATTTTTAGGGAAGAAGACTTGATGTTTTCGGCCATCAATTGCTAGCCGGCGGCTCTACTAGAAAAATAGGGTTTCTGTGTATTTAACGTGTATATATACACGTATACAATATTATTTTAATATTATTTTCAATTTGAATGTGCTTTTTCAAACAAATTCCAAAAGAGACTTGCCACCTGGCGTTTATAATGTTTTACCCATATTCTGAACACAATGGAATATGTTTTGAGGCCTAAATCGATTGTATGTGGAAGATAGCTTTTTGAATCAAATTAAAATATTAAATTTTTGATATTTATTTCAACGTGTTTCTATCCAGTACGACCAAACGGTAACTCCAAATGCTTCGAAATTTGAAATCCGATAATAATACACTATTACGGATCCAATGGAACCATTTTTGTCGAATTCCGAGACTGTGCCTCAAAAGACTATTTTAACTCGTCGATCAAATCGAGCGATTTTCAAAATCGTCAAAATCATTTAAAATTTCAGTTTTTAAAACTTACTAACTCATCTATAAATCACATAGAATTTATATTCATATTAGAAATCACTCTGATTCATATTAAATCAAAATTTGATTATTTACATTATTCCTATATATATTAAATTTTACTATTAAATTAATATATAAATTTCCAATTTTTAACATATCGACTTTTAATTCCATTTAAAATTCCACTATTATAATTCTAATCCAAATAAAATTTAAATAAATTTTAGAAATCATTTCCATGTCCATTTATTTCCAGTTTCACCTATTATCCCAATTTAAATTATCAAATTCATATTTACCAAATAAATTTAATCGTTATATTTGAAAGATAAACCATTTCACTAATTCTTTCATATTCAAAATCAATTAATAATTCAAATTCAACATTTAAAATAAATTAAATGTTTAAAATTAACGACCAAAGTTTCGGGTCGTTACAATTATATAAATTTCTTTAATTAATTTCTACGCGTTTCAATCCCGCACAACCAAATGATACGCCCGATTACCATGAAATTAGATAGCATATAATAATTCATCATTACAGATCCATCGAAACTGGTTTCGTCGAAATCAAGACAGTGCCCCAAAAGACTATTTTTACAGGTTAATTAAAACGAAAAATTTTCGTAACCAGCTAAATCTCTTTTAAATCAAATTTAAAAGTTTTGCTATCTTTCTACTTATTTAAACAGAATTTAAATCAACTTTTCAAAATCATTTTCGTTCATATTAAATCCAAGATTCAATTATTTAAATAATTCAAAATATCAAATTAAACAATTCAATTATCCAATAAATCACTATATTTGAAATTCAAGTTATTTAACCTATAAAATGAACTTTTTAATATTTACAACCTAAACATTCTAAATTCAAATGACAGAAATTTTGGTTCGTTACATGTCTAGTTGCGGATGACCCTTATTATATGATTATATAGTGTATGTAATGTAGGAGAACAAGTTGGAGGGATCGAACAGGATTCCTAACCATCGTTGATTTCACTTTTCAAATATATTGTGATATATGATTGGTTGGATGTCATATTTGATAACATGGACATGATTTTGCTTATTTAGTGGTAAAGTAGCACTGGGCCTTATTTTTAGTATTTTTAAATACTATAAAGTTATTATTTTGGTATGAAAAAGGATTTCAAAGGGGTTTGGAAATTATGTATTTTTTAATGATCATTTAGGGTTATTAAAAGAGGAAATTTATCTTAAATTAAATAAAGGAATGATTTTTGGAATTTTGAACTAATGGTTTTATGAAATGTTTTGAAGCGAAGCTTGTATTTTACTTTAGAGATTTAAAGAGATGGTTGTTTTTAAATGAAAAAAGAAAGATTTTGTAAATAATATTTATAAGGTGTTTTATGTAAAATGAGTATATTAAATAAAGATTTATAAATAGAGCTTTTATAAATAGATGTGTGATTTATGAAAGTAATATTTTATAAATAAAGTAACAGATTTGTACACGGGGTTTTATAAATATTAAAAATGGATTTATGATTGATATTTGGTAAATAGATTTATAAATAGGATTTTATAAATAAATAAGATTTATAAAGGAATGGATTTATAAATAGAATTTTATAAATAAAGTAATTTTATAAAGAGAAATTTTATAAAATAAAAAGGAGATTTATAAATATGTTTTTAGAAATACGAAAATGATTTATGTTGAGATTAGGATATGGATTTTTATAAAAGAAGCACATTCATGTTTAAAAGTTAAATTAATCTTTTGCAGGAATGTTTTGAAAGTAATATTTTTCGATGGAGTTAAATGGTTTTAAAAGGTGATTTAAAATGTAGAAGGGATGAAGACATAGATTTCAACATTTATTGTTGTGATAGATGTTTTTGAGAAAACAAGGAAGGCATAGACTATAACACTTTTGTTATAGTAAGTGATTTTCGAAAGGAAATGTTTTATATAGTATATAGGATTTACATAAATATAAATAGTCGAATCCCTATACTATTTTTTGGGTTGTCATAACGACGCTTTACGCAACATTCATTTTGACCCAGTAAAGCGTGTTTTGGAAAATATAAAGCTTTCCGCAAAAGATTTGTAAATATAGTTATTATAGATTTAAGTTTATAGAGGTATTTTCTAAGTGTTGAAAATGAAATGATTTGTGAATATACTTATATCGTTGAACTAATTATATGGAAATGTTTTTCAAATATCTGGCTAAGCCAGTGGGGTTAAATGGCCCTACCATATATTTATATCAATAAGCATGTACTTACAATATAAATGAGATAAAAGAAAGCATTAGAGACAGAAAATGGAAGGGGAAGAGGAAAAAGAAAGACATGACAAAAGAAAAAAACATCATACAAGCTAGGCCCATTTAGCTAGAGTGGCAGCATCAAAGAGGAAAGGAGACATAGCTATCATAGTATGTATGTTACTGCATATCTGATAATGCAGCTGCGTTTAATTCTTGTTCATATGTAGGAAAATGCGTTGATTCCTTTCAAGCCAAATTACCGAAACAAAAACCTTCAGAAGAATTAATATTTCATAGGTTGATGATTTCTTCCATCTTGTAGCTTTATATAGATTCATCCATTCAAGTTTACTATCTAACTAAGGTAAACCATAACCACCTCTATTCTTAATCTTTGACCCTAAGAATTAATAGATAGGACATCTAAAGTATAAGTGATGAATATCTTCAACCGTAGTAGAATAGAAAATGTATATTATCGACATACCTATACCTTTCACTTCCAAGTTACCCAGAGTATGAAGAGCATTTCTAAGAACCTTCCATAGCATAAAATTAAGCTTCTCATTTGCATATAGGTTCCAGATTCTTTTGTACCATGGAAAAGAAGGCAGATTAATTTTTTCCCATCATGGTAGTGTGGACAACAGAGTAGAGTGATCCTAATGGGTATCAGACCATTTATATTCTTCATTAAGGTTGTAGACGTAGGGTTTATCATTATACAATATCCAAATTGTATTTATTGAGGAGTTACTTGTATGAGGAAGAGTGATTCTTCCATTGGAGATATAGGGAAAGGCCCTAGCATATAATGGTATGCCAGTCTGAGTAATGTTTTCATGTGATAGCAGTTTGTGTAGAATCAAACCATTTTCAATCCATGGAGTAGTCCATAATTTGGAACCGCTCATTGATGAAAGGTGAACTTTTGTATGGGGAAGCAAAATATCTCTTAATTTTAACATTGTCTTCACACCCAGCTTTGAGCTTGTTTTGGGGAGGCAATCCGTATTTCTTCTTGTTTTAAGTTATTTTTTAAGCTCCATTGCACTCACAGAGACTCTTTTCGAGATACAAGATTATGGAAATGCTTAGATAAAGCCGCTATATTCCACTTCTTCATGTCTTTTATGCCTAAACCTCCCTTTCTTTTACACATTTCAAGTTTATTGAAAGCAATAGGAGAAAGTTTATTTGAGTGTATAGATCCAGACCATAAAAATTTAATGATAGTTAATCTTATCATAGCTATTATCTTGGATGGCGATAAAAAAGTTCGGCTCCAATATGCTATCATAGAAAGAATGAAAGCATTTATTATAACAAGCTTCCCTGGTTGCGATATATACCTATTTTCCCATCTGTTAAAAATTGTTATCTTTTCATACAAAGGCATACACTGAGATAGAGATATTCTCTTAGTAGCCAAAGGAATACCAAGGTAGGGCATGTTAGATTCGAGAGGCAGCATATTTGTAATTTGCGAACATTCAGTAACTAAATGACTTGGCGGTCCAGCTATTAATATATGATATTTTTCTAAACTTGTTTGAAGACCTGAGAATTTATGAAAGGAGGATATGATATTCATAATATATTGTAAGGAATTGGCACTAGGTTTGGTGAAAATCAGTAAGTCATCAGCAAAAGCAAGAGTGTTCACCATGGGCTTACATCACTTTGGATGAAGATCAAAATTATAAAGAGCTACTTGCTTTTTAAAAGCTAGCGAGAGAGTTTCCATAACAATGATGAAAAGATAAGCTATATGGGATCTCCTTGCCTTAACCCATAGTTACCTTTAAAATACCCTATTTTGTGAGTATTAAACACAAGAGAATATCTCGCAGTCGATATACACTGATATATCAAATTGCAAAAAGCAGTAGGAAAGTTCATTCTATTTAGCATCGTCATAAAGGCAGACTAGTTGACCATATCAAAAGCTTTTTTGATGTTAACCTTAAGCATGACTCTAGGTGATTTATATGGTGAGGAATATACATCCAACAGCTCATGTTTCAGGAGGACATTATCAAGGATGCTTCTATGTGGTAGGAAAGTGGCTTGATTTGGAGAGATGACAGTTTGTTGGACCAGTTTAAGTCTGGAAGCTAATATTCTAGGAATGGACTTGTATATGACATTACAACATGCTATAGGTCTAAAGTGTGTGACAACAAAGGGGTTAGCAGTTTTAGGAACAAGTGCAAGGTTGGTGGAATTAATTGAGGTGAGCATTATAGTAACGACCCAGAATTTTAGTCATTCGAAATTCGGATATTTAATTTATTTTAAATATTTACAATTTAATTTTATAAGTTTAATAACTTATATTTTAAATATAGTGATTTATTTGATGATTGACTTAATAAATCAGGCCTAGTGACTGCTTTAGTTCTAAATGTATATATTTGACCATTTTAGTTCCTCGATTTGATGTGGAAACTATATAGTCATACACTTAGTACGTAGCCATCCGTGTAGGCTTGATTATTGTTTGTGTTGAGGATGCTGATTCGTGCAGTGCAGAGTATTACTCCAATCTATCGAGCTTTCTTCTTGGCCGAAGGATGGCAAGTTGAAAGTTGAAGACGTGATAAGTTTATAAGACTTAGTTTCTATGTAAGGTCGAGAAACGATTTTGTGTTGTTGGTGCAAAGAGACCAGGATCGGTTTATCCGAAAACCACTATGGACCAATGTTCATGCGTTCGATTGTGCAGGTTATCGATGACATTGATATTTAGGATTTTCATAGTGAATGTTGATAGTTTGGGGTTAAAATCCTAATATACATCCTGTAGCAGCATATTCATCCACTCCAAACATGATTATCACAGGAATAAATCAAGCAACTATATTTACTTAAGTTTGTTTAATATAAAAATGTTACTCACACCAGACCCATGTCTGACCCGGAGCTTATCTTCTGTTTTCTTAAACTCTTGGGTACTTATATTTTTACGAGTAGCCATGGGATTCAGGTTAGCTTTGACGAATTATGGAGGAGCAATGGAGCAGGAGGCTTCGGCGTTAGATATATAGTTTCCGCTGTGTGTTCTCTGAGTTGGTATCTCTTTGTTGAGTTGTACTGAGTTGTATAACTAGACATGTGTTTATAACTGTCTAGTGTGTGAAGAATTTGCTGTGTAACTCTGATTAGTGTTGTATACTATGTAATATTTATGTTATTAATATAATTTATTCATTCCGCTGTTGAGATTCTGATGTTGTTTCTTCTTTCTTTTCTCTTTTCTATCCCTTTCTTTCTTCAAGAAGATGCGATTTTCTATGGAGAGAAAGTCGGGTCGTCATAGTTTGTATCATAATTAATCTTAAACTTTTAAGTTTAAAATCCTTAGTTACTTTAAGTAATTATCCATTTCATTAATTTATTAAATAAATTTGTTATTCATTTAATTATTAGGGTAATTAAATGGATAATTAATTTATTTAATAAATTAATGAAATGGATAATTACTTAAAGTAATTAAGGGTTTTAAACTTAAAAATTTAAGATTAATACTGTGACGACCCGACTTTCTCACCACAGAAAATCGCATCATCTTGAAGAAAGAAAGGGATAGAAAAGAGAAAAGAAAGAAGAAAGAAGAAAGAAGAAACAACATTAGAATCTCAACAGCGGAACGAATAAATTATATTAATAACATAAATATTACATAGTATACAACACTAATCAGAGTTACATAGCATATACATCACATACTAGAGGTTATAAACACTTGTCTAGTTATTACAACTCAATACAACTCAACAAAGAAATACCAACATAGACAACACACAGTGGAAACTATATATCTAACGCCGAAGCCTCCTGCTCCATTACTCCTCCAGAATTTGTCAAAGCTAACCTGAATCCCTTGGCTACTCGTAAAAATTTGAGTACCCAAGAGTTTAAGAAAACAGAAGATAAACTCTGGGTCAGACATGGGTCTGGTGTGAGTAACAGGTTAATGTTGCTTAACTTTGAAAAACCTTTGGAAAGAAAAGGTATCACGTAAGACTTCCCACACATAAACATGGAAAAAAAATTACCTTACGCTAACCAAAACATTTGATAGGAAATCCGGTGATATTATAATAGGGTCTAGGGTTTTCAAGTAAATATGAAATAGCCGAAATTGTTACATCTATTAAATTCCAACTACTAGCCACAAAAGTGGGTAATACAATCAAAACCGTTGGCACTTATTGGATTTTGGATTCCATACAATGGCAGGGCTACCGGGGTACCACCCGTCACAGTACGTGGCCTAGATCACCGTACCGAGGATCACTCCCAATCCCCTGCAACACAAGGCCGGAACCATCCCTTACTAGAAGTCCCTTTTTATTTCGGCTGTGTGGGCAGTTGGGATGTACGCTTCTTTTCGTTATGAAATATTCAATGTAAGGACCATTCACTACTAATCCTAGGGATTTCCCGACAGGATGTGGTAGAAAAGTACCTTTAGTTTGTCATGTTCCTGGACAACTTGGATGGACGAGTGTCTGACATCGCATTTCTAATATTACACACATTGGTTTTTACAAACGTACATCAGCAGTGGCAAGGAAGTCAAATTCTCTTATCTTAACATCCTCCTTGAGACGTACGAGCTCAAGGGTTGTATTTTTATGGAAGGTAATTAGTAGTCAACGGAAATGGCAATGAGGCATTTAAAGTGATGTGATATGTGATATGTGAAAGGTAATCGTTACCTCAGGACTCATCAACCGAAAATGACCGAAACAAGGTTAGATGCAGTAAGGCTAAGTAGGTCATTCCCAAATAGGATATGATCATCCCTCTGTAGATATATTTCTTTCTGCTATGACGTTCGGGATGTAAATTAATGTGGTTTGTATGCTATGAGGTTCCTCGAAAAGGTCGGTAAGGACCGAGGGATGATATATTCGGTACTACTTAGTTATAGAGGTAGGTCAGTCTTGTGTTTGTAGATGTTCTTTTGTGATGTTCCTCGGTACATTCCTCTAGAGATGTACTGCTGGAAGGTAGTCCCTTCACCCAGTTATTTGTATGGAAATCAAAATTCCACTATGTGCCTGCCATTTTGTTTGTAGAGCCTAGTATGTTGGAATTTAATAATAGTAACAATTTCAGCTATTTTAATATTATTTGTGCAATTGACACTGTTATAATATATAAGAGAATTTGATATGAAATGTTTTTGTTATCACAAGGTAAAAACATGTCCGTGTTTATGTGTGGGCGTGTCTGATGAGATACTTTGTTTTGAAAGGAAAAGTTCGGTAATTTAATAAATTCAGTTGAGTGCGTTTCTCACGCTGGTTTACTAGATTGATCCGGGAGTTCTTCCCTTTCAATGCTCGGGTCAGACTGAGTATATTTATAGGTTCAGTTTTGGTACTTTTGAAGCTTTAGCAGGAGAGATGAAGATCTTCATTTTCGTATACACGTATTTTTTTAGTATCCGCTGAATTGTTATTTTATATTATCAGCAATTATAAGGATAGGTTATTATAATTGTCCAGGTTGATGATTAGTGATAAATTATTGAACTCTAATTATGTAAACATATACAGTTTCTGTTTGTTAAAGATCATTGATATGATATTATACGTTTTCCGCTGTGATGTGAGATTCTGTATTGTTCTTTTTTGCTTTCTTCTTCTTTCTTTCTTCTCTTCTCTTCTTCTCTCTTCTTTTCTTTCTCAGGACTTTCCGTCAGTCAGTGTTTTTGGGTCGGACATGTACGGTCTATTATCGATTCAAATGTTATGGATTTATGGGTCGTTACAATTATACTTTTGTCGAAAAAATTGTGAACAGCTTTGTAAACATCTGAGGAGATTAAGAACCAGCAATGTATGAAGAAAGAAACAGTGAAACCATCAGGACCAGGAGATGCAGATTTCCTCACAGAAAAAATGGAGTGTTTTATGTCTTCATCTGTGATAGGTTAAGTAAGGGCAGTTTGCACAATAGCAAGGAGTTTTAAGAATATATCTTAAAAATATCGAGAGATTAAAAGTAGTTCTAAGAATATATCTTCGTAAATATAGTTTGAGGTAAATAATTGGAAAGTGATTTAATTAATAAAAGGTTAACTAAACAGTCCTAGTGACTGCTTGTGTGCTAGATTGTATTTTTGGCCATTTTTGGTTCCTTGACTTAATATGGAAATTGATTTGTCGTGCACTTAGCATGAGACCAACTGGGCAGGCTTGATTATCATTTGCTGTTAAGAATGTTGATTTGAGTAGGGTGGGGTGACTATGGTACTCCGATGTACCGAGCTTCCTTCTCAGCCAAAGGATAGCAAGTTGATAGTTAGAAATGTGATTAGTCTACGAGACTTGGTTTCCATATGAGGTGAAGGGCCACTTATTGATTATTGGTCCGGAGAGACCGGAATCGAATTTATCCGAAAACCACTTCTAACTAACGTATGCATTTGAAAGTGTGAATTGTTGAAAATAATCATTTTGAAGATGGAGATCTTCATGATGTAGGGCTGCCTACCACTAGCCCTATGATGCCATACTATATATATGGTGGCAGTATTATTTCATTCTGAAAATCTTCGATGCAAAGACTACTTGCTACTAATCCTAGTGTTGATTTCCGATAGGATGTAATTAGAGAGTGCCTTTGGTTTGTCCTATTTCTGGACAGCTTGTATGGATGAATGTCTGACAATGCATTTCTAAAAACCATGTACATCGGTTTTTACAAGGGTACATCAATATGGTGGTGCAGGAGGTAACCCCTCATGCACTTAACTCCCTTTTCTGAGACGTTCGAGCTCAGAGATTGTACTTTTGTGGAAATCAATCAGTGTGTTATTGGAAATGGCAATATGGCATTCAAAGTGGGATTTTTTGCTTTATGAAAGGTAATATGTTACCTTAGGTCTCACACATTGGAAATGACGAAAAACAGGGTAGATGCGACAAGGCTATGTGGGTCGCTCCCATTAGGATATGGTCATCACCTTTCTAAATTATCCTCTATATATTGGGTATGATGTATGTGCTTGTGTCCACGGATAAGTCGGGAACAATCAGGGTGATGGGATATTTGGTACTATCTACGGTATATGTAGGCCGGTTCTGTGTTGGTAGAGGTTGGAGCCTCATGTGCATTTTTCTAGGGATGTACCATCAGAAGGTAGTCTCTTACCTTGTCATTGTATGGAATCCATTCTCCAATAAAAGTCTTTACGGTTTTAGTTGTAAACCTATTATGCTATCAAATTTAACAAATGTAACAATTCCAGCTATGACTAATATGTATTTGTATCCTAGGAACTATTATAATATCAGAAGATTTGATATGAAATGCTTTGGTTATCGTAAGGCAAAAATCTGTCCATGTTTATATGCGGCGTGGTCTTATGAGATACCTTTGTTTCAAAAGGTTTTTATAACTTTAAGAATCTAATTAAGATATGTTTTCTCATGCTAATTTACCAGACTGATCCGAGCGTTATTCACTTCTAATGCTCACGTCAGGTCGAGTATATTACATACCCAGTTCGGATGCTTTGGAGCTTCTGAAGACGAGCTTGAGGTCTTCAAGCCGTATTCATGTATTTGTCTATATTCCTCTGCATTGATTATTTGAATTATCAGCATTTGTGAGGGCTGATTGTTATAACTGCCCAGGCTGGTGATTTTTATTTCTGTACTCCGATTTGATGTATATATATTATAGTTCCTCTTTTGTAATATATGTTGTTTCGCTGCATTGTGATATTCTGCTTTGTTTGGTTTTTACTCTCTTCTCTTCTTTCTTCTTTCTTTCTTTTAACTATTTTCCTTTTCGTTCAGTTTGAGTTAGATATGTGTGGTTTATTGTCAGCTTGAAATGGGAAGAATTGTGGATCATTATAGAGAAAGTCTTTAGGTACTTTGAAACACCTCAATATTTCACCCATCTCAATAATTATTACTGCATGCCGAGCTGCATTACTGAAACCTGGCTTACCAGCCAAACTACATTGGAAATAGAGATACCAGACAGCCCAAACCATTAGTAACAAAACAATATAATAATATTTACAAAATCATAGAGTTACAACATATATAACTCAGCTTTTTAGCTAAAACTGCACTAGACATAGGGATATTAGACAGCTCGAATTGGTATTGAAAATCATGCACATATCAAAAATAATTATAGATACACGACCAGACTTCTCAATCAAACACAAATAATCACACCGCTAATGAAGCAGATCATGCCAAGCGCATAACGAAATATAGATGCTAAAAAGCAAAAGTTTAGAAAACAAAGTTTAGAAAGCATGCGAGAACAACATATGTTGCACTTAAAGTCAATAGCCATGGAAAAATACGAAAGGTAACAAAGCAAGAAATACATGATACTAATAAACATATAAACCAAGAGTCTATACAAAGATCACAAAGTGTAAACAAAATTCTATTTTACATACTTTATCAACTTACTTTGGACACTCATAAAGATATCACAAATATATACCAACACAAAGTTAGTAATATCTACCACACAAATTACGATTGCAAATCTGATTCAGACTCAAAAGAAATGTTAGTGATAACTTACATCTTACCGTGAGAAGGTGAAGTCGTAAATGAAGAACGTGGACAGGGAAAACCCTTTGTGGTAAATCAGTTGGTGGGTCAACCATCTCTTCAATTACAGTGTATAAATGATGAGAGGCGTTGTCAAAAGTGACCTTAGAATCATAATTAGTAATAGCCTAACAATTTCCAACATCCTACACTGTGGAAACAAAGTCATCACGATTGTACAAAAATGCTAAGTCAAGGTTAGGATAAAATTGACTAAAAACATCAACTGCGCGCTTCATAACGATTCCTACCATGACTTCCTAACCTTCTTTACACAAATCCTCAATTATATCTAACCTAAGAAGGGAAGACGCAATGTAGCTTAATGACACAATAGCTAAAACCATCTTTGTGGATGGTGCAGTAGGATGAGATTCTAAGGTGGAAATTTTACTTCAAGAGCATTCACACACTGTATCACCACTCATTGCATATGTTCAGTAACTTCTAGAAACTTAGATTAGTCTTTCTAGTTGACTTAGTGAATGGACTAGATAGCTCGTTCACAGTAGAACTTCCCTATGCATCGCTACCCTTAAAGCACGCTAATTTCCCCTCATAATAACCCTTTAATTCATTAAATTTGAATCCATAATAATTCTTTAAATATTCCTTCCATTGAGAAACAACGCAGCGATCCGCTTTTGGTAAAGGTGTAGGAGTAGAGCCTTCCCTAGATGATGAATGAGGAATCAAGAGCATAGAGCAGTTCTCCTCCATGTTAAGTTGTTTTGCAATTTGCAAAGGTAATTCCTCAACCGTATTATTCAGACTTTTAATCTCATCTTCATTATAAGCAACATACAACACATCAACATCTTTCAACCGCTTCTCTAAGTCCACAATGTGCTCTTGTGTGATTTTCAATTCCTTTTCTAGCTCTTTTATTTTATTTTGCTTGATCACTGAAATATCTGTTGATATAAAATAACATATTGTTTTAAATATTTTTAGTCAACGTGCTTCAAGAATGGATATCGATAAATCCATTGAGACTAGAGTAAGTAACGCCCTCCAATTGTTGGAAATGTATTACTCATGGCTACTTGAGGAACCGAGGGATTACATAGTGATTATTATTAGATAACTATGGAATGACTCACCAAGAGTTTCCTGTTGGCTAATAACAACTAGGTCAAATAACAATCTCAGAGTGAAAATATTACATAATTCTCTTGACTTGAGAATAATGTTGATCTTTGTTGTGGAAACTCTATTTTTGATTGTAGTTAAGCATGGTGATGATCGAGTGACTATAGTTGGGCTTGAGTGGAAGAATTGGAAATGAAACACAATTCAGTAAAGAATTCATCTACTTAGTTACATGACCTT
Organism: Allium cepa; assembly: GCA_030765085.1. Classification (NCBI taxonomy): domain Eukaryota; kingdom Viridiplantae; phylum Streptophyta; class Magnoliopsida; order Asparagales; family Amaryllidaceae; genus Allium; species Allium cepa. The sequence continues at coordinate 676,459,454 of CM060932.1, read as the reverse complement.
AGTACTATGGTAAACTATAATCTACTCAAAATCCAAATATCTGGTCAGAGCAGTATAACTTATAATAAATGTTATTATTGAACTAATTAAGGAATTTAGTTATGGATTAACCGAACTGAATATGGATGATATCAGAGTTCTGAAAAAACCAAATCCCGTAAATCCTAAAACGATATAGTCTTGATAAAGAAAATGTGCAGCAATCCATATTTGACATATCAGAGGATCCTAAAATATTATCTGTAAATTTATATAAGATCGTATGACTCTATAACTTTGGAAAATGCCTACTAATGACAATTCCTATATTTATAATTTTTCTAGACAATTTTACCCTTGAAAACTTATAATGGATGTAGTCTTTGATAGAAGCCAAGTTAGGATTCGATTCCTCTTCCATTAGAAATATATGATTGTTCCCCTTTTTATAGAGTGGTCATAATAACGATTTGGACTTTTTGGCTAGAGGATATTGCTGTTTTAAGAATGATAGTTTTTGAGTAGCTTAGTGGGTAATTAGTGAGTTTGGAGGCAAGCCCACTAATCCATTTCAGATTTGGAGGTTATGACAGGCAGAACCACCATCTCCGAATCACTTTTAGCACTTCTCAAATAGATTTAAGCTTCCATTAACTAATTCTCCATTCAAAACCTTCTATTTTCTCCTTCAAAACAAGTCTAGTTCATAGATTAGGGGTAGATTAGGATGGGGATTCATTAGATATCTTCACATCTACATTTTTGGGGATGTAAAATCAGATCTTTGCTGTCGATTCTCAGATTTGCCTCGATTTGCATACAAATCTCCACATTTTAGATGTTTGGTGAGTGATTTATTATCTCTCACCTTATTATATATGTATGTATAAATTTTAACATGCTTTGGATCCATTTTTAAAGTCAAAATTAAGTTTTAAAGCTATTTTAAAATTTAAATTATAGTAAAAATGTGAATAGATGGATTTTTGGTGTTTTAGACATTTTATTTGGATATGTGTTTTCCTTGATATGTTATGGGCTATGTTGTAGACACCTTGTATGATGATTGCTAATATTAATTGTGTATTTACATATTTGAATGCTGTTTGGTGTATGTATGGCATTTGTTTATATGTTTATATGATTGAAAATGGTCATCAGAGTGAAGTAGAGGTAGGAACTGTGAAATTGGACTTCGACGGATAGGCTCTAGAGCATTTGGAGTCATATCATCGCATAAGCGATGCATGAGGTTCGAAGTGTTAGGTGTAGTGATAGAATTGCATGAAATGAATATACTAAAAGAGCTACAGGTTTCAGTTTGGTAAAGCTTGGTCCTATAAGGCATGGTTTAGTTGTTGGCTTCAAGAAGAGAAGGTGTTGGTTTGGGTTCAAGATGGTCCGGTGGTAGTTTGGGTCGGGTGGATGGCTTGGCTTGGCAAATGAAGGACCGGACAAGAAACCTAGTCGGTATGTGTTGGTTCAGCAAGTGAAGGACCAGACAGGAAATCCTATTCGGTAGATGTTGGTTCAGCTAGTGAAGGATCGGATAGGAAATTTTATCCGTGGTCGTTTGTTTGGTGATGAGAAGCTGAACAGGGAATGTTGTTTGATGACTTTGGTTTGGCTATTGGACGAGGAACCGGATAGAATGTGGAATGCAGTTTTGGGGTGTTGGCTTCGGGCTTAGAATGGAGGGGCTTCGGGGGAAAGACTTGGGGTTACATGGTGGTCTTGAGAGTTGCTCGGTGTAAGGACGACCTGAGATGGCTCTAGACGACTTTAAGATGGTAGCCAATGAAGTACGATGATTTTGATGACTCGATGTAGCGAGTGACTATGGCATCATGTGATGGACCGAAGGGACGAGTTCTATGCGATAGCTCATAGAGTAGAGCATGAGGTAGTAATGCTCGTAAGTAGGACTGGATAGTCTGCCTGTAATCATTTGTTTGGATGTTTGCTTGTGTCCAGTCCTTGGCCATCTACATGGACGTAATTCTACTATCGGTACGTGTGCTAAGGGATCGATGGATGAATCTGTATTTTTGATGCTCATTATTGGGATATAGTAGCCTGCGTGTACCCAGGGTAGTCTGCGTGCACCTATATTTTAGACTTTGTGTGTTTCTAATTCTTTGCCATCTGCATGGGAAATGAGTTAAGTGTATGAAAGAGTTATCATACATCTGAAGCACTTGAGTGAGAGATGCAAGGTTGTGTGATGGATGCTATGCTTGTTGTGTGCCTAATATGTTGTGTGATACCTCTATACCCCCTATATTTTCCTGTGACATTAGTTAAGCATATATTGTATGTGCTAACTCTTTGGACGCAGGGACAGGTCAGGTATGGTTGTTCATACCCTATTCCCTATTTACTATATGCAATTTTATAGTATTGATGATAAATCGCTTACACCAGACTATTTCCTGATTCGAGGTTTTATACTTTGCTTTTTATTATCTCGAGTGCTCTTAAATGGGTAAATCAGGGATAGTAGGCCTAAAGAGAGCATGGAGCTGTACAGAGTAGTAGGAGGCTACGCTTTTATATATCTGTACTTAGAGCTTACTATTGTTTATATTTCGCTGTGCGGTACTATGGAGCTATGTCAGTACTTGAATTTTGGGAGAAGGTTATAGAGTCTATTTTGGAGACTTCGGATGTATCAACCCTTTATTTCAGTTTTTGTGTAGTATGTGAATTTGATGTTCTTATTTATGGTTTACTTGATTATATCATTGTCTCAACTATTTTACAGCTATGTTTTTACATTATATTTTGTTTTTTCACCGTGAGATATTTTACAGGTTTTAGCTTAGATTTATGTTACCTTACACCCTTGGTTACCATCCTACATCCACGGGGTACCTCCACATCGCATTATACATGTATATTGGCTACCGGAGTTATAAGGCAGTCATCAAAAAATGTGTGCAGATAATCATTCAAACTGTCACATCACTAGCTAAGGTGAGATGAATGATAATATTCGAATTGTTCAATATTTATCGCTGAGTGAGTTCATACTTACGAGTAGCACAGACGTATTAGTGAATTTTTCGAAATACCACACAATTTAATTCATTTATAATTATTGTAAAGTAGTTAAATTAATTAATACTTTTGAAATATTATTTATTTATTTGATGTACCGGGCGATATTAGTATTTTCTAAGTGCCATTAGTAATTAATTGGGTATGTATAGAAGTTAAATGTGTATGTATCGCTACACATTCAAATACTATTTAAATGACATTAATTGCTAAATAGATTTATGGTTTCATTGACCCACGAAGGCTTATAATATGACCATCATAGGGAGAGAAAGGGGGTGGGCTTGTTTGTACTCTTGATCTAGGTTTAGAATCAGTAAAATCAAAAATAGTAGGAGGAGAATTCGTCTCCTCTTCTCTCTTGTATAAACCAACCTAATCTCCGTACTTTTTGCTTCTTTCTTTTCTCCTCCCTTTCTTTGACCAAGAACATTCACCACCTCTACCCAATTGCCAAATTTCTAATAGGCAATCACATTAAATTTAAGTAAAATTGGTGGTATACTTAATCGTAGAGAAATCTAGCGATCGATACAAATCGAATCAATCTAGGTAATCTCACTAATCAACGCGTATTTAAAGGGAACCTCTTTAAATTATAATTCCTTTTACATTTTATATCATATATGTCATGCGATAATTATATTATACAACGATTTTACATTGCTTTCGTTGTCTCCCTTTATTATTTATTTTTAAATCATACTAGACCATTTATGTTAATTGATTTTGATGTTTAGATCTTTGTGTAAACTTTTTAAAAAAACTACATTTCGTTTTGACCATAAATTATATACTTTTATACTATTTTAAATATTAAAATTGAATTTTAATGTTATTTATTAATTTTTAAATAGCACACACATACACACATATATTATGCATTTAAAATTCTTTATAAAACTAAATATACATGTATAATGTTTCGGCTTTAAAAAATATTTTTGTCAAACCTATTTAAAATAATATTATTATGTTTATATTTTTTAATGTTACACAATGTTTATATATTGTGTGTGTACGTGTGTGTGTGTGTGTATATATATATATACATATCTGTATGTGTATGTGTATGCGTACGTATATGTAACCATTTACTTTGTTAAAAAAAATTATTTTGTTTTTTTGAAAGATTTTGTGGTAAAAAATTATGTTTGTATATATAATTTTGATATTTATTTTGTTACAAAATATATATTTTAGCTACTTTATGTATAAATGAATTTTAAAGGGATTTGAATTTCAGCCGTATTCTCGAAGGAATTACCTTGCCTCAATTTATTTAACTTTGTATAAACTAGAATATTATAACATAGATAATGAAAGTGATATTTAAAATTGGTGTTGGGAAAATAATAAAGTATACTTCTCAAAATCGATCTACAATTTTTAAAATTTTCAAGGACCAAAGCAAATATTTTCAAATTTATCTAGAAAGCTAATGTTCCACCTAAAACTAAATTGCACATATGGTTAATATTACATAATAAGTTAAATACAATTGAATTTCTATAGAAAATGAGTTAGCTAATAGATAAAAAATGTGTTTTTGCAACATAAAATTAGAAAACTTAACGCACCTTTATGTTAATTATCCATTCACTAATTATATTCTTATAAATATACTACAAGAATATCTTTAGGTATAAACTTGCAAAATACTATAGAATTGTTTAAGAAACTATCTACATTAGTATCTATTGTATTTATGGGTCGAAAGGATCCAAAGAATGTTCAATAACATTAATACTCATATGGATAATTCGATCTATGCTATTGCACATTTCATTTATAACCGAATTGCAGAATCAAGCTATAATTTGGCTAAAAATGTTTGCTTCAAGGAACTACTCGAAAGGGGAAAAATCACGTTAATATCTTTGAGGTTAGAAATGTCCATAACATTGGCAGACGCAATACAGCATCGACCTAATAAATACTTTTAATGAAAATAACTCATCTATCACTTTGCTTTTGATACAAAATTATGATTGTTTTACTTGATCTACTTGCTATACTCTTCTAACATATATATTATGACAACTCGCACTTTTGGACACACCGATCTGAAGCCTAAGGTTAGTTTCGAACTCGCGTCATGCCAAAAAGTGCGAACTATCAGGTTTTTAAAACATTTCAAAGACTAAGAATATAGGGATAAAATCTAAGACATCATACACTTTTAGATCTCACAACCTAAGGCAATAAAATATAAATACAGAAAACAATCATCTTAGACAGTATCTCAGAGAAATATAATCTCAAAACATACGTAGGCATAATCCAGAATCTACAGATACACAACATATAGTTTGATAAATACTAAGTATGATAAATAGTTACATGGAGAGTAATGGAAAGTAATAAGAAATGCCAACGCCAAGCTCACCTCTTTACGTACTAGATTTGAGCTAATCACCTGCTGCCCTCTCCTCTTGTGGTGTGGGTAAAAGGAAAAGGAGTGGATCGAAAAAAAGTTTGGTGAATGAGTTACATCATTAATATATGCTGATCACATGAAATTGACTTCATTAATAATCTATGTGACCTAGGATGTCCTACCTGTGTTTGTGAACTACTTACTAAGGTAGGTTTCGTTAACTAAGGGGTATAGCTTTAAATACACCAACACCAATATCTTGTGAAAGTTGATACTTAGGGTCGAACACCTAATCAAATGTTAAAAAATAATGGCAGATCGAGCTAATAACTACTGAATCTATTCTAACATAGGATTATAGTATCAACCTTGGAACTACATCCCAACTTATGACTACACGTATCTACTTACACATTGAGTAGGATCTCGAAATGCTGACTCGTGCAAAAGGCAATCGTAATGCCACTTATTGTGTAGCATTGGGCACCCAACAACAAAAATATCACATCATCGTCGTCGTATATATCAAGGAACATTTCTTTAGTGTTAGGCCACACACTTCTCCAAGCATCCTTGTCAGTGTTGCGCGTACACCGTAGAACCTCCTGTGAGTGAAATTTGCGATCGAATCATCGTTGTCGAGTATCAACTATCTCGAATAGATAGTGTCTAGGACTAATTTCTAGCATACACATCTATCCAGTTTCATAACGTCTAAGAGTCATAAACTTAGGGAACTAATTTCCCTACTAATATACTAACAATCATGTATAAAACAAATAAACATATAAACTTATAACCTAGGTGTAACGACCTAGTATTTCACCGCTTTAATTTGCGAATATTTAGTTAATTTTAAATGTTCAATTTATAGGTTTTATAATTAAAATAAACCTTTTCGATAATAATCAATGATGGTGAAATAGTGTGCCAAATTTGTTTACAAAAATAATTAGTTTGAAGAAAAATCGAAAATGTGATCGAAATTCATTTTTCGAATTTCTGACTTTTCATCAATTAAAAATTGTCATAAATGTTGTAAACTCTATTACATAAACAAACACATACATTTATATATAAGTTGGAGTTATATATTACATGTGTATATATACATATTTATTTACTTAAGTTTAGATGAGTTGATGTGATCTTTTATGCATTAATTTAAACATAAGAAAAAGAAAAGGGTACTTGAGGAAACATTAAGTAGAATGGGGTATTAATCCATGTTGGCTCATGGTGGCTAGGGGGATAAGAATTTCATGTGAAATGACATGTGCAAGATAGAGCATGATGATGTGGCAAGTGATTTGTGGAGGGGATGGTACAAGGGGTGTTTTGGTAATTTGATAAATCCTCTTTGTATGTAGTCAAAATTCCTAATGTAATTCTCATTTTCCATTTCATTATTACTTCCAAAATTCATATAAGTTCTCTAAACTACTTCCATAGCTTCCGTGGCAATTCTAAAAGTTAAGAGTCTTGGTTTCATTCACTTTTAAAATTCTTAAAAACTTGTTTTAGGCCTCCTCCTCCTTCCTTTCCAAAGCCTTCTCTTATCAAAACGAGTCCACATCCACCCTTAAAGGCCATAACCAAATTCTTTTAGTGTATGGCCGAAATCACTTAGGTCCTTTGATCTCCAAAATTATATTTTTCCTTAGTTCAAAGTAAGGTCTAATCCCGATCTAAGTTCCAATGAAAGCTAGCAAAAGTTTGGATAGCTTAAGGTGAGAAAATCCCGCCTTTTACCTAAAGTTTTGAACTTTAAATTATTGTTTGCTTGGTTGGTTTTATGTTTCTTGATTTGGCGAATGTTGATGTATGTGTACATATTAGCTTGGATGTTAATACGTATGCATTATATGGAAATTAAACATAGACTTGAAAGTAATGTAAAAGGTATAAAGTTTTGATCTTTGTGATGTTTATATTTGGATGGATTTGTATATGTTGTAATCCTCAATACATGAATGTATGTAAATGAAAGTTTAGCACTTGAATTTGTTATGTTGTGACCTAGAAATCCTTTGTTTTTAAAACTAGTTTACTTAAGAATTATTTTTGAAAATTTATACGTTTTAAACTTTGATTTAGGTCCCAAAACCTTACTCTTGTTTTTCAAACTCTTATATTAATTTGTGAAAGTAGTTAGTATATGAAAGCTAAGGATTATAAAGTCTTTAATAAATTAAACAAGTTTTGAAAATTTTGGGTCCTATAGCGATGGTTGCTATGAGTGCAGCTTGTAAAAACCAAACGCTTTTTGTAATTAAAAATTGTTGAAACCTCGTTTATGATGCTTCATATATATTTTGACTACGACAACTATATACAATACTAATATACTTATGCAGGGATATTCAAGACTGGAATCATATAATCTTCATGCTGCATACATGTTGTTTGAGTCATTGTTTAGAATTAACAATATTGTTAAAATATCTCCTTTGAATATATATACATATATATTTACACCTACTTAAATCTCTCTAGCCCATTGTTAAAAATAAAATTTCAGGTGAATTTCAGATGTCTGAAATAACCTATTCAGACGTCTGAAACTGTAATTAAATTTAAAATTTAAACAATATTCAGACGTCTGAATAGGGTATTTCAGAAGTCTGAACATAGGCAAAAATAGCCTATTTCTTTTCTGACTTGCACGTTTCAAATTTCAGAAGTCTGAAATTTATTTTCAGACGGCTGAACTTCTTCAACTGCTATATTTTTGAAAAGACATTTCATTTTCATGAAGAGTCACAACCTTTTACTAAGAGATGCATCCATACTCTTTCATGATAACTTTTCACGAATGATTACAACTCTTTATACTCTATATAAACATATTAGAATCATTTGTTTAAATCACCGAATTGATCAAAAGCTTTCTATTTGTATACTACACTGATTCTAACATTTTGAGCATTCAAATTTCTACATAATCATTCATTTACTTCCATATTCTTCACACACACACACACACACATCAAAAGGAGAAAATTACAGGAAGATTGTACTATCAAGAGATAAATTCGTGTTATTGAGAACACACCGTGTCATATACTTTCTGTATAAGTTGAAGTCCTGTTCTGTCGTTCATGCAAGTGAAGTCCTCTACGGCTGTTGAGGCGAAATCCTGTTCTGCTGCTCAAGTCCCTTGTTCGGCTGCTCAAGGGTTGTTGTAAACCTGTTCCTCCGGGTTAAGTGAGGATTGTTGTTAGTGAAATTCCAGAACGAGTCTGGGACTAGACGTAGAACGGGAAGTTCGAACCAGTATAAAAATTCCTGGTGTGCTTGTTTTATTTTTACTTATTTACATGCTATAGTATTTTTAGTTTATTTCCACACTAGTAAAGTATAATTCCATATAGTACGATCCGCACAGTAACCTTCAAAAATTATTTCCACTTAAGTATCTTATGAAAATTGTTTTCAAACATATTATAAGTGATAAAAAGAAATTAATTAATTATTTATTTAATGATTATTTAATTAATTAGGTAAGGTAGTTAGTACTTAATCATTAGTTAACAAATACTTAAGTATTAATCAAGCAAGTTAATTATAATTAGTTAATAAATAAAAGGTTAATTATTATTTAATTAATTATTTAAGGACTGATTATTTTTAGATAAATGTGTGATCCTCTAAAGTAGAGGAGAGCACACATGTGTGTGTATCATTGAAAACAAAGGTGCTGCCAACATGCTTGGCAGGTAGCTAATTATAATACAAAAAAACAATGAATATGACTCAGATATAACTAGAATGAGCTCTGGCAAGGCCACCGCCCATTTCACCTCATTATCGAGCTCCGGCAAGGCCACCGCCCGTAATGAGATGGTAGAAGTATCAAAAAAATCATGAAGAAATTCAGTGTAGATGATATAAGTAGACAGCTCCAGCCGAGAGAGAGATGCCTCAATGCAAACACTGCAAATCCAAAATGATCGCATCACTGCACTTGAGAATGGTCTAGAATGAAGTATGCCACTTTGTCAATGCGTAAGAACTGGAAAGAATGTCTCCCTACAGATGCGAATGATCCAGAATAAAGAGTGCCACACTACAGAAGCAGAACAACTCCTCACTGTGAATGCGGAAGGTCCAGAATGAACGTCTCGCTAAAATCCTATCAACGGCAATCCTGTGAACCTGCGCATAGTAATTTAGCACCACTTCTGGTTTAAACCTTTATGTGTAAATGGAACTAAAGAAAATTATAAGAGTAATACACATATATGTATATAAATTATATTTATATACATATATGTGCATTAATGAAGTAAAAGTAGTAATACTGTATCTAAAATTATAATATGAAAAAACAACAAAAATAAGAAACAAACTAAAAAGAATCCAAACTCATTATGCAACATCTTAACCAACATAAAGATATAAAAAAGAGATGTCAAAATCAAAAAGTTAAAAAATTAACAAAATAAAAAGTTAAAATCCTATAACCTATAATATTTTAAAAATTATCCTTATGCTCCTTTAATCAAAAGGACATTATGATAATCAATAAAAACATCATTCGATTTTGAAAAAAATGTTAATGCTATAATTATTAATGTTAAAAAAATTATTATTATGTTTAAAAATCTTAATACTATTACTAATCTCATTAAGATATTCTTTGAAATGGTTATTTTTAGCTAATCTATATTTAGGATTTGAGAACCAATTAAAACAAAATGATGATATTATAAAAACCAATTTATTAAAATGACTATTATTATTGTTAAAAAATCTCCTATTTCTCTCAAAACCAATATACCAACAAATTATAATGAGTAAAGTATCAAGTAAAATTCTAGTTTCCTTTTTAAACTTAAATCTTAAATTATTCCAATAATAACCACATAATTAATAACTTTAGTTGTAAGACTAAAGTTAAAGATTTTAAGAGTATCATTAAGAATGTAGTAAGTACTTATGCAATAATAACACACATGTTTAATATCTTTAATATATATATATATATATATATATATATATATATATATTGCAAAAAGAATATTTATTATCGATTTGCATATTTTTCTTTTTAAAAATTCAATAGTATTTAGTTTTCCATGCATCATTAACCACATATGAATTTTAGATTTACGAGGAGCATTTGTTTTCCAAATAAATTTAAAAGAATTATTAGCTAGGCCCGAGAAATTAATAAATTTGTAAAAAGAATTAGAAGTAAATTACTTACTCTTATCCTATTCCCAGATAATATTATCATTTTCATTATTAATATTATATAAATTCAATCTAGCATAAAGCAAAAAAAGTTACGTAAGAGTTGTACCCTCTAAAATTCTATTAAAACTAAAATTCCAAGGAGGTCATTATCTGGCAAAAATACATCTAAAATTAAAGCATTCTTAAAGTTCCAAGGATTAATTATTATTCTAATTAACTATTAAAGATTATATATTTATTTATTTATAAAGGGGTTTAATTATTATTAATTACTAATCAAATTAAATGTGAGTTAGGATTTAATTAAAACTTAATTTTGATTTAATTATTTTAAATAAAGGTTTAATTTATTATATAAGTTTTAATTAAGGACCATTTAATTAATTAATTGAGATTAATTAATATTTAATTATTATTAAAAGGTTTAAATGATTATTTCATAATTAATTAAAGATTAATTATGGTTTAATTATTTATTTAAAGGTTACCTATTATTAAATTATTTATTTAAGGTTAATTATTATTTAATTATTTATTTAATAGTTGATTTTTAATTAATTATTGTTTAATTATTATTAAAATGAAGAGTATAAATTGTTATTTAATTTTCAAATAAAGGTTTTGCTTCTTCCGGCCTAGTAGATGCATTAGCGACTTGCCTTCCAATCCATCTTCCCTCGGAAGACTCCACATCGAAAGCAGTCGTCGCTCACGCTTACTAATAGAATGGGCGATGCCGGCTTCCACTATTCCCCTGCACCTGCCTGAGAATACGATCCGTCAAAGTTTTATCTACTTTATTTATAGAGATAGGTTTTGCTCTTAAAGCAGCTTTCTTTTAAAAGATTATTTTAGTCCAAGGGAGTTCTTATCGACTACCCTTTCGTAACCCAATTGCATATGAATCCCAATGCCATCTATTTAGCAGAAATAAAAACTGTTTTGCTAATTAAATTGTGTTTGGCATTTGCTTAGTAGAAAAAATCGCAGTTCTGCCATAATTCACCGAGTAGATCATGTTGATTTCTCTTAAGCTAAAATAAAACCCAGTTCTGCTATTTTGGTAACTTGGACATTGACCTATAAGTTGATTGATTGTTATTGGCTGATTTCCTTTTCGTATCTACCGGTTATGTAAATACGTAAATTATAATTGGAAAGTTAAACTAAATTAAATGAGAATTATTGTGGTCACTTAGCCTCTTTCTGATTTTGTGTAGTCAATCGTCTTAAATATATTTTTAAAATGGTTTAAATTTAATTATTAAATTAAAGGTTTTAAAGGTAAGCTATTACTTATTTACGATGCTTAAAGTTATTACCATTTTAAATATGATATTTAAAGAATAATGAAGAAATTTAATTTATCAAAAGTATTTTAATACTTTTTAAATGATTGTTTAAAATAATTATCCTATTAATGTGGTTTAAAGATAATTAAAAGAAGAATGTTTAAATAATAACTTGTTTGTGTAAAGGTGTTTTAAATAATTGATTATTTATCAAAGGAACTCTATGGATTAAAGTTTAGAAAGGAAGTTTTATAAACGATTTTTTATATTTATAAAAGAGTTTTATAAATTAACTTGGAGATATGTTATGTTTTTTGTAAATTGATTGGAATTTAAATAAAAGAGATTGCATAAATGAAAGAGATTTGTTAAAAAGATTTATAGAAGTAAATCATAAAAGAATTTAACATTGGATTTCCTTTAACTGACATTCTTAATTATTGTGGTGTGGAACTTCCATTCTATGCTTAACACCTATGGATTAGTGCTTAAGGTTATCTTTTTCTCAAATTTAAATAATATTTGTTTTGATCCATTTTATATGATTTTGAAATAAGAAATCTTTCACAATGTTTTGTGAATACACTTATGCCAGTGAGATAAGTTAATGAATATTTTGATAAAGATTTTAGAAAGAGATTTAAATAAATGAAAGATTTATTTAAGTCTTAGTGATTGTTATGGGTAATTAAATCTTTGAGTTTTTGTTGCTTGAATATTTGATAGTTAAATTACCAATTATCAAATTTTGACATGTTTTGACTAAGGAAGTATGGTTGTATATTCGAGTTCTCCGGTGAACACTCGAGCACTTGTTGCATACTTTCAAAGAACCAGAATTGAGTTAGATGGAAATTATCGCTTAGTTTGGAGATATCAGTTTTTTGAATTTATCCAAACCACTCCAAACTAATAAATTAAGTTTTTTTAGCAAGGCCAGCATGGTTAAAAAATGGACCCCTACCATTTTTATTGATATACCAAGAAGATTTACAAAGATGGGGAAAACAAAGCTACCAAAATGGCAAGCAAGAAACAAAAGAACAAGACGACTAAGAAGGACATGCATATCAATAAGGAAAAAATAAAAAAACAAATAACACAAGGACACAACAAGACCAGACAAGCATGCATCAGGGAAGAGCATTAAGGAATGTAGGATTAAACACATGCCCGGAAGCAGAAATACCATTCCTCAATCCCTCCACAATTCTTATTTTCATTTGGATGAATGTTTTCCTTTTACCAGTAAAGATAATTGCATTTCTCTCATCCCAGATCAAAGAGATGAAGATTTTAAGGGAAAACAGAAGTACATAAGTTGATTCACATTTCCATCTCGTGGCTTTGTATATGAGATCCCATTCAACTTCACTGATCAAGGCAACAGTCCTACTAGTGGTGATTGAATTAATAGTGCACCATAACATGTAGACATAAGGACAGTTAAAAAACAAGTGAAGAGTATCCTCTTCAGCCGCATGACAAAAACTACAAGTAGTATCAATGATGACACCTCTCTGTCTCAACTTTATTTTCGTTTTCAAACAATTACTGAAAGTCTTCCAAAGAAACAGGTTTTGCCTCTTCGAGTTATGACTAAACCAGATTCTCTTTTGCCAGCTGAAAGTTACAGAGTTACTATGGCAAACCAGAAGCTTGTACATGCGGCCAATCCTATATCAGTCCTGACTGAAAGACCAAGATATACCATCATGCAGAGATAAGGGAACGTGACAACCATGCAGAAGATTCCAGTGCTGTCGAACACACTGATTACTCGAGAAAGGAAGGACAACACATTCATCAGCAAGATAATCAATAGCCAGAGCATCAGTACTAATACCATATTGAACTTGATCATTGAAGGAGAGAAGGTGACACAGAATAGTACCAGCCTTCACCCAAGGGTCATGCCAGAAGGACACACGACCGTTGATACCTATTTTACATTTAGCATATGGAAGAATCACAGATCTAAATTTCAGAGTACAGCGCCAAGTCCAACTACCAGATTGAGGTATTGCCATAGTCCAGAAATTCTTGTTGCCAATGATATACCTATAGGACCACTTCTCCCATATATTATCTTTATGATTCAGGAGGTTGTCAATGTGATTCACCATGGCAGCACAATTCAATTGAAGAATATTTTTGATTCCTAGTCCACCTCTTGACTTCGACAATCAAGCTTGGAGAAAGCACAGGGAGATAGCTTATTAGAGTTAATAGATCCATGCCAGAAAAAATTAGACGTAGCACTTCTAATCATATTGATCAGATTGCTAGGAAGAACGAATGATTTGGCCCAGTACACTGACATTGAGAAGATAATGGAATTTATGAGAGTAAGCCTTCCTTCCTGACTAAGCAACCTATTAGTCCACAAACAAGTCGAGCAATGATCCTCTCATACAGAGGGATACATTGAGGGTAAGAAATTCTCGAAGTAGCCAATGGAATACCAAGGTACATGGAAGTATCAGCACGTTGCATGATAGAAGTAAAGTTTGTTATTTGGTTTATCACTTCAGTACCCACTCCAACTGTCATCAGATCAGACTTGGATAAATTAATCGATAAGCCAGAAATTTTGAAAAATTTGTTAAGACCATCCATAATAGATCTAACAGTCATCATTGTAGGCTTGAAAAAGATAACCAAGTCATCGGCAAACACTAGTGAAGTGATGAGAGGATTCTTACATTTCGGATGAACCAAGAAATTACCATCATGAACTTGCTGGATAAGAATTTGAGTTAAAACTTCCATCACCAGAATGAATAAGTAGGCAGACATAGGGTCTCCCTGCCTTATACCTTGTTTACTTCGAAAATATCCCTCATTACATTTATTGACCATGATAGAGAACCTAGCAGTAGAGATGCAAGCTTCAATCCATGCCACAAAGTGTTGGGGAAAATTCATTAGCCCTATAGTTCTAACAACAGAGTCCCAATGCAGGGAGTCAAATGCTTTAGAGATATCAAGCTTGAAAATGGCTCTAGGAGAAATATTAGAGGAGTTATAACCCTTCAGAAGTTCGTGAGATATCAAAACATTATCAAGGATACTTCTACCACTAAGAAAGGTTGCTTGATTGGAGGAAATGATGTTAGGCATAACTAACTTGAGTCTGTTAGCTATAATCTTAGATATACATTTGTATATGGTGTTACAGCATGATATAGGCCTGAATTCAGAGACATGGCAGGCATTTTTCACTTTAGGAATGAGAGCTATGTTAGTAGCATTAATTGAACCAATCATTTTGCATTTGTTAAAGAAGTTATGAACAGCCTTCAAGAAAGAAGGGCCAACAATTTCCCAGCATGAAGTAAAAAAGGATGCATTGAAACTGTCAGGACCTCCAGCTGAATTTGTATTGAGAGAAAACAGCGCAGATTTAATCTCAGAGTCCTAAATTGCAGAAGAAAGCATGACAGTTTCTTTAGAAGAAATTTTGGGAAGGTTAACCGAGTTAAGAAGCTCAAGCGAAGGAGTAATGTCATTATTGTTACCAAGCAACTTGCTGAAATAATCAAGAAACATATTAGCAATACTAGGAGGGTTAGTGATACACTCACCATTATCATCAATTAGAGTACTAATTAGCTCTCTAGACTGTTTTGCTTTTAGAGAGGAATGGTAGAAGGAAGTGTTCCTATCACCATCCTTGAACCACTCCATTCTAGTCTTTTGTTTAGCCATAAGACCTTCCTGCTTTAAGGCCTTAAAAAGTTGGGATAATAAGGTAGCTTCCTGGGCAGCCAATTCAATGTTTACGGTGTCTGACAGCATGGCCTCTTGAACTTGACGAAGTTTGTGAGAGAGAGTGGAAGAAGCCAAGTTGCCATAGCCAAATTTACACAACGACCAAGCTTTCAATTCAGTTTTGACAGCTTTAAGCTTACACTGCAAAAAAAACATAAGATTACCAAAAGAATGAGAGGACCACGCTTTTTTAACAATAGGAAAAAATTCAGGGTGAAGCACGCAAGCATTAAAAAATTTAAAATCTGAATTTCTTTTCCTCATAGCAGCACCAAATGATAAAATTTGGGGAGAGTATGAGATAGGCCAGGCATAGGAAGGAGATCAGACATATTAGGCCATTTTGTTAGAGCGAGTTGGTTAGAGAAGGAGAAATCAACCTTAGAGAAGGTACGAGGAGAAGATCTTCTAGAGTTATTCCAAGAGAAGGGGGCACCTACAGAATTGATTTCAATAAGGTTGATTGAGAGATAGAATTGTTAAGGGGTCTGATTTCTCGAAGAGACATGGGATTGCCACCAAGTATATGAGTTAAAAGATAAGAGCATTTGAAGTCTCCGATAACGATCCAGGGATGAGATTCCTATCTAAACGAAGGGAGGAGATTATGTAAGGATTGTCTTGCAGAGACAGAGTTAAGACCATAAATAACTGTTATGTAAAAAGAAGTGGAGGAAGAAATATAGATACAGTGCATGTGAATTAGCTGAGGTGTTGAAATTATTGGAGATAATAAAAATACTGAGGGATTAAATAGAACAAGAATTCTAACATACGGCGCTTCAAAGAGGTTATTTATCATCGTCTAAGACAAGTTAATGTAAATAGCGGCCTTGGAAGAGAGAGGAGCATTAAGCTTGGTTTCTAAAACGGCAAGCATACTAAGGGAATGAATGGCAATTAAGTTTTTACATTGGTTAGTTTAATCTCTGAGTGGGCTCCTCTAGAATTCCACACACCAATGTTGTTCATCATTGATTAACAAGTTGGTTAAGAAGGAGTTTCTTTTTGTTACCCCTGGTTAGAGGAGTGGTTTGGATATTAATACCAGGAAAGGTAGGAGATGTTGTGGAACCAACACACGGGTTGAGATCTAACTCAGAATGCAATTTAGATGATTTGTAGAGCTTTACTGTTACAAGAAGAGATGTGTCCTGCTGGTTGCACCAATTTTGCAATGCTGGATGGAGGATTTATAGTGGGAAGGGATAGAGAAGGAGGAGGAGGAGGGGGTTCCCAAGCAAGGGGTGCTTGAATATGTTTATATGGATGTTCAAATTGCAGGAAGAAAACAGAATTATTAGTTGTTGGAGAAATAGCATCAGAGCTACATAATGACTCTTTCAGGTTGTGCACATGCACCATGGATACGTGCACAGATATGGTTTGAGAAGAAAAAGGATTTGATTCAGTAGCGCAAGTGGTTTCTTTGGAAAAACAAGTTGGAGACAAGGACATTGAGCTCTTATGAGCACTGATAGCAGGAAGGAGGAGAGATGGAGAAGATTCAATGTTAGAGGGGGAGAGGACAGCAGCGAACTTGCTTTTGCATGTTGAAAAAGGTGGAACATTATTTTCCTCGTTTATGATTGCAATAGGTGGGAGATATTATTAAGATTACATTCAGAAGCTTGCTTTTTATTGTCACACTTTTCCTTCATATTAGCAGGACCATTTACATCACTTGAAACATTCTCATCACCATTTAAATTGCAAGCATCCTCTTCAGTGTCTATATCTCCCAATTATGATAGAACATGATAACCATTATATTCCAGCAAACTTGTGTTACAAATAACATAAGCCATTTTTCCGTCATTAACTGTCTTAGAATGCAGATCATTTTCTATTTCCCCTTCCTCAAGCTCTTCACTACCTATCACTTTATTTTTTTTCAAAATTGGTAACTTCATGAGAATCCTCCTTATTGACTTTCGAAATGGAAGAGTTCAACCGCAGTCTTCAAGCTTTATTCACTACTTGATATTTTTGTTTCCTCTGTCTCAAAGATTTAACAGCTTCTATCTTGTTTGCTTTAAACTCATTAACATTGACTTCAACAGAATTAGTTTTCTTCTCATTCTTCTCAATCACCACAACAGAATTAAACTTATCACAGTTAGACATAGAATGACCAAATAAACAACAACTTGGACATATATCAGTCTTCCAATGGTATTCAATATGAATGATTTGAGTTCCACCATCAAGAAGAAGCTGTACCGGAAAGGAGTCAATCAGACTCTGATCAGGCTTTATTTTAACTAAACACTTAGCAAAGGATAGCCTCTCCAACTTCTCCGTTGATTCATCCATACATACAAGCTTACCCAATCTGCTGGCTTACCAGTTAATTCCTATGTGGGTCCAAAAAAACATTGGAATGTTGGAGAATTTCACCCATATTGGCACAGAAGATATGCTCTCACAAGCATTACCCACAAATGGATCCCACTGCTTAACAATAAAGAGTTTTTTCACATAACGGGGTCACCTTGCAGAATCTTGTTTCGGTCTTCATCACAGGACAGAAGAAAAAGAAACAGGAAACCATTTGATCGAACTTTAATCAACCCTGTCAGTTTCCAATATTTTTTCAAGAAATTAATAACTGTTAAGTATGATAGTGGCTTATCAAGGAAGAAACAGACCAGATAGTTACTCCATTCTTGAGCTCCTGCATCAATAACGATGGGAGGAGGAATCATAATCTCATTCTTGAACTCAGGGGACATCTCAACTGGAATGTACTTCCCCACGTTACTCGGGTTACGCTTAAAAAGAGAATCCAGGACAGTTGAGAAGGATTTGGAAGCAGGGGTGGAAGGGAGGAAGAGGAAGGCAAAGGAACAAAAGTTGAGGTTGGGTCACTGGTGAAAGGTACAGTTGGCAGAGGGGGAGGAGGGGGTCAGGAGAAGGACGATGATGACTAGATGGAGATGACAAAAGAGGTGAGGGGATGGAAGCGAGAAACACGGGAGAGGACGATAAAAGGACGGGAGGAATGGAAGGAACTGCCATGAAAAAAAGGTGTGTGGAATGTATAAATTAAGTTTGTGATGAAGTATGCTATGGAGCTATACTATTCTTCCTGAGGGTGATTCCAAAATGGAAGATGGTATTTTTTAATGTTTGTTCGATTCCGGAGCAACTTGTATGGATGATCCTGGCATTGCATCTCCGCCTGAAGGGAAGTATTAGCATTCCAAGATGGTCTGCTTGCGAAAAAGGTAAAAGCATAGCCTTAAGCCTCACAACCCAAAAAATGCCTAAAACAGGATATGCAGCAGAGCTATGCGGTTAGCTACCATTAGGAGCTGTCATCCCATTCTAGATTTTCCCCTTAGAGTTGTTTTATGCCCAAGCATCGAAGGGCAATGTTTGCAGCCAAGGGATGAGGTAATCCAGTCTGTCATTTTGAAAGGGCAGGCCGGCTCTACGTAGCAGATGGGTAGATGCACATGTAGCCTTCAAGTACATTTTCTAGAGATGTATCATTAGAAGGTAGTGCCTTACCTAGTCATAACCATTTTCCATTACGAGCCTTCGGAGTTGATTGTATATCTATTATGCTGGAATTTAATTAGTGCAACAATTTCGGCTATGATTCAATATTTACTTTAAACCTGCACATTGTTATAATATCACTGGATTTTCTGTAGAAAATATTTTGGTTATCATAAGCCGAGACCCGTCCGTGTTTATGTGCGGCGTGGTCTTACAAGATACCTTTGATTTTAAAAGGTTTTACAAGTTAAACAAATAAAAATCTTTGTGATTTGAGTTTCTCACGTTGATTTTACCAGACTAATCCGGGCGTTATTTTCCTATAATGCTCTGGTCAGCCGGAGCATATTCTTCAAATTTAGATGGATGATTTGGAGCTTTCATAAGACATGCTAGATTCTCCAAGAAGTATTCACGTATCTTATATTCTTTTTCTATTTATTTATTCTTGATGTCAGATTGTTGTATTTATCAAATTGTAAGGACATGTTTTATAACTCTTCAGCTGGTAATAGGTTAATGTACTCTAATGTTGTATATTGTAAATATGATTTCTTATTGTAAATAATTTGTTACATCATATGTTCCTTGTTAAGTTTGTTAGATTTTGTTCTGTCTTTTCTTTCTTTCATTGCAAATGACCTGTCTTTCGGGCACTTGAATGATCAGCATATGAATACCGAGGATGTATTAAGTGTCATATTTAGGTGTAAGAAAGACATATCTTTACAATGGGCCTTAGGCCGAGGTTCATATTACGCCCTTAAACCATTAACCGATCTACCATTGGCTACTAGAGCAGTCAACCGCTTGCTATCAACCAACTCTTGTGAGCCTGTCGATTGGTCATAGTTGATTTTTTTTTCTTCTTCCTTTTTTGTTAATTATTATTCTTTATTAATTATCATTCCCAGTTAATTACAGTAAACCTACTTTGTTAATCTACAGTTTCCAATGCTCTCAATTTCAGTTTCTAACCATATCATAAATATGATTGTCATCAAATCAAACTAAATCAGGTCTAGAATCAACAGGGTATTGATATATTAGTCTATATTCAATTTATCAATAAAAGCATGTCTAACCTAATCAATTTTTATCCAACATATTTACTTTAACCATATTTAGATTAGATAAGGATCATATTCAAAAGGATTAAATTCTTATAAAATTTTCAATCCATTACAACTACTAGATTTACAATTTTTCTAATTTAGACTGAACCAATTCTAGACCAAATAGGGTATAAAAGAACTAAATTACATATAAATCATCATATTAATTATGAACCCACTCATCTCTAGAAAGTTATATCCTTTTTAATTCGCTTGGAATCGCCTCCTTTTGGTTTGTATACCCCTCATTGATTTGATTTGATTCCTCCTTCTTTAATCCTTTGAATTTAATTTTAGTTTTGCTTTTGACAAAAATTTATTTGGAGAGAAAGAGGATTGAGTTTTGGGAGAGATAGAGTTTTGTTACGATCAAACTAAATTAGGGCTCTGTGTATTAGCCTAGACGTATATTTATAGGATTTAAAAGTAACATCAGCTGTTAGATTAATTTACATAAAATCTAGACCGTTTGGCCAACTCAAATCCTGGCATGGAACGCTTCGACCGGTAGACCGCTTGGTTTGGAGCGATCGACAGCTAGGAGTCGACCAATCCAAGTTGAGGTGTTGACTAGTGAAGCTTTCTTTATTCAAAATATTCTTTCCTAAATTTATATATTTAATTATTTTAGATTTCGAATTTTTAAACGTCAATAAATTTTCATATGAGCTTCGATGTCAAAACTTTATATATGAAATTTGTCTAGAAAATCACCATATAGGAAATGGTGGAAGTTCTTTAAACCAAATTTGGACATTTGTGAAAATTCCATTTTTATTCTTGTTATATTCAGTTTAATCCTTTTATTAAGTTTCAAGTCAATTCTTTCAGGAGTTACAAACACATATATATGTATAAGCACTTAGCTATATACATATTTATGGGTGGACTAGTATTTTTGTCAAGTTTTATAGTGTTAGGTGATATGTGGATTGGACTGCTTATGCTATGGCGCTATGCGGATGGATTAACGATGATGAGTCGTTCCTATTAGTTACCTTTGGCTTGCTCTTCATGATTCTTGGTTTATCAAGATTACTACCACCTTTTCTTCAGCCTTATCATTATGTTTTTTGGGACTATTTATGGGGAAATGGTGGTGGTGTTTCTACCAGCCAAGCTTGTTGGTGGCTCCTTTTTCAAGTGTATAATAAATTGTCTAAGTGCTCTCCACCTTGAGAGGATCAATCATTTCTCTAAAAAAAATATAAAATTAATTAAAGAATAATTTAAAAGATTTTTACAGACTTAAGTTTGAATCTAAAATAGTTTACTCAATCAAAATTAGATATTTTAGATATTAAAATTTGGATTTAAATTAGGCCAAATCTAACTAATTACTTTTAATGTTACTTTTACTTAATATATAAATATATTTCGAAATTATATATAAACATTTGGCAAATTCTATTCCAACCCTTAAATATGTGGAGTAGCTCCCTTTTAAGATTTTAAAAATTAACTGGACTAAATTGTCCTTCGTTGAATATTATTTTTTTCAAATGTTTCGAACCACCACGTAAGACATCTACATGGATTATGAAATAATCATACGGTGCATGTGCATGATTTAGTTACCTACCATGCACTTTACCTCATAGGAACCCTATGAGGTTAAAAGGTTTATCTCATAGGCGCTCTACGTGGTGATGGGTATTTTAGTCCAATGAATTTTTATAAAATCAAAAGGGGGAAACTCAATAATTTCAGGGGTTTGAATAGCCTCAGCCTAAACATTTAAATGTATATTTATACAATGTTTCGAGACAACCAATGCACATATGAATGGCAAATGTATATGTTGTGAATGTAAATCCAAACATCCATATATCTATACATTAACTGAGTACACATTGTTATGTTACACGTGTACATCATATGTAACATCCCATAACAATTAATAAGAAATTAACTAATAAAAAAACGACTTAATTCATAAATTAATAATAAGGCTAAAAATGAAAATTTTGAAGATGTTGGAATTTGTCATGAAAATTGTGCCCTTGCATTCATAGGAATTTTTTGATCAATTTCCATGTATAAAGTTTTAGAAATGAAGCTCAAATGAAAAAGTTATTGACGTTTGAAGTTTTCGAATTCAAATTAATCTAAATGGAATTCAAAGTGAAATAAATAATTAATGCTAAATTAAAAAATTGATGGTAATTAGACTTGGGACATTAAATAAATGTTAATGTTAAATTTAAGTATGGAATTAAATATATTACCAACAACAATAAAATAAGCGTTCCTGAAATAACCCTACTAGTAGAAGGCCTACCCTGGGTGGGTCGACCGTTAGCGTTCGACCGCCTGGGTTGCAGCGCTCGACTGCTGGTGATTAGGGTTAACATAGACCGTGAACTGTCAGGATTTTGTAATTTTAAACCGACTTAAATCCGATGATTCTGGTGCTTTCTAACCACTATAAATGAGAGCCTAGCCACTTTACTTTTATTCACAACTTATTTTGGGAACCAAGCAAAACTCTATAGGTCTCTCTCTTCAAAGATTCAGAATTTTTTTAGGATTTTAAATAAGAAATTTTAGGTGTTTATTATTTAGTTTCTAATCCTATTCTCCTCTAGTCCATTAATTTATAAATCTAGTTTATATACAATCCCCTTTTTGTATATTTCTAAAAGGAGGGATATGTGACAGATTGAAGCAGGCTTGAACAAATCCAAAATAGAAGAGCTACGGAGTTCTTATAAGTGGAAATCTAAGTCTTGCTTATTTTAGTAATTGTATGGTATAACTTGGATTTGATATACGTCTATGGGAGTTATGTTTATGAAAACTTCACATTAAAACCCTAAAATCACATAAAGCGAAATGCCAATTCTTAAGTTAGAATCTCACTTACACTTAAAATAGTGGAATTATTTAGTTATTGCAATTTTAATGTTTTACATTCTTTTCCACTTCTTATCTTTTTCTTTGGATCTAGTTAAAGGTTTTGAAAAGAAATAAGTTAGGAAATTATGCGTAAGATATGGATTCTTTTATTTATAGTTTCCACTGCCTATTCAGTAACTCAAATTGAAATTCCCCTTTTCAATAATAGAGTGTAAAAGGATTTGAGTTGCAAATTTCCTTAATTTTGATTCTTCTATTTTAGTATAAAATAAGTTTGGTATGAGTTCTATTTTATATAAGTTTGTTGTTGAATTGGGAATATTGGATATATGGTATATTTGTTGATAGGGAATTAGACTTGTATAAATTTGGAGTTTTGACATTTACACGATTAGTTTAGGGTGTAATCTTCTTACGGTCAGATATTTTAGGAATGTGTATGTGTATTTGCATATAAATAACGTATAATTAATAGCTTACTATTTGCATAGTAAACAAGTTATTAATTAGTATTAAATCCCCCTTAGGAAAGAAATTGATAGTTAAGGTGAAATAAGGGTTTTTCCTTATACGACCATAAAACGGAGTGCAGTGGGATGTGTGATAATATGTTAAGGGAATGTAGATTACGAACAAGTTATAGGGATGCGAAGTCATTCAAAAGCACATGGAAATCTTTTCAGGTAATCGGGCTACCAGTAGTGTGACTTTGAGGCTGATGTGAGACATGACTTATGATAAGTACCCATGGAGAATGCGAGGTTAGTCCCAAATTATGTAAGGTAAATTCACCCAGCTAATCTGGCTACCAGTACCTATGGATAATCAGACTAATATGAGTTTTCACAGTTTGGGTTACGGGTCATTATACAAAGGAACTGCTTTGGGGTTTAAGGTATTAAGTGGATGATTGAGGGCCCGCCTAATCCCTATGCAACAAGCATTAAATGGTCTGGGTTAGCGGTTAGGCATGACAGAGGATTTCGGGAAGTGTAACACCCTACCTTTATACCCATACCATCCAAGTGTATTACTGGATAATACTATCAGATAATACAGAGAATGAGGTTGTATACACACATGAATATTCCTTTAGGCTAACATCGGTACGTATCTCAAGAATCACTAAAAATTAACCATAGATGTACATGGTATCAGCATAAAGAAATTAACAAATGTGCCTCTAAGATAGAGCAATACATAATATAAAATAGATCATGGGGAACACAGAATCTTCCACACTACGATAGCATATAATAACTAATATATACGAGATGTAATGACCCGGAATTTTATCGCTTTCATTTAAAAATATTTAACTTATTTTAAATATTAAATTAATGGTTTTTAATAATAAAATAAGCCTCTTTTAATTAATAGTAATGACGGCGAACTCATTTTGAAAGTTTGTTTACAAAATTAAATAATTTGAAGAAAAATTGAAATGTGATCGAAATTTATTTTCGTATTTTTAGTTTTTCACCAAATGAAAAGTTGTTGAAAGGTTGCCGGTACACACATTAATATTTGTACACATACATTTAACATATAAGAGAGTAATTTACACTTCAAATAGTTAGGAATATTAAATAAAAGATTAGAAAGTATTTACAAATGCTTAAATAAAGGATTAGGAAAAGGAGACTTTTGGTGATATTTTTAAAAGCTTCTTTGTCTTCATGATAGAAGGTACTTTGGCATATGTGTTATCATGTAGGGGATGTATTAGGGACAAAATTTGTGGGGTAATGGAGGGCAAAGAGTTCATTTTTGGCAAAGGGCAAAGTGGTATTTTGGTAACTTAAGGCAAGTCTATAAGCGTACACTCTTATTCTCACTATCTATTTTTCATTTCTTTCTCTCCTTCACTCTCTTTCCTTACCTCCTTCTTTATCCGTAAAGAAAACCACACCAAAATGTTTTCTTTTCACCTCAAAATCCTTTAATAACCTTGTAGTCTCCTAGCATACACCACCACCATCTCAAAGATTCAAACTTTATTTCCTAAAGCCCATAACACCCCATGGCCATCCATAACATAAAGGATCCTAAGGTTTTTTGTCAAGCAATGCAAGGTGTGTGCTAGTGTGGAGGTGTTTGTTGTGGTAGTTGAAGAAGTGGTAAGCTTGTGATATTGTTTGATCGCATTCGAAAGTGAGAATACTTACTTTATATGTCATATTATATTGTGTATGTTGGTTGTATAAATAGTAATTATATATGGTGTATATTTAATTGTATATGGATTGATTTTGATATTGGTTGTAATTGACTTCCGCTTGGTAGCAGATAGCATAGGTAACTTTGATTTTCAGGGGACTTGTTGTATACTTTTTGTGGACGGTCGTAAAAATATCACATAAGGATTAATAGAGGCTTATCAAAAGTAAATGAAGTCAAAGTGTCTTCATAGCGAATAGGTTGCTATATAAGAACTTCGAAGAATTTAAATCTTGTAGAGGAATCCTAAAGAAATCCTTGCCATTTTTGATTTTAATCTCATTTATATACTTATGGTATATAATTGTTGAATACCAAAAGCTGGGTGTTTCGCTAAAAGTTGAAGTATTCTTTGCTAAGTTCAAAGTAGACTCTTTTAGTGAAAGGATAGCTGTAGTGGCTGTTAAGTGCTAATGTAGCTTCAAAGCCTCTTTACAAATTTTTGAAATGCTATTCGGTTTATGATTTTGATTTCCTGTTGAAATACTTTCGACTACTTGGATTTTCAAGGATGTTTTAAATGCAACATTGGATTTCTATAACCCTCTTCTATGTAACTTTGTCATTTGATTTCAAAAGGTGTTTGGAAATGTTTTTTCGAACTTGACTTTGGTTTTTCTTAAACCTATTTGCAAAGGTATTAAACGGTTTAATAATATAGAAAGAAATGTGATTTAAAACCTATTTGATTTACAAAAAAATGTTTAAAAATTACCGTCCATATAGCGATAATTACTATTGATCCACTTTGAAAATTTATGATTTTACTATAGTAAGGTTATCTACTTTAGATATGCTATAACTTCTTTTCAACATTTCTTTATAAAGGTTATATAAGTATTTAAAAAGGAGTTTGAAGTTTTAAATATATTTTTAAGAATGTATTTGAGTTGTTTAATGTAACGACCCGCCTTTTTGGACAGTTTAAACCGACGATCAAATACACATGCCGGTTCCAAACCATTAAAAAAAGGCAGATGGTTATTGGGGTAATTAAGAAAAGAAAAGAAATAAAGGAAATGAAACAACACAGAATCTCGCAGCGGAACGATAAAATATAATAGTCAAATAAACAGTTCATGAAGCTGTTTACTATACTTAGACAATTATTTATACAACATTTATCAGAGTTATACATATACAATAGAACAAATAAATAATGCAGCAGACAACATGATGCACAGATAATAATAGTAATAGTATACCAAATCTTCGTCTTCGTCCTCCAGAATAGATCTTCAAAAATCTAAAAACTCAGGACTGACCCGAGCGTAATGAAAAGACAAAACACTCGAGTCAGGACTAAAATATCCATATGAAAGTTAAATCAATCATAAATAAATATGAGTGTGACGGCGTCAGAGATGTTTACGGGGTTTGACATCTCATATCCAGTGTCAACGTGCGTGCAATAACTTAAGAGATGTTACAGGATTTTCCACCTTTCAAGGATCCGTTAAACTATCTACTAGGTAGTAATGTACGCTAAGTAGATAATGTCTATCAGTAATATAAAGTATCAAAATAGCGTTAAGGCGTTACCATAATCCCCCTTAACACATTTTATATTCCCAAAAGCATATACAAGACCGTAGTTTCCCCAAAACCGGAAGTCACCAGAGGGCAATCCATATACTCAAGGTACAAACCAAAACGTAGTGGTCGCGAATAGGATAATCAGTATGACAAGGTACATGAGGCGATACCAACTAGGATACTAGTAGTTGCGTGATCCGGACTGATGTTGAGCATAGCAGCTACTACCTCAACACCGCGAAACAACACTCCCAAATCAAGGGGTGCACCCAAATCAAATCACAAATGTAATAGATATGGTATCAAAGAAGTGTGTCCGCTAGAGGTGGCGAACCTCAATGGCCCGGCGCGGCTCCTGTTTTAGTCATGTCAGGGGTCATCCAATATCGTTCTCTTTCTTCAGTCAACGCGTTCACTAAACCATCCACTTCATTCTGGATCAACACTCCGCGTATAATAGTTATTAAAGTGGTTTTCGGTATCGACAGAGAGTATGTCCATATCCGATCCCGATCTCTTTAATAACTACGTCTTATTACACTGATGGCTCTTTTATGTTTCAAATTGATTCATGATTGATAACAAAATATCATATTCGCTTTAAAATCAAATCCATTTCAAAATCATCATATATTCAAAATTATCAATTTTGTCCGATAAATCAATTTCACTTCAAAATTTGATTCGAATTCAATTTAGGTTATAATCTCTACTTTAACCTAGTTCGTATTTAAACCAAAGGTTTAAATATAAACATTTCCGTCTCTTTAACCAGTTTGAATTTAAGAAAATAGTTTAAATAGTTTAAAATAGTTAAATAATTCAAAATAGTTTAATAGAAAATATTTAAATAGTTTAATCGAAAATAATTTGAATATAAAATGGTTTATATATAAAATAGTTTGGAAAAAATCAATATTATTTGATAAATAATTCCAAAGTCAAACCGGTCAACTTCCTAAATTTCCTATCCAAATCAAATCCAAATTCCATTTCGTTTTAATCGATTTATTCCAATTTCAACTTGAATAAATTTCTATTCCACGTAAATTTCGATTTCAATTCACAAATTTCTTTAAATTTCAATTCAATTCCAAATTAATTTAAATCCAAATTTCAAATAAATTTTCAATTCCAAACTCAAACTTGAAATATCATTTCATATCAATTTTCTTAGAAATATTCAGAGTTCGATTAAAAGTCCAATCTTTTAAAACAAATCAACTTTCAAAAATTTACACCGTATTTCAATTTTCAATTTAAATCTAAACTTCGATTTTATTTAATAATTTCGTTTACCAAGTTTAAATTCTAACATTTCGAGCTCCAATTCAAAATAATTCAATTTCCATAAATTGGATTTTATTCTTAAAATCAATTCATTTAAATAATTTCAAAACAACTTTTAAAATCATTTAATTTATCCAACTCGGTGTCCGTATATAATTTTCTAACCTATGGCCAAGTGATTAGTTATTACAATTAAATGTCAGGGATGAATATATCATTTAAATCAATCACAGTGTCATATGTATGCATAGCAGGATATATATAAACAAATAAACATCCAAACATTTAAATATCAACCAATAACATCCATCGAAATACATCATCCAATAGGCAATACAATTCATGGCAATTTCATATTTATCAATGTCAGGTAATTTAATCGCAATTCAATTTTAATTTAAATTTAACTGTCAATTTAATTTTTTTAACGGTGAATTCAAATGACAATCAATATGATAATTAAATTTTATCAAACAACAACAAATAAAAATCATAACTATGCATAATGTCAAATTTAACTAGCATAAAGATATTCAGTACGTTGTGAGCATTATAAAACACTCACCTTGATTTTAGGATTTTAAATCAAATCGAACGATGTTCGATTTAACTTAAAATTTTAATGAGCTCCAAACACTTTCGGATCTGCACTGCAGCGCAGCTCTCATCTCCGTGATTCCGGTGCTTCTTCCCCAACGTGAAATTCATGTATGCAAACCCATTAGCCATCGATCTTCAAGCAATTTTCATGACCACCTCGTCGACTTCCAGAACGATCAGCTAGCGCCACCACGAAGCCCTTCACCAGAGCCACCTACGCGCCAAGTTTCATCCCGTCATTCGCCGTCGTTTGCACGCAATCCAAGGAAATACGTACACACTTCCAAGTCAGATCTGGATGAATCCATGAAAAATTAGCATACATCAACCGTATGGATTTGAAGAGCTCGTCGAGATTTACACTTTTGCTTTTGGAATTTTTCAATTTCGTCTAACGGATTGAGAGATATTAAGGAAAGAAGATCGGCAATTTCTGACCATGGAATAGGTGGCGGCCATGATTTAGAACTAGGGTTTCTGGATTAAAATAATAAAACAACTGTCTCGGTTTGCGTGCGTATTTATATAGGTAGGTCCAAAATCATCCGAACTCCAATCGAGACGTGCCGCCAGGCGTTTATAAGGTTTTACCCCCATTCCGGACGTAGTGGAACTAGTTTCAAGGCCTAATTCGATCATATCTGCAAGATAGCATTTCGAAGTCGATTATTTTAATTAAATTCGAAATTAAATTTCTACGCGTTTCAAGCTCGCACGGCCAAACGACAAGTCCAATTGCTACGAAAATTGAAATCCTACCATAATTTACTATTACGGATCCGATGAAACAAGTTTCGTCAAAATCCGAGACTGTTTGAAAAATGGCTATTTTAACTCGTCAATTAAATATTAGAATATTCAATTTTCACAAATTTACTTTTAATTCGATTTTAAAAGTTCTACAACATCATTCTAACTTTAATATGATAAAATAGAATTTTACAAATCATTTTTAATCATATTAAACCCGTTATCCAATTATTCAAATAATTTCAAATATTAAATTATTCAACAAATTACATTAATAATCATTTTCCTTCAATAATCACCTTAAATTTTCTAATTAAAATAGCTAAAATACGGGTCGTTACACTCTCCCCCACTCAAAATTTTTCGTCCCCGAAAAGGAAAAGAGGGGAAAAGGAACTAAGTATAGAATTCAATATTAGATATATTTTATTCAAAGTTACCAACTTATAAAACAATGAAATTCCATTTATAAAGTCATAACTACGCTTCCACAATGTTATTCCGAACGGCTTTCTAAATTTAAAAGTTAGTTATCAAAACAAGTTATAAAATTTAAAAACTTGAAAAAATTTCTAACACCCGGATTCACGGAAAATTTCGGCAGGGTCTCCTTTGCGCGGCTCGATCGAAAAATTTTACAATTCAATATATAACACAAATATAACCAATATATATCAAATATACATCTCATCTCAATGATGAGGCATCCCATATCTGGGGAAACAACATATATATATATCACCAATACCATATAAAACCATAAGCGTACCTTTTATTTTGCATTTATTAGCAGTTTACTTACATTTTGTATTTAGCACAGAAGCGAGCTCTACAACGAAGCGCAACCCCTTTGCTACCTACTAAAATGCTCAATAACTAAGTTAGAACCATGCATATAAAGATAGATCGATATATTTAGCCTACACAACATATATATAACCTATTTAGCTTCAAAACTGAGATTCCAATTTCAGGACAGCAAACAAATCTCAGATTTAGGTCACCTAAACTATAAAATTTGGCAACAGAATCTAAACAAAAGTTGTTGTATTCATTTCAAGCTTTCCGGAATGTCCAAAATCATCGAATTCGGACCATACATTCAAAAGTTACGGCCGTTTTACTTAGAGGATACGCCTCAGCCTGGGCAATGAATTGCGCAGGTCAGCGACGTTCACCCACGTTTTCGACCTTCTAAACGATATCGAAACACAAAACACTTAAAACAAAAGTTTTATCTTAAGTTCTTAGCTTTCCAGAAAGTGCAAGATAATCAAAATCCAATAAACCAGTCAAAAGATAAGGCAAAAATACTAAGGGTGTATACTACTGATTTTACTTATTTTTACACAGGACAGCGAGTAACATTCAAGTTTTTAACCAAGCAGACGAAGGAATTTTCTCAAGTTATCTAAACAAAAGTTGTGCTATAGTTTCTAAGCTTTTCGAAAAGTCCAAAATCGTCAAATTTCGTTTAGCCATTTAAAAGTTATGGTTGTTTTCGTTTCAGCATATATTGGACAATGTTGGATTTTTTTTTTCCAAAAATTTGCTTTTATTATTTCAAAGTACAAAACATCAAAACTTCAAATTTTCTAAAGAACAATCATAAACACAAAGTCATCTATTTTCTTATTCATCCATGCAATAGATTTACATTCAATTTGTTTCCGATTTATTCAAGTTTGTTTCATTCACATTTTTAATTCAAGTCAATTTGCTCCCAATTTGAATTTAATTATTTAAAATTTTATTCCGTTTATTCAATTCCATTAACACTAACGAATTCTACATAATCAATTATCATCCATCTAACAACCAATGCATATCAAACATTAACATCCATCCAAAATCTACACTAAATCAATTATACATTTCCAAGTCAATTTTAATTTCATACACTTCCAAGTTTATTGACATTTAGTTATATTCAAATTTAATTAGTTTCCATTTACCAATTTTATATTTCATTAAGTTTAAATTTTATTCATTCACTTATACATGTATCATTCATTTTACAGCTTAAATTTCTTTTATATTTACAACTATCAATAGATCTTTACATTTTATTTTTCACTCTCACACTGGTATATTATTTCTCTACTTATCCTTATTAGCATTTTAAACCCTTTAAGTATTTGGTAAGTTATAGTTATGCAAATAGAATGTAGTTAAACAACATACAACTTCTTTTCACTTAAAGTTGAATTTTCAATTTATCAATTCTTAAGTCATTACTTAAATTTCACTATAATTTAATTCCACATTTACATTCACATATAGTATTTTCATTTTATATTAACATAATTGTGAATCACCTTTAAATGTTAATTTAAATTCCAATTATTTACTAACAGTTTTATTTATATTTGCAAACCATTAATTAAATGCATATTTCATTATTCAAACCTATACTTGTATATTATCCAATTAACAATTCATATAACATTTTTGAACTTCTTAAGTATTTTGGTAAGTTATATCTAAGCTATAAAATGAAATTTAATACTATGCGAGTTTTACAGTTTCAATTTTATTTTAAGTTCATAATTTCCTAATTCTAAGGATTTCTACTTCAATTGATATTTTCACTTAGCTCTTAGGTTCATTTCTCATTTCACAATTCAGAAGTTCCTTAATGATTCAAGTCTAAATTCATTTCAATCATAGAAAAAAATCATTAATTATTAAAGAACTTAAGAATTCCAATCCCGGTTTCATTTCAAATCAAGGTTTGAAATAATATATACTTATATAATTTATATATCAAATCATACTATAGAGAATGCAAAACAAAATAAAATTTGAGTCAAAACAAGGTTTAGACAAGCTATTAAGTGGTCTCCCCCACTCGGACTCTCGAAAATAAACGCCAATGATGCGTGCACACATCATCGAAATCATTTTCTAGCGTCAAGAGAAGGGAATATAACACTTATCATAAAAAAAATCCTTCGAAAACAATTTCAACTCAATTATACTATCATATAATGCTCATGTTATATTTTTCAAATTCTTGTAAGTCAATCTCAAACACCGGAATTTAAATTCCCAAATCCAAGTTAAAATTCATTTATATTCATTATCAATTGTGTTTACAAGATTTCATTTTCCTAAATCCATTATTATTTAATCAATTGTTGTAAATATTGACTGATCAAACAATAACGATAATAATCTAATATTATCATCTCCTAACAATCAATTCAATCAAAATGAATAAATATTCAAATAATTCTTTTATATAAAATATATTCCAAAATGATATTGTGTTGGTTTGTCCTATTCGAGTGTTTAGAAATTCCTATCGACGCCTTGGCGTCCCAAGTATCGACCAGAATTCATAAATACTCAACGGAACAAACTAACACAATATAGAACCATTTTATATCAAATAACAAGTACGCTCTCTCATATACACTCAACTCATTCATATAGTTTACCTCTATTTCAATGAGTTATTCCCCACTAGAGCCAAGGTTTATCGCTAAACCAAAGCTCTGATACCAACTGTAACGACCCGCCTTTTTGGACAGTTTAAACCGACGATCAAATACACATGCCGGTTCCAAACCATTAAAAAAAGGAAGATGGTTATTGGGGTAATTAAGAAAAGAAAAGAAATAAAGGAAATGAAACAACACAGAATCTCGCAGCGGAACGATAAAATATAATAGTCAAATAAACAGTTCATGAAGCTGTTTACTATACTTAGACAATTATTTATACAACATTTATCAGAGTTATACATATACAACAGAACAAATAAATAATGCAGCAGACAACATGATGCACAGATAATAATAGTAATAGTATACCAAATCTTTGTCTTCGTCCTCCAGAATAGATCTTCAAAAATATGAAAACTCAGGACTGACCCGAGCGTAATGAAAAGACAAAACACTCGAGTCAGGACTAAAATATCCATATGAAAGTTAAATCAATCGTAAACAAATATGAGTGTGACGGCGTCAGAGATGTTTACGGGGTTTGACATCTCATATCCAGTGTCAACGTGCGTGCAATAACTTAAGAGATGTTACGGGATTTTCCACCTTTCAAGAATCCGTTAAACTATCTACTAGGTAGTAATGTACGCTAAGTAGATAATGTCTATCAGTAATATAATGTATCAAAATAGCGTTAAGGCGTTACCATAATCCCCCTTAACACATTTTATATTGCCAAAAGCATATACAAGACCGTAGTTTCCCCAAAACCGGAAGTCACCAGAGGGCAATCCATATACTCAAGGTACAAACCAAAACGTAGTGGTCGCGAATAGGATAATCAGTATGACAAGGTACATGAGGCGATACCAACTAGGATACTAGTAGTTGCGTGATCCGGACTGATGTTGAGCATAGCAGCTACTACCTCAACACCGCGAAACAACACTCCCAAATCAAGGGGTGCACCCAAATCAAATCACAAATGTAATAGATATGGTATCGAAGAAGTGTGTCCGCTAGAGGTGGCGAACCTCAATGGCCCGGCGCGGCTTCTGTTTTAGTCATGTCAGGGGTCATCCAATATCGTTCTCTTTCTTCAGTCAACGCGTTCACCAAACCATCCACTTCATTCTGGATCAACACTCCGCGTATAATAGTTATTAAAGTGGTTTTCGGTATCGACAGAGAGTATGTCCATATCCGATCCCGGTCTCTTTAATAACTACGTATTATTACACTGATGGCTCTTTTATATTTCAAATTGATTCATGATTGATAACAAAATATCATATTCGCTTTAAAATCAAATCCATTTCAAAATCATCATATATTCAAAATTATCAATTTTGTCCGATAAATCAATTTCACTTCAAAATTTGATTCGAATTCAATTTAGGTTATAATCTCTACTTTAACCTAGTTCGTATTTAAACCAAAGGTTTAAATATAAACATTTCCGTCTCTTTAACCAGTTTGAATTTAAGAAAATAGTTTAAAATAGTTAAATAATTCAAAATAGTTTAATAGAAAATATTTAAATAGTTTAATCGAAAATAATTTGAATATAAAATGGTTTATATATAAAATAGTTTGGAAAAAATCAAAATTATTTGATAAATAATTCCAAAGTCAAACCGGTCAACTTCCCAAATTTCCTATCCAAATCAAATCCAAATTCCATTTCGATTTAATCGATTTATTCCAATTTCAACTTGAATAAATTTCTATTCCACGTAAATTTCGATTTCAATTCACAAATTTCTTTAAATTTCAATTCAATTCCAAATTAATTTAAATCTAAATTTCAAATAAATTTTCAATTCCAAACTCAAACTTGAAATATCATTTCATATCAATTTTCTTAGAAATATTCAGAGTTCGATTAAAAGTCCAATCTTTTAAAACAAATCAACTTTCAAAAATTTACACCATATTTCAATTTTCAATTTAAATCTAAACTTCGATTTTATTTAATAATTTCGTTTACCAAGTTTAAATTCTAACATTTCGAGCTCCAATTCAAAATAATTCAATTTCCATAAATTGGATTTTATTCTTAAAATCAATTCATTTAAATAATTTCAAAACAACTTTTAAAATCATTTAATTTATCCAACTCGGTGTCCGTATATAATTTTCTAACCTATGGCCAAGTGATTAGTTATTACAATTAAATGTCAGGGATGAATATATCATTTAAATCAATCACAATGTCATATGTATGCATAGCAGGATATATATAAACAAATAAACATCCAAACATTTAAATATCAACCAATAACATCCATCGAAATACATCATCCAATAGGCAATACAATTCACGGCAATTTCATATTTATCAATGTCAGGTAATTTAATCGCAATTCAATTTTAATTTAAATTTAACTGTCAATTTAATTTTTTTAACGGTGAATTCAAATGACAATCAATATGATAATTAAATTTTATCAAACAACAACAAATAAAAATCATAAATATGCATAATGTCAAATTTAACTAGCATAAAGATATTCAGTACGTTGTGAGCGTTATAAAACACTCACCTTGATTTTATGATTTTAAATCAAATCGAACGACGTTCGATTTAACATAAAATTTTAATGAGCTCCAAACACTTTCGGATCTGCACTGCAGCGCAGCTCTCATCTCCGTGATTCCGGCGCTTCTTCCCCAACGTGAAATTCACGTATGCAAACCCATTAGCCGCCGATCTTCAAACAATTTTTATGACCACCTTATCGACTTCCAGAACGATCAGCTAGCGCCACCACGAAGCCCTTCACCAGAGCCACCTACGCGCCAAGTTTCATCCCGTCATTCGCCGTCGTTTGCACGCAATTCAAGGAAATACGTACACGCTTCCAAGTCATATCTGGACGAATCCATGAAAAATTAGCATACATCAACCGTATGGATTTGAAGAGCTCGTCGAGATTTACAGTTTTGCTTTTGGAATTTTTCGATTTCGTCGAATGGATTGAGAGATATTAAGGAAAGAAGATCGGCAATTTCTGGCCATGGAATAGGTGGCGGCCATGATTTAGAATTAGGGTTTCTGGATTAAAATAATAATAAAACTGTCTCGGTTTGCGTGCGTATTTATATAGATAGGTCCAAAATCATCCGAACTCCAATCGAGACGTGCCGCCAGGCGTTTATAAGGTTTTACCCCCATTCCGGACGCAATGGAACTAGTTTCAAGGCCTAATTCGATCATATCTGGAAGATAGCTTTTCGAAGTCGATTATTTTAATTAAATTCGAAATTAAATTTTTACGCGTTTCAAGCTCGCACGGCCAAACTACAAGTCCAATTGCTACGAAAATTGAAATCTTACCATAATTTACTATTACGGATCCGATGAAACAAGTTTCGTCGAAATCCGAGACTGTTTGAAAAATGGCTATTTTAACTCGTCAATTAAATATTAAAATATTCAATTTTCACAAATTTACTTTTAATTCGATTTTAAAAGTTCTACAACATCATTCTAACTTTAATATGATAAAATAGAATTTTACAAATCATTTTTAATCATATTAAACCCGTTATCCAATTATTCAAATAATTTCAAATATTAAATTATTCAACAAATTACATTAATAATCATTTTCCTTCAATAATCACCTTAAATTTTATAATTAAAATAGCTAAAATACGGGTCGTTACATTTAAGTAAGAGATTTAAATTTTATATAGGGTAAAACCCAACCTTTTAAATTAAGTTTGGCTTTGAATGATGATCTTCATGGGAGGTTTTGTATAAGAGTTTTGAATTACATTTTAAGTATTTAAAAATGCATTTTCTGAAAAGTAAATTGTTTAAAAAGGATTTGAGATTTAAAAGAATTAATTTGGGATAGTTAAATAAGTGGTTTAATTAAAGGAATCTATTTACTTTTCAAAGTCGAATTCTTTTTTAAAGGTGATGGTTTTTAAGTTATAATTTAAATGAAAGTTCACATTTCGTTTTAAACTGTTTTGGAAAGTACGTAAAAAGGAGGTTTGATATTTAAATAAGATTTTAGAAAATGGAAAAAGAGTTTGGTTTATAACACTTTGTTTGTTTTAAATAGTATGCAAAATTTATGAAATCTTATACTTGACATTAAGCTTTGAAGTATGGGAACATCTACCTATCCTGAAAGATAAGAATATTGTCAGGTCAAGGTTTGAGAGGTAATAATAACCCAACTTGACGGTAACCCAAGGATAGTTTAAGTTTGCAATCAAAGGTTAATGTTAGGTATATGACGTATTATTTTCATATACAAATTCGATTGCTTATGGAAATTAAGTAGTCCTATACATGGCACTAAACCCGGTGAGTAGATTGATCCTCTATTTGTGAGGTCTAAAATTGGAGTGTTTTTAACTAAGGCAATGCTAGGAGCAATCAGCCCCGACTTACTTGGTTACGTTTCTAGGCGAGGGATGAAGTAAGTCAGAATATCGAAAACGTGACAAGAATAGGAGATTTTATTTCCATAAATGATCATTTTAACTTATGGTGGTATGAAAAGTATTATTTTCATACTTGACACACAATTCCGAGGTAGGGAAACTGTGAGGACCCGCAAATCTGTACTCCTTGAATATACACTAATCTCCACAGATTAACTCAAGATGAACAGAAATACGAATGCTCAATGTTTAAGAAAAAGAAAAAGGGAGAAGAATATAGAAAATAGAGAGAAAAAAATAAAAAAAATAGAACGGAACAGAAAACAACAGAACAATAACTGAACAACATCAGAATCTCACAATTCGCAGCGGAACAACATATAATAAATAAATGAATAATCTTTAAACAAAGAACTATATCAGTTATTACATTACATCACATTTCATTACATCATATCATCAGAGTGTACAACAACAACAACAAACAAACAGTGCAGCGGAAAAAAGAAATACTATATACTAATAATTACGCCATGCCATCCAGCTTGCCTCCAGCAACTGCTGAATATCCAGAATATCCTGATAAACCTTAACTCTTGACTGCCCGTGTGTAAATTGGTGGGCACCCAGAGTTTAGGAAGGGAAACAATAAACTCCGAGTCAGTCATGTGACTGGTGTAGAACTCAAAACAGTTTATTTATCTTTAAAATCAAAATAGAGGAATATTTTTAAAGTCAATTCGCAATGCTTTTAAAAATGAGACTACCATAAGACCTCCCGCCACACACACAATGCAAACGCAGACTTGGAGGAGATTTCTCCTTATGATAGTCAAAGATGCTTGATACGCATTTAAAAAGAACATTTCATATTATTATTAGTGCATAGTGTAGGAAACAATCTCGAAAGTAGAAATAAATCTTAGCCAGCATAGGCACCATTATAGTATGCTTACTATAGCTACCATATTAAATGGCAGGTTCTACAACTAAAACCGTACAAGTCTCGTATTGTTTCTTTGGATTTCCAACGAATGATCAGGCCAAGGAACTTCCCATTGCCACATGAGAATGCCTCTGGATGGACATCCCCGAGAACCAAACCGGATCTCTACCAACACAAGGCCGGGTTACCCCTAACTGAGTAACAACTGACCGAATATGCCATCCCCCGGTCCTTTGGGACCTTTCACCGAGCGCTCGCAATCAATTCACAC
The DNA here is from genome assembly GCA_030765085.1 of Allium cepa. Classification (NCBI taxonomy): domain Eukaryota; kingdom Viridiplantae; phylum Streptophyta; class Magnoliopsida; order Asparagales; family Amaryllidaceae; genus Allium; species Allium cepa. Next base: position 676,420,817 of record CM060932.1, on the reverse strand, counting down.
AATCATAAAGTGTTTTCAACATGAGTAAGCATCTGGGCTCCATACCATGATACCACCCTTTTCCAGAAGGAAATGCACACATCCTAAAGGGCGCTACCCCTCATAACCTTGCTGCATCTTTCCTGTTTTGACCATTCCCGAGGTGTGAGGCTCGACGAAGTCACGTCCACAAAAACATACTTTATTCAAAAGTCATGCTTTGGGTCAACAAATGATCATAGAAATGATCACCAGGATAGACGATCAATAAATTATCCTATCACAAATAATCAACACAATGATCATTTACAGCAACACTCAGCATGTCACATTACCAAATTGGGAATATATCGCTGATAACCTTCAACTACATAACCTCTGAGCTCGTACGTCTCAGAGAAGGGTGTTAAGCTAAAAGAATAAATTCTCCGCCACCAACAGAAATATATTTGAAAGAAATCTGCTTTATATCTCAATTTGTAATGTCAGACATACAATCCATACAAGTCTGTTCCGGGCTTGAACAAAACCGAAGGCACTTCTCACGAAGCCCTTGCAATCCGGGTATTCACAATCCCGATCGAATTTCCCATCACTTAGGGAATATCTATACCAGAAGCTACCCAGTGCAGAGACAATCGATAGGTCATCCTATCGCTTTCGCAAATACCCGGTCTTCAACACCGGTCATCAAATGCAATTCATAACGACGTATCACAAATTCGGAATGGGTTATACGACCCCATGGTCCTTTCCCGGTTAACCCGAATAGTGAGCGCTTATTCAAAAATAAGTGTGGCATTCAAATTCAAACAAATCACATCAATTACCCATTCAAAGGGAAATATTGATAGTCGGTTATTGAACTATCAATGGATATGCACAACATCACCAGTTTCCAAATAATTTTCCAAATTATTTATTTTCCCAAAAATATCTTTACTAGATATATAATTTTCACACTTCAAAAATAAATCAATATTTATTTTTTTAAACAAATTCCCTTTTTATTCATAAATTCCATAGTGAATTTTTCATTCCAAAATATCCATGCATATACGATTTCAATTATTCATTTCAATATTCCTTTTCAATTTATCTTCAAAAAGATAAATTCTCAAAATATTCACTTTATATTGGAAAACATTTCCATACTTATTTAATAAGTAATTCACAAATTTTATTTATTTTCAATACTTAGAAAATATTCAATATACTTAAATCGAGATTAAGTATATATTTCATTCTTTAAGGAAATCATTCTCTTAACCATATTTATTTGGGCCAAAACGAATGTTGCGTAAAACATCGTTACGACGTCCCAAAATCACTAGTATAGGGATTCGAAATTAAAATAGATATATAAATCCCAATACTATACAAAACATTTCCTTTCGGAAATCATTTACTATAACAACAGTGTTATAGTCCACTATTTCCTTTTATTTCTCGAAAACGTCTATTTCAACAATGAATGTTGAAATCTATGGTTTTGAATCTCAACACATTTTTTTTAAAACATCGTTAGATCGTTTTAATTTCTATTTAAAACATCAAATTTAAACATTTTCTTTAACATATTATTCACTATTCGAAAGCGTGAATATATTACGTTAATCAATTTCATCCTTTCTATACATTTTATTTTAAAGGATCATTCACTTAAACGTGAATATAACTTCATAAATAAGTTATAAAAATTAACTTATCAAAATAAGTCGTTTGCGAATTTATAAAACAACGTTTATAAATTCCATTTCTATTTATTTTATAACAACTTCCTTTTATAAATTCCTTTATTAACCTATTCGATTTATAACTCAATTATAAACTAAAGGTTCATATTATAAGTCAAATACTTATAATTTATTTGTTTACAAAGTCGTTCCTTTAAACTTCACAATTATAAATCTTATAATTTATAAGATTCAATTATTTATCCAAATCTATTCTTTCAATAACTTTATAAATTTTATAAACCTACTGCTTATAAAATTCCATTTATAACTTCACCGTTTATAATTCCATAATTTCATTCATTTATGAAATTCATTCACAATTCATTCTAACACTTATAAAAACTCGTTTTATAATTTCAATATTTTAATTTACAAATTATCAATTTATAAATCTCTTATATAAATCAATTCATATTAATATTTAAAACGTCTTTAATCTCCTTTATAATTTCATCCTTTTGATTTATAAAATAATTGAATTTTATAAATCCTATATTTTCAACTCTTTATAATAATTTCAAAAATCCCGATTAAACTATTTTATAAAATCATTAGTCTCATATTTTCAAAAATCAACTTTTAACTATATTTCTCAGAAATCATAATTTTTTATAACTTTTTAAAAGTATAACGTTTATTTATTTATAATGGATCAATTCCAAAAATATTTTATAACTTATACTTTCAAAAATCACTTTAAAAATCATTTTAAAATTCCAAAATTTGGTCCAATGATGCTACATACCAAATAGTCAATCACGACAACAACGATATCATATATCGATATGATAATCCATCAAATATCAGAATATCTGAAATCAAATAAAAACTGTTGAGGAATCCAGTTGGATCCCTCCAACCTGTTCTCCTGCATCCACAAACATTAGCACAATACCAATTCCGCTCCAGTACAGAATTATCGCGGTATATGGGATTTAAATATTATCCGCTTAATTGACGGCGCAATAGGGTCTCATCCACTATACAAATGCGGGAAATCAATAACTCCAATATATACATATGCCAATATATATATATTGCTATTATATATAATACCAATTTCACTGTTTATGAAATATTCGCGGTATATGTTTTTAATAAATAACATCCGCTTACTAACGGCGCATAATGTCTATTTTAACAATCAATAGATAACAATCATCATTCAAACATGCATTCAAATATTTTAAATCTAACTATTTAAAATAAAACCGAAACTAATTCGATTGAGTGAGAAGTTCTCACCTTGATTTCAATTTTGTTTTTAGCGATTTATTTCGAATAAAATTAAACGGACGTTTAATTTTACACGAAATTTTCACTAACTCCAAATGACTCCAATCCAGTTTCATCGCGTAGTGCTCGTCCATACGATTCCAACGCAACTGGTTTCGCGCGTTTTCGACCTCGTAGGAAAAAGTTATGATTTTTCTAAGTTTATACGAATTTAAATACATAAATTTATAACATAATTTATAATTTTTAACCTATTCAATCTCAGCCACTGATTTCATCTCCCTGCAAATCATAGCCGTGCACAAGCTTCATCTCCCCCCCCCCCTCATTCATGTCTCCTGATAATCATACGCAAGCTCAACCCATTGCTGGAAACTAGGTTTAAATTTTGCAACCTCAATACTCAACTCCACGTCGATCAGGAACCTCCACCACGTGCGCCTCGCTCCACTCTACCCACGCTGGAGAACCGGTCGAGCTCGTCCCCCAATATCATCAGAAAACGCGTGCGCAACCGGCCCCCTTCCACCTCGATTTGCCCCCAATTCGTCATGCCATTGACGATCATAACCGTTGGATATCACGTACTCACCACCCTCTACAATTTGTTAGTTGACACTTTTTGCTAATACTTGATGGATTGAGAGAAAATTGGAGGAGAAGGTTATCAACTTTCGGCCATTGATGAAAGTGAACAGCGGCTGGTTAATAGAAATTAGGGTTTTGCCCTTTTTTTATTTTTTTTATTTGTGAGAGGGGCTATTTATAGAATTTTGAACGAACACTATTCATCCGGGTTTTCCAAACTCCGATTTAGGCGCCGTAACCAGCGTTTCTAGGGTTTACCCCGCGTTCTGGACACAATGGAACAGGTTTCGAAAGCTAATTCGGACATCTGTGCGAGTTATGGCAACAAACGATCGATTTAAATTAAACCGATTTAAACGATTTTCTAGGCGTTTTAATTTGTACCGGACAAACGGTAAATCCAATTGACACGAAATTTGAAATCTTACAATAATATCACATTACGGATCCGATGAAACTGGTTTCGTCGAAATCCGAGACTTTTTGAAAAATGGCTATTTTAACTCGCTAAATTAATATTAAAAATAATTCGATGCGTTTCGAGCTGCCACGATCAAACGATAACTCCGATTGACACGAAAATTGAAATCCGGTAATAACTAACTATTAAGGATCCAATAGAACTAGTTTCGTCCAATTCTGAGACTGTCCAAAAATTGACTAATTTCACTAGTCGATTTAATATTAAAATATTCAATTTTCACAAATTAACTCTTAATTCGATTTTAAAAGTTCTAAAATACCATTCTAACTCCCATATGATATAATAAAATTTTACAAATCATTTTCAATCATATTTAACTCAATTTTCAATTATTTCCATAATTTAACATATTAAATTATCGATTTAATTATTCAATTAAATCTAATAATTCAAATAAAAATTTATTTGACTTATATATTCACTTATTAATATTTAAAATTAATTAAATATCCAAATTTTAATTATTAAAAATCCTGGGTCGTTACAATCTTCCCCCCTTAAATGAATTTCGTCCTCAAAATTATTAAGTAAGAAAAATTACAGAATCTATTAATTTTCCAAAATTCATAATTTAACTTCTTATAATAACTTTACTAAGTTTTGCAATCATACTTAGTTGTCTTTTCAAAAACAATTACTATTGTTTAACTTTCAATTCCAAAATCAAAGTTATAGTTTTCAAAATTTCCAATTTTCTCAAATTTTTTCTAACGCCTTAAATTTCCGAAAAAATTCGCCATAGTCTCCTTTGCGCAGCTCGATCCGAAAAAAAATGACAGTATATATGTCACAAATATACATCTCATCAAGTAATGAGGCATCCCGAAGGGAAAAAGTATAAAAGTACGGTATGTAATCCGAGATATGTACCTTATATTTTATTAGCGAGCATATACGGCTAATATAGCGCGAAAGCGAGCTCCAAATGCGAAGCAAACGCGATCCGCACTTACTAAACACTCAACAAACAACATGAGAATCATGCATATATGAAAATAGTATCGATATACATCATATAGCAACATAATAACTATATATGCCAACATAGCAAATGAAACAAAAGCAATATATTCAACCATCAACCAACTAGCATCCATAACCAATAAATATTCATTCATATTCTCATTAATATTCAATGAAATAGGTTTTTAATTTAATCATATTTGATTCATTAACAGTGGATGTTCTTACTAACATTCATTCTCAATTAGTTTATATTCACTAATTCATATTCAAGTTGGTTCACTTCCAATTCAAATTCAATTCTATTCAAGATTCACTTAACTTCAAATTGAATTTCAATTACTTTAGCTTCCAATTTCATTAACTCTTAATGAATTATATACAATCAATTAACAATCATACAACAACCAATGTATATTAATTACAACCAAATTCCTTTGCTTACAATTGGTTTAATTAAATTGATTTTTATTCAACTATTCAACTTTTAATAACTTTAGATTTTAATGAATTAACACCTACATTCATTACTTCCTATCAATTTTATTTACATTCAATTGATTAACATTCAACCCATTCATTTAATTCAATTACAAAAGTTGAATTTCATTTAAATAACTTAAGTTCATATCCATCACTTAACTTTAAATTCATTTTTTTATTTCAACTCATATTCATAAATATATTCATATAGTTTCACTTCTCATATGTATAAGTTTATTTTACAATTGTAAATCACTTTAATTATAATTCAATTTTTTTATAATTCTTTTTACTTATACAATAATTCTTTTATTTAGATTATTCAAAAAACTAAACAATCGACTTATATACACTTTAATAATTCTGAAAAGTTATTCCTTTATATATAAAATATAATCAAGGTAAAATTATTTCTTTTACCCAATTTAAAACAATACTGTGTCGAATTGTTCTATTCAAGTGTTTAGAAACCCCTTCGGCATAGTTGTCGAGACCACGCTGACGAAGGTTCATATGCCACTCAACAAACCAATCATCACAATATAAAACAATTTTATATACACTAACAAATACGCTCTCATAGCTATTATTATACTCAAACTCATTCTAGAGTACTACTGACTCTATCTCTAATGAGTAATACCCAACAGAACCATGGTTGTCGCTTAACCATATGCTCTGATACCAAATGTAACGATTGTAGTGGTCACAACCGGTAGGCTTTTCAACCATCCCAGCCCCACCGTGGCTTACACTGATATCCCAAACTTGCTTTTACGGCCACCCTTTCGAATGTCACGGCTTCGCCTAACCAACCCCGTAAAGAGGACGTGTGGGGGTAAGAGTCTCCCGTTCGCCACCAAACCGCGAAGCGAGAACCCCCCCATCACATATCACCTAGCATAAGCAAGACTGGTGTGGGAACTTAAAACAGTTTATTTATCTTTAAAATCAAAATAGAGGAATATTTTTAAAGTCAATTCGCAATGCTTTTAAAAATGAGACTACCATAAGACCTCCCGCCACACACACAATGCAAACGCAGACTTGGAGGAGATTTCTCCTTATGATAGTCAAAGATGCTTGATACGCATTTAAAAAGAACATTTCATATTATTATTAGTGCATAGTGTAGGAAACAATCTCGAAAGTAGAATATAAATCTTAGCCAGCATAGGCACCATTATAGTATGCTTACTATAGCTACCATATTAAATGGCAGGTTCTACAACTAAAACCGTACAAGTCTCGTATTGTTTCTTTGGATTTCCAACGAATGATCAGGCCAAGGAACTTCCCATTGCCACATGAGAATGCCTCTGGATGGACATCCCCGAGAACCAAACCGGATCTCTACCAACACAAGGCCGGGTTACCCCTAACTGAGTAACAACTGACTGAATATGCCATCCCCCGGTCCTTTGGGACCTTTCACCGAGCGCTCGCAATCAATTCACACAATCATAAAGTGTTTTCAACATGAGTAAGCATCTGGGCTCCATACCATGATACCACCCTTTTCCAGAAGGAAATGCACACATCCTAAAGGGCGCTACCCCTCATAACCTTGCTGCATCTTTCCTGTTTTGACCATTCCCGAGGTGTGAGGCTCGACGAAGTCACGTCCACAAAAACATACTTTATTCAAAAGCCATGCTTTGGGTCAACAAATGATCATAGAAATGATCACCAGGATAGACGATCAATAAATTATCCTATCACAAATAATCAACACAATGATCATTTATAGCAACACTCAGCATGTCACATTACCAAATTGGGAATATATCGCTGATAACCTTCAACTACATAACCTCTGAGCTCGTACGTCTCAGAGAAGGGTGTTAAGCTAAAAGAATAAATTCTCCGCCACCAACAGAAATATATTTGAAAGAAATCTGCTTTATATCTCAATTTGTAATGTCAGACATACAATCCATACAAGTCTGTTCCGGGCTCGAACAAAACCGAAGGCACTTCTCACGAAGCCCTTGCAATCCGGGTATTCACAATCCCGATCGAATTTCCCATCACTTAGGGAATCTCTATACCAGGAGCTACCCAGTGCAGAGACAATCGATAGGTCATCCTAGTGCTCGTCCATACGATTCCAACGCAACTGGTTTCGCACGTTTTCGACCTCGTATGAAAAAGTTATGATTTTTCTAAGTTTATACGAATTTATATACATAAATTTATAACATAATTTATAATTTTTAACCTATTCAATCTCAGCCACTGATTTCATCTCCCTGCAAATCATAGCCGTGCACAAGCTTCATCTCCCCCCCCCCCTCATTCATGTCTCCTGATAATCATACGCAAGCTCAACCCATTGCTCGAAACTAGGTTTAAATTTTGCAACCTCAATACTCAACTCCACGTCGATCAGGAACCTCCACCACGTGCGCCTCGCTCCACTCTACCCACGCTGGAGAACCGGTCGAGCTCGGCCCCCAATATCATCAGAAAACGCGTGCGCAACCGGCCCCCTTCCACCTCGATTTGCCGCCAATTCGTCATGCCATTGACGATCATAACCGTTGGATATCACGTACTCACCAACCTCTACAATTTGTTAGTTGACACTTTTTGCTAATACTTGATGGATTGAGAGAAAATTGGAGGAGAAGGTTATCAACTTTCGGCCATTGATGAAAGTGAACAGCGGCTGGTTAATAGAAATTAGGGTTTTGCCCTTTTTTTTATTTTTTTTATTTGTGAGAGGGGCTATTTATAGAATTTTGAACGAACACTATTCATCCGGGTTTTCCAAACTCCGATTTACGCGCCGTAACCAGCGTTTCTAGGGCCCCGCGTTCCGGACACAATGGAACATGTTTCGAAAGCTAATTCGGACATCTTTGCGAGTTATGGCAACAAACGATCGATTTAAATTAAACCGATTTAAACGATTTTCTAGGTGTTTTAATTTGTACCGGACAAACGGTAAATCCAATTGACACGAAATTTGAAATCTTACAATAATATCACATTACGGATCCGATGAAACTGGTTTCGTCGAAATCCGAGACTTTTTGAAAAATGGCTATTTTAACTCGCCAAATTAATATTAAAAACAATTCGATGCGTTTCGAGCTGCCACGATCAAACAATAACTCCGATTGACACGAAAATTGAAATCCGGTAATAACTAACTATTACGGATCCAATGGAACTAGTTTCGTCCAATTCTGAGACTGTTCAAAAATTGACTAATTTCACTAGTCGATTTAATATTAAAATATTCAATTTTCACAAATTAACTCTTAATTCGATTTTAAAAGTTCTAAAATACCATTCTAACTCCCATATGATATAATAAAATTTTACAAATCATTTTCAATCATATTTAACTCAATTTTCAATTATTTCCATAATTTAACATATTAAATTATCGATTTAATTATTCAATTAAATCCAATAATTCAAATAAAAATTTATTTGACTTATATATTCACTTATTAATATTTAAAATTAATTAAATATCCAAATTTTAATTACTAAAAATCCTGGGTCGTTACAGAAACTTGTCTCTATTTATTGGAGTTTACGAATGTATGCCGTTGTAAGGATAGTACGCTAACTTGTCTGACTTCATTGCTAATCTACGGATAGTACAAGTTTGAAATCGGAAAGTGGCGGTAAGTATATTTGATCTAATTTCCTCACGATATATTTATTTACACCAAAAGGATTGTGGTTTGGGTTTATAATAAACAATGTATTTAAATGACATTTTTTTTGCCCATTTAAGTATGCTTTTGAAGCATGAAATCTTTAGTAAGTGTTTTGTGGACATGCTTATAACGTGAGATTGGTATATGGTAAATTTTATAAGTATTGAAAGTGTAGTGCTTTGTAAGTATACTTATGCAGATGAGATATTATATGGACATTTTTCAAAATAATGAAAGAGTATAAGTGAATAATGAATGAGTATTGTGCGTATGTATATCTTTTGTAAAGGTATTTTAATACACGTATTTACTAAGTGGTTTTTGATTAATGAAAATGATTAATTAAAGAGGTTAGTGGTTGCTTATGTGCTTTAATTATTCTTGGTTTTCATATGAAATTAAATCTCTAGTTAGATTGTTTGCATTTTTGATAGTTAAATAAATAACTATCAAATCTTGTTCAATTTTGAAATTATCGATTGTTCGTTCAGAGAGACTGGGATTCGATAAGCATGAATTATTTGAAAACCACTTTGAAGCTGCATAAGCATTCGAATTGAGGTCATCTTAAAGATGATGGAAATCAAAGATGGATTTCATTGAAGTGAAGGGCTACTTGCTACTAATCCTAAGCGTAATTCCAAAAGGGATAAAGTAAAAGTAGTGCCTTTGGTTTGATTATATCCTGAAAAACTTTTATGAATGAATGTTGGTATTGTATTGTTGCTTGGAGAATAGTGTTAACATTTTAAGTAGGATTTGTTAAAAAGATAAAACATAGCCTCAAGCCTCACAACCGATAATGACTAAAACATGGGATATGCTTCAGGGCTATGTGGTTCGCTACCATTAGGGTATGGTCAACACCCGATTTAGATCAGTATTTATTAATTTATGTACGTTATTGTTCCAGTATGGTTATAAGCTGCAACCAGGGTGTTGCCATATTCGATACTATGCAGGAAAGGATAGGCCGATCCTGACTTGCACGAAGTCAGCTAAGGCTCTTGGTACATTTTCTCTAGAGGTGTACTGTGACAAGCGGTACCCCAATAGCCTTATTTTTGATGGAATCCATTTTCCAATATGTGCCTTACGGACTTAGTTGTATACTTAATATGCCATTGAATGTAATTAATGTAACCATTCCGGTTATGGTAAATATTTGTTTTAAACCCTGTACATTATTATAATATCACTGGATTTTCTAATAAAATGGTTTGGTCCTTGTAAGGTAAAAACTTATTCGTGTTTATATACGACATGGTATAATGAGATACCTTTATTTTCCAAAGGCTTTACAACATTAAATAATCCAAATGATTTGAGTTTCTGACGCTGATTTACTAGACTGATCCGGTGTTATTTTCTTGCACTGCTTGGATCAAACCTGAGTTCTTTTCCAGATTTAGTTATGGATGCTTTAGATCTTCAAAAGACGAGCTGGACTCGTCCAAACATATTCACGTATTTTTATTTCCATTGTATGTCTTGATTTGTATTTATCAGCATTTGTGATGATATGCTGTTATTACTGTCCAGGCTAATGATAGGTTAGTTTACTCTAATGGTTGTACGTATGTTAAAGTTTTTTTTGTAAAGATCATTTGGGTATTATATATTACTCATCATGATGTGAGATTCCGTTCTGTCTTTTTTTCTTCTACCCCAACAATTTATCTTTTTGGCACTTGGATGCTCGGCATGCAAATATCATGGATGTATTAGTCTTGACTTTTAGGGTTCGAAAAGGCAAGTCGTTACATTTGGTATCAGAGCTTAGGTTGAGCGAACACTTAGGTGTTGGTGGGATGAACTCATTAAAGATAGGGTAAGTGTCACCCTAGACGAGTATGTGTACTATATTTGAGAGCACATATTTGTTAACGCCATAAAAATGTTTTATATTTTATTGAAATTGGTAAAAGAATAATTTTACCTAGGATTATATTTGATATATAAAAGAATAATTTTCAAAAATTCAATATAGTTATTTAAGATGTGTTTTTTATTAGGAAATGATAATATTCAATTATTTTCATTTATTGTTTGACTAGTCATGCTCATCCAGTTTAGAAGCATTGACTATTATTTGATTATTTATGCTCGGCCAGTTATGAGCATTTATTGTTTTGATTTAGATTAATATGAACACCTTGTGAATTAAGTTTCACAATTTGACTATAAGGTGTTCTATAGTGACGTTGTTATAAAGTTTATTTTGATATAAGAAGGAATGATTTTATAAAGATGATTTTATAAATTGGGTTTATAAATTGAGTTTTATAAATGAAAAGGATTATTGAGGATTTAAATCTTGGAGTCTTCGAAAAAAAAATTAAATGATTTTCTGAAAATTAATAATAATATTACTTGAATGTATTTGCAAGTATAAATATTCAATGAGAATTTTAAAGTACATTTTCTTTGGATAGTTCAGGGAATGAGTCTTGATTAGTTTTGTGGTAATTTGAATAATCTTCTAAGTAACGATTGGATGTTTGCTTAAGCGAATATTGTAGTGCACTTAAAAAATTATTCCCTTTGTCATTGTACGATCAAAATAAGCTTGAATCTGAATGAACCCAAAGCAAGTTGGTAATATATATTTTTGTTAAAACTATTTACATGGAAATATATACAATATGGTTTCAAAATGGGATTCGAAAAGGAAGAAGTAATTCTATGTTAACTAGTTCGAGTGGCTCCAAAATGACTAAAAATGGATAAAAGATGTGTTTGGATGGTAAGCAATTCTCTTAGGTATTACCCTTCTTAGTAAAGGGATGTATGATACTATTTGGTAGAACCCAGTTCCTTGGTATCATTTTGGAGTTACTTGGTCTATATGTACATTTTCTAAGAATTAAAATCATACAGTATCATTTTAAAAAGGTTTTGAAATAAAAACTGAGTGTTTAGTTCTTAAGTTCTTTAAAGAAAATGGATTTAAAATAAAAAGGTATTTAGATAAAAGAGTGTTTTGATAAATGAAGTTTTTAATGGGAAATTTTTAATAAGAAGGTTTTCATAAACCTTTTATTATGAAAACCATGTCTTTTGTTTTAACATTTAAGTAGTGAAAAATTCTTTGATGTCACTGGGCTGATTGATAAACATCTTACCTTAGTGGTGTCTAAGGAAAAGTAGATTCTAGGGTTGAGTTTGGATACCAGTATTCTACTCTTTTTAGCTACTTACCCAACCAGATGGGTAAAGAGGTCGAAGTGGCCGACTCAGTTTCAAGACCTAGATTTATTTTGTACCTACATCCGAATTTAAGAAAAAAAAAGATAAAGATTAAATCAGATAGCTGTATATACTTTAAGTATGTAGTAGGGTATTATACAAGTTTAAAACTTAAAATGTTTTTATGAAATATTTGCATATATAATTATTGGAAGTAAAAAAGAATTAAAGTAGTATAATTATTAAGTTACCATAAAGGTATAAAATCGTAAGTTGAACTTGGATCATTTTATTCGTATACAGTTCTTGATACAGCGTTTGGGTATAGGATTTCTAGTTGTTATACACTAGTCTGAACTATGCGTTTTCACTCGATTCCTGTATGCGAGTACTTGAGATGGATTTTGGGATGGTGTGAGTGTTTTTCATCATACTTCAGGAGAATATAAGAAAAACATAACTATCAGATCAAGGAACCAGATTAGTGTTCTACGATGGAGAAGTTAAGTGATATATACTAGTTTGGATAAAAGATTAATGTATCTTAATAAGTAAATGAATATTGCACATGGGTGATTCATGCACAACATATAGGCTTAAGTAAGAATATTAAGTGCTAGTATGGTTTGTTCTTGGTTGTTTGTTTGATTGAGATGAAATTTCGAGGTTGAAATTCTTTGAAGGGGTAAAGGATGTAACGACTCGAAATTTCATCGCTCTGATTTGTGAATATTTAATTATTTTTAAATATTAAATTAATGGTTTTTAATAATCAAACAACCCTCTTTTAATTAGCAGGTGATGATGGAGAACTCATTCTGAAAGTATGTTTATAAAATTAAATACTTCAAAAAAAATTGAAAATGTGACCGAAATTCATTTTTAGGATTTTCAACTTTTCACCGAATGAAAGTTGATGAAAGGTCGTTGGCACACACACTAATATTTGTATGCATACACTTAACATAAAAGAGAGTGATTTTCACTTAAAATAGTTAAATTTAACATAAAAGAGAGTGATTTGCACTTAAAATAGTTAAGTATATTAAACAAGAGGTTAGAAAGTTTCTAGAAATGCTTAACAAAGGATTAAGAAAAAGGAGACTTTTTGGTAAATAGATTTAAGAGTTTCTTTGTCATCATGATGAAAGGCACTTTGGCACATAGGTTGGCATATGGAGGCATATACTAGGGTCTAATTTTGAGGGGTGGTGGAGGGTAAAGAGGTCATTTTGGGCAATGGGCAAAGGGGTCTTTTGATAACTTAATGACAAGTCTATAAGTATATGCTCATATTCTCATTTTCTATTTTTCATTTCTCTCTCTCCTTTATCCTCTTTCCTTACCTCTTTCTATATCCATTTTCTAAAAGAAAATCACAAAAAAAATTCCTTTTTACCTCAAAGTCCTTTAATAACCTTGTAGTCCCTAGCGTACACTACCACCATCACAAAGATTGAGACTTTGTTGCCTAAAGCCCATAACACCCCCATGGTTATGCACAATATGAAGGATGCTATGGTGTTTGGTCAAGCTATGCAAGGTGTGCTAGTGTGGAGTTGTTTGTCGTAGTATTTCAAGAAGTACCAAGCTTATGATAAAGTTTCATCCATTTGAAAGTGAGAATACTTACTTTATATATCATATTATATTAGGTATATTGGTTATATGAATAGTAATTATATGTGTTGTATATATAATTGTATATTGATTGATTTTTGATATTGGTTGTAATTGAATCCTGCTTGGTAGCGGATGTCATATGTAACTCTGATTTACAGGGACTTGTTAAACACTTTTGTGTATGGCCGTAAAAATAGCACATAAGGATTAGTTGGAGACTATAAAAAGTAAATGGAAGTTGAAGTGTCTTCATATCGAATAGGTCGCTACGGAAGCACTTCAAAGAATAGAAATATTATAGAGGGATCCAAAAGGATCCCTTGCCATTATTGATTTTAATCTCATTTGTACACTTATGATATAAAATTGTTGAATTCTCAAAGTTCACTCTTTTTAGCAAAAAAAGGTAGAAGTTGCATTTGTTAAGTGCTAATGTAGCTTTGAAGCCTCTGTAAAACTTTTTGAAATTGTATTTGGTTTAAGACTTTGATTTCCTATTGAAATACCTTTTGCTACTTGAATTTTCAAGGATGTTTTAAATACGACATTGGATTTCTATAATCCTCTTTTATGCAACTCTGTTATTTGATTCTAAAGGTGTTTTGAAATGTTTTTCCAAACTTAAATTTTGGTATAATAATTTAGAAAGAAATGTGATTTATAAGCTATTTGATTTACAAAACAGAGTTTTAAAAGTTATGGTCCATATAGCAATAGTCGACATATATGCACTTTGAAAATCTACGATTTTAGTAAAGTATAAAAGGTTATCTACTTTAGATATTTTTTAAATTCTTCCCAAATGTATTTTATGAAGATTGTATAAGTATTTAAAAAGAAGTTTGAAGTTTTAAATATATTTTTAAGAATTTATTTGAGTTATTTAAGTAAGAGATTTAAATTTTATATAGGGTAAAACCCTAACTTTATATTAAATTTGGTTTTGAATGATGATGTTCAAGGGATGGTTTATATAAGAGTTTTAAACTATATTTTAACTATTTAAAAATGCATTTTCAGAAAAGTAAGGTGTTTAAAATGAGTTGAGATTGATAAGATCTAATTTGGGATACTTAAACAAGTGGTTTATTTTAAGGAAACCTGTTTACTTTTCAAAGTCGAATTCTCTAAAGTTGATGACTTTTAAGTTGTAGCTTGGATGGAAGTTTATATCTCATTTTAAAGTGTTTTGGAAAGTGTGTAAAAAGTAGGTTTGAGATTTAAATAAGACTTTGGAAAATGGAAAAAAGGATTTGGTTTATAACACTTTATTTGTTTTAAATAATATAAGGAATTTATGAAATCTTATATTTGATATTAAGCTCTGAGATAGGGAAACGTCTACCTATCCTGAAAGATAAGAATGTTGTCAAGTCAAAATTTGAGAGGTAAGAATAACATAATTTGAACAACTTCATTATTAATCAAAGGATAGTTTAAGTTTGAAATCAGAGGTAGATGTTAGGTATATAAAGTATTATTTTTCGTATACGAATTCGATTAACCATGGAAATTAAGTAGTCTTATATTTGGCACTAAAAGCCGATGAGTAGATTAATCCTCTATCTACGAGATCTAGAATCATAATGTTTTTACTAAGGCAAGCTAGGAGTAATCAGTCCCTGACTTACTTGGCTTCAATTCTAGGCAAGGGATAAAGAAAGTCGGAATATCGAAAACATGACAAGAATAGGAGATTTTATTTCAATAAATGATCATTTTAACACATGGCAGTACGGAAAGTATTCTTTTTATACTTGACACTGTTTGCGCCAAAAATGGTCACTAACACCCAATTGTCGATGAAAGCACCCATTTACAATCACAGATCACATATAACAAGTAGGTAGAGAAAATAAATGTGATGAACACTTAAAGTTTGAAAGAAAACGCACAGAAACACACAGATTTAGAGTGGTTTGGCGTATAGCCTACGTCCACTATGAAATGACTGACTTTTATTGATCTTTGTTTGTCGATTACAATGAGTTATAACAGTAGAATCCAAATACAAAGCTAATCTCAGCAGAGTCTAGATGTAGAAGAGCCGAAATGGTCCTTTTTCACTAGATCATAGGCTTCTATTTATAGGCGTAGGCTGCAAATATCTCATCCAGATCTCGAAAGACTCCTTCTCTCATGTGGATGGGCCCACGTGATCGGTCCATAGTGATTCCAACTTGATCCATGGTCGATACGAACGAGATTCGTATCGATCCAAATCTTGCCCAATCGAGTCAAGATCGATGGTGGATACTCTTGAGGTCGTACGCAAGATCCTATGAAAACTTTGTAGCATTTGAACTTGTAGATTGTGAGATATGATCGATGCAAGTTTTACATTCCCATGTATGGTGCCTTAATCGATCTACCTCGCATCGATCTACTTCGTATCGATCAGCCTATGGTGACATAGAGCAGTAAGTTAAGGTAGATCCATTTTTCATTCTGAGGTGATTGCTTCATTTCTTCATATCGATTGGTTGCTATACTCTTCGTAACGATCCCTTATCCTTCTTCGTAGCGGTCTGTTGTCCCTTTGTACCGATCATTGAAGCTATTTCATATCGATCGCTTATCACTTCATACCGATAGTTGGATGATCCCTTCGTATTGATCATAAGGTAGTCGATTTCGTATCGATGGGAGGTGTTGACATTATATCAACTATTTAGTTGATCGATACGAAGCATACATCTAGTACGAAGTATATAACTGTGGCTGCTTTGCATTGATAGGAAGGGATGAGTTTCATATCGATCATCAGGGTGATCAATACGAAACATGTATTAACATGGATTGATAATATCGATACGAAGCGAATAACCTTGGTCGATTTGAAAGGTGAGTCTGATGGACACGAAATGAACGAGTGCAAATTTGATGGATGCGAACAACATGGATATGAAATTGGTGAGGACCTAGGTTGTTGATCGAATCATGGCCATGACTCGAAGTAATCATCTTCTCAGCCCAAAGCAGACCTTCCAACGACTCGAAGTAGATGCTGCGATGACTCGAAGTAATCTACGAGTGTGCTAGCCTATAGAAGACACGAAATAGATCCTTCCTTGACTCGAAGAAAACTGCTTGGAAACTCGAAGCAAATAGGGAAATGACTCGGAGCGGGCACTAAGCAACCTGGAATGACTTGATCTTTGTCGAAACCATATTTTAGACATCTTGCGCTGTTTGTTCACCGACTATGCTACGCCGTGGCTTCGTTATCATCTTTGTTACCCTTGAAATCCAAATTCGATCTTTGTACAGTCAATTGGGTTAAATCCGCCTGTATGTGGCCTTGCCTAAACGCGGGTTAGCACTTTCCCCCCAAAACATGGCTTGTGATAGGAAGGTGTGTTTTGTAGTGCCATCAGTTGGATGTTTGTATCCTGTTAATGACCTGTAAAGAGAATGATAGTCTTACCTGACTATGAATGGCGATCGTTCGAGATCGTATGCCGTTCGGGGGTGGTATGTGACCGTTCGAGGTCAATTGCTGTTCGTAGTGAATAGTGATCATTCGCGGTGAATGGTGACCGTTCGCGATCGGGTGTCATTCGAGGTGAATTGTGACCACTCGCGGTTGAGTGCCGTTTGAGGCGAGTTGTGACCGTTCGCGGTCGATGCCGTTTGAGGCGAACTATAATCGTTCGTGGTCGAGTGCCATTCGAGGCGAATCGTGATCGTTCGCGATCGAGTGCTGTTCGAGGCGAGTTGTGTGTGCCTGGGGTGACTTTGTATCATTAATGTCATATTTCACGTTTGAGTGAGTTTCTGATTTGTTTTCTATGGCATTTATCGTCATCTCAGAGCATGCCTGAGGACCGTTCGCGATCTCATACATGTGTAAGTGACTTGGCCGTTCTATAATTATTAAAAACAAATTACATTCAATTGAGTCTTTCAACAGAAATGTTCAACAATATGAAGTCCAAATGTGCAAATTAAAATGCAAAAGAAAAACAGAGATGTTAAAGTGCAAACACCTATACCGATGCAATTGATAGTCATATCAAAGCATGCCCAAGGATCGCTCGTAATCCTAACATGTGTAAATGACTTAATCGCGTTGGTGTGGGGTTTGCCACTTATTCGTCATTTTTTTGATTAGTTAATGACAAGCTGGTGCCTCGATCCGGAGCTACCTTCATTTAATGCAGGCGATGGTTGCTCTCTTTCCACCGTTGTTGTTCGCCTTCTCTCATATTACGATAGTAGACCATTCCGGATATGTCCTTTTATCTCATCCCTCAAGTGTCTGCAATCATTCATACTATGACCATTTAGCTCGTGGAATAAGTAATACTTGTCTGATTTCCTCTCATTCTTGGTCGGTGTAATGGCTCGCCTTTTTGTACGTCTAAGCAAACACACATGCCAACTCAAACCATACAAAAGAGCAGACTGTTATTGGGGTAAATAAGAAAAACGGAGAAAGGAATAAAACAAAAAAAAATCTCACAGTGGAATGACAAAATATAATAATCAAATAACAGTTCATGAAGCTATTTACAAAACATTTGATTATACTTACACAACACATATCAGAGTTACACATACCATAGAATAATAAATAATACAGCGGAAAAGTATGAATGTAGTGGAATAATATAATAAAAATAGTAATACAATCTTCATCTTCGTCTTCGTCCTCCAGAAATAAAGTCTTCGAATTCTAAAATGCTCAGACTGGCCCGAGAGAATTGAAAGGAAAAAAACTCAAGTCAGAACTAAAAGATCTTATGTGAGTTAAATCAACAGAAATAAATATAAGTTGAACAGCGTCAGAGATATTTACGGGATTTGACATCTCTTATCCAGTGTCTAACATAAGTGCGGTAACTTAAGAGATGCTCGGGATTCACATCTCCTAAGGATCCGTTAAACTATTTACTATGTAGTAATATACGCAATTATAATAATGTCTAATAGTAAAATAAACTTACTTTTAAATAGCATTAAGGAGTGACCCAATATTCCCCTTAACACGTAATAGTCCCAGTAGTCCATCTAGTATCAGCGCGTCTCCATATCGAGAGACTACTCTAAATACTCCACGGGCTATGGGAGAAATCCAAACTCGTACAAGGCGCGCTAGGGTAGGTGACACGGCACACAAGGCAATGCCAGGGTAGATATACCAATTACGCATCCAGACTGATGGTGACGCATAGACCGCAGCTACCGCCCACCTCGAGACACACCCCCAAAAAATCAAAGGGCCCTAATCGATCACAAAGTAATAGAATGGTATCAAAGGAGTGTGTCCGATAAGAGGGGCTACCTCACTGGCCCGTAAGCGCTTCTGTTTTAGCCACCTTATGCTAACTCACGAGAGTCGGGTCCACGTATATACCTCAAGGAAGGGCCGCCACCGTCATACTTCATTCTGGAATCTCCACCGCGTACACGGTTGTTAAAATGGCTTTCGGAGTTGACAGAGAGTATGACAACTTCCGATTCCGGTCTCTTTAACAACCAAACGTTATTATAACACCGCGGTCATTTATAATAGTTTATACTTTAAAACCAAATATCATTGCCCTTTTCAAACCAAATCAATACGATATCATTTTCATTTCAAATTATAATATCTTGGAACTCACAACTTTGAAACATAACTTCCACCACTTGAATGGTTTAAATATTAAAAATGCTTTATATAATAAAATAGCTTCTTAAATTTCACAAATTAATTTCAAAACAACCTGAATTTCTAAATTTTAATTTTACCAAACCCCAAATCATAAATTTCAAAACAATTTAGTTTCCAAATGAACTATTCCAAATTATATCGATTTCAAAACAGATTTGACCCACAGAATAAACCATTTCAAATTCAATATATTTCAAACTTTAATTATTCACAATTTCAAAACAAAGTTTGGTAATTACGATTAAACAATTTCCTTTTCTATTATTTAGTTTGAAATATTTTACATAATAAATCCATTATCATCTAAATGAAACTCAAATTACAAATAACTAAATATTTCCTTCAATTTATTTTTACTTGAAATATTCATTTAATTCACTCTAAACCAAAATCAAGTTATAAAATCATACCTCTTAAAATTTCAAATTTAATAAATTTTACATCAACTTATTTGAGTTTAAATAAATTCAATTTCAAATAAATTTCCAATTTATCTTCCAACCTAATTTATTAAAATCATTATAAACTCTATATTAAAATAAAGTTTAAATACTTATCCATATTATCTCAATGGAAATCAAACTTATTATTAAGTTTATTCTTTATTAAAACAATTTATACATAGCTTTAAAGGATAAAATAACATTTATATAATATTAAAAATCAATATCTATACAAAACCATTTATTTCTTTACAAAACCATAGAAATCATTTCAAAATATTTTTATATATATAGACTACGGTATTTGTATATAATTTTCTATCCTGTGGTCAAGTGATACGGATACTTATCATTTCAATTCGTAATTTAAAATATAAATAAGGTTATATATTATTTCAAACCGCAATCCCCAATGAAATAAAAAAATCCATAACAACTTGCTATTTACAACAATGTAAAATACAATATCCATTCATCCAATATCAATCATCAAACATTTACCACAATCATCATCATCTAATTCATCAATAACATCAATAACATCAATAACATCAATATAGACATATAATAAATAATAGGTATTTACTGGCAGTTATATTCAAAGATAAATTAAATAACTATTTTATCCAAATAAATTCAAATAAACTGAGATGATGATTCTAAATATGCCAAACAGTTATAAATAAATTTCTAATCACATCATAAATCAATTTAACAAACATAAGAAATTTCAAAAGTTGTGAGTGGGTTAAAACACTCACCTTTTGAATTTAAATTGAATTTAAATCAAATTTAAACTCAAAATTCAAACAGTCTCGGAATCCGTCCAAACCTACGCCAAAATGTCAGAAATTTTGATACGATCCTAGCGCAAGAAACCTGCGTGAATTGGACCTGGTATGTAAAAGTTATGGGCATTAGAACAAGTTGAAATCAAAAAATATAAATAAAATAAAATAAGAAATAACCTTTCCCTCCCACTCGTGTGCCACATCACACTAACCACGTGCACATCCTTTCGAACAAAAGAAAACCCAACTGACCACCAATCTTTGACCGTCGAAACCAAACACCACCGGCCACCTGAGCCTCACCGACCACCTCATGCCGCTATGCCTCCCTCCGCCGCACCGATGCCCCCCATCCCATTCCTCAGTTCAACGCCGCCGCTGAGCCACGTTTTGGGTTTCAAACCCCAAAACGTGAATCCTGACAACCACATGTCATTCGAGACTGAGCGAAAACCACCGATAACCTCCCGATGACGAGCTCTATAAAACCCATCTCCTGATTTCATCGATTGAAGCTCCGATTAAAACCCCAAATTTAATTTTGACCGCGATTTCGGATCGATCCGGTCACTGTCTCGAATAACGAACAATAGACGTAGATTCATATTATTGAGATCATCGTTTTTATATATTTTTTGAATTTTTTTGAGGAGTTTGAATTTTGAAGTTGTATTTTGAATTGAAGTTGTATTGGAAAAAATAGGATTTTCAGCCATTGAGGAAGATGAGCAACATAAATTTCTATATGTACAGAAATGAGAAATAGAATGGCTGCTAGAGTTTATAACGAGGTATATATAGGTAGGTCAGAAATAGAGATGGATGGACACGATTTTATTTAGCGACAGCGACCCGAAAAGCCCATTCTACCTTCGGAACGAAAATGGGTCAAACCATGTATCAAAATAGACGTTTTTAAATAATTTAAAATCGATGGAACAGGTTTTAAGACCAAATTCCATCGTATGAAGAAGTTATGCAAAGCTCAGTTTATTTCCAATTGATTTCAATTAAATTGATTTCTAGGCGTTTCGAGTCTGTACGATCAAACGACAAGCTTGGTCGCTACGAAACTTGAAATCCTATAATAGTTCACCTTTACGGATCTGACGAAACTGGTTTCATCGAAATCGGAGTCAGTGGCCAAAATGGCTATTTTCCATTTAATTAAATAATTTAATATTAAATTAATTAATCACTTCTTCAATTCAAATTTAATTATTTACCATTTCTATCATTTCTGATTACAAATGAACTTCTAATTCATTAACCAAAATTTCCATATCAATCAAATAAGGTTTTATTGCAAAATTTATAGCGTTTACCTTCAATTTAAGTAAATTCAACTAAATTATATTTTTAAATTTCAAATAAATTAATTCAATTTTTTTCAATCTCTTTATTCAATCAATCATCATCTTATGGATAAATTTAACATTAGTATATCCAATTACCCTAATATTTTTATAGTCATCAACTAAATTCAAATTAACGTAGTTTTTAATTACGTTTAATTGCAATGGATTTTGATCTAATTAAATAAATTAAATAAATGGGTAAATAATTAATGGTTATCACCATTTTACTAATTTAATCCCATTCATACTTTATATCAACCAACAATTATTATAATCACTTATCTAGCATTGATTCTATCAAATTACAATTTATTACGTATTATTTCTGTTTGCGCCAAAATTGGTCACAAACCCCAAGTATCGTGAAAGCACCAGTGTATGAATACAAATCAGCAATATTCAAACACAGATCATAGGTCTAAGCAAGCAACACGCATCAATACAGAAATAATGAACAAGAACACACGATTTATAGTGGTTCGGCTATCTCTGGCCTACGTCCACTTCAAAGGTTTTAACTTTTATTGATGTTCTCTACTGGTTACAAGTGATTGCAGCAGTTACAATGATTGAATTTCAGCTATAACAACTGTGGAAGGAAATAGAATCGATTCCGGCAGAGTCTGGACGTTGAATGGCCAAAAGATCCTTTTTGCTGTAGGCTCTGGGGCTCTATTTATAGGCGTAGGAGGCTGAGGTCGCGCTCAAATCTCGGGAGACTACGTGACCAACCTCAGGAAGTTTTGAGTCCATCTGTGATCGACATGAAGTCATTTCGTATCGATCAAGATGATGCCCAATTGAGCTGAAATTTGGTGGAGACATTCTTCATCACACATGCAAGCTCCTGTGAAAATTTCATGGCATTTGGATCAGTAGATCTCTAGATATCGTGGATACCAAGTGGAGTCTTTCGGTTGCTGTCTGGTTCCAATCGATTCCTTCGAATCGATGCCTTCGACTCCATCAGCTCACGTGGTTCGGTGATGAGGTGGCACGCGTCCTTCGAGTCGACCCGGTCTTCTCTCCGAGTTGAACGCATCAATTCCTTAGATCTCGCCTAATTTGCATCGAGTATCTACACGTCATCTAAGCTTGTTGACTTGGTGGATTCGAAGTGATCGTCATCCATGGATTCGAACAACTGTCACATCGATGGATACAAATAAGTCTTTATCTATGGATTCAAACAATCACCTTTATAATGGATACGAAGCACACTATCTGTTGATGGATGCGAAGTGAGATCATCTGATGGATGCGAACTAGATGGAGTCGAACTGAGGCATGAGGATAGGTACGAACTTGATCGATACGAACGAGATCGGTTCGAAGTGACTAACTCCTGATGGATTCGAACCTGATGGATTCGAATGGAGTGAGACGAGGTCATGCTGATGGATTCGAAACTGCTGGATTCAAATGGACCATCACCTCGACCTCTTCATGGATACGAACAGCATGCTCTTTCCTTAGATTGAATCGATCATAACTTGCACATACAAGCTCGGATTGACTTGAGATTTGAAACGCTGGCTTCTACAGCTTTGCTCATAATGTCTTGTCAATTACGGCCCGATCCGGACTCGGACAAAATTCATCGATATCCATAGTGAACCTACAGCGTATAATCGATATTTGTGACTAGTAATCATTGAGTTTCTGTTAACTTTTGGGTATCTCGGCTTTGCCAAAAGGTGGGATAACACTTTGCCCCGCAAAACATGCCTTTTTTGTAAATGGTATGTTTTGAACGGTCTAAATCGAGTGTAGTAAATTCACGTCGTATTCTAGCTACAGTATTATCAATCAAGTTTATGGTTGTTCGAAGCCAAATTGTTATCAATCCCGTCCAGTGGAAGTTAAGAATGAAATTCTTCAGTCTCTCTGGACTATCGATGGTCACTCCGGACCCTTGCCAATCCCTTTTCAGACTTAGCGATTGAATAGAAAGATCCTATTGCACTCCGGCGTTGCCTTCTATCCCTTGCACTCTGGCCCCAGCTAGGGCGTATAGTGATGTCTTGGTCACTCTAGACCGATCATAGCCTCTCCGGGCTCTTGCTGGACCCCATTTTGTCGCTCTCCGGTGCAGGGGAAACAGCGCTTAAGTGAGTTGATCGTGTCGCTCTCTGGCGAAGCAACTCACTTCTTGCACTCCGATTCAGTGTATCTGAACATTAAGCGATGTCTTGGTCGCTCTAGACCGGTCATAGCCTCTCCGGGCTCTTGCTGGATCCCATCCTGTCACTCTCTGGTGAAGGGTAAACATCGCTTAAGTGAGTTGATCTTGTCGCTCTCCGGCGAAGCAACTCACTTCTTGCACTCCGGTTCAGTGTATCTGAACATTAAGCGATGTCTTGGTCTCTCTAGACCGATCATAGCCTCTTCGGGCTCTTGTTGGATCTCATCCTGTCACTCTTAGGTGAAGGGGAAACAACGCTTAAGTGAGTTGATCCTTTCGCTCTCCGGCGAAGCAACTCACTTCTTGCACTCCGGACCCCGTCTCTCCGGGATAGGGTCATAAAGCGATCATTTTTATATTGGTATTTAATGTTCATCCTTTAAACCTCCGGTCAAAGGTTTATTTCAAGAAATTCAAATTCATTTATTAAATTCAGGTCCTTGATGTTCAATCTCAAACACCAGGAAAAAACTAGACATCGCCTCTCCGGGCAGGACGGTCTATTACCATCTCAGAGCGTGCCTAGGGATCTCTCCGGTTCCCGTACATGAGTAAGTGGAATAGCCGTTTATTCTAAAAACAAATCTAATGGAATTATTTGACCAAAGTTTAAATCCTGAACTTGGCCCTTTCCATCTTAGTCAGTTGATGATGAGTCGTGACCCCGATCCAGGATCACTTCTGTTAGGTGGGGGCAGTAATTGTTCAGGCCTTACCGTCGCTGCACGTTCTCTGACATACTGTAGCAATCTACCACTCCTGGCATGTTCTCCCACCTCATCTTTCAAATGGAGGCATTCATCTGTAGTGTGCCCATCCAGCTCATGGAATAGGCAACATTTACTAGTTCTACGCTCCCGCTCCGTGGGATCCCTCCTAGGTAGCTTTCGATAGGGGAGTTGCCCCAAGTTTCAGTGTAAATTCGTTTCAGGCTTGCAGTTAGATCTGTGTATTGCCTGAATCTAGGTTCTCGGAATTTCTTCCGTTTATCAGGACCATTGTTGTAACGACCCAGGATTTTTAATAATTTAATTTGAAAATATTTAATTAGTTTTAACTATTTGAATAATGGTTTGGATTGAATTTCCATTTTAACTTTGAAATTGGTGATTAAATTATAAAATTTAATCTATTGACAGTTGAATAAAAATTTGAATCTTCAACTTTAAGCTGATTAAAAATATTTCAAAGGCTTATAAAAATTCATATTTATAATACTGAAGATAATAGAAGCTTCAGAATTGAATTTGAATTTGAATTGTTCAGTTTTGAATTTATATCGTTTAGATTGAATTTGAAAATAGCCTTCCGAGGCACAGTCTCGGAATTCGACGAAACCAGTTCCATTGGGTCCGTAATATTGAATTATTACCGGACTTCAAATTCCGTATTTTTCGGAGTTGTTATGTGAGCACACGATATATAAACGCGTTGAAAATTTTAAAAGAATTCGATTTAAATATTAATTTTAAATTGGGTCAACATCAGCCACTTTCGTTCCTAAATTCGTGCCTAAGATCACGCAGGAAATCACGCAAGAAATCGTGAAATCACGCTGTTTCAATTTTTAAATATTCCTCTCCCTCCTCAGTTCCAAATCGAACGAAAAAAAATGGAGGAACAGTAAAAGGGACGCAGCTTCAAAAAAAAAAAACAAAGAAAAAATGGCCGCTCGTTCCCTCCCCTCTTCTCGTTTAGAATTAACGGCTGAAGCCCTAAATCAATTCGAGCCCAATTCGTTCGTAATCAAAACAGCGGGGGGGCCGAGCTGTCGCGATTCAAGTGATAGTGAGGCGAGCTAGGGTAACGAAGCAGTGAGGGTGAAGGTCATGATCGAGTACGAGCTTGAGGGCTCGGCGATGGGTTTGGGTGAAGTCGCGGTGGCCGAACTAGGGCGAGGCGGCGGCTCGGCGCTCGCTGGGGAGGGGGGGAAGGCGCAACGTTGTTGGGATCGGTGATGATGGATTCGGATGGCGACTGCGGGGTGGGCGGCGCGTTCAACTTCGTGGAGGCCGAGGCTGTGAGATTGGGTCGACGATGAGATGGGAATCAAGTCAGTAAGGTATTCTTAGTTTACAATTTAATTTTGAAATTTAATAAATTTTTGTTGAGATTTAAATTTTAAGCAGAAAAAAAAGGGTAAAACAAAATCCTGTTGTTTATAAAACAGGAAAGTGTATATATATATATATATAAAATATATGCAGAAAGTTGTTTTACAGTAAGTATATATACATATACACATTTTTAAAAATCTATTTGTTATTTAAATAATGCATATTGGTAATAGATTTGGTTAATAAATTGATTTGAATTTATTTAGGGCACTCAAAATAATTTATTAAAGGAGAAATAATTGGTTTAAATAAAACTATCAGTTAATTTAACTATTAAGATGAAATCACCGATAAATTGAAATTATCAAATGAAAATTTATTATTCGATCTGTTCGAATATTAATGGATTTTACAATATTTATACAAGGTCAAAAAAAAATTGTGAAGGAACGAGCTGAATTGGAAACGGATTTCAAATCAAAGGTGAGAAATTCTCACTCAAAAAGGGTTATTTAAATTTTAAATAGTTAGATTTAAAATTTGTCGATTGATTGATTGTTTGCTTGATTGTGATATTAGATATAGTAGGATATATCTATATATAGCAATATATATATATATTGGCATATGTATATATTGCAGTTGATTGATTTCCCGCATTGTATAGCGGATGAGACCCTATTGCACCGCCTATTAAGCGGATGATATTTTATAAATCCCATATACCGCGATATTCCACCGTGAAGTGGAATTGGTATTGTGCTAACGTCTGTGGATGCAGGGAAACAGGTTGGAGGGATCCAACTGGATTCCTCAAAAATATTTATTTGATTATAAATATTTTGATGATTATGATTATCATATCGATATATGATATTTGTTGCCATGATTGACTATTCGATGCTGTTGCATCATCGGATCCATTTTTTTTAGTTAAAAATAACGATGTTGAATTTGTAAAGGATTTTAAATTGATTTTTCAAGTATATGTTTTTATTTAAATTTTGAATTGATTCATTTTAAATAAATTTAAAATTTCAATTTTTAAAGTTATAGAATTTAAGTTTTTTGCAAAATATAACAAAAATGTTATTTTTGAGATAAGTGGTTAATAATTTATGAAATGGATTAAATTTGGATTTTGAATAACTATTATAAACGGTTTATATAAGAGATTTTAAAATTTATATTTATAAATTGAAAATATTGGAATTCTAAAACAAGTTGATGAAGTGTTAAGTTGATGTATAAAAATGAATTTCATTGAAGTTTATATATTTATAAACTGTGAAAGTTATAAAAAAGAATAGATATCGAAAATAAAGGATTTATAAGAAATTAACTTATAAAACTGGGGTTTGGGCATTTAAATGGGATATTTATAGAAATTGTAAATAAAGGAGATTTTATAAGTTGAAATTGTTATAAAATATAAAGGAATCTTATAAGTAATAAGATTTAAAATTTGTGAAGTTTAAAGGAACGATTTGGTAAATGAATGAATTATAAGTACTTAACTTATAATATAGATTTTGGTTTATAATTGGGTTATATAAATTGAATTAGATTTAATAAAAGAGATTAGTAAATTGAAGTTTATAAATAGAGATGGAATTTATAAACATTGTTATAAATTCGGAAATAAATGGAATTTGATAAATTGAATATAGAATTTGTTGAAGGAGTTATATTCATGGTTTTGAACAGTGAATATATCGTTAAATAAAATGGAAATATTGTGGGAAAGGGATGTTTTAAATAAAATTTAAAACGATTTAAAGATGTTTTAAAATGTATTGAGTATCGAATACATAGATTTCAACATTTATTGTTGAAATAGACGTTTTCGACAAATAGAAGGAAAGGAAGTCGTAGATTTCAACATTCATTGCTGAAATAGACGTTCTCGAGAAATAGAAGGAAAGGAAGTCGTAGATTTCAACATTCATTGTTGAAATAGACGTTTTCGAGAAAATAAGGAAATGATGGACTATAACACTGTTGTTATAGTAAATGATTTCCGAAAGAAAATGTTTTGTATAATATTGGGATTTATATATCTAATTTAATTTCGAATCCCTATACTAGTGATTTTGGGTTGTCGTAACGATGTTTTACGCAACATTCGTTTTGACCCAAATAAATGTGAATAAAAGAACGTTTTCCTTAAACAAATGAAATATATACTTAACTATAGTTTAAGTATATTGAATATTTTTAAATTGTTGAAAATAAATGAGATTTGTGAATTACTTATTATTAAATAAGTATGGAATTTCTTTTCCAATATGAAAGGGAACGTTTTTGAGAATTTATCTTTTTGAAGATAAAAAAATTGAAATTGAATATTTAAGACCTATTGAAACTGTAGATCAATAGATATTTTGAAGATATAAATTCACTATGGAATTTATAAAGGAAATTGGTTTTTAAAATAAACATTGTTTATTTTTGAAGTGTGGAAAATTATATATCTTGTAAAGATATTTTTTTTGGGGGAAATAAATAATTTGGAAAATTATTTGGAATCTGATGATGTTGCGCATCTTTATTGATAGTTAAATAACCGACTATCAATATTTACCTTTAAATGAGTATTTGTTGTGATTGCTTGAATTGGATGCCACACTTATTTTTAAATAAGCGCTCACTATTCGGGTTAACCGGAAAAGGACCATGGGGTCGTATAACCCATTCCGAATAGTGATACGTCGTTATGAATTGCATTTGAAGACCGATGTTGAAGACCGGATATTTGTGAAAACGGATGGATTACCGTCGAGTTACTCTGCATCGGCTGATCTCGGATACAGAGGTTCATCACCCTTAGTGACGGGATGTCCGGACGTGATTAGTGAATATCTGGATTGCAAGGGCTTCTTTGGAAGTGCCTTCGGTTCTGTTCGATCCCGGAACGGACTTGTATGGATTGTATGTCTGACGTTACAATTTGAGATGTAAAGCTGATTTCTATCAAATATATTTCTGTTGGTGGCGGAGAATTTATTCTCTTAGCTTAACACCCTTCTCTGAGACGTACGAGCTCAGAGGTTATATAGTTGATGGTTACTAGTGATACATTCCCGAATTGGTAACGTGGCATGCTGAGTGTTGATGTGAAATGATCGTTGAATGATCATTTGTGATAGGATCATTTGTTTGATCGTCTATCTAGATGATCATTGCTTTGATCATTTGTTGACCCAAAGCAGCTTTTGTATAAAGCGTGGCTTTGTGGACGAGACTTCATCGAGCCTCACACCCCGGAAATGGTCAAAACAGGAAAGATGCGGCAAGGTTATTAGAGGGTAGCGGCCCTTTAGTGTATGTCATTCCTTCTGGATAGAGGTGGTATCATGGTATGGTTCCCAGATACTTAACCTATGTGGTTACTGCAAATTTATTACTTTGTGGTTGTTGGAAATCGAGGATCCTCGGATATAGATCGGTTACGATCGGGGAATGACATATTCGTGTCAGTTGTTACCCAGTTAGGGGTAACCCGGCCTTGTGTTGGCAGAGATCCGGTTAGGTTCTCGGGACGTCATTCCAGAGGCGTTTCCATGTGGCAATGGGAAGTTCCTTGGCCTGACCATTTGTTGGAATTCCAAAGAAACAATACGAGCCTTGTGCGGTTTTAGTTGTATTACATGCTATGGAATGTGGCGGTAACCTGCTATTGAACATAGTAGTTATAGTAGGCATAAGTGCGGAATGCCTATGCTGGCTAAGATTTATATTCTACTTTCGAAATTGTTTTCTACACTATGCACTAATTATATCAAAAATGATTTGATTTTGCATAGTAAGCATCTTTGACTATCATAAGGAGAAACCTCCTCCAAGTCTGCGTTTGCATTGTGTGTGTGGCGGGAGACCTTATGGTAGTTTCATTTTCAAAAAGAATTGCGAATTTTCTTTTAAAATTTCTCCTATTCTTTGTTTAAAAGATAAATAACTGTTTTTAGTTCTCACACCAGTCACATGACTGACCTGGAGTTTATTGTTCCCTTCCTAAACTCTGGGTGCCCACCAATTTCTACACGGGTAGTCTAGAGTTAGGTTATCAGGTCATTCCGGATTCAGGCATTGCTACAAATATCTGGAGGCGGGCTGGATGGCGTGGCATATTATCTATTATATATAGTATTTCTTTTCCGCTGTTTGTTGTTGTAAACTCTGTTAATATGATGAATGTAATATGATGTGATGTAATGTATAAAATATACAGTTCTTTGTTTTAATGAATATTCATTTATCTATTATATGTTGTTCCGCTGCGATTGTGAGATTCTGATATTGTTTTATTGTTCTTTCTGTTGTTCTATTGTTGTTCTTTTCTTTCTTCTTCTCTCTTTTTCTCTCTCCTTCTACATCTTTCTTCTTCTTTAAACCCTAACATTTCGGTTTTTCGGCAACGAAAAATCGCAAACGTTACATTTGGTATCAGAGCATATGGTTAAGCGACAACCTTAGCTCTGTTTGGTGTTACTCATTAGAGATAGAGTCAGTAGTACTCTAGAATGAGTTTGAGTGTAATAATAGATATGAGCGCGTATTTGTTAGTGAATATAAAATTTGTTTTATATTGTGATGATTGGTTTATTGAGTGGCATATGAACCTTCGTCGGCACAGTCTGTACAACTGGATCGAAGGGGTTTCTAAACACTTGAATAGAACAATTCGACACAGTATTGTTTTAAAAAAATTGGGTAGATGAAATAATTTTTGCCCAAAACTATTTTTGTAGATAAAGAAAATTATCTTTATAAATTATTGTAGTATATGGATGCATGGTTGTTAGATAGTAATAATATTAAACTATTACCATTGAAAATTGAAATATAATTGAAGTCATTGTTATATGAAAATTTAGATAAAAAGATAAGAAAATGAAATCCATATACAAATGAAATTTGAGAATGTAAATTATAAATGTGATTTATAATTATAAATAGAATTCTAGAGAAGTTTTGGAAATGTTTTTGAAAGAGTTTGGAAATTTTAGAAATTAAATTCCTTTTTGATTTGGAAAATGAATTTAAAAGGTTTTGAAAAGTATTTTTGAAGGAATGAAAAGCTCTAAACTCTTTTCGGTCGCTGGAAAATAATTCCGATGATGACCGCGGCATCATTGGTGTTCATTTTCGGGTTTCCAAAAGAGGAATTGCTGCCAAATTGTTTTAAATAAAAGTTGTTTGGAAAATTTTGATTTGGTTTTGGAAAAGCTGAAAAGACTCTGGAATGCTATATAAAAATATTTATGGAATATTATTAAGTTGAAAATAAATTTGGAGTAATTAAAATGAATTGGAATTGAATTTGATTTAAGCAAAGCGAAGTATTGAAATGAAAATTAGCAAGCTAAACTAATTGAAGGAATGAAAGTAAATATGATTTGTAAATGAATTGAATTAAATGAAAATGGAAATGAAATTGAAGATTGTTTACAAGGAAATGAACTTGAGTTTGAAGTGAAATAGCTTAAGTAAATTCAAGATGAATATGAATATGGAATGTAAACAAAATTGAATGGAAAATATGAAATGCAAATTGAACTGAAGTAGAATTAGAATAAATTGAATTGGTATCAATTTGAATTAGTATAAACTAGAATGAATATGAATTCGTTTGGCTTAGAAACAAATAGAATTGAGATTATAAATTGAATTCAAATAAAAATTGAAATTGTAAATCGAATTCAAATGAAATTAAAATGCAAAATTGAAAGAAAATGAGTGTATAACTCCAATAGTAAAGTAAAGATGATATAAGAAGTATATATCGAAATTTCGTAAAGGAAATGTGCAAAATGGTTTGAATATTGTAATTGGATACTACTATTAGCAGGTTATACAGGTGTTATAAAGGAATTGGGATTTTGATTTCAAAGATAAAAATTGAATTGCTCGACAAAAAGGTACGTATTTCAATTTCAGTATGGGATTTGATGATTTTCTTCTCCAGCCACTTGGCTTTCTCTTTTCTTTTTGATTCTGAGGGGCCGTGGTGCCATTTTGTAGTCGTACCGATCGAGCCGCGCAAAGGAGACGCTGGCGAAATTTTTCGAAAATTTAGGGTGTTAGAAAATTTTTGAGAAAATTTGAAAGTTTAAAATTTGAATTTGAATTTGAATTTAAATTTTGAAGTAAACAATGTTGTTTGAAACTTATAATTGAAGTTGGAAAGCTAGTTGGAATGAGAATGAATCTTTAATAAAAAGATCTAGGTTAGTAAGCTGATAAAACTTTTTGAATTGGAAAAATAGTAGACGAATTAAGGACCCTTTCTTTCTAACTTGTAATTTCGGGACGAAATTCTTTTAAGGGGGGAAGATTGTAACGACCCAGGATTTTTAACAATTTAATTTGAAAATATTTAATTAGTTTTAACTATTTGAATAATGGTTTGGATAGAATTTCCATTTTAACTTTGAAATTGGTGATTAAATTATAAAATTTAATCTATTGACAGTTGAATAAAAATTTGAATCTTCAACTTTAAGCTGATTAAAAATATTTCAAAGGCTTATAAAAATTCATACTTATAATACTGAAGACAATAGAAGCTTCAGAATCGAATTTGAATTTGAATTGTTCAGTTTTGAATTTATATCGTTTAGATTGAATTTGAAAATAGCCTTCCGAGGCACAGTCTCGGAATTCGACGAAACCAGTTCCATTGGGTCCGTAATATTGAATTATTACCGGACTTCAAATTCCGTATTTTTCGGAGTTGTTATGTGAGCACACGATATATAAACGCGTTGAAAATTTTAAAAGAATTCGATTTAAATATTAATTTTAAATTGGGTCAACATCAGCCACTTTCGTTCCTAAATTCGTGCCTAAGATCACGCAGGAAATCACGCAAGAAATCGTGAAATCACGCTGTTTCAATTTTTAAATATTCCTCTCCCTCCTCAGTTCCAAATCGAACGAAAAAAAAAATGGCGGAACTGTAAATGGGACGCAGCTTCAAAAAAAAAAAAAACAAAGAAAAAATGGTCGCTCATTCCCTCCCCTCTTCTCGTTTAGAATTAACGGCTGAAGCCCTAAATCAATTCGAGCCCAATTCGTTCGTAATCAAAACAGCGGGGGGGGGGGGGGGGGGGGGGGGGCGAGCTGTCGCGATTCAAGTGATAGTGAGGTGAGCTAGGGTAACGAAGCAGTGAGGGTGAAGGTCATGGTCGAGTTCGAGCTTGAGGGCTCAGCGATGGGTTTGGGTGATGTCGCGGTGGCCGAACTAGGGCGAGGCGGCGGCTCGGCGCTCGCTGGGGGGGGGGGGGAAGGCGCAACGTTGTTGGGATCGGTGATGATGGACGGATGGCGACTGCGGGGTGGGCGGCGCGTTCAACTTCGTGGAGGCCGAGGCTGTGAGATTGGGTCGACGATGAGATGGGAATCAAGTCAGTAAGGTATTCTTAGTTTACAATTTAATTTTGAAATTTAATAAATTTTTGTTGAGATTTAAATTTTAAGCAGAAATAAAATGGGTAAAACAAAATCCTGTTGTTTATAAAACAGGAAAGTGTGTATATATATAAATATATATGCAGAAAGTTGTTTTACAGTAAGTATATATACATATACACATTTTAAAAATCTATTTGTTATTTAAATAATGCGTATTGGTAATAGATTTGGTTAATAAATTGATTTGAATTTATTTAGGGCACTCAAAATAATTTATTAAAGGAGAAATAATTGGTTTAAATAAAACTATCAGTTAATTTAACTATTAAGATGAAATCACCGATAAATTGAAATTATCAAATGAAAATTTATTATTCGATCTGTTCGAATATTAATGGATTTTACAATATTTATACAAGGTTAAAAAAAAATTGTGAACGAACGAGCTGAATTGGAAACGAATTTCAAATCAAAGGTGAGAACTTCTCACTCAAAAAGGTTTATTTAAATTTTAAATAGTTAGATTTAAAATTTGTCGATTGATTGATTGTTTGCTTGATTATGATATTAGATATGGTAGGATATATCTATATATAGCAATATATATATATTGGCATATTTATATATTGCAGTTGATTGATTTACCGCATTGTATAGCGGATGAGACCCTATTGCGCCGCCTATTAAGCGGATGATATTTTATAAATCCCATATACGGCGATATTCCACCTCGAAGTGGAATTGGTATTGTGCTAACGTCTGTGGATGCAGGGAAACAGGTTGGAGGGATCCAACTGGATTCCTCACAAATACTTATTTGATTATAAATATTTTGATGATTATGATTATCATATCGATATATGATATTTGTTGCCATGATTGACTATTCGATGCTGTTGCATCATCAGATCCATTTTTTTTTAGTTAAAAATAACGATGTTGAATTTGTAAAGGATTTTAAATTGATTTTTCAAGTATATGTTTTTATTTAAATTTTGAATTGATTCATTTTAAATAAATTTAAAATTTCAATTTTTAAAGTTATAGATTTTAAGATTTTTGCAAAATATAACAAAAATGTTATTTTTGAGATAAGTGGTTAATAATTTATGAAATGGATTAAATTTGGATTTTGAATAACTATTATAAATGGTTTATATAAGAGATTTTAAAATTTATATTTATAAATTAAAAATATTGGAATTATAAAACAAGTTAATGAAGTGTTAAGTTAATGTATAAAAATGAATTTCATTGAAGTTTATAAATTTATAAACTGTGAAAGTTATAAAAAAGAATAGATATCGAAAATAAAGGATTTATAAGAAATTAACTTATAAAACTGGGGTTTGGGCATTTAAATGGGATATTTATAGAAATTGTAAATAAAGGAGATTTTATAAGTTGAAATTGTTATAAAATATAAAGGAATCTTATAAGTAATAAGATTTAAAATTTGTGAAGTTTAAAGGAACGATTTGGTAAATGAATGAATTATAAGTACTTAACTTATAATATAGATTTTGGTTTATAATTGGGTTATATAAATTGAATTGGATTTAATAAAAGAGATTAGTAAATTGAAGTTTATAAATAGAGATGGAATTTATAAACATTGTTATAAATTCGGAAATAAATGGAATTTGATAAATTGAATATAGAATTTGTTGAAGGAGTTATATTCACGGTTTTGAACAGTGAATATATCGTTAAATAAAATGGAAATATTTTGGGAAAGGGATGTTTTAAATAAAATTTAAAACGATTTAAAGATGTTTTAAAATGTATTGAGTATCGAATACATAGATTTCAACATTTATTGTTGAAATAGACGTTTTCGAGAAATAGAAGGAAAGGAAGTCGTAGATTTCAACATTCATTGTTGAAATAGACGTTCTCGAGAAATTGAAGGAAAGGAAGTCATAGATTTCAACATTCATTGTTGAAATAGACGTTTTCGAGAAAATAAGGAAATGATGGACTATAACACTATTGTTATAGTAAATGATTTCCGAAAGAAAATGTTTTGTATAATATTGGGATTTATATATCTAATTTAATTTCGAATCCCTATACTAGTGATTCTGGGTTGTCGTAACGATGTTTTACGCAACATTCGTTTTGACCCAAATAAATGTGAATAAAAGAACGTTTTCCTTAAACAAATGAAATATATACTTAACTATAGTTTAAGTATATTGAATATTTTTAAATTGTTGAAAATAAATGAGATTTGTGAATTACTTATTATTAAATAAGTATGGAATTTTTTTTCCAATGTGAAAGGCAACGTTTTTGACAATTTATCTTTTTGAAGATAAAAAAATTGAAATTGAATATTTAAGACCTATTGAAACTGTAGATCAATAGATATTTTGAAGATATAAATTCACTATGGAATTTATAAATGAAAAAGGAAATTGGTTTTTAAAATAAACATTGTTTATTTTTGAAGTGTGGAAAATTATATATCTTGTAAAGATATTTTTTTTGGGGAAATAAATAATTTGGAAAATTATTTGGAATCTGATGATGTTGCGCATCTTTATTGATAGTTAAATAACCGACTATCAATATTTACCTTTAAATGGGTATTTGTTGTGATTGCTTGAATTGGATGCCACACTTATTTTTAAATAAGCGCTCACTATTCGGGTTAACCGGGAAAGGACCATGGGGTCGTATAACCCATTCCGAATAGTGATACGTCGTTATGAATTGCATTTGAAGACCGGTGTTGAAGACCGGATATTTGTGAAAACGGATGGATTACCATCGAGTTACTCTGCATCGGCTGATCTCGGATACAGAGGTTCATCACCCTTAGTGACGGGATGTCCGGACGTGATTAGTGAATATCCGAATTGCAAGGGCTTCTTTGGAAGTGCCTTCGGTTCTGTTCGATCCCGGAACGGACTTGTATGGATTGTATGTCTGACGTTACAATTTGAGATGTAAAGCTGATTTCTACCAAATATATTTCTGTTGGTGGCGGAGAATTTATTCTCATAGCTTAACACCCTTCTCTGAGAGTACGAGCTCAGAGGTTATATAGTTGATGGTTACTAGTGATACATTCCCAAATTGGTAACGTGGCATGCTGAGTGTTGATGTGAAATGATCGTTGAATGATCATTTGTGATAGGATCATTTGTTTGATCGTCTATCTTGATGATCATTGCTTTGATCATTTGTTGACCCAAAGCAGCTTTTGTATAAAGCGTGGCTTTGTGGACGAGACTACATCGAGCCTCACACCCCGGAAATGGTCAAAACAGGAAAGATGCGGCAAGGTTATTAGGGGGTAGCGCCCCTTTAGTGTATGTCATTCCTTCTGGATAGAGGTGGTATCATGGTATGGAGCCCAGATACTTAACCTATGTGGTTACTGCAAATTTATTACTTTGTGGTTGTTGGAAATCGGGGATCCTCGGATATAGATCGGTTACGATCGGGGAATGACATATTCGTGTCAGTTGTTACCCAGTTAGGGGTAACCCGGCCTTGTGTTGGCAGAGATCCGGTTAGGTACTCGGGACGTCATTTCAGAGGCGTTTCCATGTGGCAATGGGAAGTTCCTTGGCCTGACCATTTGTTGGAAATCCAAAGAAACAATACGAGCCTTGTACAGTTTTAGTTGGATTACCTGCTATGGAATGTGGCGGTAACCTGCTATTGAACATAGTAGCTATAGTAGGCATAAGTGCGGAATGCCTATGCTGGCTAAGATTTATATTCTACTTTCGAAATTGTTTTCTACACTATGCACTAATAATAATATCAAAAATGATTTGATTTTGCGTAGTAAGCATCTTTGACTATCATAAGGAGAAACCTCCTCCAAGTCTGCGTTTGCATTGTGTGTGTGGCGGGAGACCTTATGGTAGTTTCATTTTCAAAAAGCATTGTGAATTTACTTTTAAAATTTCTCCTATTCTTTGTTTAAAAGATAAATAACTGTTTTTAGTTCTCACACCAGTCACATGACTGACCTGGAGTTTATTGTTCCCTTCCTAAACTCTAGGTGCCCACCAATTTCTACACGGGCAGTCTAAAGTTAGGTTATCAGGTCATTCCGGATTCAGGCGTTGCTACAGATATCTGGAGGCGAGCTGGATGGCGTGGCATATTATCTATTATATATAGTATTTCTTTTCCGCTGTTTGTTGTTGTAAACTCTGTTAATATGATGAATGTAATATGATGTGATGTAATGTATAAAATATACAGTTCTTTGTTTTAATGAATATTCATTTATCTATTATATGTTGTTCCGATGCGATTGTGAGATTCTGATATTGTTTTTTTGTTCTTTCTGTAGTTCTATTGTTGTTCTTTTCTTTCTTCTTCTCTCTTTTTCTCTCTCCTTCTACCTCTTTCTTCTTCTTTAAACCCTAACATTTCGGTTTTTCGGCAACGAAAAATCGCAAACGTTACAATTGTATCTGTCATCCTATTTCCTCTTTCCTTTGTCTACTCCAGACTGTTCCCTGGAGGTTCCTTCGCTTTGCGCAGCGTTTGTTTCCTGCCTCTCGGCTCGTGATTCTTCTAATCGGATGAACTTTTCAGCTTTATGATAGAACTCTCCGAGATCTTGCGGTGGATCTTTAGTCAAAGAATCTTTGAATTTGGTGCCTTCCCCAACTCCTGCCACCGCGCCATTAAAATCATTGATGGATCTGGGCGATCTACAGAATCACCGTTGCATTGAATCTTAGTAGAAAATCTTTTATGGACTCTCCGGTCCTTTGCTTTATCGAGGCTAAAGTCATCACACTCTTGGGTCGCATCACATGGACCCTAAACTATCTCATGAAGCAGTCTACAAGCTCGCCCCACGTTCTGATTGATCCAGTCTCTAGTTGCCTGAACTAAAGCGCAGCCAAATCTGACAAGTATAAAGGGAAGCATCGAGCCACCACTTCCTCGGAATCCCCCAGCACTTCCATGTGCCTAATATATCTGGTAATGTGCATGGTCGGGTCTGACCTCCCATCATAAGGATCAAGCATTGGTAGTTTGAATTTCGGAGTGTTCCTTGCGTTTCGGATGCTCGGAGTGAACGGACTCCGACTGACTTCTTCCAGCCCTCCACTTGACAATCCTCCTCTCATGATTCGTCGCATTAGACCAATCATTCTCTCGTCTCCATCCAGGGATTGACCCCTTATCAAGTTTCTCTCCTTCCCCCCGAGCTGTGAAGGGAATTCTGGTACATACTCTTCGTGAGGCTCGTCAGCATAAGCATTGGCTCCAACTTGTTGAGCTCCGTCTATTGGTCTTCCAGTATCGGACCCTGATGGTCTGCCCCCAAGTCCTTATTGATTACCTTTAGCTCCTGCATTCTGGTCTTGAACCTGACCTTCATTAGCTTCTGTAATCCTGATTCCTTGTCCCGCACTTGCAGTTGTTGTAGTTGGTCCAAGGTTTTGCACATTCGCTTCCCTCATTTGTTCGAGGAAATTCTGCAGCATCTCCTGTTGAGTCATCATCATTCTTTCATGCATCGAATTTGCCATAGCCTCCATCTCGTCCCTAGTGATGTAGATCGAGGCTTGTCCTTCTCCAGCTCTAGAGGATGCCTCCTGACTTCCTCCCTGTTGGCTTCTCTCCACTCTTTGTCTTCTACTGTTCTGTCGAGTCATTGTGGAATCAGTCCGAGTTCTTCAAACTTTCAAATCTGAACTTTGAATCTGGTGTAGCGGGTGTTAGTCTTTCTCAGTGAAAGCACCAAAGTGTTTGCGCCAAAATTGGTCACAAACCCCAAGTATCGTGAAAGCACCAGTGTATGAATACAAATCAGCAATATTCAAACATAAAACATAGGTCTAAGCAAGCAACACGCAGCAATATAGAAATAATGAACAAGAACACACGATTTATAGTGGTTCGGCTATCTCCGGCCTACGTCCACTTCAGAGGTTTTAACTTTTATTGATGTTCACGACTACAAAACAGGCCATTTGCATCGGTTGTTTAACCCCATTTTGCATTAGTTCAACAACCGATGCATATGCAACCGATGCAACAGGCTTATCACTTTTGCATCAGTTCTGAAACCGATTTAAAATGGTCCTTTTTGCATCGGTTGTTACTAACAACTTATGCAAAATATCATGGTTGGTAGCTTGGACACAGCCCCCATGTTGCATCTTTTGTAATGAAAACCGATGCAACAAAGGAACTTGTTGCATAGGTTGTTGTTGAAAACCGATGCAAACTAATTCCTCTATTGCATCGGTTTTTTATAACAACCGATGCAAACTAATCCCTCTATTGCATCAGCTATTTATACCTAATGCAAAAAAGCCATTCTCAGAAACCATTATTACAGTACTCAAATAGACTGTATATATATTATTGATTATAACAAACAATTATTGCATGCAATATTACAATCATTCAAAATAAAAATTGATGACAAATACATAATCAGATTTAATAATTCGACAAAAGAATGAAAAATTACATTCATTAAACAATCATTCTCCTCCCCGACCACCTTCAATTGCCACTAGTTTCCACTTCACTTCTACATGCTAACACAGTCCATTACAGCCAAACATCAGATACATCAATCACTTCAACCATTACATTTCTGCCCTTCAATCTCCTAGCAGTCTTCACCATTGCAGAAGCATACACTGGTATAACACAACCCTCCTCTGCATATAACCAAACATCCCCTTCTACCCTACATCAACATCTACTGCTATCTTCACCATAGTCACTGCCTTATACAACTACACATCATCCACCTTCACAACAACCATCTTCTTCACTTACCAACTCTGTGCACTAATAGACACTGTCAACACTACATCACAACCACCAGCAAACACTACATAACATTACTCACTAACTCTCCGTACCATCAGCAGCAACAAACTCACAAAACCATACTATCATTTTCTCTAGCAACAGTTCCAACCTTCTACTCTTTTATTACTATGCAATTCTGCCACACACTTAACCCCCTGTCACAAACATCAAACATACATCCTCCTACAAACTTGCCTTAAACAAACACATACTCTACCACAACCACTATTCACAACCCTACATCCTCTTTACCATACCAAAACAACGCTTCAACACCCTACAAACATCAGATATATCATGCACTGTAAAATAAAATATAAAATCCAATTATTACATATATGCAAAAGTCCAGATATGTACCCCACAACGAAGCTGCTGAAGAACATTATATTTTCAAAAATTGTTGGTTTAGGAAGATTATTTGGTTTAACACAATGGATATAATGTGGCTCAGTAGCACTCGATGTCTCCAACAAAGATTACAGTTGTTGTTGTGATATTCGCACAAAAGCATTTGTAAAAGAGAGATGTGTAACATGCACAAGGAAACTTCTAGAAAGATATCACAAATTAATAATGAACCGCTAACCTTAAATCTTGACCCAATTGAAGAAAATTTAGAAGATTTTGACGAGTCTTCAGATGGAGGAGGAAAAAGAGTAGAAACAAATGAACATTTTGAAGCAGTTAAAAGAGCTTGATGCTCAGCCACAACATAGTCTTTGTTTTTGTCCAAAAACAACTCTGTTTGATATGTATAATCTATGTTTGGATGCAATCTTGACTTTTAAGTTAAAATAAATAAAATTATTTGTACAAACGAGTTATTGTATATGTCTATAAGTCATATACAATAAATTGTTGTTTCTCAATGAGTCACTTTTGCAAGCTCTTATAAAAGTTATAGAACACTTGAATTATAATTTGGCTACTAACGTATAGTTGCACGTGCTCTTAGTTCAGTACAGATTTGGTTGGCCGGTACGAATACATCCAAAGTTTAGTTTAAAGTGATTGTGTTAATGATAATTTATCTAAATGTCTAATGTATAAAAGGATTATGTTAACAAAAAATAGAAACTTTCAAAATTTTCAAAATAAATGAGATTTCAACAGATTGAAATGGAGAAGGAAATCAGAAGCATTATTTTACTTATATTTATGTGCAATAATCTATCGTGACATTTAGATACATATAAAATATGCTCCGCTTGTTCAGTTGCTTGGTCTTGAAATACGTTACATTAATGCACTAATGGAAAAGCAAATTTGTACACTGTTGGTACCTATATCATTGTTCAGTACAAAGCTAAACTTATATGTGACTTGTATAGTACTAGTGAGTGCAGGTTTGCTACCATTTACAAGTAGTGTGCTATTAAAACACTGATTTCATATCCATACCTGGTTAAAATGTTGTTGAAGCTTTTCATTTGTCGGGTTAATGCAGAACTGTTCAAAACTGCAAAATAGAGATTAAAAATATTGACATTTACAGTTGGGATACATAATCAAGAGTCCCATCCCAGTAAAGGATTCCAGTCTATAAAACAACAAATGTACTTTCAGCTAAATTAGTTTACAAAAAGATAAGAGTCATAAAGGCATAACCGTGTGATCATAATATAATAGGCCATGTGCCCTGTAATCTACTTTAAAAATTTGGTGCATGTTGGTTTCACAAACATTAAAGGGTATATGCTTTTAATTATTCATAAATAGTTATACATGAAAACATCAGTATCAAACATGTCATAACAGAGAATCCCATGATTCCACTCTCAAATCTAAAATTCTAATGCAACCATCAGCCGAATTGTGATGCTTTTCGTAAAGATCCTTCTTAGACTGTATTTCATAAAATTCATTCATTTATCTTGCACATTCATGAAATGTGTAATGCAAGAAAGAACGATAACTGATAAGGCAGTAGTAACAGCAAACCTGGATACATTCATGAGCAAACCTCACCCAATTTGCTGGCAACCCTTCGCCTGAATCCATGGTTGATTCTACTAAATAAGTGTGCAATCCAAGTAATTGCACTGCTCTTGCCATTCCTTCTACATGTTGACCACCTGCTTCAGCAAAGCATGTTACCTATTTTCTTTGTCTGCTCTGCGATTTCCGAAAGCTCCCGATAACATCTTTTATCCGCAAAAAGGTTATCAGCTTCTAGGGGTTATAGTCCACGTAGTGTTCTTCGAACCATAACCTATTGGGCTTTCATGTCTTCTCTTCCATAATCTTTTTTTATCGTGAAGGCCATCTGTAAATATTTCATAGTTGTTTAAACTTATAA
Organism: Allium cepa; assembly: GCA_030765085.1. NCBI lineage: Eukaryota > Viridiplantae > Streptophyta > Magnoliopsida > Asparagales > Amaryllidaceae > Allium > Allium cepa. Next base: position 676,377,820 of record CM060932.1, on the reverse strand, counting down.
GCATTTCATGTTAGAGAAATATTTTACACTATGTACACAAAAAATCATGTTAAAGCAACATTTTACACTATATAGTATATACAACTATATTTACATTTTATTGGAAATAAATCTGTAAAAAGTGAAAATATACCTTGTTTTCTAGGAAATAAATTTGTAACTAGGAAAGAAATTACTAATCTAATTCCATCTATTTGCAACTATGTTCAAAGAACAAACCAATGCATACAACGATATCTAAAGAGCAAATCAAAACTGTTATTTATAAAAGCGCATCTTATTCATATTGAATATTCTGTTTACTTTTATTTTTTAATTTTTGGTCAAACTTATTTAGCTAAATTATGATGCTTATTAAGACCAAGGAGTAAGGACCACAGGGATCTCTACATCGTGAAAGTAAACTGATGCATCAACCTGCTTCATTTAACATTTAAATTTATGTAATTTAACTACCATAATATCAGTTTATGTTAACAAACTTGGAGAATATGATTTATAAGTTTTATGATACATTAATGCAGATCTGATACTCTAAACAAACTTCCAAGCACAGGTTTTAGATAGAGTAACATTTTCTTGCTTCTGAACCAAGAAACAACAAACTATAGGTCCATACCAACATTAACTTATCAAGTCAACTCGCACCATGGTTGACAGAATGCTCATTTACAATATTAAATGCCTTAAAAGTCACTAAGTGAAGTTAACAATAACGAGCAACCAAGCAGTCCTACTCACCTTCTCATTCTACTCCAAAAGCTTTAGAGGCTACCATATATATTGATCCAAGATTATTATTTTTTCCTAATGTCAACTAAAACAAAGTACCTGTTCAGATCCAGCCCAGATCCCTCCGTCGCTTGCATTTGGATCCTGATTGTTTGCTTTCCACATTGAAGCGGGTTATGGTAAAGTCAGGTGAGGCTGTTGAAATCAAGCTACTGCAAGCGAAGTTATGCGATGACGATGCTACCATATTCTCCTTCTGGTGGATTTGAGATGATAGATTCTGATTAAGAAAGCGAGGGTGGAATTTAGGATGAAAGGGTGGAATTTGGGAGGTGAGGATAGAATAAAATTTAGGGAGGCTATGGATTAAGTTATTTTTAGGGTTTTGATTTTTATTCGGGGATAGGAGAGAGTGATGAAAGGGGGGAGAGTGTGAAAATGTACCACATAAATTGGTGAAAAAAAAAGGTCCGCCTCCAAAACGCAGAGATTTCGCGGTAAATTTCTGGCCAAATTTTAGAAAGGAGGGGAGTGTGTAGTTTCATCGGTTGACCTTAAAACCGATGCGAATAAAACTATTTGCATTGACATATTTGCATCGGTTGTTGCTGACAACTGACGTAAATTTGATTTTTTTATTACCTATTGCTTTCCACGTACTAATTGCATCGGTTATTAAGATAGAACTGATCAAATAGTTCTATTTGCATCATTTTTTACTTCAACCGATGCAAATGTGGCGAAGCAATATGCACTTTTTGTACTAGTGGTTCTTTACTGGTTACAAGTGACTGCAGCAGTCACAATGATTGAATTTCGGCTATGACAACTATGGAAGGAAATAGAATCGATTCCGGCAGAGTCTGGACGGTGAATGGCCAAAAGATCCTTTTTGCTGTTGGCTCTGGGGCTCTATTTATAGGCGTAGGAGGCTGAGATCGCGCTCAAATCTCGGGAGACTTTTTCTGACATGTGAGTGGGCCCACGCGACCAACCTCAGGAAGTTTTGAGTCCATCTGTGATCGATACGAAGTCATTTCGTATCGATCAAGATGATGCCCAATTGAGCTGAAATTTGGTGGAGACATTCTTCATCATGCATGCAAGCTCCTGTAAAAATTTCATGGAATTTGGATCAGTAGATCTCTAGATATCGTGGATACGAAGTGGAGTCTTTCGGTTGATGTCTGGTTCGAATCGATTCCTTCGAATCGGTGCCTTCGACTCCATCAGCTCACGTGGTTCTGTGATGAGGTGGCGTACGTCCTTCGAGTCGACCCGGTCTTCTCTCCGGGTTGAACACGTCAATTCCCTATATCCCGCCTAATTTGCATCAAGGATCTACATGTCATCTAAGCTTGTTGACTTGGTGGATTCGAAGTGATCGTCATCCATGGATTCGAACAACTGTCACATCGATGGATACGAATAAGTCTTTATCTATGGATTCGAACAATCGCCTTTATAATGGATACGAAGCACACTATTTGTTGATGGATGCGAAGTGAGATCATCTGATGGATGCGAACTAGATGGTGTCGAACTGAGGTATGAGGATAGGTACGAACTTGATCGATACGAACGAGATCAGTTCGAAGTGACTAACTCCTGATGGATTCGAACCTGATGGATTCAAATGGAGCGAGACGATGTCATGCTGATGGATTCGAACCTGCTGGATTTGAATGGACCATCACCTCGACCTCTTCATGGATACGAACAGCATGCTCTTTCCTTAGATCGAGTCGATCATAACTTGCACATACAAGCTCAGATTGACTTGAGATTTGAAACGCTGGCTTCTACAGCTTTGCTCATCATGTCTTGTCAATTGCGGCCTGATCTGGACTCGGACAAAATTCATCGATATCCATAGTTAACTACAGCGTATAATCGATATTTGTGACTAGTAATCATTGAGTTTCTGTTAACTTTTGGTTATCTCGGCTTTGCCAAAAGGTGGGATAACAATTTCATTAATTAATATAACTTTGAATTTATTTCCTAATTTACTAATTACAATCAATTATAACCTTACAATTGTTTCAATTAATTGGGATTGTACTAACTTAGTTGTTTATCAACTTGCATTAACATTATTACCTTAATTTTCATTCAAATTGTTAATAATTAGTTTTAATTACCATTGCTATATTTCAATTTAGCGTTCATTTCAATATTAAATTATAAAGTATTTATGTCTTTCCAAATTAAATTACAAAATCTTGTTAAAATAAGAAATTTTATTATTGGAAATTTACGGGTCGTTACAGCCGGATCCCTCCTCATTGGCTTTCGATAAGGAACCTGCCCCATGGTGTCCTGGTAGATCCATACTAAAGTTTCATTCAACTCCTGTAAGAGGTGAATCTTGGTTCTTTTCGCGGTCGTTTTGATTCATCACCGGTATCCTCAACTTTTCGTTTTCCTTTGTCCTTGCCTGAATCTTTTTCGGGAGGATTTCCCCCTTTGACTCCATAAACTTCTACTCCCTTTCCATCCTCTATTTCGACATTTGCATCCTCTAATCGTAGAAACCCTTCGACCTCATGATAAAATTCTTCTAGATCCGTAGGTGGATCCCTTGTCAGTGAATTTTTGAACTCCGTTCCATCAACTATGCCAGACATAGCTGCCATTAAGACCATGGATGGATCTGGGCAATCCACCGATGCTGCCGCTGCATTAAATCGTGTTAGAAAATTCATCAAAGATTCCTCAGTTTTCTGTTTTAACGTCGCCTGACTCATCACATTCTTGGGCCTTGAAATGTGAACTCTGAACTGTCTCATAAACTTCTCGGTCAACTCGGCCCACGTTTCAATGGAACTACTCTCCAATTGTCTAAACCATAGTGCTGCTATGTCTGTTAAATACAATGGAAACCACCGGGCCATGACCTCCACTGATGTCCCATGTACTTCCATGTGCCTCATATACCTTATTAGACAAACCGTTGGATCCGTCCTCCCATCATATGTCTCCAGCGCTAGTAGCTTGAATTCAGGTGGGTTCCTGGCCTACCTAATTACAGGAGCAAAGGGGCTCATGTTCACATCATTCAGATCTCTATTCACTAATCTGCCTCTCATGGCTCATCTGATCATCTCCGCTAATCTGTCATTGTCATCCAGCTGTAATCCATGTCCGTTGCTTCCAATATGCCCCCCGAGTTCACGAGGGAATTATGGAATCTGCCGTCCTGGACGAGCATCCGCTCCTCTATCAATACCATGTTGCACAGTCCTAGCTGGTATCCTGCCCAAGATTGGATCAACTTGCTCCTAAGGCATGCCCTCTAGCTTAGGAGTAGCTCCTGATGGTCCTGCTCTGGTCGATTGCCCGTTGAGTCTTTCTGGTCCAGCTCCGGGGATCTGGGGTCCAGCTGCTCCTCTTGCTCTAACCTGTCCAAACTGTCTGAGAATATTCTACATCATATCCTCTTGTCTTTTCAAAAACTCTTCATGCATAGTTTCCATCATCTTCTCCATCTCATCTTAGGTGATGAAAACTAACGACTGGTTCGCTTCTAAGGAAGCCTCCTGACTTCCTTCATGTTGGCTCCTTTCTACTCTTTGTCTTCCTCCTGATTATTTCACCATGGTTCCTTTTAGATCTAATCCTTTAGCTTTCCAAATACAAGTCTTCAAGCTATTGAATTCAAAATCCAAGCTTTAAAATCCCGGAGTTCAGTTCTCAGTGAAAGCACCAAAATGTTTGCACCAAAAATGATCACAAACGCCCAATTGTCAATGAAAGCACACGTTACAATCACAGATAATAAGTAGGTAGAGAAAATAAATGTGAAGAACACTCAAAATTTAAAAGAAAACGCACAAAAACACACAAATTTAGAGTGGTTCAGCAAAATGGCTTACGTCCGCTATGAAATGGCTGACTTTTATTGATCTTTGTTTGCTGGTTACAATGAGTTATAACAATAGAATCGAAATACAAAGATAATCTCAACAGAGTCTGGACATAGTAGAGTCGAAAAAGGTCCCTTTTCAGCAGGTCCTGGGCCGCCATTTCTAGGCGAAGGCTGCAAATATCTTGCCCAGATATCGTAAGACTCCTCTTACGTGGGTGGGCTCACATGATTGATCCCTAGTGATTTCGACTTGATCCATGATCGATACGAACGAGATTCGTATCGATCCAAATCTTGCCCAATCGAGCCGAGATCGATGGTGAATAATGTTGAGGTTGTACGCAAGCTCCTATGAAAATTTGGTAGCATTTGGACTTGTAGATTGTGAGATATGATCGATGCGAGTTTTACATTTCCATGTCTGGCGCCTTCGTATCGATCTATCTTGCATCGATCTACTTCGTATCGATTGGCCTATGGTGACATGAAGCGGTAAGTTAGGGTAGATCCATTTTTCATTCGGGCGTTGATTGTTTCCTTTCTTCGTATCGATTGGTTGTTATTCTCTTCGTATCGATCCCCCATCCTTTGTATCGGTCTATTGTACCTTACTTCGTATCGATCCTTGAAACTATTTCGTATCGATCGCTTAATGTTCACTTCGTACTGATAGTGGATGGTCCCTTCGTATCGACCATAAGGTAGTCGATTTCGTATCGATGGGAGGTGTTGACTTCGTATCGACTATCTAGTTGATCGATACAAAGCATACATCTACGTGATCGTTACAAAGTAGATAACTATGACTACTTTGCATCGATAGGAAGGGATGGGTTTCGTATCGATCATCTAGGTGATTGATACGAAACATGTATTAACATGGATTGATAATATTGATACAAAGGAATAACCTTGGTCGATTTGAAAGGTGCATGTGTCTGATTGACTTGGAACGAACGAGTGCAAACTTGATGGATGCGAACAACATGGATACAAAATTGGTGAGGACCTAGGTTGCTGATCGATTCATGGCCGCGACTCGAAGTAATCATCTTCTCAGCCCGAAGCTGACCTTCCAATGACTCGAAGTAGATGTTGCGATGACTCTAAGTAATCTACGAGTGTGCTAGCCTATCGAAGACCTGAAGTAGATCCTTTCCTGACTCAAAGCAAACTTCCTAGAAACTCGAAGTAAACAGGGAAATGACTTGAAGCAGGCTCCAAGCAACATGAAACGACTCGATCTTTGTTGAAACCATATATTAGACATCTTGCGATGTTTGTTCACCGACTATGCTACGTTGTGGCTTCGTTATCATGTTTGTTACTCGTGAAATCCAACTTCGATCTTTGTGCAATCGATTGGGTTAAACCCGCCTATATGTGGCCTTGCCTATAGGCAGGTTAACAACACCAAATTCCAAGGTAGGAAAACTTGTCTCTATATGTGGGAGTTTAAGAATGTATGTCGAGGCAAGGATAGTATGCTAACTTCTCCGACTTCATCGTTATCTAGGGATAGTAAAAGTTCGAAATCAGAAAGCAGTGGTAAGTATATTTGTTCTACTTTCCTTACGATCCTTTTACTTAAACCAAACAGAAAGTGTTTTGTGTTTATAATAAACAATGTTTTTAATTGACATTTGTTTTTTCCCATTTAAATGTGCTTTTGAAATATGAAAATTTTCATCGGTGTTTTACGAATATACTTATACCATGAGATTAGTATATGGTTATATTTTATAAGTATTGAAAGTTTAGTGTTTTGTGAATATACTCATACTGATGAGATAGATATTTTCCAAGTAGTGAAAGAGTATAAATGTATAGTGAAAGAGTAGTATACATATGTATATCTTTTGTAAAGGTATTTTAATATAAGTATTTAATAAGTGATTTTTTAATTAATTAAAAGGATTAACTAAAGAGGCTTATTGGTTGCTTATGTGCTTAATCATTTTTTGTTTTCATATGAAATTAAATCTCTAATTGGATTGTTTTCATATCTGATAGTTAAATAACCGTTATCAAATTTTGATCAGTTTTAAAACTACCGATTGTTGGATCGGAGGGACTGGGATAAGATAAGCATGAGTTACCCGAAAACAACTTTGAACTTGCATAAGCGTTCGAATTAAGGACATCTTGAAGATGATGGAAATCGAAGATGGAGTTCTTTGAATTACAAGGGATACTTGCTATTAATCCTGAGGTTACTCCAAAAGAGATGTAGTAGAAGTAGTGCCTTCGGTTTATTTATATCCTGAATATCTTATATGGATGAATGATGGTATTATATTATGGCCACATGATAGTGTTAGCATTCTAAAAGGGATTCGCTAAAAAGATAAAACATAGCCTCAAGCCTTATACCGGTAATGTCTAAAACAGAGGATATGCTTCATAACTATGTGGTTCGCCACCATTAGAGTATGGTCATCACCTGATCTAGATCAGTGTTTATGGATTTTTGTATGGTAGGGGTCTAGTACTATTGTAAGCTATAACCGAGGTATTGACATATTTGGTACTATCCATAAAGGGGTATGCCAGTCCTGATATGCAGGGAGTTAGCTAAGGCTCTCAGTACATTTTCTCTAGAGGTGTATTGTGATAAGCGGTGTCCCATTAGCCTTGTCATTGATCAAATACATTTTCCAATATGTACCTTAGAGACTTAGTTGTATACTTACTACGCTGTTGAATGTAATTAATGTAACCATTCTATAAGTATTTATTTTAAACCCTACACATTATTGTTATATCACTGGATTTTCTAATAGAATGGTTTGGTTGTCATAACGTAAAAACCAATCCGTGTTTTTATATGGCATGGTCTTACGAGATACCTTTATTTTTGAGGGTTTTATAACATTAAATAATTCAAATGATTTGAGTTTCTTACATTGTTTTACAATGTGTTATTTTCTTATAAAGCTTGGGTAGACTCGAATACTTTTCTAGATTTAGTTATGGATGTTTTGGAGCTTCATGAGATGAGCTGGATAACTCCAATAAATATATATTCGCATATTTTTGTTTTTCGTTGTATTTCTTTTTTTTTTATTTATCAGCATTTATTAGGACGGGCTATTATTACTGTCTAGACTGATGATAGATTAGTTTACTTTGATAGTTGTATGTATATTAAAGTTTTTTTATAAAGCTGATTTGGATATTATATATTACTTGTCACGATGTGAGATTTTGTTTTGACATTTCTTTTACCCCCATAATATGTGTTTTTAGCACTTAAATGCTCGGCATGTGAGTACTATGGATGTATTAGTGTCGACTTTTGAGGGTCGAAAAGATGGATCGTTACATGAGTCCAAGTAGATCTACAAAATAATCGAATGCCCACTATCATAAAAATATACATAACAGGTCCAATATACACATCTCAGCAACACAAGAACACATGTAGTTACAAACACACAAATGTTATATAAATACTCTATCCTCCATCTACATCCAACATCTACAAATTGGTCAACTTGTCCCTGAACCTAAAATATCATGGACTGGCCCGAGTATTATATACATAACGCACGGGTCAGATTATGTCTAGAGTGTATATGGCAATATAAAATAATAAGTAGCATGGTTTAAATATTAACAACACAAGCGACACACGCATATCTCAAGTGTCAAGATATCTCGAAACCATGCACATATAAAAGATAATCCATCTCTGAATAAAGTCAACCAACACATCTAATGGGCATGTAATCAAGTGGGTGGTTTAAACATAATCTAACTATCATCATGCATAAAACTCAAAAAGAATTCAGGACATGCTCTCAGCAATTCCCTGGATTATATGCTAGATAATCGTAAAGTAGACTTTCCTGGGGTCTGTCTTACTCAATATATATAACACATAATAATCACCCACATCAAACATACATGAAATATAAATATGTCATACCCTCGGTAGCCAAGGTCATCTCTAAAACAACCATGTAAAAATAATACAGGGTCCAACTCCATGCTCTCAGCATCTCTAGCTATCCTTGATAGCTATATAATCGATGTGTATGGGGTTACACAACTGCAAAGATTCTCAGTCGCATAAATAATCTCGGAGATCAATAATCACATAATCATCATCTAGACTTTCAACCTCATAGAGTTCGACTTGGCCCTCAGCCAAAAAAATAACTATACAGTTTCTTAGACCTCTGCTAATCCACTTAACTCTTAGTATCATGGATTATGAGGACTTTTAGCCATATGTTCTCTCAGCATTACAAATACCTATTTGGGCATCGGTGTTGACAAATGATTAGATAGCCTTTCAATCTATAGGATTCGAGGAGCGACCCCACAATCAGGCCGCTAGGATGGATATTAGCCAATATGGTTTACTACCCTATGTATAATAAGAGTACACAAAGTAAATAGACGTTCTTATAGATCTCATCCTCCTCACTCTCATCGAGCATCACCTTTAATATAATACCCTTTATAATCAATCATGTAAGAGTGACATCTATTTGTAGAGAGTAATCGAACAAATATCAGCACAGGTGTCCCATACCACCTAGTGTTACTCGCTTATTTACTCAATGCTTATAAAGTTCACTCATCATCACACGATTATTTTATATAATAAGTCCATAGAATAATTGGAGAAATATTACCAAACCCCAATACCAGATGGTACTATAACTCCATTTATTCTAGTTCCATGTTACACAGAAGTATAAAACAATCAATACATGTAATTCTATTATTTATGGTTCAGAAGGGGTTTATTATCAATACACTTTTCCAAAACCTTCAATAAAATTTCATATTTCAATATTTAATTTAAAGAAGTTTAACTTATAGATTTACATTCTTTACAAAATTCTAAGGGCATTACACCATCCAACAAATTATTGATTAAATCGGGGTTTTATTAAAATCCTCATTATATAGATTTAAATAATCATCAATATAAACCAATCTAAAATCAAACTGTATATATATATATACGAAATGGGATTTATATTTTAACGCTCTTGAAACATTTCCATAATATTTCATAATTGGTTTGTCTTTAAAATAAGTTATACGCTCAAAAATCCCTTTTTGAAAATATCACTTGATTTCTATTTATTAAACACACTTTACAAAATAAATTCCTTTTCGAAATATTATCAAAACTTTTTAATTTTTCGAAAATAGACCAATTCTGAACCACTGAATATATAAAAAGGGATTAAATTTCAAAAGTCTTAAAAATATATTTTTCCAATAAAAGATCCCTATTTTAAGTTTCCTTTTAATCTTTTTTTTAATATTCAATTTACAAAGGAGTTTCCCTTCTGAAAATATTATTAACAACTACACATTTATACTTATATAAAAGTTCCATACATTAAATTAGCCTTGAAAATCTCTGTTTAAATATTTAAAATATTCACTTAAATAATTTTCTATCATGAATAATTTTTCCAATTTTAAAGAAAATCATTAAAAATCCATTAATTTTTCCAAAAGTATTTCATTTCTCAAAGCCTTCATTTTAATCAATTAGTTCCCTTTCGACCAATTACACATGTGATCTCATCACAATAATAATCGATTAAAAATATTTGATCTCATCAAACCAATAATCGATCAAAGCTATGCAACTTAATTTCATCCAGTTCAATCAATCCACTATCCAAATATCAATCAATCCCAAACAATGTACTAAACAATCGATTTCAAACAATTTCATACATATTTCATCCACCAAACAATTAATGAAAGTGTAGAAAATAGAATGTCAAAACAATAATCGAGCAAAAGCATGTAAAGGGAATATGATGCTAGATCATAGATGTGAGTAAATATAATTTTACTCACCTAAATATATTTGAAATTACCAAACCAAACTTCACTGTATCAGCCCTAGTCGCCCTCTGCTCCTCCGCCTCAGACAAGCCACCATATCGACCAGCTTGCACCCGAAACGCACTAACTCAAGTCAATGTCGCTCAACCAAGACATACGGGCGAACCTTCCTCCATAGCCAGGCCTTCATCAACGCGACATCCACCTTTGTCTTCGGCCATGTCATGGCTCTCTAGATCGTCGCCCATTTGTTGTCGCGTGTGACCCAATCACGCACTGGTCGCGGCTCTTCCCTTGCATCAATCGTCGACCTAAGCACAACTTTTCATCGTTTTCTTATCTATATCGCAATTTAGAATTAGATTTTAGATCTAAGAGTGGAACGAGTTCAAGTATGGGCTTGAATTAGTGAAGTATGGGGGTGTTCTAGAAAAAGGAGAGAAGAGAGGAAGTTAAAAAGGGCATGGTTTTGGGTTTAGGCCTTAATTTGGGTTTTGATTTAAATCGATTCATTTCTTCTTCTTTTCTTTTCAAAACTCCTTTTAATTTTATTCGTAAATAAATTTCAATTTTAATTAAATTAATTTACACTTCATTATCCTGAATATACTTCACTAACTTCCCAATTTCATTCAATTCAATGACCAATTATCAATTTTCCGCTGTTTTAATCACATAACAACTATTAACGTTTTAAAAATGTTTTATATTCAATTAAACTCATTTATTCAATTTTAATATTTTATTTGAAAAGAATTTGGTGATTCAATTCAATTTATTAATATAAATTTTTTCTATTAAACAAAATTTAATTAACTAAAAATTTATTTTCAAGATATTAATTATTTAATTTTGAATTTAAATAATTTTATTTTAATTAAATTTATTTAATATGGCAAACAAATTAAGGTTGTTATAGACTTCCTTCTTAAGAAGATTGCATCCTCGCAATTCCTTATAGGGAAACTTCATACATAACTCATACCCCTAACTTTTCTCGTATTCTACAAACCACTATAAAACCAAACTTACTCAATCCTCTATGTGGGTTGCATAATCCAATTCATCTTATTGTACCCTAGGTTTTAAATAGATTCAATTAACAACTTTCTATTTTTTGCATGCGATAAATTTTTCTGCAAATATTCAAATGTCTGATTTTTTTGAAACATTTTTGTAGAGTATCCTTCTTAGGAGGAGCGTTCCAAAAATAAAAGCATAATACAATCACAAAATCAATATACTTCCCAACCCAGCGCATCTTGAAACATGGGGTAAAAAGATAATATCATAATATATATTGTAAATATGTAACTTTTTATTAGCGTTTAAGCAAGCTATTTATCTTTTACGTAAGCAAAAGCAGGCCATTGCTTGCAAAATAATCCACATAAGCTTCAAAAATACCTGTACCTAACTCAATATAATCATTAAATGCATATTAAGAAGAATAAGAAGTATTCGCTTATTTAATATAGAAACAACATCTCCTTCGTACTTAAACCACTTTCTGGCAAACTTTCAGGGGTCAAAAAAACTTAATCAAGTTATGATTTCTAAAAGTAAATTGTAACATAGTGTGTTGGCTTTCCAAAATAGCTTTTGAATTATAAAAATGTGGATCACAACTCGAGTTAGGTGAGATTTACCAAAGATAAGGAGCTCAAGTTTCCGCGGACATGCGCAGGTCCACTAAATAAACCAGTATTTTTGCCTAGAAAACTTTAAAAAATTTCAAAACATGTAAAATAAAATTGTTGCTTATGTTTTTAGTTTTTCGGAATGGGCAAGATCGTTGAAATAAGATAAACCATTTAAAAATTACGATCAATAATTCAATGCTATTTTGTAGAATTTACAATTCGGAATAGCAATGTACACCCATTATAATTCATGTTGAACCTATACTTATCCTCAAAATTTTGTGAAGTCGTTAACATGAAAGTCGTTACTTATGAAAATATATCACAAACCAAAGAAAAATCATAAAAAATCCGATCACACAATTAAAAGTTATGACTAGTATTGTAGATCACATAAAATTTGAAACTTTGGCTACTTACTTTTCTAAATTTCAACTTCCTTAACTTTAATTTTTAAAACCATATAAATCAACATTCCATTTAGCATTTTGTAGGATCTAGATTAACCCTAGAGGGGGGGTGAATAGGGTTATAACAAATTTTTGCGAATTAAACACAGAAGCAAACTGCAGAAATAAATATGCTGAAAAATAAATCACACACAGAATTTACCCAGCTTCGGCAACCCCTGCCTACTGCTGCATTCCCAGATTTCTATTAGAATTAAACAGTTTCTCGCTTACAAACACTCTAACAGACTTGCAAACCCTGCTACCGCCTATAGAGTTTTGCAAACTTGCAAACCCTGCTAACTGGACTAACTCTAACTAGACAATCTGTCAACACCTAAACCCTAGGTGATAAATTATCATGTTTTGTTTTGAAAAGAACATACGAATAAACCAAATTATAAAAGCAAGCACTAAATTTAAAACTATTTAAATTATCTTGCTTTTATAAAAAAAAACTTAACCCAATACAAACATATGATATGCGGTCACTTCCCTTTATTTTACCCGGTCCATTTTCTTTTGTTTGTGAAAAAAAATGGCCGATCCTTTTCTTTTTCAATTTAGGGCTTCGGTTCTTCTGTGAGATTTGGGGCTTTGTTCTGATGATTGATTCTTTGACTTGTGTTGATCTTTCTCACGCTCGTTCTCTGATGATTTGATGCTTGTTGCTAGCTCGTTCTCTGACAATCGAGTTTACTGTTGCGGTATGTAATCTTTTTTGCTTGTTTGTGGTTTTGTGATTTTCGAACTCGATTGTTTCATGTCTATGATGATTTCTTGGGTGTATTTATAGGGTTGAAACCCTAATTAACACTGTCAGATTTGATTTCTTCATGTCGTTAATTATTTTCCTGAATTTGTTCTGGATTTGGAGTATTCCTTTCTTGATTCAAATTCGAATAATTGCTGTCCATATTTGAATTCGAATTAATTGATTCGAAGATATCTTGCTGTATTTGTTGTCTCGGTCCTCATTTGAATTAATGCTGTCCATATATGAATTCGAGAAATTTGCTGCAAAAATTTCTTTCCAAATTAGAACTCTTTGACTTAATCAAAGACTTAATAAAAAAAACACGAATTTATTCTTTCGGCTTGATTTCTACACAGCCTTGTACTTGCCACTGTCTTGTGTTCCTACTGCACATTCACCAGTTTACTATATATGTGCATATATACATTTGTATGTGTGTATGCATATATTTTTGGGTTTGTACTTTCATTGTGACTTGATTTTGCTATGGGATTGAATCAGAACTTCATTTGATCTGCATGTAGTTGTGATCTGATTCTTGATAGCTTGCTGGTGCATGTCATTTGTTTCTAGCTCGAATTCTTCTTTGAGGAATACTGTACTTGTTGTTATGATGTTTTGAACTTGATTCACTTCATGTTGCATTAGTCACTTGCATTGGTGCATTGCCTTGTACATCCATGTTCTTTACTTGGTTGTTGTCACTGGTCTGCTGCCATGTTCACGTGCACTTGAGTTTGTTTCCACTGCTTTGATACAGATGCTACACTTGTTCATGTTGCCTTTGTACACTTGTTCATATGAGCTGTTGTTCCATAGTTGTAGTTGCAGTATTTATGTTCCTTCTTTGTTGCAGTTTGTCACTGTAATTGATGTTACATTACTTCACAGTGGTGCATTTGTTCATATAGCTCTGTTGTTGCTGTGTTCCATGAGCATGCTTCACTGCATTATGAAAATGTTGCACAATTTCTGTTGTTTCCAGTTGCACTAGGTCATTTTGTATCTGCATTTGTTATTTCTGAAGTTCAAGTTGCACTTGCTCACTGCTTGATGGTCTTGTGACTCTTGCCATGTCTTTGTGCATTTTAACCTGTAACTTGAACTTGAATCTGCAACCATCACTGCATTTTGAAAATGTTGCATTGTACTCTGTGTTCACTGTTGCACTTGGTGTTTGTAGCTGCTATGCAGTTGCTATGCATCACTATATATATACTATGTTTTGTACTGCATTGATGCAGTTTCCATATTTTGTGTATTTTGATGTTTCATGCTGCTGTGATGCAGTTTCTTTCACTGTTGTATCTTTGAGAGCTTGCACTACTTCATGTTGAATTTGTGCAGTGTTGTACTTGTTGCCTTGTATCACTGGTTCATTCTGGTTGGTGCATTCTGATGCTGCACTTGGTCTTTGTTCTTCTCTGTTATGTTGCTTTGAATGAATTTGTGTTTTGTTGTAGTTTGTGCACACGAGTTGGCGTGGCAGTGCACACGTATATGAATGTATACGTGTGTACTGCAGCCACTTATAATTGCCTGTTCCTGATATAAAAAAATACTGATATGCACAGATATTGCACAATCAAAGATGATGACAATAACCCATGTATCTGAGACACAAACAAATTTTATTTTTGCAAATTTAAATTTGTTTGTTTTCAGATTACTGTTGTAGTTTCTAATTATACAGGTACACAGGAGACAGGACGAGAAGTGGAGCTGGACAATGCAGATAGATGCAGATGTGCAGACAGAGTGAAAAACTGAGTGTTGAGTGTTGTAGTGAGAAAAGTAAAATGTATGAACTGATGTATGTATATATATAGAGAGAGCTGAAAACTTTGTATTGTTTAAGTGTTGTAATAAAATATTATATTGAATAAAAAATACTAGTTGAATTATATAGATTCTGTGCAATAGTATAATTATTCAATATGAATATAGTCCAAACTGCAAACACATATATATATTGATATATATATGTTTGTTATCATCAAACAAAAAATCACATCAAACAATCTCCCCCTTTTGATGATGACAAACATATATATTAAGGATTTTGAAATGCTAATACATGTGTTTGAACACGAAATTTTTAGCTCCCCCTATTTGAATGCTCCCCCTACAACCAAGACCACTCCCTGTTTAGAAGATAACAAAAATTTCAAAAGAATAAAAGAACTAAAGAAAAATTAACTAACAACATTTAACCAAAATTGTTGAAATAGGTCAAAAAAAATATTTGCTTTCTCATCAAAATCTTGTTCTTCTCCCCCTTTTGTCATTATCAAAAGACTGACAAAAAAATGGAATAGTAGGAACAAAAAATAATATATCATAACGAGATAAAAACTTCCATATTGTAGAGGATGGATCGATGATTAGTTTTAATAAGAAGAGAGATATTTTAACATTAATTTGAAATTTAAGCACAAAAAAAATAAGCACTTACTAACCACGCATAACCATAAGGACTTTTAAATGGAATTAGCAGTTACTTATAAGTCTAAGCATCCAGACTATTAAGTGAGACCAGAATACTTAGTTACCATACTCCATCCATGCATAACCATAAGGACTTTTAAATGAGAATGGAGTAATGATAAAAATAATTCACTCACATGCTCCATCCATGCATAACCATAAGGACTTTTAAATGAGAATGAATGCATGAGAGTTATTATTATTTATTTATTTATTTAATTTTTTTTTTAATTTGAAATAATTCACTCTTCTTATTTTATCAAACCATTATGAACGATAGAAAGATGGTAGAAATAGAAATGATCGTGGAATAAGTTACCAAGTTAATTATATTATGTAATATCCAGTACTGAATACCATATTCGAATCAATCTTCGGAAAAATATCCAAAACTTGTTTGAATCCTAGAAATTGAAGTTGAAAGTATATATCCAAGAATATTTCAACCTAAAAATGAAAAAAAATGGTTAGTCAATTTCTATAATCCCCAAATCCAAACGTAATCTAGAAAATCTGTCTTCGGGGAGGGGTTTTGTGAAAATATCAGCAAGTTGAGCCTCAGTTGAAATATATTCAATGCAAATGTCTTCCTTAGCAATGTGATCTCTAAGAAAGTGGTGTCTCACATCAATGTGTTTTGTGCGTGAATGATGAACATGATTATTTGATAAGTCTATTGCACTTTTACTGTCACATTTTAATGGAACTTGTTTATAAACTAAGCCAAAATCAGAAAGAGTTTGCATGATCCATAAAATTTGAGCACAGCAACTTCCTAAAGCAATATATTCTGCTTCAGTGGTGGATAATGCAACACAATTCTGTTTTCGACTTGACCATGAAACTAATGAATGTCCTAGCATGAAACATGTCCCACTGGTGCTTTTCCTGTCAACCAATGAACCAGCATAATCAGCATCAGAATAACCAACTAAATCAAAGTTTTCACAAGAAGGGTACCATAATCCAAATTTGTGTGTGTGTGAAGGATATCTCAAAATTCGTTTAGTGGCTTTCAAATGAGATTCTTTAGGATTAGATTGAAAACGTGCACACAAACACACAGAAAACATAATATCAGGTCTAGAAGCAGTAAGATAGAGAAGTGAACCAATTATCCCTCGATGTTTTTTCTGATCAACAGCACTTCCTTTCTCGTCTTTGCCCAACTTTGTTGATGGGCTCATAGGAGTTCTCAATGGTTTGGAGTTCTCAACTCCAAATTTCTTCAACAGTTCCAACACATACTTGGATTGCGAAATGAAAATGCCATCACTGCTTTGCTTGATTTGAAATCCAAGAAAATATTTCAATTCTCCAACCAAGCTCATCTCGAATTTAGCCTGCATGACTTGTTCAAATTTCTCGCACAAGAGTTCATTAGTAGCACCATAAATGATATCATCCACATAAATCTGAACAATCAAAAAATCACTTCCTTTATGTAATAGAAACAGTGTCGTGTCAGCACTCCCCTTTTCAAAGCCATTTTCCAGAAGATATGTACAAAGGCAGTCATACCAAGCTCTAGGGGCTTGCTTAAGACCATATAATGCTTTTTCAAGTTTATACACATGATTTGGAAAATCGTGTTTTTCAAAACCGGGGGGTTGTTCAACAAAAACTTCTTCTTTCAGATCACCATTTAGAAATGCACTTTTTACATCCATTTGTTTTAGTTTGAAACCTTTATAACAAGCAAAGCTGAGCAAAATCCTAATGGCTTCTAACCTAGCAACTGGTGCAAATGTCTCATCAAAATCTATGCCTTCTATTTGGTTATATCCTTTTGCGACCAACCTAGCTTTGTTTCTAATTACATTTCCTGATTCATCAAGTTTGTTTTTGAACACCCATTTAGTTCCTACAATTGGATAGTCATTAGGCCTAGGAACTAATTTCCAAACTTTATTTCTCTCAAATTGATTAAGTTCATCTTGCATTGCTAAAACCCAACTTTCATCATTAAGAGCCATTTCAACAGAATCAGGTTCTATTTCAGAAATAAAACCACTATGACAACAAAACGCACACAAATTTTTATCAAATGCAGAGCGAGTGCGTATTCCTTCCGTAGGATCTCCTATAACCAATTCAGGAGGATGATTGAATTTGAACTTCAATCTATCAGCATCAACAGTCCTACTTCCATCTTTCTCAGTAGATGTCCCTTCTTTAATGCCTTCATGATCTACCCCATCATCACCCATTTTTTCAGTCGTCCTTTCCAGATCAGATTCATCAAATTTCACATTGACTGATTCAACAATTGTCTTTGTTCATTTGTTGTATATCCTGTAAGCCTTGCTCCTTGTTGAATAGCCCATGAAAATTCCCTCATCGGCCTTTGATTCAAATTTTCCGAGTTGATCACCTGTGTTAAGAATGAAACAAGGACATCCAAAAACACGAAAATAAGAGATGTTAGGTTTCCTTTCATGCCACACTTCATAAGCAGTTTTGCCAAGTATTGGTCTAATCATTACTCTATTCATTACGTAGCACGAAGTATTCACCGCCTCTGCCCAAAAAGTTAGAGGTAGTTTATACTCACTCAACATGGATCTAGCCAATTCTTGTAATGTACGATTTTTCCTTTCAACCACCCCATTTTGTTGAGGTGTTCGTGGGGCAGAAAATTCATGTTTTAAACCATTTTCTTCACAAAAGTTTTCAAATTCTAAATTTTCAAATTCGCCTCCATGATCACTTCTCAAAGTTTTAATTGAAACTCCTTTTTCATTTTGAACAAGTTTAGCAAATTTTGAAAAATAATCAAAAGATTCAGACATTTTGGCTAAGAAATAAACCCATGTAAATCTAGAATAATCGTCAACCAATACATAACAATAACATTTTCCATTCAAGCTTGCAATTTCATTTGGTCCAAATAAGTCCATATGAATTAATTCGAGGACCCTTGATGTGCTAACAATGTTTTTAGGGCGAAATGATGATCGACTAAGCTTGCCCAAGGAACATGCTTTACACACTTTGTTATCTTTAAATTTCTGATGTGGTAACCCTCTGACTAATTCTTTCGTTTCAAGATTTCTTAAGAGACTCATGCTAGCATGTCCAAGTCTCCTATGCCATAAAGATGCCTCTTCGTCAGTGGCTACCAAACATCTGGAAAGATTTAGATTGTCAAACGAAAGTGAGTAAACATTTCCTTTTCTTTTGCCCATAAAAACAATGTTATTAGAAGTTTTATCAATGATTTTGCAAGTATCACTATCAAAAACCACATTCATACCTTTGTCACATAGTTGGCTAATAGAAATGAGATTGTGATGCAAATTATCAACGTATAAAACATTAGTCAAGGAAAAAGTACCATTACTTACTTCACCTTTCCCAATAATCTTACACTTGCTATTATCTCCCATGATCACATTTCCACCTCTAAACTTCTCTAGGCTAAGGAACTTAGATTTATCACCTATCATATGTCTAGAACAACCTGAATCTAGAAACCATTCTTGTTGCTCCTTAGCCCGCCAACAGACCTACATAAAGAGAGAGGAGGATGACCTAGAGAAACTCTTAGGTCCAATGATATTAGTAACTGAAGCATTGTGAACAAACAATCTCTTTGGAACCCAAACTTGTTTCGTCCTTTTATTTTTGTTCCTATAGACATGAAATTTGTTTGTAGAATTCTTAGGAACCCAAACTTGTATAAATTTTGTGTTATTGCTCCTATGACTACAATTTTCAACACGATGTCCAATTTCACTTCTAACAAAGACACTCTTACCTTTTGCATGATCATCAACCTGTGTTTTCCCAAAACCTAGTCCTTTTCTGTTGTTAGCAAAGAGTTGATTTCCCAATAACATGTTAAACGATTTTTCTCCTCTTGAAAAGTTATTCAGAGATTTCTCAAGATTTTGGACTTTGGTTTTTAGTGTTGTGTTTTCAGTCACAAGTGTGGTACATCTATTTATAAAATCCCTTTTTCTAGTGTCAATGGTTTCCTTAAGACTCGAGTTTTCTTTTTCAAGATTATCGAAGCTATTCTTAAGTCTTGATATTTCTGAATCTAAAATTTTACATTTTTTACAGTCTAGGTTTTGAATATTTTCAAGTTCAGTTTCTAACCTAGTATTCTCATGAACAAGTTCTCTCCTGTCAGACTTTAATTTTCCAATTTTAGTTTCAAGAGTATCAATTGTATTAGTAAAATCATAACACATCAAAACAAGTTCTTTATAAGAATAGTTACGTACCTCACTGGATTCCTCTGAACTTGTTTCTGAATCTGATTTTGCCATAAGGCACAAGTTAGCCTCTTCTGAGCTATTATCTGAAACTTCTTCTCCTTCTTCATCATCCCAAGTTGCTGCAAAAGCCTTCTTTTTCTTTTTCTTTCCTTTGTTGTTCTTGAGAAGTGGACATTTTTGTTTGAAGTGGCAAGGCTTTTTGCAGTTAAAGCATGTTAATTCATTATCGGAATCATCAGAATCTTTTGACTTATTACCACTTGTTTTCTTCTTGCGTGGCCTGAATTTTGACCATTTTCTAAGATTATTGACAGCCATCGCAAGCTCTTCAATTGGATCTTCTTCTTCTTCACCACTTTCTTCTTTGCTTTTTAAGGCAATCGTCTTCTTTTTTGATTCGGAGTTGTTACGTTCCTCCTTTGCCTTTAGCTCAAGCTCATATGTCATCAAGTTTCCGATCAACTCCTCCATGCTTAGTTTACTCAGATCTTTTGATTCTTGTATCGCAGTGACTTTTGCCTCAAAGTTCATTGGTAAGACTCGCAGTATCTTCCGTACAAGCTCTACTTCAGTGAAGACCTTCCCAAGCGCTCTAGCATTGTACACTAAAGTTGAAAATCGTCCAAACATATCTTTTATGCTCTCGCCCTTTTCCATCACAAAGTTTTCGTATTCATTGCTAAATAGAGCTAGTCGTGATTCCTTGACTTGAGAAATTCCTTCGTGTGTCACCTCCAGAGTGTGCCAAATCTCCTGTGCTGTTGTACAATGAGAAATTCTATTAAATTCATTTTTATCAAGAGCATAGATCAAAGCGTTCATTGCTTTGGCATTTGTAGTTTTTAATTTCTTATCGTTAGCGTCCCACCTATCCTTAGGTTTAGGAATCTCAGTATCACCAACAACTATAGTGGGGGATTTATAGCCAGTTTCAATAATATCCCAAACATCATAATCGACAGAACTAAGATAAATACTCATTCTAACTTTCCAATAAGCATAATCATTCTTATTAAACATGGGTGGCCTAGCAATAGATTGCCCCTCAGAAAAAGCATTATTTGGTGGATTCATGACTCTAGAGTTAAAGTAAAATACCTTGCTCTGATACCACTTGTAGGATCTAGATTAACCCTAGAGGGGGGGTGAATAGGGTTATAACAAATTTTTGCGAATTAAACACAGAAGCAAACTGCAGAAATAAATATGCTGAAAAATAAATCACACACAGAATTTACCCAGCTTCGGCAACCCCTGCCTACTGCTGCATTCCCAGATTTCTATTAGAATTAAACAGTTTCTCGCTTACAAACACTCTAACAGACTTGCAAACCCTGCTACCGCCTATAGAGTTTTGCAAACTTGCAAACCCTGCTAACTGGACTAACTCTAACTAGACAATCTGTCAACACCTAAACCCTAGGTGATAAATTATCATGTTTTGTTTTGAAAAGAACATACGAATAAACCAAATTATAAAAGCAAGCACTAAATTTAAAACTATTTAAATTATCTTGCTTTTATAAAAAAAAACTTAACCCAATACAAACATATGATATGCGGTCACTTCCCTTTATTTTACCCGGTCCATTTTCTTTTGTTTGTGAAAAAAAATGGCCGATCCTTTTCTTTTTCAATTTAGGGCTTCGGTTCTTCTGTGAGATTTGGGGCTTTGTTCTGATGATTGATTCTTTGACTTGTGTTGATCTTTCTCACGCTCGTTCTCTGATGATTTGATGCTTGTTGCTAGCTCGTTCTCTGACAATCGAGTTTACTGTTGCGGTATGTAATCTTTTTTGCTTGTTTGTGGTTTTGTGATTTTCGAACTCGATTGTTTCATGTCTATGATGATTTCTTGGGTGTATTTATAGGGTTGAAACCCTAATTAACACTGTCAGATTTGATTTCTTCATGTCGTTGATTATTTTCCTGAATTTGTTCTGGATTTGGAGTATTCCTTTCTTGATTCAAATTCGAATAATTGCTGTCCATATTTGAATTCGAATTAATTGATTTGAAGATATCTTGCTGTATTTGTTGTCTCGGTCCTCATTTGAATTAATGCTGTCCATATATGAATTCGAGAAATTTGCTGCAAAAATTTCTTTCCAAATTAGAACTCTTTGACTTAATCAAAGACTTAATAAAAAAAACACGAATTTATTCTTTCGGCTTGATTTCTGCACAGCCTTGTACTTGCCACTGTCTTGTGTTCCTACTGCACATTCACCAGTTTACTATATATGTGCATATATACATTTGTATGTGTGTATGCATATATTTTTGGGTTTGTACTTTCATTGTGACTTGATTTTGCTATGGGATTGAATCAGAACTTCATTTGATCTGCATGTAGTTGTGATCTGATTCTTGATAGCTTGCTGGTGCATGTCATTTGTTTCTAGCTCGAATTCTTCTTTGAGGAATACTGTACTTGTTGTTATGATGTTTTGAACTTGATTCACTTCATGTTGCATTAGTCACTTGCATTGGTGCATTGCCTTGTACATCCATGTTCTTTACTTGGTTGTTGTCACTGGTCTGCTGCCATGTTCACGTGCACTTGAGTTTGTTTCCACTGCTTTGATACAGATGCTACACTTGTTCATGTTGCCTTTGTACACTTGTTCATATGAGCTGTGGTTCCATAGTTGTAGTTGCAGTATTTATGTTCCTTGTTTGTTGCAGTTTGTCACTGTAATTGCTGTTACATTACTTCACAGTGGTGCATTTGTTCATATAGCTCTGTTGTTGCTGTGTTCCATGAGCATGCTTCACTGCATTATGAAAATGTTGCACAATTTCTGTTGTTTCCAGTTGCACTAGGTCATTTTGTATCTGCATTTGTTATTTCTGAAGTTCAAGTTGCACTTTCTCACTGCTTGATGGTCTTGTGACTCTTGCCATGTCTTTGTGCATTTTAACCTGTAACTTGAACTTGAATCTGCAACCATCACTGCATTTTGAAAATGTTGCATTGTACTCTGTGTTCACTGTTGCACTTGGTGTTTGTAGCTGCTATGAAGTTGCTATGCATCACTATATATATACTATGTTTTGTACTGCATTGATGCAGTTTCCATATTTTGTGTATTTTGATGTTTCATGCTGCTGTGATGCAGTTTCTTTCACTGTTGTATCTTTGAGAGCTTGCACTGCTTCATGTTGAATTTGTGCAGTGTTGTACTTGTTGCCTTGTATCACTGGTTCATTCTGGTTGGTGCATTCTGATGCTGCACTTGGTCTTTGTTCTTCTCTGTTATGTTGCTTTGAATGAATTTGTGTTTTGTTGTAGTTTGTGCACACGAGTTGGCGTGGCAGTGCACACGTATACGAATGTATACGTGTGTACTGCAGCCACTTATAATTGCCTGTTCCTGATAAAAAAAATACTGATATGCACAGATATTGCACAATCAAAGATGATGACAATAACCCATGTATCTGATACACAAACAAATTTTATTTTTGCAAATTTAAATTTGTTTGTTTTCAGATTACTGTTGTAGTTGCTAATTATACAGGTACACAGGAGACAGGACGAGAAGTGGAGCTGGACAATGCAGATAGATGCAGATGTGCAGACAGAGTGAAAAACTGAGTGTTGAGTGTTGTAGTGAGAAAAGTAAAATGTATGAACTGATGTATGTATATATATAGAGAGAGCTGAAAACTTTGTATTGTTTAAGTGTTGTAATAAAATATTATATTGAATAAAAAATACTAGTTGAATTATATAGATTCTGTGCAATAGTATAATTATTCAATATGAATATAGTCCAAACTGCAAACACATATATATATTGATATATATATGTTTGTTATCATCAAACAAAAAATCACATCAAACACATTTAACCCCAAAGCTTTTCGTGTTAAAGAATGCATCATTTACTTTTTTATATCATTTTCACTTTTCGCCATTCCATCTTGTATATACATTTTCCAAAACAAAACAATAGTAAATTTACATATAGAAGATCGCTTTCAAAAAATATTTCACAACATCTAATTCATATTATTTTCTCTCTTAATATATTTTTTCCAAAATATCCATGATTCTAGATTTTCAAAAATGATAATCTAAACTTTTTATTTTATTCTTTTTTTTAAATCCACACCTTCCAACATTGGTTATTGGTTCTTTTTAATTTAGGAATCATTAAACACGCTTTTTTTCAAAAAAAAGTTACTTCCTTATTCAAAATATTTGAATACCATATCTATTTTAAAATTGGTTTCAAAATTATTTTAAAAAAACTTATATATACACACTTTTATATCGCAATGCATCATATCACAAATACATATGCACAACACTCATCCACAACATAATGAAACGTATTACATGGTAGGCACACAATCATAATGCCATAAATTATATAATTCTAAATTCTAATATTTTTATTAATATAGCAATGATGCCTCGCCATGAATTTCTAGTAGTTTACTTCAATGATTAGCTGTAATGTTGACCGTGTGATCAATGTCACCTCGCCATCGACTTCGGCTATCATTAATGCTCGATGGCTGCAGTCATTACATCAAAATCCAGTAATAGAATTCTTTTTACAAAACAATAAGTCTCCATTTTCACAAACATTATTATATTCTTAAAACTTTAAATATAACCTGAAAATATTAGTTTTCTAAGATAACTCAATTATTTTACTTCTTTCCAAAACACTATATTACTTTCCATAACATCGTGTTAATATGCCTCGACCAAGTGTTTATGAATTCCTATCGATATCATTAGCCAGACGTATCGACCAACGTTATTAATCACTCAACAACAAATTAACATGAAATAAACTTTAAAAATCTCTTTAAATAAATATATTTTCATATGGAAACTAATCGTTTGCAAAAACCAAACAGTTTCTAATATCATGCAAAAATATGTACCTTTAATCGAAAAAGTTCCAATTTTCAAAATATGCTTACTTTAAAATATTATTTTATTTTCAAACAATTTTACTAAAATAATTACTAACATTTATCATCCAAATTCCAATTTCTTTCAAACTAATATTCTGCTTTTCCACAACTACACTTTTTTTTCCAAAGTCACAAACTTCACTCAAAAGTATGATTTTTAATCACTTTATAAAATGATATCATTATTTTTATCCAATCATTTGTTTGCTTGCAAGAAAATATTTAATTTTGAAAATTCATATATACATCTAGTTCTTCAACTATCAACAACAACGAAAATTATCACATCATCCATGAAATTAAACAAGCATTAGTACAACAACACACATATTTTCAAAAAGCAAAACAGACGCCTTTAGCAGAAAGCATTTATCAATTTCCATTGCACCACTGTAATCACTACTAGATCACTTTATACATATTCAAGTGACGTAGAGGTTTATTCATCATCACTAATGCTGACGCTACTTATTGGGCTCATAACTTTAACCTTCACAATCTTCATCAAGTACTATGTATCTCATACAAAAACTATACTCAAAAATAGGTGGAAGAAATATATTTATATAATAAGAATAATACAAATACGTCCATAGATGATTACCACAATAATCATCATATACTACTACTATCACTTAAGTACAAACAATAATCTACTGCACGCCCATGGAGGCAGGGACTATAATTCTCATCTAAGGCCATGACTTGTGTCTCTTATACTCTATATTGTTCTAAGTCTGCTTTGATACCAAACTATAACCCCCACCTCTAGACCCATATTATCTAAGAGTATTACTAGGTAATACTATCAGACAATACAGAGAATGAGGCTCTATGTGGTACAAAAGTAAATATTTCATTGGGATAACACTTGTACGTATCACAAAAATCACATAAGACTGACCATAGATGTATATGGTATCAGCATAATCAATAAATACGTGTGCCTAAAATAACACACAATATCAAATAGATACAGTAAACATAGAGTTCTCCACACAGTGATAACATATAATAATAAATATACACGAGTCCAAGTAGATCTAAAAAATAACCAAATTTCCCACTATCATCAAAATATACGTAACATATCCAATATGCACATCTCAACAACACGAGAGCACTTGTGGATACAAACACACAAACGATATACAAATATCCATGCTCCATCGATGTCCAACATCCACAAACTGGTCAATTGCTCACTAAACCTAAAATACCTCGGACTGACCCGAGTATATAACACATGGATCAGACTATGCTTAGAGCATAGATATCAATATAAAATAACAACCGACATGTTATAAACAAGTATAACACTAGCGGCGCGTTTATATCTCAAGTGTCAACATATCTCAAAACCATGCATATACAAAAGATAATTCATCTCCCAATAAAGTTAATCAACACATCAAATGGGCATATAATCAAGTGGGTGCTTCCAACATAATCTAACTATTATCGGGCATAAAACTCAACAACAATACAGGACGTTCTCTCAGCAATGCCCTAGATTATCTCTCAAATAATCGTAAAGTAGACATGCCTAGGGTCTGATTAATTCAATATATCTATATATGACAGATAATAATCACCCAAATCAAATATCCATGAAATATAAATATGGCATACCCTTGGTAGCCAAGGCCATCTCTTAGTTAACCATGTGAAATAGGTACGGGGTCTAACTCCACGCTCTCAACATCTCAAGCTATCCTTGATAGCTATATAATCGATGTGTATAGGGTTACACAACTGCGTAGATTCTCAATCTCATAAATAATCCCAGAGATCGATAATCATATAATCATCATCTAGACTTTAACCTCATAGAATTTGACCTGGCTCTCAGCTAAAGAAAATAAATACGGTCTCTCAGATCTCTGCTAATCCACTCAACTCTTAGTATCATGGATAGTAAATGGACTCTCGGTCTCATGTGTTCTTAACAATATAAATATCTATTTGTTATATTTGTTCCCAGTATCATGGATAGTAAATGGGTATCATTCGTAAACACAATGATCTCATGTAGGTGAATAAGTAGTGTCCGTAGCATTTCGTGTTATTTCATCAACAATAACCAAATAGGAGACTAACATCTCTCAGCCTGCTATAGGAACCTTCCTTACACGATCTCAACACTACTCCTACAGTCTTAATTACCTCGAAGGCCATCGTGGTCCAATATTCATCAAGTGAACGACTACACTATGCGACGGTCGTGACCCTATAAGTGCTCCTAATGGTAACAGACTACTGGCCTAAGTGACATAAGGGCTAAAGTGGCTCTTAGCCATATACATCAATAGATGTACTACAGATTCGGGAAGCGACCCCACAATCAAGCCGTTGGGATAGATACTAGCCGATCTGGATTACTACCCGATATATAATAGGAGTATACACATAAATAGACACTCTTATGGCTCTCAGTCTGTTAACTCTCAACGAGCATCAACTTAAATATAATACTTCATATACTCGACCATGTTAGAGTGACATCTACTTATAAATAGTAATCAAACAAATATTAGATCAGGCATCCCATACCATCTGGTGTTACTCGCCTGTTTACTCAATGCTTATAAATTACACTCATCATTTATAATGACCCGTCTTTTTGACCATCGAATGTTGACACTAATACTTCCATGGTATTTATGTGCCGAACACCCAAGTGCTGAAAAGATAGAAAGTTAGGGTAAAAATAAAAAAGAAATGGAACAAGAAAGGAAGAACACAACATCAAGATCTCGTAGCTGACAAGAATTATAATATTAAAAGAATAGTACAAAGGGTTACTATGAATACAAAATTTTCAAAGTTATAAAACATAAGAATTATCATCAGCCTGGACAATTATAACTGTCTGCCCTTACATTGTTGATATATGTACATAACTAATATGGAACAACAAAAATAGAAATAGATTGATAATGGAAGCCTTCGGCTCATCTTTTGAACTCTGAAGCGTCCAAGTTAAAACCTGCTATACTCAACCTACTCAAAAGAGCACGTGAGGAATTTAGGGGAAAAAATCCAAGCATCAGACATAAGTTTAGTACGGGAGAATTCGAAATACATGTAACATGCAATAGTAATAGCAACTATTGAGACTGTACGGATTCCCGTAACAGTTTTCCCCTTAAAAGAAACCCACCATTCATTAAGTTTAATGTAGCGATATGATAGATAATGTCTAAAATATAGAACATGAAACATATCAAATAGCTGTGATGCTTACATTGGTCACACCACAATATATTTAGGTTAAGTTTAAAACTCCTAAGGTACATTCGCATATTGGATTCTCCATGGAGATCCCTCTGGTAAAGACGAAATCCAACCTTCTTCACAAGTATCTGAAACTACCTTTAAGTGTAACGACCCGGAATTTTGACGATATATTTTAATAAATATTAAATCTAAATTAAATCAAATATAAGCTTGTCAATACTTAAATTGATAAGATATCAAATGTTTAACAGTTATATATGTTTATAATAGGAAATTTTGATTTGTAATTTAAAATTTAAATACTCCAAAACTATTTAAAAACAAAATCTGACTTATTCTATTGAATCAAATCAAAGTCTTTATATTTTTGATATTTGATAAAATACATATGAATACAATTTTAGTTTTTAATATGATAAGTTTTAAAATAAACAAACATGAAATTATTTAACATAAATTTGGTAGTGCTAAACAATATAAGTGTAAACATTCAAAAAATTAGTATATAACACAAACATACATTATAAATGTAATTAAAGTAACATAAAAATACAACATATAAATTATAATGTGAAATATACAAAAACAAGTATTTTTAAAACAAACAATGATCTTCAACATCCACATTTGTACAACACAACAACCTTAAATAAACTGTTAAAAATCATTTGAACAAGTATGAAATTTCATATAGAATATAACTAACAAAATAAGTAAACAAAAACATGTTGACAATAAAATCATATCACGAAGTTTGTAAAACATATAACCTGCATATGCAAATGGAATGAAGCAAAGAAACAAGATAAGTTACTTAACAAATAAAACATTCAGGCCTTAGGAAATCAGGGTGAAATTAAATATAAAACAAGTTTTCAACTCAAATATAATAATAAAACAAAAATATAAAGAACACAAATATTATACACAACTATATATATCAATCCAGTAAGTACACAGCCGAGATAGTAATACTGTCTTATACAACAAAGTGAGTAAACACAAATATCTTTGTACTAATAGAAAACTGTCGGTAAAATTTATAACTTGCTGTCATAATTAATAACATAACATTTATTAGCATAACATATTGTTCAATTAGTACACAGCCGAGATCCTGAGCATAATTTTCTTCTGCAGGTTATTAACTCTTAACCAATAAAAAGAAAGAGTGACTTGCAAATAATAACTGGCCAGCTACAACCTGTATTAAGCTTCTATATGAATCTACTTATATATCATCAGTTTATATATATATATATATCACTTAGAACCTTCAGTTTACCCATAAACACTGAACATAAACTTAAACAAAAAGAAAAAAAAACTATAAACAATCAAAGAAATAGAAACAGAAAAGAAGAATAGAGGGGAGCTTCAGGAAAGTTCTTTTGCAAGTATCTTCTTCAACACTTTCTGTTCAACAATTTTTGATAGGTGAGTAAACAAAACAAATTTTCAAAATTTTAGCTTGCATATTTTTTTCTCACTAGTATATGTTGATGAAGTTTAAAATATACTGTTATGTATATATGTTGTTTGCACAGGAAGTTTACATAACTGTTATTGATCAGTACTTCTAGTTGTATCAGTACTTCAACTTTAAATAGATCTTAATCATATAACCATTTAAATTTTGTATTGAATGAATTCAAGTTTGTTTATATGAAACAAGCCTGCAAATATGTTTAAGATTTAACAGTATGATAATAATACTGTATTTTTCCAACTACAGGTAATCAGGAAATTAAAGATAAAAATTCAAATGTTTAAATTTGACAATTCAATAACATATTTAGAATTCATACAAGTAATTATGATTTTTAACATAAAGATTATGATTTTTATGCAAAAGTATTAAGAGCAGTTTCGAAATCAAATAAAAATTGGTTTTTGTGAATTGTGGGTAATAGAGTTAATTTTAATTCCTGAAATCTGGCATGAGGCAAGATGAAAGAGATATTAACACTAGAAAAATAGTAATTTATTTTTCGAATTCATATATTTTGAGTTTGAATCATGAATAGGGTTTAAACCCATTTTTTTCAAAGCTCTGTAAAAAATTTGATCTCGGCTCCAATATGAAATCGAGTTGGCCACGACCTTTGGAGGAGCTAGGTGGAGGTGAGAGTGAGGTTCGGGCGAATTTTCATCACCTCTGGTGATGTGTGGTGGTCGCGCGACCGTTTTGACAGTGGCGTAGCTGATATTGTTTTCGAGCACCAGCGCATATTTTTATTCTCTGCGTGAAATCGAAGTCTGGGTTCGAATGTCGTGTCTATGGGTGTTTTGTGGTTTGTGGGGATGGACGCGAGTCGCCGCAGGGGAGGGAGACCACCGTGCACGTGCACGGTGGCGAAGTGGGGTTTGGTGATCAGTGTCGCGTTGTTTTTTTTTGGGTTCTGGGTATCGTGTGGGGTTGCTCGAGACATGGGTGAGGATGCTTCGAGTAATCTCTGTGTTTCCTCTGAGTAGCGTACGAGAGTAGTTACAGCTGAACGTTTGTCACTTAACTAAAAAAAAAAAAAGAAGAAGAAGAAGAAAAGAACTGGAGAGAGTGAGAAGAAAAGGAAGGGGAGAGCAACGAGAAAGACGCGGGGAAAACTCGAGTTTTCTCGAGTAAGGTACGATTGCGACTCGGTGCTTTCATATGGTCATATACTGTTTTTTTTCGCACAGGTTTTTAGCTAAGTTAATTAAACAAATGTTAATTAATTAAGCTAATGTTTTAATTAAAGACTTGATTTATGTAATTATATAAAGGTAGAAGATTATCAGTAAGTAGATGGAATGTTAATTAAAATTTATACTTGAATTTTAAATTAATAACTTTAAGCTGATTTCGAAATAAAGATTTAATCAATTCAAATCTTAAGAACATAAGCTTATCATTAAAAAGTTAATTAGTGAAAGGAAATTAACTCACGAGATTAATTAAAGATATTACACTTTAATTAAATTGATAAGTAAAGTAATTTGTGATAATTAAATACTTAATTCATTTAATAAGTAAGTTATTAATTATTAATTATTAATTAATAATTAAGAATAAACTAATTAATTGGGTAATTGAGTAATAGTTAATGAATAGAAGTTAATTAATTAAATAATTAATTAAAGATGAGATGATTAATAAATTAATTATTAATGAATAGCTAATTAATTAATTGATCATCATCAAGTTAATTAATCAGTAATTAATTTGCAGAATAAAATAGTTTATTCTTAAGCAAATAATTTAGTTGAGTAAAACCAAAATTGTTTGATATGCATTGATAACTCTGTTTGGTTGACTGTGATATCTGTTGATGAAATTTCTGTGATATGTTGGTGATATATTATGGATATCCGTGTTAAGTGTATATGATTTATCTGATATATCTGATATGTTAATTTCTGATATTTAATTAAACTGTTAAGTTAAATAGACAACTTGGCCCTTAAAATGGCGTTTGGATCCGATGAGACCGGGATCGGAAGAATCAACTTTTGATTCTCCGAAAACCACATCGATCCAAATTAAACGATAGGTCGTAACTTATCAAATGGAGATCGAGATGGAGTTTCAGAATACAAGGGTTATCGTCGTTAACTCTGAGGGTGATTCCAAAATGAGTGTAATGAGATAATGCCTTCGGTTTCGTTCGAACCCGGAATGAACTTGTATGGATTGAATGTTTTCAACACATCGTCAAGCGGACGATGAGCATTCTAAGTGATATGTTCTTTAAAGGTAATCGTAGCCTCAAGCCTCATCAACCGGGAATGGCTAAAACAGGGGAGATGCAGCAAGGTTAGGTGGGTCATGCCCAAGCAGGACAAGATTTTTCCCTGTCTAGATGTCCCTTTTTATTTCGGCTTAGTGGGCAGTTGTTGGCCACAACTGCGGGGTTATCTTGTTCGGGACTGTTCAGTAAGGAATGGTTCCGGCCTTGTGTTGCAGGGGATGAAGGGAGTAATCCTCGGTACGGTGATCTAGGCCCCGTACTGTGACGGGCGGTACCCCAGTAGCCCTGCCATTGTTGGAAATCCATTTACCCTACGAGACCCTACGGTTTTGATTTGTATTACCCACTTTCGTGGCTAGTAGCTGGAATTTAATCATGTAACAATTTCGGCTATTTTCTATTTACTTGAAAACCCTAGACACTATTATAATATCACAGAATTTCCTATAAAATGTTTTGGTTAGCGTAAGGTAAAAACTTACCCGTATTTATTTGTGGGGAGTCTTACGGAATACCTTTATTTTCAAATGATTTTCAAAGTTAAGCAATTTTAACCTGTTTACTCATACCAGACCCATGTCTGACCCGGAGTTTATATTTTGTGTTTTCATAAACTCTTGGGTACTCAAATTTTTACGAGTAGCCAAGTGATAGGTATCTAGAAGTGTTGCTTTTCTGGAGGAGCTATTTTGGGAGAAGACCAGACGTATGTATCTATATATGTAGTTCCGCTGTGTAGTTAGTGATGCTGTATTTTGGATGTATGTATGGTCATGTATGTATATGACAGTCCTGTTATATGAAATTGTACGACTCTGATGTATGTATAACTATGTAATAGATATGTGATGTATTATATTTTGTTCCATTCCGCTGTGAGATTCTGATGTTGTTGTTCTTTCTTTCTATTCTTTTCTATTTCTATCCCTTTCTTTCTTAATGATGAAACGTCTTTCTGGGATTGAGAAAGGCGGGTCGTCACAGTTGGTATCAGAGCGCTAGGTAAAGCGAGTACCTAGGCTCTAGTGTTATAGTTCTCTAGATAGTGCGTATTTGTATTTTCATATAATATTATATATATCTATCTATCTATCTAAATTGGTTGAGTTACCTTTTCAGGTGACCGACATGAGTTCAGGAAGAAGAGGCAGAGTTAGGGCCAGTACTTCTACAGATAATGGACGGAGTCAGAATGTTAGTGAGGCTGTCAATCCAGTACCATCTCAAGTTAGCTTTGCAGCCTTATGCAAGGATTTCAAACATCTTGGAGGTCAACCATTCAAAGGTTCGGAGTCTATAATTGAAGTTTAGGA
Source organism: Allium cepa (assembly GCA_030765085.1). Taxonomy (NCBI): domain Eukaryota; kingdom Viridiplantae; phylum Streptophyta; class Magnoliopsida; order Asparagales; family Amaryllidaceae; genus Allium; species Allium cepa. The sequence goes on along the minus strand of CM060932.1, from coordinate 676,344,604 downwards.
ATGGCTACGCTCTTGTGAGCGCATTTTCAAGAGCATGATATTGTCTGATGAGCGTAAGAGGCATATGGCATCGTGGCAGTTGCAAGGTGGTGCAGCAGCGTGGTGGGATTCAACTATTGCGAATATTTCTGAGGATGACAGTTCTTGGGACAGATTCAAGGAGTTGTTTGAAGAGAAGTATGTGCCGACGGCAGGGAGAACTCAACTGTATCAGGATTTTCTATATTTGAAGCAAGGTAGTATGTCTATTTCGGAGTATGAAACTAGATTCAACGAACTCTCTTGTTATGGATCAGGACTCATCGATACTCCTCTGAAAAAGAATGAGAAATTTGTGCAAGGATTGAGACCTGAATTCCATGGGAAATTGACAGTGCTTCTGAAGGGATCTTTTGTTGATTTGATTGATATGGCATTGAGGTATGAAAGTTTGATGAGTAAGAAGCTGGTGGATTCAGTTGCAACTTCAAGTGGGAATTTCACTAATCCGAATAAGCGAAAGTTTGATCCCAAATGGAGGAAACCAAATAAGAAGAAACCTGGGAATAACAACGGACCTCGGAAGTGTTACATTTGTCATCAGGAAGGGCATTTGGCAAATAAGTGTTCTAGGAAGGGATTCCAGCAGCAACAACAGCAACCGCACCAGAGTGGCCCAAGATCAGCTATGGTTCAGAAATCATTGTGCTTTAATTGTCATCAGCCAGGGCACATGATCAAGAACTGTCCACTTCTGCAGAGAGCACCTCAGAATAAAGTTTTTGCTTTGGAAGCTGGACCATCTTCTTCTTCGATGGGCAAAGGAGTATTAGAAGGTACTTTACTTTTAAATGGGAAGTATATTAGAGTTTTGTTTGATTCGGGTGCTTCCTTGAGTTTTATTTCCTTGGACTCTGTTGAAATTTTTTCTCTTACCCCTAGTTCAGTAGATAGTTCTATCTTGGTGTCTAATCCTATAGGAGGGGTGACCAAATTAGACTCTATTTGTAAGGACTTGAAGATCTCTTATCTATCCTACAATTTTTCTTGTGACCCGTATGTGTTGAATTTTACGGGATTTGATCTTATTTTGGGTATGGATTGCCTGGATAAGTATAAAGCCATCTTGAATTGTGATGAGAGAACAGTTTCGTTGGAAACTGATCTGGGTAGAATTGCCAGAGTGTCGTGTGATAATTCTGGAATTCATTTGAGCAGTCTCTTGCATGGAATGGAGACATCTGAAGAGAGTGTTGAAGTTATTGATGTGGTTCGGGATTTTGCTGATGTTTTTGAAGAAGTTAAGTGTTTGCCACCACATCGAGAAATAGAGTTCCGTATGGATTTGATTCCAGGAGCTGTGCCAGTAATTCAACCCAGTAGGAGAATGGCTCCCAGGGAAAGAGAAGAGTTGATTAAGCAGACGCAGGATCTTTTAGAGAAGGGATTGATTAGACCTAGTTTTTCTTGTTGGGGTTCAGCGGCGGTGTTTGTGACCAAACCGGATGGATCACTGAGGTTCTGTGTGGATTATAGAGAATTGAACAAAGTGACTATCCGTAATAAATATCCTCTTCCTCGCATCGATGATCTTTTTGACCAGTTGCATGGTGCTTCTATCTTTTCTCAATTGGATCTAGCTTCAGGTTTCCACCAGTTGAGGGTAGCTGAAGACAGTATTCCCTTGACTGCATTTAGGGGACTGAATTGTTTCTATGAGTGGTTGGTTATGCCGTTCGGATTAACCAACGCTCCTGCTTATTTCGTTGATCTCATGAACCGAGTCTTTAGAGATGTGTTGAATAAGTTTGTGCTGGTATTCATTGATGATATCTTGGTCTATTCCAAATCCGAAGAAGAGCACAGGGAACATTTGAGGATTGTATTAGAGACTCTGAGAAAGAATGTACTGAAGGCGAAGTTTTAGAAGTGTCACTTCTGGAAATCGGAAGTTAAATTTTTAGGGCATATTGTTTCGGGTGAAGGCATTTCTGTAGACCCAGCGAAAGTGGAAACTGTTCTGGAATGGAAACAGCCAGAGACACCGATGGAAGTTCGCAGTTTTCTAGGATTGGCCGGTTACTACAGGAGATTTATTAGAGATTATTCCAAGATTTCTTCGCATTTGACTAAGCTGACCAGAAAAGGAGCAAAATTCAAGTGGACACCTCAATGTGAAGAAGCTTTTCAGGAATTGAAGATAAGGCTCACTAATGCACCAGTACTTGCTATTCCGGATGGGAAGAGCAAATTCGAGGTTTACACTGATGCTTGTATTGTTGGTTTGGGAGCAGTTCTGATGCAGAACGGAAGGGTTATTGCGTATGCTAGTCGACAGTTAAAGCCTCATGAGAAAAACTATGCTACGCATGATCTTGAATTGCTTGCCATTATTTTTGCTCTGAAGATTTGGAGACATTATCTTTTAGGAGAGAAATTTGAATTGTTCACGGATCACAAACCGTTGAAATATTTATTCTCTCAAAAAGACCTTAATCTGAGACAGCAGCGGTGGGTTGAATTTCTTGCATCCTATGATCTGGATATTATGTACACTCCGGGGAAAGCGAATGTCGTAGCTGATGCTCTCAGTAGGAATGCGGTTTTATCTCTTCTGGAAGTGGTTCCATCTCTTATTGAAAGAATCTCAAGCAAGCAAGAATCTGATAAGAAGTTGAGGAGGATCATCAAAGGAGTTAGAAGAGGTCAGTGTCCTAGTTTTGACATTGATGACCAAGGAACGCTAAGGATCAATGGGAGAATTTGTGTTCCGAACGACAAGGAGTTGAAGTAGGAAGTTTTATCAGAAAGTCATTGTTCCAAATTGAATATTCATCCTGGAATCTCGAAGATGTATAAGGACATGAGGAGAGCATTCTGGTGGCCAGGTATGAAGAAGGATGTTGCTAGATTTGTGAACAGTTGTGCCATTTGTCAGCAAGTGAAAGGTGATCAACAGAAATCTGCCGGGTTATTGCAACCTTTGGAAATTCCGAACTGGAAATGGGAAATGATCTCAATGGATTTTATTGATGGTTTGCCTAGAACCAGGAAAGGAAATGACGGTATATGGGTTATTGTGGATCGTTTAACTAAGAGTGCCCATTTTATACCAGTAAAGGCAACCTGTACTGCAGTTTCTTTGGCAGAAATTTTCTTGAAGGAGATAGTTCGATTGCATGGTGTCCCAGTCAGCATAGTAAGTGATCGTGATCCTATTTTCACTAGCAAATTTTGGGAAGCTCTGCAATCAGCAATGGGAACAGATTTGAGATTAAGTACAACCTATCATCCTCAAACGGAAGGACGGACAGAGAGGCTGAATCGTATTCTTGAGGATATGCTACGGGCTTGTGTTTTAGATTTTGGAGGACCTTGGGAGAACCATCTTCATTTATTTAAATTTTCTTATAATAACAGTTATCAAGCAAGTATTAAGATGGCTCCTTATGAAGCTCTATACGGAAGGCCATGTAGATCTCCATCTTGTTGGATTGAATCGAAGGATCGTCTTGTGCTCGGACCTGATCTTATTCGTGAAGCTTCTGCGAAGGTTGAGCTTATCAAGAAAAGAATGAAAGCTGCTCAAGATCGTCAGAAGAAATATGCTGATAGAAGACGAAGGCCATTGGAATTTGAGATCGGAGACTTGGTTTTTGTTAAAGTTTCCCCAATCAAGGGTGCTATAAGATTCGGAAAGACGGGAAAACTTGCTCCGAGATACATTGGACCGTTCCGAGTGTTGGAGAGAATTGGAACTGTGGCCTACAGGATTGAATTACCAGTGCGGATGTCTGGGATTCACGATGTGTTTCATGTATCGCATTTGAGGAAATTTGTTCATGATCCCTCACTGGCTGTAGAACCGGTAATTCAAGAAGATTTGGAAGTAGAACCCAATTTAATTGTGGTCAGAAATCCAGTTCAGATTGTGGACCGTGATGAGAAGCAACTCAGAAACAAAGTGGTGAAACTCGTTAAGATGCAATGGAGTGAGGATCCCAGAGATTGTACCTGGGAAACTCTTGATAGTTTTAGGAGTGCTTAGCCAGATTTATGTTCGGATAACTAGTGTTGTTTGTTAGAATAGACTGCTTGTTTGTTTTCTATTGTATGAATGATATGTATGTTTGGATTGTTAATATAAAAGCTTTTGAATTTACTGTCGTTTAAATTTCGGGGATGAAATTCTTTTAAGGGGGGAGGAATGTAACGACCCGGAATTTTGACGATATATTTTAATAAATATTAAATCTAAATTAAATCAAATATAAGCTTGTCAATACTTAAATTGATAAGATATCAAATGTTTAACAGTTATATATGTTTATAATAGGAAATTTTGATTTGTAATTTAAAATTTAAATACTCCAAAACTATTTAAAAACAAAATCTGACTTATTCTATTGAATCAAATCAAAGTCTTTATATTTTTGATATTTGATAAAATACATATGAATACAATTTTAGTTTTTAATATGATAAGTTTTAAAATAAACAAACATGAAATTATTTAACATAAATTTGGTAGTGGAAAACAATATAAGTGTAAACATTCAAAAAATTAGTATATAACACAAACATACATTATAAATGTAATTAAAGTAACATAAAAATACAACATATAAATTATAATGTGAAATATACAAAAACAAGTATTTTTAAAACAAACAATGATCTTCAACATCCACATTTGTACAACACAACAACCTTAAATAAACTGTTAAAAATCATTTGAACAAGTATGAAATTTCATATAGAATATAACTAACAAAATAAGTAAACTAAAACATGTTGACAATAAAATCATATCACGAAGTTTGTAAAACATATAACCTGCATATGCAAATGGAATGAAGCAAAGAAACAAGATAAGTTACTTAACAAATAAAACATTCAGGCCTTAGGAAATCAGGGTGAACTTAAATATAAAACAAGTTTTCAACTCAAATATAATAATAAAACAAAAATATAAAGAACACAAATATTATACACAACTATATATATCAATCCAGTAAGTACACAGCCGAGATAGTAATACTGTCTTATACAACAAAGTGAGTAAACACAAATATCTTTGTACTAATAGAAAACTGTCAGTAAAATTTATAACTTGCTGTCATAATTAATAACATAACATTTATTAGCATAACATATTGTTCAATTAGTACACAGCCGAGATCCTGAGCATAATTTTCTTCTGCAGGTTATTAACTCTTAACCAATAAAAAGAAAGAGAGACTTGCAAATAATAACTGGCCAGCTACAACATGTATTAAGCTTCTATATGAACCTACTTATATATCATCAGTTTATATATATATATATCACTTAGAACCTTCAGTTTACCCATAAACACTGAACATAACTTAAACAAAAAGAAAAAAAAAACTGTAAACAATCAAAGAAATAGAAACAGAAAAGTAGAATAGAGGGGAGCTTCAGGAAAGTTCTTTTGCAAGTATCTTCTTCAACACTTTCTGTTCAACAGTTTTTGATAGGTGAGTAAACAAAACAAATTTTCAAAATTTTAGCTTGCATATTTTTTTCTCACTGATATATGTTGATGAAGTTTAAAATATACTGTTCTGTATATATGTTGTTTGCACAGAAGTTTACATAACTGTTATTGATCAGTACTTCTAGTTGTATCAGTACTTCAAGTTTAAATAGATCTTAATCATATAACCATTTAAATTTTGTATTGAATGAATTCAAGTTTGTTTATATGAAACAAGCCTGCAAATATGTTTAAGATTTAACAGTATGATAATAATACTGTATTTTTCCAACTACAGGTAATCAGGAAATTAAAAATAAAAATTCAAATGTTTTAATTTGACAATTCAATAACATATTTAGAATTCATACAAGTAATTATGATTTTTAACATAAAGATTATGATTTTTATGCAAAAGTATTAAGAGCAGTTTCGAAATCAAATAAAAATGGGTTTTTGTGAATTGTGGGTAATAGAGTTAATTTTAATTCCTGAAATCTGGCATGAGGCAAGATGAAAGAGATATTAACACTAGAAAAATAGTAATTTATTTTTCGAATTCATATATTTTGAGTTTGAATCATGAATAGGGTTTAAACCCATTTTTTTCAAAGCTCTGTAAAAAATTTGATCTCGGCTCCAATATGAAATCGAGTTGGCCACGACCTTTGGAGGAGCTAGGTGGAGGTGAGAGTGAGGTTCGGGCGAATTTTCATCACCTCTGGTGATGTGTGGTGGTCGCGCGACCGTTTTGACAGTGGCGTAGCTGATATTGTTTTCGAGCACCAGCGCATATTTTTATTCTCTGCGTGAAATCGAAGTCTGGGTTCGAATGTCGTGTCTATGGGTGTTTTGTGGTTTGTGGGGATGGACGCGAGTCGCCGCAGGGGAGGGAGACCACCGTGCACGTGCACGGTGGCGAAGTGGGGTTTGGTGATCAGTGTCGCGTTGTTTTTTTTTGGGTTCTGGGTATCGTGTGGGGTTGCTCGAGACATGGGTGAGGATGCTTCGAGTAATCTCTGTGTTTCCTCTGAGTAGCGTACGAGAGTAGTTACAGCTGAACGTTTGTCACTTAACTAAAAAAAAAAAAAGAAGAAGAAGAAGAAAAGAACTGGAGAGAGTGAGAAGAAAAGGAAGGGGAGAGCAACGAGAAAGACGCGGGGAAAACTCGAGTTTTCTCGAGTAAGGTACGATTGCGACTCGGTGCTTTCATATGGTCATATACTGTTTTTTTTCGCACAGGTTTTTAGCTAAGTTAATTAAACAAATGTTAATTAATTAAGCTAATGTTTTAATTAAAGACTTGATTTATGTAATTATATAAAGGTAGAAGATTATCAGTAAGTAGATGGAATGTTAATTAAAATTTATACTTGAATTTTAAATTAATAACTTTAAGCTGATTTCGAAATAAAGATTTAATCAATTCAAATCTTAAGAACATAAGCTTATCATTAAAAAGTTAATTAGTGAAAGGAAATTAACTCACGAGATTAATTAAAGATATTACACTTTAATTAAATTGATAAGTAAAGTAATTTGTGATAATTAAATACTTAATTCATTTAATAAGTAAGTTATTAATTATTAATTATTAATTAATAATTAAGAATAAACTAATTAATTGGGTAATTGAGTAATAGTTAATGAATAGAAGTTAATTAATTAAATAATTAATTAAAGATGAGATGATTAATAAATTAATTATTAATGAATAGCTAATTAATTAATTGATCATCATCAAGTTAATTAATCAGTAATTAATTTGCAGAATAAAATAGTTTATTCTTAAGCAAATAATTTAGTTGAGTAAAACCAAAATTGTTTGATATGCATTGATAACTCTGTTTGGTTGACTGTGATATCTGTTGATGAAATTTCTGTGATATGTTGGTGATATATTATGGATATCCGTGTTAAGTGTATATGATTTATCTGATATATCTGATATGTTAATTTCTGATATTTAATTAAACTGTTAAGTTAAATAGACAACTTGGCCCTTAAAATGGCGTTTGGATCCGATGAGACTGGGATCGGAAGAATCAACTTTTGATTCTCCGAAAACCACATCGATCCAAATTAAACGATAGGTCGTAACTTATCAAATGGAGATCGAGATGGAGTTTCAGAATGCAAGAGTTATCGTCGTTAACTCTGAGGGTGATTCCAAAATGAGTGTAATGAGATAATGCCTTCGGTTTCGTTCGAACCTGGAACGAACTTGTATGGATTGAATGTTTTCAACACATCGTCAGGCGGACGATGAGCATTCTAAGTGATATGTTCTTTAAAGGTAATCGTAGCCTCAAGCCTCATCAACCGGGAATGGCTAAAACAGGGGAGATGCAGCAAGGTTAGGTGGGTCATGCCCAAGCAGGACAAGATTTTCCCCTATTTAGATGTCCCTTTTTATTTCGGCTTAGTGGGCAGTTGTTGGCCACAACTGCGGGGTTATCTTGTTCGGGACTGTTCAGTAAGGAATGGTTCCGACCTTGTGTTGCAGGGGATGAAGGGAGTAATCCTCGGTACGGTGATCTAGGCCCCGTACTGTGACGGGCGGTACCCCAGTAGCCCTGCCATTGTTGGAAATCCATTTACCCTACGAGACCCTACGGTTTTGATTTGTATTACCCACTTTCGTGGCTAGTAGCTGGAATTTAATCATGTAACAATTTCGGCTATTTTCTATTTACTTGAAAACCCTAGACACTATTATAATATCACAGAATTTCCTATAAAATGTTTTGGTTAGCGTAAGGTAAAAACTTACCCGTATTTATTTGTGGGGAGTCTTACGTAATACCTTTATTTTCAAATGATTTTCAAAGTTAAACAATTTTAACATGTTTACTCATACCAGACCCATGTCTGACCCGGAGTTTATATTTTGTGTTTTCATAAACTCTTGGGTACTCATATTTTTACGAGTAGCCAAGTGATAGGTATCTAGAAGTGTTGCTTTTCTGGAGGAGCTATTTTGGGAGAAGACCAGACGTATGTATCTATATATGTAGTTCCGCTGTGTAGTTAGTGATGATGTATTTTGGATGTATGTATGGTCATGTATGTATATGACAGTCCTGTTATATGATATTGTACGACTCTGATGTATGTATAACTATGTAATAGATATGTGATGTATTATATTTTGTTCCATTCCGCTGTGAGATTCTGATGTTGTTGTTCTTTCTTTCTATTCTTTTCTATTTCTATCCCTTTCTTTCTTAATGATGAAACGTCTTTCTAGGATTGAGAAAGACGGGTCGTCACATTAAGCGTCGCATATCGCTAGACAAAATATACCGTTAAGGTAAACATAGCCGATTCACATCTACACACATAATCACGAATATCATCAACTCCCGGTACCGGCATATCGGTAAGCATACTCTAGATCTAGAATTGATAATACCCTATCGTGGTTTAGCAAAATCCCAAGCCATGCTCCTACTTTATTTTTAGCGATTTCCAACGTCAAGGTCACATTTGGCATCTTTCATACGAGTCTTCATCTCTCGAACAGAACATGAATCCTAAATTGGATCCTCACATCTCTAATAGATCTCGAAACCATACATGGACTCCCATATCTCAATAGATTTCAGAGTCACACATGGATTCCCACATTTGGAATAGCTCACGAATAACTACATGTGTTCGACCATCTTAAACAGATCTCGAATCTCCATGTAGATTCCCTTTACTGCCACTTCTAAAACATAGAACTTGTGTATTAGTTTTGAAGTGGTATTCGGTAAGTAGAACACTTATCGATTTCAGACTCTTTAAAACTAATCGATGAATTTGTAGTTAACTCAATTTCGGTTCTCTTAGAAGTAAGTGAAACTAGAGATGTTTCACACCAATGCTCATCCTTGGAGGTTCTTATTGGTATGATATCGCAAAGCCTTTCGATTACTTACTAAATTACTATTAGGTCAAGTTTGATAGTCTACTTATTGACTATCCAGTCAAAAACAATTGTTTATACAAATCACAATTCATATGCTTAACTCTTTTTTAACATTCCAACTTAAACCAAGAGTGAAGCCAAGTAAGTTTGAGCACCGGTTGCATCAAGCCTTGCCTAGACACTTCATTCTTCAATCTCATAAATAGATAAGTCAAACCCATTTGCTTTTAGTGTTAAGTATAGTATTAATGATTTCCATAAACAGTAAGAAATCAACATGTAATACGTTTCGGATATTTTCAGACTTACTATTCCTTAGTCAAGAGGTAAGCTCGGTAGGTTGGAGCTCTATTGCTCCATCCTTACTCGACGTCAATCGTACTATCACAAATAGATAAGCCTTACTTCATCGGCTTTTAGTATTAAGCATGGTAATTACTTTTCAAAAAAGTTATTAAACAATCAACCATTTGGCCATTTGGCAATTCATAACCATTTTCAAAAACATTTGTATATACTTTTAAAATACTTGAAAATACTTACAATATATTTTAAAACATTTATCCAAAATATTACTTGAAAATAATTTTTTTACAATTTTCCTCAAAAACTTAAAACGTTTTCAATCAAATATCTACTGTTTAAAATTTCACAACTAATTCTTAAAAATTCATAAAGATCTCAAACTAGCTTTGAAATACTCTAATATGAGTTAGTAAACACTTATAAAAAGAATGAAACAAAATACTTAAACTTAAATATATTTTCAAAACTTTTAAATCCAAAAGTCGAGTCTAAACTGGGCAGCTTTGCACAAGTGTAGTTTTGATTATCTTTTAGACATTACTTAACTCATTACTACTCGAGCTTTTAAAAACAATAAACATACATAGAAAACATTATAAATATGATGAGAAACCCCTAAAGATCTCTCTACAAAGTTCCACAGAAATTGCCCAAAACAAGGCAACTTCGAACTGCATCTACATCGACTAATGCTATAAGTATGCTTTCAAGTTCGAGTTATATTCAAATTTATGTTCAACTACAACATGTGTGCTTTATTCTAAGACCTTGTTGTGTGCGATACAAGTCTATTCAAGTTTGTTCAAGTCCGTTTAAGTTCACACATATGTCACTTGCTTTTCAAAGCAATAATCAAAGCCAATGTTTTCAACATATATCTAAGTTAATTTAAACAACTTTAACAAAACAAAACACAAGCATATATGAGTATATTTTCAATCCAAGTGGTGAGTTAGCTCGCCTTTTATCCAACAAATAACCAAGATCTAAGAACTAAATTCCGAACTCTACCTTTGCACCTCCTTTCCTTCCGTTGCATCTTTGCTTCACCTTGCTCCATGTCCCCCCTCTACCTCACAAAGCTCACGTCCTATGGGAGGTGGAAGAATATGGCTTTGCTTTTTCAACTTCTTACTAGGTATAAGATTTTGTTCTATGGTAACCAAATTTTAGGTGATTTATAATTGATTTGCAATAATTTGCTTTAGGAATTTTAAGACGAAGAAGAGGAAGATGACAATGATATTGAATTCTAAGCTTTGTAATTATTTGTGATTATTTCCTGAGGGTCATCCCTCCTCATATAAGCTTAGGAAAGACCAAAAACCCCTCAAAACCTCCCTAACATTAGTTACTTTTATCATTTCTACTTTACACCACATAGCTTAACTTTTAAGTATTTTCCATACTTTGCTCATTTCCTAAATATCAAAGATGACATCACCCATAACATATGCCATAAATCTTATTTCCATAAATGGAAAAAAGCTTTTATTTCATTAAATTAATTTCCTAAGCAAATAAGTGTATGTAAAAAAGATCTAAACAAATTCTAACGATTAAAAGGCAATTTATCGATAAAACGAATTTTGGTCACATTGCCGATATTTTTCCAAAAAATATATTTTTGTAATCAATATTCAAAAATAAGTTTCTTGTCATTTTCTATCAATTAAATGATGCTTAACAAGGTTATCAAATCATATTTACAACACTTAATTATATTTTAAAATGTTTCGATATTCGAAGGCGAAGTGTTCGAATTTAAAGTCGCTGCATTCTCCCTTACTTAAAATATTTCATCCTCGAAATTCAAATAAGAATGATAGTTAAAGAAGATAGAAAGACCAATTATATATAGCATACTACTGAAACTATAAACTAACTAACTACAATCCTAATGCACACCGAGTGACTTCACCTTAAGCGGTGAGTATACAACAAAAGATGTACGATACTAAGATAAGAAATCTTTAGTCTAAGAACAGATCCGAATAGGACTGTCTCAAACTATCCTCCATTTCCCACCTACAATCTCAAGCATCCTTGCTCCATTATACCTTGATTAACTTCGTAACCTTACTCCTTAATCATTCGTATCTCTATCAATAATATGAACAGGCTATCTCAATACAGCCAAATTTGGCTCAATCTCCAAATCCTCCTGGTGCGATGCTTCCACTATCATTGAAGGATTATATACAAACTTATGCAAATGTAACACATTAAATACATTGTGCATACTTGATAGCCTAATTGGTAACTGACTCTATACGCGAGTGTACCAAACCTCTCAAGAATTGAGAATGGTCCTATATATCAAGGAGCCAACTTTTCAGCCATTCCAAACCAGACCACACTTATCATCGGAGAAACCTTTACAAACACAAAGTCTCTAACTGAAACTCCAAATCTCTGTGCCTCTCATCTGCATAGCTCTTTTGCCACTTCTGCGCTTTCTTGATTCAACTCCAAATCTCTATAATCTTATCTAATGCCTCTTGTATCATATCCGACCCAAGCATAAGATGATCTGTAAGTTCTACCCAACACGACGAAGATTTGCAAGGCCTTCCATACAATGTTTCAAAAGGTGCCTTTCTGATACTGGCTTGATAACTGTTGTATGAAAACTTAATAAGTGGTAAGTGCTCTTCCCATGAACTCCAAAATCTAAAATGCATGCTTTATGAAAATTCTCTAATACTCAGTTCTCCCTTTTTGTTTGTCCATGTTATCCCGCCTTTTGGTCAAGGCCGGGATATTAACAAGTTGGCTGGAAAGGATGGATATCAGGGTTGGAGATCAGTTGGAAACAAGGCTATGATCGATGTCGTCAAAATTTGGCGGAGCTCCAATCAAAACGGGATCAATTGGAAATGATGAACAAGGCTAGGAGAGGCTATGTTTCAAATTTCAGGTCAATCGGAGTTCGAATGCTCGGGATATGGATGGATCAATATTGGAAGGAACTGGTTTTGTATCGGTGTTTTCGTATCGATACAGTTCATATCGATAAAATTGGATTCGACTATTTACTTTGGATCGACACGTTCGTTTTGATTGGGACGATCTCGGTCTATGGATTCATATCGATACATATGTATTGATTGGATGACGAAGTATGTCAATGCATTTCATATCGATCGGGGCAGGGATCGATATGAAGAATGAAGCAATGGTCACATGGACTTGGATGAGCAATTCGTATCTATCAAATATTGATCGATATGAAGGACACACTCATGCATCGATACGAAGAAGACCGAAGGCGTTAACAGGTGGATGATAGCATATTGATGCGAAGGATTCAGAAGCCATGTTCAATCGATCGTGTTCGTATCGATCGTTATGAAGAAATCAATCAACGCAGCACGAAAGGTGGATCTTTCCTAGATCTTCGAGACATGTCATCGATGCGAGTTTGATCGATTCGAAGAGAGGAGAGTATGGAGACAAAGTGATGGATACGAGCACGACAACCAACCGATGAACGCGAACTTGCATCGATCATATCTCACAATCTACAAGTCCAAATGCTACCAAATTTTCACAGGAGCTTGCGTACAACCTAGAGAATGTTCATGATCAATCTCGGATTGATTGGATAAGATCTTGATCGATACGAAATTGGTTCGTATCAATCACGGATCGAGTCGAAATCACCTAAGATCGATCGGTGGGCCCACTCACATGCCAGAAGATGTCTGTTGAGATCTGAGCGAGATATTTGCAGCCTACATCTATAAATAGCTTCCCAGAGCCAACAAATAGGGACTTTTGGATCCTGCGACATCCAGACTCTGCTGAAATCACCAATACTCAAAATTTGTTGTTGTACTCAAAAATTAATGATGTAAACCACTGTAACCAGTGAGTAAAGTCAATAAAAGATTATCCTTTGAAGTGGACGTAGGCAGGTGATAGTTGAACCACTATAAACCTTGTGTCTTTGTATATTTCTTTCCGTTTTAAGTTTGTTATTCTTCATTTTTATCCTCTACATTACTTAAATCTGTGATCAGTAATTTTATACTGCTGGTTTGTGTTCATACACTGGTGCTTTCACGACATTTGGGGTTTGTGACCAACTTTTGGCGCAAACACTTTGGTGCTTTCATTGAGAGCGACTAGCACCCACTATACCAGATTTGAAGTTCATATTTGAAAGGCTAAAGGATCATATCTAGGAGGAATTATGACAAAGCAATCAACAAGGAGGCAAAGAGCGGAGAGAAGTCAACATGAAGGAAGCCAGGAAGCATCTTCAGGAGCTAATCAAACTTCAGCCTTCATCACCAGAGACGAGATGGAGATGATGATGAGAGCCATGCATGAAGAGTTTCTAAAAAGACAGGAGGAAATGATGCAGAACCTCCTTAGATAGTTTGGATAGGCAGGGACAGCTGGAGATGTTGGAGTTCAGATCCACGAAGCTGGAACAGAAGGACCTAACATGCAATCAGACGGAGCATCTCAACAGGGCGCGGCCCCTAATTAGCATATGACTGTTAATCGGGATGGATCCAGGCTCGAGAGCACACCACCTAGCAACGATGGACCAAATCATGGAGGGATTCCAGGCGACACCACACAATAGGTTGCTAGCAGGAGTACAAGAGTACGTGATAAAGATTATGTACCAGAATTCCCTTAAGGACTTAGGGGCAACCCTTGGTGGGCAATGCTGGGTTGACTGAGATTATCAAGCGAACTATGCACGGAGGTTTGACAAGCAGAGATCTAGAAGGAGTAAACAGGAGTCTGTTTACCCATGAAATCAGAATGGCCCGAAACCCGCCAGAGTTCAAGCTACCTGCTCTGGAGGTATACAATGGCAAGGCTGATCCTACTGATCACTTGATGAGATACACAAGACATATGGAAGTGCTAGGGGCATTAGAGGAGGTGATGGCCCAATGTATCCCTCTGTACTTGACGGATATGGATGCTATATGGTTCAGATAGTTGGAAGAGGGATCTATCAGGATATGGACAGAATTGGTGGACAGGTTTCTTAAGTAGTTTCGAGTTTATATCAAAAGACCAAAGAATGTAATGACGCTAACGTCGGTGAAGCAAAGGACAGAAGAATCGTTCAGAGCTTTCATAATTAGGTTCAATGCATCGGTTGCTTCGGTGGATCGGCCGGATCCATCGATGGTTTTAATGGCAGCAGTGTCAGGAGTCAGAGAGAATTCAGATTTCAAAGTATCATTGATACGGGACCCACTAATGGATCTCAAGGGATTCTTTCACGAAGCTGAGAGATTCCTTCGGCAGGAGGATGCAAGTTCAAATATGAAATTAAAGTAGGTGAACGTGGCTAAGGATGGAAGTCCATCAAGCGGAAGCTCAGATAAAGATAAGGATAAAGGAAAAAAGGAAGCTGGATGACCAATCAGGTGTTAGCGTCAAAATTGGTCACTAACACCCAAATCCAGATGAAAGCACCAAATACCAGTCACGGATCATAGATAGAATATACATGGAGGATATTAATATGAAGGAGAGCAAAGATTAAAATGAAAGCCATAAATAACAACAGATTTTATAGTGGTTCGGCTAACTCCGACCTACGTCCACTCTAGGAATTTCCTTTTTATTGCTATAATAATCGATTATAGTTACAATCCAAAGTTTTTCAATGGCTGAGTGCCTTAGCCTTAGAGAAGAGAAAGTTGGAGAGTAGAAAAAAGATTCGGTTTCTACACCTCCACATGCTGTATTTATAGGCAAATCTCGAGTTACTGGGCTTCCTGAGTAGTCTGGGCCCATCAGGTCCATAGCCGAGCCTATATCCTTTATTATGACCTACCCACACTGCCGTGTCGACCGACCTACGCTGATCCACTCCATACTCTAGTATACCGGTCCACATCACCCAGTCACCCAGCGGCACACGCCGAACCAACTATGCTGAGCCACATTCCAGGAAGTTGACCCAGAACAACAACTACTTGGACACGAGGCTGCCAAACGATGTCATGCCGAGCAACGTCATATGCCGAGCGATGTCCTATGCTGAGCGATGTCCTATGTCGAATGACACATGACTTCTAGACTAAGCAACCGATGGCTACCGACATATGACTTCTTCTCCACTCCTCGACCGATCCATGCCTCCAAGGCCAAACCACATCATCAAGGCCGGATGACCCCACCAAGATCAAACCACACGACCAAGGCCGAACCACACCATTATGCCAACCCATCTTCTAAACGTGGTGCATTACTTATCCATCCAGTCGACTCAAACCTATCGCATTCCATCCTCGATGACTGAGAAGTCGACTTAGTTAAATTTGCCTGTCTGTAGCCTTCCAAAAGGCGGGTTAACATTTTTCCCCCAAAACATGCCTTGTTATTGGAAGGTATGTTTTGAATAGCCTAAAATCAGATATTCAAAGTTTGTATGTCATTCACATTCATACTTTATGATTCATAATCCAATCCATTACCAAACCATCCTATTCGTGTGCCACGGCCATATCCTGATCCATTCCTGCGACTGTTCCGAGTCGATGTCCGATTCCAAATCTAGTAACCAAATCCTTAGCCAAATCCACATCCGGGACCTCATCGGATCCAAATCCTAAACCAAATCTGAATTCGATAGCCAATTTCTAATTCATCCATATCCAATAACGAATAACCGAATCCATGACCTCTCTGGGTCGATATCCAAATCTGGGGCCACTCCGAGTCCATGCCCAAATCCTTAGCTGTTCATAGCCAATATCCAGATCCATAACCTCTCTTCGTTCTTGCCAAGCGCAATCCACACTTAACGACCTGTATGAAGCAATGTCTCAAGCTAAGTCCTAGATCGATGGTGATCTTGGTTCTGTGTCCCTGAATGCTAAATAATGTCGTGGCTTAAGTCCAAAGTCGAATCTTGGTCACTCTGGATCCTTGTCGAGCATAATCCATAGTCGACGACCTGAAATGGTAAGTGATAGATAATATGAGGCTTAAGTCCTAGGCCGAATCTCGGTCTCTCCGGACCCTTACCAAGCATAGTACATGCTCGACGACCTTTTAGCTAAAATCCAACAGAAAATCCAATCAAAATCCAATCCGAAATCCAAATCCAACCAGAAAACCAGAAATCCATATCAAAAATCCAAACCAAAAACAAACATCCAAACCCGAATCCAAAACAGAAAACGAGCAAAACAGGGAGTTCAAACTAAACTCCAAAACCAAACCAGAAAAGGTGAGTGTCCAAACTAAAAGAAAAAATAGATTTCACAAACTAGGGCATCACGGTTCATCATCATCTCAGAGCATGCCTAGGGGCTATCTCCGTCCTCGTACATGAGTAAGCGACTTTGTCGTTATCCGAGAGTTTGTTACTTTTTCCAGACCATCACGATTAGTTGATGACCAACCAACCACCATTCCTGGGCCTTGTGCCATCGTCACTCAGGGTAGGCAGCGGCTGCTCCTATTCTACCGCCGCATTTCGAGTTTTGACATATTGTCGCAACTGACCATTCCTTACATGCTCCTTGATTATATCATTTAGATGTCGGTAGCTGTTAGTATCATGCCCATCCAGGTCATGAAAGAGACAGTCCCTTCCCGATGCCCTTTTGCGTTTTAAGGGTTCCCTCCTTGCCGGCCTTCGATAAGGAAGGCGATCCCGAATGTCCAAGTATATCCGTTCCAATGTTGCACTCTAGTCTAGCTCCAAGAACTTGAGCACCTGCAGTTCTTGGTTGTCCAAATGGCCTAAGAAGAGCCTGCATCATCTCCTCTTATCGTTTCATCATCTGGTCCTGCATAGAATTCATCATAACTTGCATCTCGTCTCGAGTTATTTAGATGGATGCATGATCCAGTCCAGCTCCGAAAGAGGCTGCTTGACTTCCCTCTTGGTTGCTCCTTTCTACCGCTTGCTTTCTTGTTGATGGTCTAGCCATTGCTTTCTAGAATCCAAGTTCCTAGCTCCAAAATTCCCGAGTGCTTGCCTTCTCGATGAAATCACCTAAATGTTGGCGCCAAAATTGGTCTCTAACACCCAAATCCAAATGAAAGCACCAAATACTAGTCACAGCTCACAGATAGAATATACGTGGAGGATATTAATATAAAGAAAAGCAAAGTTTAAAATGAAAGCCGTAAATAACAATAGATTTTATAGTGGTTCGGCTAACTCCGGCCAACGTCCACTGTGGGAATTTTTTTATTGCTGTAATAATCGACTACAGTTACAATCCAAAGTTTTTCAATGGTTGAGTGCCTTAGCCTTAAAGAAGAGAAAGTCAGAGAGCAGAAAATAGATTCCTTTTTTGAACCCTCACATGCTGTATTTATAGGCAAATCCCGAGTTACCGGGCTTTTTGAGTAGTCCGGGCCCATCAGGTCCATAGCCGAGCCTATATCCTTCCTTATGACCGACCCACACTGCCGTGCCGACCGACCTATGCCGATCCACTACATACTCTATTATGCCGGTCCACACCACCAAGTCATCAAGCGGCACTCGCCGAACCAACTACATCGAGCCACATTTCACGAAGTTGACCCGAAACAACAACTACTTGGAGACGAGGCATCCGAACGATGTCATGCCGAGCGATGTCCTATGTCAAGCATTGTCCTATGCCGAGCGATGTCCTATGTCAAGCATTGTCCTATGCCGAGCGATGTCCTATGCCAAGCGATGTCCTATGCCAAGCAATGTCCAATGCCGAATGACCCATGACTTCCAGACCGAGCGACCGATGCCAACCGACATATGACTTCCTCTCTACTCCTCAACTGATCCATGCCTCCAAGGCGGAACCACATCATCCTGGCCGGACGACCCTACCAAGACCGAGCCACATCACTAACGCCAAACCACACCATTATGCTAACCCACCTTCCAAACGTGATGCATTATCTATCCATCCAGTCGACTCAAACCTATCGCATTCCATTCTCGATAACCGAGAAGTCGACTTAGTTAAATCCGCATGTCCATGGCCTTGCCAAAAGGCGGGTTAACATCAGGAAAAGCTAGAAAGCGGTGAAGAGAGCCAAAATTCTCCACTTACACAGGATTGAACAAGACGTTAGAACAGATATTCATGGAGACCCAGGATCGCCTCCGCTACCCAAGACCAGCAAGGAGAGAACCCTCAGAACGTGAAAGGGCATCAGGAAGGCATTGTCTCTTTCATGATTTGGACGGACATGATACCAATAGCTGCAGGCATTTAAAGGATATAATTGAGGAGCATGTAAGGAGTGGTCATTTGCGACAATATATCGGAGTTTGGAATGCCATGGTGGAACAGGAGCAGCCACCGTCTACCTCAAACAACAATGGTGCAAGGCCCAAGAACAGTCGATTGGTTATCAATTGATAGGGATGATAAGGAATATGTAGCAAACTCTGGGCAAATGGCCAAGTCACTTACTCATGTACAGGGCGGGGACAGAGATGGCCCCTAGGCATACTCAGAGATGATGATAAACCGCGACGCTATGGTTTGTGAAATCTATTTTTCCTTTTTCTTTGGTTTGGACACTCGCTTCTTCAGGTTTGGTTTGAACTTCTGATTTTGTTTATTTTCTGGTTTGGACTTTTATTTGGATGATTTTTTTCATGTTTTGATTTTGGTTTGGATTTTTGATGCGGATTTTTGGTTTTCCGATTTGATCTGGATTTTGGATAGGATTTTGATTGGATTCTTATCTGGTTTTTTGTAAATGGTTGTCGGGTATGGATTATGCCTAGCAAGGGTAAGTCTTTTCATCCGAGCATGGCAATTTGACTTATTCAGGTCATCGAGTATGGACTACGCTTGGCAAGGGTTCGGAGAGACCAAGATTCGGCCTAGGACTTAGGCCCCACAATATCTATTGGTTACTATTTCAGGTCGTTGAGTATGGACTAGGCTTGGCAAGGGTCCGGAGCGACCAGGGTTCGGCTTAGGACATAAGCCATAGCACTACGTTCATGGACATTAGACCATGGACACCAAGGCATTTCTTAGTAGAGGTCATCAGGCATGGATTGCGCTAGACAAGAAACCGGAGAGGTTATGGATTCAGATATCGGCTATGAATAGCTCAGAACTTGGATATTGACCAAGAGATGTCCTGGATTTGGTCATTGGATAAGGATGGATAAGGACTTGGTTGTCGGGTTCAGATGGATATGGAAATGGCTAAGGATTTTGTTATTGGATTTGGAATCAGACATCGACTCAGAGCAGTCGAGAATGTGGAACTCGGATAGGATGACTCGGTAATGGATTGGATTATGCATTGGATGGTATGGCTATGGATGGAAAATGGACTTCGAATGTCGGAATCGAAGCTTCTCAAAACACACCTTCTTACCATAAGGCATGTGGGGCAAATATATCCCGCCTTTTGATCAAGGCCGGGATATCAACAAGTTGGCTGGAAAGGATGGATATTAGGATTGCAGATCGGTTGGAAACAAGGCTATGATCGATGTCGTCAAAATTTAGCTAAGCTCCAATCAATACGGGATCGATTGGGAATGATGGACAAGACTAGGAGAGGCTATGTTTCAAATCTTAGGTCTATCGGAGTTCATATGCTTAGGATATGGATGGACCAATATTGGAAGGAACTAGTTTTGTATCAATGTTTTTGTATCGATACAATTCGTATCAATATAGTCGTATCGATAAAAGTGGATTCGGCTATTTACTTTGGATTGACACGTTCATATCGATCAGGACGATCTCGGGCTGTAGATTTCGTATCGATACATATGTATCGATTGGAAGACGAAGTATGTCAATGCATTTCATGTCGATCGGGGCTGGGATCGATACGAAGAATGAAGCAATGGTCATAGGGACTTGGATGAGTCCTTCGTATCGATCGATTATTGATCGATACGAAGGACACACTCATGCATCGACACAAAGAAGACCGAAGGTGTTAACAGGTGGATGATAGCATATGGATATGAAGGATTCAAAAGCCATGTTCGTATAGATCGTGTTCATATCAATCGATGCGAAGGAATCAGTCAACGCGACACAAAAGGTGGATCTTTCCTGGGTCTTCGAGACATGTCATCGATGCAAGCTTGATCGATTCAAAGAAAGGAGAGTATGGAGATGAAGTGATGGATACGAATGCGATAGCCAACCGATGAACGCGAACTTATATCGATCATATCTCACAATCTACAAGTCCAAATGCTACTAAATTTTCATAGGAGCTTGCGTACAACCTAGAGAATGCTCGTGATCGATCTTGGCTCGATTGGAAAGATCTAGATCGATACGAAATTGGTTCGTATCGATCACAGATCGAGTCAAAATCACCTGGGATCGATTGCATGGGCCCAATCACGTGCCAGAAGAGGCCTCTCGAGATCTGAGCGAGATATTTATAGCCTACGCCTATAAATAGCATCCCAGAGCCAACCAAAAAGGGACTTTTGGATCCTGCGACATCCAGACTCTGCCGAAATCACCATTGTACTTGAAATTTGCTATTGTGCTCGAAAATTACTGTTGTAATCCATTGTAACCAACGAGCAAAGTCAATAAAAGATTACCATTTGAAGTGGACATAGGCCGGAGATAGCCGAACCACTATAAACCTTGTGTCTCTATTTATTTCTTTCCATTTTAAGTTTGTTATTCTTCATTTTTATCCTCTACATTACTTAGATCTGTGATATGTGATTATATACTGCTGATTTGTGTTCATACACTGGTGCTTTCACGACATTTGGGGTTTGTGACCAATTTTGGCGGAAATAGTCCATCTGTCTATGGATGGTAATCTGTACTCAAATTGAGCTCAATCCTTAAGGCCTCAAGCAAACTTGTCCAGAATTTTCTTGTGAATATCAGATCTCTATTTCTCACGATATCACATAAAACACCATGTAATCTAATAATTTCCATAACATATAACTTAGCCAAACTTGAAGCTGTTCTCAAAATCTTAATAGGTAAGAAGTGTGTGCACTTGGTCAATCGATCCACGATAACCCACACACCCTTGTTACCTCTTCTTGACCTAGGAAATCCGTTGATGAAGTCCACGGAAATCTACTCCCACTTCTACTTAGGAATTTCAAGTGGCCGAAGAAGTCCAGCCTTCTTTTGGTGATTACCTTTCACCTATTGGCGGTTAGCATGCCTGCAAACAAATGTAGAAATATCCTTCTTCATGTCCTTCCACCAGAACGTCCTCTTCATGTCTTCATAAATCTTAGTGACTCTAGGATGTATTGTCAACTAGAATAGTGACTCTCTACTAGAACTTCGTGCCTAATCCAATCAACATGTGGGACACACAGCCTACTTTTCATTCTTAAAATGCCATGGACATCCACCTCGAATCCCAGCCACCTCTTTGGTGTCTCATTCTCGCTTACATTTTTAGCTACCCTAGCAAAATGATAATCTTTAAGTATACTCTCTTCGATATGACTAATCAAAGTCAGACGAACCTCGATATTTTACATAACCTCTTATTGAGTGCATCAGCTACGGTATTTGCTTTCCCTGGAGTATACCAAATATCTAGTTCATAGGCCATAATAAAATCCAACCACCTTTGCTGCCTCATGTTCAAGTCCCTTTGTGAAAAAAGATACTTCGAAGATTTATGGTCCATATATAGCTCAAACCTTTTACCTATAAAATGATGCTTTCACATCTTTAACGCAAATACTACTGCTAACAACTCCAAGTCATGAGTTGCATACCTCGCTCTATGCAGTTTGATCTACCGACTGGCATACGTAGTAACTCTCCTATGCTACATCAACATAGCAACTAAACTTCTTCCACACACCTCGGGTAAATAGTCAAACCATCACCTCCATACGATATAGTAGAACATGTGTATTGATCCAATTTTTCATATGAGTATGGAAAATTCGACCAAACCTCGAAATGCGATCGCGCCGACGTGGATACCGCTGCACCTACGCTAGGCTTACTTTTTGGAAGAGTCGACCTCAGAGGGAAGGCTCACTTTTGGTGAAGGGGGTAAACCCATTTGAGCCACAAGGTTGGTTGTGGGCCAACCATCCCTAAGCGGAGGGCGATCTAATGGACCCTTTACTTTTAGGAAGTTGCTTGGAGAAAATGCGGATTAAGATGGGAAGGAGCTGATAGAGGCACTTGCCCATGGTAGGGAGTATGATCGGCTGGAGTGGATAGGGAGACTTTCTCATGGAGGGAGACGATAGAGAATGATCATAGGGAGAATTAATTATAGAAAGTAAATACAACACTATATATAGTGTTTCGGCCTGCTGCGGCCTACGTCCACTGTGATGTTCCTTTACTATATCAACCTCTTACAATTTACAAATAGTTACAAGAGAATGATAAAGGAGACTGGACTAAATATTACAGGAGTATAATATCCTAGTCTAAGGGTCTCGCGGGGAGGAGACCTGAGGGAAGACCCACCGGAAGGTTCGTCCCTTGAGGAGGAGTCTCAGAGGTGGAAGAGCTCCTGAAAGGGTTTGCTGGAAGTGGTCGAAAGATAGGCGCTAGAAGGAGGTGCCGCTAGCAAGAGTGATAATATTGCTATTGGAGGCGATGATTGTGGTAGAGCTTGGTGGGTAAAGCATGGTAGGTTGAGTGGTAGAGTTTGATGGAGGCTCTCTCTAAAAGAAGTCGGGAGAAGCCGCCATTAGAGAGGTTTTGGAGGAGGGAGTTAGTGAGGGAGATGAGTTGGTGAAATTCTTCTCTGTATCCGTCCATTAGTTTTTCCTTTTTGTGTCTCTCATCCCTTTCTTTGTTTCCTGCTGTACGGTATGGCATCTAGTGTATATGTAGGGAATGTAGGGTGTGAATGGACATTCGAGATTGTAGAATAATAGTGCAGGAGAGGCTTTGGGTTGTGGATTGGTGGGGACGTAGGATGGAAGCTACTTGGAAAGCAGATTCAAGCCTACGACTCGGATTGCTTACCAGCTAGAAAGAAGGGTCTACTACAAACCCAAAAAAGGCGGTAGGCTTTAATAGGTAGGGGTGCATGCGTTCTGATTGGCTTTTGGAAAGGTAAGGGAGAGGAAAGGGCTACGCGTGGAGTATTGTTGGGAAAGCAGCGATAGTTTTCTCCAGTTGGACTGGGAAAGGTTAGTGTACTTTGCGGTAAGTTGTTTTGGGTTAAGTAGATGGTCCTAGCTGGTAGATTCAAGATTGCTAAGGACATAAGGCAGTTAGTCCACTGCGGTCGGGTGGATCCCTTTGTAGGAGTAGTTGGGCCATACGAGATAGCCAGTCCGATGTCGACTTTGAATGACCCAGGCATCTGGTGGAGAGCGGGCATGCAACACCGGATTGCATCCGTATGGAAAGCAAAGTCAATGGACGATCATGTGAGAGCGGAGCTACTTATTATATAAGGATCGGGCTGAGGGTGGACCGGGCTTTAGATGGGGATGAAGATCGCTAAGGAATGGTATTGCACGGAAGGTGTGGCACTTGGCACATGGATCGGGAGGAAGGACCGAATCGGGCAGGTGCGGAAGAGGGAGGAGGGGAGGGAGGGGAGGGGCTGGTCTGGCCGCTAAGGAAATGTCAAGGAAGGCCTGAAGAAGCAATCTTAGGCATATGACTTGAGGAGTGGTCGAGGCAGGCCAGATCGAATGGACGCCAAAGAGTACTAAAAGAGTATGCCCTTGGGCTTATGCTTCTATGAGAGATTGGCTGAGGGCTGGGCTTCTACCTACGGTGTCTTCAAATGTGGAGTAGGCATGGTTGGCCGCTGAAATCGATGGATTGGCCACCCGTTGATGGTGGTAACTAGTAGGCTGAGCGAGGATTCAGCGGATGGACCGACTTTAGGAGCTTCTCCAGGAAGTTTACCCAAAATTTTAAATAACAAGGAGCACTAGTCAACTTTTTCTTTATCTCTAAGATTGCTTGCTCGCATTTATCCGTCCACACAAATTTAACATCTTTCTTCATCAAATTTGTTAAACGGGAGGTAATCTTTGAGAAATCCTGTATGAATCTCATGTAATAACCTGTAGACACAGAAAGCTTCTAATATCCACTTCGCTTTTCGGCCTCTTCCAGTCTTGAATGGCCACAACCTTAGTGTGATCAACAAAAATACCCTCCGTCGAAACAACATGACCTAAGAACCTAACTTTCGAACGCCAAAATGGCACATCGAGAACTTATCCTTCAAAACATCCTATCTTTGCGTTCCTAGAACAATCCTTAAAGGGTACGAATGTTCCTCCTCGGTCTTGGAATAGACCATAATATCATCGATTAAAAAAGGACAAACTTATTCAACACATCTCGGAAAACTCGATTCATTAGGTCTATGAAATATGTTGGGGCATTAGTTAGGCCGAACGGCATAATTTACCACTCATAAAACTGGTCATATCTAAAAGTGATCAAGGGTACACTCTCCTCTGCCACCCTCAACTGATGGAACCCCATAGCAAGATCAAGTTGAGAAAACACTTGAGCTCCATGAAGCTGATCAAACAAGTCATATATTCTATGCAAAGGATAATGGTTTATAACAGTTCTTTTGTTGAGCTCGCGATAATACGCACATTGTTGGAACCGGGGCAGCCCGTAGCGGAAGTAATGGAAGAATTTCAAAAAATTTAACCATTTTAAATCATTAACGGGCCTATGAAGTCTAAATTCATTTGCAACTTTCCTAAGTTCTTTTAAATGAAATCAATATTTTATTTAACGTGGTAAAAAAATTTCAGAAGGTTTGAATATTATATAAATTTATATGAATGAGTGTATCAAATACACCCATATGTGTAGCAGTTACTTATTAAAATAAATATGAGAAAATAACCTTTAGTTTCTTTCTTTAATAGTTATGCATTAATTAAGAAAGTAAACAACATTAATTGGAGAGAGAAGAACATCATATTTCTCTATCTCTGATTAGATTGATAATATGTTGGATAAACATGTTAACATTTCAAATGAATGTTTTAATAGGAAAGCATTAATCCAATTTAATTTGATCAATTGCAAATGATTATAAGCACATCACATGCGTTTATGTGTATAGTGTAAGTGCAACATATAAAAGTGTACAAAGCTAATGTAAATATTACATGGGTGTTGGAACTTACACCACAATGGACACATTTCCCATCTATATATGTCTTTGTCGTCCTAAACGTGAACAATTTTAATTTATTAATATGTAAATACGTATATACATACATACTGTAAATACACACACATATATACAATTAATGTTTCGCATAACAGCTCAAATAACATAGATTTCATTTCAATTACAAGCAATAAGTCAAAGAATATTAAGATTAATTAAAATGGTTTGAAACAGTGGTGAAAAGTTCATTCCTTTTTAAGCAGAGATATAGGTTTTAATTAGATGGATTTGAAAATCATGGAATATATCATTGATTTAATGTTTAATTTCATTTCAATTACAAGCAGTAAATCAAAGAGTATTAAGATTAATAAAAATGGTTTGAAACAGTTGTGAAATGATTCCTTCCTTTTTAAGCAGAGATATAACTTTTAATTAGATGGAATTGCAAAACATGGAATATATCATTAATTTAATGTTTCCATTTTTCTTCTAAGAGGAAGAGTTTATATTAGAATGATTTGAAACATGACAATTAAAACATCATATTAATTGGATGAGAAAGATTATTTAATGCGATTATTACCAATTATTAATTGCATAGCAACCCATGTCTAAATATTTAAGTGTAAACCTTTTGATATGAAAATCTGAATTATGAAGAAGAAAAATTCAAAGTTCAAATATGTTCATTTTTTTAAACAACAAAATCAAATGACATAGGCATATATAGATTTAAGATAAGAAGATCTAGATCTAGATTAAACAAACTTTGTAAACAATCACATAATGTATAGAAAATAAAATTAAGAAGACCTAGATCTATGTTAAATTAATTAATCAAACAATCATACATGAGATAGAAATTGAGATGTTATAATTCATAACAAAATAGCAGTGAACAAAAGAAGACATTCTATATTTTAACATGATAGAATAATCGATTCAAATAAGGGAATGGAGATATTCAAATCAAAATTCAAATTCACAAGCATGAATGGAAGGGAAAGATAGATATTTAGGGGATAGGAACAAATTATAAGATATGCAAATATAAAATTATACACATATATAATTACCTTAGAATGAAGCATGTAGAAACACCTTGAATGGTAGAACAATACCTAGATCTGATAGACCACTCTCTAGATCTTATAGATCTTTCCCTTCATCAGGCCTTGATTTGTGGCTCCTCCTCAGATTTCAAGCAAATTACCATCCCACTTTGTAGTAAAAGAATGAACCACCTTTTAAATTAAGTTTGATGTTGATTTGAATTTGTTTTGATGGTTTTTTATTTTGGATGAATTTTTAGCCCAGAAAAGAGGAAAAAAGAGAACAAAAATGAAAGTCACGTTCTTTTCTCTGACCATTCAAAAAATGAGGAGGTTTTATTTTTTTAATAAAATTAAAGGAATCTTTTCCTATTCTCCTATTAAAACTTCCTCTATTTCTCTTTTTAAATTTCAATTAATCTCATTAATTGATTTCCTCTTCTTACCATTATATGGCTGATCCAAGCACATTCCAAATATGCAACCTTTCCAAATAAAAAAACAATTTTATGTAATTATTTTATTGTTTAAACCATGTATAAATTATACCGGTACCGCATATTGATATATGCAAATATAACTTTTATATATACATTAAAATAATTACGAATGACATTAAAAACATCAAATAAATTAACAATAATTAATATTTCATAATTTGTAAACTAATTAAATTATGTGGTTATCGGAGAAATCACAAATGCGGTTGTGCGACTTATAGGTGTGAATTCAGTTAGCAATGAATATTGAACAATTAAATATTAATGTTCACATGTCACTTAGCAGGTGGTATGACAGTTTGGCTGAATTCATCGCTCACAGATCTTTTCGATAAAATCAAATTTTACTTATTCTAAGCGGTATCTAATAGTGATAATTATTTACACCAATTCTCTTCGTCAAAACTATATCATATTAGGACTTATGGAATTTGGTAATGGTTAAAATTCCAATATCGTCCACATTCAACTTTATAGTCCAAACATAAAGTCCTTGTTGAATAATAACAATTATTATTAACCAAAATGCTCTAGCCAAATACTTTGACTTTGAATTGACTTGAATTGGCCATGATACTAACCCCATATAACCGAAGAGATGAATCCTCACTTGAATATTGCTTCACTTCCAATACTCCACTCAACCAAACTATAGTCGCTCGATGGAATGCCATGCCATTATTTGACTATAATCAAAGCAGAGCTTTCATATTGAAAATCCATAGTATTCTTAAGTCGAGAGAACTGGGCAAATCAATCGCATCGATATTCTATGTTTGACCTTAGTTATATTAACCAGAAAAAAACTATCGAGTAGGTCATTCCATAGTTATCCAATAACTATCAGTACGTAACCACTAGGTGCCCTCAATAGTCATGAGTAATACACTACCCAACATTTAAAGAGCGTTACATACTCAAGTCTCAATGGATACATGAATATCCAGTCTCGATGCATCTTGACTAGAAACATTTAAAATAGTATATTTGTTTTATTGTGATAAATTACTCACAGTTACAACACTTTGTAACTACTATCATAAAATATACCATTTATGGATCTTTTATTAAATATACTTTTAATTAAATTAATTAATTAATATAACCACATTATATCAAGTATATAATAGAATGAAACGCCTTTATTGTGAACATGATTGTTCAACGAGTTAGATATATGTAACAAATTACGTAATTTCCCCTAAGGCATACCCTAACTCTATCACACATAGTCTTAGAGAACCATCGCCTTCGTAGCAAAGATGACGGACGCTCCCTAACTCGAACGACTTGGTCGAATTAAGCCCTTCTGCAGCAAATCACTCCAACTTCTCCTTCGAGGCAAGTCTACGAATTGGTAACACAATAGGCTTTGCATCCTTCACTAAATCAATATGAAATTCTATCTGTCTCTAATGTGGTAAACCTGACACCTCTTCGAAGACCTCCGTAAATTCCTGACCAATAGGGATCAGACCCAACTCCTCCAACGAAACATCAAGAAAATAAAGGAAAGTAGTCATAAGTGAGTTAGGCTCTTCGCAAGATACTACCTGAACCTTCCCTTCCTCTATTTTGAATGATCCAGTCTGTTTAACACAATCTAGGGCTGCATGATTCCAAGACAACCAATCCATTCCAAGAAAAATATCAAACCCAATGAAACCCAAAACATATAAATCACACAGGAAGGGTCAGCTAAAATAAGAAATTGGAACTCCTAAGCAAACCAGACTTTGATTGGCCGAGACCCTAACAGGGTTCGACACACAAACATAATCAAAAGTTTAACTGGCTTAATTTCCAATCTATCAACAAGTGTACCAGATATGAAACTAAAAGAAGCATTAGTACAAATAAGACATGAACAGGAATGCCAAAAATAGATAGAATCCTTCCAAAACTTGCTTCCCTTTTGTTGTGGCTGAAATGGAAGGTGCTGAAGCTAAAGTAAAAACTCTAGGCTGCTCTCCCTTACGAAGCATTGGAATGTCTTTAACTAGATGATCGGGTCGGTGGTAATTATAGCAGTTCCTTGGTACAAACTATGCCCTGGCAGTTTGTGGTTTTATCTTTGGCACCTTAGCAATTGGTGCCTTAACCAATGACACTGTGTCCACTTGTTTCTCCCCAACTGATATACTATTCCGCGCAAGATGCCCCTCCTTCCCATACTTATAACAAGCGAAACCAAAAATATCCCTAGGTGGCTTAACTTTCACTTGTTTTCAACTGGTGTAGCAATAATTACCTTTGGTTCTAAGCTCTCAAACCTCAATCCCATGTCCACCAAATTTACATAGGACCCCAAAATGTGATTATTCATGTTATCCTTGAGCTCCAGACGCATCCTTACGATGAACATCTCATTCCTCCTCAAGGACATATCTACAAACCAAGCTCGAACTTAGATATGACAGTGAATCTTATCATACTCTACCACTATCATGCCCCCTTACTTCAAGTTAAGGAAGTTTCTAAACAACAAAGTCTCCTCGCTTTTAGTACAAACTTCATCTCGAATCCCTCCTTAAATTAGGCCCAAGAGAAGGCGTTCTCTTGGGCATCAGTAGTGATAGAACTCCACCAATCCATGGTTGCGTCCATTAGATGTTGTGACGCCAACCGATGCTTTATTGCGTTATGTAGCTCCATATCCCCAAATATTCAATTACATAATTTGATCCAGATCTGGACTTCTATGATTATCTCCATACCATAAAACGTCTTACCTTCCAGCCTCTCATAATCATGATAGAGTGAAGCAAATTCACCTGAGCCTGACCTGCATGACCTACTCTACAATATCCATCCTTGTTTCCCTGACTGAAGCAACATTCCTTAGCGCTCGATCTCCACCATCACAAATGGTACTACCCGATCACCTCTACCTCTACCTCCTCAAACATTGCAGCTCCAGTACTCATGATGTACAACCTAAACATACTAGAATATATATATATAGGATATGAAAGGAAAGAGTTATTCAAAGAAAGAGATTATTCCTAAAGAAAACTACAAAAATGGGTATAGGATTATAGAAAATACAAATACGCTCTCATATACACTCGACTCATTCTACAGTGTCGCTTCCCTATCTCTAATGAGCCATACCCAACCAAAGCCAAGGTGTTTGCTCAACCCTATGCTTTGATACCAAATGTAACGACCCAACTTTTCGATCCTTGAATGTTGACATTAATATATCCACGGTATTCGTGTGCCAAACACCTAAGTGCTGGAAAGATAGAAAGTTAGGGTAAAAAGAATGAGAAAAGAAAAAGAAGAATACAACGTCATAATCTCATAATAGAGCGATAATTTATAATCAAAAGAATAGTACAAAGGGTTACTTTGAATACAGGATTTTCAGAGTTACAAAACCTAGGTGCTATCATTAGCTTGGACAGTTATAGCTGCCTATCCTTACATTGTTGATATATGTACATAGCTAATATGGAATAATAGAAATAGATAGATAATGAAAGCCTCCAGCTTGTCCTCTGATTTCGAAGGCATCCAAGTTAATACCTTCCATACTCAGCCTACTCAAAAAAGCACATGAAGAATTTAAGGAAACAAAAACCAAGCGTCAGAAATAAATCTCGCCTAAGAGAACTTAAGATACATGCAACATGTCACAGCAACAATTGAGACGGTTTAGATTCATGTTGTAGTTTTCCCCTCAAAAGAAACCACCCATTCATTAAGTTAAATTTAGTGATATGTTGGGTAATGTCTAGGGTATTGAATCTAAATCATATAAAATAGCAGTGATGCTTACATTGGTCACACCATAACATATTTAGGGTAAATTTAAAATCGCTAAGGTACATTTGCATATTGGATTTTCCGTGAAGATCTCTTCGGAGAAGCCGAATCCAAACTCCATGCACAAGGATCAAAAACCACCTTTGAGCATCGTATATCTCTAGATAAAATATACTGTTAAGGTAAACATAGCCGATCCACATCAAAATACGTGATCTTAAATATCATCAACTCCCGTTACTTGCATATCGATAAGCATACTCTAAATATGGAGTTGATAATACCCAATCATAGGTTAGCAAAAACCCAAGCTATGCACCTACTTTGGTTTTAGCAATTTATGATGTCGAGGTCACGTTCAACATCTTTCACACAAGTCTTCATCACTCGAACAAAACATAAATCCCAAAGTAGATCCTCACATCTTTAATAGGTTTCAAAAGCACATATGGATTCCCATATCTCAATAATTCTTGGAATCACACATGGATTCCCACATTTTGAATAGATCATGAACCATTACATATGTTTAAGCATCTTAAATGAATTTCGAATACCAATGTAGATTCCTTTGCTACCGCTTCCTAAAAATATAACTCGTATACTTGTTTCAAAATGGTATTTCGTAAGTAGAACACTTACCAATCCCGGACTCTTCAAAACCAATCGATGATTTTTTGGTTAACTCAATTCCGATTCTCTAAAAAGTAAGTGAAAGCTAGAGACCTTTCGTACCATTACTCATCCCTGGAGGTTCTCATTGGTACGAAATCACGAAGCCTTTCGATTGCTTCCGAAGTTACTATTGGGTCAAGTTCCATAATCGACTAATCGACTATCTAGTCAAAAACAATTATTTATACAAATCACGATTTGTATGCTTAACTTGTTTCTAACATTCCAACTTAACTTTTCTCCGTCCAAGAGTGAAGCCAGGTAAGTTTGAGCACTGGTTTCTTCAAGCCTTGCCTAGACACTTTATTCTTAAATCTCACAAATAGATAAGTCTACTCGTTGGCTTTTAGTGTTAAGTATAGTATTTCCACAAATAATAAGAAATCAACATGAATAACATGTTTCTGACATTTTTTGACTTACTATTCCTAGTTAAAAGGGAAGCATGGTAGGTTAGAATTCTATTTCCCTACTCGACATCAATCTTAACTCTCACAAATAGATAAGCCTTACTTCATCGGTTTTTAGTGTTAAGCATAGTTAATTACTTTTCAAACAAGTAATTAAACAATCAACCATTTGGCCATTTGGCAATTAAAATCCCTTTTCGAAAACATTTTTATATACTTTTCAAATACTTAAAAATACTTGTAATTGGTTTCAAAATATTTATCCAAAATATGTCTTAAAAATAACAACTTTACAATTTTTCTCAAAATCTTGAAAATGACACATTTTCAAAAATATCTTTTTAAAAAAAAATCAACTAATACGTAAAACTTCATAAATATCTCAAACTACTTTTGAAATACTCTAATATGAGTTAGTAAACACATGTAAAAGGAATGAAACAAAATACTTAAACTTAAATATTATTTCAAACCTTTTAAGTCCAAAAAAATCAAGTCTAAACGGGGCCGTTTTGCACAAGTGCAGTTTTGATTGTCTTCGGGATGTTACTTAACTTTTTACCATTCAAGCTTTTAATAACAATAAACATACATATAAAACATTATAAATATGGTGAGAAACCCCTAAAGATTTTTGCATAGATTTCCATAGAAATTGACTAAAACAAGGCAATTCCGAACTACATCTATAGCGACCATCGTTATAAGTGCGCTTTCAAATCCGAGTTGTATTCACACCTATGTTCAACTAAAACCTATATGCTTTGTTCCAAAACCTTGATATATGTCATCCAAGTCTATTCAAATTCATTCAAGTTCATTTAAGTTCACACATAAACCACTTGCTTTTCAAAGCAATAATCAAAACCACTGTTTTCAATATATGTCCAAGTTAATTTAAACAACTTTAATAAAACATAATACAAACATTTGTGGGTTATATTTTTGATCCAAGCAGTGAGTTAGCTCACCTTTTATCCAACAAATAACCAAGATCTAAGAACCAAAGTCCAAATCCCACCTTGCTACCTCCCTTCCTTCCCTTGCTTCTTTGCTTCACCTTGCTCCAAGCCCTCCCTCTACCACACAATGATCATGGCCTATGGGTGGTGGAGGAGTATGGATTTTCCTTTTCAATATCTAACTAGGTAGAAGGTTTTTTTATGTGGTAGCAAGGTCTCACTCCAAAATTTAGGTGATTTGGAATTTATTTGCAAATAATTTGCTTTAGGAATTTTCAGTTGAAGTAAAAGAAGTTGACATTGATTTTGAATTCTAAGCTTTGTAAATATTTATGATTATTTCTGAAGAGTACACCCCTCCTTATATAGGTTTAAGAATGCGATGGGGAAGAACTAAAAAATCCTCAAAAACCTCCTAACATTAATTAATTCTATCATGTCTACTTTACACCACATAACTTAACTTTTAAGTATTTCCTATTTGCCCATTTCCTAAATATCTAAGATGACATCAACCACGACATACTGGATAAAGTTTATTTCCATAAATAGAAAATATTTTTATTTCATTAAATTGATTTCTTAAGCAAATAAGTGTATAAAAAAAAATCTAAACAACTTCTGATAGTTAAAATGCTATTTATCCCTAAATCGATTTTCGGCCACATTATCGATATTTTTCCAAAGAATATATTTCTATAAAAAATTTCAAAATCGGGTTTCTTATCATTTTCTGTTTAACGGCTAAATCTTTACCAGATTAGAAAAATAGCCGAAAATTTTAATTAAAAATTACCGCAAGCGCACGCCGTATAATTTTAGTACGTGGGGGGTACGGGTCAACCTGTAGGGAATTGTATTGATTTTAAAATTTCTATTCACTCAAATTAACCAAAGAGTTTGAAAATTGTTTTAAGCTAAAGAAAATGCAAAAATTAACTACTACAAATGTGAAGGAAAACTATGAGATTAAAAGACAATTTAGAGATAAATCCACTCTCATCATCACATAAATCAACACATCATGAAATTATGATTTCTCTTTATGTCATTAGTGAACTTATTTGATATGTTAATCATTAGTATGACCTATTTGTGCTATTAATTAGCTCAACATAAACCATCAAAGTATAACATACCCACCAAATCACTTTTTAACTCTCATGAAAATGACAATGAACTAAAAAAAATCTTTTCTAAGCATGATCTATTAACTATTGATTAGAAATATAGACCATCAAATTTTGATTTTAAAATCCATTTCATTACCATAATCACATGCAGATAAAGACGTAATTTGTGTCAATATTTGTTTAAGCATATCCTATTTGATGTCAACAATATAGGCTATCAAATTCAAAGCAAAAACTACAAATTTTACCCATTCAAACATTGTCAAGCAAAAAGAGATCAAAAGTTAGCAAAATGGTGAATCTACATGATTAAGAGAGCTTCATTACCCTTAAATTAAAGGGGTTTAGCCTCTCATATTTGTTATCATTTCAACAAATGTAGAGTTTAACATTAAATAAAAACAAGAATAAAAATAGAGCTAAATAAAATAAAAGCTAAGCTACTTGAATAAAATAAAACTAACTACTAAGATGAAAGGAAAAGAGCATGTAAGTAAAAAGAGAATGAATTAACATTGCATAAAAATAAATTACATAAAAGAAGAAAATGGCTAAGTAGCCATGAAATAGAAGAACGGAGTTTATATTTATTTTTAAGCCTAAAACTAAATTAACTAAAGAGGAGGCTCAAAGGAGGCTAAAAGCTTAATTACATGAACATATGGGGTATTTATACAAGCTAAAACCCTAATCCATAATTTTGAAAACTACCCAATATACCCTTGAGGAAGTGTGGCCACCAAATTATCATTAGCATGAATTAATCCTCCGCTTAAATGTGCATGTAACTTTAATCTTCATTAGCATGTTCATTAGCTCTTAATATGGAATCATGGTAAGTTGGTAAATGAGATCCTCCATGTTGCATGAAATGATTTAATTCCCTCTTCATTCCTTTGTTTCCTCTGGTGCATGCATATTTTCCATGAAGCCTCTTCCAAAATTTACTAAAATTCCTACAAAAAAACATTAAAATATCCAAGTAAATTTTCTCAAATTAATATATGCACAAAAACGACCATTTTGCCCCAAAATGAAGATGAATAAACGATGATTTGAAAATAATTTGAATTTTGGTTTAAACATGTTAAAACACCCTATATGCTTATTTATTAAATTAAATTCGATTAAATATGGAAATAAAAATATGTACATTTACATGCACATCAAATACCCCTGCACTTAACTATTTATTCGTCCTCGAATAAAGAAAATCTAAGATAAATCCATTTTCGTAGAAAACATGATTGCATTGAGCGTATGCAATAAGTCGTCAAACTTCTAGGTGTCCCTAGTAGGATGAGTGTTTTCTAGTGAAGGTTTTCAGCGGATACTACTTACAAAATCCAAAAGCGAAATGTAAAATTCTTAAATGCAAGATTTATTTACAAAGATATGAATGCAAGTTTTTGAAAATATTTACAAATGAATAATTTACTTTAAAATTAACATGAATAAGTTAAATATAAGTTCTGGTCATTATCAAGAAATTTAAGTCTTTTTACTTGTCAAAATTTCCAATAAAAACTAAGTTATCATTACAAAGAGAATCTAGTTTGGCTAGTTGTTTCGGATGATATCATAGTGCAATCATAAACTAGATACTTAGTTGGATATCAAAGTGGTATTCTCATTTCTTTTGAATAACAAGTCAAATCACATAAGTTAAAATGGTGCTTGGATTTCAAATGTTCACTCTCTCTTATTTGAAAATTTCATTGGTATTAACAATATTTACATATGCCTAACTTAAAAAACTGAGGTCAGATATATTACCCATGCACTGCCTTTCGGGGTTATGTGAGGGGAAGGCAGAGTGTGGCGAGTGAACACACAAGTATGTTCACCTATCGACTGTAGGCATCATTAATAAAAGATTTTTTTAATACATGCACCTAACTCAGATAAACTTAGGCTAGATATACCGATCGTGCACTGCCTTTCAGGCTTAGTGAGAAGGGTACAGAGCACGACGAGTGTACACACTTTGGTGTGAACACATGACTGTAGGTGTTTATTAAAATATATACATATAAATACATACATATATACATACATATATATATATATATATATATATTTGTTTTGTTTTTTCTAAAGAGAGAGTTTTGCAACATCATCTAAGCACCATTTAACTTAGAAGATAAAAAATGCTATATCCGTTTCTCTAAATTCACCACTATTTTAAACAAAGATTTTCCATTAGGATATACTTCACAATAATCACCATGAATCTTCCTATATATAATTCAAACCATCATTACTTGTAATCGAACTTTACTTTTATTTTTGTTGAGACAAATAAATTTCCAAAATTTTAATTTAATAAACAAAATCTTGTACTTATCCTATGGTATTTCTTTAAAGTAAATCAATATGCTAAAAGAATAAAATTTGTCTTGAATTTTTTTGTTTTGTTATGTTTTTTTTTATTTTTTTGTAAAATTTTTTGGAAAGAAAATGAAAAAAATTAATCATGAAAAAAAATGAAGACGAGACTCCCCACCCCACACTGGATTTTGACTGTGTCCCCACAAATAACCCAAGTGAAAGGAGAGCAACAAAATAAAAATATGACCTATATTTACATGCAAACGAAAAGATTATTATTTACATGACATCTAAAAATATAACGTCAAGGACTAAATGAAATGGTCTTCGAAAGACCAATTCATTTGTCTCATCAAATGCGAGAGACATAACATAAGCTTAGAAAACCAAACCATAAAAGATCTCAGAGTTGAATGTTGATTTGGAAAAAAAATGTCGTTTTATTAAAAATCGTATGATTTGTTTTATTTTCGATGATTTATAGGGTTGATAAAACAATTGATTGAAATTCAAGTTTATTTTCACCAAATTAAAATTCAAGCTTATCGTTGAAAACTTCTTTAGAATTATCGATTTAAAATCAAAATGGTGATTTAAATCTTGCCCTTCAAAATTCGACAATTCATCTTCGAAAAGTCCAAAGAAAACGTGTTCTCTAAATCCATCTTCCCTTATTGGGTTATCAACAAATTCATTGCATACATCAATTTCAAAATCCAAAGTTGTTGTATTCAGTTTTTCAAAATCGAAAAAAGGAAGATCGAATTTTAAATCATGTTTCTCACCCTCAAAAGAATTGAAATCCAAATCAATTACCGCATTTTCAAAAACTTCATTCAGATTGCAATTTCCCATTTCGAAAGTTGCAATTTAAAAATCATCAATTTTGGTAAATGGTGGATTATTATTTGACTCATCACACGTTGGGATTTGATTTTGTTGCTCACTTTGTTTCATGTATGTTTCAAACAACAAATTCGAGTGATCTTTGTAAATTTTGTCCATTTGCTCAATAAAATCCAGTTTATAATTATTAACTTGAGAATTTTCAATTTGAAATCGTTGAGAGCAAAAATTATCCATTAAACCATAGTCAAGATTATTCTCATTGTCAAAATTATTTGAAAAGTTGTTCACATTTTTATTTTTATTTTGAAATTCATTTTTGAGTTCGAAATTGAATTAGCACGAGCTATATTCTAAACATTTGAATTTTGAAATGAATTCAAACTCTGATCATTTTGAAATTCTTGACTTGAGTTATTGCACAGATATGAGTTACACAAATCATTTATCATTTGATCATTTATTGTAGAGAGTTTAAGTAAAGATGAAAACGTTACAATGCTTTTTACAAGATTTGAGTTTAGGTCATCATTTTGAAAGTTTTGTTCAAAATTCGAATTGTTCGAACAATAGTTGTCATTAAAATATCCATAAAAATTTGATGTAAAATTATATGGAATATATAGATTTTCACAATTATTGTAAAATTCTTGTGAATAGGGAAATTTAAACATTTTCAAAAATGTTTTTTTAATTTTATTTTTTGGAATCTTTTTTTGGATTTTTTGATAAAGGAAAACAATTTACCAAAAGAAATTTATTTTTAAAAAGGAAATTTGATTTTTTTTTGAAAAGATTAATTTTTTTTGAATTTTTGTTTTTCTATAAAAACTAACTTAATTTTTGTTTTTGGATTTTTTTTTATTTTGATTTAAAAATTTCAAAAGAAAGGATTTAACAACTAAGTCAAGAAATATTTATAATTTTTTTAGTTTTGAATTTTTATAAATATGCATGAACTAATGCAACTAAATGAATGCAAGGAAATTAATTACAAATTTCCTATCCTGAGTAGCTCCTAATCCAAAATTGTATATTCACACTTTGTCTTAATCCGACAAGAGAGTTCTCAGCCAGTTAACGAGCAAGATTTAATGGGGCACCACGAATCACATTATAATGCAGCAGAAGGTTTAAGTACATTCGGAGAAACAATCAGTATAATTTTACGGATCACCCTAATATTTATAACTGATTATTTCTTTGTTGTGGCCTAGATACCAAGAAATTAAATTGTCGAAAGAGGACAACTTTTCAATATACAATTAAACTCTAGGTGAGCTCGTGACACCCTTAAGTATGAAGTCTAACCATTATTATTAGCCAAGTTCTAAGATGAAATGCAAAACTAAAATTAAAAGTGTATTAACAACGTAACTACGAATGGTTTTTTTTTGAATTTTTTTTCTAAAATGCAAGCAACCAACAATGCAAGTCAAATAAAAACAAGGGATAGAAGCACGATACCAGGGCGTGCAAACTTTATTAGCAATTTATTTTAAAAGCAGCAATTTATTTATAAGCAAGTAAGGCAAACTAGTTATTTAGCAAGCAGTTCCTCCTTTTTGATTTTTTGCTTTGGCAACCTGAAATTTTGAGCAAGATATATACAATTGTTTTTTTATAAATCAAAGAATAAACTAAACAAAGGAAAATTAAAACTAGTGAAAACAAAAAAACAAAAAATGAAAACTAATTGAATTTTTTTTACAGCTTAAACAAAAAATAGAAAAGAAATTAAACAAACTAAAAATAAGAAACCATCTCTGGCCCAACAAGAACGTTCACAAGCCCACAACGATACTATATTTTTTTATTTTAATCAAAAGAGGACACAAAACCCAAATCCTACTTCTCTCTGTCTAAAAATGCACACTTTTTTCTTTTCTTTTTTGGAAGGGAAAATGGAAAAAAATAAAGATGGGCCAAAAAAAGGAAACGAAAAATTAAAATAAAAAAATAACCCAACCCAAATTAGTTGTAACATCCCAGAATTTTTAACAATATCAATTTAATAATCTGTATTAAAAATTAAATTGATATTGATATTATTGTTAATAATAATTCAATTTGATTTAATAATCTTCTTCAACAATTATTTAATTGGTTATTTTTATTTCAAAAATAATAAATTGATTTCTATTTATAATATAAATATATAGTTTATATTGTAAATAGATTAGTATGGTTTTAAATTTAATAAATAAAACATATTTTCTAATTCTAATATTTGTAGTAATTTGGAAATTTGTTATTATTTAATACTAGCTTTTCAAAGTTATAAAATAAATGATCTTGGTTTAAAATTTAATAAATAAAACATGATTTAAAATTCTAATACATATATTAATAATTTGGAAATTTTGATTTAATTAAATATTAAGTTTTCAAAACTATATAATAAATAAATATATGATTTTAATATTGATAAGGAAAAGTATTTAAATGTTTTAAAATAGTTTTAGCTTTAGTTTTAAATTTAATTAAATTGACAAAGGAGTTTTATAGAATAATTAAATAGATAATTTTTTTTCTAAATAAAAATATAGTTTCCTTTAAAATGGTTTTAATTTAATAATGAGACATTTTAAATACAATATTAACAATGTATTGTTTTACAAATAGATTTTTGGTTAAAAATAGCTATTGTTATTTCAAAGTTTGATTTGTATTCATAATTTGATTTTTAATATTACATTTTGAATTTAATTTGAATTTAAATTCCAAAGTATAAATTTTAAATTGTTTTAATTTCCATATTTATAAGTACAAATTGTTTTTAGTTCTTTAAAAAGTTTATATGCATATTTAAATATTAACTAACAAATTAATTTGACTTAATACGTATTAACTAATGAATTATATACAAATAACTTTTAAATAAAAGGACAAGTGTTAAAGGATAACAATTTCAAATTGACAAACGTAAACAATAAATCTACTCAATTTGACAAATGTTATGTTTAAGACAAGTGTCTTTTTATTTTTGATTTTTCTTTTAATTTTTAAATAAATCATTCATACTTATATAAAAACATGTTTCTACACTCTCATTTTTTTCTAATGTTCAAATCTGAAAGCTTTCTTCTCAAAACAAAATTCTGAAACTCTTCCTCAATCAAAAGCTTACTTGCATTTTTTTTCAATACTGATCTTCTTCAAAATCAAACCAGTAAACCTCTCATATATCAAGCCTGCATTTTCATGTTCAAACATGCAAATCTGCAAACTTAATCTTCAAAACAGAAAACGAAACTTGTAAAAAAAATCTACCTAAAAAAACCAAATCAAAATCTATTTGTACTTTCTTCAAAACCAGAATCACACTCAGACTCAAAATACAAATCATACAAAAACTGTAGCTCTTCAATCTCATCATCCTGAAATCATTCTGCAACTACAAACTCCAAAAGCATGCAACTGCATCCTTTAAAACTTGAGATTTGAAGCAAATTCAAGTCCCATTAGCCTGCATTTTTCAACCTGAAGTTAAACAAAAAGCAAGTTCAAAAGAAAAGTCTGCAAACCCAAGTTTTTAAATTCAAACGCAAGTTGAATCTGGGAATCAAGTCACTTGTAGATGTTTTCAGCAACTCCATTCAAAGCTTTTCAAATATCAGGCTCTGTTTCTTCTAACATGTGAGTAACTTTTAAGTTTTAAAATTTTAAAAAGGTTGCATGCTAGAATGTTTAATATAAATAAGCATTGTCTTTGTGATGACAAAAGTTTGCTGTGATATGTATTTGTTTGCATGTAGTAATTCTCTGTTGTTTCTATTGTTCAAGCAAACGGTGATACAATCTTTATCCTTTAATTTAGCTCCTGATATAAGGAAATTTATAAAGCAATGTTGTTTGATTTTCCTAAGTCAATACTTAAAATTTAAGTAAGTAAAAAAAATAAAAAAAAAATAAGAGAATTATAAGTGTTTGTCTCTGGAAAACACAAGGAACATCAGTACATGATAATTTTAACTAAAATCAAAATATGTTAAACTTGTAATGCAGTTTCATAAATATAAAGCATTACCTGTAACTTGATTTTTAGATCAAGAATTAGGATTTTAAAGTGATAGATGAAGTTGCAGTTGGGGTTTTAACTGTTATTGAATTTTTAGCAAAATCTGATGATTTTTGAATGGGGAAATCTTGAGTTACTTCTGGGTGATTGTATAGGAATAGGAGAAGTTAGGAAAAATCTTGAATGATGATAAAACTTGTCAGAGTGATTGCAGATTTGGGATTTTACCTTTAAACCCTAGTTTTAAAATGGTTTGATGAATCGACATTTCGATTTGCACAATGGACCAAGTGCTTCAATATCTTGGAAATGGGTAGTATGAGTGTAGGTGAAGCCTTGGCCGAAGTCGTTGACCTACTGATGGTCGGAGGGGCGCGTTCTCGCTGTTGACGGGTTTTGAACAAAACCTGAATTTTGCTGTTTCCAGGTTTGGTAGTAAGCTCGTTTTTGATTTGTGCTACTGTGTTGGTTTTTGGTGTTCGTGTTCGAGTGTGGAGGTGATCACTGATGGGTAGAAGCATTGGTGAATGGCCGGTGATGGCCGGAGCCACGGTGCACGTGACCGTGCAGTGGAGGTCCAGGTAGGTGTTGAAGTTATTTTGTTTTGGAGTGACTCGAGTGAAATTTTGGTTGGACTCGAAGTAAATGGGAAGATTGGTCGGGGAAGAGGGGTGTTTAACTCGAAGCATGCAGGGATGTGTCTCGGGTTGAATGTTTTGTTTCAGATTTATAAAAACTTGTAGTTCCTGTTTTAACACTTTTAAAACCTGAAGTTTTTTTAAAAATGTTTAGGAAATTTTAAACCTAGTTTAAATTCAAGTTGAATTTTTGAAATTCAAGATAAATTTAAAATCTCAGATTTTAAATTAAAATAAAGTTTTAAACTTTAAATTTGTTTAACTACTTTATATGGAAAAATAGTTTAAACCTCTTAAAAATGAAGTTTTAAGATATGAGCAAGCTTTTACGTTAAAGTTAAAAATTGGAATTCAAAGATTTAAAATAATTATTTCAGTTTTGAAATAAAGAAGTTTTAAATTTGAAGGTTTTAAACAAATTTGTATGTAAAGTTTAAATTTAAATTATTAAGTTTAAAAATGTAATTAGTTTCAAACCTTATGAATTTCTTATATTTGATAAACACTTGTTTGTCTTGTGATTTTAAAAAGGTTTTAAAATTGTTTAAACTTTTATTAAGTATAAGATTATTCATTTTAAATCTTGTATTTGAAATGAAATTTAAAAGTAGTTCAAAAGTACATTGTTTAAATAAATTGTTTTTAAAACATAATTAAGGAATGTTTTAACATAAAATTAAGTTAAGAATTAATGTTTGAAATTAATTTATTAAAAAGGTAATTAAGGAATAATTAATTAATTAATTTAATTAATTTATTAAGATTTAATGAATAGTGATTAGGGGTTAATCAGTTTAAAAATTATGATCATTAATTAATGATTAATGAGTTATTAGTTGAGTAATTAAGTCTTAAATCAAGGTTAATTAATTAAATAATTAGACTTAATTAATGGATGATTAAAGTTAATTAAATTTGTAATTAATCTCAGTTAATTACTTAATGAAGATAATTAGAGAAGGGTTAATGAAGGTCATTAACCAGAATTATTTAAATAATTAATTAATGTGATTAATTTTTATAATTAATTAGATTAATTAATTTAATAATAATCTATTGTGAATTGTTGAGAATAATTACTTGATGGAGTAATTAAGAAATTAATTACTTAATGTAATTAATTTAGTTTAATGTGATTGTTTAATTTAATTAATTAAGTTTAATTAATTTTAAACACTTGAGGTTTTAAAGATAATTACTTATGTAATTTATGGATTGAAAATTACTTGGTGAAGTAATTGATTAATAATTACATATTGTAATTAATTGAAGATGTTTAAGAATAAAGTAATTTGGAGTATAATTACTCGTAATTAATCAAGGGATTAATTAAGAAATTAATTAGGGAATAATTAATTTGTTTTAAATAAAGTAATTAAGTTAGTTAATTACTGAATATGATTAATCAGAAGGATTAATAATTATGAGTTAATTACTTAAGGTAATTAATTTAGGAAGATAATTTATTAAATATAATTAAGGATCATTAATTATTTTAACTAATGATGTAATTAAAAGTTGATTAATTATGATTAATTAATCAATGATAAATGATTAAAGAAAATTAATTAAAATAATTAATTAAGGATTAA
Organism: Allium cepa; assembly: GCA_030765085.1. NCBI lineage: Eukaryota > Viridiplantae > Streptophyta > Magnoliopsida > Asparagales > Amaryllidaceae > Allium > Allium cepa. The sequence continues at coordinate 676,300,895 of CM060932.1, read as the reverse complement.
TGTAATTAATTATAGTTAATTAATTAATTTAAGTAATTAGATGTTAATTACTGTTTGGTTGAGAAAAAATTAATTTGTAAAGTTAATTAAGGATAATTACATAAATGTAATTAAGGGTAATTAATCAAGGTGATCAATTAAGGTAATTAATAATGAATGATTAATTGATTGTAATCAATTAAATGATTGGGTAAGAAAGATTTATATTGGGAAGTAATTAATTTAATTTAAATTAATTAAAGATGAAGTAACTAATTTAATTCATTTTAAATTAATTAGAGATAGAGATAATTAATTTAATTCATTTTAAATTAATTATATTGTGATGAAATAAATCATTGCTTATATATGAATGGATGACATTGTTTGTCTTGGATGCTTTGTGATCTCAGAAATGAGATAAGTAATGTTGTGTGGTATGAATGCTTGGTTGCATTGTGATGATAATATAGATTATCTATTATGATGATGTTATGGATTACCTATTTTGATATGGATCATCTGTTATTTATGATAATGTGGATTATCAATTGTGATTTATGAGTTATTTATCTGTGTGTATATAGATAATTGAATTGTTTTAAACCTTAAAACAACTTGGACCTAAAAGACACGCTTTGGATTTCGATGAGACCGGGATCGGGTTTCCATATTTGGATATCCGAAAACCACATCGATCCAAATTAACGATAGGTCGTGAATTCTCTTAGGAAAGAGTGAAGACTCGAGGTGTAAGGACTACCCGTCAGTATAACTCTGGGGGTGATTCCGTGATGAGTTTGACGGAAATAGTACTTACAGGTTCGAGATGGTGATTAGAGTGCAAGGGCTATGGTCGTTGACTTTGAGGGTAAATCCAATAATGAGTGCAACGAGATAGTGCCTTCGGTTTCGTTCGAACCCGAAACGAACTTGTATGGATCGAATGCTTTCAGAACATCGTCAGGTGGACGATGGGCATTCTAAGTGATGTGTTCACTAAAGGTAATCATAGCCTCAAGCCTCATCAACCGGGAATGGCTAAAACAGGGGAGGTGCAGCAAGGCTTCATGGGTAGCCCCCACTTGAGAGTGAGATTTACCCCTGTCTAGAGGTCCCTTTATTTCGGCTGTATGGACAGTTGTTGAGCTCCAACTATCGGGGTTGTCTTGTTCAGAACTGTTCAGTAAGGAATGATTCCGGCCTTGTGTTGCAGGGGAGTTACGGTGCTCCTCGGTACGGTGATCTAGGCCACGTACTGTGACGGGTGGTACCCCAGTTGCCCTGCCATTGTATGGAATCCAAAATCCAATAAGTGCCAACGGTTTTGATTGTATTACCCACTTTTGTGGCTAGTAGCTGGAATTTAATCATGTAACAATTTCGGCTGTTTCTTATTTATTTGAAAACCCTAGACCTATTATAATATCATCGGATTTCCTATCAAATGTTTTGGTTAGCGTAAGGTAAAAACTTTCCATGTTTATGTGTGGGAAGTCTTACATGATACCTTTCTTTCAAAAGATTTTTAAAAGTTAAGCAACTTTAACCTGTTACTCACACCAGACCCATGTCTGACCCGAAGTTTATCTTCTTTTTTCTTAAACTCTTGGATACTCAAATTTTTACGAGTGGCCAAGGGATTCAGGTTAGCTTTGACGAATTGTGGAGGAACAATGGAGCAGGAGGCTTCTGCGAGTAGTTATATAGTATTCCGCTGTGTAGATTTCTCTAAATTGTTCTGGTGTACTGTATTGAGTTGTATAACTAGACAGGTGTTTATAACTGTCTAGTATGTGTTGTATTATCTGTATAACTTTGATAGTGGTTGTAAACTTTGTAATGTTTATGTTATTAATATAATTTATTCGTTCCGCTGTTTAGATTCTGATGTTGTTTCTTCTTCTCTTCTTTCTTTTCTCTTTTCTATCCCTTTCTTTCTTATTAATGATGCGCCATTCTGTGGAGGCAGATGGCGGGTCATTACAGTGGTATCAGAGTATTAGGTTGGGTGAATACCTAGGCTCTGTAGTGGTGTCTATCTTGAAAGAGCGTATTTGTAATTTGTATATATTACTATATATATATATATATATATATATATATATATATATTTACTCTACCTATCTGTTGGGTTACCTGTTCGGGTTTTCCAATATAAGTTATAAAGATAGATGGGGTAGTAGTGAGTGTAACACGACTACCATTGGTTGGAGCTTGAATGTTTGAGGTTGGAAGTGCGTTTGTCGAGACTGTAGACCTAATACCGTCTCGAATGAGCTTTGTAGTGATGAAGGATTTCATTTATCTCTGAAGGAACCTATTAAGGTTCGGAGTCTATCTTTGAAGTTGAATGAGTAGAATTTAGATCTGTTGGTTGAGCAGAAGTGAGTGATGGTATTTTGGATACCTCAGGAAGTAGTAGCTGCGTGATGAGACGCAGTGACTATGGATGTTCTCGAAGATGTTTTCTTTGGAACAAGTTTAAGGAAGAAGGTCTGCTTCGGTGTTGAGGCTGTGTTCAGCTGGTGCTTCTGTCTGCTTTGAAGTCCGAGTTTCTCGAAGAGTTATGATTTGGAATTCTTTGGCATCTGTGGCAGCGGTGCAGTTTGGAGTATTCTCGGTGTTGGCAAGAGATCTTCTGGCTTAGCAGTTTTTCTGGACTGGAGTTCAGAAGCAGTTAAGTGGACCCGTTTCTTCGATGGGTTGGCTAGTTAAGTGTAAGCTGTTCTGTTTGGTAAAGGGAGAATAGTTTTTCTTGGATTTGGTTTGGGCTGATCGCAAAAGTGACTTGCGATTGTTTGAGTAATCTCTTGGGTTATCTGAGTTTTTCTGGATGTCTTAAGGGAGTCAGAGTTTTGTTCGCATCTAGAGATCGAGTTTTCTTATCGTCTGGAATTCCAGGAGTGGTACCAGTGGTTTAGCTTAATAATAGGATGGTTCCAAGAGATTTAGTTGGTGTAGCAGCTCAGAGTTTTGGAGGAGCTTCTGAATTATTCTTATGAATTTGTTGAACTGCATTCTGGGATGTGTTGTCCAGTTCGTGCTCATGTTCTTCTTCAGCATTCTCTTTTACTTCGGATCAGAGTTGTTGCAGCGGAAGCAGTTTGGAAGTGCATCTGCTTTTCTTTTCGGGACAGAAGAAGTTGTTATCTTATGATGTTTGAGGAGTAGGGTTTGATCTTGATTGATTTGCAGGAGATCATTTTGTTGAGTTGATTGGTCTAGTTTGTTTCTAGAGGCATCAGCAAAAGAGATGAGCTGATCAGTGAGGGTGTAGGTAGCCTAGGATCATCTGGAGATTTTTATGGATAAGAGACGAAGGAATTTTGATTCCGGAGTCGGAGATTTAATTTGGGAAAAAGTTTTCTCCGATCGTAAAGGAGCTATAAGATTGAGTAAGGCTGGGAAGCTAGCCCTGAAGAGTTTTGGATCTTTTCTGTGATTTTGGAGAATAAGTAATTGATCTACAAGATTGGATTGCCAGTTTGGATAACTGGGATTCGATGAGTTTCATGTATCTCTGAGGGAATACGTGCATGATCTATCTCTGGTTTTGGAACCAGCAGTTCTGGAGTTTTTGGTTGTTGAGTCAGACTCGTCTGTAGTCTGATATCTTGTCTAGTGTTATAGATATAAATGAATAGGAGCTTAGTAGCTTCATAGTATTGATAATTTGGACTCTATAGAACGAGTATCTCGATATATATATACACACCTGGGGAAACTCGATGAAATTTTATCCAGAATTTTGTCTGGATAATTAGATTTGTTTGATTGGTTGAATTGGTTGCTATAGTTGTTAGCATATGTTTGATATATGTTTGTGTTTTAAAATATTTAATGAGATTATTAAATTACCATTGTTTTAAATTTCGGGTACGAAATTCTTTTAAGGGGGAAGGATTGTAACATCCTGGAATTTTTAACAATATCAATTTAATAATCTGTATTAAAAATTAAATTGAAATTGATATTTTTGTTAATAATAATTCAATTTGATTTAATAATCTTCTTCAATAATTATTTAATTGGTTATTTTATCTTTCAAAAATAATAAATTGATTTCTATTTATAATATAAATATATAGTTTATATTGTAAATAGATTAGTATGGTTTTAAATTTAATAAATAAAACATATTTTCTAATTCTAATATTTGTAGTAATTTGGAAATTTGTTTTTATTTAATAATAGCTTTTCAAAGATATAAAATAAATGATCTTGGTTTAAAATTTAATAAATAAAGCATGATTTAAAATTCGAATACATATATTAATAATTTGGAAATTTTGATTTAATTAAATATTAAGTTTTCAAAACTATATAATAAATAAATATATGATTTTAATATTGATAAGGAAAAGTATTTAAATGTTTTAAAATAGTTTTAGCTTGAGTTTAAATTTAATTAAATTGACAAAGGAGTTTTATAGCTTAATTAAATAGATAATTTTTTTAAATAAAAATATAGTTTCCTTTAAAATGGTTTTAATTTAATAATTAGATATTTTAAATACAATATTAACAATGTATTGTTTTACAAATAGATTTTTGGTTAAAAATAGCTATTGTTATTTCAAAGTTTGATTTGTATTCATAATTTGATTTTTAATATTAGATTTTGAATTTAATTCGAATTCAAATTCCAAAGGATAAATTTTAAAATGTTTTAATTTCCATATTTATAAGTTCAAATTGTTTTTAGTTCTTTTAAAAGTTTATATACATATTTAAATATTAACTAACAAATTAATTTGACTTAATACATATTAACTAATGAATTATATACAAATTACTTTTAAATAAAAGGACAAGTGTTAAAGGATAACAATTCCAAATTGACAAATGTAAAAAATAAATCTACTCAATTTGACAAATGTTATGTTTAAGACAAGTGTCTTTTTATTTTTGATTTTTCTTTTAATTTTTAAATAAATCATGCATACTTATACAAAAACATGTTTCTTCACTCTCATTTTTTTCTAATATTCAAATCTGAAAGTTTTCTTCTCAAAACAAAATTCTGAAACTCTTCCTCAAACAAAAGCTTACTTGCATTTTTTTTTCAATACTGTTCTTCTTCAAAATCAAACCAGTAAACCTCTCATATATCCAGCCTGCATTTTCAAGTCTGTTCAAACATGCAAATCTGCAAACTTAATCTTCAAAACAGAAAACAAAACTTGTAAAAAAAATCTCCCCAAAAACACCAAATCAAAATCTTTTTGTACTTTCTTCAAAACCAGAATCACACTCAAACTCAAAATAAAAATCATACAAAAACTGTAGCTCTTCAACCTCATCATTCTGATATCATTCTGCAACTAACAAACTCCAAAAGCATGCAACTGCATCCTTTAAAACTTGAGATCTGAAGCAAATTCAAGTCCCATTAGCCTGCATTTTTCAACCTGAAGTTAAACAAAAAGCAAGTTCAAAAGAAAAGTCTGCAAACCCAAGCTTCTAAATTCAAATGCAAGTTGAATCTGGGAATCAAGTCACTTGCAGATGTTTTCAGCAACTCCATTCAAAGCTTTTCAAATATCAGGCTCTGTTTCTTCTAACCTGTGAGTAACTTTTAAGTTTTAAAATTTTAAAAAGGTTGCATGCTAGAATGTTTAATATAAATAAGCATTGTCTGTGTGATGACAAAAGTTTGCTGTGATATGTATTTGTTTGCATGCAGTAATTCTCTGTTGTTTCTATTGTTCAAGCAAACTGTGATACAATCTTTATCCTTTAATTTAGCTCCTGATATAAGGAAATTTATAAAGCAATATTGTTTGATTTTCCTAAGTCAATACTTAAAATTTAAGTAGGTAAAAAAATAAAAATAAAATAAAAGAATTATAAGTGTTTGTCTCTGGAAAACACAAGGAACATCAGTACATGATAATTTTAACTAAAATCAAAATATGTTAAACTTGTAATGCAGTTTCATAAATATAAAGCATTAACTATAACTTGACTTTTAGATCAAGAATTAGGATTTTTAAAGTGTTAGATAAAGTTGCAGTTGGGGTTGTAACTGTTATTGAATTTTTAGCAAAATCTGATGATTTTTGAATTGGGAAATCTTGAGTTACTTCTGGGTGATTGTGTAGGAATAGGAGAAGTTAGGAAAAATCTTGAATGATGATAAAACTTGTCAGAGTGATTGCAGATTTGGGATTTTACCTTTAAACCCTAGTTTTAAGATGGTTTGATGAATCGACATTTCGATTTGCACAATGGACCGAGTGCTTCAATATCTTGGAAATGGGTAGTATGAGTGTAGGTGAAGCCTTGGCCGAAGTCGTTGACCTACTGATGGTCGGAGGGGCGCGTTCTCGCTGTTGACGGGTTTTGAAGAAAACCTGAATTTTGCTGTTTCCAGGTTTGGTAGTTAGCTCGTTTTTGATTTGTGCTACTGCGTTGGTTTTTGGTGTTCGTGTTCGAGTGTGGAGGTGATCACTGATGGGTAGAAGCGTTGGTGAATGGCGGGGGATGGCCGAAGCCACGGTGCACGCGCACCGTGCAGTGGAATTCCAGGTGGGTGTTGAAGTTGTTTTGTTTTGGAGTGACTCGAGTGAAATTTTGGTTGGACTCGAAGTAAATGGGAAGATTGCTCGGGGAAGAGGGGTGTTTAACTCGAAGCATGCAGGGATGTGTCTCGGGTTGAATGTTTTGTTTCAGGTTTATAGAAACCTGTAGTTCCTGTTTTAACACTTTTAAAATCTGAAGTTTTTTTTAAAATGTTTAGGAAATTTTAAACCTAGTTTAAATTCAAGTTGAATTTTTGAAATCCAAGATAAATTTAAAATCTCAGATTTTAAATTAAAATAAAGTTTTAAACTTTAAATTTGTTTAACTACTTTATATGGAAAAATAGTTTAAACCTCTTAAAAATGAAGTTTTAAGATATAAGAAAGATTTTAAGTTAAAGTTAAAAATTGGAATTCAAAGATTTAAAATAATTATTTCAGTTTTGAAATAAAGAAGTTTTAAATTTGAAGGTTTTAAACAAATTTGTATGTAAAGTTTAAATTTAAATTATTAAGTTTAAAAATGAAATTAGTTTCAAACCTTATGAATTTCTTATATTTGATAAACACGTGTTTGTCTTGTGATTTTAAAAGGGATTTAAAATTGTTTAAACTTTTATTAAGTATAAGATTATTCATTTTAAATCTTGTATTTGAAATGAAATTTAAAAGTAGTTCAAAAGTACTTTGTTTAAATAAATTGTTTTTAAAACATAATTAAGGAATGTTTTAACGAAAAATTAAGTTAAGAATTAATGTTTGAAATTAATTTATTAAAAAGGTAATTAAGGAATAATTAATTAATTTATTTAATTAATTTATTAAGATTTAATGAATAGTGATTATGGGTTAATCAGTTTAGTTAAGATCATTAATTAATGATTAATGAGTTATTAGTTAAGTAATTAAGTTTTAAATTAAGGTTAAATAATTAAATAATTAGACTTAATTAATGGATGATTAAAGTTAATTAAATTTGTAATTAATCTCAGTTAATTACTTAATGAAGATAATTAGAGAAGGGTTGATGAAGGTCATTAACCAGGATTATTTAAATAATTAATTAATGTGATTAATTTTTATAATTAATTAGATTAATTAATTTAATAATAATCTATTGTGAGTTGTTGAGAATAATTACTTGATGAAGTAATTAAGAAATTAATTACTTAATGTAATTTATTTAGTTTAATGTGATTGTTTAATTTAATTAATTAAGTTTAATTAATTTTAAACACTTGAGGTTTTAAAGATAATTACTTATGTAATTTATGGATTGAAAATTACTTTGTGAAGTAATTGATTAATAATTACAGATTGTAATTAATTGAAGATGTTTAAGAATGAAGTAATTTGGAGTATAATTACTTGTAATTAATTAAGGGATTAATCAAGAAATTAATTAGGGAATAATTAATTTGTTTTAAATAAAGTAATTAAGTTAGTTAATTACCGAATATGATTAATCAGAAGGATTACTAATTATGAGTTAATTACTTAAGGTAATTAATTTAGGAAGATAATTTATCAAATATAATTAAGGATCATTAATTATTTTTATTAATGATGTAATTAAAAGTTGATTAATTATGATTAATTAATCAATGGTAAATAATTAAAGAAAATTAATTAAAATAATTAATTAAGGATTAATGTAATTAATTATAGTTACTTAATTAATTGAAGTAATTAAATGTTAATTACTGTTTGGTTGAGAAAAAATTAATTTGTAAAATTAATTAAGGATAATTACATAAATGTAATTAAGGGTAATTAATCAAGGTGATCAATTAAGGTGATTAATAATGAATGATTAATTGATTGTAATCAATTAAATGATTGAGTAAGCAAGATTTATATCGGGAAGTAATTAATTTAATTTAAATTAATTAAAGATGAAGTAATTAATTTAATTCATTTTAAATTAATTAGAGATAGAGATAATTAATTTAAATCATTTTAAATTAATTATATTGTGATGAAATAAATCATTGCTTATATAGGAATGAATGACATTGTTTGTCTTGGATGCTTTGTGATCTCAGAAATGAGATAAGTAATGTTGTGTGGTATGAATGCTTGGTTGCATTGTGATGATAATACAGATTATCTATTGTGATGATGATATGGATTACCTATTTTGATATGGATCATCTGTTATTTATGATAATGTGGATTATCAATTGTGATTTGTGAGTTATCTATCTGTGTGTATATAGATAATTGAATTGTTTTGAACCTTAAAACAACTTGGACCTAAATGACACGCTTTGGATTTCGATGAGACCGGGATCGGATTTCCATATTTGGATATCCGAAAACCACATCGATCCAAATTAACGATAGGTCGTGAAATCTCTTAGGAAAGAGTGAAGACTCAAGGTGTAAGGACTATCCGTCAGTATAACTCTTGGGGTGATTCCGTGATGAGTTTAACGAAAATAGTGCTTACAGTTTCGAGAGTGATTAGAGTGCAAGGGCTATGGTCATTGACTCTGAGGGTGATTCCAATAATGAGTGCAACGAGATAGTGCCTTCGGTTTCGTTCGAACCCGAAACGAACTTGTATGGATCGAATGCTTTCGGAACATCGTCAGGTGGACGATGGGCATTCTAAGTGATGTGTCCACTAAAGGTAATCGTAGCCTCAAGCCTCATCAACTGAGAATGGCTAAAACAGGGGAGGTGCAGCAAGGCTTCGTGGGTAGCCCCCACTTGAGAGTGAGATTTACCCCTGTCTAGAGGTCCCTATATTTCGGCTGTGTGGACAGTTATTGAGCTCCAACTATCGGGGTTGTCTTGTTTGGAACTGTTCAGTAAGGAATATGTCCGGCCTTGTGTTACAGGGGAGTTAGGGTGGCTCCTCGGTACGGTGATCTAGGCCACGTACTGTAACGGGCGATACCCCAGTAGCCCTTCCATTGTATGGAATTCAAAATCCAATAATTGCCAACGGTTTTGATTGTATTACCCACTTTTGTGGCTAGTAGATGGAATTTAATCATGTAACAATTTAGGCTATTTCTTATTTATTTGAAAACCCTAGACCTATTATAATATCATCGGATTTCCTATCAAATGTTTTGGTTTGCGTAAGGTAAAAATATTCCATGCTTATGTGTGGGAAGTCTTACGTGATACCTTTCTTTCAAAAGGTTTTTAAAAGTTAAGCAACTTTAACCTGTTACTCACACCAGACTCATGTCTGACCCGAAGTTTATCTTCTGTTTTCTTAAACTCTTGGGTACTCAAATTTTTACGAGTAGCCAAGGGATTCAGGTTAGCTTTGACGAATTGTGGAGGAACAATGGAGCAGGAGGCTTCTGCGAGTAGTTATATAGTATTCCGCTGTGTAGATTTCTCTGAATTGTTCTGGTGTACTGTATTGAGTTGAATAACTAGACAGGTGTTTATAACTGTCTAGTATGTGTTATATCATCTTTATAACTCTGATAGTGGTTGTAAACTTTGTAATGTTTATGTTATTAATATAATTTATTCATTTCGCTATTTAGATTCTGATGTTGTTTCTTTTACTCTTCTTTCTTTTCTCTTTTCTATACCTTTCTTTCTTATTAATGATGCGTCATTCTGTGGAGACGGATGGCGGGTCATTATATTAGTTTAAACCACCTGCGATATAAAAAAAGAATCCCAATTCATCAATTCAGCGTTCTATCACCATTCAGTAAAAAATTTCTCGCAACCAAATTCAAAATTCATTCTACTTCCAGATTTCAAAGTTAATGGCGATTTGTGATCCGGCAAGGGAGGTGGTGAATTCGCGATTGAGGTCGCGGTCGCAGTGATGGATGTGTTTTGAGATTCAACGGTTGGTCATGATTCGACGATTGGATGACTGGGGTGTTCGATGATTGGTCAGTGGTTTGTTTGACTGGTGATGGTTGATAGTAGCACAGTTCGAAAGTGCAGATAAGTTTGTTAAGAGGTGTTGTGTTGTATACGAGGAGAAGCTGCCGTCGATCAATTGTATATAGTAATGGGCATGGGTGTTTCGAGAGTGAGGTGTTGCAGCGGTTGTCGATGTCAAAGCAGGGGGATGAAGTGGTATGTGCAGGCAAGTATAGAGGAGGTTGGTTTGTGAATGTAAAGTGGTTGTTATGAGGTTGTAGTATGATGATGTCGTAATGTTGATATGCACAGAGTGGATATTGTGTGATGTTAAGGTAGACTTGGTGAAGGGAAGTTGAAGTGAAAAGGTGTTGAAGTTATTATGGGAAATATCTGATGTGCAGAAGTGTTGTGAAGGTGATCAGAAGGATAGGAGAAGTATGGTTGTGAGGAGGTTAAGGCAATGACACTGGTATGATACACTGTTGATACGTGCAGTTAGAGGTTAGGGGTGATGGAGGAAGAAGTGACGCTATGATAGGGGGGAAATTAATGAAGTTGTTGATAGTTTGGTGTGGTATTTTGGGGGATGTATAGGTAGAGCAGTCTGAATAGTGGGTAGAGGATGTTGGTAATAGGATGATGTTGTGGTTAGCACTATGGTTATGTTTCAGCAGTGTTTGTTGTTGTATATATGCAGGGGAGTTTGTGGGTTTACAGCTAAATCTTTGTCGGATAAGAAAAATAGTCGAAAATTTTAAATTTAAAAATTACAGCAAGTGCACGGCGTACAATTCTAGTACGTGGCATGTAGGGGTCGATTCGTAGGGAATTGTATTGATTTTTATTTAATCAAATTAACTAAAGAGTTTGAAAATTGTTTTAAGCTAGAGAAAATGCAAAAATTAACTACTACAAAAGTGAATGAAAAATATGAGAATTAAAGACAATCTAGAGATAAATCCACTCTCATCATTACATAAATCAACACATCATGAAATTATTATATCTTTTGGTCATTAGTAAATTTAGTTGATATGTTTATCATAAGTATGGCCTATTTATGCTATTAATTATCCCAAAATAAACCATCAAACTTTAACATACCCACTAAACCATTTTTTAACTCTTATGATAACAATGGACTTGAAAATAAAATCTATTCTAAGCGTGATCTATTAACTATTGATTAGAAATATAGACCATCAAATTTTGATTTTAAAATACACTTCTTTACCATAATCATTCGTAGATGAAGAGGTAATTTGTGTTTATGTTTGTTTAAGCATAGCCTATTTGGTGTCAACAAAATAGGCTATCAAATTCAAAGCTAAAACAACAAATTTTACCCATTCAAACATCGTCATTAAGCGCAAAAAGAGATTAAAAATTAGCAAAATGTTGAATCTACATGATTAAGAGAGCTTCATTACCCCTAAGTTGAAGAGGTTTTACCTCTCATATTTGTTATCATTTCAACAAATGTATTCAACATGAAGAAAAAAAAAGAAGAAAAAGAGAGCTAAATAAAATGAAAGCTACGCTACTTGCATAGAATAAAACTAACTACTAATATGAAAGGAAAAGAGCATGTAAATAAAAAGAGCACGAATTAACATTGCATAAAAATAAATTACATAGAAGAAGAAAATGGCTAAGCAGCCATGAAATAGAAGAAGAGAGTTTATATTTATTTTTAAGCCTAAAACTAAACTAACTAAAGAGGAGGCTCAAAGGAGGGTCAGAGCTTAATTACATGAACATATGTGGGTATTTATACAAGCCTAAAACCCTAATCAGTAATTTTAGGAACTACCCAAAATATCCTTGAGGAACTGTAGCTACCAAGTTATCAGTAACATGGATTAATCGTCCACTCAAATGTGCATGTAGCTTTAATCTTCGTTAGCATATTCATTAGCTCTTAATAGAGGATCATGCTAAGTGGGTAGACAGGGTCCTCCAGGTTGCATGAAATGATTTATTTCCAACTTCATTCCTTTGTTTCCTCTTATGCATGCATATTTTCCATGAAAGGCTCTTTCAAAATTCACTAAAATTCCTACAAAACAACATAAAAATATCCAAATAAAATTTCTTAAATTAATATATGACCAAAAATGACCATTTTGCCCCTAAATGAAGTTGAATAAATGATAATTTGAAAATAATTTGAATTTTGCTTTAAACATGTTAAAACACCCTATATGCTCATTTGTTTAATTAAATTCGATTAAATATGGAAGTAAAAATATGTGTATTTACATGCACATCATTTTCTTTTAATTAAATGATGCTTAACAAGGTTATAAAATCATATCTATAATGCTTAATTATATTTTAAATTGTTACGATGGTCGAAGATGAAATGTTAGAATTTCAGGGTTGCTACATCACCACACAATTATTCTGCATAAAGTATAGAATAACTAGAGAAATATTACCAAAATTCCCATACCAGATGTATTATAACTCCATTTATTCTAATTCCTCGTTACGTTGAATATAAAACAATCGGTACACACAATTCTATAATTTATTAATTCGGAAGAGGTTTATTATAAAGTACACTTTTCAAAAACCTTCAATACAATTTCCATTTCAATAGTTAATTTAAAGAAGATTAGATTATAAATTTAAATTCTTTCCCAAAATTCTAAGAACTTCACACCATTCAAAAGGGGTTTTATTCAAATCCTTATTATACAGAATTAAATAATCATCAATATAACCAATTTCAAATCAAACTATACATATATACAGACACACATATATATAAACACAAAAAGGGATTTATATTTTAATACAATTAAAACCTTTCCATAATATTTCATAATTGGTTTGTCTTCAGAATAAGCAACATACTCAAAAATCCCTTTTCAAAATAATCTCTTGAATTCTTTTTAATCCTTTTTTATTAAATATTCAATCTATAAAGTAATTTCTCCTTTGAAAATATTATTAATAATCACTCGTTTACATTTATAAAAAAATTCCATATATTTATTTACCCTTGAAAATCTCTATTCAAAGAATACTCAAAAATATTCAATTAAACTATTTTCTATCATGAATAATATTTTCAATTTTAAATAAAAATCATTCAAAAATCCATTATTTATTCCCAAAATATTCCATTGCTCAAAGCCTTCCATTTTAATCAACTAATTACTTTCTGATCAATTACCAATATGATCTCATCACAACAACAATCGATTAAAATATGTGATCTCATCACAACTATAATCGATCAAACCTACGCAATTCAATTTCATCCGATTAAGTTAACCCACTATCCTAACATTAATCGATCCCAAACTATACAATCAATTTCAACAAACTTTATACATACCTCATCCATCAAACATGTCATAAAAGCATAGAAAATAGAACATCAAAATAAATCGAGTAAAACCATTTAAAGGGAATATGATGCTAAATTATAGATGTGAGTAAATATAAATTCACTCACATAAATATATTTAAAATTGCCAAACCAATCTTCACTATTTCAGCCCACGTCGCCCTTTCTGCCTCACACTAGCTACCATATTGACCAGCTTGCACCCAAAACGCACTAACTCAAGTCAACATCGCTAAGCCAAGACATGCGCATGCAATATCCTCTACAACTGTGCCTTCATCAATGTGACATCCTCCTTCATCTTTGGCCATGTCGCAGCTCTCCAGGTCATCTATGTTTTTTCGGCACATGCAACCTAGTCGCCTCACCGGTCGTGGCTCTCCCCTCGCGTCGCTCATCGACCTAAGCCTGACTTTTCATAAAAATCTCTGTCGCAATTTTTATTTAGGTTTTAGGGCTAAGAATGGAACGAGTACGGGTATGGGCTTGAATTGATGAAGTATGAGGAGTGTTCTAGAAAAGGAAAGAAGAGAGGAAGTTAAAATGGGCTTGGTTTGGGCCTTAATTTTGATTTTTATTTAAATCAGTTCATTTCTTCTTCTTTTCTTTTAAAAACTCATTTTAATTTATTCGTAGATAAATTTGCATTTGGTTTAAATTAATTTATACTTCATTATCTTGAGTATACTATGGTACCCACCCAATTTTATTTAATTCAATGCCCGCTTATTAATTTTCCATTATTTTAATCACATAATAGCTATTTGAATTTTAAAAATATTTTATATTCAATTAAAACGATTTACTCAAAATCCAACATTTTATTAGAAAAGAATTTATTATTTTAATTCAATTCATTAAAATAAAATCTTTTATTAAACAGAATTTTATTAACTAAAAATTTATTTTCAAAATATAAATTATCAAATTTTGAATTCAAAGAATTTTATTTTAATTAAATTTATTTAGTTTATACGGCGTAGAAATCAAGGTTGTATAGGGAGGGTCCGCTTTGGGTTTGAGGTATTAAGTGGCTATTATAGGGTCACATCTCCTATAAAAATAAGTATTAAGTGGCCTAGAGAGATTTTGTGCGATGTTAGCTAGATAATACGATAGAGAAGTCTGCATTGGGATAGGTATTAAATGATGAGGACCAACCTTGAATAAGGTACTAAACGGTCAGAATTTGCCTAGTTCCTATTAAAAAAGTATTAGGTGGCTTGGGTGCTATCTCTTACATTGTTAGGACATGATGGTAGATAGATGGCATCTAGAATGGCCTTTGGCGTATAGTTTGGGTTGAAAAAGGGAAATGCTTATGTGATTGGACTAGAAAAGCCTTAAGGTTTGTAGTAGGAAAATTTAAAGTATATTTAGGATGTGTAAGACATATGCTTATCTAAATTATACTGCCTAAGTACTATTATAAAAAGGCTTTGGATTTTTATTCACCGGACATTGTTGTTCTGACTTCCTTCCCATTAAAACACAGGTAAGGGCAGATGATGTAGACTTTTGGAGATGATGGCGGAGACGTAGACTTGTGGAAGTTACTTATCTATCTATTTGTGTATTTCTATATTTCTGATGTACCTATTGAGACATGATGTATTTTGAGACTTGTACTACGAATCTATGTAGCTAAAGCCCTTAGCGGTGATATGGCAGTGGAGATGTAAAAGAGGAGATAAAATAATAATATAAATAGCGGAGGTGCAAAAAGCTTAATTAAATATAAAACCAAGTATCTGAAGTTGATTTATTCTCATTCTTGCATCATTTATGTAGGAAAAAATATATTATTTAATCTTATATAACGAAACCGAAGAGTAGCATGATTTATGAAATTCAGATTTGGTGACTACCATAAATTGATTTTTGACTTATATTGAGCATTTATACCTTAAAATTAGGTTTATACCCTAACTTTATTGATTTGGTTTAAAAGAAAACTAGCCAAATCAAACTTTCTATATTATTGTTGCTAAAAAGGGTGTTAAAATGCCTTGATTTAGCAGGTGTGGCGAAAAATAGTAGGGCCTAAAGGGGATCTACTGTTTGCTAGTGCTACATTGAAAAAACATAGTGGTCGAAGAGCACTATATGCTATTGCGGGGATTTTGCAGGGATTTAACTGCACTGCTATGAATTTGACATTGTTATGTGGGATTTTGTTGTAAGTTTTTTTATTTGAATTTTTAAATAAATATCTAATATTCTGATATTATATTTTATCCTTCCGTTGTTAGATTCTAAAGGTGTAGATAGATAGCTTTGTATTTTGTTCCTTGTATCAGTTTTATCAACCAATAGTCAGCTCTGGAATGGGTCTAAGGTACGATGGACTTTTCTGGGTCGAAAATTAGACCTATTTCGAGACGGGTTGTTACATTTGGTATCAGAGCTTAGGTTACTCGATCTACGAGGATATGTATATGTATCAAAGGCATACTTGTTATTTTTGAAAGTGTTTTTCATAAACTTTAATGTACATGTTTATACATGCACACTTATTTTGAGTAAACACCTAACTCTATAAATCCCGACTATAGAAATAGTTGTGACCTTATTCCGAAAGGATGGACGTAGAAATTATGAGTTTGGCCAATAAATAGAGCTAAATGTATACCCCTATCCTGATTACCTTATGGGTTGGAGGTCACATCATAAGGAGTGGATCATGAAGAGCATGATTGTGACATATAGAAGCACCCTAGAAGCTGAATGGTTGTAACACCTCTAATTTTTAATAACATTATTCAGGAGATTTAACTAGAATAAATTAAATAGAATAATGTAGAATGATAAGGAGATTGAGGTTAGTTAATCAATATTAGTTGTCGTGCTTATTTAAAATGAATGAGCTTAAAAATGGTTAAGTGTTAGCTAATTAAACATACAGGCATTATAGTAAATTGCAACCCATATTTCCCACCCATATACTAATATCCCCTTAGCTATACACGTTCATTTTATTGTAAGAAAAATTATAAACGTAAGAAGAGAAGGAGCCGACCATTAGGAGGAAGGCAAGAAGAAAAAATTCAAGTAAAGCTTAGGATTCAAGCTAGAAGAAATCAGTCTCAATCAATTTCTAATTTCCTTATCCAAACCAAGGTGAATAATAATCACTACATCTCTATTTTTTGCTTTATCATCATATATTTTCGGGTTTAAGGGAAAAATTAATTTTTATGATATATTAGATGATGACATGAAAAGAAATATGCACGGTTTTAGGGTAAAACCGAGGTTAAATGATTTTTAAATTAGTTATGAAGTTTCGAACGAAAATATGGTTACTTGGGTTTATGAATTTAGTTTGTAAATTATATTAAGAATTTGGGTCCGAACATTTGATTTGTTAGGCAACATAATTAAAGTGAGTTTCTGGAATTTGTAGGATTTTTACTAAGTGATTTAGTATGGAAAGTAAATTATTTTGAAAGGAGGACCTAAATGATTTAATTGTTTTGTTAATGGGAAGAGCTTATTTGTTAATTGTTATTTAATTTTTAGATCTTAGAAAATGAGACAAATTTTAGTAAAATAATTTGAAAGTTTAGTTAACCAATCATGTGTTTACAAGTGAGGATGTTAGTTACAAAATGTTTTCTTTGTTTTAGTAAAAACAGCCTTTTGCTCAGAATAGCAAGTTCTGCCTCCTTTGGAAGGAGCTTTGACCTAGAGCTTCTGCCTCTGACCTAGACGAAACCCTCTACCATGAAACCAATACTCATTGTATCACTTAGTTGGTACGCAGTGGATTGGAGAAAGGCGGAAGGTAAGGTGGTGAGACATAGCTTCCGAAGGTGTCAATACCATTGTTTTGTTTTTAATAGAAAAGTGCTTGCTTGTTTACTAAAGGGATTCGAAGCAGTCGAAACCAATGGTTGCGAAACGGTATTTCAAAAGAAGCTTTTGAAAGAGGGCTACCGCATTTTTAAAGTATTAGCTTCCGAAGGAGTTACTTAGTTTTAATTGAAGCTTTCAGAAGGAATAGTTTCGACCAAGTGGAAACCCTTCTATGATTAGATGCCTTTCGATGGTATCGAAGACATCAATGCTACACTGTATTTGTAAATATAAGCCACTTCTTACTGCTTTCGAAAGGGGTTAGGGCTTTCGAAGGCAATGGTTTCAGAAGGGATATCAAAGCCAACCTTCAATTGTTTTACCCATATTTTTATGCTTTCGAAAGGATGGTTTCAACACCATCAAGTTTCCCCAATACTTTTATGAAATAAAGAATGGTTTCGAAAGAGATGCTTTCGCTTATGTATTCTTTGACCCAAAATGATGTTTTAAATATAAATCTAATGATTTTGAAAGGAGAACTTTCAATAGTTTTGGAAGATATACTTCCAATGGTTTCGAAATGGATACTTTCACTTGGTTTTGAGGCAATGCTTCTAAAGTTTAAGGTTAATGCTTTAATACAATCGAAAGGTTTTGAAAGAGAAGTTTTAAAGTAGTCTAAAGGTAGGAGCCTAATGTTTTGAAGATAGATTTTAATGCTTTCGAAGGAGGTCATCCTATGATGTTGAAAGCAAGGCTTCGAAGGTGTCGAAAGGTTTTATAACCCAAACTCATTTATAAAGGAAAAACTCATGGCGAAATAAAGGAGTTTTGAAAGGATTTCAAGTATGTAAATTTGAAGAAGTATTTCAAGGACCTTAAACCCGCAAGAGTGGTATTGTTTTGTTAATATTTTTTGCTTTTTCAAATTTAAATATATTCACATGATAAAGGACCCATAACTGTATATTGGAGATAAAAGGGTAGAAGAACCATCTAGGTTAACCCAGTAATGACTATAAACCGATCAAACTTTTGAATAAGTAAAATTGCACCCAGAAAGTCAGAGAGACCAGAATAAAGGATGCCTAAACTTTGAAGTTGTCCGAGAGATAGGTTCATTTTAAACCCATGAAAACTGTGATTAGGAAGTTACTAGGGGTAACCAATAGATTCATAGTAAACCCATGAAAACTATGTACTAAGGATGGTTGGCCGGGGCCAATTGGTTTGCTGTGAACCCATGAAAACTATATCCGAATTAAGTATTGACATTATCAGTAGGTTCCTAGTCAACGCATGAAAACTAGGATAAGAAAGAAGTTATTGGAGACATCAGTAGGTTCCTAGTCAACCCATGAAAACTAGGCTAAGAAGAGAGTTACTGGAGTAATCCGTAGGTTCCTTAGTCAACCAATGAAAACTAAGATAAGAGACGAGTTATTGAAATCACCAATAGGTTTAGGCGAATCCATGAATTAATTAAGTTAACTGCAGGGGCCTATAGGTTCATAGTGATCCCATGAAAACAAATAGGTTAATAGTGACCCTAGAAACTATAAATATGACTCTACATGGAGTCAATTAAACCAGGGATGGAAAATCCAAGTTGTTTTTATGTATGCATATCATCATAATATTTTGAAATGCTATGTTTTAACCATTGTGGATGCATGAGCAAGATATATGGTTTTAAAAGGGGTTTTAGGATACTAGTGAGGAGAAAACTCATTCCGCTAAGCAGCGTGGTCTCATTAGATATCTAAATGGTTGAGATGTTAGATTATTATTCATACCGAGCTTTATGTCCGACTCGAAGTTTTTGTTTTCCCCTTAAACTCATGGGTACTCGATCGATTTTGAGTAGTTTGAGGTTTAAGGTTTCCAGGTTCTCTTCATAGATGAATAAAGTTTCCGGTGGCGTGCAGGAGGCTATTAGTTATTTAGAGTTATCATTTTCCGCTGTGTATTTTGGATGTAATGGCAGACTTATTAGCCTTATTATATACTCTAATCAACCAGGGGGCATCTTTATATGTCGCTCTTGGCGTATGTGTAAGAATTATATTTTTCTGAACATGGTTAACGTTTGTGAGATTATATAATGAACACGGAATGTTTTGAATGGAATGTGGAAATGTGTTTTTAATTTGTTAAAATTTTCCATAGTCTTGTGATCCGTGTATCAATGTATCTAATACCGCCGTATTTGGTCGCCAAGGGTTAATAACTATGAATGACTGCAGCATCCATAGCCGTTTGTTTTGGGCCTCCAAGTAGGGGATGTTACAATGGTACTTGACTCCTTTGTTGGGCCTAGACTGCCTTATGATTTAGGATTTCAATGGATTGTTGATTGAAGACATACATTTCATCCAGACAGATGAGAGATAAGAACCTATATGTTGTAAGCATCTAGAAGCAATTGAATGATAGGAGTGAAGCAAAATGTAAAGAAGGAGCGGAGCAAGTTCTCGCAAGAAAATTTACATTAATCACCACAAGGAGATATTCAGATTTTTATGATGATTGAGTATGGAAGAAGGAAAGTTCAATAGATTTAACCCCATGGGAAAGAATTTTATAAAAGGTTTTTGGAAAATTAATTGAAATGTTTTGAATGAGTTTTTGAAAGATTAATTGAGAAGTTGTTGTTTTGAAAAAGTAAGGAAATTTGAAAATTCATAACTTAAAAAAAATCGAGTCAAAAATTTTCGATTAAAATGTTTTTGATCAACGGGGTTCTTTTCTTTTGGAATTCTTAGTTTAAAAATTTGTTGAGTCAAAATTTTTTCAGTTTAAAGATTTTTGATAAAGGGATTTTTCATTTTTGAAAAAAATGTAGAATAGAGCGTAGGTTGGACTCGATGATTTTTTTTTCTATTTTATAAATTTGAAAGTTCGTTTTCATATAAAAGGGGGAATAAATGGAAATGGAGCATGATAAAATGAGGTAGAGAGAATAGAAAGGTAAGAATGCCCAATAATGTAGGTAGGAATAACATTCTCGTATAAGGAAATGCGGAGAACAACAGCTTAAATAGATGGCTAAAGCAGTAGGAAACCACACTATGATGAGTCGATATTGGGAAATTTAGATAGCAATAGATTTAGGAGTTTATAAAATAGGGCTAGTAATCTAGTTAGAAATAACATAGGAGAGAAGTAACAGGAATAGCATAGGAAAATAATAGGATGGAAGTTATCATTGTCTACTCCACTTTTCATTATTCAGAGTTATAGAAGATGTTCTTTTAATTGGTATGATAATTGATTTTTTGATGTCCTGGGATTAAAATCCTACTTTTGTAGGTAAGTCTTTATGGTAAAAAATTTTGAGAAGGGAAATTATTTTAAAGTCTTAATTTTAGGGTTAAGAATCAAGCGATAAATGTTTCGAAAAATTATGTGTAAATGCTATTCAATTTTTTGTTTAAATGCTTTTGCGAAGCTGAGTTCAAATATTTTTGGAAAATTTTGTTACGTGATTAATAAAAAATAAAATACGGTGTTTATACGCTTTTTGAAATCGATTCTTCAAACAGTTTGCAAGTTGAAAATTGTATTTAGAAAATATGTTTAAAAGTTTTCTTTTGAAATGAGAAAATTTATAAATTTCGAATGCTACATACTAGCATATAGGGGTTTCTAAGGTTATATTTTGAAAGAGAGAACTTTCAAATTTGGTACTTCATGATTATGAATTTTTAGTCCTATAAAGAATGGCGACCAAACCAAATTTTCTATAGAATAGATATGGATCATTACATAGATAAGATAAGGTAAAGGTTTTAAGATATGAATAATATGTACAACATGATTTGAAAATTTGAAATCGGTCCCAAATATTTAACTATAGAATGTTAGTAAAGTTTCCTGATCTATAGTTGGTTGTAAATTAGATACCCTAGTTGACTTGGAATGTGAATTTCTATGTTTTGATTTATTGGAGCCGGTTTCATGTAATTTTCATAAATTATCGAATTCCAAAATATATATAAAAGCTTGTCGCTTGAATTAACAAAGGATTTTCCAACAATGGAAAGAGATTCATAAGATATGGATATTCTTTTCCTTAGTTTACACTATCTATCTTAATAAAATAAAAGAAATATTTCTTTGTAATTTCAAATGAAGCAAAGATCCCACTTTTGGTTAATTTATGGAAATGAATGTTCTAGTTTAGAAAGTAATAGTTTGGAAATACGAATATATAAATACGTATAACCATGCTTACCAATTAGAAATAAAAATATATAAATAGCATAAATTAGTACAATGTTCATATTAATTATTAACAGCATAGTAATTATAGGACTATGATTTATGGAAATTAATTACAGATGTATTAGGAAACAAGTTTGTAATTAATAGAGAGTTAATAGGAATTAAATGAGGGCTGATTAGAGAATTTAATACATAATTTATGGAGATGCACAATTTATCTCATAGTCGGGTATATTGACTGAAGTAATGCATGGACCACATTTATTAGAAACCAAGAAGGAGAATTAAGAAATGTGGGTGATAATGGAAGGACATGAGGAGTGTTAGGACCGCAACATCATTAATACTAGTTAATGATTGATGACAGCTTCTAACAAAAATTTCTTTTAGTGTTTTGGGTTATCATCGCTAGTTGTCTCCCTCGGGTTATTAGAAAGAACGATATGGTATGAGAGATGTTCCAATTTTATCACTATGTTGATTTATGGATGGGATTAGACCCCTAATAAATATATATATTGAGAAGCAATGTAAATAAGGAAACTTCATAAAGGCACTTAACTAGTGATAAACTGTAGGTAAAGTTAATAAGGAAATTAGGTTAGTAAATAGGAATAAAGAATGCTTCGATCCTCAAAACTTTAGGATTTTGAAAAAGATAAATTTTAGCTTGTGGAGTGACACTATTCAAGGAAGACCATTCATCCCAGAGGTGAAAAGATGTATTGGGATATAAAGAGAATTTTCTATTGAGCAATGATGAAGAAGAGTGTTGCTGAATTTGTTTACAAATGTTCAACGTGCCAAAGGATAAAAGGCCAAGCGAGGAAATCCCGAAGGATTATTATTATTATCATTAGAGATTCCAACTTGGAAATGAGAGATATATTAATAGATGGAGGCCTAGGAGTTAAAAGGCCAATAAAGCTATTTAGGTTATAGTAGATAGGCTCACTAAAAAAGCACTCGTTTTATTCTATTAGTAGTGATAGGACAGGATATCTTTAGGGCAAAATTTATATTGAGGAGGTAGTTAGACTTCATGAAATTCCAGTTAGCATTGTTAGTGTTAGGGCTCCCTTATTTACTAGCAAATTTTGGAGGAGTTTATAGATAGCCGTAGGAACTTCATTAAATCTTAGCACTACTTACCACTTACGGACCAATGGTTAAACTAGAAGGTTGAATAGTATCTTAGAAGATTTGTTAAGAGCCTACATCATGGACTTTGTAGGACATTAGGAGCAGCACTTAACTCTAGTCGAACTCGCACGTGATAATAGTCACCAAGCGACGATTGGCGCGACACCCTTTAAAGCACTATATGGTAGGCCATGCGAATTGCCAAATTGTGTGTGGGAAACCATCAAAAAAATTCAATTCGAACCAGACTTAATTCGTGAGACTTCGAGAAAGATAGAGTTGAATAGGCAGCGAATAAAGGTCGCATAAGATCGTTGGAAGTTATATACAGATAAGTGAAGGAAGGAATTACAGTTTGAGGCAGGAGACATGATGTTTGTTAGAATTTATCCTCTTAGGAAGGTTCCGAATTTCGAAAAGTTAGGAGAGTCGTACAGAGATTTGTTAAGCCTTTGTAATTTTGGAAAGGACAAGAAGAATTTCTTATCGTGTGGAGCTACCATATTAGTTGGTAGAAGCCCATGATGTATGTCACGTTTTGCACTTGATGAAATGCCTTTATGGCACAACCCCCGTTGCAAAGCCTTATAAATTAGGAGATACTGAGATAGAGCCGATTGCACCCTATGCCACCATATGCATAGCAGAGCATAGAACTAGGAAGCTCCACAACATAGAAATTGGATCGTTCGAGTACAAAGGGGAGATAATCCAGCGGAAAACTCATGGGAAACTGAAGAGAAGATGAAGACTTCTCATCCTGAGCTTTTCACTGGTAGACTTTCTCACTCCAAATTATGTTTTGGTTGCATCGTGCTTGCTAGATTGGATGGTAGGTGATGAATGCCATACTTTTTACTGTTACTTTTTGCACCCATCTAAAAATTTTCCGCATGTTTAGAATGTTTGCATACATGCCTATATGTCAAGATACTTGCACTCATGTTAGGATTAAGCTCGCCTATAGTATGTTTGGATACATAATCACATTGAACTTTTGGTTAAGTAGATGGTTGTGTAGATAACTTGATTGTATAATATGGATTCTTGGTATGCGTTATGATGTCCATCCCTTAGGGATTTAGGGAATGAAATCATTTTAAAGTGGGAGAATGTAGCACCCGGTAAAAATTAATAAGAAATTAACTAATAAGAAAAGAAATAATTAATAAATAAATAATAAGGCTAAAAATGGAAATTTTGAAGATGCATGAATTTAGCCACAAAAGTATGTCATTGTGTTTGTGGTGATTTTCTAATCAATTTCCATAGATAATGCTTTAGAAATGGAGCTCAAACAAAAATTTATTGACGTTTGAGGTTTTTAGAATTAAATTAATTTAAATAGAATTCAAATTTAAATAAACAAGTAATGAAAAAATTTGAAATTCAAAATTAACGGTAATTAGACTTGGGAGTTAAGAAAATGTTAAATGAACATTAACGTTAAATATTAAGTAAGGAATTAAATAAATTACCAAAAACAATAAAATAAGTGTTCCCAAATAACACTACCGGTCGACCGCCTACCTTGGGTAGGTCTACCGCTAGTAGTCGACTGCCTTGGTAGGAGCGGCTAACCAGTGCTCTAGAGGAAGATGGGGTTAACTTAGACCGTGAATATTCTAGATTTTATTATTTTAAACGGACTAAAATCCGACGGTTCTGGTGCTTTCTAACTACTATAAATAAGCGTCTAGCCCCTACACTTTCATTCATAATTTATTTTAGGAATCAAGCTAAACTCCGTCGGTCTCTCTTCAAACATTCAGAAAACTCTCTGGGGTTTTTGGTAAAAAAAATAGGTGTTTATTATTTAATTTCTAGTCTTATTTTCCTTTAATCGCTAAATTAATGAATCTAATTCATATATAATTCCCTTATTGTATATTTCCAAAAGAAAAGATCTGTAACATATTGAAGCGGACGTAAGCAAATCTAAAAAGAAGAGCTAAGGGCTTTTTATGAGTGGAAATCTTAGCTTTTTTAATTTTAGTGATTGTATAGCATAACATGGGTTTGATATATGCCTTGGGGAATTTTGTTTTTGAAAAAAATTACATTGAAACCCAAAATTCCCCTAAAGAGACATATAAATTCTTAAGTTAGAATCTTAATTATTCTATATTAAAATAGTGGAATTGTGTAGTTATTACAATTTTATTGTTTTACATACCATTCCACTTCTTATCTTTTTCTTTAGATCCGATTAAGAGTTTCGAAAAGAAATAAGTTAGGAAATGGTGTGTAAGATACGGATTCCTTTATTCATAGTTTGGATTGCCTATTTCTGTAACTCAAATAGAAGTTCTGTTTTATAATTTTATGCAAAGAAGTTGAATAGAGTGTAAAAGGATTTGAATTGTAAATTTCCTTAATGTTGATTCTGCCATTGTAGTATAAAATAAGTTTTTGGTATGGGTTCTATTTTTATACAAGTTTGTTGTTGAATTAGGAATATTGGATATATGATATATTTTTTGATATGGAATTGGACTTGTATAAATTTAGAGTTTTGACATTTATACGATTATTTTTAGGTACCCATAGAAATATTTAGGCATATGTATGTGTGTGTATTAGCGTATAAATAACGTATAATCAATAGCACATTAATTGCATAGTAAATATGTTATTAATTAGTATTAAATTCCCCTTAAGAAAGAAATTAATAGTTAAGGCGAAATAAGAGTTTTTCCTTATATGGCTTTAATAGGGAATGTTGTGGGATGTGTGATAATATGTTAAGAGAGTATAGATTATGTCTAAGCTATTAGGATGCGAGGTCAGTCAAAATCACACGAAAGTCTGCCCAGCTAATCCACCTACCAGTAGTATGACTTTGGGATTAATGTGAGACATCACCTATAATAAGTACCCATAGAGGACGCGATGTTAATCTGAAATTCTGTAGGGTAAACCAACCCAGCTAATCCGGTTACTAGTACCTACGAATAATCAGACTAATGTGAGAGGTCACAGGTCATAATATGAAGGACTTGCTTCAGGCTTGAAGGTATTAAGTGGCTGATAGACGGCCTACCTCCTCCTTGTGTAGGAAGTATCAAATGGTCAGGGTTAGTGGTTAGGCATGGTAGAGGATATCTCGAGGAGGGTCTGCTTCGGGTTTAAGGTATTAAGTAGCTATTGTAGGGTCTGCTTATTCCATAAAAAGAAGTATTAAGTGGCTGGAAGAGATTCCATGCCATGTCAGCTAGATAGTACTGAGAGGAGTCCGCCTTGGGATAGGCATTAAATGATGGGGACCTATCTTGAATGAGATATTATATGGTCAGAGTTTGCCTAATTCCCATTAAAAAGGTATATAGTGGCTTGGGTAATATCTCTTATATTGTTAGGATATTATTAATGATAGATAAGTGGGGACTGGAATGGCCTTTGGCTTACAGTCGAAGATGGGTTATTGGGTTGAAAAAGGGCAATGGTTATAGGATTGGACTGGAAAAGCCTTAGAGTTTGTAGTTAGAAAACATATAGAATAGTTAGGATGCGTAAGACATATTCTTATTTAAAATATAGTGTCCAAGTACTATTATAGAAAGGCTAGAGAGTTTTATTCACTAGATATTACTGTTCTAACTCCCTCCTCGTTACAACACCTGTTAGAGGAAATAATACAGACGTTCGGAGATGATGGCGCAGACATAGACTTTTGGAAGTTACTTATCTATTTATGTGTTTCTATATTTCTGATGTCCCCACTGGGACATGATGTATCTCGACATCTTGTACTATGAACTATTTGGCGTTGTTATGTGGGATTTTGTTGTATGTTTTTTATATTTGGAATTTTTAAATAAATGGATACTATTCTAATATTATATTTTATCATTCTGCTGTGATATTCTAAAAGTGTAGATAGATAGCTCTGTGTATTTTTCTTTGTATCAATTTTACTAATCAACAACCAGCTTTGGAATGGGTCTAAGGTTTGATGGGTTTTTTCTTGGTTGAAAATTATACCCGTTTCGAGGCGGGTTGTTACCTCATATACACGTGAGTATACACTAGTAAACAGAAAACTATAAAACCATGAATTAATTAATATACATTAACTATTAAACAAATAATGAAAATTATTATTTTAACTATTTATTTTTTATTAATATATATACATATATACACATATACATAGATTAATATGTTAACTTATTTATTTATACGACTTATATTAAACTACATGACTAAGTCACGTAAATAATCTATCTAATGATTTTAAAATGTAAATTTATATTAAACGTAATTTTTGTAACTAAAAATAAAGTTTTGGTAATTATCTAATATTTTTTATAATTTAATCATTATCCGAATCGATAAATTCATATAAAATAAATTATGTTTTTAAAATTTGTTTTTATATTTTTTAAAGTTAATATGATATCTCATAAGTTCTTGGCAAAAAATTTGATTTTTTAAATCAATTTAATATTTTTTAAAATTATTTTTAATTCGATCGAAAAATATTTAATTAATAAAAATTATTGTTTTCACTTAGATAAATACAAAAAAAATTCTTAGGCTATTTTGATAGTTTTCCTAATCTTTCGAAATTTTAAAATTAGAAATATTTATTACATTTTCATTTTCTACATTTTATTTATTGTTGCTTGACTAATTAATTCTTGAAATATATATATTAATATAATAAATTATATTTGAATTTGGAATTGCTGTGAATTCGATCTAGAATGAATATATTTTAAATTTTATAATTATATAAAATATCTAAATCGTATTTACATTCAATAATGGTAATTATATTTATAGATACATATACATATATATAATTATGTTACTTTAATACATTAAGATATATGTATGTATACTTAAATAAAACAAATTGTACATTATATATATATATATATATATATATATATATGCTTATTCTTTATATACTATAATCTTATATATATATATATAATATTTTCTAATTATATATGCAGACTACTTGAATATTTATATCCACATATAATAATTGTAAACATATACACATATTTGGATAATATATAATACATATATGATGAGCTAACGTGTCCATTATGATGTAAATCCTAACATCTATATACGGGCATGTCATACCTTGCACGGTATATCATGTTACACATGCATAAACATATACATATGTATATGATACCTATGTAAACTTGTACATAAATTGAAAATAAATTGAATAAATTTCCATCAACTATTTATACATTTAAATGAAATATATAATTTATTTAAATTGAATTTAGAATATTTTAAATAACTTAGACTTCATAGGCCCAATTAAGATCTAATATGGTAAAATTTTTGAAATTCGCTCATATCTTCTACTGCAGGCTGACACAGTTTCAACAACGGTATCAGAACCTAATAGAATATGCGGTCTATATTAGCCATACTTGGGTTTACAATTAAGCTCACAACCCAAAAGGTTATCCCAAATTGAAAATGCCCAATTTGAATTGGGCCATGGGCTAATTTCAAAATTGTTTTGAAATTAAAAATAAAAGTTTTAAATTTAAAAAGTTAAATATAAAATAAGAAAATATTATAAATGCTACAATATAAATTTCAAAAATTATTTGAAAAATAAAATATAAGATTTTAAATTTAAAAGCTAAATTTAAATTAAGACATAAATATACTATAATATTTATAATATAATCAAACTTTCAAAATGTTCAAAAAAAAAATTAATTTCAAAAAATTTAAAATGTATTAATTGGACTAATAAAGTAAATTAATCAAATAAGTTGGTTAATAAAAACATACATGCATGTATTATATAGTATGATATATGTTATGATATTTTAAAATGCTTAAAATAACATAAGCATATGTTTATGTATATGAAATGAATTTTAAAAGTAATATAATTTAGTTAAAATTGTGTAATTAAATAAATTAATTAAAGGTTAATTAAATAAATAATATTAATTAAAGTTTAATTAATTAATTAATTAAATTAAAGGTTAATTAATTAAATGAATAGACGTATGTATAAGATATATATATAACACTATAAAGGTTATAGTACGTAATAAATATTTAATATAAATGTTATATTGAAATGATATAAAATTAATTAAAATGTTAATTAATTAAAAAATATTTAATTAATACTATATTTAATATAAGACTATTATATAAGTAGTATGAAATATAAAAGTTATATAATAATAAAACTTATATAATATGAATGTATAAACTAAATGTGGAACATTAAAGAAACTCTAAATAGACTTAAGGGATAAATACATACGTATTGTACGTATACCATGATATCAAATATATCCAACACTTAAATCACGAAGGTACTTCATAAGAAATACATTTTTCCATAAGTCGATATCACTCGATATAATATATTGAAGATTATGAATCTTTAATATAAAATTTTCCTCTATCATTCATATATTAATAGATTGCTTGCATACTCTTTAGTTGTAGAGCTTTCCTCAAGATAGGGATGTTATGTGTTGTACTATTAATATATTGAATAAACGAGTTAAGATAACTACACATATTTGTTGAGCTTTCCTCAAGGCATTTATATTATACTTAGGCCGTCGTGAAATGATAGATCCAAGTGAATAGTCCCACTTCACTTATTGAGCTTTCCTCAAGATTATGGTAGGACTAGGACATGGAACCACGGGTCAGGAGATGTATGTGATACAACCGATAAGGAATTGTCCATCATATATGGGAGTATGATTTGTTGAGCTTGTAAGGTCAGATTCCCAAGATAAACGAGTCCTAACAATGACCGGTGAAGTTGAAAGACTTCTATGTTTCGCTTAGGGTTTGGCGAAACATAAAAGACTAGTGGGGCCTTATTGGAGAAATGAAATGATAACATTTAACCTTTCTGATATTGTAATAACATATGCTATATAATGTTATAATAATCTAAAATGATAAATTTATGCATTTAATACGATTGATAAAACATTTATCAATTAAGATATAAAAATGAGTCGAATTAAAAATTGACAAATACAAATATGACATATATTTACCAATAAAGCTTATTGCATGTTAACGTTTCAACACCCATGCAAGTGCTTGATTTTACAACTACAAATGCATTCGTAGTTTAGTCACATACGCGTTTATTTGGTCGAGACCGTGTATTGCATTCTATGAGTTTTGACTCTAAAAGAAATACAAGACTATGGATATTTGACTCATATACAATCGTATATAAATGTTATGCGGTGAATGGTCAAAATTTGTAATGTTTAATATTTTGATGAAATTAGCTCATCTGAAAACCAAGTAAACCTTAGAGCAATATTGAGTGTTCAATTTGATTGAGTACAAAGGATCGTATCGTATTGCATATAACACTAAACTAAAACTATAATGTATATCTAAGAACTCGGTCACTGAAATGTCAGTTTGATCAGTTTACGCAAAATGCAACACATTTTATGCTGTTAAAAGTTAAGGATAATCGAATATGTTTTTGTAAAGAGTTTGTTATGATATTGTACTAAGGGTTTTCTTTTGAATGGTTTGACCATTTAGTAAGAAAGACGAATGTACAAGAGTAGATATGATTTAAGGTACATGTGGGATGAAGAAAGTGAATACTCACTTTTACTTCATAAAGAAGGATTGGAAATGAGAATTGTAATAATAATAACCGATGCATGACATTGGAATGAGATATCTGATTTCTATTCCGAAATGTATTTTCATATAGAAAATTGTTTTCTATAAGATTTATTTCTTTGAGTTCAATATTTTTTATCAAAGAACTCTTTGTTGTAAACTAGTTGCAGTATATGAAACAAATGAATCCATATTGAGTGAATGATGAATCTCTAAATTTAATACACTATTATAGTAATGGTGAAAATAGTGGGAGCATGCCATATAGCACTTATTGAATGCATCAAGTTCCGAATATTGTTTTTGTAAAACATACCAAACATTATTTATGAAATAATGACCATTTCTAGTGTCGATTGGAAATAGACAAAGTTGTATTTCAATGTGAATATTATTAATATTGATTATGAAATAAAACTATAATATGGTATTTTTCATGACAAAGTGATGCATTTGGAAAATACTGAAGTGTCTAAATTATTTACAATTATTTTGGAATTGTAGACTAAGCCATGGTTTGAGAAATAATTTTTATTATATGATTATGAATCATATATATGATACTAGTTAATTATATCTCAAGCAATTAAGGTTTGTGCACCCATTTTGTGGGAGCGTCATAAGAGTTGATGAACACTTCAGATTGATACATATTGATGTAAGCAATCGCAAGTCTATTAATACCAAAACAGTTCCACATATTTTGTTATATTCACCGATGAGTTATCACCAACATGGACATGTGTATTTGATACACATGTAGTATGTTTATGGTAAACTCATAAAGTATATTAAATAGAAGTAAATGAAATAATATGTGATGGAAATGATTCAATTCGATCAATCGGGTGAGTATGCATAAAAGATTTTCGAACGTACCTAAAAATGAATAAAGATTCAACATTAAAAGTCACTCCTCCATGTGATACATAATGATATATCGGTAAGAAGTAATCGAAGTTTGTTGGACAAAGTACGATTAATTGTGAATAAATTTGAGTTAATTTCTTTCTATAAGGTCATGTACTTAAGAGTGGTGCACAAAGATTAATATTATTTCATCTGAATAATAGTTTATAAAATCATATAAGATAAGGATTTGTCAGAAACCCCAATTTATCCTAAATTAAGGAGTTGGTAGGTTGTTCGATTTGAAAGTCTGTACATAATAATTGTTATGAGGGATCTTGTATGAATCTTTCCAAAAGGAGTTTGGGAAAGTCTGTCATTGGATGACGTATTTGTGTTTTAAACATAAGTTTTATGAACTAAAATCTAAATCAGTTTATATAAAAGGCAATTCATAAAGTGCTTATGAATACATATTCCATTGCCCCGAGAAATAATTATTGTTTCAAGAAATACCAACTTCATCGTGAAGAGAATTTCTTTGAGAAATTATTGGTAGTAAAATGGAATTGGATACGATTCAAAGATAACCACAGATTACATGAAATGAAATGAAATTAACGTAAATGAGCACATCACATTAGAGTGTCTAATAAGTGTTCTTGCACATTCAAGAGAAATTATGAGTTTCTTATTATCGTCGAAAATATACAATCCTTGCTGTTTTAGTTAAGCCATTAAGAATGTTGACTCTATAATATGGTACGATATGAAGATCTGAAAATGAATTTCAAGTACATTTCAAAATATGATTTTGATAGTCATAACCGAAGGGATGTGATCCATCGGCCATGATTATGTCTTTATAAGTAAGACTAATGCGGTTGGAATTAAATGAGCAATGTTGATAACAACAATCTCATAAATTTCAAACCTTACAATTAGCATAACGGATTCATCATTTAACATGATTAAGTTATTTCAGATTTAATCACAAAATTATCACTTTGTAAGACCTTTTGATTTGGTACATATGTGCTGAAATGGAAAAAAAAAATCTAAATAATGATTTAGAATAGACTGTTTGCATATAATAACCAAAGTGTCTCGAAGTTAGTGGGAATGATATTTGGGTTTGTGAGTGCTTGGATATGATCCGAGAATTGATACGAAAATATTATTCGATAAACATCAAAATTGAACAAGTGTTTTGATATAAATAACAAATAGTTTAACTGTCAATCAAACCGTAGAGTAAGCATATGCTCATAAGCAAGAACGTTAAAAGGCACACTGATATTTCTAAACTGTAAGTAAACAACACATCGCTGATTTTAACGACGCGCGTGTATTAAAATCAGCATCAGTTGTCATAATATTCAATGTTGGATTTGTAAATGATGTCTTTTATAGAAAGTATAAAAGATATAGAAAATTTCCCAAAAACGATATGCAAGGACACCTTATCAAAATGTTTAATAGAACACATGAGATGAATTCCTTATGCATGGGCGGTAGGAATTATCATACATGTTATGATGTGTACAATATCATAATTTGTTTGTGTATTTGATACATGAAGCATATATCAAATCCAAATTGATATCATTGGTAGTTTGGAGTGTTCTCGTGTATTTATGATACACTATGAAATTGTTTACAGAAATAACGAACTCCTTATGAAGGAGTTTTAGGATTCAAACTTCATAAATAATATTAAGCATAATATGTCAATAATAAATTCAATTTAAGAATTTTTAAGTTAAAAATGTTTCAAATAGAAGAGATTGTGGCCGATTCAATGACAATAACCCCATAATAAAACAATGTACATATATAATAAATGTACAAATCTATAATTGGGCCGAAGGCGATTCCAAAATGCTAAGAATCCCATAACATTGTTATATGATAACAATGTCACGATATAGTTCATAACAGAACTTAGAGCTTGCTAAAAGTCGAAAGACATACTCCACATTGTTCCATATGATAAAGATATTTTATCAGCATCGGAGAGATTTTATTGATAGAGTAGATAATTAAAACATAGTAGCCTACTCGTTCATTGAGGGACTGGCCCAGTTGGTTTTGAGAAAACTAATTTGAGAAGTTGAAATTAGATTCCATAATTGACCCCAAGTGCAGGTGGGAGATTGATAGAGTTAGAGGTATACCCTAAGAGAAATTATGTAATTTGTTACATATATCTAACTCTTGTTCAAAATAAAAGGTGTTTTCTTCTATTATATACTTAATATAATATGTTATATTAATTACTTAATTTGAATAAAAGTATATTTAATAGAAAATCCATAAATGGTACATTTTTGTGATAGTAGTTATAAAGTGTTGTAACCGAGAGTAATTTATCACAATGAAAACAAATATACCATTTTAATGTTCATAGTCAAGATGCATCGAGACTTGGTATCGATATATCCGTTGAGACTAGAGTACATAACGCTCTTTAAATGTTTGACAATATATTACTGATGGCTGTTGGAGGCACCAAGGGATTACGTACTGATCGTTATTAGATGACTATGAAACGACTTACTCAATAGTTTTTTTGTTTAGTATAACTAAGGTCAACCAGAAAATATTGATGTGACTGATTTACACAATTCTTCCGACTTGAGAATATCGTGGATCTTCAATATGAAAGCTCCTCTTTGTTTATAATCAAATCATGGCATGACATTCCATGAGTGACTATTGTTGGGTCAAGCGGAAGTATTGAACTTAAGCACTACTCAAGAGAGGATTTATCTCCTCGGTCATATGAGGTTAGTATCATGGTCAACTCAAGCCAACTCAAAGTAAAAGTCTCTAACTAGAGCATTTCAGTTAATAATAATTGTTATTATTGAACTAAGGATTCTGTATTTGGACTTTAGAGTTCAATATGGAAGATATTAGAATTTTTACCATTATCAAATTCCATAAGTTCAAAGTGATATAATTTTGACAAAGAGAATTGGTGTAACTAAATGTCACAACCGAGTAACGCTTAATAAAGTGAGATTGGATTTTCTTCAAATTAAGTAAGCGATAAATTTGGACGAAATGTCACACCACCTGCTAAGTGATGTGTGAACATTAACTTTAGATAGTTCGATGTTAATCGCCGACCGAATTTACACCTGAGAGTCACACAACCGAAATGAGAATTCTCTTGAGACCAAATAATTTAGTTCGTTTATAATTATTATAAATTAATTAATATTTATAAAATTTTAATTATGAAAGTTTAATATGATTTGAGGAATAAATATTATGAAATTAATCAATACTAATTGTCAGGTCATAATCTAGAATAGAGAGTAATGTTTTGGCTGAAGCAATCAGGTCACATTTTA
Source organism: Allium cepa (assembly GCA_030765085.1). Lineage (NCBI taxonomy): Eukaryota > Viridiplantae > Streptophyta > Magnoliopsida > Asparagales > Amaryllidaceae > Allium > Allium cepa. The sequence goes on along the minus strand of CM060932.1, from coordinate 676,266,165 downwards.
TACACCCCTATTGAAGCAATTAGCTTGCACTTTAGTCCCCGTCATCCACTTCGGCCTCCCCATGCCGAAGCAGCAGCGCTATTATCCCCCTCCTTCCTGGTTCTGATCTGTCAGTCTCGACTAGATCTAGCCGTGCGTTACGAGCTCCGTTCCAACCTTCCCGGTCTTTGTCTTTGCCCAGACCGTTATTGGGATCGTCGGTAGAGTTTTCCATGCTGTCTGACATTTCACAACCCGAGTTTGCCGTCCAGTGAGCCTCCTTCATTTGGAGCGCCCGCTGGTTCTATGGTTCTGATGGCTAGTGTTATTTCTGTGGAACATCATGCAGAGGTGCCATGTCTGACTCTTTTGGAGCACTCGCTGGTTCAATGGTATACTGGAAGGGTCAGCAGCCCCTCTCTCTGGGTCACTATTGCCTGTTAGCTTGGTTGGCAGAAATCTTGAACAGCCAGTGGATAGTACATGTTTGTTTGATGATGTAATTCAGGTTTGTGCACGGATCGTGTTCGTTCAAATGTCTCAAAGGTAATTCCTCCTGTCCCACAAATTGCTGACTTAGCTTAAGATCATTTGTTTGAACCCATATTTTCAAGACCTTCTACTGAAGCTCTTTTATCAGCGCCAAGTTCACCTGCTAATCCTCGTACACCTAATACTAATCTGAAGGCCTGGTCATCACTATTTAGTTCCCTACCCCATTGCTGGTGTCTACGACCCAGTTGATTTTGAAGTTGAGGAGGTTAACGGAGTTATGCTGCCTTGGCCATTGGTTCTGTAAGCGGGGCTTGATTATTGGTCCGGTTGGTTGGTTGTTTTTTCCTTGGACCCGTTCAAAAGATCCAAGATGCTAAAACTCTTTGTCACCATATTATGGGTTCTCGGTGTATTTATATCGACTCAATGTACTATTTCAAATTTTCTAGCAATGAAGAGCGATAACGTGTCTTAGATGCCGACCCTTCCTTTATTGATGAGAAACCTTTCATTATTACCACCTGGACTCCTTTTATGGCCAGTGCTAGGAATTAGGTCATGTCTATTCTTGTGTGGGCATAATTTTTGCACATTCCATCTATGTTGCAACCGTTAGTTGGTTGGATTGGCTAGCTTGCATTATTGGTAAGTTGAAATGGTTTGATTCTAATACGGTGGCTCGTGAGAGATTGGCTTATACCAAGGCGCTAATTGAAATTACCCCTTGATAAGCCGCTACCTTCTTCGATTAGAGTTTAGCTTGCAGTTGGCCAGTAGCTGAAGTTCGTGTTAGATATGGTTAGGCGCCTGACATCTGTTCCACTTGTCACTCTTTTGACCAACTCGCTGATTCTTGCTAGCTCCCATCCATGGCTTCTCCTCCGCCGAAGGTACCTTTTCCTCACCCCTCGGAGCGGACGTGGGTTTTGAAGGTTAAGAACTGCTCTACTGACGTTGTGGCCCAGTCTGTTGGCAATTCTCCTATTCACTCTACTCCACCTCCAGTTGTTGCTGTTATTCCTCCCATGTCTGACATTCCCCTAGATGCAACTGTTGACCCTGTGACATGTAATGTAACAACTCGCATATTTATCGATTTTATATTTAAATATTTTATCATTAGTCGGATTTTAGCCCGAAAAGCTACTTTTTGCAAACGATCAAATTAGGACTCGAGACCACTTCCATTGAGTTCGAAATGACATTTGCAATCTTTTTAGGTATAAACTTTGATATGTTTGGAGTTGGTGGAATTTCACTACTTTTTCGCCTATTAGACCCAACCTCCACTCCCTCTTCTCTTCACTTCTTCATAAATTTCCTAACACTAAAGATTCATCAAAAATGGTGAGTGGAATGGGAAATTAAAATTCCAAGCTCAAGTTCCCTTGCAAATCCATCATCCAACTCCAAATCTAGAGAGAAGCCATTGATTCAAGCTCCTTGTGTTGAGATTGAAGTGGCATTGCTTCTTCTTTTGCTTCCAAGCTTGATTTTCGTTTAAATTGTGAAAAGGTGAGATTTTTATCTCACATTCTTATCTATAACTTTCTTGGATTGTTGGGAATGAATTCCCTATCACTTTAGCATGTACATTTGCATTTGGCTTGGATTGGATTGGCCAAAAACTCCAATTTTTAGTGTTTTTGGTGAGTTTCTGGTCTTAGGTTGTGCTGGTGGAAAAGTCATATCGGTATTAGGTCGTTAGCTCGGCCATGCATAGGTCGTCAGCCGTTAGGTCGTTCCCGGCCTTAATTCTCTCGCCACGAGTTAGGTCGCTAGGCCTTAGGTTGCTCGGCCTAATCTCCTTTTGGGTCGGCCTGCATTTAAGTCGTTCGAGTATGTTAAGTCGCTCGCGTGCTTGGGTCGCTCCATCCATAAGTCGCGTGCTTGGGTCGTTAACCCCTTAGGTCGCTCGCCGAGTCAGGTCGCTACCTCTTTGGGTTGTTAGGCCGCTAAAGCCTTAACCCGTTCGCCCTTTGGTCGTTAGACCTTAAGTCGTGAGCCTTTTGGTCGATCGACCCCACTTCCACCTTAGGTCGCGTACTTAGGTCGTTCACCCCCTAAGTCGCAACCCACTAGGTCGCTCGCTTAGTTAGATCGTTCGACCTATTTTATTTTAAGTGGCTACCTCTTTAGGTCGTTGCACTTAAACTCGGCCATGATTAGGTCGCGTGGGTATTTCTACTTTGATGGTTTTGGAACTGATTTCCTTGGATTTTATTCACGTCTTCGAATGTGAATTTTAGTGAATTGATTTGTTTCTACAGTCAATTTTGTGACTTGTCACTTTAAAAATATAAAAGTTTCAATACTAGTAGTAAATATCAAAACTTTTTCATCAAACGATTCCAACACTATTTTATTACAAATGCTCTTTTCCTAAGCCGTTTTCCAATCTATTAGTATATACAAGCCTTTACCTCACTCGGATGAGAAATCTAATTAAATGGCTTAGTAAAACAAGTAGTATGAAATCCTTGCGTTGACTTCGTCGATTAATTCTTGGACTTGTTCGATTGAACCTCTTGTGACAATTTTCTAGTGAAGATCTATAGTTTGTTCGTAAATATTTAAGTTAAGAAAGTGGTTATGGGACATGAAGCTAAACTCATATATTTACCGACTTAGTGTAATTGACACTTCTTTATGATCAATGACGATCATTTTTGTATTTTAGACTAGCAATTGTGCGATGTCTCTTTGTCTACGATGGAGACTAAACCCCGTTTGTGTGATGTTTCGACTCACATATGTGGGGTAGCGCCCCATGGTCTTCGGGCCGTTCGTATGGAGCCTCGGCTCAAAATTAAGGGTTAGCTATCCTGAGATAGCGTCTCGTTTGTGTGATACACGTGTTGGTGAGCTTTCATGCTCCCGTTCTTGTGATAGGCCTCCCCCTTTTTGTGATTTCTGGATTTCGAGTGTTGATTTTTGAAATTTGTGCTTCACCAATTTTCGTGATTTTCATTGATAAGTTTTATCAATTTTCGTGCCTTGGTGAATTCATGTGTCATTACCTTTTTGTGGATTTGGATCTTTGAGAAGATTCTTGTGATATTGATTAATCTCTTGTTGATTATCATTTACATACTTACAGTAGTATGCCATTACGGTTATTATACGTTTATGCCCAATCTCTTATTCTATATCATGTCATCTGATATTTATAGCTAGACTGATCTGTTTATTATTTTCTTATGAAATAATACTCGGGTCAGACCGAGATGTTACAGGTGCTTCTGCTTGACTTCTCTCCAAGGATCTATTACTCTGACTTTTGGCTAACTACTTAGATTAGTAGTTTTTGTTGTATACATTTGAGACATCGACTCATAGACGTATTCTTTTGTATAGCACATGTTGCTATTCTTTTGTGTTATTGTGGATCTTTTAGACCACTACTCTGATGTACACTTTCATGTGCTATATGTTTATATCTTTTTCCGCCTTTGTGATATGGATGTCTGTGACTGATTTGTGTTATGTTTATTTCTATATTTGATTCCGAAGATTATATATAGCCATTGTGTAGTAGCTTTGAGTTTGTACCGGTATGTCGGATTTCCTCCTTAAATGAAATGCATGATATACTATCTGACATATCGGTGCTCGCACAAAGAAATTACATGGATGGTCTCTCCTCCACAGCCTTATTCTCCGTGCTAGTTGACAGCATTACTCCGTAGTGTTCTTGGCTAGCATGGGTATAGAGGTGGGGCGTCACATGTAATACCTTTCAGGCTTATGTTATTAAGTGGAATTCTCATGATAATGCATGGACATGAGCCATCCGAGCTGAGATATGCACCAGCGCAAGATAAATTCTTTATGTTTGTTAGCAAAGATGTAAGCGAACGAGGCGCCTTTTTTTCCTCTGTAGATGGGGACGAACTTGTTCTTTCGGAAGGTAGTGATCTTGATTCTAGTAATAAGGTTGTTCTTGGAGATGCTAATTAAGGATCGAAAATTTATCTACTGCAAGGATTACTCCTTTTATGTCTTAAATTGTTGTGACTCACTTCGCGGGTTTTATGCATGTGATTGGCTTGATCTCTTTGGTAGACGGTAGTGGATCCTCCTCTTCTGAGAAGGGCTGGCGTTATGTCACTTATAGTAGTTGAGGCACTTTTGCGTATCTCCTGTTTTGTATTTGCCTTTTTTATTAGTAGTTGAGGCATATTACCTTGCTTCCGTATTAAATTTGATTTGTTCATAATAAAAGTGGGTGGTCCACTATAAAAACAGGTTGTCGTTGCGAAAAAATAATATATCGATTGACATGTGATATCGATAATTAGTTAAATTAGATTTAATTAAAAATATTTATTTGGCTTAAAATAGGTTTGAAGCCAATGAAATAGGCTACAAATTTCGACCAAAAAGATGTAAGGGGAGGCTAAAAAGTGGGCTAGGGGTATTTTAGACGGGTGACTTAGATTTGGGGAGAAAGGGTAAGTGATATGATCCACCTTTCTCTCTTCCACTATAAAAGGACTCCTAACCCTAATGCATGTAGATTTTTTTGGGCTACCTCCTCTATCATCTTATGATTGAAATTTATCCTTCTATATACTCCTGCAAAACTCAAATCAAAAGTTAGGTGATAGCACAGGGTTTGTGGTTCTAGGACTAGCAATCTAACAAATCGAGAAGTTTTTTAAGGAAGGATAACTCATCATTGCAAGGTGGACTTGGGGGCATTAGTTTAAGTGTTTAGTTTGTATATATGATGTATTACCTCTGTATAGATGTATATTGTTCATGTATATACATATATTCTTATTACTACATTCTTGGTTATTTGAGATCCCTATAGATATTGTTGTCGTAACACATTGATTGGTTATGTGTATATATTTATAAAATAAAATTATATTATAATTTTTTATAAGGATATGATACACGTAGCCAAAATTATTATTTTTATTATTGATATTTTATTAATTAATACAAACACAAATTAATATATTAACTGATTGATTTACATGACGTATATCAAACTATATGACCATGTCACATAAATAATCGATCTAATAATTTTAAAATGTAAATTATATTAAACATAATTTCTAGTAATTGAAAATAATTTTTGCAAACATCTAATATTTTTATTATTATTTAATTATTATGCGAATTAATAAATTCATATAAAATAAATTATATTTCAAAATTTTGTTTTTATACTTTTTAAAATTAACATAATATCTCAAAAGCTCTTAGTCAAAAAATAAGATTTTTAAATCATTTTAATATTTTTTTAAATTATTTTTTAACTCGGCCAAAAAGCAGTTAATTAATAAAAAAGATTATTTTGAATTAGAAAAATCTGAAATTTTTCTTAGGCTATTTAACAGTATTCTTGATTTTCTAAAATTTTAAAATTAGAAATATTTAATACATATGTTTTCTACCTTTTATTTATTGTTGTTTGACTAATTGCTTCTTAAAAATATATGTTAATATAATAAAATTATAATTAAAGTTTGAATTATCGTGAATTCGATATGGAATGAAAATTGAAAATAATTATTTATTTTAAAACTATATAATTATATGAAATATTTTAAATCACATTTACATTTAATATTTACATTTATATTTATCGATAGATATTTATACACACACACAATTATGTTACTTTAATACATTTAGTATGTATATTTATTAAAAAATTAAATTGTGTGTATATATATATACATATATATATATATATATATATATATATATTATATGTACTATAATATTATATATATATACATATGTATGTAATATTTTCTAATAATATGTGTGTGTGTCTATATATATTACTTGAATATTTACATACGCATATAATAATTGTTAACATATACACATATTTGGACAACATATAATTCATATAGGATGCGCTAACGTGTCCGTTGCGATTGTAAATTCGAACATCTGTATACAGACATTTATACTTTGCACAGTATATCACATTACACATGCACACACATGTACAAATGTCATACGATATACTTGTACATTAACTGAAAATAAATTGAATAAATTTCTATCAACAATTTATAAATTTAATTGAAATATGTGATTTTATTTCATTTAGGAATGTTACAAATAAATAAGACTTCATGGGTTCAATTAAGATCTAAAAGGGTAAATTTTTTGAAATTCATCCATATTTTTCACTGCGGGCTTGTTCAGTTCTAACAGTGGTACCATTTTATATTATTTTATTTTATTGTTTGTTCAATTGCTATTAAAACTTGAAGTGACAAAGATTTGCTGCTGTATGGCTGCGTGTGTGGTTGTTCTGTGTGCACAGGAGTAGGCTGTGTTGTGCTGCGTTATGTTACGAACTTAATGCATTAGTGTTTAGTGCTATAATATTTAAGGCATTTATTTCAACTTAGTGTAAGTGCATCTGCAGAAGAGTGGTTGTGTTAGTGTTTTTCTATTATGTTGTGTGTTGTGTTGTGTTATGAAATTCGTGCTAGTGTGTTGGCAGAGCGGTTGTATGGTGTATTTGTATTAATATGTAATTTGTAATGTGACCAAATGTGTACTAAGATGTTTTGATAAGTCATATTATTTGAAGTATTTTCGTTGTGTATGAGATTGATAACTATATGTGAGTGTTTATATTGTCGTTTCCTCTGAATGTATTGAACTTCCATAAAAATATATGCGCTGTTCTTAACGGTTTGATTGGTCAGACTTTCGAAACCGGTTGGAATAAAAAAATTGGGTCCAACACATACATATGTAAATATGTAAGTAAGGTCAATCATGAGTTCATAACACATTAAAAACTCTGCGTCTTCAACTGTATAGTTTCTACATTTTGTTTCTGAGAACGACTTCAACCATAAAGCATGCTTCTTCTTAATATGCGAACACATTAACAAAACAATGATTTTTATTTTTTTCTTGACTAATGTTTAAAGATGCCTTTCAGACCTTGGTTCAGGTATCCAAACATTTGCAAGCATATATGGTAGTTCTTAACCACGGCACTATGGTGCTACGAAACTAAATGAAAGTGCATGTGGGACTACCCTTTATGCAGATCAAATGACCATAAATAAAACTAAGTATAGTAATAAAAATGCAAGTTTATGGTAAAAAAGACAATCCTATTTATCCTGATTCAGACTCTCCACTATCCTACTCTAGTATATATCATAGCTTCGATATGCATGTCCATTATCATCAAAAAACTCAATCCACCTGCAGCAGTAATTTTTAATCAACCCTTCTCTTTTGTCTAAAGAGCTTAGCAACCATATTTGCCTTCCACCAAATCAACTCTCAAAAACAACTTCCTCTTTCTCCGCCATGGAGATAATACTTTGGTTTAAGGATTAAGGTATAAATGAAGATTAAAAAATTAAGGAGAATAAGAGTGAAAAACAATTTGACAGGTTTGAAAATATAAAGATTTTATGAGCAAGAAAGTAGTTAAAACTGGTTGCAAATAATTATATTTGTATGGTTAAATAGCTCATCAAAAGGTTGCACTTTATGGTGAAAAATCATGTCCAAAACCTGATGAAATATGATTTTTTTTTTTGTTTGAGAAGGAAATACAATAAAAAATCAACAGTCATAAATGTGTCGTCACATTAAAATTTGGGTTGATAAGTTCACGAACGCCCAGCCATAAACTTAATATTTAATATATTCTAGTTTTTCTAGAAAATTTGCTTTTTTCTAGTTTACACCTACTGATATAGCGGGGTTTGTCCTGTTCAAACGACATGAAAATGTTTTCGCATTAACTTAAGCTTGACATTAATGATATAAGATGTCAAGGTTAAGATAATTGATTTACTATGAATGATGAGCATCAAGATCTAAAAAAAGACTTCTTGATATAAATCTTCCAGCATATTATATGTCATGTGATTAGTCGTAATTTAAACCTTGCATTATGTGATATGGCTAAATCTTGTTTAAAGTGAGAAATGTTTTTGTATTCGTACAAAAAATTATACATTATCCTCGAGATATAGTCATTGATGAGTTGTTATTAAAATATATATAAAAAGTTTAACACCAAAATCGTTATAGGCTACTCGATGGGAAAGTCATGTTGAAAATAATAAAATCTATTCAACTTTAATCATATATGCTAAGAGATGATTTAATTGAAATTGCATAGAGCTATTCGACTTTAACCATATATGCTAAGAGATGATTTAATTAAAATTGCATATAGTTCTAAAGACGAAATAACATACGCTCGCCATTACAAGTTCTACTGTCTAAATTTTTTTCCTTACAAGTTCTTGTCAGCAGGCGGCATACTAGCACATTTCACCATTATGCAACTCACTCACGCCCGATTGCCTAAGCTAGTAATGCTTTCTGGTTCAATTCAACATCAACGGTTGATTCATGATTAGCAGCATGTCACTTAGGAAATCTCACAACCAACATACGCTCAAGTTCGAGTCGGCCCCATCCACCACTCTACGTTTGACAGCTTGCTATACAAGAGAACCACGAGCTAACATGCGCTCCAGCACATGACAGTGCAAACCGCCTCTTTGCATCCAATTGTACATGTCCTACATGAATGGCCATACCGAATTCATCTTATTACCACATTTATATTTAACATGTCCTAAAAGGAAAAGGCTTTTCTGCAAATAATACTGGAACTATCAGCCATCTTACAACTCGTGCATCGATAAGCAAGTTAAGACAATAACAAAATTTGCAACAAAAGATCGGTTTCATCCACTTCAAAAGGTGTGAAGAACTCCCGCCCCAATAGGCTTACAAAGACATTCTATCGCTAACTAGTTGAAAAGAAGAAGAAAACATGAACATACGCACCATGAAGAAGTCGACTTCAAATGTGCAGATGAGCACTCATGACGGCACTCGATCAGTATTTTCCTATGGTAGTAGGGGTACGTGGCCACCTTCAAAGCCTTCCACATCGAATCTCACAAGAAATCTCAAAAGGCTACCATCAACAACGTCAAGGAGCAGAATATGACTTTAGCTGCAACATCAGAGGCAGAGGTGACAGCCATTACTCTTTCCAGTGAGGCACCGAAGCGTTCAAGTCGGCCTAGGCATAGAACTGCTAGAGCCTAATAAGGATAAAGCCCGCCAGCATCTCCTGGACCATTGACATGACAATGATGGTCGAGTACCATCAAAAAATTAGCCGAGGGACGTGAGCTTTGTAGGATCTAGATTAACCCTAGAGGGGGGGGGGGTGAATAGGGTTATAGCAAATTTTCTCGATTTAAACACAGAAATAAACTGCAGAAATAAATATGCTGAAAAGTAAATCACACACAAAATTTACCCAGCTTCGGCAACCCCTGCCTACTGCTGCATTCACAGATTTCTATTAGAATTAAACAGTATCACGCTTACAACAACTCTACTAGACTTGCAGACCCTTTTGCTCCCGCTCACAAACACTCTACTAGACTCGCAGACCCTTTGCTCCCGCTCACAAACACTCTACTAGACTCGCACACCCTGCTCCCGCCTATAGAGTTTCGTTTACTCGCAAACTCTGCTCCCGCCTACAATAGAGTTTCGTTTACTCGCAAACACTGCTCCTGCCTATAGAGCTCTGCAAACTCGCACCCCTGCTCACTGAACTAATTCTAAATAGACAATCTGACACTACCTAATCCCTAGGTGGTGATTTACAAATTCTTTGACTCGAAAAGAAAAAACAACTTCAAAAATTAAAACAGGAGCAAAAATTAAAATACGGACTTGAATGCGTAATTTTTGCTCAATTAAAAAATAAGATAAAACCCTCTAAAAATTAAACCCTAAATAAAGACTAATTCCCCTTTAAAAATAATAAAGGCCGGCCCACTTGAATTTCACCGTCCCCTTTTCTTTTGCTTGTGAAAAATGTCGGCCTCTTATTGTCGAATTAGGGCTTCGGCTTCTTTCTCGAATTAGGGCTTCGTTCTGATGATTGATTACTGTTGCTAGCTCGTTCTCTGATGATCTTTCTCATGTTCGTTCTCTGATGACCGAAGACTTGCGTCGCTTGTTCTCTGATAATTGATTCTTCGAGATTGCAAATTGTTTGCAGCTGCTTCTCTTGATCGAGTTCACTAAATTGCGGTATGTATTACTTTCGTTACTGGTTCAATTGCTTGCTTTAACTTGATTGCACTTGATTGAACTCGATGGCCGATGATGATGAATTGGGATTGTATTTATATGAATTTGAGACACTTGAATTCGTTCGAATTAACTTGATACTTTCCTAAATTCTTAATTGCCTGATGCGCACGTCTTTCCTGATTTTGTTACACGTGATACTCACGGCTTTCCTGATATGTTTTAACTTGATAATCACGGTTTTGAATTGAGAGCGTTCGATCCTTCTTGTATAAAAAACAGTAACTTTCCCTTTGTACTTTGCGTTGACTTTTTCAAAGAATACAAATTTGAGTTTCAATGAATTCTGACTTCGGCCCATCTCTGCACTGTTGAATCTCGTTCATCTTGTAGTCTTCGACCTTTTTCTCTGGTACTTAAATTTCAATCATGATGTTGTTTGGTTATTTGTTCATGTGATTCCCTGTTGCTCGGTTACTGATGCATTAGTTGTTGGCATATTTGCTTTGTACTTCATTTGAGGTTGTAGCTTTGGTCTTTGTTGCTCTGGTCCTGTTGCCTTCAGTTGCTTGTTGAAGATATTGCACTGCATCACCACTGTTCTTTGCATTTGTACATATGAATGTGCTCACCGTTGTATTACAGTACACTGCATATTAGTCTTCTCATGTTTGAGGCTGTGCTTTCATTGACATTTGTTCACTTTGATTCTGCATAACTTGTAGCTTGCTGTACATATGAACTTGCAGTTTTCTGTCCACCTGTATCATGCTTGGCTTTGTGTAGTTGATGTTGTACACTGTCTTGTGCATTGCCCCATTCACTGTTGCTGTGCAGTTGCAATGCCTTGCTTGGTCTCTGTTACATGCTTGCTGTTGCATGCTTGTGATATTCATGTTGATTTGATGATGCTGGTATTTGCTGATATATTACTTTAAATTGCATACACTTTATGTTGACATTTTCTTTGACACAGATGCTACACTTGTTCATTGTTGTTCAAGTGTACTTGTCTTCATAAAATTGTCGCTGTGCTTCTGACCTTTCTGGTCTCTGATCATTGCTTGGTCATCTTGGTGGCTTGAGCATTTGGTCTGTGTTGCATTGTTCCATGTGTCTTGCCTTTGACTGTTTGCATACACTTTTGGTCATGTTGTACTCATTTGCCACTGAGTTGCATTGAATAGCTGGTCTTTGTAGTTGTTTATTTGAGTCAGTGCTTCACCATACTTGTTGTTGCAGTATTCATGTTGTTGTTGGTGGCAATCTTGTATGCTGCTGTTTGCATTTGGTCTTGATCATACTTGATGTCATGATTTTCCTGGTTTCACTTGTGTACATTTTCGAGTTGCACACTACTGCTTGTACTTGTAGTCTTGGCCAGTTGACTGTTGCTTTGAGTTGTTCATTGCTTGGTCTCTGTTGCCTTGAATTTCTGGTTGGAGCTGTGCACACGAGTTGGCGAGGCAATGCACACGTGTATGAATGTACACGTGTGTATTGCAGCCACTTATGATTACCCGTCCCTGTAATATCTATGTGCACGACTTTGTGATGAATTCAAGTGTGAATGATGACGAACAACCCAAATAACTGAGGCAAACGATATTTTCAAAAATCGTATTTCATTTTATATTGCAAAAATATTTCTTTTTCAATTTTACTGCGTTAGTGAATATTTTTGCAGATTGCTCAGATGCTGCATTCAAACTGGAATGCAGTTGAAGACAAAATACGAGTGTGAGTGATATGTAGTGAGGTTATCAATGTAAAAATGTTTGTGATGTAATCGTGATGTAATCAGAAATGTATATGTATAGTGAGAGCATGAATTTGTACTATTCAAGATTGTAATAAATATGTGTTTGAATAAAATTTCTGTTTGAATTCAAAATCTGTGTAACTACCAGTTAGTGAATATTTTTGCAGATTGCTCAGATGCTGGATTCAAACTGGAATGCAGTTGAAGACAAAATACGAGTGTGAGTGATATGTAGTGAGGTTATCAATGTAAAAATGTTTGTGATGTAATCGTGATGTAATCAGAAATGTATATGTATAGTGAGAGCATGAATTTGTACTATTCAAGATTGTAATAAATATGTGTTTGAATAAAATTTCTGTTTGAATTCAAAATCTGTGTAACTACCAGTTAGTGAATATTTTTGCAGATTGCTCAGATGCTGGATTCAAACTGGAATGCAGTTGAAGACAAAATACGAGTGTGAGTGATATGTAGTGAGGTTATCAATGTAAAAATGTTTGTGATGTAATCGTGATGTAATCAGAAATATATATGTATAGTGAGAGCATGAATTTGTACTATTCAAGATTGTAATAAATATGTGTTTGAATAAAATTTCTGTTTGAATTCAAAATCTGTGTAACTACCAGTTAGTGAATATTTTTGCAGATTGCTCAGATGCTGGATTCAAACTGGAATGCAGTTGAAGACAAAATACGAGTGTGAGTGATATGTAGTGAGGTTATCAATGTAAAAATGTTTGTGATGTAATCGTGATGTAATCAGAAATGTATATGTATAGTGAGAGCATGAATTTGTACTATTCAAGATTGTAATAAATATGTGTTTGAATAAAATTTCTGTTTGAATTCAAAATCTGTGTAACTTGTTCTGTTTGAATTCAAATTCAAATTCTGTATAATTTATTTTATTCAACAAATATTTATTTAATCTATGCAAAACAAAATAGTACATAACCAAATACATTTAAATGAATATATATGTTTATTATCATCAAACAAAAACATATAAGCACATATTCAACAAGCTTGTGCCAAGTAACAAAACAAGATCCATTTCAGAACAAATTCCAAACGGCAGTCTGAACTGTAGTCAATAAAACCAGTTTGACATCTAGAAGGCTTCCTCCCTTCTTATAACACCAAACAAGTTTGAAAAAATCAAAAAAACACTCAAAGATGTATGGAGAGGAAGATGAAGACGAAGTTAGCTGCTTTTATCATTAGAGAATTGTGAAAAAATCTATAAGCCATGAAGGAGTTCCATGGTAAAGATTTTTATAAGTTCGAAACTAGGGAGAAAGGGTATTTATAGAGCTACACCTTTGATCAAGCATAATGGATTCAAAAGGCAAAAGAAATCTCCATCGTTCAGATAAGATCAACATTGTGTCACTTTAGGCATATATGAGACACACATCCTTGCCACATCAGGAAAAATGAACCGTCGCAACCACTGGCATGTCGCCACATGGAGACGCATTAAATGCATAGCAAAGTATTTGGTCGGTATAGGATCTACGTGATTAGACAAGACTGCACCCGCAAACGGATATGGACTTGGTAAGGCAAAATGTTCTTTAAAATTTGTTGCTAGTAATTGAAGACAATCTGGTCCAATCGATGTCGACCGACCTATTCTACAACCAGCTCTCATATGCCAGTCCAAATTCAGGGTAGTCCCAAACCAATCCTTCTACTCAGCGAAGCAACAACACGAAGCCCGATTGTCTTATTCCTATGTAGTCTTTACAACTACCCATGAAAGCGGACCTAAGCTCAACCATTCTTGGTCTATTCTGGCCCAACTCGACGACGATCAGCTCCTTCATCCAATCCAGTACCATCTAAAATTCCAGCCAGCTTATCTACTTCAGTATCGCTTCAATCTTCGGCCGACACAACTCCAAGGTGCCTGAAACAATCAGCATACTTGACATGGATGGCTCAAGTTTGACCTGTCTTGGCCCAGCTTTAGCCCAACTTGTGACCGGTCCTAGGCAACCTCAGCCACTTTACATCCATCTTGACACCATCTCCGCATTTGGATTTTTAGCTAGTTTCAGTTTCCTTCAACTATCGACTAGCAACTCAACAAGGATTTCCACATAAGCACACAAAAATGACGACAAATTGTCCATCTCTCCGTGCAAAACACTATTGCTAGGTGGATGAACTGATATGGAAAACCATCACCATTAAATGCGCATTAAATGCTAAGTCTGTGCATGTACAGAGGGGCAATAACTATATTTTCTCAGACACATATCTACTTGTTCCTTTACAACTGTCTTCCATCTATCTATGCCACCACAGTCAGGAACTCTTTCCACCAGCTTTACAGCATAATCTCGGCCGTCTATCATCTATTTCAGCTATTAAGTACCACATAGGTTGAAATTCATAAGAATTTTGAGTACTACACATAATCCAAAGCTCTCCACACAACAAATCGAGCCCTAAGAATTTGATATTAGCTAGCTTTTTTAGTCTTAGGTGTTTTATTTTCTCGTCATTCTCTTGTAATTTCCAGTAATTGCGAGAGAAACATGTAAAAGATATTCATCATGGATATAGGTAAGCTCGTCGAACCACTCTATATTTGATGTCATTTACTTTAATTGCTCGCATTCATCCTCATTTTTAAACTTTTTAACCAAGCGTTAGCTAGTAACCTTTACGCATTAGTCTAATTTTAAGGTTGGCTAAATCTCTAGTCAATAATGAACATTGGGCTCAATCCCCTTGTCTAATCGATAAATTCATCAACGTATCTTATTACATCAAATCCACGCCGTTCCACTTCATGAAAGTTAAACTCATAGCCGAAAACAAACTTACTAAATTTAATTTTCATTTGTAAAATTTTATTTCATTGCATCTTAATTAGCTATCCAAATTTGACTAATTAATTTCTTAAATGTGGTTACTTTATTAATCAAATCGATTGAGCAATTAATTTTACATTTACATTAAATTTATTAATTGTTCAATTTATTAACTATGAAATTCCCATAAACTGAGTTACCCCGAAATATGGATATTACAAATGCATTTAGGATTACATTGTAATCGGTTGGAGTTTGCAGAAATCATAAAGAAATACAAAGTGAGGAGAAGAAGGGTTGGGCTAGAAATCAACTTACAAATCGAGCTGGCATTTGAGGGATATTTCGGTTTAAAACAATATACGATGTATTTGGAACCAATCACTGTAAGGTAGCTTGAATAAAGACTAAGATTTGATATAGTACCCTCAGAAGATACTAGTCCGTTGATAAATTGAATTTACAAATACTAATATCCATGTAAAATTTACATGTATAATTTAGAAAATAAAAATTCATGTTAAAAATAAAATAGTAATAATAATGCATTAGGATGGGAAAGAAGCTTTCTTTCCCATTCAACTACCATCTGATTCATGCATTTGGAATATGTAATATTAAGGTTATCCACGACCACGATCTTGACCTCGACCTCACAGATAAACCTTTAAATTGTAAATCAATTTGGACATGTAATTTCCTTGACAACCAATTATACATTGAAATATTTTTTTTTAATATTAACAATGAATTTTAAGTTTTTATTTTTACTGTGATTTTATTCCTTTTTCTTTAAATGGTATTTATTGATTCCTTTAAGCAATCTTGAAGAAACTCGTAAGAATACAAGTTAGTGTTAACCACCAAATGCATATTTTAGTACATATAGTGTGTGTTTTTACGAGCATCTATATATTTACATCCAACGTACATAACCCAACATATTAAAATTAAGGTCTGTCCAAACAAGAGCATGTTGTATCACTTAAGAAAACCTAAGTCTTCTCTGAAACAAGATGCTACAGTATGGTCTTACTCCATTTTTTGATATATCACATTCTATGTGATGCTTCTTCTTTAGTAAATTTTACATATCTCATACACTTCTTAGAAATTTTTAGGTGTCATTGCCTCAATGGTTAGGTGTTCCAGTTTGGTTTATGATATTACATATTCAAAACTTCCTTGACGTGATTTAAACTACTGCATATATGTTGACTTATATTATGATATATATGAGGACTGCATTCGGTTTGATATCGAAAATTCATATTGAAAATCATTACATGGTAATAGAAAAATTATACCATTACCAACCAAAGTAATTGAAAACCCGATCTTTTGTTTTATGGTTGGTAATGGTTGGTAGAGGTTGAAAGTCTACGGGGTGGATCATGTAGTGTATATGCAAGTATATGTGACAGAGTATATGATGCAACTAAAATAATATTAATCTAAGTAAATGAAACGACCCGATATTTTCAACCTTTCGCAGACACACATGTTGGACTTGAATTGCTCAAAATACCGCGTTGTAAATAAAATTTGAAAAATCTCAGAATATACAGTAAAAAAATAATCACAGATCGCAGACACAGAGTAAATAATAATGCAGCGGAATTAAAAGAGATAGTAGTTCATGAAGCTACTATATAAAATAAGATACATCAGAGTTTAAACAAGATACAACTGAAGGGTAACAAGATACATCAAGTACAAATCAAAATACATCACTCGAATCACTGGATACTGAAAGCAAAATAGATGGCTGGATCTTCAAGAAAAGCTCCAACTCTGAAGGTGAATCTTGAATGCTGAATCACTCAATCTGCTCGAGCGTAAAGCAAAACACAAAACACTCGAGTTATGACATAAATACTTATGAACGGTAAATCAACTCAAGTGAACAATAACAAAAATGCATCAGTAACTTAAAGGATGCTTAAGATCGCACATCCTTTAAGGATCCATTAAACTATTTACTATGTAGAAATATTGCACTATTATAATAATGTCTACAGTAAAATAAACTTACTTTAAAATAGAGTTGAAGGGTTACCCATATAGCCCCCAACACGTAATAGTCCCAGTAGTCCATCCAGTATCAGCATATCTCCAGATCGGGAGGCTACCCTAAATACTCCATGGGCTACGGGAGAAAAACAAACTCGTAGTAAGGCTCGCTATGCTAGGTGATACGACACAACTAGGCAATGCCAGGGTACATATACCAATTTTGCTTCCGGGCTGGTGGTAACGCATAGCAGCCACTACCGCCCACCTCGGAACGCAATCCCAAATCAAAATCGAAGGATGGCCATCAAATCAACCACAAGATAAGAGTATAGTATCGAAGGAATGTGTTCGATCGGAGGAATGACCTCACTTGGCCCGTCGATCGCTCCTGTTTAGCCACCTTATGCTAACTCACGGGAGTCGGGTCCATGTTCATACCTCAATAGGATCGTCGCCATCATCCTACTTCATTTTAGAATCTCCACCGCATACACGGTTGTTAAAGTGGTTTTCGGAGTTGGCTGAGAGTACGACAACTTCCGATCCCGGTCTCTTTAACAACCAAACATTACTATAACGCCATGGTCATTTCAAAATAGTTTATACTTCAAAATCAAATCATTTCATTTCTAAACTATATCCCTTTCAAAATAGTTTATACTTCGAAACCAAAACCATTTTTATTTTCAAAAATATATTCTATATCATTTCCATTTCAAACATATATTCACATTCAAAAATCATAATACCTTCAAAGTTATAACTTTTCAAAACCAAAATACTTGAAATCATTACACTTCGAAAATCATAACATTTCGAAAACAAACACTTGAAATCATGGAACTTTCCTTTAATTCAAATTTCAATTTCCAATTTAATTCAATTCATATTATCAGTTTCAATTAAATTCAGTTTCCCAACAAAACATTCCAAATCTTATAAATTTAAAAATATAGTTTTGATCCACAAAATAAACTATTCAATTTTTCAATATAATTCAAAGCTTTAAATATACCGTATTTCAAAACTAAATTCAATGATTTCGTATATCTCAACTCTAATTTCATTATTACTTAGTTTTGAATTATTCATTTATAAATCCAATAATATTTAAATAACTCAAATTACAAGTGCACCAAACATCCTTTCATACTAATATAAACTTTAAATATTCATTTATCAAAATCAAATATTATTTAAAATTCACATTCTTTATCAAAATAAAGATTAAATTATTTCCAAACCATTTCAAGCCTCAAAATATCATATCTTTTCAAAACCTCATTATTAAATCATTATTTGAATTCAAATATTTAAATTTAAATATCATTCTAAAATCAATTATGTCATTCATTTATTATTTCAAAATATCATTACCCAAACATATTTCAAAATTCCATTCAAAAATTCGTTTATCACATTTCATTCCATTTAACACATAACAAAGTAATCCTTATTTAAATTTAAATTCCTTTGAAATTAAAATTTAAATATTAGTTTATATTCAAAACTCTTTAAATTTCACAAATAATCAATTCCAAAAGTTAAATCATTTAACACTTTAAAATATAACTCAAACAGTGTTAAAATCTATAACATTTCAAAACATTGTCAAATTATAGCAATGATAGCATTTATAAAGTGCTATTGTAGCTTAAAATTTTCAAAATAGTTTAGTTAAGGAACACGGCATTTATAAAATGCCGTAATTGATATTTAGTTATTTCAACATAGTTAAATTTAAAAACAACAGCATTTAAAAATGCTGTCATAAGACCACAGAATTTTTGAAGAATGATGCTAATAATATTCCAGATTTAATAATAACTTTTCCAAAACAATAAAACTTCAAAAAATTTCCATTTAAATTTATAAATCATATTTCTAGACTTCAAAATTTCACATTTAAATGCTTTTAATATATGATTTATCACAATAAAATTTAAAATCAAATATCCAATTAAAAATTCAATTCATTTGTTAACTCAAAATTTCACTGTTTTGTTACTTATTAAATTTAAACAAAAACTTAACATTTTACTTCAGATATCAATGAATTAAATTAAATTTCCATTATTAACTTATATTTTAGAAACAAAATTTAAAGTCAAAATCACAATCACTTCAAATTTTCATACTTAAATTCATAATTTCAAGACTTAATATTTAACTTTCCCTAAACCATAAAATATTTTTTTAAATCAAATTTAATATTTTAAAAATATATATCTTATGAAAAATCATTTAAAAATATACCACGGGATATGATATAATTTTCTAACCTAAGTCATGTGATATGGATATATATCATTTCAATCTGCAGTTTGAAAAGAAAACTCGGGTTCTATCATTTCAAACCCGCAGTCCCAAGTCAAATAAAATACAATAAGAATCGCTCAGGCCTATCATTTTAGCCCGTAACGATTTTTCCCTATTCTAAAGTCCGTTCGGGTATGTATCATTTCAACCTATAGTGATTCTATTCTACAGGGAACTTGCAGTGTGATCATAAATAAATAAACAGTATAAATAGCGTAAACTAACATGTCAATGTCATAATATAATGTCATGTATCAGATGTCAGGTGATAATTAACAGCTTCAACATGGTAATAACATGGCATAGCATATCATATAATCATCATTTATTTGCATAAACGTTTTAATTGCTAAACACTTGTCATCAATTTACTAATTCATAAGCAAATATGTCAGAGTGAGAAAGACTCACCTTTTCAAGTTGGAGTTAGCAAATCAAACTACACGAATAGATTTCAGAAAGCACAATATGGAACGACACAGCACGACTTGATTCAAATGAGAGAGAGAGAGCCAAGATATTATCTTGTATGCAATGACCCGTTACTTTGGACTATTCGCATCCGCACATGTCGGACCTGAATAATTCAAAACACCGAATTGTTAATTTAAATTTGGCAAAACTGAACATATACAGTAAATAAATAATCACAGAATCACAGACACAGAGTAATAATATGCAGCGGAAGCAAAAGATAGTAGTTCATGAAGCTACCATATAATAACAGAGTTAAATAAGTTACAACAGAAGTCTCGAATACAATAGTTAAATACAAGAATTAGAATACATCACTGGAATCAACTGAATATCTGAAAACTGGATAGATAGCTGGATCTCCAAGCGAAGCTCCAACTCCAAAGGTAAGTCTCGAATACTGGTACACCCAGTCTGACCCGAGCGTAAAGCAAAACACAAAACACTCGAGTCAGGATTAACACTCTTATATCAATAAATCCAACTCAAGTGAAATAACAACTGAAATACAAGTAACTCAAAGGACGTTGGAATAACCATCCTCTAAGGATCCGTTAAATTATCTACTATGTAGTAGTGTACGCTAAGTAGATAATGCCTATCAGTAATATAAATATCAAAATAGTGTTAAAGCGTGACCATTATATCCCTTAACACATTTTATATAAGCGTTATAGTCTATACAGCACTGTAAACTCCACCGTAAACTAGTGGGATATCAGGGAGTACTCCATAGGTATAACACAAAACAAATTCGTAGTGGTCGCGTATATAGGGATACAAGTATGACAAGGCACATGAGGCAATACCCAAGGTAGTGAAACTACCGTTTGCCTGATCCGGACTGGTGAAAACGCATCGTCGCAACGATCGCAACACCGCGAAACAACACTCCCAAAATTAGAGGGTGCACCAATCAATAACAAGTAATGAGTAGTTTACGAAGAAGTGTGTTCGCTCGAGGTGGCTAACCCCATTTGGCCCCGCATGGCTCCTGTTTTAGTCATTTCCAATTTGACACAAGTGTCAAGGCTATCCATTATCGTTCCCTTTCTTCAGTCATCATGTACATCATTCCAACCACTTTTTTTTCAGTATACTTATATAATACTGACATATATATAGATGGACATACCATACTACTCAAAAGCATCAGCCATTATAATTATAACTTACATATGTCACATTCGAATATATATAAAGATGATATATTATAAAAACTTAAATAAGCTAACATAAATGTATATATAAAACTAACATAACATCTGATCATATAAATTCATATATATATATATATATATCATTCAAATTATTATTCTTAAAAATATAAGTATTTAAAATCAAAAATACATAATTTATATTTAAAAGTCAATACCTTAAACAAATCAAAATAAATCTTGTTCAGACATACAGTCCTTTACATAGTATAAATTTTTTCAAATGAAGCAATGTATTATTATTATAAACATTACTATATAAGCTTAATATATGTAAAAATAAATAAAAAATCTGCAAGGTCATAATACACAAGTTGTACTCATCTTTCCACTCATACGCACTATCTTATTAACTAATATATATATATATATATATATATATATATATATATATATATATATATATATATGAGCACTGTATGACTCAATGAAACATCAAACAATCAATAATATAATATATAGAATAGTACTTAAAAAAACAAAAGAATGTGACCATCAGCACCAATTGAAACATTATAACATAGTATATACATCTTATATAGAACTACAATAGCTTTAAGATATATAAATAAAACACCTTGAATGAACATGCAAGCCGGGAAAGAAAAGAACAGTAAGAAGAGAGGTCCGGATCAGTGGCTTCGGCATGGAAAGGTGTTATCGAGTGGGCTTGCTTGCTCGCGAGTGAAAGGAGGTGGAGGAGGCAGCGTCGGTCAGCGCTTGATCGCACTGACTTGGAAACGACGTCAAAGAGGAGAAGGCGGATGGAGGAAACGGTGGCGGCTAAGAGGATGAAGGCCATTGCATGGGGTCGGTGGGCTTTGGCCAGGCCGAAGGTCTCGGGTTGCTTGTTGGAAAGGAGCTGCTGCTCGGGATGCGTGCTCAAGCACAAAGCCGGGAGGAGACATAGCGGTTGGCGCATGTGTTTGTGGTGGAGAGAAGAAAAAATATGGAGGAGGGGCAAGCACAGCTGGGTCGGCTTGTCTAGTGGAGGAGGGGATTTGCGACATAGCTGTGCGGCCGAAGGCTGGTGGTGGTTGCAGAGGTGGGTTGAAGTCGCACAGTGGGTATGTGGCGATGTGGAGCACGAGGTAGGGGAGGAGCTGGTGCTTTGGATTCGGCATGGGGTGAAAAATGGATCGGCTTTGGGTTGATGTGGCACGGCATTGATTTGAGGGGAATGGAAGAATGGTTTCTACAGAGTGGAAAAGTACAGGTTGGGGAGAATGCAACAGTAGGAATTTGGGGTAGTCACCGTAAATTTTGAAAAAGTCTCCATAAATTTTGATTTTCTTTGGAACCAATATACGTTGGAACCATAAATTTTGAAAATAATTATGGCGAGCGGCGATTGATTTTGTACAGTAGGAATTTGGGTAGTCACGGCTCATAGTATGAAAAGAAATAAAGGTCACGGTACCGATACGTTGAACCGTTTTACCGATTTCACCGCGTACTGAAACTCCGAAACACAAGTACGGTTATGTTGCGAAGATCGGCACTACGAGACGATCAAAACGGTATACAGGTATTAGTGATTCGATTGGATTATAAAAATTCGAATTTTCTACTAGCGGAAAATGCAGCAAAAGCGCAGAAAAATAAGATCGACGGAGCTAAAGGAGTCCAAATTTGAAAAAACGAAAAATGACATCTTGTTCAGAAGATGGTATAGAATTTTTCTATGTAAAAATATTTAGGTTTCGAAAACGTGTTAATTTCATCGATTTTTAACTGATTAAATTGAAATAAAGTTACGCATGAAAATAAACTTCATATTTCAGACGAAAATTTATCAGTTGCTATGTTTAAGTAGACACATTTTAAATATTAAATTTTTATTTCAAAATTTTATTATTTAAAAGTTCACAAAATTTCACTTAATAACGTTATTAAAACCAGTTAAATTTACGGGTTGTTACACTCTCCCCCACTCAAAACTTTTCGTCCTCGAAAAGGAAGGAGGTAGGAGAATAGAAACAACCAAAAGAAAATAGACTTGAATTACATAATATAAAATTAATTTAAACCATATAAATTTCAATTTAAATAAATTTATATTCAACAATTTGTTTTTAAATTTAAGGTTTTCATTAAATTGATTTGATTTCACATTTATTAATGTTAGGTACAAAGGGTTTCTTTCAAATAAAATTCAATTTAATTTCAATTAATTCAAGATATCCTCTTAAGTTGATTTAATTCAATTTATTAACTTTCAAAACAAATTTTTCTTCTATTAATCACACCTAACTTATTATTCTATTTATCTCCATAAACATTTTATACTTTAAATTTAAGTGAATAACATTTATTATATGCACTCACATTTTATTTATAAAGACAATTTATACTGTATATTATCCAAAAAAAACTTTTTTTATTATTAACAATTTCAAAGATCATAAATTTGAATAGTCATTTCTTATAATCATACTTTATTCGACAAATTTAATTCTTCTTTATTCCAAATTATTATTAAATTTACACCACTTAATATCCTATCACATATATTAAGTATATTTACTTATTATAACCACACAAATTTATTTATTCATGCCTTCAACATCATTTTATACTGTATAATATTCAATTACATAGTTAACTTTTGAAAAATTTAGGTAAGTTATATAGAATGAAATTGAGTATTATACAAGTAAAATTTTCTAATTTAATTATTTAGGCTTAATTATTTATTCAAAATATTGATTTCATTTTATAATTGAAATTATCCTTTATCATAAATTTAAGAATTAAATTTTCGAGTAACTTCAAATTGATTTAGAGATAAATAAATATATATCTAATATATCAAATCAGATTTAAATCATACATCAATATATATTACAAATCAAATCATACTTTAAGAAATTCAAATTAATTTATTTTTTCAAAACAAACTGTAGCAAAGCTACAGAATAGTCTCTCCACTTTGAAACTCGAAAATGAACGTCGATGATGCGGCCGCCATCACCGAAATTATTTTCCAGCGACAAAATAGGAGAGCACTGATTTAAACATTTAAAATTCTTTGAAACAATACTTATTTGAAAATACTTTAAATAATACACCTTAAACTTTTAAAACCCAAGTTTGAAATCACCAGAAATTTAAATTCTCAAATTCTTGATTTAAATTCATTTTAAATTCCAAATCAAATTATAACCAAGTTTTATAAATTCATTTATCTATATGTTGGTAAAATCAATGATTTACAAAAACAATAAATTAAAATCAAGTATTATCATTTCTAACAACAAATCCATTAACAATTTCATTTCAGAGAAATTTATACTTATATATAATATAATCATACAAAAATTTTCATTAACCAAATTTTGAAAACAATATTGTATCAGTTTGTTCTGTTCAAGTGTTTTGGAAATCCTCTCGATAGCGTTGATCAGACGAATCGATCGAAAATACAAATCAACATTAACAACTTAAACAACGTAATATAAAAAAACATTTTTAATGAAAATTTACAAATACGCTTCTTCGCTCGACGATACAAGAATGGATTTCAAAGCAAGGATAGAGATTCAAACTTGATGGGCTCAAATTATGAGAATTCTGATTCGAATACGAGCTCGAATGAAAAGACAAGATGATTTAATTAACAGAACCGGGAGATGAATAAGCTTATTTAATTCACGGGCAACCTTAACCTGGT
Organism: Allium cepa; assembly: GCA_030765085.1. NCBI lineage: Eukaryota > Viridiplantae > Streptophyta > Magnoliopsida > Asparagales > Amaryllidaceae > Allium > Allium cepa. Next base: position 676,241,305 of record CM060932.1, on the reverse strand, counting down.
CGCCCGTAACTTAACAGAATTTTGAGGCAAATCGACATTTGATCTTAAGAAATAGAATTCAGACACAGCAAGAGATAGATAGCATCGTAAACCGAGGATACAGAAATCTCCGGTAAATCAATGCTTATTATAAAGGAGTTTTACCCCTTTACAAATCATTCGAAGATTGGCGACATCGCCGACTCATTATAAGGATCATTCGAAGTAGAGTTATGGGATGCTCCAAAATTGAAAGAAGACGAATAGTAAGGGATACGAATGAATTTTGGAACCGCGGGGAATGTTTCAAAAATTCAACGTAATCGAGTCAAAAGGAAGATTTAAAACTCGAATGAGAGTGATTCTGTAAATACATTTACCCTATATGCTAAGTTTTGCCTAGAGCTACCAAAGCTCTGATACCAACTGTAACGACCCGCTATTTTGGACTATTCGTATCCGCACATGTCGGACTTGAATAATTCAAAACACCGAATTGTTAATTTAAATTTGGAAAAACTAAATATATACAGTAAATAAATAATCACAGAATCACAGATACAGAGTAATAATATGCAGCGGAAGCAAAACATAGTAGTTCATGAAGCTACCGTATAATAACAGAGTTAAATAAGTTACAACAGAAGTCTCGAATACAATAGTTAAATACAAGAATTAGAATACATCACTGGAATCAACTGAATATCTGAAAACTGGATAGATAGCTGGATCTCCAAGCGAAGCTCCAACTCCAAAGGTGAGTCTTGAATACTGGTACACTCAGTCTGACCCGAGCATAAAGCAAAACACAAAACAATCGAGTCAGGATTAACATTCTTATCAATAAATCCAACTCAAGTGAAATAACAACTGAAATACAAGTAACTCAAAGGACAATGGAATAACCATCCCCTAAGGATCCGTTAAATTATCTACTATGTTGTAGTGTACACTAAGTAGATAATGCCTATTAGTAATATAAATATCAAAATAGTGTTAAGGCGTTACCATTATCCCCCTTAACACATTTTATATAAGCGTTATAGTCTATACAACACTGTAAACTCCACCGTAAACTAGTGGGATATCAGGGAGTACTCCATAGGCATAACACAAAACAAATTCGTAGTGGTTGCGTATATAGGGATACAAGTATGACAAGGCACATGAAGCAATACCCAACGTAGTGAAACTACCGTTTGCCTGATCCGGACTGGTGAAAACGCATCGCCGCAACGATCGCAACACCGCGAAACAACACTCCCAAAATTCGAGGGTACACCAATCAATAACAAGTAATGAGTAGTTTACGAAGAAGTATGTTCGCTCGAGGTGGCTAACCCCATTTGGCCCGGCACGGCTCCTCTTTTAGTCATTTCCAAATTGACACAAGTGTCAAGGCTATCCATTATCGTTCTCTTTCTTCAGTCATCACGTACATCATTCCAACCACTTTATTCTGGATTACACTCCGCGTATAGTTATTAAAGTGGTTTTCGATTTAGACAGAGAGTATGTCCCTAACCGAATCCGGTCTCTTTAATAACTTTCATAATTATTACACCGATTGGTCGTTTAATATATTTCAAACACCAAATCAAATTCAATTCCAATTAGAATTTATAAACCAACATTTCGTTTGTCTTTCTAAATCAATTTCCATAGTTTACGATCAAACTTACAAATTCATAATTTCAAAACTTTATAGTTCAATTTCAATTTTTATTAATCAATTCAAATATTTATTTAATTTCGTATATAAAGTTCATTCCGTAATCATTTAAATCGATTTAACTTAACATTCAAATCAATCTAAATTTATTGATCGATTTCATTCAATATTCGTTTAAATCAAGTAAATTTATCATTCAAAATAATTTCAATTGAATTTTCAATTAATTAAATCAATTTCTTAAGTTCAACTCCATTATATCAAAACTTACAAATTGAATTAAATTCGTCAAATCAAATTCTTTAATTTACAAGTCTTATAATTATGTCAACACATAAATCACATTTTATTTCTTGTTAAAGAAATTCAATTTCACTTATTTAATTCTTAGTTACAAATTTCAAAACTCAATTAATAAAGAACTAAATTTACATTTCAAGAAGTTCAATTTCACTTCTTAAAGAATTCAATTTTATCTAATTATTAAACAATTCAATCTTATTTAATTATTAAATGATTCCAAATCTTAATTATTACTAATTTCAAAACTTAATCATTAATAATTCCAAAACTTAATTATCATATAATTCCAAATTTAATTATTAAATAATTAAATTTTAAACAATGTTCTTTTGTCAATTACTACGTTGATATTTTGTTCAGATTTCAAGTATTCACATTTCTTTTCATTGAAATTTTAAATTCCAATTTTATTTCAAAACCTTATTATTATTCAAATCAAATCTTTATTTTATTTAAATCAAATTATTGACTAATAGGGTTTAATTTAATTCTAAGTCAAAGTTTTACTTAGGTATTTATCATTTCAACCCGATTCCATTTCAATTTACAAATCAAAGCATATCAAAGGTAACTTGCAGTGTGATAACTGGGATGGTGTCAAAGTAAATAAACAAGCAATAACAGCAATCAATAACAATCCAATCATCAATTCAAATAATCTCGAAATAATCGTATTAATTCACATTGTTGTTTGTGCGAATTAATATAATTATTTTTAGAATCTACACTATCATTTCATGTAGATTAAAGATTATTACACTGATATTTATACGGTTCTTCACTTGATGTCTATTACTCAATTTCATACTGCATTGATTATACAACATACATTAAAAGGGTTCAAAGTGTAATTAACCAATTTCTATGTGTCAATTAATTTAACATTTAAAGGGTCATATTATAAAATTTTATCTAATCAGATTCATCACATATATCAATTTCAAATTGTTAACTCCTACGTCAATTTCAATTGTAAATTATTTATCACTTCATACATTAACAATTTAACGTCCAATGTCAACATCAAACAATCAATCATTTATCAACCAAACTGGATTATCATAGTATAAATAACAGATAATGGTGTCAGATGTCACAGGTGAACTGATACAGGTAATAACATATATATAATAGTGTAAATAACTAACAGTCGCATATTTCAATTGTCGTTTCAATTAAAATCAAATTTAATAAATAAAAGAAAATTAATCATGAGTGATTGCTCACCTTCCCAGGCTAGAAAGAAACAGAGATGACACGGATACTCACACTGATACGGACACTGAATTCGAATCACAAATCCAAGGATGAATTTTGAAGCAAAGCACGATGGACTCGAGTTCGACGGACAAGCTGACAATAAAAAGTGGTGGGAACGAATCAGAACTAAATCGTTAAATATAATTGATACAAGTGAATATCTAATAGCTAAAGTCATTATTTCCTCTAAACACATGTTATAATAGAATATATTTGAAAACACAAATTCACATATACCTATATATAAACTAATATATAAACATATATGCAAACCTATATACACAACAAACATATTATACATTATAACCTATAATATATGTATACTATATACTGAAATGTAAAGCTTAAACTATATGTATAGATATAGGAACAATATTTAGTGAGCAACAGGTATACAAACTAAACAACCTAACACACACTATAATTTAAAAATACATTTAAGAATATACATATACACACACTCCAACCAAAATATGCAAACGGCAAAACTGGGCAAAGAAATAATATTTGTGCAACTTATAACTTTACAACATTTTATATATGAACAAATATATATATCTACTCACGAAAACATCTATAAAATAATATATATGTGTTGCCTGAATTTTATATTATAATTTAAACTTTATAAACACTTATATACTTCATAACTTTATAACTGCAGCATATACACCCTCCTAACTAGAACACAAAATAGAAAATTATGATGTATATACACTGTAACTATAGATTATATATATTTTCCAAAGTCATCATTCTTACAATACATATAATAAAATTATAAAGTATACATAATTTTATATATAGACTTTTTTTCCAGTATACTTATATAATACTGACATATATATAGATGGACATACCACTCAAAAGCATCAGCCATTATAATTATAACTTACATATGTCACATTCGAATATATATAAAGATGATATATTATAAAAACTTAAATAAGCTAACATAAATGTATATATAAAACTAACATAACATCTGATCATATAAATTCATATATATATATATATCATTCAAATTATTATTCTTAAAAATATTAGTATTTAAAATCAAAAATACATAATTTATATTTAAAAATCAATACCTTAAACAAATCAAAATAAATCTTGTTCAGACATACAGTCCTTTACATAGTATAATTTTTTTCAAATGAAGCAATGTATTATTATTATAAACATTATTATATAAGCTTAATATATGTAAAAATAAATAAAAAATCTACAAGGTCATAATACACAAGTTGTACTCATCTTTCCACTCATACGCACTATCTTATTAACTAATATATATATATATATATATATATATATATATATATATATATATATGAGCACTGTATGACTCAATGAAACATCAAACAATCAATAATATAATATATAGAATAGTACTTAAAAAAACAAAAGAATGTAACCATCAGCACCAATTGAAACATTATAACATAGTATATACATCTTATATAGAACTACAATAGCTTTAAGATATATAAATAAAACACCTTGAATGAACATGCAAGCCGGGAAAGAAAAGAACAGTAAGAAGAGAGGTCCGGATCAGTGGCTTCGGCATGGAAAGGTGTTATCGAGTGGGCTTGCTTGCTCGCGAGTGAAAGGAGGTGGAGGAGGCAGCGTCGGTCAGCGCTTGATCGCACTGACTTGGAAACGACGTCAAAGAGGAGAAGGCGAATGGAGGAAACGGTGGCGGCTAAGAGGATGAAGGCCATTGCATGGGGTCGATGGGCTTTGGCCAGGCCGAAGGTCTCGGGTTGCTTGTTGGAAAGGAGCTGCTGCTCGGGATGCGTGCTCAAGCACAAAGCCGGGAGGAGACATAGCGGTTGGCGCATGCGTTTGTGGTGGAGAGAAGAAAAAATATGGAGGAGGGGCAAGCACAGCTGGGTCGGCTTGTCTAGTGGAGGAAGGGATTTGCGACGTAGCTGTGGGGCCGAAGGCTGGTGGTGGTTGCAGAGGTGGGTTGAAGTCGCACAGCGGGTAGGTGGCGATGTGGAGCACGAGGTAGGGGAGGAGCTGGTGCTTTGGATTCGGCATGGGGTTAAAAATGGATCGGCTTTGGGTTGATGCGGCACGACATTGATTTGAGGGGAATGGAAGAATGGTTTCTATAGAGTGGAAAAGTACAGGTTGGGGAGAATGCAACAGTAGGAATTTGGGGTAGTCACCGTAAATTTTGAAAAAGTCTCCATAAATTTTGATTTACGTTGGAACCAATATACGTTGGAACCATAATTTTTGAAAATAATTATGGCAAGCGGCGATTGATTTTGTACAGTAGGAATTTGGGTAGTCACGGTTCAAAGTATGAAAAGAAATAAAGGTCACGGTACCGATACGTTGAACCGTTTTACCGATTTCACCGCGTACTGAAACTCCGAAACACAAGTACGGATATGTTGCGAAGATCGGCACGACGAGACGATCAAAACGGTATACAGGTATTAGTGATTCGATTGGATTATAAAAATTCGAATTTTCTACTAGCGGAAAATGCAGCAAAAGCGCAGAAAAATAAGATCGACGGAGCTAAAGAAGTCCAAATTTGAAAAAATGAAAAATGACGCCTTGTTCAGAAGATGATTTAGAATTTTTCTATGTAAAAATATATAGGTTTCGAAAACGTTTTAATTTCATCGACTTTTAACTGATCAAATTGAAATAAAGTTACGCACAAAAATAAACTTCATATTTTTGGACGAAAATTTACCAGTTGCTATGTTTAACTAGGCGCATTCAAATATTAAATTTTTATTTCAAAATTTTATTATTTAAAAGTTCACAAAATTTCACTTAATAACGTTATTAAAACCAGTTAAATTTACGGGTTGTTATAGAAAATATGAATATTCAATACAAAACAATGTTGAACAAATTGAAATATAAAAGCAATAAAGACAAGATAGCTTAACCTTGCCTTAACCATCCAAATGCTTGGCCATAGTGTAACATATAGTCAGCTAAAGTGATGTTTTGGTGGTAAATGGCTCAGGTTTGGATTCACATATGCATGGCTACAAGGTGATGTGAAGGGTAGGAATTGTAAACATGAAGAAGACAAAGGTCAAAGCAAAATATGATGGTTTGGATGCACCACTTTGGCTCGGCCTATGGTCAAATGGACTCATCCTTGCTTGCTTCAGATCTGCTCGGTGCTGGAGTGATGGCCAGAGGTCAGGTCAGTAGGTGGTGGTGGAGCTAGGGTGGTGGCCGAAATGGATATATGAAGGTATGGCGAAGTTTGTGGCTTGGCTAGGCATTTGATGGTGGAGCTTTGCAAATATTGTGGTGGTGGCATCATCAAGTGGTCATGGCTACCGTCTTGGTCAGAGGTGGATGAGGAGATGCTGTTGTAGATGGTGGTGGTGAAGGTGATGTGGTGATGAAGAGGTATTTGCCGAGCAAGGCATGTGAAAAGATCAAGCAAAATCATTGAAAAAGAGTAGAAAAAGTGAGATAAAGGAAGTCGTTAACTTGCAAATTATTTTCTCAATTGGATATGGCCGTGAGAAATAAAAGGAGGAAGAAGTTTCTCACATGAATGATGTGATAAATACATGGCTACACGAGGAGGAATGAACGACCAAAAGAAATGAATTGAAAAGGCAAAGGAAAATGAAAGGGCAAGCACATGAAAAGTCAAGGAAAATGAAAAGGTTTGTCCCTTTGTTTTCTATTGCTTTTAAAATAAATAAACAAATTAAATTTTAGTAAATAAAATTAAAAAACTGAAAAAAAATAAAGGGCAAAAGAAAATAAATAAATAATTTAATGAAAAAATAGAAAATAATTAAGCAAATATAAACAATATACAATTAACATTGGAAAAATTATAACAACACTTTAAAAATGTTTTAAAAATAAAAATAAATACATAACATGTCATATATACATATATACACGTATTAGAACAAAGAAAAATATTGTTTATATAATTTAAAACAAACAATTTTGTTAAATAAAACAATTTACAGACCATATTGTAAAAAGCATAACTTTCACAATATAAATCGGATTTCAACGAAACGAAAAGTAGTATTCTTGAAATTAAATTTACTTTCATAATAAAATATAAAATTAAAAAATTCAAATATTTAAATTTTAAATTTAAAAGTCAAAGTTTGACCATTTTGACCAAAATTCACTTTTCTGAAAAATATTCTATTTATTCATGTTTGAAATTATAATTCAGATACAAATCAAAATTTATTTTTAAAATAACAAAATTTATCCATTTAAATAAATAAAATAAAGTTTTTAAACCAGTAATTTCAATTTAAATAAATTTACAAAATACAGGGTTGTTACAGTAAATATAGATAAGCACATCAGAATTTTATACTGGTTTGGACCTTCCATCCTACGTCCAGTTCCGAAGCTCCCCATTTGAATTGGACTATAAAAAACCTTCGCTTCACCCGAAGGAATAGGTATGGTTACAATAAGTTATTCTTGTCAAATGTGTGTTCTAGTATAACACAGATGTTGACTTATTAGTATAATTGCTTCCAATATATATCTAAAGAATATTGTATATGAAGAACTGAGTATATAGAAGAGTGAATACAAGTAAAGATTGCTAGAGTGCAGAGATCAAGAATATAGGATAGAGTAAAGAATTAGAAAGTGTAAGTAAGTAAGTAAGGTGAATTCTGTTCTCTTGAATCTTGATGTTATATATAATTATAGATATGTACCTTGAGAAGTTGCATCCATTAACGAACGCTCTAAAGTTGCTTCTGTCGATGGTGAAGAGTTGTGGCAAAGAGAAGCGGAGATGTCCATTCGCATGTGGCAGTTGCAGTTCTTTTCTAAAGTTCGAGTTTGAATTTAGACATCAGGTATTTTCTTCATACGTCTGGTACTATATTTTTTTTGAATATAGTAGATTTCCAGAGAACTTTTCCAGACGTCTGGCTTGTGCACCCAGACGTCTGATATGGTGCATGCCTGTTTTTTGCATCTTTTATTTTGCTTCTTTGCACATATCAACTTGTAGTCTCTTGTAGTGTCCTTTGAGACTCATTCTCGTCTTTCTAGTGATGTTCCTAGCAAGTACCTGTATATACAAATATATATGTATATTCGATTTCCATTGTATAGTTGTTATCATCGAAACCGTAGATTGGATTTCCTAACATTCTCCCCCTTTTTGATGACGACAACTATAAAATGTATTTAGATATAATTTAATAAATCTCCCCTTGAATATGTGCTTACCATAATTTCTCCCCTTTTGGCATTATCAAAAAGTATTAATATCTATAATTTAGATAGCACACTATTAATCTGGAATATTTACTAATTGCCGGAAAGCTATATCAATTTACCGTAATTATGTAGAAGTAACAAACCAAAAATCAGTTTTTATAATCATTAAACACAATAATTACATGCGTAGATTTTTGATTACAACACAAAAGATGGAACCTATTAAAATATCTAAGGATCTTTTGGGGAAGCTTTAGCTTGAGCATCTCCTTCATCTTCATTCTTTGAAGAACTAGCTTGTTTTTTAGGAGATGTTGAAGTATGTTCGAATCCTATTCAAAAAGGTTAGAATGTTTTGAAGGAGGAGGAGAAGGCATTGGAGTCGGCCAATCTTTCGAAGGTGGTTTAGGGCCACGGACTCGTTGAAGAACCTCTTTTAGAACAGATAATGTTGTTGAAAGTGATGTTTCAACTGTGGCTAGGCGAGAAGCAAATGTTGTTTCAAAGCTATCAATACGCTTAGCCAATAATTTTTGATTTCTTGACAAGATAAGTTGATGTTGGAGAGTTAAGTCTCGAATATTTTCATTAGGATTGGTCTCAGTGCGAGTCTCCAAAATGTCATCTTAGCCTGGATAATAAAAAGGTGCAGGAGGAGGAGGAGTTTGTTCGTGATGTTGTTCCTCTTGTTATGGTGGTTGTGGTGTTTATTGTTGGGGTGGAGGCCTAGCTTGACTATCTTGTTGATGACGTTGCATCCACTCTTCAAATGACATAAAATCTAGAGGATTTTTTGGTAGGTGCATAAGAGAGAAGAATTTTGTGGAGGCATACTTGGGAGAAATCTCTTCAAAAGTCGATAAAACGATGCAAAGTTGTGAGCTTTCAGAAGACACAAGATATAGGTAGGGTAGATGATGGATGGACGTGGTCGACTCAATAATGTTTAAGCTCGTCAAATATGAATTTCGCCCAATTTACCCTCGTTCCACTAAAGATGGCATATAGGGCTTTGTGCTCTAATTCTATTATTTGCTCATGGCTGCCAAGGCGAGCGATGATTGTGTTGATAATGATCCTGGTGAGGAGTCTTGCTTTAGGTCGTAAGTGTTTTGAAGCAAATCTTGGCGTTTCATCTTCCCATATTCGATGGGTAACATTATCTTTGGTTTTAGGCGCATATCCGGGATGTTATACAAATCTTCTCCGAAGTCGGAACAACCTAGAGTACGGCCTATAATTCCCAAAGTTAAACGAATAGTGTTGTCGTAAACACTTGACCAAAGCTAATTATCATCATCATCGGTATTTCATACGGTAGTGCTATCTAGATTAGCATAAAAAAGGATATGGCGAGCTGATCGATTTGGACATTATTCGAATTGAAGGAAATCAATGTTTCAAACCCAGCATTTTTGCACATTTCATCCAAATCGTACATAGAGAATTTAAGCAAATTATCAAAAGGACCTGTATGTGGCTTTTTCTTCTGAATATCATCATATCTTTTGATTGAATGAGGTGCTCGATTCATCCAACTCTCAATTTGATCATCAGAGCACACTTGCGGGTCGGAGGATGTGGGTTGCTCTTGCTTTCTCTTAGAAATTTTAGGGTTTTTAGTTTTGGGCGCCATGAGATTGAGCTAATTTATGGAGATAGCGTCTGGAGTATTAGGGTTTTGGATTTGAAAGAGAAACGAAATGAAATGTGATTTAGAAATTTGGGAAAAATAGTCGTTATAAGGTTACTGAAGGTTGTCGACTGAATTTCAGACGTCTAGGAAGTGAGTCAGACATTTGATTTTAAGCTAGAATGAAGATAGTAAATATGTTCAGACGTATGGAAATTAATGGCAGACGTTTGCAATAGATAGAGTTGTAAATTTTAAAGACGGAGAGTATTGTAACACGTCTAGATGTAGAATCAGACTCCTGGAATAGGCAGAAGTGTAATTTTTTGAAGACACATAGTTTTCTCAGGTGTCTGGATATAATATCAGACGTCTGAAAATGGTCTGAATTTGTATCTTAAGGAGGCAGAGACTTTGTTCACACGTCTGGTCACTATTTCAGACATCTAAAATAGATTGTTTTGTATTTTTATGAAGCAGAGATAATTTTCAGACGTCTGGTTGTTTATAGCAGACGTCTGATATATACACAAGTTAAAAAAATTATGTGATACAAGGGTGTCAGATGTCTGATGGCATTGAATAGACATCTGAAATCTTCAGTATGTCTAAAAATAGTCTTATTTTGGAAGGTTATGCGTGATTTTTGAGGGATCAATTTTATTGGAACATAATATTATTATTTTAGAAAACCAAATACAAATATAAGTAGATGTAAATACAATGAGAATAAATAAATTTATTTAGATGAAAATGGAGCATTGTGATCTTCAGAGGTGCTATCCTTTCATGGCTTGAGTGGAGACCAAATATTTCCATGTTCGTTGGTTCTTGGGAAACCAGAAAATTGCCTAGGTGGAGGATCCCAAGGTGTACAATAAGATGTAGAAGGATCTAGAGGATTGCAGGGAATCGAAAGTGGTTCATGTACATCCTTTTTTTTCGTGAATTGCAAAATTTGATCGCTGCTTGCTCTAGAAAACTTAATCGTCGCGCAGTGACTTTTTGTTCAAAGTATAATTCTTGTTGTAAATTCATTTGTTGCTTTTGGTAATATTGTATCTCATTGATTTTCTTCTTAGTGTTAGGAGAGACAAATAGAGATCGTTTGGACCGTTTTTTATCGGGAGCGAATCTCGTGTGGTAGGAGGACCACTTATAGGTCGGCTCTTGACCTGATGTAGGAGTAGGAAGTCGATGAGGGGTATATGCTGAATTATCCGAAGTTGGTGTTGAGAAGAAGAGATGAGAGTTGTCAGAAGACATGTTTTTGTTTTCTTTTGTTTTTAAAAGGAATATGAAATATATGTTTTGTAAAAGAGGGGCTATTTATGCATGTTTTAAAAGGTTATACATAGTTATTTTCAGAAAACAAACTTTCTAAAAAAATGTTGGTTAGTGTTAAAATTTTTGATTGTGGATTAAAACTTTTTAACCAAAAGTAGAATGAATGAAATTTACAATTAGCTGATAAGATCATTAAGAGAACATATTCCTAAATTGCATCGTAATTTAACAAACGTTTGTTCATTTAATGGTTTTGCGAAAATATCTGCTATTTGATTCTCAGTATTTACGTATTCTAATGTAACAATTCCTTTTTCTACATTGTCGCATAAAAAATGATGTCGTATATCTATGTGTTTAGTACGTAAGTAATTTACAGAGTTTTTTGATAGACTTATTGCACTCGTATTATCGCAATATATTGGTGATTTATCGATAAATTTTCTGAAATCCTTAAGCGTTTGTTACATGTATATCACTTGTGCACATGCTAAGGCCGCTGAAATATATTCGGCTTTGCAAGTGGATAAAGAGACACAATGTTGCTTTTTGCTAAACCATGAAACCAATGATTGTCCGATAAAATGACACGTTTTGCTAGTACTCTTACGATCTATCTTACATCCATCGAAATCTACGTAATTATATGAAACAAGTTCAAATGATGATCCCTTAGGATAAAACAAGCCGTAATCTCTAATACTAGATAAATATCATAAGATATGTTTAACAGCTCTTTGGTGAGACTCTTTTGGTTTTGCTTGAAATCGGGCACAAAGACATACGCTCATCATAATGTCAGGTCGACTAGTCGTCAAATAAAGTAAGGAGCCAATCATACTATGATATAATTTTTCATCGAAATCTTTTCCGTTATCCTTTTTTTCCAAGTGAACACTAGTACTCATTGGTGTTGGTTTACTCGAAATTTTATCCATTCCAAAACGATGTAATAAATCATTACAATATTTTTCTTGATGAATAAAAATACCATTTTCAAGTTGTTTTATTTGTAAACCTAAAAGGATATTCAATTCACACATGTGAGACGTTTCAAATTCATTTTTCGTAATATTTGAAAATTGAGTACAAAGATTTTCGTTAGTTGAACCAAAAATAATATCGTTTACATAAATTTGTACAATTAAGATGTCGTTATTTTCTCGCTTAATAAATAAAGTCATACCTATTTTATGTATTTGAAAACCAGATGCAATTAAGTGATTCTTAAGACATTCGTACCAGGCTTGAGGGGCTTGCTTTAAACCATATAGGGCTTTGTGCAATTTAAAAATATGATCGGAATATTTTTCGTGAACAAATAATGGAGGTTGTTCAACATATACGTTTTCTTAATAAAATCATTTAAAAAAGAACTTTTGACATCCATTTAAAATAATTTAAAATTGTGATGACTTGCAAAAGTAAGTAATGTACGTATGGCCTCTCTTACTACTGAAGCAAAAGTTTCATCATAGTCGATACCTTCTTCTTGATTATAACCATGAGCGACTAAACATGCTTTATTCCTAACTATATTTCCGTTTTCATCTGCTTTGTGTTTAAATACCCATTTCATTCCAAAAAGTGATTGATTTTCTGGTCTTGGTACTCATTCCCAAACATTTTTACGTTCAAATTGATTTAATTCTTCTTACATGGCTATTGTAATATCCTGGAATTTCCAGGAGTTTAAAATGTTGATAATCTCTTGATTTAAATTATTTGAAATTGGAAAATTGTTATTTTCAAAGATAATTAACCAAGTAATATTTTAATTATGGGTATAAATTGGTTTTTTAATAAGAATAATTATTTTATTGTGTAAATAAATTCTAAATTGATTTATTGTTTTCAAAATTTATAAGTATGTTTAAATACATTTATATCTGTGTATTTAAATCTGTGTATTTTAAATTGATTTTAAAATAGGATATATTATTTGTAAATAATAATGAGCTTATTTTAAAATAGATGTTTATATTTAAATTTATTTTAGATTTGATTTTTAAATTTGACTTTGAAATGAATATAAATTTGAATTCAAGAGTATACATACATATTACTAATATAGTTTGAGTTTAAAATATATAGGTAATGTTTTTAATTAAAAATAAGATTTTGTATTTTCTTTTTATGAAAATATTATTTGTGTTTATTTAATAAAATGAATGTAAGGCTTTTGAAATAGCATTTAAAATAAGTTTGAAATATTGTATATAAATTTTATTTAGATTATCATTGATTCTATTTTATGTTCTTTTCAAAGATTGTATTTTATATAAATTTAGCAAACATGTGTAAATTTTATAAATGTATTTGTTTACTTGAAATTTAACTAGAAAAGTACTTTTAGATTTGAAGAAAACATATTAGTAATTAGGAAATTCAATTTAAAAAAAAAGAGCTTTAAAATCATTTTACAACAAATGTAAATAAATAATTACAAGTGTTATGTTATAAACCTTTTAATGTAATAAGTGTTAAACATTTATGTGAAACAAAGACAAGTGTCCAATTTCTTTTTTAAATTTTCTTTTAAACTTATAAAATCTGAAATTTTTCCTATAAAAATCCTCTTTATCATTTTCTTTAATTCTTTGTTTATTTCTAAGATGAAAACTAAAACCATCAAAGGAAACTCTTACTCATCCCAAAATCAGAAAACATTCCTCAATTCAAAACAAATACTCAAATCAAAAACCTGAAGCAATTCAGTAAAACAAAAGCATGTAGATTCAAAAACAAAATTTGCATTCAACTCCTCAAAACTCAAGTTCAGATGCCTGCAATATTTGTTCCAAATCAAAACTGCACATTTACAGTTTATTCTCAAAACAACCCAGAAATATGTTGAAAACCTGTAACCTTTTCAAATGCCTGAAACCATTCTGTTATCAAGCAAAGTTAAAATTGTAATACTGCAACTTGGATCACCATGTTCCAAAACACTTCAATGACCAAAGGCCTGAAACATTCTTCTCATGATCAAAAGCCTGCGGTTGTTTTTCAAAACAAAACCTACATTTCCAATACCTGTAACCTCTATCAAGTGTGCATGCAAGTAAATCCAAATGTTCCTAGCAATCCAGTTTTTATAGCAAACCTGTCAAAAAGTATTACCTGAAAACAAATTCAGTTTCAAAGCTCCTGTTTTTAAAGCTTCAAGCTCTGCCAAAAGTTGCTTTTTTCTCTGCATCTCCTAAAAAAAATAAAGGTGAGTAAACATTATTTACTATAAATTAAAGTAGTGTTTGTCCATTTCCAATAAGTTAATGATAATGTTATATGAGTTGCCTCTGTGATAGATTTTATTGTTGCTTAAATCTGTGCATGCTTATTACTTTCCTTTTACAGTTTTAAGTGTTTACAAATGTGTGAAAAAAATTATATTTGTTCATTTATGCATTTTTAACACTTGAATAAAAACAAATTAGCTAAGTATTGTTATAAACTAGGTACTGAACATATATCATGTATTATTGGATTAAGATTATATTGTATGTGGAAATAGAATAGAAGTAATTTGTTACTTCATTAAAATCAAATGTTAAATTTGATCAATTGAAGCTTATATCTTAGATCAGTTAGGAAAATTAGTATTTTTGAAGCAAGTAACTCAATTTTTAAAAGTGTAGTGGGAGAGTAATTAGGGGTTTCTGCATATTGGGATTTTACAAAAATCAATTGATTTGTGCAACTGGATTTCTCGAGATTGTGGATAGAGTTAGGTGAAGCATCAGTAGATGTAGAAAAATTTGTTGAAGGATTTTTAAATCACTGAATAATTTAATTTTTCCAAGAGATTCATTTTAACCTAGTTTAGAAGCTGTCTGTAAATTGATCACTGCACCTTCAAATCTGCATCGAGTGATAGGATTTTTGGGGAGGAGAATGCATAGTGGCTTGGTGATCTATGGCCGGAGATAAGGTGTCTAATGATGTTCTGAGGTGGTGATTTTTGGGGTTTGCTGATGATGGGTTTGGGGTTCTGTATACCCAGAGATGCTCAATTTTGATTAGGGGTAGATGTTGGAGTTTGGTTGGTCGTGGAGGTTTGTAGGGCGGTAGAATAACTTGTCGACGAAGTCAACGTTGGCCGGAGGTGTCTCAGGCTCCGGTGCAGGTGCACGAGAGGTGGTTGGTGTCAGTAGGTTGTATTTGTTTGGGTTCGTTTGTTTCTCGAAGCAGGTCTCGGGATTTAAGGGGGGTAGCTTGGGAAGAAACTCGCGTATTTCTGGGTTTATATGTGCAGTGTTAAACTGTTAAGTTTAACAGTTTGAAGTTTTAACTAAAACAGTTTTTTTACAAAAAAAAAGAAGAAGGGGAGATGCACTTCATTTTCTTAGATTCCAGTAAACAAGGGTTGAACCCAAACTAAAGTGTTAACAAAAATTTCAAATTTAAAATTGAGTAAGTTTTAAACTTTAAATAGTTTAAATTAAAGTAAAATTCTTGTTTTGAAATTGAATTGTTTTATAAATGAAATTTATATGATTTGTTTAAATGTTTTAGCTAAGGTTGTTTTTAAACTTATTTTGGAAATAATAAAGGAAATTTATAATTGTTTTTATTAATTAACAAATAAAGTTTAAGATAACTTATTAACTTGAAATTAGATCTGTTAATTAATAATTAGAGAAAGTAATTAATGATTTCTTACAATTCAATTTAATTTATGAATTAAGTTAAGATAAAGATTTCAAGTTTTATTTAAGATAATGTTTTATCTTGAAATAATTAATTAAGTATTAATAATTTGTAATTAGTTGATTAATTAAAAGAATTCTAAGTTAATTCATTTATTTGATTTTTTTTTAAAAAAGGTTAATTAAGTAATTAATTAAGTATAATTATTTATTTAATTGACTATTAATTAAGATGATAATTTAATTAATGTCTAATGATTAATTAAATTGTAATTACTTATTTATTTAAGTATTTAAGAGTTAATTAAAATAGTAATAAATTAATAAAGGTTTTATTAAGTTTTAATTGGGTTTTCTTAATTAATAATTAAAGGATTATTAATTTATAATGAAAGTTAATTGAGAATTAATTAACTATTTTTATTTAAAGTTAGTTAATTTTAGTTAAAGATTAATTAATTTGTAATTAAGATTGTTAATTAATAATTAAGTTTTATTAATTAATGATTAAGAGTTGATTAATTAGTTAATTAAGGTTAACTAATTAATTATAAAGTAATTAGTAATTAATTACTTTGCATTAAAGGATTGATTAATAATTAAGGTTTATTAATTAATAGTTGGAGATAATTAATCTGATAATTGAAGATTAATTTGGGTCAATGAGTAATTAGGGATGAATTACTCAATTTTGTTTTATGAGATGAGTAAATCAAGTAAATTAATTAATTTGTTAATTAATTAAATATAGTCACTTGATTAAGGATTAAGTATGTTTACTTAATAATTTTGGTAAGGCTAATTACTTAAGATATGTAATTGATAAATTACAGAGATAATTGAGTTAGATGAATTACTGATTTAGAAGTAATTTTAAATGAATAATTACTTGTTAAAGTAATTTAAGGTTTATTACTTAGTTTAATAAATCAATGAATTTATAAAGTAATTAAGAATAATTAATTACTATATTTAAGCTGATTAAATTTAAGCAATTAATCTAAGCCTGACTAATTAATTAAGGTTCATTAATTGATATGATTAATGAAAATAATTAAGGATTAATTACTTTATTAAGAGTTAATTAATCAAGGTTGATTATGATTAATTAATTGATTTAACTAATGTTTATTTAAGCAAGATATTGGACGAAGGTAATTAATTTAATTAATTTTAAATTAATTAAGTGATTAGGTAATTAATTTAATTCAATTTAAATTAATTAGAGATGGAGATAGTTAATTTAATTCATTTTAAATTAATTATATTGTGGTATGAGTAAATCATTGCTTATGTATGAATGGATGACATTGATTGTCTTGAATGCTTTGTGATCTCAGTAATGAGATCAGTATGGTTGTGTGATATGAATGCTTGGTTGAATTGAAATGATTACATAGATTATCAATTGGAATGTTGATATATGGATTATCTATTATGATATTGACAATGTGTATTACCTGTTATTTGATAATGTTGATTATCAATTGTGATTTGTGAGTTATCTATCTGTGTGTATATAAATACTGTATTGAATTATTTTAAAACTTTTAAAACAACTTGGACTTAAAAGACACGCTTTGGATTTCAATGAGACCGGGATTGGGTTTCCATATTTGGATATCCGAAAACCACATCGATTCCAAATAACGTTAGGTCGTGAGTCAAAGTGGAGCTTTGTGAAGACTCGAGGTGTAAGGGCTATACGTCAGTATAACTCTATGGGTGATTCCGTAATGAGTTGACGGAATAGACCTTATAGATTCGAGATGGTGGTTTAGAGTGCAAGGGTTATTATCGTTAACTCTGAGGGTGATTCCAAAATGAGTGTAACGAGATAATGCCTTCGATTTCTGTAACGACCCGTATTTTACGTGTCGATAAATCATAGAATTTACAGGTCGTTAGTGTTGTTTATGTTGTCTCTAGCCTAAGTCGTGTGGAAGTTAGCTCGTGTGAGTATTGATTCGTGACCGACCCATAGGCTTAGCCGAGTTAAGGGTTAGCAACTTGGTGGTGTCAAGTGATAGGTCGTGCACGAGTTACGATTTAAGTGTGTTGACCAAGTTAGGAGATTGACTGACCTATAGGTAGTAGCGAGTTAGGGAGTCTTGAGTCGTGACCGACTCATAGGTGACCGACTCAAGGAGCCTGGATGGCTCATAGTATTGACCGACCTAGGAGATAGCGGGGTAGTAAGTTGAGACATATGGTCGAAGTCATAGGTCGTAAGATGTTTTGAGTCGTGTATGCTATGAGTCGTAAGTCGTTAGGTAGCTGGGGCGATGAGTCGCATGCTAGTTAGGTCGTTGAACGACTCATGGTAAGTCGCTGAGTCGTATGAACGACTTAGGGATAGGTTGTGGTGTTGAGTCGTGTCTGGGGTGAGTCGCGTATAGGTTAGACGTGAGGCCCTGTTTTTTGTTGAGTCGGCATGATGATGAGTCGGGGACGACTCAAGGGTTGGGTCGGCAACGACCTAAGGGGCGATGACTCATAGTGGTTTCAGCCTATAAATAGAGGGGTTTGGCTCTCTTTTTGGGACTGATTTTTGAAGCGACGAAGTGCTGCCATTTTGAGAGCTCGACTACAACATTTCTTCATCTTCTTTTCTCCATTCCAATCTAGTTCTAACATCCATCCAAGATCGAAGATCGAGATCAAAGATTCAAGTACCAAAGTTGAAGATCTTCATCCAACGAAGTTAGATTTCATCGTTTTAAGCGAGATTTCGCCGGATCAAGCCTTGATCTTCGCTGTCCAGATCTGAAGTGTTTAGTTTTTGAGGTGTTTAGGTGATTTGGTGAGTGGTAGTTATCTCTCACGCGGACCCAAAGGAGTATATTGGATTGGTGGTTTGTTGGAGTGTTGTAGATAGTGATTTTGTGCATTTTCCTTAGATCCAAGTGTAGATTCATTGTTTGTGAAGATGTTTACTTATGCATGTTCATTTATCAAGTATTAGAGACAAAACCCATGTTTTATATTTGATAGATCTATGCTAAAAACCTATGATTCATGCATGTTAGACTTATGCTCATTTATTTACGAAAATGCCATTATAGTTGATATTGCTCATTAGATCTTGTTTAAATGATTGATTGTTAGATTGTATGATTGATTTGATTGTTTCCAAGTTAGCTAGTAGTTGATTTGGAATAAGATGATTGAAGATGATTCGAAAGCTAAGTGGAAAGGCTCTTGAATGGTGAAAGCTGCTTATGGCATATGAAGCGGATGTTGAAGCTCATATGTATGGATTGGATGATGTTGAGATGGGACTTTGCCATGATGCGAGGAGGCAAACCATGATGTTGGGTTGGGACGGGTTATGATGACGTTCCAAGCACGGGCTACGACGACGTGCAAAGTTATGTTGATAACTCGGTAATGCGATCCGGGTAGGTGATAATGGTTAGCTTGAGAGGCGCTTGAGCTAGTATGGAAATAGTCGTCGAGGAGGATGACTAGGAGGCTAAGATCTTATCGTTGTTGAAGGTTCTAGCATGCTCAAAGCAAGAGTACGTTGGAACGGGCTGCGACGACGTTCCAAGCACGGGCTGCGACGACGTGCTAGTACTCTGGGTAGTTGCGAAAATTCCTAGGCACGGGCTGCGACGACGTGCGGAGTTATGTCTAGAACCGGGGTTACCATTAGCCCTTGACAGGTGGTCATTCAATTAACGGTGAAATCATGGCAATGATAACAGTGATAGTCAGAGTCATGGATGTTTGGTTGTATTATCATTCGGTCTCAAGAGCGGTATTTTCTGGGTGCTTATCTGATCTTGGTTTAGGCCTTGGGGGTTTGTATTTGGAAAGCATCGCCCTTGACTCGAGTGATTATTGCTTTACTTTAATTATCTGCTATATTATGTTTGTTTTTCCTTAGTGTGTGTCTGGGGGCTATCACTGTAGAAAGAGGTGGAGTGGGATGGTTTGGTTCCTATTCCTTTTATCCTTTATGCTCTTTTGGTATGTTTGATAGTTGATTTACTGCTCACTAAGACTTTGTCTGACTCAAGGTTTTATGTCTCCCCTTATTACCTTGGGCTGTTCATCCATGTTGGGATGGGCAGACTAGGTAGCAGGTGACAGGTGCTGTTCTTAGAGATCTACGCTGATGATGACGAAGACGAGCAGGAGGCTTTGCATACTAGTTTTCTTACTATATGTACTGGGTGTTCCGCTGTTATATCTGATTGAGTGTTTGTAGTGAGGCTTTGATGTATGGATGATTCATGTTTGTATAAAACTACTACGATGCTTATATGATGATTTTTCTGTTATGGGGCTTCACTATATATTTCTCTATTGTATTTTATCCATGCGCTGTGAGTTGTACGATAGAGTTTGCTGTTTTATTTTACCTGACTATCGTCCATGGCTACCTGGCACGCCTTTCAGCGCACTATTCCATTGTTTTGATGCGGGAGTCATGAGCGGTCGTCACATTTGGTATCAGAGCTTTGGTTAATCGATTTTAGCCAACGCTCGCTGACGTAGTACGTATGAGAGACGTAATTGTATTTTGATGGGTGATTACTATATATATAATATAGTAGCTTAGAAGGATTTGAACTCCTTATGCAGTTGTTTCTTAAGGTGTTCTAATCATTCTTATTGCAGATATTAAGGATGAGTCGAAGAGGGAGACCAGCTGCAAGGGAAAGCCGTGCTGATGAAGGAGCTGTTGATTATGGAACTATGTTCGAAGCGATGATGACTTCGATCATGAGAAGGATACTAGCTCCAGGGCCATCTGTAGATGTTGGAGTTCAAGTCCAAGCTCCAAGACCGGTGGATTTTGCTAAGCTTTGCAAGGATTATACTTCTCTTGGAGGAAAAGCTTTCTTGGGAACGGAGTCGACTATTGAGGTGCAGAGATGGATTGATGCATGTCGAAGGATCTTTGGTGATTTAGGGATTGAGGATGCAACTAAGAGGAAGCTTGCATCAAGACAGCTTCAAGGGAGAGCCGCGGATTGGTGGAATTCTATCACCATAGATACACCAGAAGAAGAGATTACTTGGGAGCAATTCCAAGTTAGATTTGAAGCTAAGTTCATCTCTATGGCTCAGAAGTCTGTCTTGTTTAAGAGGTTTGTGGAGCTCAAGCAAGGTGGAAAGCCTGTTCTTGAGTATATTTCTGAGTTCGAAGCTTTGTCCAAGTATGCCAGATCGTATATTGATTCTCCCTATCAGAAGAACGAGAAGTTTGTGACCGGTTTGGATGCTTATCTTGGGAGGCAGTTGGTGGATCACTTGGATGATCCGTTTGAGAAGCTTGTGGAGAAAGCTCTCAGGCATGAGAGTTTGTTTCCTAAGGAAAGTTCTGTTGTTGCTGAAACCAGGGAAGGATCTAAACCACAGCGGAGTGAAAATAGGAAGAGGAAGCAGCAGCAACAGAAGGGTAGGGATGGCCAGAAGAAGCCGAAGGGCGAGGTGATTTGCTATAATTGTCAGCAGAAGGGCCATCTCTCCAAGGATTGTAGGAATCCAAAGGCGCCGGCGAAATGCCACAACTGTGATAAACCAGGGCATTTGAGGAAGGACTGTCCAGAACCGAGGAAGGACAGGCAGATTGTGCAAGCTTATGCTTTGGGAGCTGTGCCGTCATCTTCAAAAGCTCCTACTGCTGAAGAGAAGGGGAAGAGTGTGGTGGTTCAAGGTACTCTTTCTATTTGTGGTGTTCCAGTTAGAGTGTTGTTTGATACTGGAGCGTCGCATTCTTTTGTTTGTAATGATTTGGTAGACCGGTTAGGTTTGAGACCAGATATTGTTGATAGACCATTGGTTGTGACTAATCCAGTTGGGGGTTCGTCATGTTTGTGTATGATATGCCGTGGTCTAGTTGTGTCGAGTCATGATTGCTCGTTTGTTTGTGATTGCTTTGTTCTGAACTTTGCGGGGTTCGGAATTATTTTGGGTATGGACTGGCTTAGGAAATATGTGGCAAGGATTGATTGTGAGAGGCTTGAGGTGACAGTCGGGAATGTGGAAGGGCGAAAGGTTGTGATACGATGTAAGCATGAGGAAGACGTCTTCATGAGCTTCATGTATTCGCTGGTTGTTCCACGGGATGGACTGTCATCGGTGCCTATTGTGAATGGATTTGAGGATGTCTTTGACGAAGTCAAAGGGTTGCCGCCGCATAGGGAGATCGAGTTTCGTATCGATCTAGTTGAGGGAGCCAGACCTGTTGTGATGCCTCTTAGGCGGATGGCGCCTAGGGAGCAGCTAGAGTTGAGGGTGCAGGTTGATGACCTTTTGCAGAAAGGATTCATTCGGAGAAGTGTGTCCGAATGGGGCGCACCGGTTGTGTTCGCAACCAAAGCGGATGGATCGTTGAGGTTGTGTGTTGATTACCGTGAGTTGAACAAGGTGACCAAGAAGAACAAGTATCCATTGCCGAGAATAGATGACTTGTTTGATCAGCTTCACGAGGCTAAGGTGTTTTCTCAGATGGATTTGGCAACGGGATTTCACCAGTTGAGAGTGGCGAAGGATAGTGTGCCAAAGACTGCTTTCAGGACACCATCCGGTTTTTATGAGTGGCTGGTAATGCCGTTTGGATTGACTAACGCACCAGCATATTTTGTGGATCTTATGAATAGAGTGTTCAGAGATCAGTTGAATAAGTTCGTGCTTGTGTTCGTGGATGATATTCTGATTTATTCCAGAACTGAGGAAGAGCACAAGACACACTTGAGGATTGTTTTGGGGATCTTACGGAAACATCAGCTGAAGGCTAAGTTTTCGAAGTGTCACTTCTGGAAGAGTGAAGTGAGGTTCTTAGGCCATGTTATCTCGGGAAATGGAATAGCGGTTGATCCCGCTAAGGTGGCAGCAATCCAGGATTGGGTTAGACCTAAGAATGCGTCTGATGTGAGAAGTTTTCTTGGATTAGCAGGATATTATCGTCGGTTTATCAAAGACTTTTCCAAGATAGCTGCACCGTTAACAGGATTGACGAAAAAGAACCAAGTGTTCAGATGGGATGATAAGTGTGAGCAAGCTTTCGTAATCCTGAAAGAGCGACTGACGAGTGCTCCTGTTTTGACTATTCCTAGTGGGAATGATGAGATGGTGGTTTACACCGACGCATGTGGCACTGGACTTGGAGCAGTGCTAATGCAGAAGGATAAGGTTGTTGCGTATGCTAGTCGACAATTGAAGCTGCATGAAAGGAATTATCCGACTCATGATTTAGAGTTAGCAGCGATTGTGTTTGCTTTGAAGATGTGGAGACATTACCTATTGGGAGTTCGATTTGAGTTGTTTACGGATCATAAGTCGTTGAAGTATCTGTTCTCCCAAAAGGATTTGAATCTTCGACAGCAAAGATGGCTGGAGTTCCTAGCATCATATGATTTTGGTATAGCCTATACTCCGGGAAAAGGTAACGCAGTGGCTGATGCATTAAGTCGAAGGCATGCAGGTTTGGGAGCCATGTTTTTAGAATGGAAGAGTCTCGAGTATTTGGCTGGATTTAACTTCAGGCCTAGATGTGAATTGGAACCTGAGATGTTGGCAAACTTATCGATAAGACCTACTCTTGTGGAAAGGATTGGCGAGACCCAAAAGAGAGATGATAAGCTTGTCAAGATTATCCGTGATTTGGAATCTGGATTGGAACCAGAGAAGGATAAAGGATTCGAGGTCGATCGAGAGGGTTGGCTTCGGAAGCAAGGACGATTGGTTGTTCCCGATGTAGATGGATTAAGAGATGAAGTTCTGAGGGAAAGTCATCACTCGAAGTTGACAATTCATCCAGGTGGAAATAAGATGTATCGGGATATGAAGAGAGCTTACTACTGGAAAGGTATGAAGAAGGATGTTGGAAATTTTATTTCCAAGTGTATGAACTGCCAGTTGGTGAAAGCTGAGCAGAAGAAGCCTAGTGGATTACTTCAGCCATTGGAGGTTCCTACATGGAAGTGGGAGCAAGTGTCGATGGATTTTATCGATGGTCTACCTAGGACAAGAGCAGGAAGTGAAGGGATTTGGGTCATAGTAGATCGTTTGACCAAGAGTGCAAGGTTCATTCCTGTTCGATCAACTAGGACTGCATCGAAGTTGGCTGAGTTGTATGTTAAGTGGATAGTTCGATTCCATGGTATTCCGAAGAGTATAGTGAGCGATCGAGACCCTTTGTTCACTAGTGGATTTTGGAAGAGCTTCCAGGAAGTTTTGGGAAACAAGTTATGTTTGAGTACAGCTTATCACCCTCAAACAGATGGTCAGACTGAGAGAGTCAACCGAGTTTTGGAAGATCTCTTGAGAGCATGTGTCTTGGACTTCGGAGGATCATGGGAAGATCATCTTCATTTGGTGGAATTTGCATATAATAACAGTTATCAGTCGAGTATTGGAATGGCACCATATGAGGCATTATATGGAAGACCGTGTAACTTTCCGACATGTTGGTTGGAAACTGGAGAAAAGTTGATACTTGGGCCAGAGATGATTCGACAGACTTCGGATTGTATAGAGATCATTCGGCAACGAATGAAGGCAGCCCAAGATCGTCAGAAGAGTTATGCCGATAATCGTCGAAAGGATTTGGAATTCGTCGTAGGTGAGATGGTTTTTGTGAAGATTTCTCCATTAAAGAGTGCTATTAGATTCGGGAAGAAAGGAAAGTTAACTCCGAGATTTGTTGGACCATTCCCGGTTATCGAGCGAATTGGAAAGCTCGCTTATAGATTGGAATTACCGGAAAAGATGGCGGGTGTGCACAATGTTTTTCATGTATCTTATCTACGGAAGTATGTGCATAACCCAACTACTGTGGTTTCTGCTGATAGCTGTGAAGACTTAGAGGTTGATCTAGTGGTTACGAGACCTCGTAAGCCGCTTCGTATTGTTGAAACCGATACGAAACAGCTTAGGAGGAAGACGATTACGTTGCTCAAGATACAATGGAGTGATGATGTTAACGACTGTACGTGGGAGGAGGAAGAGAGGATGAAGGCAGCTCATCCAGAACTCTTCAAGGTATGGCCCTAAGGTGTCGTGACATCTCATGAATTTGTAGCCTGTTCTAAGTTTTAGAATTCTGCATGCTAGGCTCGAATTGGATGCATGGGTTGTTGATTGCTATGAATGGTAGGCATGCGGAAAATCTTTGATTGCTGTTGTTTGCTTGGAATTTCGGGGGCGAAATTCCTAAGGGGGAGAGAATGTAACGACCCGTATTTTACGTGTCGATAAATCGTAGAATTTACAGGTTGTTAGTGTTGTTTATGTTGTCTCTAGCCTAAGTCGTGTGGAAGTTAGCTCGTGTGAGTATTGATTCGTGACCGACCCATAGGCTTAGCCGAGTTAAGGGTTAGCAACTTGGTGGTGTCAAGTGATAGGTCGTGCACGAGTTACGATTTAAGTGTGTTGACCAAGTTAGGAGATTGACTGACCTATAGGTAGTAGCGAGTTAGGGAGTCTTGAGTCGTGACCGACTCATAGGTGACCGACTCATAGATAACCGACTCATAGGTGACCGACTCATAGGTGACCGACTCATAGGGGACCGACTCAAGGAGCCTGGATGGCTCATAGTATTGACCGACCTAGGAGATAGCGGGGTAGTAAGTTGAGACATATGGTCGAAGTCATAGGTCGTAAGATGTTTTGAGTCGTGTATGCTATGAGTCGTAAGTCGTTAGGTAGCTGGGGCGATGAGTCGCATACTAGTTAGGTCGTTGAACGACTCATGGTAAGTCGCTGAGTCGTATGAACGACTTAGGGATAGGTTGTGGTGTTGAGTCGTGTCTGGGGTGAGTCGCGTATAGGTTAGACGTGAGGCCCTGTGTTTTGTTGAGTCGGCATGATGATGAGTCGGGGACGACTCAAGGGTTGGGTCGGCAACGACCTAAGGGGCGATGACTCATAGTGGTTTCAGCCTATAAATAGAGGGGTTTGGCTCTCTTTTTGGGACTGATTTTTGAAGCGACGAAGTGCTGCCATTTTGAGAGCTCGACTACAACATTTCTTCATCTTCTTTTCTCCATTCCAATCTAGTTCTAACATCCATCCAAGATCGAAGATCGAGATCAAAGATTCAAGTACCAAAGTTGAAGATCTTCATCCAACGAAGTTAGATTTCATCGTTTTAAGCGAGATTTCGCCGGATCAAGCCTTGATCTTCGCTGTCCAGATCTGAAGTGTTTAGTTTTTGAGGTGTTTAGGTGATTTGGTGAGTGGTAGTTATCTCTCACGCGGACCCAAAGGAGTATATTGGATTGGTGGTTTGTTGGAGTGTTGTAGATAGTGATTTTGTGCATTTTCCTTAGATCCAAGTGTAGATTCATTGTTTGTGAAGATGTTTACTTATGCATGTTCATTTATCAAGTATTAGAGACAAAACCCATGTTTTATATTTGATAGATCTATGCTAAAAACCTATGATTCATGCATGTTAGACTTATGCTCATTTATTTACGAAAATGCCATTATAGTTGATATTGCTCATTAGATCTTGTTTAAATGATTGATTGTTAGATTGTATGATTGATTTGATTGTTTCCAAGTTAGCTAGTAGTTGATTTGGAACAAGATGATTGAAGATGATTCGAAAGCTAAGTGGAAAGGCTCTTGAATGGTGAAAGCTGCTTATGGCATATGAAGCGGATGTTGAAGCTCATATGTATGGATTGGATGATGTTGAGATGGGACTTTGCCATGATGCGAGGAGGCAAACCATGATGTTGGGTTGGGACGGGTTATGATGACGTTCCAAGCACGGGCTACGACGACGTGCAAAGTTATGTTGATAACTCGGTAATGCGATCCGGGTAGGTGATAATGGTTAGCTTGAGAGGCGCTTGAGCTAGTATGGAAATAGTCGTCGAGGAGGATGACTAGGAGGCTAAGATCTTATCATTGTTGAAGGTTCTAGCATGCTCAAAGCAAGAGTACGTTGGAACGGGCTGCGACGACGTTCCAAGCATGGGCTGCGACGACGTGCTAGTACTCTGGGTAGTTGCGAAAATTCCTAGGCACGGGCTGCGACGACGTGCGGAGTTATGTCTAGAACCGGGGTTACCATTAGCCCTTGACAGGTGGTCATTCAATTAACGGTGAAATCATGGCAATGATAACAGTGATAGTCAGAGTCATGGATGTTTGGTTGTATTATCATTCGGTCTCAAGAGCGGTATTTTCTGGGTGCTTATCTGATCTTGGTTTAGGCCTTGGGGGTTTGTATTTGGAAGCATCGCCCTTGACTCGAGTGATTATTGCTTTACTTTAATTATCTGCTATATTATGTTTGTTTTTCCTTAGTGTGTGTCTGGGGGCTATCACTGTAGAAAGAGGTGGAGTGGGATGGTTTGGTTCCTATTCCTTTTATCCTTTATGCTCTTTTGGTATGTTTGATAGTTGATTTACTGCTCACTAAGACTTTGTCTGACTCAAGGTTTTATGTCTCCCCTTATTACCTTGGGCTGTTCATCCATGTTGGGATGGGCAGACTAGGTAGCAGGTGACAGGTGCTGTTCTTAGAGATCTACGCTGATGATGACGAAGACGAGCAGGAGGCTTTGCATACTAGTTTCTTACTATATGTACTGGGTGTTCCGCTGTTATATCTGATTGAGTGTTTGTAGTGAGGCTTTGATGTATGGATGATTCATGTTTGTATAAAACTACTACGATGCTTATATGATGATTTTTCTGTTATGGGGCTTCACTATATATTTCTCTATTGTATTTTATCCATGCGCTGTGAGTTGTACGATAGAGTTTGCTGTTTTATTTTACCTGACTATCGTCCATGGCTACCTGGCACGCCTTTCAGCGCACTATTCCATTGTTTTGATGCGGGAGTCATGAGCGGTCGTCACAGTTTCATTCGAACCCGGAACGAACTTGTAAGGATTGAATGCTTTCAAAACATCGTCAGGTGGACGATGAGCATTCTAAGTGATATGTCCTATAAAGGTAATCGTAACCTCAAGCCTCATCAACCGGGAATGGCTAAAACAGGGGGGTGCATCAAGGCTTCGTGGGTCGCACCCACTGGAGAGTAAGATTTACCCCTGTCTAGAGGTCCCTTTTATTTCGGCTGTGTGGACGGTTGAATAGCTACAACCGTCGGGGTTGTCTTATTCGGAACTATTCAGTAAGGAATGGGTCTGGCTTTGTGTTGTAGGGGGTCGGGAGTGATCCTCGGTACGGTGATCTAGGCCACGTACTGTGACGGGCGGTACCCCAGTAGCCCTGCCATTGTATGAAATCCCAAATCCAATAAGTGCCAACGGTTTTGATTGTATTACCCACTTTTGTGGCTAGTAGCTGGAATTTAATTGATGTAACAATTTCGGCTATTTCTTATTTATTTGAAAACCCTAGACACTATTATAATATCATCGAATTTCATATCAAATGTTTTGGTTAGCGTAAGGTAAAAACTTTTCCATGTTTATGTGTGGGAAGTCTTACGTGATACCTTTTCTTTTCAAAGGATTTTAAAGTTAAGCAACTTTAACCGTTTACTCACACCAGACCCATGTCTGACCCGGAGTTTATTCTATTTTTCTTAAACTCTTGGGTACTCAAATTTTTACGAGTAGCCAAGGGATTCAGGTTAGGATTTTAAGTTGGCTTGACGAATTCTGGAGGAGCAATGGAGCAAGAGGCTTCTGCGTATAGCTATAGAGTATTCCGCTGTGTGTTCTCTGAGATGTTGTTTGTCTTTGAGTTGTATAACTAGACAGGTGTCTATAACTGTCTAGTATGAGTTGATTATGCTGTGTATCTTTGATGTATATGATACTGTGTAAAGTATTATGTTATTAATATAATTTATTCGTTCCGCTGTTCAGATTCTGATGTTGTTTCTTTCTTCTTCTCTATCTTTTCTCTTTTCTATCCCTTTCTGTCTTAAAGATGATGCGATTTTCTGGTGGTAGAAAGTCGGGTCGTCGTAGATATTATCTACAAATCATCATTTGAAGCTTCTTTATAATTTTTTGGTTCAAAATTTTACACAAATGCAGTATGACTTATTTGGTTAAGTTGATTTCTAGTTACTCTGGAATTAAGATCTCCAATGATATTATCTTTTGGATGATCTTTTAAAATTCTAGGGGGTGTCACTAAAGTATTATTTTGTGCATTTGTCTCATTATTAGATGAGATTGTTGTATTTGTTATTGGAATAATTTCTTCATCGTCATTAGTATGATTATCAAGGAAATTTTCATCAAATGAAACATGTAAACTTTCTTCAATTGTATTAGTACGTTTATTAAAAATTCTTTGCTATGATCCAAATATCCAACAAAGATTCCTTCATCGGCCTTCAGGTCGAATTTACCTACATTATCTTTTGTATTTAATATAAAACATTTTGATCCGAAAGTTTTAAAGTATGATACATTAGGTTTTCTTCCAAAAAATATTTTGAAACAAGTATGTTTAGTCGTAGGTCGTATGGTTACTCGATTCAAAACGTAACAAGCCGTAGCAATAGCTTCAGCCCAAAAATGTTTTGGTAAACCACTACTATTTAATAGTGTTCGTGCACATTCTTGTAACGTATGATTTTTTCTTTCTACTACATCATTTTGTTAAGGTGTGCGGGGAAAAGAGAAATTATGACTTATGCCCTTTTTATTACAAAAATTTGTAAAAAGATCATTTTCGAATTTTCCACCGTGATCACTTCGAATATTCTTAATTTTTAAATCCATTTGAGTTTTAATTCTTTTAGAAAAAATTTTAAACATACCAAAAGTCACTTTTATGTTTTAAAAATAAGATCCATGTATATCTTGAAAAATCATCAACTATTATGAAAATATATTTGTTGTGATTTATAGATCATACTTTAGTTGGACCAAATAAATCTAAATGTAATAATTCTAGAAATATTATTTTTAGATTTAAAAGAGCTT
Organism: Allium cepa; assembly: GCA_030765085.1. Classification (NCBI taxonomy): domain Eukaryota; kingdom Viridiplantae; phylum Streptophyta; class Magnoliopsida; order Asparagales; family Amaryllidaceae; genus Allium; species Allium cepa. Next base: position 676,211,401 of record CM060932.1, on the reverse strand, counting down.
TTCTTTAGTTTACCAATTTGACAATCATCACATAAATTTTCTACTTTATAATTTATTTTAGATAAACCTCTAACTATCTCATATTTTGCTAATTTATTAATATATTTAAAATTAATATGACAGAATCATTTATGCCACAACCATGGATCGTCATGTTTGGTGGTTAAGCATAAGTTTGAATTTCGATTTATATTCATATTTAAGATATAAATATTTTTGTACAAAACCCTCAAAGATAAGTTGTTTGTTATTGTCGAAAATATTACATCTGTCTTTTTTGAAATTAATTTGAAAACCTTTTTCGCATAATTAACTAATGCTAAGTAGGTTGTGTTTTAATTTTCTACTAACAAAAAATTTGTAATAATAGGAGATTTAGAAATACCAGAGTTGATGACTTCTCCGATGCCAATGACGTATCCTTTGGAGTTATCTCCAAAAGTTACCGTTCCACCATCGATGTATGTTATATTTGATAAATTTTTTGAATTTCCGATCATATACTTGGAGCAGCCACTATCAAGTATCCATTTCTCCTTATTTTTTATTTTGGGTACCTGTGAGATAAAAACGATTTAATTGGTACTCATATACTTTTTTAGGGTCCTGAATGTTAGGATGAGCAGGTAGCCATATCCAAGAAGGTTTGGTACCTTTATGAACATAATTTTTATTATAGACTACATCATCTAAAAAGTTATTGATATGTTTTTGTCTAATCAAAATATTGTTTGTCTTAGGAATCCAAATTTTTATGTTTTGGTATTCGTATTAGACTTAGGTGACCTTTTTGTCCTTTGATAAATGAAACAATATTTCTTAATATTATTCCCTTTTCGTTTAGGAATATTTGTCGATCCTATTCCATTTCTATTACCTGAAGGTTTTAAAGTTTTGATAAGATTTTCGATATCTTGTTTTCCTTTATTAAATTTTGAAATGTTATCTAAATTTTTCTTTAAATTCAAAATTTTGAATTTTCAATGTTTCTATATTACTTTTCAAGTTGATATTTTCTTTTAAAAAATTATCCTTTTCTATTTTAACTTTTCCAAAATCAATAGATATAGTCTCATATTCAACTAAAACACTTTTAATTTTTTCTTGGGATAATTCTAGTTCCTCCTCAAAAATAATTTTTTCATCTTTTAACATTCCTATTTCAAGTTCTAAACGATTTATTTTGGCTATGTGTTCTTTGTTCAATTTTTTAATTTGTCTAAATTTATCATCTAATTCCATGCTAAGCTCTAATAATTCATCATAGCTAAGTTCAGAACATAGCTCATCAATTTGTGCCATAAAACATACATTAGCTTGTTCTCCGTCACTATTGTTGTCACTATCTGATGATGATGAAGAATCTTAGTCATCCCATGTTACTTTAAATGCTTTCTTCTTTATGAATTTTTTGAATTTGTTCTTCTTTTTATCATTGTTGAGCTTGGGACAATCTTTCTTCATATGTTCAAATTAATCACATTCATAGCATTTGATTGACGTTTGCTTTGTTGAGCTTGATTTTCCTCCTTTCTGAAATCTAGTCATTTTCCTAAACTTCTTGAATTTGTTGTAGTTTTTGGCAATAAATATGATTTCTTCTTCATCTAAGCCGGACTCTTCATTTGTTGCTGGAAATGCTATGTTTTTCTGCTCCGAGTTTTATTCTTTTCTTGCCTACATATTAGCTTCATAGGACATTAAATTTCCTATCACTTCTTCAACTAGGAGCGTTGAGAGGTCATTAGTGTAACAACCCATAATTTTTGTAAATATTTTAATTTATTTTATTTGAAAACTTTGATTTTAAATCATTTTAAAAAAAATTGAAATTTTGGAATTTTCCAATGTATTTTTGGATTTTGTTTATAATTATTTTTACAAATAAAATAAAATAAAGATTTTCTGAAAATTTATATCTTGGTCAACTGTGGTCAAAATTTGACTTTCAGTTGAAATTTTTAAATTTAAATTTTAAATTTCCAATCTTTTTCTTTGAAGCCGAATTTGATTCTGATATTCTTCTGCTTTTCGTTTCATCAAATTCTGTTTTATATTTTTTAAATCTAATAAATTTCAGCATTTTACACGTGATTATTTTCAGTATTTTATTGTTTATTTTTCTATTCTATATTTTTATTTCATTTCTTTTTTATTTTGGTTTGGACTTTAATATTTTGCTTGAGTTGTGAGCTTGTTTTGATTTGGGCTTGGCTAATGGGCTTAGGAAATTCAAAAAGAGGCATAAGTTTCTTTTCTTTAATGTAAGGAGATGCCTTTTCATTGGCAAGCCATTCAAAACTTTCCATTGCCTTAACGTACAAAACACTTCTCATCTCCTTCTCATTTCACGTTAAAAAACTTCTCAATTCCATCTCTTTCTCATTTTCATTTCCTAAGAAATTTTTTACAGTAAGCATGTTCTCCTTCTCCTTCTTTTTCGTTTTCCTTTCTCTTTTGTTCCAAGCATAGCTCGGCCATCACATGCATCACCTATAGTCGATCATCTCTCCACCATCACCACCTACGACCGGCCATCTCCATCACTTCATGTCCACCATAACCATGCCGCGACCACCATAGATCCAAACCCCGTCTCCAATTACCTTGGAAACCCTAGCCGTGCACTAATAGATCCAATCCCTCTTTGCTTGCCTCAGCCTCCATTAACTCCTCTTCCTTTGCCCTTGCTGTGACCATTCCTTTATCTCCAAGTCGTGACCAAATGTGCCTTGACCTGATCCATGCTTTAGCAACCATGGCTGAACCATCCTAGCATAGGGCCAAACCCTAAAACCATATGACCTTTCACTTGCCTTTTTTTCCTTCCTATTGACTTTTAGAATGCCATCTCTTCATAAACCATTGCCGTGCTTCTTTTCTTGCCATATCCATGCTTACTTGCTTCCTAACCGAGCCTAGTATGCCTCAAAACATCATGACCGAGCCATATTTCAAATGGTCAACCCCACTTGCATAATGGCCGAACCTATTTCCATGTGGCCGAGCCTATTGTGTAAGTTGCTAGTCCATCTCTTTGTGTTTCATTTTATTCTTTTATGTATAAATATTTTGCTTATGTATATTTTATTTTGTTGATTACGAGAGTTGGATCTTGGCTCTTCATCCACTCGAACCTAGTTCATGATTTGTCATGCTTTTCGGAGTTTGGTTGTGTGTCTCGAATTGTCATCTCTAGCTTTAGAAGGTGAGTTATCACTCTCGACATTTCGTACTTATATATCTGTGAAACAATGACATGTGAATTGTAGTGTGATATGCTATGCTGGTAGTAATTCATACATGCCTATGATATGATATTTCATGATGTTATAACATGATTATATGCCTGTTACATCACCTAATATGATATGCTATGCTATACTGTTTATTCTATTTTCTGCTTCTCACACTACAAGTTCCCTGTTAGTATAGAATCGATATGGGTTGAAATGATATATACCCGAACGGACTTTAGAATAGAGAAAAATCGCTATGAGCTGAAATGATAGGCTCAAGAGATTTTTATTTTATTTAACTTAGGATTGCGGGTTTGAAATGATAGAACCCGGAATTTTATAAACTACGGATTAAAATGATACATATCCGCATCACTTGACCTAGGTTAGAAAATATTATACAGACCCATGGTTAAGTTTAAATAATAATTTTCTAAAAATTGTTATGTATTTTGAATCTTTAAATATATGAAATTTTAATTTAAAATATGATTTAATAATTTTAAATATAATTTAATAATTTTAAATATAATGATATATTGGAATTTTATAAGTAAATAATTGATTTAAAACTAAATTAAAGATTTTATCTATGATAAATAACTTGATAATTTAAATTTGATTTAATATGGAATTTTGTTTCTAACCTAATAATAATAGTAGATTTTATTTATGAAATAGATATGTTTTGTATAAATAAAACTATGATAAAAATTGAAATAGTATGTTTAAAACGTCTTATAGTAGTATTTGTGGCATTTTTAAAATGCTATGTTAATTTAGTTATGTTTTAAAAAATGCTATGTTACTTTTAGGTTATGCTTTGAAAATGCTACTATTTCCAAATTGTAATGTTTTCCAAAATGCTATTATATAGGTATAACATTTTCAAAGTGTTATAGTTTCTAACTTATTACATTTTAAAATGCTATAATAAGTGTATGGTTCTGAAAGTGTTATGATTTTTAATCATTACATTTTTAAAAGCGCTATAACTAATATATATGGATTTGGAAATGTTACCATTTTTGAAATGTATATTATTTTGGAAGAGTAATAGCGTTTGATTTTAAATGGTTTTGGAATAGATAGTTTTGAAATAAATATCTGTGGGTTATAATAACGTTCGGTTGTTAAAGAGACCGAGATCGAAAGTTGTAATACTCTCTGCCAACTCCAAAAACAACTTTAACAACTGTGTACACGGTGGAGATTCCTAAATGAAGTAGGATGGTGGCGACGTTCTTTTAAGGTATATACGTGGACCCGACTCCCGTGAGTTGGCATAAGGTGGCTAAAACAGGAGCGATTCTCAGGCCAATGAGGTAGCTCTTCTGATCGGACACACTTCTTCGTATGCGATTCTATTACTTTGTGATTGATTGGTGCGCACGGTGGAAGGTAGCAGCGGCTATGCGTTACCACTAGCCCGGATGCGTAATTGGTATATCTACCCTGGCATTGCCTTGTTATGTCGCGTCACCTACCCTAGCGTGCCTTATACGATTTTGTTTTGTACCATACCTATGGAGTGCCCTCTGACGATGCCCAATACAGAGGAGATTGCGGTACTGTATAGACTATGAGAATATATAAAATGTGTTAAGGTGGAAAATGTAAAGCCTTAACGTTATTTTTAAAATATATTATACTTTACCTTAGACATTATTATAATATCGTATATTACTACATAGTAAATAGTTTAACGCATCCTTAAAGGATGGGCAGTCCCAAGCATCCTTTAAGTTACTTGTGCATTTCTATTACAGTTCACTTGAGTTGGTTTACATTTTATAAGTATGTATGTCCTGACTCGAGTGTTCGGTATTTTGCTTTACGCTCGAGTCAGCCTGAGTATCAGCTTTGGATTTCATCTTCTGGAGCTAGAGGATTTGGTGGAGATTATCTATCTATCTAGTTGTCATCCATTTCTATTCAGTATTTCTATTCAGCTTATGTATTAGTGGACTTTTATGTATTGGGATTTCTACTGTATTTACTTTCAGACTCTGGTATTTTCTACTTGTTTTGTGACTATGTTTGTAGTAGCTTCATGAACTACTATGGTTATTTTTACTTCTGCTGCAAGTTGCTCTGTTTTATCTGTGTCTGTGACTCTGTGATTGGTTTTATTTGCTCCAAATTATATTACAATCTACTATTTTGAATTATTCAAGTCCGACATGTGTGATTTTATTGTTGATTTGAATGGTCCAAAATAGTGGGTCGTTACAATTAGCTTCTTCGAAAACTAATACTTTTCTTTCCCACTCTAGAGTTAAAGAATTGAGTATTCTAGATACTAAATCAAAATTTGTGAATTTAACTCCAAGTGCCATTAAAGCGTGTTGATAGTTTGGAATCTAGAGTACATGTCCACTATAGATTCATTTTGTTTCATTTTAGATGGTGAAAATTGATTTTGTAAAATTGAAATTTTAGTTTGCTTAACTTTGTTTGTGTCGTCGTGTGTAACTTGTAAGTATGCCAAATATCATATGCAGTGTTACATAACATGACACGTGAAAAATTCGTTCTTGTCTAATAAACAAAATAAAACATTCATAGCTTTGGCATTATTAGAAACTGTGATTTTTTATGCATCATTCCATGTGTTCATAACAGTGTCAGGTGCTTCATATTCATTTTGAGTGGCTGACCAAATTTCTAACCCATTAGCTTCCATAAAAATTCTCATACGTGTTGACCAATATGTATAATTAAAACCATTAAAAAGTGGAGGACGTGCTGTGGATTGACCTTCTTAAAAAATACTTTCCATATTAAAGTGATTTAAATATGAGTTACTGTACTTCGATCAAAGCTCGCTCTGATACCAATTGAATGTCTACGGGATGGATCGTGTAGTGTATATGCAAGTATATGTGACAGAGTATATGATGCAACTAAAATAATATTAATCTAAGTAAATATAGAATAAGCACACCAAAATTTTATACTGGTTCGGACCTCCCGTCCTACGTCCAGTCTCGAAGCTCACCTTCGGAATTCAACTATCAAAAACCCTCGCTTCGTCCGGAGGAATAGGCTTGGTTACAATAAGTTGTTCTATTCAAATGTGTGCTTTAGCATAACACAGATATTGACTAATTAGTACAATTGCTTCCAATATATATCTAAAGAATATTGTATGTGAAGAACTGAGTATATGGAAGAGTGAATACAAGTAAAGATTGCTAGAGTGCAGAGATCAAGAATATAGGATAGAGTATAGAATTAGAAAGGGTGAGTAAGTAAGGTGAATTATGTTCTCTTGATTCTTGATGCTATATATAGTTGTAGATAGGTATCTTGAGTAAATGCATCCATTAATGAACGCTCTAAATATGCTTCTGTTGATGGTGAAGAGTTGTGGCGAAGAGAAGCAGAGATGTCCATTCGCATGTGGCAGTTGCCATTCTTTTCTGGAGTTCAAGTTTGAATTCAGACATATGGTATTGCTTCAGACGTCTGGTACTATATTTTATTTGAATATAGTAGATTTTCAGATGTTGGAGTGCCATTACCAGACATCTGGTTTAGCCTTTTTTTTGTTTCAGAGAACTTTTCCGGACATATGGCTTGTGCACCCAAACGTCTGATATGGTGCATGTCTGTTTTTGTGCATCTTTTCTTTTGCTTCTTTGTACCTATCGACTTGTAGTCTCTTGTAGTGTCCTTTGAGCCTCGTTCTCGTCTTTCTAGTAACGTTATTCTAGTCAGTACCTGTATAAATAAATATGCATGTATATATTCGATTTCCATTGTATAGTTGTTGTCATCGAAACCGTAGATTGAATTTCCTAATATAGGTAGATAATAAAATTTTACCATTTAGAAGTATGATATATATACTGCAATACTTCATGTTAAAAGAGTATATATTAAGATTTTTTATTTTTCATTATATGATTGTTTATCAATTTTATTTTATATAGTCAAACATACGAGTAAATTTTTTGCAAGAAGCTAAATTATTATATAAAATCATATTATTTAAAAAATACATGATAGGAGTTGCATTCAATGTAATATCATAATAGTTTTTTTAGATTTTTTATTAAATCGTTACACATTAAATATGATGTTATATAGTAGAAATATATAATGAAATATATATATATATATATATATATATATATATATATATATAGAGGTACATGGTAGGTATGATAATTATCATATTTAGTAGTTAATTACCATTATTATACCACATATTTTCACACGGTTCGGCAAACCGTATTTATCAAATTGGTTACCACTTTTTCGTTATCGTTTTAGTTGGCAGCGGTTGATAATGGGTTTGTAATTGGTAATATGGTAAAAATGTCCAGCCCTAATATATACCACCTAAAACCTATAGTGCAACTATTTACTACCATTAATTCTGTACAATTAAAGCGTTTAGCCATTTTATAACAGTGGAAATGTAAGGCTATAGCGTTAATAAAACGGGATGTATCGGAAAATATAAGAGATGTAAAAATCTTTATTGAAGATAAAATAAATCTCTAAAGTTTTTTTTATTCTCATTCCCGCATTGCTTGCATAAAAAACATTAATTACTCTTATATAACAAACTAAAAAATTTGTAACCCATTAAGTTTAAACTTATTTAGGTGTTGTGAGTATTCCTACCTATGAAATTATTATTGTATAGAAGTTCACAACTAGGTGCCAAAGAAGTTAAAGTGTGTAGGTCATAAGGAGTGTCCAAGTATCCTAAATAGTGAAGCAAGAAACCCCGAAGACAATGCATGTGGAGAGATGAAAGTAGGCAGGGGAAAATCATTCCTAGTGCACATGTTAAGTACTCAAACTACTTGACCTGAATTCCTGTCCTATGGCCCAACTACCAAACAAGAATCTCTATTTGGTAGTGGGACCACCAGATATTATTTCCTGTTTGGTAGTGAAGCTTCGGAACAGAGACGTGTGATCATCAATCGTAGAACCACTAAGAGTGCATGTTCGAAATATGAAGAATTATTGAATCAACTACCTACTGAACCACTTAGCTAGAACAAAGCATATAAAGAAGGACAATCTTGAACATATGAAAGTTCTGTATCATATATTTTACATATGGAAATAATCAAACCGAGCATGTTATACGGGAAAATTGCAATATTTATTGTCCCAACCTTCTTATATCTTTATTCCTATAAATATTCGAACTTCCAAAAGAATTTGAGATACCTTTTGGAACTTTAAGCTACTGTCTGACATGACATATAAAACAAGACATTCCAAATAGACTATTGGGAGTTATATTTTATGTCAAATCATTATATGTTGCATTCAAATCATTGCAGAACTGATCTATAAGAAAAAAAATGAAAATGCGCAGTTGATGTGGACACAATCAGGCCGAACCACAATAAATTTGTATGTATTTTATTTTATTGCTTTATATTTTTCTATTACTATATAGTTACGTTGTACACTCGGTATACACTGCTCCACATCAAATCGATTAATGATATTCACTACAATAAAGAAGGCCATTTATGGTTGAAAACCATCGACGGCCGTTAGTAGCCGTCGAAAAGCTATCGAAATTAGCATTGGAACTACATCTGCTCTTTCCGACGGTCAACGACGGCTTCGAAGAAGACTTGAGAACAGCTCTCAATGAGTGTTGTCGACAGTTTTTTGACGGTTGTCGGGTACACATGACCACTGATTTTTCATTTGGACTATTATCGAAAGCCATCGAAAATCGTTACTCTTTTGCCATCGAAAGCCGTTAAGAGCCATCAAATTGTCTTACCAATACACCATCAAGTATCATCGATGACCGTTGGAAATTGATGACCTATAATCTGTCAATAACTGTCGGTAACCGTCGCAAATCATGGATGTTTTTTGTTTCTACTGCCTTTTGTCCTCCATACAACACATACATATCATTATACATCGTAGCTTAATTTCACACATATAAATAATATGTATATAACCCCAAATCACATATAAAACATCAATAATAACAACAAATCAAGCTCAAACAATACAACATACAATAGAAAAATCCAACAACATACAAAAACACAACCTCCAACATCTTGAACTATATCAATCATATCAACACAAACCAACAAATCATCCAACATCTCCTCAAAATTTATTAAGAAAACCAAAATACATTGTCCTCACCATTTCCAAGTGCATATGTCCAAATACAAATGCAAAAATATACCCATCAAGACTCACCATCGCCTCCGAAACCAACCGATGAAGGAAATGCCCATGCTGTTGCATATACATAGGCAAGCGCTAATCCAATTACACCATCTTACTTATTGTTAACTTATTTATTTTTACATTTGTAAACTTAATTTTTATTAACTTATTTATTATTATAAACTTATTTAATTGTTAACTTACTTATTGCTATAAAACTTATTTTTTTAACTTAATTATACCAAAACATAGGTTATAATCTATGCTAAATATGTTATGACTTACATTAGGCTAAATATGATTAACAAGTAGGTAAGGTGAGTAGAAATATTGTTCATTAGCACTTGGTTGTCATAACTATAACGCCTATTCCGCGATGTCGGATCCATGGCCGCTTCAAAAATAGAGTCCGCCTTGTCAGTTGTCAACTGATTCCGTCCCATTTCCTCCAACAGTTGTGCTCATTGTAGCATAAATTTTTCCTGCAATGCAAAATAAAAATACAATTGAAATTTATAATACATTATTTTAATTTTTATAAATAATTAAATAAATTGATTATTAATAACTTATAACTTAAAATATGCTTAAATGGGCATTGGTTGGTTTATCGTCGGCCCATGTGTATGAGGATATGTCATCTTCATTTTGATGCTCGATGGCATGAGTACGGGAAAATACGTCCATATAGAAGATGGGACCTATGCACTCTCTTTCTTGAAATAATTATTATGTGTTGTTATTGTATACACAAAATTATACAATGTAATGACTGTTTATAATCTCAATTAATAAATTTACCGGCTCTTGATGATTATACTAGAATGACTTGGAACCACCGCGATGTGTGACTAGGTTCTTGTTTCTATCTGCAGAGTTCCTCTTTTACTCTGCCTACGAATTTAAATTGAACATTATTTTTTTACTCTATAAATTATGTAGTATACATGAAACAAATTAAAGTTATATATGGTAAACTTACATTTACTTCATCACTATTCCACCAAGCAACCCAAGCATCCCATACACTGGCGCTCATCCAATTAGGCTTCTTCCTCACTTCTTTATGCCCGACATTGTGTCCGGGTAGTTCTTACTCATTTTTTGCATCCAATAGGTCGTCCGAAGGAGGGTGTCAACTTCCTGTAACTCTACCGACCCCTGCATGTTGAAAAAAAATAAGCTATACGTATATACTTCGTCAGCAAATTATAAAGTGGTAATATATAATGATACATAAATTTATAATTATAAGGAAGCCTTGCCGGATACTCTCCAAGACAGGGGTCGTGATGAACCCACATAGGCCAACAGGTGGTCAGCCTACTCATGTAAGCTTGCTTCAAAAAATGGAAAACAAGCTCTAATGGCTCCAACTCAAATCCTATGTGTTAAATATGATACAGACCTCTAAATATCATACAAAAAATATTTATAATGCTGAAATAATTCAATACTTATGACCCATCCGCTTTGCGTGTAACGACACTACGCTAAGTTACGGGTACTCAGATAGGCCACTGTCATCACCTCCTAGGGCGGACCCTCTTTGAGAAGAAGACAGGGAACCTGAATAGGAAGAACACCAACATCGAAAAAGGGTCATAATAACTATCACAGACATATCATTTTATTATGGCGGAACTTATCATTTAATTATGTAAAAAAAGGTACCATTTTTATGAGAAAACTGTAACATATCAATCATCACATAAATTACCTTCTACCAAAATGTACATTATTAATCAGTCCTCGTCGTTTTCTGATTCGGACTCGATCTCATACTCTATATTGTTTTCCTCTGTTGTCTCAAATTCTTCTACTAAAATATTCGATTCATCGTTTAGAGGCCCAAAATTGGTACAATCGTCGATTTTTACTATTTCGCCATTTTCATCGATATCTACCTAATAAGCTTGTTCGTTTAGAATATTCTTTCCATCAAACGTAAATCTTGCTTTCATTTAAAAATTGCCAACTAATCTTCTTTAGCTTAAGGAGCATAATAAACTTGTAGGGCTTGTTTGGCTAGTACAAAAGCATCGTACTTATGATAGTGCGAGCTATGCTTTATATCAATAAGAATATATTTTCGTGCACGATGATTCTAGAACCTGGAACGTTACTGAACTAGTTGCACCTAAACAAAACAACTTCCTCCATGGTTCTTGTGTAATATGTCAATTGCAAAACCTGGGTTAAAATTCCATAAAAATCATTTTTATGATCATTTAGATCATCACTATCTTTAACAAATACATGTATTGTCAATTAATTTTTCAATACCATAATCTTTGATGTTGAATGTATATCCGTTGATGAAGAATATTAGATATATCTTGACTTTTCTTTTCGGTCTCATCCCAAGATGTTTCAATCTTGTATCGATCATACAATTTCTCATATCATAAACAAAGTTCGAAAACCAACCAGCGAATTCTTTACTGAGATCGTTGCTTGGATATTGTGATTCATAAACACTGTAGATATAGATTATATATGTCATTATAATGTACATGTGTATTATTAAAATAAATATATCCAGAATTATCATTTAATATTGCCTAATAAATGGTGCAACTTTAACATAATTAAGATGAATATATGTGTGCTACATAGTAATCTCTATCGTCTAACCATATTTTCACACATTTTTCAACATGTCAGCCATGCTGTCTAAAAATAGATAAGATTGCTTGAGAAGAATCTTGTTCAACGCCTTTATCATTATGTGTAACACTTTCAAATGATAAGTTCATATGAAATAATGAGAGAGAAAGAATGAAGCTTCTTTTTTGATATATGATTTACAAATCGAACATTTAACTCGTACTTTTTGTCTAACGTTTTCCTTTAGATGATTTAAGTACCTATTAAAAATTATTTTAAATTAAAATTTACTTAAATATGTAACTAAACTAATATTTAATATATTCAATATTAATACATCTCAAATGGATACATCCATCCATACTGCACAAGACCTCGAAGATGTGCTTCAGATGGAAGATGAATAAGTAAATGCTTCCTTACATTAAGGAAACTGGAGGAAATATTTTCTCTAGTTTGCAGAGAAGTATAGAGATTTCTACTTCAAGTTTATATAGACGTTCAAATATTAACGTAGTCGAACAAAGCTCTTTATAAAGCAAACTAAGTTTTGTTATAACTGTCCAAACTTTTACGGGCAATAGTTCATTGAAAGCAATGGATAACAAATTTTCCATCATTACGTGACAATCATGGCTTTTCATCCCATTCAATTTACTGTTCTTATAGTCGACACATCGACGAAGATTAGAAGAAAGCCCATCAGGAAATCTTAATCATTCCACCCATTTAATAGAACTTTAACTTTGTTATTGTCAAACTCATAGCATGCTATGGTTTTTTTACTGCCATTGGTCCTCTAGTGAGGTTCGGGATGCTTACATAATTCATCAATATCACTTCTTGATTTCAAATCATCCTTAATCTTCCCCTAAATATTCAAAATTATATTAAACACATTATTAAGCACATTTTTTTCTCATTATGCATCACAGTACTATTATGACGAAGTAGAAGATATTTCCATTAAGGCAACTCACAGAATATACTTTGTTTGCATCAAGTATGAATCGTCGATTTGTTTGAAATTTCAATTTGTACTCCAGTTTCATGTATCTTTGGATAATCCTTTACAATTGAATATATATTTCTTCACTAGACTGTATCTTTTGTGGTTGCATAATCTCTTTTCCAATTAGCTATAAAGTTTTTCCTATCATTTCTTAAAGGATGACGAATATGGAGAAAACATCGATGACAATCGAACCATGAAATTTTCTTCCCATGCTGTAAAGAAAATGCTCGTGTTTCTTTCATGCAATAAAGACAAGATAAATGACAGGTTGTACTCCAACCCAAAAGTATTGGATACGCAGGAAAATCATTAATAGTCCATATGAAAGAAGTGAACATATGTAAATTCTTTTTTTTAATGTTATATGTTTCAACTCCTTCATGCCACAATATTTTCAACTCTTCAATCAACGGCTGTAGATAAACATCGATTCTTTATGTCAGATCATCGGGGCTAGGGATGACAACGGTCAGAAATATTATGGAGTTTTCATACACATCCATAGAGGTAAATTTTAAGAAGTAATGATAATAGGCCAAGATGAATATTTAGAACCAAATTGAGCGAATGGTGAAAATCTATCCATGCATAAACAAAGTCTAATATTACCACTCTCCGCTGCAAAAGCAGGATATGCCTTATCAAAATGCTTCCATGCTTCTCCATCATTTGGGTGTGTTAACGTACCTACTTCATGTATTCCCACACCATGCCATCTCATATGATGTACGCTTACAATGCATATAATCTTTAAAGCCTAGAAGTGATATGTACGTAATGCATACACTTAAATGGAACTTCCTTTCACTTCTTTTTTCTTGGTTTGTATCTTTCCTCGTTGCGTATTCTCACTTCCTAAAATCGATGACTTCTTTGCAAAAAAACATGCAACCATTTAAATATGTCTAATTTTTGATATGACAAACCAAAAGAAAACGTTAGATTTTTCACTTCATAATGATTTTTGCATTTTAAATTATCGGGTGGCATATGCTGTTTTGTAGCTTGTACAATAGCTATAAATCCGGCTTCTGTGAAATTGTATTTTGATTTCATCCTAATGTTCTATAGTTACCGATAATTGGGTGCCGCTTGTACAACCATCCTAAAGAGGTTTCTTAGCAGCATCCAATAAATCATAGATTTTCTTTGCTCCAATACCTGGTTCTTCTTCGACATTAACATCGTCAACTTCAACGGTAGGGAACATTGATCGTGCTGCATCTTCAACGATATCTTCTGTGAGGTTCATCATAAAAATTTCATTATCCACCTCCTCCTATAAATGTACATGATTAAGTGCTACAAGTTCTTTATGACGATCCCACACCATAAACTGAATTAGCGTAATTGAACTTTAACCATCTCCAATATCAAATGCTTCAACAATTCGCACATACTACACGGACAACGAATTTCTTTGTCATTTCCATTATTACTTAAAGATAATTCGATAAATATGTGCACACCATTATAAAAATGTTCACTTATTGAGCCTTCCATTTTCCTTTGTTGTTAATACACCCAGCTCCAATCAACAAAAAAATTGACCATTTTTCCTACTTAAAAAATGATAGAAATTTAAAAAGTATTAATCATTTTATGGATTGACATTACATTTTTCAATTGATTTATACAGTTTAATGGTTTGTTAATTATATAATATATTATTCCCTTTTATTTTATTGTTCAATTCATTTACAATGTTCCTTTAACCATAATTTATTTATTAATTATCATTTATACATTTTACGGATTGGCACAAATTATGAATATAATATGAAATTTTTAGTTTATTGTTTTCTAATTTGATGGTCGGTAATCCTACTTCCCATTACAAATATAATAGTAATTATATTTTGTTAATCATTTCATTTTAAAAGATTTAACAAAATTTTGACAGCACTTTTCCATTGTTCCATGTCTCGTATACAAATGCATGTACCAGGGGAACAAAAAGGAAGTGCTATCAAAATTTTGTTAACTGTTTAAAATAAAATGATTTACGAAATGTAATACTTTATTATGTTTGTAACTTGTCCAATAAAGGGACAAATCCATCAAATATTGTATCATATGAATATTGATGTCCAATTTATAACAAAAACGAATATCCATACAACGATTATACAATACTTGTTAGACGGGGCCAAAAACTCCCTAAAGGATTTAAAAAATAAAGCATACTATGCACCAATTTATTTACATATTACTATTATACATTTTAATCTTTTATTAATTATATAACATATTAGCATTTGTACAATAATTTTTTTATATGTCAATGTTTTATTAATTATATAAGTGGAAATTGGGTTGAAGGGCTTTTATTTGTAGGGTAATAAGTTTTAAGGACAGCACTTCTGAATAATTAGTTTTAAGGACAATTTACAGCATAATGATAAAATTTTTTATCTTTTTAAATTATACAGGAAAATGATAAGTCCTTTTATCATTATTTCTATATAACTGAAAATGATAAATTCTTTTATCTTTTTCCTGTAAAATGTCCTTAAAACTAATTTTTCAGAAGTAGCGTCCTTAAAACTTATTGCCCTGCACAAATAAGCCCTTGAAGTAAAAATCCCCATTATATAATATATCATATAATTTTTACCTTTTTATAAAACTTTTATGTTTTTAAGTTTAACAAATTATGATTATAATATTATTATTTTTAAAATAAAATATATTATACACTAGTTTATCGCATACTACACATTGTACCATACTAGATTTTATATATAATTAAGGGTCTGAAGTAATGAACGATTATGTAAATAAATTATTATTTTTGACATTTTACAAAATTCATATACTAAATTATGCGCATCTACACTAATACTCTAGCTAGCCCTAATATGCATATACACTAACTGATTTACACATTTATACACATAAACTAAATTATACATTAATGTTTGGATTTAGATGATAATAACTGTAATCAGCATTCAATGACGTATAATAAACAACCAATGAGGTACTATAAACAACTAGAATCCTAAATTAACCTTAATTTAGCAAATCAAAATTAATTAGGGTTAGAAAAAAATCTGATTGGAGATGAATGAATGAACTAGGGTTGCTGATAGTGGAGAATGATGAACTTCGTGATGGTCGAGGAAGTGCGTGGGTTGACTAACGATGGAGATTGGGGAGTAGCTAGGGTTTTGGATTGAAATTGGGGGAGAAGCAAAATGAAATTTGCTCTCGGCTGGAGTAGAAGTATAATCATGCTATCTGATCGTTTTCGACGGCGGTTGACGGCTCGTATTATCGATCGCTTCCACCAGCTTCCGACGGCTATTTTATATTTTTTTTACCGAAATGCCACAGAAATGAGTTACAGTCGAAAGCCGTCAAAAATACATCGACGGAACCATCGACGGCCGTCGGTATGACCCTTCGCTGTTTATTGTTCTACTTGTAGTGGTTTGTCCATTTTCTCTACAAGCAAGTGACGTCGTGGAAAACAGTAGGACTTTAAATAGATTTACTATTTAATGGCACTAAAATGAAAATATATAGTGGTCAAAATGGACTAAGTACTTTAATAGGGCATTAACAATACTTCACTAGAGCTTTTAACTTCATAATTATAGCTTCATAATTGAATTTAGTGAATATTAGGCACACATCCCTAAAACCAAACTTAATTCAAAGCCGGTCCTTGTAAAAAAACATACTTTCTACGTCCCTGTTTTTGTTTTACACCTATTTTTTCCCTAAATTACTCCCACGCTTCAAATTTGAGCCGTGCTTCTTCTTCTTCTTCAGCTTCTTCTGATCAAATTGAAAGCCGAGCTGAGTTTTCTTCAGACAAGTGTTTAATTCTTCATTTCAATAAAAAAAACTGCAACTATTTGAAGATGAATCAATCTTCTTTACAAAAATAAGAATTGTTTTTCTATTTTTTATGGATTGTTGGTGTTGTTTTGATGTTTAAATTCATTACTTATAATGAGAAAAAGTTGTAGTTTGATATTTGAAGTTATGTGCATAAATACTGCAAATGTTACTTAGAATAACTCATATAGTTCTTTCCTGCAAATATTTGTAATAGTTACTAGAAAATCAATAATTTTTAAGATTATTGGCAGACATTGGTGTAAATTTTCATTATAATTGCAAAAAAATCAGCAAATATTGGGAATATTTGCATATAAGTATACTTTTATTTAGGAATTTTCCTCTGCAATTATTCACTTAAAATTTAGCATATACTCACAATATATATTTGCTGAAAAATCAGCAATTATTCCCTTAAAATCATGTGTATTCATCTTCGTATGCAATTATTCAAAATAATTACAGAGCTGTATGCAATTATTATGTATAATTGCATGCATGTCTGCAATTCTTCTGAATAATATGCATGTATATTTTAAAAATCTGCAATTATTCTCAATAATTGCAGAAGTTGGTGTAAATATTATGAATAACAATAGAAAATAACTGCCGAACTGTAATTTTTAAGAATATTTGCAGACATTGGTGCAAATATTCAGAATAATTGCAGAAAAATCAGAAAGTATTGAATTTTTTTGCATATAAATATGCATTTCTGTAAGAATGTTTCTTTGCAATTATTAGTTACAGTATATTGCATTAGGAAGATGAATTTTATCTTCAAAGAATACATGCATAGAAACTGCATTTACTGAGAATACTTGCAAATATGTGCATTAGAAACTGCAATTAGTGAAAATATATGCACAAAAATCTGTAAATATTCCAATGCTGCAATATTTCTGCATGTATTCTCAATGTTTGTAGAAAAATATGCAAGTATTGAGAATACTTGCATAAAAAACTTCAAATAGTGTCAATTTTTGCATTGAAAAATCTAATGAAATATTATTAATATTTTTACTCTTTCTGCAAATATTATAAATATACAGTTATAGCTACAATTATTCTTAATAATTGTAGAAAAATCTGCAAAATTTAAGAATATTTATTTTCGATACTATAAATTTATTCGGTATTTTTGCAAAAAAATATCTAATAATATATGATAAAGCTACAAGTGTTTTTCAGCAAGTATTCATTATTTTTACTTTCATATACCATTACTGTGAATACTTGCAGATATAGCTGTAATTATTCCGAATAAATGCAGAATAATCAACAAATATTGTTCATTTTTTCTCACAATACTTCATATGTACAATTTTTGCTGTAAAACATGTAATAATATATGTTAGAGCTGTAAGAGTGTTTTATCAAGTAATCAAATTTTTACTGCAAATTTTCTATGTATTTGCTACTAAAACTGCAAATATTAAGAATATTTATAGAAAAAAACTGCAAATATTATTAATATTTGCATTTTTAGCTGCATATAATCTTAAATTATTGTTGATTTATTATAATTTTTAATTTTGTAAAGAATGAATTCGTTTCATACAAATTATTATTTTCTTTTGCTACTTCAGTTTTAATATTTGATTTTAATGTTCTGATTGATTATACTTTCCATTATTGGATTTCAGATTCTTCTCGATTAATGAAAATAAGTATTTAGTTTCATTTTGCTTCTAAGTCAATTTTCTAGTCATCTTGATTTCAGTTTATTCACTAGATTATGATTCGATTCTGTGTACTGATTTCATTTGCACAGGAACGATGAAGTGCAGAGAGAAATTACAACAGAAGGGCACTTTTTTCTGTTAGGTGGTCCGATTTTAAAAAAGGGATCGAAAACTTATCTAAAAAACAGAGGGATGTTTTGTGTATTTGCAAACTATATGAAGGATGTATGCCAAACGCTCCTTTAAATTTAAATGTCAAAATATTGGTATATTTTCATTTTATAAATAAATAACTAGATCTTAACACTTACAAATTATCTTGTATTTGATATTTCACCATACTTGTTGAGCGAAGACTCGATCGCAAGGGTTAGACGGTTTATGGTGGTACTGTGACCTTTGCTTAGAGCATGGATTTTTGATCGGGTCCAATGCATACATGTTTAAGCAAGGTCAATCATAACATATTAAAAACTTCACGTCTTCAGTTATATTTTAGATTATATATTTTGCTTGCTGAGAATGAATCGACCATAAACTATGCTTCTTCTTGATATATGGAAATGTCAATGAAACAGTGATTATTTTGCTTGACTAATATTTAAAGATGCCTTCGAGACCTCAGGTCAGATATCTAAACTTTTGCAAAAATATATGATATTTTTTTACTATAGCACGGTGTTTTGAAGGCCGGACTATGAGTTAATTGTAATGACTCAAGATTTAAGGTTTTAAAGATCCAATCGGTTGAACCGTTAGAACCATGCATTTTTTTAATTTATACAAGGTAAAGAAAAATATAATATTATGAATGCACAACATTCATACTTACAAGCATCGAACCATATTACAATTCACAAGCATTTTAGCGTCTTCAAGTAAAGTTTATTATCAAATAGAATTGATGACTATTAATCAAAATTACTTCATCCTTACAATAAGTTCAAGAATTTAAAGGACAAAAAATAAAAGAAATTCCAATCAGTCGGTTTTATTATGTGTTCTATCGAGCAACTGTAATAGCTAATGCACGTACAAAACAAGCACGTTACTTGTCACAATTCGATTTTGGTTCTTTTTGAAACAATGATAATAAAGTCAATGTGATCCTACTTCCTAGTATCTTCGTGCAACCTGCCTTTTGATTCTTTACTCAAAATAAATCATAAGCTTGCTGCGGTTTGTTGATTTCTTCCAGGAATTATATCCAAAAAAACTTACAGCTAAAAATACTTGAAATAAAAATACATATACCTACATGACTAACGATCGCTACATGGAAGGTCAATGTAGCACTCAGGATTGGAGGCGCTTAGAGGAGGAGGCTGTGATGGTTGTTGTAGTGACGACTACTTAAGTATTAGGGTTTCTCAATTTGTAGCAAAAAAGGAGAGTCAATCGGCATGGTTTGATTCTAGGGCAGGGTTATGTCACAATTCTAAGGTTCAACCAATGGTTTTCACACGAAGGCAGTGCCATCGAGGCCCATGGCCACAAGCAGCTCACGGTTGATTCGTGGTCGGGTTCGGTTCTCAAAACTACGACTATATAACAAAATGAAAGTTCATGTTGAACTACTCTTTATGCAGATCAAATGACTATAAATAAAACCGAGTAATAAAAATGCAAGTTATAAGAGGCAACAAAAGGATAATCCTATATATCCTAATTCAGAATCTCCACTGTTTTCCTCCAGTATACTATAGCTTCCATATAGATATCCACTATCATTAAAACACTCAATTCACCTGTTGTGCAAAAATTGCAGAAATGCGGAAAAACAATAAAAAAAGATCTGGATTTGCCAATTTGAACATCATTCAATCTAGTGACAATTATTCTATTATTCTAAATAAATAGCAAATAACTATAAAGAAGAAAAAACATACAATATTTATACTGGTTCCCCTATCATTAAGATAGTGTACGTTCAGTTCAAAGGAGAGAGATTTTATTACACGTGAGAGAGTTATAAGAGATTACAAGATAAGAGTTTACGTACCAAAGCCCTAAATTATGGTTAACAAAAAGAGACACTCTATTTGGAGATTGCTGGCTGAATGCCAGGATGAGTTTATAATGAAGTCTACCCTCAATATATAGCCAGTGCAAATCCTTAAGAGTCATCGATTAAATAACCAAGATATGGTAAGAAGATAACGGAGGCAACTTATAACGGTAACATATGGTGCATATGTAGCAAGTAATTCACCCATTCCTTTAATTAGTAAAGATAGAAGAAAATAATCTAAAAGCAATGCCATTCCTGAGAAACAAATAATATGCATATCCTTTTTCATATATATTATTCTATAACATGAGCATGCATTTATTTCCTTGCCATCTAATGAAAATGCGATCCAATAATTTATTCATTTCCATAATGAACAAATATGATTACTTTCCTTCTTCCACATTTGTTTCCTTCTATTTATGATTTTGTATCACCAAAATTTAACGCTCTACCTTGATGAAAAATTACATACCTCCAACACCTCGCCTTGACTTAAATTCTCTTTTCAGCGTTAAACTCTTAAAAAATGAACTCCGCCTTCAAACAAAATCTCTTAACAAGATAAAAACAAAAAATGAATACTTATCCAATGTGTTCCAACAAGGCCACCCCCCATCACACCTTGCTAACAAGCTCAGTCTATGTCCTCACTCGCTAACAAAATGTTGCAAATATCCAAAATCAAAAAAAGGTAAATACCAAAATAATTTCAAAACCACAAAGGCCAAAAAATCCTCTCCATCACCAACCAAGTCTTTCGCCTTCCATATACCTTATCCGCCAAACATTAAATTTCTCATGGAAATCAACATAAGATTCTTAATACAACGTTGAGCCATGAAGCAGATATAGGTTCCCAAATCCATATATCACTTCAACACACTAAACTCCTTATCACCAAAGTTCCAAGATTGGAACGCACTTCTCTCTCAACATAATCTCCTCCGTCTATATCTTCAATATTGCACAAAAACTCTTTTTCCATCCAAATAAATAATAGCATAATTACCATCGGATCTACCGCTCTTTCTAGAAGCCATTGATGCACAAATTTTAGCAAATCACTTAGCTCTGATACCAATCTGTTGTGCAAAAATTGTACAAATGCAGAAAAAGAATAAAGAAGACCTAGATTTGTCAATTTGAACACCACTCAAAGCAGCAATTATTCTGTTACTTCAAATAAATAGAAAATAACTATAAAGAAGAAAAAAGGCATAATATTTATACTGGTTCCATTATCATCAAGATAGTGTACGTCCAGTCCAAAAGAGAGAGATTTTATTACATATGAGAGAGTTACAAGAGATTACAAGATAAGAGTTTACATACCAAGCCCTAAATTAGGGTTAACAAGAAGAGACGCTCTAGTTGGGGATCACTAGCTGAATGTCAGGATGGGTTTACAATAAAGTCTACCCTCAATATATATCCAGTGCAAATCCTTAAGAGTCTTCGATTAAATAACTAAGATATGTTAAGAAGATAATGGAGGCAACTTACAATGGTAAAAAATGGTGCAAATGTAGCAAGTAATTCACTCATTCCTTTAGTTAGTAAAGATGGGAAAAAATAATCCCAAAGCAATGACATTACTAAGAAATAAGTAATATGCATATCCTTTTGCATATATATTATTTCATAACATGAGCATGCATTTATTTCCTTTCCATCTACTGGAAATGAGATCTAATAATTTATTCATTTTCATAATGAACAAACGTGACTACTTTCCTTCTTGCATATTTGTTTCCTTCTATTTGTGATTTTGTATCACCAAAGGTTAACATCACGTACTTCTGTCTCTATTATTAATAAAGAAAACTCAATCAATGTAATTTCCATGGTGTCATTTGGAAATTTCAAAAATACCCTTCATCCATTAACGAAATCTCATCATCTATTTGCAAAATTGACTAATAAAATTGTTTGAAATAAAAGTGTTGTGATCACCAAAGTTTTGCATCTACAGTACACATCCGTCCATTAAAATTTTATTAAATAAAAGTGAAATATTTATGTAGATGCACGTACATGCGATTTACACTATTAGTATTACTTTTTAATCGACGCCTTTCTTTTGTCTAAAGAGCTTAACAACAATATCTGCCTTCTGCCAAAACAATTTTCAACAACTATTTCCTCTTTCTCCACTATGGAGATAAATACACTCATCCTTCTCAAAAGGGTACTTTGGTTTAAGGATTTAGGAATAAATGAAGATTAAAAAATGGAGAATGAGAGTGAAAAACAATTTGATCTTGAAAGCAATAAAGAGTGAAAAGAGATTTGATGTATTTGAAAATATAAAGAATTTATGAGCAAGAAAGTTGTTAAAACCAATTGCAAACAATTCTAGTTAAATAGATCTTCAAAAGGTTGCACTTTGTCATGAAAAATTATGTCCTAAACTTGAAAAGATGACTTTTTGTTTGATAAGGAAATACAATAAAAAACACTTTACCCTTCTCGCAAATTTTGATTAGACTTCATTTTTATGGAAGCAAACTATAAGAGGACTCCACCAAAATAAATCGGTTCACAATTCTACCCTTCGCGCAAGGAAAATTTAAAACCACTCATCGATAAATGAGAAAAAATCGATTGTGATTCACCAAAAACTATTTTGATGGGGTTTTGTCGAAAAATGATGATAAAAAGGTGATTAATTATCCAAAAATTGAGGGTATTTGCAGGTTTGTTTTTTTTTTGTACATCTTCCAATAATTTTTCAAAAATTGAAAAATAACTCATTTTATCTAGCTTTGGAGTCCCTTTAACAATGCTTTAAAAAAATCAATAACCATAAATATGTCATCACATTAAAGTTTTGGCCGACAAGTTCATGAATGCACTTCCATAAACTTAATATTTAATTTAATCAATTTTTTTAAAAAAAAATGCATTTTTCTAGTTTACACATATATCGTGGTTTTCCTTTTCAAACAACTTGAAAATATTACACATGAACTTAAGTTTAACATTAATGATATAAGAGGTCAAGGTTACGGCAATGGATCTGTAAGTCTATATGAGTGGATCGTGTGATATATATGTGCAAGTATAAGTAATCTACAGTAAAACTAGATAGATAAAAGTAGTGAAGTAAATTAAACTAATCACAGCAGGATTTTATACTGGTTCGGATCTCCCGTCCTGCGTCCAGTCCCGAAGCTCCTCTTCGGAATTTCCTTTCACTAACTAACCCTCACTTGACCCGGAGGAACAGGTTTACAATAGCAGAGTTTCTTTGTCAAAGATGTGTTCTTATAACACTGATGTTGACTGTTGAATACAAGTGCTTCCAATATATTTATCTAGAAAGTGTTAAATGTGTAATCTAGAATATATGAAAGTGTAAGTAGTTGATTGCTTTGAGAACAGATGTAAGTTAGAGTATATAAAATAATAGCATAGGTAAGTAAGTCTTTCTTTGCATTGCTGATGCTATTTATACTGATGAAGGGTTATCTTGTATAGTTGTATCCGTTGTAATCTCCCTAAAGTCGCTTCCGATGATGATGAAGAGTTGCGGTGAGAAGAAGCAGACGTGTCCCTTCGAGTGTGGCAGTTGGAGTTTGAAAATGCTCTGCCGAATTCAAAATCAGACGTCTGAGAGCATGTTTCAGACGTCTGCCCTTCATATATATTTTGTGTATGGTTGTTTTTCAGACGTATGATTTTAATACCAGACGTCTGATTCCTTCTGAAATATAGAATCAGAGAATATCAGCAGACGTCTGGTATTTTTATCAGACGTCTGTTTTATATTGATTTGTAATACAGAGGAATAATCCAGACGTCTGAGAAGTGCACTCAGACGTCTGAAAGTGTGTACTTTGATTTCTTTGTGTCTTGTGCATTTCCATTTCAACTTCCATTGATTTGTTTGACTTTTGATTCTTGTTTCTATCTCTTTGGTGATGCTACTTCATCAACTACCTGTAAATATAGATATATACATACATACGATTTCCATTGTCTAGTTGTTATCATCGAAACCGTAGAATAGATTTCCTAACAATCTCCCCCTTTTTGATGATGACAACTTATTCAATGTACTTATATATAGATTTGAAATCTCCCCCTGAATATATGCTTATATTGTTTTATGAAAATATTAATATTTCTCCCCCTTTGACATTATCAAAAAGAATTTTTAACAAATAAGCCAATATGTCAAAAAATATTCATTAATAAGAAAAAGTTTACATGCATTGTTATATTACAGAAGTACACAAAAGCTACAAAAGTAAACTTAAATTTATTTCGGAGAGGATTGATTTTGGTCATCTTGTTTTGGTGAAGCTAGTTTTGGATCACCTTCCTTTGGTGAAGCTTGATTTGTATCATCCTTGTTTTGATCTTCTTTTATAGAAGTACTAGTTTTTGAAGGAGATATCATAGCTTCCTTTGGAGGATCATCCTCAAATAATTTAGAGTGCTTTGTAGGAGGGGAAGGAACGGGAGTTGGCCAATCCACAGAGGGTGGAGTTGGACCACGGACCCGTTGTAATACTTCTTTCAGCACTGTCAAAGCAGTTGAAAGGGAATCTTCAACTGTGGCTAGGCGAGTAGCAACTGATACTTCAAGGTTGTCAATTCTCTTAGCCAAGTGTCTTTGATTTTAGGACAGTATGTGTTGATTCCGAAGAGTGAGATCTCGAATACTTTCATTTGGTTCTGTTTCTAGTCGAGTCTCCATAATATCCTCTTGTCCTGGGTAATCAAAAGGTTGAGGAGGAGGAGGAGTTGCTTCTTTTTGTTCTTCTCCTTGAGAAGGTATCATGGGTGGTGGAGGAGGAGGCTCAATATGTCGAGATTGTCGATTGCGCGTCCACTCCTCAAATGTCATGAAGTCCGGGGGAATTTCGGGCAAGTGCATCAAGGAGAAAATTTTCGTTGAAGCATATTTGGGTGAAATTTCTTCGAATGTTGATAAATATGATTGAATGTTATTATCCCGAAGAAGTCACATAATATAAGTCGGGTAAATAATGGAAGGTCGAGAGCGATTCCAAAATTATTTAAGCTCATCAAAAATAAATTTTGCCCAATTCACTCTTGTCCAACTAAATATAGCATATAATGCTTTATGCTCCATTTCTGTGATTTGCTCGTGACTACCTAATCGTGGAATAATGGTGTTTATTATCATCCTTGTAAGTAGTCGAGCCTTCGGGCGTAAATACTTGGAAGCAAATTTCGGCATATTATCTTCCCAAATTTGATGTGTAACACTATTCCTAGGCTTAAATCTCATATTGGGAATGTTATACAGGTCTTCCCCGGTGTCAGAGCAACCAAGTGTTCGACCTATTAAGCCAGGGGTTAATCGAACTGTGTTTCCATATACACTGTACCAAAGCCAATTTTCTTCATTCTCAGTATTCCAAACTGCGGTGCTATCTAAATTTGAGTAGAATAAGAAGATGGCTAATTGGTCAATTTGAATATCGTTTGTTTGAAAAGAAATCAGGGTATCTAAACCGGCTGTTTCACATAATTCATCTAGGTCATACATAGGAAATTTTAGTAAATTGTAGAAGGGACCTGTGTGAAGTTTCTTTTTTTGAATCTCTTCGTACCTTTTTAGAGAATGAGGAGCTCTATTCATCCAACGTTCGATTTGATCATCCGAACAAACTTGCGGATGTGAAGATGTTGTTGGTTGATCTTGCTTTCTCTTTTTAGTAGGATTTTTAGTACGAGGCGGCATTGTTGTTTTAAAAAAAAATGCTGTATGATTTTGGAGGAAAGAAGTCTATTTGGGAAGATCGTGGGAAGAAGAAAAAAACGGTTTTGGGGTAGGTAAAAAAATGACGTCAACGTGATCGATTTTATAGGGTCGATTGGGAACCAGACATCTGAAAAAGTAATAAGACGTCTGGTTTGCCCTAATTTTTGTCCAGTAGGTAGAAACAGACGTCTGAGATGTTTATTAAGACGTCGGTTGTTAGTTTGCGTGTAATATTTTGAAGCAAAGAACAATTTCAGACGTCTGAAGTTTAAAGCAGACGTCTGTTTTGGTTTGAGATTGAAACAGAGGACTTATACAGACGTCTGGTTATCATTCCAGACATCTGAAATGGCCATAATTTTATTTTAGAGTGGGCAGAGGCATATTTCAGACGTCTGGCATTATTTCAGATGTCTGATATATGCACATATCAACAGTTTTAGTATTATATCATATAATCAGACGTCTGGAAGCTGTTGGCAGACGTCTGAAGATTATAGATTGACAAAAAATGATAGAAATTTTATTTATTGAACGTAAATAATAAATTTCCTTATTGGTATAAAAACACGTATACATATAGATACATATATTGCTAAATATAAATAATTTATTTAGATGGAGACAGAGTTTTCATGGTTGAATTAGAGACCATATATTTCAATGTTCGTGTGTTCGTGGAGAGCCAGAATATCGTCTAGGTGAAGGGTCTGAAGGAGTACGATACGAAGAAGATGGATCCAATGAACTACAAGGTTTTGGAAGTGGTTCACGAATATCTTCCTTGCGTGACGAACAAAACTTCATTGCAACTTGCTCGAGAAAGTTTAACCTCCGTGCCATAACTTTTTGTTCGAAATAAAGTTCCCGTTGAAGATCCATCTGTTGTTTTTGGTAATGATGGATTTCATTGATTTTCTCCTTTGTGTTAGGAGATGTAAACACAGATTTTTTTGCTTTCTTATTATCTGGTGTAAAACCTGTGCGATACGAAGACCACCTATGAGTTGATTCTTGCTTTGGGGTAGGCGTTGGGAGTTGTTGTGGTGTGTCAACCACGCTATCCGTCGAGGGTTGATACGGAGATGGATATATAGGAATCTGGTGAAGACATTTTTATAGAAAAATTAATTGGTTGAATAAAGTTGTTCTATTTGGTTATATTTATAATTTGGAAAGTATGTAAATATAGACAAATTAAAGAATTTTAAAGGTGCAGAAAATAACCCAACTTGTGGTTATTATTTTTCTGAACACCTTAGAAGTGCAGAAATCAATAATATATCTTGTGGTCAGTATTTTGGTAACTTAATGTAGCTTAAATTTTTTTTTTATAGGTAATGTATTAATGAAAAAGATCATTTAGTGAACAAATTCCTAAACTTCGTCGAAGCTTAGAAAAAGTTTGTTCATTTAACGGTTTAGTAAAAATGTCGGCTACTTGATTTTCGGTACTAACGTATTCCAATGAAATGATTCCTTTTTCAACATTGTCTCTTAGAAAATGATGTCGTATATCTATATGTTTGGTTCTTGAGTTATTAATTGGGTTTTTGGACAGAATAATTGCACTTGTGTTATCACAATAAATTGGTGACTTAATGATAGGTTTACCGAAATCTGTTAGTGTTTGTTGCATGTATATTACTTGAGCACATGCTAGTGCTGCGGAGATGTATTCGGCTTCGCTAGTTGATAAGGAAACGCAATTTTGTTTTTTGCTAAACCAAGAAACTAATGATTGTCTGATAAAATGACAAGTTCCACTAGTACTTTTACGATCTGTTTTACATCCTTCGAAATCTGCATCACTATATGAGATAAGTTCAAATGAGGATCCTTTAGGGTAGAACAACCCATAATCTTTAGTACTAGAAAGATAACGTAAAATTCGCTTCACTGCTCTTAGATGTGACTCTTTTGGTTTGGCTTGAAATCGAGCACAAAGACATACACTCATCATAATATCAGGTCGACTAGCCGTTAAATAGAGAAGAGAACCAATCATGCTACGATTTCTTTTCATCAAAATCTTTTCCGTTTTCATCTTTTTCTAAGTTAGCAGTGGTACTCATTGGAGTTGGTTTACTTGAGGTTTTATTCATTTCAAAACGATTTAATAAATTATTACAATATTTTTCTTCATGAATAAAAATTCCATTATCAAGTTGTTTTATTTGTAATCCTAAGAAAAAAAATCAATTCTCCCATGTGGGACATTTCAAATTCACTTTTCATAATATTTGAAAATTGGTTGCATAAATTTTCATTAGTTGAGCCAAAAATGATGTCATCGACATAGATTTGCACAACTAAAATATCATTATTTTCTCTTTTAATAAACAAAGTTGTATCAATTTTGCCTATTTGAAAACCTGATGTAATTAAATGATTTTTAAGACGTTCATACCAAGCTCGGTGGGGCTTGTTTTAATCCATATAAAGCTTTGTGTAATTTAAATACGTGATCGGGATATTTTTCATGAACAAATAGTGGTGGTTGTTCTACATATACATTTTCTTTATAAGCCCATTTAAAAAAGAACTTTTGACATCCATTTGAAATAGTTTAAAATTATTATATGTTGCAAAAGCGAGTAATGGACGAATGGCCTCCAATCTTGCTACTGGAGCAAAGGTTTCATCGTAATCTATTCCTTCTTCTTGATTGTAGCCTTGAGTAGCTAATCGTGCTTTATTTCTAATAATATCTTCGTTTTCATCGGATTTGTTCTTAAATATCCATTTTGTTCCTATTACCGATTGATCTTTAGGTCGTGGTACTAATTCCTATACGTTATTACGTTCGAATTGATTTAATTCTTCTTGCATAGATATTATCCAAAAAAATTCATTTGATGCTTCTTTATAATTTTTTGGTTCAAAGTTTGACACAAATGCTATATGGCTTATATGATTGAGATGATTTCTAGTTACTCTTGTATTAAGGTCTCCAATAATATTATCTATTGGATGATTTATAAGAATTCTAGGAGGTGATACCAGAGTGTTATTTTCAATATTTATGTCATTATTAACGGTATTTGTTGGATTTATTAGTGGAATATTTTCTTCTTCATCATTAGTTTTAAGATTACGAAGATTTTCATCGAACAAATGTGTAGACTTTCTTCAACGGTATTATTTCTTTTATTAAAAATTCTATATGCTTTACTCCGATCTGAATATCCAATAAATATACCTTCATCGACTTTTGGATCAAATTTACCTAAGTTATCTTTTGCTATTTAAAATAAAACATTTTGACCCGAAAGTTTTAAAGTACGATACCTTAGGTTTTTTACCAAAAAATATTTCAAAACACGTTTGTTTAGTCATAGGACGTATTGTCACACGATTTAATACATAACAAGATGTCGCAATAGCTTCAGCCCAAAAGTGTTTTGGTAAACCACCACTATTTAGTAATGTTCGTGCGCATTCTTGTAATGTGCGATTTTTTCTTTCTACGACACCATTTTGTTGCGGTGTGCGAGGAAAAGAAAAATTGTGAGTTATTCCTTTTTTATTACAAAAATTTGTAAAAAGATCATTTTCGAATTCTCCTCCATGATCACTTCGGATATTTTTAATTTTTAAGTTCATTTGTGTTTTAATTCTTTTAGCAAAAATTTAAACATTCCAAAAGTATCACTTTTATGTTTTAAAAACAAAGTCCATGTATATCTTGAAAAATCATCAACTATTACAAAGACATATTTGTTGTGATTTATAGACCGAATTTGTGTAGGGACAAATAAATCTAAGTGTAACAGTTCTAATGGTTGTTTTGTAGAAATATTATTTTTAGATTTAAACGAGCTTTTCTTTAGTTTTCCAATTTGACAATCATCACATAAATTTTCTACTTTGAAATTTATTCTAGGTAATCCCCTTACTAGTTCATATTTTGCTAACTTATTAATATTTTTAAAGTTGATATGACAGAATCGTTTATGCCATAACCATGGATCATCATGTTTGGCGGTTAAACATAAGTTTGAATTTTTATTTATATTCATGTTTAATACATAAATATTTTTGTTTCTCAATCCTTCAAAAATGAGTTGTTTGTTATTATCTAAAATATTACATTTATCTTTTTCAAAATTTATTTGAAAACCTTTATTGCATAATTGACTAATGCTTAGTAAGTTGTGTTTTAGATTTTTTACTAACAAAACATTTGTAATAATAGGAGAATTTGATATACCAGAGTTGATGACTTCTCCAATGCCCACGATGTATCCTTTTGAATTGTCTCCAAATGTTACCGTTCCACCATCAATGTATGATATATTTGATAACATCTTTGAATTTCCGGTCATATGTTTAGAGCAGCCACTATCTAGTATCCATTTCTCTTTATTTTTTATTTTGGGTACCTGCAAAATAAAAGATGTTTCAATTGGTACCCGTATATTATTAGGGTCCTATTTGTTAGGAGAAGGTAGCCATACCCAAGATGGTTTGGTACCTTTATAAATATAATTTTTATTATAGATCACATTCTCCATATAATTATTGATATACTTTTGTCTAATTAAATGATTATTTGTTTTAGGAATCCAAATTTTTACAATTTTGGTATTAAATGTAGACTTAGGTAAACTTTTAGTTTTTTTATAACTAAGATTTTTTGCAACTTTTTCTTTTTGTTTAGAGGAATTTTTAAAACCTATTCCATTTTTGTTGCTTAATGGTTTTGATATCTTTATAAGGTTTTCCAAATCTTGTTTTCCTTTATTAAATTTTGACACATTATTTGTAATCTTATCTAGCTTTTCTTTTAGTTCTACATTTTCAATTTTAAACAATTCAATATTATTTTTAAGGTCGGTATTTTCTTTCAAAAAATTATCGTTTGCCTTTTTAGTGTTTTCAAGTTCTATAGTGGTAGCCTCATTCATCATCAAATTACTTTTGAATTTTTCTTGAGATAATTCAAGTTCTTCTTCTAGAATGATTTTTTCATCTTTTAACATACCTACTTCAATTTCTAATCTATTTATTTTAGCTATATATTCTTTATTCAATTTTTTAACCTGCTAAATTTATCATCCAATTCCATGCTTAGTTCAAATAGTTCGTCATAGCTAAGTTCCGGACATACCTCATCGTTTAGTGCCATAAAACACACATTTGCTTGTTCTTCGTCACTATCGCTATCACTTTCTGATGATGAAAAATCCGAATCATCCCATGTTACTTTGAAAGCTTTCTTCTTCTTGAATTTTTCAAATTTATTCTTCTTTTTATCATTGTTGAGTTTTGGGCATTCTTTCTTCATGTGTCCGTATTGATCACATTCATAGCATTTGATTTGAGATTGATTTGTCGAGTTGGACTTTCCTTCTTTTTGAAATTTTGTCATCTTTCTAAATTTCTTGAATCTATTATAGTTTTTGGCAATGAATACTATCTCATCTTCATCTAAATCCGAGTCATCATTTTTTGTTGCCTGAAATGCTATGTTCTTCTTTTTCGAATTTAGTTCTTTTCGTGCCTGCAAATTTGCTTCATAGGACATCAAATTTCCTATCAACTCTTCAACTTTGAGGGTAGAAAGATCATTAGCCTCTTCTATAGCCAATACCTTTCTTTCCCAGTCAGGTGTTAAAGAGTTGAGTATTCGAGAAACTAAATCAAAATCAGTAAACTTAACTCCTAATGCCATAAGATCATGTTGAATACTTTGAAATCTAGAATACATGTCTACTATAGTTTCATTTTGTTTCATTTTGAAAGATGAGAATTGGTTTTGCAAAATTGAAATTTTAGTTTGTTTGAGCTTTGTTGTTCCTTCGTGTGTAAGTTGTAAGGTACGCCAAATATCAAATGCAGTGGTGCGTAGCATTAAACGTGAAAATTCATTTTTGTCTAAAGAACAAAATAAAACATTCATAGCTTTAGCATTGTTTGATGCTAAGATTTTTTGTGCATCGGTCCAAGTGTTCATAGCAGTAGTGGGTGCTTCATATTTATCTTGAGTGGCTGACCAAATTTCTAGACCGTTAGCTTCCATAAAAATTCTCATACGTGTTGACCAATATGCATAGTTAGAGCCATTAAAAAGTGGGGGTCGTGCTGTGGATTGTCCTTCTTGAAAAATACTTTCCATATTTAAAAAGATTCAAAAAACGTGTTACTGTTTTTTTGATCAAACCTTGCTCTGATACCAATTGTAAGTCTATATGAGTGGATCGTGTGATATATATGTGCAAGTATAAGTAATCTACAGTAAAACTAGATAGATAAAAGTGGTAAAGTAAATTAAACTAATCACACCAGGATTTTATACTGGTTCGGACCTCCCGCCCTACGTCCAGTCCCGAAGCTCCTCTTCGGAATTTCCTTTCACTAACTAACCCTCACTTGACACGGAGGAATAGGTTTACAATAGCAGAGTTTCTTTGTCAAAGATGTGTTCTTATAACACTGATGTTGACTGTTGAATACAAGTGCTTCCAATATATTTATCTAGAAAGTGTTGAATGCGTAATCTAGACTATATGAAAGTGTAAGTAGTTGATTGCTTTGAGAACAGATGAAAGTTAGAGTATATAAAATAATAGCATAGGTAAGTAAGTCTTTCTTTGCGTTGCTGATGCTATTTATACTGATGAAGGGTTATCTTGTATAGTTGTATCCGTTGTAATCTCCCTAAAGTCGCTTCTGATGATGATGAAGAGTTGCGGTGAGAAGAAGCAGACGTGTCCCTTCGAGTGTGGCAGTTGGAGTTTGAAAATGCTCTGCCGAATTCAAAATCAGACGTCTGAGAGCATGTTTCAGATGTGTGTCCTTCATATATATTTTGTGTATGGTTGTTTTTCAGACGTCTGATTTTAATACCAGACATCTGATTCCTTCTGAAATATAGAATCATAGAATATCAGCAGACGTCTGGTATTTTTATCAGACGTCTGTTTTATATTGATTTGTAATACAGAGGAATAATCCAGACGTCTGAGAAGTGCACTCAGACGTCTGAAAGTGTGTACTTTGATTTCTTTGTGTCTTGTGCATTTCCATTTCAACTTCCATTGATTTGTTTGACTTTTGATTCTTGTTTCTATCTCTTTGGTGATGCTACTTCATCAACTACCTGTAAATATAGATATATACATATATACGATTTTCATTGTATAGTTGTTATCATCGAAACCGTAGAATAGATTTCCTAACAGGATCTACTATGAAATATATGCATCAAGATTTACAAAAAGACTTCTTGATATAAATTCTTGAGCATTTTATATGTCATGTGATTGTCATAGTTTAAACCTTCCATTATGTGATACAACGAAATCTTGTATTGAAGTGAGATCTTTTTTGTAATCATAAAAAAGATTTGTACATTATTCCCAGGATCTACTTATTGGTGAGATGTTCTTAGAAAATATGTAAAAGGATTAACACCAAACTCATTATTGACTACTCGATGAGAAAGTCATGTTGAAAGTCTAAGAGTTATATGACTTCAACCATCAATGTTAAGAGATGCTTTAATTAAAATTACAAATAGTTATAAAGACAATATTGTGATGGATTATGTGTTAATGTTTTGGAGAATTTTGAGTTCTTAATAAACTTTTGTCTTTCGTACAAGTTATCAAATAAAGTGAATCAAGTAAGTAAAACACTTCAACATGGGGATATAATTTAGGGGACGCAATCATAAGACTAAAACAACTTATTAAAAAAAATTAAAATTTTAGAGAACATGGATTTGAAAAAAAATAACAAAAGAAGCAAATGAACTTGCTATGGATGTTGGTATTGAACCAAAATTTGAGGTGAAAAGACTTACTTGTAGAAGAAACAATTTGATAAGGATATTAAAACTAGTAATGAGGAGAGTCATTCACAGAAAGAAAACATTAAGAGTTACATACTTCATTCATTTCATAAACAAGCTCTTACATAATTCAAAAATCGATTTGAACAAATTGAACTTTATGACAATTTTTTTGGAATTTTTTCAAAGTTTATGAATCATGGTAAAAAAGAGTTAATATAACATTGCATTCGTTTAGAAAGTTACTCGAAATACAGCGAACAATGCAGTATATATGGAAAAGATTTATTTCACGATTTAAGAG
Source organism: Allium cepa (assembly GCA_030765085.1). NCBI lineage: Eukaryota > Viridiplantae > Streptophyta > Magnoliopsida > Asparagales > Amaryllidaceae > Allium > Allium cepa. Next base: position 676,176,961 of record CM060932.1, on the reverse strand, counting down.
GTTTGCAAACTATGTTACGTAAGGAAATAAATAAACTGATCGACATTCTTGACTTTATAAGATCTTATGCAGAAAATGGTTATTTCCAATGTACATGGGTTGCTTATCAGATTTCGTTAACTATTCTGACTACCCTGTAGAGAGATGTTTTCTAAATTAAAATTGATTAAAAATATCTTCGAACCACCTTGTCACAAGAACGAGGAATAGTAATGTTCTCTATTGGAAGTAAGTTTTTAGTGTGGCTAATTATGATAATTAGATTAAAGAATTTGCTACAAAAAGCATAAGAAGAAGCATTTTTATTTATACTATTTGAAGAAATTTAACTGTTGTTTTGTATGAAAAGTTGGTGTTTATTTTATATTTTTCAAATTGAATATTACAGCCTACTTCATGCAGTGTCTTTTGAATGGAAAGTGAACATTTTGTAGGTTAGAATCGTTATGTTATTTTATACCTAATATTAAAAAAATGCAAAAAATTTATATAGCAATGGGAAAAAAATTCAAATGTTACTTGGCCAACAAATTCAATGGGCCAGTACTAGATATGTATACATATGTACATGAAGTTTTACCTTTTTTGTAATCTGGTGATTAGTTGGGTGAATCTAGCTATAAATAGAGACATTAGAGCAACTTAGAGATGACATATTAACTATTTGGCATTGATACTTGTAACGACCCAGAATTTTTGTCAATTAAAATTTGAATATTTAATTAATTTTTATTATTAATAAGTGAAATTTATAAGTCAAATAATTTATTTTTCGAATATTGGATTTAATTTGGATAATTAAATCGATTATTTAATACTTGAAAATATAGAAATAATTGAAAATCAAGTTTAATATGATTAAAAATGAATTGTAAAATTTTATTTAATCATGTTGGAGTTAGAGTGATGTTATAGAAATTTTAAAATTGAATTTAAAGTTAATTTGTGAAAATTGAATATTTTAATATTTAATTATCGACTGAAAATAGCCAATTTTCGAACAGTCTCAGAATTGGACGAAATAGTTTCATTGGATCCGTAATAGTTTGTTATTATCGGATTTCAATTTTCGTAGTAATCGGAGTTTTTGTTTGACCGTGGCAGCTCGAAACGCATCGAAATTGTTTTAATATTAATTTGGCGAGTTAAAATGGTCATTTTTCAAACAGTCTCGGACTTCGACGAAACCAGTTTCATCAGATCCGTAATGTGATATTATTGTAAGGTTTCAAACTGCAAGTCAATCGGATTTATCGTTTGTCCGGTGCAAGCCAAAACGCCTAGAAATTAGTTTAAATCGGTTTAATTTAAATCAAACGTTTATTGCCATAACTCGCACAGATGATCGAATTAGCTCCCAAAACATGTTCCATTGTGTTCGTAACGCTGGGTAAACCTTAGGAATGCCAACCGGCACGCTTCGTTTGGAGTTCGGAAAATCCGGGGTGAATAGTAATTCGGGAATTTTCTATAAAAGCCCCCTTGTTTTCTCATTTTCACAAAACCCTAGAAACCTAGGTCAGCCGCCTGTGTAAATTTCGATGGCCAGAAATGAACGATTTTCCCCTCTTAATCTCTCTCAATCTATATACAATTAGAAGAAATGCTCAACTACAATGTTTTAGAGCTCGAAGAGGGCTTTAAATCCATACGGCTGAGATGTTATATAGTCAAGCAAATCGATGGAAATCCATGTTCAAAGGGGGGCCGTTCGTGTTCATGTTTCGGCCAGAGGAGGCGACCGAGCTCTTCATGGTCGTAGGTGGAGGTCGAGTTCGCGTAGACCTTCGATTTGGTGGTGGAGTGATGATGTTTCGATCAAGGAGATGGCCGTGAAAATTGGGTGAAGGGGGGCGGCTTCATGGGTTCCAACGTGATAATTCACGTACGTGAGTTAGGGAGGGGAGAAGAGAAGTAACGCGCGTGCGGCCTGATGATGGGGGAGGCCAGATCCAACGGCCCAGAAAATGTAGGGTTAGAAATGTAAAATAATTTGTAAATTTATATATATAAATTCGTATGAACTTTAAAACGTGATATCTTTTTCATACGAGATCGAAAAATGACGAAACAAGTTGCATTGGAATCGTATGGACGAGCACTACGCTATGGAGCTAGATTGGAGTCATTTGGAGCTAGTGAGAATTTTGGGTAAAATTAAACGCGCGTTTAATTTTACTCGAAATAAACGCGAAAACAGAATTGAAATCATGGTGAGAACTTCTCACTCAATCGAATCGGTTTTGATTTTAATTTTAAATAGTTAGATTTAAAATTCTTGAATGTATGTTTGAATGATGATTGTTATCTATTGATTGTTAAAATAGACATTATACGCCGTTGGTAAGCGGAGGTTATTTATTAAAAACACATACCGCGAATATTTCACCGTATAGTGAAATTGGTATTATATATGTACTTGGAATTGATTTTCCCGCATTATATAGCGGATGAGACCCTATTGCGCCATCTATTGAGCGGATAATATTTTTATAAATCCCATATACCGCGATAATTCCGTACTGGAATGGAATTGGTATTGTGCTAACATCTGTGGATGCAGGGAAACAGGTTGGAGGGATCCAACTGGATTCCTCAACTATATTGATTTATTTACAAATATTGTGATATTTGTTGATTATCATATTGATATATGATATTTGGATGTCGTGATTGACTATTTGGTTACGATCGGGGGATGACATATTCGTGTCAGTAGTTACCCAGTTAGGGGTAATCCGGCCTTGTGTTGGCAGAGATCCAGTTTGGTTCTCGAGTCATCTTTCCAGAGGCATTCCTATGTGGCAATGGGAAGTTCCTTGGCTTGACCATTTGTTGGAAATCCAAAGAAACAATACGATCTTGTACGGTTTTAGTTGTATAACCTGCCATGGAATGTGGCGGTAACCTGCTATTGAACATGGTATCTATAGTAGGCATAAGATAATGGTCGTATGTTGGCTAAGATTTATATATTTACTTTCGAAATAATTTTTCCAACACTATGCACTAGTAATAATATCAAATGTTTCTTTTTAATGCGTATCAACCATCTTTGACTATCATAAGGAGAAATCTCCTCCGATTCTGCATTTGCATTGTGTGTGTGTGCGGGAGGCCTTATGGTAGTCTCATTTCTAAAAGCATTGCGAATCTATTTTAAAATTATCATGTTCTTTGTTTTAAAGATAAACTGTTTTAGGTCTCACCCCAGTCACATGACTGACTCGGAGTTTATTGTTTCCTTCCTAAACTCTGGGTGCCCACCAATTTTCACACGGGCAGTCAAGAGTCAGGATATCAGGATATTCTGGAATTTAGGAGTTGCTGGAGGCAAGCTAGATGGCATGCCGTATTACTAGTATATAGTATTTCATTTCCGTTGTTTGTTGTTGTACACTCTGATGATGAAATGTAATGTAATATGACGTAATGTAATAACTGATATAGTTCTTAGTTTAAAGATTATTCATTTATTTATTATATGTTGTTCCGCTGCGATTGTGAGATTCTGATATTTTTCTGTTGCTTCTTTCTGTTGTTCTGTTCTATCTACCTCTCTCTTCTTCTCTTTTTCTTTAACCCTAAAGACTCGTAAATTTGTTCCTCTTTGGCTGGGTTGTTGTGGAATGTTGCCAGCTCAAAGGAGTACGGATTTACTGTTCTTTACATTTGGTATCAGAGCATATGGTTAAGCGACAACCATGGTTCTGTTGGGTATTTCTCATTAGAGATAGAGTCAGTAGTACTCTAGAATGAGTATGAGTGTAATAATAAATATGAGCGCATATTTGTTAGTGAATATAAATGTTTTATATTGTGTTTGCTTATCCGCTGAGCTGTTTATGAATTCTGGTCGGTGCGGGGTGTACAACCGTAATCGATAGGGGTTTCTAAACTCCTAAACGAGGCAAGTCGACATAATATCATTTTAAATTGGGTAAATGAAATAATTTTACCTTGATTATATTTTATATATAAAGGAATAATTTTCCAGAATTATTAAAGTATATATGAATTGATTGTTTGGTTTTTGAGTAAGTTAAATAAAAACAACAGCTGTAAAAGAATAAGTTGTATAGGCAATTGAAATTATAAGTATGGAGTTATAATTAAAATGATTTACACTTGTGAAATAATCTTATATATAATGAGTGAAATTATATAAGTAAAAGATTTATAAATGTGATTTATAATCTGAAAATAAAATTCCAGAGAAGTGTTTTGAAAGGATTTGATATTTTGGAAAATTGTTTTGGAGAAATTAAAGCTCTAAACTCTTTTTGGTCGCTGGAAAATAATTCCGATGATGATCATGACATCATCGGTGTTCATTTTTGGGTTTCCAAAAGAGGGATTGCTGCCAAATTGTTTAAAAGAAAGTTGTTTGGAAAATTTGGGTTTGGTTTTGAAATTCAAAAGATGATTTGAATTGTTTTCAATAATGGTTTTGAAAGGTTGAAAAGACTCTGGAATCCTATTTAAAATATTTATGGGAATGATAAATGAGTTGGTAACTTATACAATTTGAATTTTGATAGAATAAATTTAACTTAAAGGACGGAGTTAAATTAAAGTAGGTATAAGTGAATCAATAAAAAAATCCAAGTGGTAATTGTTGAATATAAGTTGTATAACTTATAAAATGATGAATATTATGAATAATAAATTTAGCTTTGGTAAAATGTTAAATAGAACATGAATTGGAATCTGAATTGGATTAATATGTGGAATATAACTTAAATAAAGTTGAATGAAATTGATTTTGGTGTCAAAGTAAATTTGTAACGAATGTGATTTTTCGATGCGAAAAAAACTAAACCGTTATGGTTTAAGAAGAAGAAAAAAAGAAAAAGGTAGAAGAAGAGAGAAAAGATAGTACAGAACAGAAAGAAAACAGCAGAACAATATCAGAATCTCACAATCACAGCGGAACAACATATAATAGATAAATGAATAATCATTAAACAAAGAACTATATCAGTTATTACATTACATCACATTACATTACATTATCAGAGTGTACAACAATCAAACAACAATAAACAGCGGAAAATAAATACTATATACTAGTGAATACGCCATGCCATCCATCTTGCCTCCAGCAACTCCTGAATTCCAGAATATCCTGATAAACCTTAATTCTTGACTGCCCATGTGGAAATTGGTGGGCACCTAGAGTTTAGGAAGGAAAACAATAAACTCCGAGTCAGTCATTTGACTGGTGTGAGAACTCAAAACAGTTTATTTTTATCCTCAAAAAAAAATAGAGGAATATTTTTAAATTAGATTCGCAATGCTTTTAAAAATGAGACTACCATAAGGCCTCCCGCACACACACAATGCAAACGCAGAATCGGAGGAGATTTCTCCTTATGATAGTCAAAGATGCTTGATACGCATTAAAAAGAACATTTGATATTATTACTAGTGCATAGTGTAGGAAAAATTATTTCGAAAATAAAGATATAAATCTTAGCCAACATACGACCACTATCGTATGCCTACTATAGCTACCATCCAAACAGTGGGGCGCCACCATAAGTGAATGATAGGTTCTACAACTAAAACCGTACAAGATCGTATTGTTTCTTTGGATTTCCAACAAATAGTCAGGCCAAGGAACTTCCCATCGCCACATGGAAACGCCTCTGGAATGACGTCCCGAGAACCAAACCGGATCTCTGCCAACACAAGGCCGGGTTACCCCTAACTGAGTAACTACTGACACGAATATGCCATCCCCCGATCGTAACCGATCTACATCCGAGGATTCTCGATTTCCAACAACCACAAAGTAATAAGTTTGCAGCAACAACATAGGTTAAGTATCTGGGCTCCATACCATGATACCACCTCTATCCAGAAGGAATGACATACACTAAAGGGTGCTACCCCTAATAACCTTGCTGCATCCTTCCTGTTTTGACCATTTCCGGGGTGTGAGGTCCGACGAAGTCTCATCCACAAAGCCACGCTTTGGTACAAAGCCATGCTGTGGGTCAACAAATGATCAAAGTAATGATCACAAAGATAAATGATCAAACAAATGATCATATCACAAATGATCAAACAATGATCATTTCACAACAACACTCAGCATGTCACATTACCAAATTAGGAATATATCGCTGATAACCATCAACTACATAAGCTCTGAGCTCGTACGTCTCAAAGAAGGGTGTTAAGCTAAGAGAATAAATTCTCCGCCACCAACAAAAATATATTTGAAAGAAATCAGCTTTATATCTCAATTTGTAATGTCAGACATACTATCCATACAAGTCTGTTTCGGGATCGAACAAAACCGAAGGCACTTACAAAGAAGTCCTTGCAATCCGGATATTCACTAATCACGACCGGACTTCCCATCACATATGGAGTCTCTATACCGGGGACCAGTTGATGCAAAGACATTCGACGAGTTGTCCTTTCTCTTTTGAAAATATCCGGTCTTCAGCACCGGTCTTCAAATGCAATTCATAACGACGTATGACATATTCGGAATGGGTTATACGACCCCAAGGTCCTTTCTCGGCTAACCCGAATAGTGGGCGCTTATTCAAAAATAAGTGTGGCATTCAAATTCAAACAAATCACAACAAATACCCATTCAAAGGTAAATATTGATAGTCGGTTATTGAACTATCAATGGATATGCACAACATCACCAGATTCCAAATAATTTTCCAAATTATTTATTTTCCAAAAATATCTTTACAAGATATATAATTTTCACACTTCAACATTTGAAAACAAATTTTCAAATCACTTTTCACCTTTACCACTTTTGAAAACAAATTTCAATCATTTTCCTTACGCGGAAATACTTTCATTTCAACATGGTTCATTTAAACCCATTAAATAAATCCTTAACGATTTACTTTATATTTACGTTCCAAATCCGTAAATTTATTCCCACACTTTAAAAATAAGTCAACGTTTATTTTTAAACAATTCCCCTTTCTTTTATAAATTCCATAGTGAATTTACGTTCCAAAATATTTATGAATACACGATTTCAATTATAAATTTTCAATTTATCTCCAAAAAGATAAATTCTCAAAATGTTTCATTTCACATTGGAAAACATTTCCATACTTATTTATTAATAAGTAATTTACAAATCTATTTATTTTCAATATTTGGAAAATATTCAATATACTTAAATCGAAATTAAGTATATATTTCATTCTTTAAGGAAATCATTCTCTTAAACATATTTATTTGGGCCAAAAAGAATGTTGCGCAAAACATCATTACGACAACCCAAAATCACTAGTATAGGGATTCGAAATTAAAATCGATATATAAACCCCAATACTATACAAAACATTTCCTTTCGGAAATCATTTACTATAACCACAGTGTTATAGTCCATCATTTCCTTCTATTTCTCGAAAACGTCTATTTCAACAATGAACCTTGAAATCTATGGTTTCGAATCTTAACACATTTTAAAAACATCGTTAGATCGTTTTAATTGTATTTAAAACATCACATCCAAAACATTTTCTTTAACATATTATTCACTATTCAAAAACGTGAATATACTTCGTTAACCAATTTCATCATTTCTATACATTTTATTTTAAAGGATTATTCACTGTCTAAAACGTGAATATAACTCCTTTAATAAGTTACAAAAATTTACTTATCAAAATAAACCGTTTGCGAATTTATAAAACAATGTTTATAAATTCTATTTCTATTTATTTTATAACAACTTCCTTTTATAAATCTCCTTTATTAACCTATCTCAATTTACAACTCAATTATATACCAAAAGTTCATATTATAAGTTAAATACTTACAATTTATTTCTTTACCAAATCGTTCTTTTAAACTTTACAAATTTTATAAAACTACTGCTTATAAAATTCCATTTATAACTTCAACGTTTATAATTCTATAAATTTCATTCATTTATGAAATTCATTTACAATTCATTCTAACACTTATAAAAACTCGTTTTATAATTCAAATATTTTAATTTATAAATATCAGTTTATAAATCTTTTATATAAATCAATTTATATTATTATTTAAAAACATCTTTAAACTCCTTTATAATTTCAGCATTTTCTTTGATTTATAAAATAATCAAATTTCATAAATCCTATATTTAAACTTTTTATAATAAATTCAAAAATCCCAATTTAAACTAGTTTATAAAATTATTAGCCTCATATTTTCAAAAATCAACTTTTAACTATATTTCTCAAAAATCATAATTTTTATAACATTAAAATTATAACGTTTATTTATTCAAAATGAATCAATTCCAAAAATATTTTATAACGTATACTTTCAAAAAATCACTTTAAAAATCCTTTTAAAATTCCAAAATATTGGCTCAATGATGCTACACACCAAATAGACAATCACGACAACAACGACATCATACATCGATATGATAATCAATCAAATATCAAAATATCTGAAATCAAATAAATACTGTTGAGGAATCCAGTTGGATCCCTCCAACCTGTTTTCCTGCATCTAAAGATGTTAGCACAATACCAATTCCCTTCCAGTACGGAATTATCACGGTATATGGGATTTAAAATATTATCCGCTTAATAGACGGCGCAATAGGGTCTCATCCGTTATATAATGCGGGAAATCAACTCCAAGTACATAAATAATACCAATTTCACTGTATTGTGAAATATTCGCGGTATATGTTTTTAATAAATAACCTCCGCTTACTAATGGCGTATAATGTCTATTTTAACAATCAATAGATAACAATCATCATTCAAACATACATTCAAGAATTTTAAATCTAACTATTTAAATTTAAAATCGAAACCGATTCAATTGAGTGAGAAGTTCTCACCTTGATTTCAATTTCGTTTTCAGCTTTTATTTTGAATAAAATTAAACGGACGTTTAATTTTACCCGAAATTTTCGCTTGCTCCAAATGACTCCAATACAATTCCATAGCGTAGCGCTCGTCCATACGAACCCAATGCAACTTGTTTCGTCGAATTCCGACCTCGTATGAAAGAGTTATAACATTTTAAAGATTACACAAATTTCTAATATAAAATAATTTACACTTTATTTTCATTTTTAAACCTAAACCAAATCTCTACCGTTCGATTGCATCCCTCCAAATCTCGGCTGCTCCATCATTTTCTTCCCTCGTCACGCAATAACGTTCCAGTTCGAACGAAATAACCCAATGAAGCCGCCTAGGGTTTTAAACCGCGACCACCACGTTCGACCGTTCGTCGATCAACAACCTCCAATAGATGCGCCTAGCCTTGCTCCTCCATCGCCCTGAGCCTCGTCGAGCTCGGTCAAATCTCGGCCTCGAACCACACGTTCGAACATACGACCTTTGTGGTGAAATTCTGGTTGATCCAGCGCTTTGATTTAAATCACCACCGTTCAGGTTGTAGCTCTTGCCGCCCTCTACAATTTACTAGTTGGAGGTTTGTTGTAATTGTTGATGGATTTGAAGAGGAGAAAGAAGAACTTTTTTCGGCCATTGATTATATAAGAGGCGGCTCTGAAGGTTTTGAAACCCTAGGTTGTTTTTGTTTGCAAAATGAAATATCCAAGGCCTTTTATAGAAAAATACGCGAACACTATTCATCCCGGATTTTCCGAACTCCAAACGAAGCGTGTCGGTTGGCGTTCCTAAGGTTTATCCTGCATTTCGAACACAATGGAACGTGTTTCGGGAGCTAATTCGATCATCTGTGCGAGTTATGGCAATAAACGTTCGATTTAAAATTAAATTGGTAAATTAAATTTCTAGACGTTTTAGCTTGCACGGGGCAAACGGTAAATCCAATTGACACGAAATTTGAAACCATACAATAATATCATATTACGGATCCGATGAAACTGGTTTTGTCAAAATCTGAGACTTTTGAAAAATGGCTATTTTAACTCGCCAAATTAATATTAAAACAATTTCGATACGTTTCGAGCTGCCACGATCAAACGAAAACTCCGATTGACACGAAAATTAAAATCCGATAATAACAAACTATTACGGATCCAATGGAACTAGTTTTGTCCAATTCTGAGACTGTTCGAAAAATTGACTAATTTCACTAGTCGATTAAATATTAAAATATTCAATTTTCACAAATTAACTTTTAATTCGATTTTAAAAGTTCTAAAATATCGTTCTAACTCCAATATGATAAAATAAAATTTTACAAATCATTTTCAATCATATTTAACTCAATTTTCAATTATTTCTGTATTTTCCAATATTAAATTATCGATTTAATTATTCAATTAAATCCAATTATTCGAAATAAAATTTATTCGACTTATAAATTTCACATATTAGTATTTAAAATTAATTAAATATACAAATTTTAATTGACAGAAATTCTGGGTTGTTACAAAACTAATCAAGAGAAGTGATGAATATGAACTTGAGTTATATAAATGAAATTCAACTTTATATTGTTAAAGGAATTAACAATTGAATTGATGAATGGATGAAATATTAATCAATTGAATGTAAATAATTAGTATGAAACAATGAGTATAAGTGTAAATTCATTAAAAGCTAATGTTATTGGAAATTGAATAAATTGAATGTAAACCAATTGGAATTAAAAGTAAAAATGTTGGACCAAATTGAATGTAAATTAAATAATTTGGTTATGTTGAATATACATTGGTTGTCATGTGAATGTTAGTTGATTGTATATAATTCATTGTGTTAATGAAATTGAATTAGCGAAATTAAAAGCTATGTGATTGAATCCAAATTGGAAGTAAATAAATTTGAATAGAATTGGATTTGATTTGGATTGAAGGCAAATTAATGTGAATAAATTAGTGAATGTAAACTAACTGAAATCGAATGTATGAATGTTAGTAAAATTCCAATGTTAATGAATCAATTGGAAAACCAATTCAATGAATATTAATGATAAGCGAATTTATATTGGATTTGGTGGTTGCATTTGTTGCTTTAGTTGCATTTGCTATATTATGTAGTTGTTATGTTGCTTTATGATGTATATTGGTATTATTTTCATATATGCATGTTCTCATGTTGTTGTTGAGTGTTTAGTAGGTGCGGATTGCGCATTGCTTCGCATTTGGATCTCGCTTTCGTGCTATATTAGCCGTTATACGCTCGCTAATAATAAATAAGGTACATATCTCGGATTACATACCGTACTTTTACACTTTTTTCCCTACGGGACGCCTCATCACTTGATGAGATGTATATTTGTGATATATATACTGTCATATTTTTTCGGATCGAGCCGCGCAAAGGAGACTATGGCGAATTTTTCCGAAAATTTAAGGCGTTAGAATATTTTTGAGAAAATTGGAAAATTTTTGAAAAGTAAGTTTGGATTTGGAAACTTAGTAAAGATTTTGTAAGAGGTTTAACTATGAATTTTGAAAAAGTTAAACACTTAAGAGATTTGTAAAATCTAATTTGAACGATTTGTTTTGGAAAGTTAATGAATTATGTAACTCTTTCTTACTTTGTAATTTCGAGGACGAAATTCTTTTAAGGGGGGAAGTTTGTAACGACCCAGAATTTTTGTCAATTAAAATTTGAATATTTAATTAATTTTTATTATTAATAAGTGAAATTTATAAGTCGAATAATTTATTTTTCGAATATTGGATTTAATTTGGATAATTAAATCGATTATTTAATACTTGAAAATACAGAAATAATTGAAAATCAAGTTTAGTATGATTAAAAATGAATTGTAAAATTTTATTTAATCATGTTGGAGTTAGAGTGATGTTATAGAACTTTTAAAATTGAATTTAAAGTTAATTTGTGAAAATTGAATATTTTAATATTTAATTATCGACTGAAAATAGCCAATTTTCGAACAGTCTCAAAATTGGACGAAACTAGTTTCATTGGATCCGTAATAGTTTGTTATTATCAGATTTCAATTTTCGTAGCAATCGGAGTTTTTGTTTGACCGTGGCAGCTCGAAACGCATCGAAATTGTTTTAATATTAATTTGGCGAGTTAAAATGGTCATTTTTCAAACAGTCTCGGATTTCGACGAAACTAGTTTCATCGGATCCGTAATGTGATATTATTGTAAGGTTTCAAATTTCAAGTCAATCGGATTTATCATTTGTCTGGTGCAAGCCAAAACGCCTAGAAATTTGTTTAAATCGGTTTAATTTATATCAAACGTTTATTGCCATAACTCGCACAGATGATCGAATTAGCTCCCAAAACACGTTTCATTGTGTTCGGAATGCGGGGTAAACCTTAGGAATGCCAACCGGCACGCTTCGTTTGGAGTTCGGAAAATCCGAGGTGAATAGTAATTCGTGAATTTTCTATAAAAGCCCCCTTGTTTTCTTATTTTCACAAAACCCTAGAAATCTAGGTCAGTCGCCTGTGTAAATTTCGATGGCCAGAAATGAACGATTTTCCCCTCTTAATCTCTTTCAATCTATATACAATTAGAAGAAATGCTCAACTACAATGTTTTAGAGCTCGAAGAGGGCTTTAAATCCATACGGCTGAGATGTTATATAGTCAAGCAAATCGATGGAAATCCGCGTTCAAAGGGGGGTCGTTCGTGTTCATGTTTCGGCCAGAGGAGGCGACCGAGCTCTTCATGGTCGTAGGTGGAGGTGGAGTTCGCGTAGACCTTCGATTTGGTGGTGGAGTGATGATGTTTCGATGAAGGAGATGGCCGTGAAAATTGGGTGAAGGGGGCGGCTTCATGGGTTCCAACGTGATAATTCACGTACGTGAGTTAGGGAGGGGAGAAGAGAAGTAACGCGCGTGCGGCCTGATGATGGGGGAGGCCAGATCCAACGGCCCAGAAAATGTAGGGTTAGAAATGTAAAATAATTTGTAAATTTATATATATAAATTCGTATGAACTTTAAAACGTGATATCTTTTTCATACGAGATCGAAAAATGACGAAACAAGTTGCGTTGGAATCGTATGGACGAGCACTACTCTATGGAGTTGGATTGGAGTCATTTGGAGCTAGTGAGAATTTTGGGTAAAATTAAACGCGCGTTTAATTTTACTCGAAATAAACGCGAAAACAGAATTGAAATCAAGGTGAGAACTTCTCACTCAATCGAATCGGTTTCGATTTTAATTTTAAATCGTTAGATTTAAAATTCTTGAATGTATGTTTGAATGATGATTGTTATCGATTGATTGTTAAAATAGACATTATACGCCGTTAGTAAGCGGATGTTATTTATTAAAATCATATACCGCGAATATTTCACCGTATAGTGAAATTGGTATTATATATGTACTTGGAATTGATTTTCCTGCATTATATAGCGGATGAGACCCTATTGCGCCGTCTATTAAGCGGATAATATTTTTATAAATCTCATATACCGCGATAATTCCGTACTGGAACGGAATTGGTATTGTGCTAACATCTGTGGATGCAGGGAAACCGGTTGGAGGGATCCAACTGGATTCCTCAACTATATTGATTTATTTACATATATTGTGATATTTGTTGATTATCATATTGATATATGATATTTGGATGTCGTGATTGACTATTTGGTGTTGTTGCATCATCAGATCCATTTTTAAAGTTTAAAAATAACAATTTTGATTTTAAAGGGATTTTTAAAGTGATTTTTGAAATTATACGTTTCATTCAAATTTTGAATTGATTCACCTTAAATAAAATAAACGTTAAAATTTTAATATTTTAAAATTATGATTTTTTGCGAAATATAACTGAAATGTGATTTTTGAAATAAGTAGTTGATAAATTATAAAATAGTTTAAATTGGGTTTTTTGAATTATTATAAAAAATTTATATAAAAGTTGTATAAAACTTATATTTATAAATTAAAAATATAGAAATTATAAAACGAGCTTTTATAAGTGTTAAAATAAAGTTTGAACCTAGATTCATAAGTAAATAAGAATTTTTGATTTATAAATTATTGTCGATATAAAAGAATGGATGCAAATGGAACATAAATAGAATGGGTTAATAAAGGAGATTTATAAAACGAAGTTGTTATGAAATATAGAAATGGAATTTATAGACATTGTTTATAAATCCGAAAACGACTTATTTTGATAAGTTAATTATTATAGCTTATTAAAGGAAGTATATTCACGATTTTGGACAGTGAATATATTATTAAACAAAATGGATATGTTTTTGGAAAATGAATATTATCAAATGAATTTAATTGTTTTAAAGATGTTTTAAAATGGATTAACTATCGAAACCATAGATTTCAACATTTATTGTTGAAATAGACGCTTTCGAGGAATAAGGAAATGGTGGACTATAACACTGTTGTTATAGTAAATGTTTTCCGAAAGGAAAGGTTTTATATAGTATTGGGATTTATATATCTATCTAAATTTCGAATCCCTATACTAGTGATTTTGGGTTGTCGTAACGATGTTTTGCGCAACATTCGTTTTGGCCCAAATAAATGTGTTTAAGCGAATGTTTTCCTTAAAGAATGAAATATATACTTAATTTCGATTTAAGTATATTGAATGTTTTCCAAGTGTTGAAAATAAATGGATTTGTGAATTACTTATTATTAAATAAGTATGGAAGTGTTTTCCAATATGAAGTGAATATTTTGAGATTTTATCTTTTAAAGATAACGGAAAATGAATATTAGAAATCAATTTGGAAATTGTATATTCATAGATATTTTGGAATTGTAAATTCACTATGGAATTTATAAATGAAAAGGGGAATTTGTTTAAAAATAAACGTTGATTTATTTTTGAAGTATGGGAATTAATTTACGGATTTGGAACGTAAATATAAAGTAAATCGGTAAGGATTTGTTTAATTGGTTTAAATGAACCATGTTGAAATGAAAGTATTTCGCATAAGGAAAATGATTGAAATTTGTTTTCAAAAGTGGTAAAGGTGAAAAGTGATTTGAAAATTTGTTTTCAAATGTTGAAGTGTGGAAAATATATATATCTTGTAAAGATATTTTGGAAAGTAAATAATTTGGGAAATTATTTGGAATCTGGTGATGTTGAACACACCTATTGATAGTTAAATAACCGACTATCAATATTTACCTTTAAATAGGTATTTGTTGTGATTGTTTGAATTTGAATGCCACACTTATTTTTTTGAATAAGCGCTCACTATTTGGGTTAGCCGGGAAAGGACCTTTGGGTCGTATAACCCATTCCGAATATGTGATACGTCGTAATGGATTGCATTTGATGACCAGTGTTGCAACGGAAGGATTACCGTTGAGTTGCTCTGCATCGGCTGATCTCCGATATAGAGGTTTTATCACCCTTAGTGACGGGAAGTCCGGAAGTGATTAGAAATTATCCGGAATGCAAGGACTTCTTTGTAAGTGTCTTCGGTTCTGTTCGAGCCCGGAACAGACTTGTATGGATTGTATGTCTGACATTACAAGTTGAGATATAAAGCTGATTTCTTTCAAATATATTTCTGTTGGTGGCGAAGAATTTATTCTCTTAGCTTAACACCCTTCTCTGAGACGTACGAGCTCAGAGGTTATGTAGTTGAAGGTTATTAGTGATATACTCCCAATTTGGTAATGTGACATGCTGAGTGTTGCTGTGAAATGATCATTTGTGATATGATCATTTGTTTGATCATTTATCTTGGTGATCATTACTTTGATCATTTGTTGACCCAAAGCACAGCTTTTGTATAAAGCATGGCTTTGTGGACGAGACTTCGTCGGACCTCACACCCCAGAAATGGTCAAAACAGGAAAGATGCAGCAAGGTTATTAGGGGGTAGCACCCCTTTAATGTATGTCATTCCTTCTGGATAGAGGTGGTATCATGGTATGGAGCCCAGATACTTAACATATGTTGTTGCTGCAAATTTATTGCTTTGTGGTTGTTGGAAATCGAGGATCCTCGGATAGATCGGTTACGATCGGGGGATGACATATTCGTATCAGTAGTTACCCAGTTAGGGGTAACCCGGCCTTGTGTTGGCAGAGATCCGGTTTGGTTCTCGGGTCGTCTTTCCAGAGGCGTACCTATGTGGCAATGGGAAGTTCCTTGGCCTGACCATTTGTTGGAAATCCAAAGAAACGATACGATCTTGTACGGTTTTAGTTGTATAACCTGCCACGGAATGTGGCGGTAACCTGCTATTGAACATGGTAGCTATAGTAGGCATACGATAATGGTCGTATGTTGGCTAAGATTTATATCTTTACTTTCGAAATAATTTTTCCAACACTATGCACTAGTAATAATATCAAATGTTTCTTTTCAATGCGTATCAAGCATCTTTGACTATCATAAGGAGAAATCTCCTCCGATTCTGCATTTGCATTGTGTGTGTGTGCGGGAGGCCTTATGGTAGTCTCATTTCTAAAAGCATTGCGAATCTATTTTAAAATTATCCTGTTCTTTGTTTTAAAGATAAACTGTTTTAGTTCTCACACCAGTCACATGACTGACTCGGAGTTTATTGTTTCCTTCCTAAACTCTGGGTGCCCACCAATTTCCACACGGGCAGTCAAGAGTCAGGATATCAGGATATTTTGGAATTCAGGAGTTGCTGGAGGCAAGCTGGATGGCATGGCGTATTACTAGTATATAGTATTTCCTTTCCGCTGTTTGTTGTTGTTTGTTGTTGTACACTCTGATGATGAAATGTAATGTAATATGATGTAATGTAATAACTGATATAGTTCTTTGTTTAAAGATTATTCATTTATTTATTATATGTTGTTCCGCTGCGATTGTGAGATTCTAATATTGTTCTGTTGCTTCTTTCTGTTGTTCTGTTCTATCTACCTCTCTCTTCTTCTCTTTTTCTTTAACCCTAAAGACTCGTAAATTTGTTCCTCTCTGGCTGGGTTGTTGTGGAATGTTGCCAGCTCAAAGGAGTACGGATTTACGGTTCTTTACATACTCCTCATCTCTTTTCCTCTACTTCAACCATTATCAATAGGACTTAAATCTTTGCTTTACAAATATGCAGTCACTAGCAAAACTCTTTTACTTGTGACTAATCTGAATTTAATAATATTAAAGTGGATGTAGGCACAAATTTTAACTCGACCGCTATAAAATCCCCTGAGTTTTTATTATTTTGTTGGTACTACTTATACATATCTCATTTTTATTCGATTATGGGTATTGTGCCAGCTTATAGCTCAACAGTTAATGTCATTAAATATTTTTTGATTCTTATTAATGTAACACCCCATAAATTTGGCGTTATTTATTTAATTAGTTAATTAGGCTCCGAAAATGGAATTTATAAAAATAGTGGAATTTGACCATAAAAGTTGCATCATTGCATTCGTGGTAAAATTTTGAGAAACTTTTATATTTAGAGTTTTGCAATCGAGTCCAAACGAAGAAGTTACAGATAAAAAACGAATTCAAAAAGAAAATAATTAAATTAGTGCTTATATATGAATTACCATAGCCCACTGGTTGACAGGCTCATTGCGACCAGTCGACATGTAGCGATCGACTACTGCCCATGAGCGATCACCGTTTAGCAAGTCGGCAGCTAGAGTATACCTAGGCTAGAACGACCCGAATTTAATATATTTCGATCTAACGGCTGTGGTTTATTCGAGTGCCAATAATTTAGGCCCAACACTCTCTTCTTTTCTCATATTTTTCTAAAAGCAGCAGCGAAGCTCTACCATTTTCTCTTCTTCACTATTTTCTAAATTATAAAATATAATATTTATATTCATATATATACATAAATAGGAGCATAATAGAAATCAAATAAGAAAAGAAGAGAAGTGAGTCAACACTAAGTGATAACAAGGAGTATATATATACATACATTTATATATTCCTTCAACCCCAAAATCTCTTCTCAGATCCATAATTCTAATATATGTATACACTCTTTTTATACATGTTTCTTGGAATAAAAATGAAATAGAGTTAAATAAAATATTTACTTCAAATCTAAAGATTTGAAGTGCTTTTAGAATGTGAGTGGGAAATTTATATATTGTTTATGATTTTAAATCTATTTCATTGGCCTACGTTTGACTTTTATGCCTAAATCAATAATATTTGTGAATTGTAGGCTTAAATTAGCATAGAAAACTATGCTTACAAATTCTTGTTTTAGATCTAATAAGAATTATGACTACACCCTGATCTTGAAATTAGTCCAATAAGTTGTAGATATGAATATTGATCAGATATGTAATTTATTCCAGATCTGAAATTGGGTTATAGATTATTAGTATGATTTTGATTAGTACCCTAATTATGTTGAATTAGGAAGTTTCCATGATTTAATTTGTGGGAAGAACGTCTATTTAATTTTTATAAAAAAAATTTGTGTTTCCAAATTGCGTAGAAAATACAGCGTTTGATTTAACAAGGAATATATGCAAATAAAAAGGAAGAGATGCGTAAAGTACAGATTTATTCTTTATAGTTTATACCATTTATTCCTGTAAAAAGAAAATATTCATTTCTTGTAACTCCAAATGAGGCAAAATTTTCCTTTTATTCTTAATCTTTTATTTCTAACTAATTTATGAAAGTCACAATGGAGATTCTTCCTAAAAAAAGGAATTTCAGCAAATTAAATATGGAAAAAATATTCTAGTTGAATATTTGTAACTAGAACATATTTGGTAGAAGTAGGTATTTATATGAGCTAATAAATATAGCGATTTACGCATAACGCTCACTTAGGATATTAGTATAGATAGTAATAATGTTGATTTGCGAATATGAAATATGAGGAAGGTAAGGTGGTAACTCCAATTAATGGGTAAATAAATGTAGAAATGTCTATTAGGATGATATTCTTTTATCATGGACAAGTTGACATTTATGGAAAAATATGTAAAAAAGGAATTTTAGAAAGTTAATATTTAAGGTAAATTATATAGCTTTAAACAAATAAATGGAGATTAGCAAGCTAAGTCCAATATCCAAATTAGGATGATAAGCTTAGTAATAATAAAGCCTAGGATAATATGGCTTAAGTTAGTAAAGCCTAGAATAGTTAATTGAACTTAGTAGGTTGAGATGCGAGGTCAGTAGAGTTACACAACAGAAGTCTTCCTTTCACTTTGAGGTTACAAGAAATTGTGTACACTTTCTATTAATGTGAAACATCTTAACCAAAGGACCCATAGAATAATTAATCAGGCTTAGAAGATTGGGATGCGAGGTCAATAGAGTTACACATCAAAAGTCTACCCTTCACTTAGAGGCTACCGGCAGTTGTGTACACTTATTACTGACGTAGGACATCACCAATCGTAGGACCCATGGAAAAAATTTATGGATGATAGGATTTGCCTTAAGGGTCAGAAGTATTGAGTGGTTATATGAGGACCCACCTCTTTCCTAATTAAAAAGTATTAAATGGTCCAATGTAACGACCCGTAAATTTTTAATAATTTTATTAATGTAATTAATTGAATTTTTATGAAATTTTAAATAATAAAATTTGGAAAAACAATCTGATATTTGGAATACGTATATTTAAACATAGCAATTGGTAAATTTTCATCTGATAATATGGAAGTTTATTTATTGTGTAATTTTATTTCAATTTAAATCAGTTAGTATTGGATGATAATAAAATATTTTTCAATCTT
The DNA here is from genome assembly GCA_030765085.1 of Allium cepa. Lineage (NCBI taxonomy): Eukaryota > Viridiplantae > Streptophyta > Magnoliopsida > Asparagales > Amaryllidaceae > Allium > Allium cepa. The sequence continues at coordinate 676,157,385 of CM060932.1, read as the reverse complement.
GAATATTTTTATATAACAAATTTGTAAAACATCTTCGGAGTGAGGCATCATATTTCATTTCTCCAAATTTGGACAGCTATTACTTCGTTTATCTTATTTTCGGCGTTTTAGCAGCATTTTCGGCAACGATTATCGACTTTTGATAGGATGATCGTATCGCTGATATTTGTGTACCATTTTGATCATGTCGTCGTGCTGATCTCTGTGGTATATTCAGTTCTGTGTTTTGAAGTCCGGTATGCACCGGAATCCACGAAAGTGGTAACGGTATCGGTACTGATTTTTGTGCCTGTCGGTTCTTGTGACTTTTCATTATTCACCGCACAATACCAACAGTTGTTTGCATTTATATTTCCTAAATTCTCGTGCTTTATCATTTCTACTTCCACTTTTCAAATTCAGCTTGCATATCTCCCTGACCTTTCCTCAATTCGGCCCACACAGCCCACCGAAACCCTCCCACCTTCGTCCCAACCTTCCTTCCCTTGCCACAACCCTGCTCAAAACCGAACACCACCATCTCCCTGCCACTATTCCAACTATCCGACCCACGTTCACCCACCTCGCCTGGATCCACTGTTCCGCCTAGCGTCTGGCCTCCCTCCGACAAACCACTGTGCTAAAGCTTCACTACTCCGCCTCAACATGCCTGCTTCCACTAAGATAGCATAGGTCGAACCCACTTCCAACAGTCGCCTCGTGCTCCTCCCTTAGCTAAACTCTTCTTTCCGACCACCGAGTTCTCCCACTCAACCACTAGCATACCCCTGGCCGAACTGCTCCACTACCCGACTTTATCTCTTCTGCGAGCTATAGCACCCATCAACCCGTGCCTCCATCTCTCCGGCCGTATCACCGTTTCCGATCGAGCCTGCGTCTCCAGCGACCTTCTGCCAAGCTTCTCTGTTTGTTATCTACAATAGGTGTATATATATGTGTTATAGTTTTATAAAATGATAATATATATATATATATATATCAGTTTAAGTATATATAGATGTTATGTATATATTTCATATGTCAAAGCTTGTGTAAGTTTTATAAAAAAATTAGTTTATATATATATATATATTCTATTGGTTTATGTAAGTCCACATTTGTCTGTTTGAAGTTCATATTAGTCCATATATTAGTTATATGAGTTTTATTTGTGTATATATATAAGTTACGGTATGTATATATGAATTTATAAAAGTTTAGTTGTTCATATTATATAAATTATGTAAAAATACTTGCATAAATATATATAACTTTATGTCAGTATGCATATATGATATTAAAAATAACTTACATATAAATGTTGTTTTGTTTCATACATGCAGTCTGCATTCTTTTTGTTATTATATGTAATTTTGTATAACCTGGTTGTTGTTATAAATATATGAAATGAAAGGCTGTTGCTTCTATATTATATGTATACATAGATTGTAAAGTTAGTGAAATGTATAGGCTTTATAAGTTGCATATAATCTGTAGTGGTGCATATAAGTTATATAAGTTAATATTCGACTTGTTGGAGTTTATATATATGTAATTATTTATAGAGTATAAGATCTAGTTGGCTATATATAACTTCGTATCAGTTATGTATGGGTTTGCAAATATTTTTGGTAGTATGAATATACGCTTGTCTTCATATGTATTGTTTGTATATGCTATATATACAGTTATACATATGTTGTTGTGCAGCAGCATATAAATATAAAATTTGGTTTGCATATATAAATCGTGGTCTGCATATACATTCATTTGAATGGCTAGCATATATAGCTGTCAGCATATTTAGTTGTCTGATTTTATATATATGTGTGAGTTTAGTTATACATATATATATTTAGTGGCCTGCATTTTTAATTTTATTTTTAGTTTTATATATACTTTGATTTCGAATATTTAAGGCTTTAAATTATAATATATTTTATTTTATTTTATTGCGCTTTAAATGGATATGATTTTTACCAAATAATGTTCACATTTTCAGTCTATATCAAAACTGATTTGGTTTGTTTTCATCAATTTCTGTTATCAGCTCCGTTCGTCGAATTTGTGCCAATCTTATCTTGTTTTGGAATTCATAGCTCATTTCTTTGTCAAATCTATCTAGCCTTGAAAGGTGAGCAATCTCTCTTGGTTAACGTTCTTATATTCATTAAACTTGTTTTCAATCGAAACGACAACTGAAATATGCTATTGTTAGTTATTTACATTGCCATATATATGCTATTATATGTATCTGTTCACCAATGACATCAGACACCATCATCTGTTAATTATATTGATGATACATGCCTGCTGTTGACCATTATATTATTATCATATATGTTATCACTCTGCAAGTTTCCTGTTAGTATAGAATTCCCTATGGGTTGATACATACCCGAACGATCTTGTGTGGAATAGGAGAAAATCCTTATGGGTTGAAATGATAAACCCAAGTGATTTTCATTAAATTGAATTTGGGATTACGGGTTGAAAAGATATATACCCGTATATATTTAAATTGCAAATTGAAATGATAAATATCTCTATCACTAGATCATAGGATAGAAAATTATATACAGACACCATTGGTCTATATATATTTTTGAAATAATTTCCAAAATTTAAAAATAAATATATATGGTTTGCTATAAATATTGATTTTAAGATATTATATATATATATATATATATGTTATTTTAAAAAGGTTAATTTTTTTTATTTTTAAAATTATATGTTTTGGAAATTTTAAAATTATAAGTTAGTTTTGGAATTATAAAATTAAGTTTAGGAAGATAAAATTAATTTGATTTGAAATCGTAATCTATTAAGAATTATATTAATTTAAAATTGATTTGAAACCCATTGAATTTGAGGTTTAAAGATATGATTCTATAACTTGATTTGATTTAAAGTGATAAATTAAATATTCCAAGTTTAAATAAATTGTGGGAATATCTAGTTTATTTAAAATGCAATTTAAGGTTTATTTAAATGATATTGGATTGTTTAGTGAATATTTCAAAACTAAATAATAATGAAGTTAAATTAGGATATATATATATGAAATCATCATATTTAGTCTTGAAATGTTTGAATATTTAAAGCTTTGAAATATATTGAAATTGAAATAGTTTATTTTGTGATTCAAATCTATATTAGAAATGGACATAATTTGAAATGGTTTATTGAGAAACTGAATTGAGTTGAAATTCATGAGTTGAGATTGAACCAAAATTGAATTTTGAAATTCGAGTTGATTTGAATCGATTTGTAAAATTTGAGGAAGTTATTTTATTATATAATGTACTTTTAAATTATATTTAAAATTATTTACATATTTTACTTTATAAATTATTTCAATATAAAATATTTTAATATAAATTGTTTTTAATATAAACTATTTGTAATATAAACTACTTTAATATACTAATTATTCTAATATAACTATTTTAACTTATAACTACTTTTATATAAACTACTTTATTTTGTAAACAATTTTATTCTATATACTATTATTAATATCTAAACTGTTCAAGTGGGAAGTTATGATTTCAATGTCATGAATTTCGAAGTATTATGTTATCAAGTGTTATGTTTTCCAAAGTGTTATAATTTCTAAGCTTTATAAATTTGAAAGTGTTGTAACTTTCAAAATGCTATGATTTTGGAAATGTATATATTTGAAGTGAAAAATGATATAGTATTGATATGATTTTGAAATGAAAATGATATTTTTGTTTTGAAGTATAAACTATTTTGAAATGACCGCGGTGTTATAATAACTTTGGTTGTTAAAGAGACCCGGATTGGTTATTTTCATACTCTCTGCCAATACCTAAAATCACTTTAACAACCGCGCATGCGGTGGAGATTCTAGAAAGAAGTAGGATGGTGGCGACGATTCTTTATGAGGTATATACGTGGACCCGATACCCGTGAGTTGGCTTAAGGTGGCTAAAACAGGAGAAAATGACGGGCCAAGTAAGGTAGCTCCTCCGATCGGACACACTTCTTCGTTTACCATTCTATTACTTTATGGTTGATTGGGTGCACCTTCGAATTTTAGGAATGTGGACCGAGTTGGGTGGTAGATGCGGCTATGCGTTACAATAGCTCGAAAGTGTAATTGGTATATCTACCATATCATTGTCTAGTTGTGCCATGTCACCTACCTTATCGAGACCACTACGAGTTTGTTTTATACCGTACCTATGGCGTGCCCTCTGACGACGCCCAGTACGAAGGAGATTACGGTACTGTATAGACTATGGGATTATAAAAAAATGTGTTAAGGGGATATAGGTAACACCTTGATGCTATTTTAAAAGTTTACTTTACTATAGACATTATTATAATAGCGTATATTGCTACATAGTAGATAGTTCCACGGATCCTTAGAGGATGGATATCCCAAACATCCTTTGAGTTACTTGTATTTCAGTTGATATTTCACTTGAGTCGGATTTATTGACATAAGAATGTTAATGCTGACTCGAGTGTTTTTTGTTTTGCTTTATGCTCGGGTCAGACTAAGTGTTACAGCTTTTGAGACTCACCTTTGGAGTTGGAGCTTCGCTTGGAGATCCATCTATCAATTTAGCTTGTAGTTATTCAGTTGATTCCTGTGATATATTCGAATCTTGTATTTGACCTATTGAGACTGCTATGTATTCGAAACTTCTATTGTATCTTGTTTCAATTCTATTATATATATATAATAGCTTCATGAACTACTATTCATTTGTTTCCGTTACTTATTGTTATATTACTCTGTGTTTATGATTCTGTAATTTATTTATTGTAAATGTTGAGTTTTGCCAAATATAATTAACAATCTGAAATTTTGAGCAATTCAAGTCCGAAATGTGTGGATACGATTGGTTGAAAATACTTGGTTGTTACATGTGGTATCAGAGCTCAGGTTTTAGGCAAAACTTAACATATAAAGTAAATTCATTTACAGAATCACCTTCATTCGTGCTTGAGTCTCTTCCTTCTTGACTCGGTTTTCTTTGAACTTTGGAACTCTCCCATTCATTATGAAATCCATCCTTTTCTTTCCTATTCGTATTTTCTTAATTCTAGAGTATTCCATAGCTCCGTTGAATGATTTGTAAAGGAGTGAAACTCCATTACAACAAGCATTGATTCACCGAAGATTTATGTATCCTTAGTTTAGATGCTAATATCTCTTGCTATGCCTGAATTCTATCTCTTGCGATCGAATGTCCATTTGCCTCAGCATTCTGCATCAATCTTACTCTTGAAGTCACGGTTAACTCTATTAAGGTTGTTCGCGATTTATATAAGTCAATCAATTCTTTTCTTTCTTTGTAATCTATTTATTTTCTATCGAGCTTATTAGTAGCATTTTTGGTACCGATTATCGACTTTGGATAGGATGATCCTATCGCTGATATCTGTATACCGTTTTGATCGTCTCGTCATGCTGATCTAAGTGGTATATTCAATTCTGTGTTTTGAAGTTCGGTACGCAGCGGAATCCACAAAATCCGTAACGGTATATGTACTGGTTTTTGTGCCTGTTGGTTCTTGTGACTTCATTATTCACCGTACAGTACTAACATCTATTTGCATTTATATTTCCCTAAATTCTTGTACTTGATCATTTCTACTTCCACTTTTCAAATTCATTTCAGTACTTCCCATTTGCTGTGATAATTTCATTTCCTTTCATCTCTTCCTTTCTTCTATTCTTAGCCATATAATAAAAAAAGAATAGAATTATTTCCAATTCAACTTGCATGTCTCCCTGACCTTCTCTCAATTCGGCCCACGCAACCTACTAAAACCCTCCTACCTTCGACCCAACCTTCCTTCCCTTGCCACAACCCCACTCAAAACCGAATGTCGCCATCTCCCTGCTACCGTTCTGACCATCCAACCGACGTTCACCCACCTCGCTCGGATCCACTGCTCCGCCTAGCATCCGGCCTTCCTCCGACAAACCACTGTGCCAAAGCTTCGCACCTCCGCCCCAACTTTCCTGCCTCTACCAAGCTAGCATAGGCTGAACCCAATTCCAATAGCCGCCTCGTGCTCCTTCCTAGTCGAACTCTTCGTTTCGACCACCGAGTTCTCCCACTCGACCACTAGCATACTCCTGGTCGAACTGCTCCGCTACCCTTCCTCTTCCAACCCGACTTTATCTCCTCTGTGAGCTACATCACCCATCAGCCCGCACCTCCATCTCTTCGGCCGTATCACCACCTTTTGCTGAGCTTCTTTGCTTGATATCTACATTAGGGGTATATATATGTTATAGTTTTATAAAATGATAGTTTATATATATACATATATCAGTTTAAGTATATGTAGATGTTATGTATATATTTCATATGTCAAGACTTGTGTAAGTTGTATAAAAAATATGTTAGTTTATATATATATTCTGTTGGTTTATGTAAGTCTACATTTGTCTGTTTAAAGTTCATATTAGTCCATATATTAGTTATATGACTTTGTTGTTTGTGTGTGTATATATATATATATAAGTTACGGTATGTATTTATAAAAGTTTAGTTGTTCATATTACATAAATTATGTAAAAATGTTTGCGTAAATATATATAAGTTTATGTCAGTCTGCATATATGATAATAAAAATAACTTGCATATATATGTTGTTTTATTTCATACATACAGTCTGCATTTTTTGGTTATTATATGTAAGTTTGTATAACCTAGTTGTTGTTATAAATATATGAAATGAAAGGCTGTTGCTTCTATATTTTATGTATATATAGATTATAAAGTTGGTGAAATGTATAAGCTTTATAAGTTTCATATAATCTATGGTGGTGCACATAAGTAATATAAGTTTATATTCGACTTGTTGGAGTTTATACATATGTAATTATTTATAAAGTATAAGATCTAGGTGGCTATATATAACTTCGTATCAGCTATGTATGGGTTTGCAAATATTTTTGGTAGTATGAATATACACTTGTCTTCATATGTATTGTTTGTAAATGCTATATATACAGTTATACATATGTTGTTGTGCAGCTGCATATAAATATAAAATTCGGTTTACATATATAAATCATGGTCTGCATATACATTCATTTGAATGGCTAGCATATATAGCTGTCAGCATATTTAGTTGTTTGCATATTTAGTTGTCTAATTTTATATATATTTGTGAGTTTAGCTGTACATATATATATATATTTAGTGGTCTACATTTTTATTTTTATTTTTGATTTTATATATACTTTGATTTTGAATATATGAGGCTTTAAATTATAATATATTTCATTTTATTTATTGTGCTTTAAATGGATATTAATTTTTAACAAATAACGTATATATATTTTCAGTCTATATCAAAACAGATTTGGTTTGTTTTCATCGATTCCTGTTATCAGCTATGTTCGTCGAATTCGTGCCAATCTTACCTTGCTTTGTAATTCGTAACTCATTACTTTGTCAAATCTACCTAGCCTCGAAGGTGAGCAATCTCTCATAGTTAACGTTCATATATTTATTAAATTTGATTTCGATTGAAGCGACAATTGAAATATGCTGCTATTAGTTATTTACATTGCTATATATATGCTATTATCTGTATCTGTTCACCTGTGGCATCGAACACCATTATCTGTTAATTATATTGATGATAAATGCATTTTGTTGACTATTATATTATTATCATATATGTTATCATTCTGCAAGTTCTCTGTTAGTATAGAATTCCCGATGGGTTGAAATGATACATACCTGAACGATCTTGTGTGGAATAGGAGAAAATCGTTACGGCTTGAAATGATAAAACCAAGCGATTTTCATTAAATTGAATTTGGGATTGCGGATTGAAAAGAAATATACCCGTATATATTTAAATTGCAGATTGAAATGATAAATATCCATATCACTTGACCATAGGATAGAAAATTAAATATAGACACCATTGGTCTATATAAATTTTTGAAATAATTTCCAAAGTTTAAAAAGAAATATATATGGTTTGATATAGATATTGATTTTAAGATATTGTGTGTGTGTGTGTGTGTATGTATGTTATTTTATAAAGGTTAAATTTTTTATTTTTAAAATTATATGTTTTGGAAATTTTAAAATTATAAGTTAGTTTTGAAATTATAAATTTTAAGAATTTACTTATAATTTTACTATTTTAAGATATGTATAAATTAGTTTTAATATAAAATAACTTTAATAATAAGTTTGATTTAATTAATAAAACGTTTAAGTATTTATCTAAAATTATATTTTAAAAATAGATTTTATAATAATTTTAATAAATTAAGGATAAAATTAATTTGATTTGAAATCGTATTCTTTTAAGAATTGTATTAATTTAAAATTGATTTGAAACCCATTGAATTTGAGATTTAAAGATACGATTCTATAACTTGATTTGATTTAAAGTGATAAATTGAATATTCCAAGTTTAAATAAATTGAAGGAATATCTAGTTTATTTAAAATGTAATTTAAGGTTTATTTAAATGATATTGGATTGATTTAGTGAATATATCAAAACTAAATAATAATGAAGTTAAGTTAAGATATATATGAAATTATCATATTTAGTTCTGAAATGTTTGAATATTTAAAACTTTGAAATATATTGAAATTGAAATAGTTTATTTTGTGGTTCAAATCTGTATTTGAAATGGATATAATTTGAAATGGTTTATTGAGAAACTGAATTGAGTTGAAATTCATGAGTTGAGATAGAATTAAATTTGAATTTTGGAATTCAAGTTGATTTGAATCGATTTGTGAAATTTGAGGAAGCTATTTTATTATATGATGTATTTTTAAATTATATTTCAAATTATTTATATATTTTACTTTGTAAATTATTTCAATATAAACTATTTTAATATAAATCGTTTTTAATATAAACTATTTTTAATATAAACTATTTCAATATACTAATTATTTTAATATAACTAGTTTAACATATAACTATTTTTATATAAACTATTTTATTTTATAAACTATTTTATTCTATATACTATTATTAACATCTAAACTGTTCAAGTGGGAAGTTATGTTTTCAAAGTTATGAATTTCAAAGTATTTATCAAGTGTTATGATTTTCAAAATGTTATAATTTATAAAATTTATAATTTTGAAAGTGTTATAGCTTCGAAAGTGCTACGATTTTGAAAATGGATATCTTTGAAGTGAAAAATGATATAGTATTGATATGGTTTTGAAATGAAAATGAAATTTTGGTTTTGAAGTATATACTATTTTGAAATGACCGCGGTGTTATAATAACGTTTGGTTGTTAAAGAGATCAGAATCGGTTATTTTCATACTCTCTGCCAATACTGAAAACCACTTTAACAACCGTGTACGCGGTGGAGATTCCCGAATGAAGTAGGATGGTGGCGACAATTCTTTATGAGGTATATACATGGACCCGACTCCCATAAGTTGGCTTAAGCTGGCTAAAACTGGAGCAATTGACGGGCCAAGTGAGGTAGCTCCTCCAATCGGACATACTTCTTCATTTACCATTCTATTACTTTGTGGTTGATTGGGTGCACCTTCGGATTTTGGGACCGTGGATTGAATTGGGAGGTAGCTGCGGCTATGCGTTACCAATAGCCCGGAAGTGTAATTGGTATATCTACCCTGGCATTGCCTAGTTGTGCCATGTCATCTACCTTATCGAGACCACTACGAGTTTGTTTCACCACACCATAATCATCTATTAGAAACGGTTTATAACCGTTGCTTACACCATTACCAACGGTTAAAAACCGTTTCTAATAACGGAGTGGTAAACTTTAGCAACGGTAACTAACCGTTGTTTTTTGATCATAAGCAACGGTTTTAAACCGTTGCTTAATGTCCATAAAGCAACGGTTATTGCCCGTTGTTTATTTACAAATAGCAACGGTAATTAACCGTTTCTTTTAGATCATAAGCAACGGTTTTAAACCGTTTCTTAGTGTCTATAAAGCAACGGGTATTGCCCGTTGTGTTATCGTAAATAGCAACGGGTTTTAGCCGTTCCATTTGAGCCATAATTCCATGGCCTTTACTCATAACGAAACGGGCAGAAACCGTTGTTATGTACTATATTACAACGGTTCTTACCTGTTGTAATTCTGTCCGTTTGAAAAAAAAAATATAGGCATTAAAAGCATTAGTCATGACACAGTATTATCATACATTTACAAACAGCTACCAGACATACAATTACAAACAGCTACCCGACATACAAATACAGTGCTACCAGACATACAATTACAAATAGCTACATAAGTCATGACACAGTATTATCACAGTGTTATTACATAACATATAATAATAGCATCCATCGTCCTAAGTTTGAAGATAACAGTATTTTCACCATACATATGATAACAACACTTAACTTGAGCAGTCTAAGATAATTCACACAAGCATACGTTCTTAATACAGCGTTCATTTACATGCTCAAACAGCTTTCCTCGTAACCAGGCCTTCCATGCAGCTGCAAAATGAATAAACATGAGTTAGCATTAAACTAACCTATACATATAAATGTTAAAACCCAACGCATTCTGGTTACTGAATCATATATAACATGAAATACAAGAGAACATAAAATGGTATTAATAGTTTAAAGGTTATAAATTAAGAGATTTTACTAGACTGCACATAAGAAAACATGTTTCCTATGATGTCCAAGGATCAATCAGTTTCAGGTTATGATTAAATTAAGACTGATATGAAACAACAAAGTGCATACTAAAATTGAAACAACAAAGCCCCAAACTTCCAGTCCACTTTCAAATTAAGACTGAATTCTTAAAAGTCTGATACTCATGCTCCAAAAATATTTCAGTTTGTAATAACTGGCCATACATCAGCATGCTACATATCAGACAATGGTTTTAGGTGCTTCAAACACTTCAACTCATTGGTACAACTACAACAGAACATTGCTCGTGCAGTCTATCTAGTCTTAATAGTCCAACTCACCTGATCAACCCTATTGCCACAACTCCTGATTCTATCAATTTACTACTGACCAGTCATGTGTTTCAGCAACTATGATGTGTGCTTTCATCAGAAATCACTCCTACATGACGTTTGTTCATTGTTGTTTTAGCTACAATTTTCAGTATGGTATACTATTTAAAATCCTGTACACATGGAAATATGGAACCTAGATTGTACCAGTAAACAATTTAATCATAACGTTCCAAAAAAATTTGACATTACAACGACATGAATTTTAGCACCGGCATAACGTCTATGCGCTACTCCTCTTTTACGCAACACATGGCTCGCGTCATTTACAAAATTTAATTTACCCAATAATAGTTATCTACAATTACTACTAAACAATTATTTATCATCGATTAATAATCAACTACCAATCGAATAATATCACTAGTTGATATTATCCTACAACAATCAACTCAATCAACTACCAATCAAATAATATCCCTATTGGTTATTATTTTTCACAATCAATCTTATTTTTAACACTAGCACTAAACTAGTGAATGTGACAACTAGTGAATGATTCAACCGAACATATATATCAAAATAAAAGGACTGATAATTAAGGAATCCACATACTACAAATCAATCTTTTGCTTCTTCTGATATAAAACCAAATGAAGCCAAATAAAACCAAAATCGAATACTGTAAATAAATAAAACATGTAACACATAATCTAGCATGCATGTACAACATATAAATAAATAGTAATCATGCATGCATGTACAACATATAAATAAATTAGACAAATGATATAAAACTTTTATTTAAGGGAATTAAATGGTAAACTAAACTTTTATCTAAGAAACCACTAAAATAAACAAAAACAACAGAACCACGGGAAGAACAGAAACTGAGGGTGGAGAAACTAATGATGAAAACAGATTTTGTCATATTAAAATCTTTGACTTGGTGAATTCTTGAATGTATCATGTATGGGATTAAGTTCATGTTAGGTTTGCTTTTACATCATGATTCTGAAAACAGATTCTGGGTTACTAATTTGTACTTACAAATTAATTATGGCGATTATGAATTTCTTTTTTTTTTGTACATCTGAATACTTGTAATCCTTTGGATTGACAGTGGCAATTAATCACCAAATGAGACGTATTCAGATACGAAAATTTATCACCAAATTGCATAATTAATAATTTAGAAGCAGTTTACAATTGGTACCAATACGTATTCAATGTATGTGATCAATCCAGTTAGATGTACCTAATTAACTAATACCTGATACCAATACGTATTCAGATGTACCAAATTAACTAATAGAATTCACTTTGATAACTTTAGAAGCTAAAATCAATTTAAGTGCAATAGTTTAGAATGATATTAAGTACATCTGAATATGTGTAGACGTTTAATGCATCATCAAAATATAAAATACACATAATTTAGTAATTGATTTGAGTAGCAAACTTAATAAATAAAAAAGCAGAAAATCAAATTTGGGTACTAATTAATGATAATTAAATAATTCATGCATACAAATTCTGTAAGCAAATTAAAACTGCTAATAAAATCATTCAATCCTAACAATTTAAGTAACCTAAATTTTGACCTAGCCATTCAACTCGTCCTAATACTCAAGCCCTAATCAGTCCCACTGCAATTTCACAATTTCAGTAAGCGAAACGACTTACTCGCCGCGATTGGTGGCACGCTCCTTCCTTGATTGGCACGCCGCGATTGATTGGCACGCTCCTTCCTTGATTGGCACGCTCGGCAGCAACCTGCTCCTCGAAGTGGTCTTAGCTCTGGCTCTTTCGGAAGAGGCGGAGGTGGTGGAGATATTTTGGGGCGAAATCGATTAATTTAGGTCGAATGGGGAAATAATTTGGGACGAGAAATGTTTCGTGGTTTGTTGTAAACATTATGGCGCAAAGGTACTAAATTATACCGCCAGAAATTAGCACAATATAAACGACGGTTAAATCCCGTCGCTAAAAGAAAAGAAACGGGCAAAACGTATGGCGCCAAAGGTGAAATTTCCCTCCAAGTTGCTAAATACATAACAACGGTTAAAACCCGTTGTATTTTAACAACGGGAAATTACCGTTGCTAATTAGGCGGAAGGCTTGTTGTAAAATTCAGCTTTTGGTGTAGTGTTTTGTACCATACCTATGGAGTTCCCTCTGACGATGCCCAGTACGAGTGAGATTACACTACTGTATAGCCGATAGGATTATATAAAAATGCGTTAAGGGGGATATGGGTAACGCTTTAACGTTATTTTAATAGTTTACTTTACTATAGACATTATTATGATAGCGTATATTACTACATAGTAGATAGTTCTATGGATCCTTAGAGGATGGTATCCCAAACATCCTTTAAGTTACTTGTATTTGAGTTGATATTTCATTTGAGTTGGATTTATTGATATAAGAATGTTAATCCTGAATTGAATGTTTTGTGTTTTGCTTTACGCTCAGGTCAGACTCAGTGTTATAGCTTTTGAGACTCACCTTTGAAGTTGGAGCTTCGCTTGGAGATCCATCTATCAATTTAGCTTGCAGTTATTCAGTCGATTCCTTGATATATTCTGATCTTGTATTTAACTATTGTATGGAGACTTTTGTGTATTCGAGACTTCTGTTGTACCTTGTTTCAACTCTGTTATATAAATATATATATAGTAGCTTCATGAACTACTATTAATTTGTTTTCGGTGCTTATTGTTATATTACTCTTTGTCTATGATTCTGTAATTTATGTATTTACTGTATATGCTGAGTTTTTCCAAATATAATTAACAATTTGATATTTTGAGCAATTCAAGTCCGACATGTGTGAATGCGAATGGTTGAAAATACCGGGATGTTACATCCAAATTATCGATTCAGAGCGGTAGTGGATATCTCGAGAAGCATCTGCTTTGGCTTTTCGAGGTATTAAATGACTGATCTAGTGTATACAACTCTCCCATAAAGAAGTATTAAGAGCACCTCCAACTGATGGAGAATTTTCAAATCTGCACCGAAAAACAGCTCCAACAGGGTGCAAATTATCGTAGAGTGCGGAAAGGAGGGGCCAAAGGCTGGGGATTTTGGAGCAGACGAGGCGCCTGTTAAACAGGCGCCTAGATATCAAGCGCTTGTTGAACAGGCGCCTCACACTGAGGCGCCTGTTCAATAGGCGCCTGGTATCTAGGCGCCTGTTTAATATGGTCAACAGGCGCATGGCCTCATTTCTGTTGGAGAAATGAGGCCTCCAATATTTCGAAGTGAGGAAAATCCAATTTCCACCCTCCGAACTATTGGAGATGCTCTGAGTGTCCCAGTGAGATTCTAAGCAATTTCAGCTAGATTGTACTAGTAAGAAGTCCTCCTTGGGGTTAGGTATTAAATGACAAAGGCCCGCCTATAATATATATATTAAATGGTTAGGGATCTTCCTAGTCCTTATCAATAAAATATTAAGTGACTTGGATACTGTCTCTCACATGGTTAAGTCTTTATTGACGGTACATGCATTAGTTGTATAACCATTATGTATTATAAAGCCATAAACTGTGGCCAAAGGTCTCTATAGTTATGACCAATAAACCTACGATGACGGTGCTAGGATCCTGCTTCATATTTGAAAGTATTAAGTGGCTGATAGACTTACATTACCATGTTTTACCTTGGGAAGTGCAGGTTGGTGAATTATGCTAGGTAGGAATATCGTATATGAAATATTAGATTAATTTGGTTTACCTTAGAATACTAGGCATAACTGTTAAATGGAAACCAATCCGCATAAATTTATGTTATAGACACTGTATAGATTTTACAGTCACTAGAATGTTGTTCCAAGCCCCTCCTCATTATAACCCACAGGATAGTTTAGAGGAACAGATCCAGGGAGATGGACGTGATTGATTGTTGGAGAAGTCTTCTTTTCTTTCATTGTCGATGCTAATGTGACAATCAGACATCCAAGGAATACCATGAATTCCAAGTTTTTTCCGTTGTGAGTTTAGAATTTATTAATATCTGATAATGCTCATGCTTATTGGCAGGTATCAAATCTCATGCTTATTGGCAGGTATCAAATTCAACGATCCGTACTTTGATGGGCTAGGGTTTCGATTCTTGTCAAAATTTTGGCTCAATAAAGTGTGGATTGTTGCATTTGGTATCATAGCCTAGGTTAGTCGATCAAAGGATTTGTGACAAACTGAGAGAACGTATTCGTACTTCCTACCTATCATCATTTTTATGCTAGATTCTAAGAATCCCTACTATAGAAGTAATTGAAGTTTTGACTCCGAATTACCCCATGGAGTGTTGGCGATGCATAAGGTGGTAGTCTGGAAGAGCATGAGTGCGACAATGGCAGGATCTTGGAGATTAGAGGGTGTTCGACTTGATAATTGAGATACTAGCTACCTTCTGATTTTGGATCATGATGATGGCTAGTAGTCGAAGATATGCAATTATGACAAATAAGCAGGAAATAGAATTATGTATGTCGAAAACATCCAAGGACCAGTTTTGGTACAAGAATGTCCATCAACTACCTTTAGATGGCAAACCGGATTTTTATTTGAAGAATTAAGGTCAATTCTTTAGTCTAAATCCATGATAGGATTTTTGATAATGTATATTTTAGAAATGTCTTAGATTTTGAAAAAAGGGTTTTGAGAAGATTTTTTTTCCTAAGGATTTGTTTTGGAAATTTTGTTTTAGAAAGTTTTGAAATTTTAATTTTCAAGAAGCGCTTATACCGCTACATTTAATCGTGCTAAGAAATTTTGGCTTAAAAAGAGTAAGGTTTGATATCCTTGTGTGTGTGTGTGTGTGTGTGTGTGTGTGTATTGTGTGTGTGTGTATGTTTATATATCAATAAGGTTTGATTTTAATTTTTGGTAAGAAAATAGTTTTTTCGATTTAGAAATGAGTTTCAAAGGGTGAATATTTAGCCCAACGATTTTTCTATTTACAAGAATTGAAAATTTTAATGTTTTCTCTCTTCTAAGTGAGGGAAAAATAGGAATGACATTTAATTTTATTAGGATATGAAGTTAGAAATGTTATCGTACCTGCCAGTTGTTGGTAGAAATATTTCTATGCGAAGTATGCGGGGAATAGTAGTTGGAATATTATTGGGTATTTAGAATTATTGATGGTTAAAGCAGTATAAGTCTGAAGTATTGCAAAATAGCGGAGGAATGGTTCCGAGAGCTAAATGGTAAGCTTAAATGCCATTGTAAAGAGGGTGGGGATTTCTTAGATCGTGTCATGTCAAAGAAGACGACACGAAATGATTATTGTTATTATTATTATTGTAATTAATATTATCTATTTAACCAAACCCTTATAGGGTCTAGGTTTAACTTGCGCAATATCCCTATGCAACGGTCGAGCACCCAGCAGTCAACCGGTAACCCTAAAGCGGTCAACTGGTCCACGGGTTTTTGCCCAACCCAAACTGGAACATGACTATAAAGTCGCATCCATTTCTTCATAGCCACATTTGTGCTCCCCTCTTCTGTAACAGTCGGACCCAAAATCACCACTTCCTTCTCCTCCAAATCAGCTCCCACTTCCTCCATCCCGCCTCCATGTGATGACGTTTCTCCCCCTCTTCGACGAGCAGTGGCCTCGCCTCCCCTTTGCATTATTTTTTGCATATTAGATCTTGCCCCACTGCCACTCAAAATCTAAATCCTATTTCTCCATATCTCAGAACCTGGCACCTCCCCGCACTACTTGTTCCTCCTCGCGCTACCCTTTTGTCACTTCTCAATAGATCAGTGGCTAGATCAGAATGGCCAAAAGATCTCCCTTTCTCAGCTCCGCCAGTTTCAAATTCCTTCAGGGGTGACTGGTGAAGTTTGGAGACTTCGTAGCTTTTAGGCTAGAAGAGATTTTTGAGGTGGCAGGCCCTGTGCTGATCCAGCGCTTCGAGACTATTGAGCTTAAATGCTACCCACGTTGCATTCACCTTTTTGACGCTCATTTAGCACCAAAATTCGATGCTCTGTGGGTTATCATTTCCAAATTTAATCCGAAAACATACCTTTGTTGTTAGCATTTTTACGCGAGATTGCTTAACTTTATACATGTTTATGTGCAACATAAAGTGCAATTATCCTCATGCACTTGTACTTAACTTAAATGAATCATATTAGATTACCCTAATCCTATTATTTGTCGCTACTGCAAGAAGCAGGGTCATCGAGTTGCGACTGGTCCTATTGCTCCGAATTCCCAATCTGGCAAGTTGAATATAGTGGATGCTTCTAGAGGGTCTTCTCAGCGCAGAGGTACTTCTCCTTCTATTCTTGAAGGTTCATTGTTGTTTCGTGATTGTTCTATTCAAGTCCTCTTCGATACGGGTGTGTCGCGTTCATTCGTATCAAAGAAGCTCGTCGATGATTTATCTTTGGATGTTTCTTGTATGGTTACCTCCTTGAGGATTGCAAATCCTATCGGGGGATCCGCAACCCTTAGCTTGCTTTGTGATGATGTTGAGATTGTTTTATGCGGCTTTTCGTTTCGTGCGAATCTGCACGTTATATCTTATTTGGGATTTGATATGAATTTGGGTATGGACTGGCTAGTGCGATATGATGCCAGGATTATTTGTTCTCAGAGAATTTTGTATTTTCGACAACCAGATTCGTCTGCTCAGTTATAACTTGTTCTTCGAAATGTGGATAATTCCAAAGCATCTTTGTTTTCTCTCAACTCATGAGATGATGATGATATATCTCGTATTTCTATTGTTTGCGATTTCTCTGATGTATTTGAGCCTTTTTCGGGTTTGCCACCCAAGCAGACGATTGAGTTCCAAATTGATCTCATTCCAAGCACACAGCCAGTTAGTCGTCCCATGAGGATGTATACAAAAGAAAATGAGGAACTCAAGAAACTTATTTTAGAGCTTGAGTATAAGAAGTTGATTCAGTCTAGTTTTTCATCGTGGGATGCCACGGTCGTCTTCGTGAAAAAGTCCGATGGAACCCTTAGACTTTGCATCGACTATCGCAAGCTTAACAAGTTGACCATCAAGAATAGGTATCCATTGCCTATGATCGATGATTTGGCTCTAAGGTCTTCTCTCAACTCGACTTTGCCACTGGTTTTCATCAGCTTCGAGTCGTAGAAAATAGCATACCTCTTACAGCTTTCCACTCTCGATATGGATCTTAGGAGTGGCTCATTATGCCATTCGGTTTGACGAACGCTCAAGCTTTCTTTGTTGAACTTATGAATCGAGTATTCCGGCAATATCTCGATAAGTTCGTCCATATGCTTATCGATGACATTCTTGTTTATTCGAAGTCTGAAGCCGAACATCAGCGCCCTTCTGGTCTCCTTCAGCCTCTGGAGATTCCATTATGGAAATGGGATCAGATTTCGATGGATTTTATTGACGACCTTCCTCATTCGTGATCGGACCATCATAGCATTTGGGTTATTGTTGATCGCCTCACCAAATCAGCACATTTCATTCCTATTAAATCTAATAGGAGTGCTTCTCATTTGGCCAAATTATTAAGGAAATCGTGAGACTTCACGGTGTTCCTGTTCGACTATTTGTGACCGTGATCCGCTATGCACGAGTCATTTCTGGCAAAGTCTTCAGTAAGCTTTGGGAACAAAGCTTAATTTTAGCACAGCATATCATCCACAGTCTGATGGACAGACTGAACGGGTAAATCGTATTCTTGAAGATCTTCTTCGTGCTTGCATTCGTGATTTTGGTGGTAGTTGGGAGGATCACCTATCTCTTGTGGAATTCTCCAACAACAATAGTTTTCAGTCTAGTATCGGTATGGCTCTTTTTAAAGCCTTATACGGAAGGCCATGTCAATCACCTTCGTGTTGGATGGAATCTGGAGAGAAGCTTATTCTAGGCCTAGATTCTGTACGTGATTCATCTGAAAAGATTGTTCTTATTCGATAGAGAATGAAAGAGGCACAGAGATGCCAAATATCCTACGTGGACAACCGTAGAAAGGCTCTTGATTTTTCTGTTGATGATCCTGTTTTCATTCGTGTTTCTCCTCTAAAAGGGGTTATGCACTTCAGTACGACTAGAAAATTAGCTCCTTACTTTATACGACCATTTCCTGTTACTGAATGTATTGGCACTTTGGCTTATAGAGTTTCACTTCCAACTCACTATTTGGCATTCATGATGTATTTCACGTCTCTCGGCTTTGGAAGTGTCTTCGAGAGTTGGATTTTATTATCGACTCTCCTAACCTGCAAGAGCTTGAGATCTCACCTAATCTATCCATCGTGTAGCTGCCTATTCATGTTCTTGCTTCGAAGGTGAGACGCCTTCGAAATAAGGTGCCGCTCGTGAAAATTCAATGGTCCGCTAATCTCAATGTGAAACTAGAGAATTTATCAAGCGATGTTATCCTGGATTCTTAACTTCTCATGTCGATGGTGAGAATTTTAAACTCAAGCTTGTCTAATTTTTTTGCATGATGAAATAATTGTGTTGAATACAACTCTTATCTAGAAATTATGAGGATGCATTGTTTATAAGGGGGTCTTCAACAACCCTGGTTTTCGGGATTACCTATAAATATTAAATTATAACGGTGTTTATAATTTAATATTAAAAAAAACAAATGAATTGGAGATTTAAATTATTTATTTTGAATAAACAATGGATTTGGAAATAAAATGTGAAAATAAAGTTTTAAAAACTTTATTTTGGTTGTTTGGGTTAATAATGAGTGAAATATGATTTTATTTAATGAAAATGCAATATTTGTTATAATTATTGCCAAATGCTTCTTTTATTGATTTTAAAAGAAATATTTGTTTTAAAATGTGTTTATTATAAATAAAAAGATGAAATTGGGTTTAGATATAATTTTTGGTTATAAAAATGATGGAAAATGGTTTGTTGCATTTTATTACATAAGAAAAATATTTTTGTGTAATTTTTAAAGTTAAAAATGAGGTTTTACGTAAATATTGGTGAAAATTGGTTATTTATTTAAAAATAGGGGTTTTTAATAATAAAAATATTTGTATAACTAAAATTATCTTTTTTATTAGTTGTAAAATATTTTATTTAACATAGGAATGTGTTTGTATAATTTATTTTGAAGAAAACTTGTGTAAATATGATGTTTGATTTAATTAGATAGGCGTATATTGTGAATTAAGTCATAATTTGTTACTTAGGCTAATTAAGCCATTTTCTTTGGGTCAAACGCATTATCACATAACCAGAAAGCAGAAAAGAGGTTTCTCTCCTCCATGTATGTCCTTTTCTACATTTCAGTAAACATAAAGTAGAAATGAAGAGAAAACTTTACCTTCTTCTCAAATCCAAGTCAACTCTCCAAATTAAATCAAAAACTTGCTGTTTTCTTTCAAATTAAAGCATATTTATGCAGGTAATCTATTCCAAAGATGAATCATTTCTTCAAAATGTAATTTGTGATATTGTGTTTGTATGTAATCTCTTCTTTTGGGTTTTCATGTTTCTATTTATCCAAGCTCTCATCTTTCGGCTGCAAATTCGAGCTTTTGCATTCATACAGCAGGATGAGTTGAATAAATCACAAAATCTAGCTAAGCCAAAGTCTTAAATTCTTGAATATGTACAAAATGAGCTTCTGTAATCGATTTTCAGTTGATAGTTTTCTTTTCTATGAATCTAGTTTGGGTTGCTTCTTTGCATACTTATATCTTTTAATTTCGGCAATGAAAAGTTGTCGGATTTCTTGCATTTGGTAGATTGCATGTTTAACTTCACCTCTACAAATTTTGGTTGAAAAATATTGTAATTTGGATGTGCAAACAGTGGTGGAAAGTCAACTCAAACATAGATTTTTGCCTGTAGAAATTTTGTTTTCTGAGTTGCTGTGAACATGACCTGAGTCCATGTTTGAGATATCATAACTCTTTCATTTCTATCTGAAATTCATCGATTATTCTTTTTTGTTTAAAGGATAAAGTTTTTTATTATGTGCATACCAATTTTCTGCTTAATATGAGGTCGTTTGGTCCTCAATTTCAAGCTTGTAAGTTGGACCCAAGATGGTTTTTAGGCCTGAGCCATATTTTTGTTTTTGAACTGTTGCAAACATGGCCCTAGTTCATGTTTGAGACAACATAACTTCTCATTTCCACTCGAAATTCATCGATTATTTTTTTGTTTGAAAGCTGAAGTTTTCTACTTTGTGCACACCAATTTTTAGTTCAATCAAAGGCCGTTTGGCCATCTGTTTCATATTCGAAAGTTGAACCCAGAGAAGATTTCAAACCTAGGTATTGTCAATGCATTTTTATGTTCCTTTTCCATCCAACTTTTGACTTTTACTTCATGTTTTTGTAATATTTCTGAAATATTTTGAGCCATGATGTTTATTGATAGACTAGCCAAATTTTGAATATTTTGAAATTAAATTTTGGATTAAATTTGAATTTAATTTGAATCGAATTCAAATATCGATTTGAGTGATCTCTTGGGCTTTTATTCGTTTTCAAGCACGGATTTTTCCAAACATTTTTGAAATAATTTTTAAAATGAATAGGCATTTTAGTTTATTATTATATGATATTTTTAAAGTACTTTCAAATATAAAATCTATTTATTCTCGATAATAAGGAAATTTTCAAATATAGCTTTCAAAATTGGTATTAAAAGCTTGTTTTCTCAAATAAATAATTTTATATATAAAATACACATTTTTGCACTATTCGAGCGAATGAGAAGGAGAATTAAATGGTTTGGTAAAACACGTGGTTTGGGACACGTGCGTTTATCTTATCGGTTAATTCTCGACTTGTCCGTTTGATCGTTTTGACATGCGGGTCGAGTTTACCGATGAGATGAGATAAACTTTTTACTACTTTGAGTGTAAAATTTACTAGAGTTTAGTAAACCATTTAGTGCGAACGTGTGGTATGGTACACACATTAATATTGTTCGGGTTCCTATCTGAAAGTTTGTGGCGCATTTATCTAAGAGACATATTTGCCAGTACTGGATCTTCGGGTCATTTTTCCTTCAGGATGTTTGTCAAGCGACGTATTGTCCATTGTGATGTATTTGTCCTTTGGGATATTTGTCTAAGAGACATATTTATTGTCCTTCGGGACGTTTGTCTAAGAGATGTGGCACCTTATTTTGAGAGAGCCGTACTTAGTGAGCTTCGGCCATAAGCACGTGCTATATCTTTGAGATGATTTCATTGATGTTTGTGATTTCCCTACTGTATCGTCCTTTTCTGGAATTAGTCCTTTGAACCATTCGATATATATTTGTGGCGATTACCTTTTGGGAATTTGAACTCTTGAAAGTTCTATTTTTGAGACTTGAATTGCCTACACTGGCGTTATATGGTATTTTCCTTTTGGAGTTTACTTGAGATTTTATTTACTTGTCTTATGGCGTATTTGAGATGGGATCTCTTTATGCATGTTTTGGGTCTGCCATGATAGCGGGTTTATATTTTCCCCTAAACCATATTTGACGTTTTATAAATACCGATGATATGAGGCTCGCTACTTTTAGCACTTTATGGGTATTTTATCTCCTTTGAAATTATATGTTTGTGTAGTGATACCATATTATCACTTGATGTAATCATACACTTTAGATTGTTCCATCCCATTTGAGAATATTATCACATTATATTTATGCTCATATTATCGATTATCCTTGTAAATTGATTTGTTTAGATTGACCCGTGTATCTTATACTCAGGTAAGACCGAGGTGTTTCAAGTTAGGTACCCTTTGGACTCAGCATATTCTGCTTTCGCATCGACTTTTCTGCTAGCTCTTTTTGTTGTAGCTTTTGTGCAGTCCTTCTTGGTGCTACTCTAATATGTATATTCTTTTGACTCATGTTTGTATTGTGGTTATCATACCACATATGTGATGTATCATTTTGTATACTCTGTGATGTTTCTGTATATGTGTATATATCTGATTATCTGTTGTTCTATGATGTGTTTTGAATTGGAGGAGTTGTATTTTGTTCTAATATATCCTATACCACATATGGCTTTGTATTAAGTATTTATTGGATATGTCGATCCACTTGAATTAGGAAAAAGATATAAAGCATTTATTGACGTATTTAATAGATAATTAAGACAAGGCTATAGATGGTCGCTCCTAACCAGCCCTATTCTCCGCATTAGCGGACGGTGTACCTAGTAATACTTTTTATTAATGTGGGTCTCGGGGAGGCGACAGTTTCATTCAGTCAGAGGTTAAAGGAGTCGGGATTGAGATGTCTGACGATGACTTCAGTGATATTTTAGAGATTTGCATGGATAGCAGAGATTTAGATGATATTGAGATGCCCGATCCGAAGATCTCACAGCGAATCTTTTCTCAAGGTGCCAGTGTTTGGAGGATGGAAACTCTGCATCCGACTGCTCATATTATTATGTGCATCATTCAGCACAACATCATCCCTAACACTGGAAGCTATGATTAGATTTATCCTTGGATGTGGAAGACCACCTATGCAATTATGGGTGATGTAGCTGCCAATTGGGGGCACACACTTATGATTCATTTTTTCGACCAAAGAGTTGGTACTCCATGGAGTTACTTTCCGTATTTCCATTTGTTCATTCCCGTCTTAGGCGATACAGGGTAAATCTTAGTGGGAAGATTATCCAGAGGAAGGTTCCATCTGCCATTGATAAAGCCTTCCTTAGAGAGATAGGAATTCCTTTTCCACCAGCTGCCGTAGCCGCACCAGCAGTAGAGCAGCAGCCACAACAGGAGGCGGAGCAGGAATGGAGCACCGAGGGATATCAGAGTTCCGAGCTAGTCGCCATTCAGCAGGTCCAAACCGAGTTCTAGGGGATCCTCGCCTACCAGCGAGAGATGAGGACCAAGCTACATCGCTAGAGTCTTGAGATTGAGTGCTTAGCCGCTATGCTTTGCCCTTTTCGATGACGGGCAATGGCTTGAGTTCCCATTTAGGATCGGGACCATCCCATGGTCTATAGATAGTGTTTTCGGTTCTGTAGTGTGTATATCTTTCCCTTCCAGCATTTGTTATAGGTTGTTGGGTTATAACTGCTGGTTATCTTTTTTTAAGACATGCATGATATTATGAGATATATTTCTATTTTACTGTGTTGTTGTTTCCAAATATGCGAGTTGTTGTTATATGTATGTTTGGAAGAAACAATATAAATATGAAAATCTCATAAGCACACTTAACTAGCAGTAAAATACAATGTGAGACTAGAAATTTTAAATAGATAGAAATTTTAGCAAACGAAAGATAGGTTAAATTATTTTAGAATTACGGGTCATTATTCATGTTCCTTAAAGGCTAATTTTTTTGAATAACTAAGCATATCGACATTTTAAAATAAAATGTCAAGTTTTATGGGTTAAGGTTAGTTGTAAAATGCTAGAATTGAGGTTACGTGTTTAGTGCATAACTAACTTACGACTAATGCTAAAAATGTAGCTTGAACTATATCAAAATTTTTGAGAAGAAAAATATTTTGAAAAGTTTTTCTTGATTTAAGAAGCTTTTCTTAAAAAAAAGAGTTTTTACTTTTCAAATTATTTTTGGCGATCAAACAATTTGTAGAATTTTTGCCTAAATTTTATTTCAAGGGAAAATTTACGTCTAATTTTTTGAAAATTTATTTTTCAAGCGACATACAAATTTGAAAAGCGAAAAAACATTTTACGAAGTTTTTGATTTTGAAGATCATATGCTAATCGTAGAGAAGAAAAATAGATTAAAAATACAAATTTAACAGTTCATTAGGATCAATGATAGGAAAAATGAAAACGATAACAACGGAAATGTTGTTTTAGCCATGAAATTTTTATTTCCATACCTTGTCGATGACGCATGTGAGTCCGTTTTTGGACTTAATTCTATTTTAAAGCTTAGAAACAAGGCACCTTATGCATTTTGTGCGTGAAAAATTTGGAGTAAATCTGGGGTAGCGAGGAATTTTCCACTGTACAATAGGAAATGGATAGGTTATATCTTGATAAGAATGTAAAATTCTCCACCTGAATTACATTTTCCGACATAGGAGTAACATTTGGAAAGCAAGATTTCAAGTTGTTAGATTTCTGGTTGGTAGAAATTGGATGCAAATTGGTTGCACCTTACTTCTATTCATGGGAGTATGGGATTTTTGGTGGAAAGACTTTTCAAAATCTGCATGCATATAGAATTGCCAGTATGTATAGATAGGTTATTTGCACCATATTTTCAAAAATCTTTCAAAAGAAAAGCATTCATATAGGTGGGCCGAATTTAGATTCATTCTGCATACATGTTTCTATGCTATGATACAATATGCACTTGTGTACATTGGTTGCAAAATGGGTTGTACACTAGTAATTGCGAGGTAGAATCTGACTTAGTCGTAGGTATAATTTCAAGGGCGAAATTCTTTTAAGGGGGAAGAATGTAACATCCCATAAATTTGGTGTTAGTTATTTAATTATTTAGGTTCTAAAAATGAAAATTATGTACGATGGAATTTAATTACGAAACTGGCACCATTGTATTCATGGTGAAATTCTGAGCAACTTTCATATTTGGAGTTTTACGATCGGAACCGAAATGAAAAGGTTACGGACGAAAAAGAATTCAAAAAGAAAATAATTAAATTACCGTTTATATATTAATTACCGGGATCCACAGGTCGATAGGCTCATTACGGCCAAACAACATGTAGCATTCTCTTGGTGCCCATGAGTGATCGACCGGTTGGCTAGCCGACAACTAGGGATCGCCTAGGCCAAAACGACCCGAATTTAATTTATTTCGATCTAATAGCAGTAGCTGATTCGAATGACTATAAATTCAGGCCTAACTCTCTCTTCCCTTCTCATATTTTTCTAAAACTAGCATTGAAGTTCTACCATTTTCTCTTCTCCACTATTTTCTAAATTATAAAATATAATATTTATATTTGTATATATATACAAGTTGGAGAGGAATAAAAATCAAATAAGAAAAGAAGAGAATCGAATCAACACTATGCGATAACGAGATTATATATATATATATATATTATATATATGTACGTATGTATACATATGTGTGTGTGTGTGTGTTTGTGTATGTGTATGTATATATGTATGTATGTATGTTTTTGTATTTCCCTTAAACTCTAAATCTCTTCTCAGATCTATAATTCTAATATATGTGTATATATACAATTTTTATAAATATTCCTTGGAATAAGAAGGAAATGGAATTGAATCAAAGGTTTTACTTCAGATTTGAAAATTTAGAGCGCTTTTAGAAGGTGAGTGGGAAAGTTATATATTGTTTATGATTTTGAATCTATTCTGTTGGCATATATTTGATTTTTATGTCTATATCAACAATATTTGTGAATTGTATGCTCAAATTAGCATAGAAAACTATGCCTACAAATTCTTTTTTTAGATCGGATAGGAATTATGGCTACACCAAGATCTGGAAATCAGTCCCAAAAGTTATAGATATGGATATTGATTAGATATGTAATTTATTCCAAATCTAAAATTGGATGATAGGTTATCAGTATGATTTTGATTGTTACCCTAATTATGTTGAATTGGAAATTTTCCATGGTTTAATTTGGGGGAAGAATGTTTGTTTGATTTTTATAAATTTATTTTTGTTTCCAAATTGCATAGAAAATGCAGCATTTGATTTAACAAAGAGTATATGAAAATAAAAGGGAAGAAATGTGTAAACTATAGATTTATTCCTCATAGTTTACACTGTCTATTCTAATAAAAAGAAAATAATCATTCCTTGAAATTTCAAAGGAGACAAACCTTTCGTTTTAATTTCAAAGGAGACAAACCTTTCGTTTTATTCTTGATCTTTTGTTTTCAACTAATTGATGAAAATCACAACGAGGAATCTTCCTAAGAAATGTAATTTTTGCAAATTAAATATGAAAAAAAATTCTAGTAGAAGATTTGTGACTAAAATATATTTGGTAGAAGTAGGTATTTGTACGTATTTATATGCGATAATAAATGTAACGATTTATGCATAACGCTCGCTTAGGATATTTGTATATGCAGTAATAACGTTGATTTGCGAATAAGAAATAGGAGGAAAGTTTAATAAGGTAATAACTCCAATTAATGGGTAATAAATGTGGAATGAATTTGGGGGTTTTAAATAATTGAAATGGTAAATGGAATAAAGAGACTAATAAATATGGAAGATTAGATAAATAGCTATGAAATAGTTATAAAAAGTTACTAATTGGAAAATAGTAAATATACATAAGTGTCTTAGGAAATGTTTGTTCAGATGATATTCTTTTATCATGGACAAGTTGACATTTATAGAGAAATAGATAATAAGGGGATTTATGAGAAGTTGAATATTTAGGGTAAATTATATAGCCTTAAATAAATAAAAGAAGATTAATAAGCTAAGAACAATATCCAAATTAGGATGATAAGCTTAATAATCTAGAGCCTAGAATGATACGGCTTAAGTTAGTAAAGCCCAAAATAGTTAATTGGACTTAGTATGTTAAGATGCGAGGTCAGTAGAGTTATACAATAGAAGGCTGCCCTTCACTTTGAGGCTATCGAAAATTGTGTACACTTTCTATTGATGTGAGACATCCTTAACCATAGAACCCATAGAATAATTAATTGGGCTTAGAAGATTGGAATGCGAGGTCAGTAGAGTTACACAACAGAAGTCCGCCCTTCACTCAAAGGCTACCAATAGTTGCATGCACTTAGTACTAATATGGGACATCACCAATCATAGGACCTATAGGAAATGATTATAGATGATAGGATCTACTTAGGGGTTAGTGTATTAACTGATTGTTTGAGAGACCGCCTTTTTCCTAATTAAAATGTATTAAATCACTATAGGAAAAATGCATCAGACGACAGATATGCCCCGTTGTCTGATTGATACTATCTATCATTAAATCCCATGCTGTTTCATTTCACATCAAACCCCATAGATGCCCTATTGATTGATATGCACTAACACAATCAAAAATCCCATACTTTATCTACTGTTGTTGTATCATTTTTAGAATTTCCTATTACACAATAGATATATATTGATTGATATGCATATCGATTATACTTACATTATACTTGCAAAATGAAATCAATGAACCACAATTTTATTTAAATAAATATTTTATTTCAAATAAAATTCAAATGCAGTACAACTTCCACTATACTTACATTTTCAAATACAATACAACTTTCACTATCGCTCTCATGTATACAAATTTTCTCTACATTCTCATATATTACATTTTTTTACTCGCACCCACTCACACTCACTCGAGTTTATTTTTGATGTTGATCTTGATTTTCTTGCTCCAGCTTGTGTCCAGCTATCTCATATACCTATCAAATAAACAACGCAGTAAAATGGAAAAGAAAACAAACCTAAATTGCGAAAATAAAATTGAATTGAATATTAATATTGCCTCGGATTATGGGTTTGTTTTTGTTTTCTCTTAATGTTTTAGACAGGGACAAATATACGTGTATGGATAACTTATGATATGCACAATGTATCACTGTGAATAGCACAAGGTCGGACATCGATTAAATACCACAGACTGTTGCAAAGATCAAGCCCAAAGGCTCAACATACTACAAATGTGCACGTGCTCAAGCACATGTATAAACTAGTGCAAATTTATATGTATAAACTACATGTGCATATATGTATAAACCAGACAAAAACATAGAAGTAAAACATATGTATAAACCAGATGTGCACAAATGTATACATGTATAAACTAGTTGCAAATTCAATGTATAAACCAAACAAAAAATGGTAATATTTCACACACACATACATATGTATATGTTATATACATGGAAGTAATAAGCAAGAAGACTGCATATAGCAGTAACTCAAAATCGAACAATGAAGTGAACATGGAAAGCAACTCAAAATCGAACAATGAAGTGAACTGTTCAAGTTCATAAGCCATAAACAAGTACAGTGTGCACTGCCTTGAACAACCAATTCAACAACCACACTGCGCCTTGATAAGGAAGTTCAAACCATCGAGAATACAATAGGAAATATAATAGGAAGTATAAATAAGCATCAATTCAACCACACACTTCCTTGACAAGGTAGTGTGTGCACTGCCTTGTTCATGGCAGTGCCACCATAAACAAGGCAGTGCACACACTGCCTTGACAAGGCATCATTGTGCACTGCCTTGTTCATGGTAGTATGTGCACTGCCATGAATAAGGCAGTGTGTGCACTACCTTCTCAAAAAACACAAATTATCCATAGCAAATTAATTATCAAAAACCTTAACTGAAACCAAGTGTATATATGAAAGAACAAGAAAAGCATTTCAGAAATTATGAGAAAACTCAAACTCATGTATGGAAGCCTCTGTGAAAATTTCATAGCATTTGGACCAGGGATTTGTGTGATATGATCGATACGAGGTTAAAATTCCGTGTGCACTGCCCTGTTCGAGTCCATGGTTTCGTATCGATGGCCTTCGCATCGATCGGAAGCGCGTGCGCGCAGTGACGTGGAGCGAGTTGCCTGGATCGATCCGACTTTAGTGGCGCATTGACCGATTTGTATCCACAAACCTTTCCTCGTTTGCATCGATGACCGTTGTATATATTAGATCGGGGAGATGTCTAATTCGTACCGGTAGAGGTAGCCTCATTCGTATCCATCAAACCAACTCTCGTTCGCATCGATCGGAATAGATGGATACGAACGGGCAGCATTAGCTTCGGCCTGATGGATACGAATTAGACACAACAGGACCTCCAACCGATGGATACGAAGTAGGTGGTATGCGATCGATACGAAATGAGATCACTTGATGAATATGAGATGGATCGATGTGACGTTGATGGATACGAACGTGCGGCCATTCTGATCGATACGAACACGATGGATTCGAATGGAGCGAAGCGATGTCATGCTGATGGATTCGAACATGATGGATGTAACATCCTGAAAATTATGAATTTAAATTTTAGTAATGTATTTGAACTTTTTGAATTTTAAATTGAAAAGTTATAAAGAAATAAAATATGAACAAAATTTAGTGTTTTTAGTTAAAACTTTTAATAGAATTAAAACAAATATTGTAATAAAATCACATAGTTATTTAATGTTAATAACTAAAACAACTTTTCCTTTTAATAAAGTAAAATAATAAATTGTGGTAGATGAGCTTTTAATAGAAATAAAATTGTTAAAGTAAGTTATGATGAAAATTATAAAATTTAAATCACATAATTATAATCTAACATCTAAACAAGTAAACAAATAATTAAACAAATAAACAAATAAACAAATAAACAAATGAACAAGTAAACAAATAATTAAACAAATAACAAAACAGTAAGAAGAAATAATAAATTAAGATTTCTGTAAGCATACAAGGGAGCAAATGAACATTACATACATACTTACAATTAATGCTATACACTTCAGCCATAAAACAAGATCTGCCAAACCAAACTTGTACTGGCAAGAATTTAAATAAAGACTGCTGTAAACATGCTCTCATCAAATGCTATTTCTCCTCAGCCCATACACAAACATACATCGGCCTAAATCAAAGCATGAGCACGGCATGCTGTAGATACATGAAAGTGTTACATACATTAAATGCTTTCAAACTTCAACCAGTAAATTGAAATATTTACAAAGTACAAATACAGTATAAGGAAGCTGTCCAAAAAAAAAAAAAAAAATATTTCAATACTTCACTTAAACCTGCCCACTTCTTTATATACTTGAGAATTGTCTTAGTTCATTCGTTCAACAAACTGAGAAAGAACAGAAAATTAAAAAGAAAGAAAAACATAAGTGTCATTTATTCACAAGCTCAACTTCGTTCAAGCTTGAAAACAAATTTTTGAAGAAAGAAGAACAGAGGGAAATTCAAACTGCAGTTGCAAAACAATTATAGTCTCTGCTCACCCATTATACAGGTGAGTAAACATGATTTGTAAAGGACATTAAGTTTATTTAAAACAGTTAAAACTTCCATTATAACTTTTGTTCATTTTACAGTATGATAATATACCAGTTATGCTCTGTGTCATTCATGCAGGGATACATTTGTTATTAGAACTAAAGTCTGTTTGCTTTAAATCACTGTCATGCTTGGATTCTTTTCAAATAAATCAAGTAGTTTTAATCTTCAAACAAGTTTTGTAAAGTTGTTTGAACATACAGTAGTTTTTTTTCCACTGTAAACTTGTTTACAGGTATCCAACAAATACTTGACAAAAATAAAAATGATTTTTATAGTAACCATAGATTTTATAATAAATTCAAAAATTTTAATTTAATGATTTGAATATATAACTTGAGTTCTTACTTCCATTTATGATTTTTAAAAACAAAATGAGGATTTTTAGTTAGTTATTTTAAAGTGTAATCTGTAAGTGAATAAAAATTTAACTTTTATAAATTTGTAACAATCAATTCAATTATAAATGCTAAAATTTGGTTGGTAGCAAGTTTGAACATCAGAGATTGCACGAAAATTGTCAAAGAATTTTTCTATGGCGTGAGATTTGGATTCGAGGTCGCATTAGGGTTTTAATACCATTTTTTTGAGTTCTGTAAAAATTTTGATTGCGCCCTCTTGAGTTGATCGAGCTTCACAAGGACTTGAGGAATGGTGGCTCGGGGTATGAACGTGGTAAGACCGCAGTCACGGATTTTCTGGTGGACTGAGGAGCGTTGGCGAAGGGGCTTTTGCATGGTGACGTTGAGTTACGGTTCGTCAACACGGTGAAATTTCGATGTCGTGTTCTTTGGGTCAAATCGATGAGGGATTTCGAGTGTATGGGGTGTTAGTGACTTGCTGGAGTCATAGGTGATCGCCAGAGAGGCGTCGCTGCCGTGTACATGTGCACGACTTGGCCTCTGTGTCAGTAAAAGGGGGTGCGGTCTGGGTACTCGGTGATGTTATCGAGCAGAAGGGGGTCAAACTCGGGGTCGAACTCGAGTGCGTGGTGGAGGCTTATTTCCAGTTTTGATTATAAGCGTTAATAAAAAAAAATGGAAGAAACTGGAAGGAGATAAGAAAGTGGGATGAGGAAAGAAATGGGAAGTCTCGGGGAGAAGACGTGATGGAACCGGGGTGGACGCGAGTGAAACACTGCTTTTACTCGGGTTGTTTTATATGGGCTAAGCCCATTCAAATCTTTAAGTCAACAATGTTAATAAAAAATTTGTGTTTTGCAATATAAACAGTTTAGATTTTGTTAAGTTAAATTTTTAACAAATGCTTTAGAATTTGTTAATTCTTTAGGTAAAGAAAGTTTAAAAATCAAAATTTATTTAACTCTTTAAATTAAATGATTAAATTTTAAAAGAAGAATTTTAAATTAATTTACATTAAAATTTCAATGTAATAATAAATTAATTTTTAAAGTATAAAACAGATTTTCAAATGAAAATTAAGGTAAACGATTTTTATCAATAGTTTTGAAAAGGAATTTAGAATAATTTAAAGATTGTGATTAAAATTGATTTAATAAACAATTACGTACTCAAATAAATTTATAATTAAGAATTTATTGATTTGATAAAGCAAGTTAATTAATTTAATTGGCAGTTAATTAAAATAACTAATTAAGGAAAAATCAATGTATCAAGATGATTAAGATTAATTTAATTATCATTAAGAATAATAAATCATTGATTGAATAATCAATAAAATAATTATTTGGTTAATTTATCTCATTCGTTTTGATTAGTAAATAATTAACTATTGTTGTTAACTTATATTGATATCTCTGTTCTGTTTGTAATTCTGTATGATGTAATTGCCATGTTATTGCACTGTGATTATGATTTGTTCTGTATTGATGTGAAAACCCTGTTGTCCGTAAAACGGCATTTAAACTTCGATGCGACAGGGAATCGGATTTCAGTTGGTTATCCGAAACCCACATCGAACCTGTGAATATTTGTGAATGACATCCACATGTTTTAAAATTTGACACTCACTATTTGAATTAGCCGGGAAAGGACCTTTGTGTCATATAACCCATTTCGAATATGTGATTCGACGTTATGGATAGCAATTGAAGACCGGTGTTGAAGACCGGGTATTTGCGAGAGCGATATGATGACCTGTCGATTGACTCTGCACCGAGTTGCTCCGGTATAGAGTTCTCCATATGTGATGGGGAATCCGATCAGGATTGTGGATATCCGGATTGCAAGGACTTCTTTGGAAGTGCCTTCGGTTCTGTTCGAGCCCGGAACAGACTTGTATGGATAGTATGTCTGACATTACAAATTGAGATATAAAGCCGATTTCTTTCAAATATATTTCTGTTGGTGGCGGAGAATTTATTCTTTTAGCTTAACACCATTCTCTGAGACGTACGAGCTCAGAGGTTATATAGTTGAAGGTTATCAGCAATATATTCTAAATTTGGTAATGTGACATGCTGAGTGTTGCTGTGAAATGATCATTGTGTTGATCATTTGTGATAGGATCATTTGTTTGATCGTCTATCTTGGTGATTATTTCTATGATCATTTGTTGACCCAAAGCACAGCTTTTGTATAAAGCGTGTTTTTGTGGACGAGACTTCGTCGGACCTCACACCCCGAAATGGTCGAAACAGGAAAGATGCGGCAAGGTTATTGGGGGTAGCACCCCTTAGGGTATGTGCATTTCCTTCTGGATAGAAGTGGTATCATGGTATGGAGCCCAGATACATAACTTATGTTGATATCGCAGATATATATATATATATTACTTGTGATTTGTTGCTGGGGCCCCGGTTAAAGGTTGGTTACGACCGGGAGATGGCATACTCGTGTCAGTAGTTACCCAGTTAGGGGTAACCCGGCCTTGTGTTGGCAGAGATCCGGTTTGGTTCTCGAGGACGTCCTTCCAGAGGCGTTATCATGTGGCAATGGGAAGTTCCTTGGCCTGACCATTTGTTGGAAATCCAATTCCCAATATGAAACCCTGTACGGTTTTAGTTGTAGAACCTGCCATTTACTTATGGTTGTCACCACTGTTTAGATGGTAGCTATAGTAGGCATACGATAATGGTCGTATGCTGGCTAAGATTAATATTCTATTTTCGAAATGATTTACTTCACTATGAACTAATAATAATATCAAAGAATTCTTTTCTCGTATCAAGCATATTTAACTATCATAAGAAGAAATCTCCTCCAATTCTGCGTTTGCATTGTGTGTGTGGCGGGAGGTCTTATGGTAGTTCCATTTTTAAAAGCATACCGAAAATTCTTTTATAAATCTTGTTTTTATTTAAATGCAACTGTTTTTGTTTACTCATACCAGTCCCATGACTGATCCGGAGTTTATTGTTTTCTTTCCTAAACTCTGGGTGCCCACTATTTCCACACGAGCAGCCTAGTAGCAGGTTTCTGTATTTTGGAGTAGCAGTATTTTGGAGCTCTTATCTGGGAGATATCTTAGGAGCTTTTGGAGATTTCAGGTGTTAGCTTTTGGGAGTTCGTTATCATCTCTCTCATTTGAGGACTTTTGGATTTATAATTACTGTTGTATTGTCATGATGTTGTATTTGCAGTTGTGGTATATGTATTATGTACTCTGTTGCAGTATGCATATTATGTTGATGTTGCAACTGTGATGATATTTATGATATTGATTCTGTTCCGCTGTTTTACATTCATCTAATTGTTGTTATAATCTCCGACGATGCGAATTTGATGTTGTTTATCGAACATCGAGTTTGGGTCGTCACAAGTGGTATCAGATCTGTTGGTTGAGTAAAAACTTTAGCTACGGAGTATAACACATTAGATGGCTCATTAGAGATAGGGTGAAGTATACCCTAGAATGAGTATAACCAAGACTGAAACTTTAAAATTTTCTTAGTCTATTTCTTTTTACTGCTGATATTCCTTAAGATATCTTGTCTGTATATCTAAATCAATTTTCTTACTAATCTCAAATAGTGAAAATGAGTGGACGCGGAGGAAGAGCTAGGGGTCAAGGCAATGCTGCAGCACCAAATCAAATTCCCCAGCCGCAGAAGCAGTAATAGAAATTCAGCAGTAGCCGGACTTGGCTGATTTATATAAGAAGTTCGAAAAGCTTGGTGGCAAACCGTTCATTGGCAAAGAGTCAATTATTGACGCTCAAGCTTGGGTAAGATCGTGTGAAAAGATTTTTAAAGGGCTAAAATTGCAGGATGAGCAGAAAAGACTTATAGCTTCTTGGCAACTCCAAGGAGAAGCTTCAGCTTGGTGGGAAACCATCATTATAGATGAACCCGAGGAAGAATTTACTTGGGATCGTTTTAAGGAAGTGTTTGAGAAACGTTACATGCCATCGGCGGGAGTTTCCAGAATGTATCAGGAATTTCTGGATTTGAAGCAAGGAAGTTTGTCGTTTGAAGAATATTTGAATAAATTCAGCGAACTATCTCGGTTTGGCCCGGAATTGCTAAACACACCTCTTAAGAAAAACGAAAGGTTTATCCGGGGAATGAACCAGAAATATCATGGAAGAATGACGGGTCATGTTAAAGAATCTTTTTCAGATTTAGTAGATATGGGGTACAGGTACGCTACTCTTGATATGCAAGAAGCAATTGTGGAGAAAGGTAATTCAGGTAGTCCGAATTATAAAAAGCGGAAATTCGGAGGCAAGAAACCTTGGCAAGGAAATGAGAAGAAGAGGAGCATTCAAGGAAGCGCAACAGAAAATGTCACTTGTTACAGCTGCAAAGAGAAAGGCCACTATTCAAATGACTGCCCAAAACCGAAGAAGTCAGCTAAAGAATGCTACAATTGTCATAAACCGGGACATTTAGTTAAAGATTGCCCAGTGATGAAGCTAGCGAAGGTGGCAAAAGTCTATGCAATTAAGAAGGACCCCTCATCTTCAAAAGCTGATAAAGGGAAAAGTATTTTGGAAGGTAATCTTACTATTAATAATAGAACTGTTAGAGTTTTATTTGATACAGGAGCTTCACATAGCTTTATCTCCCAACAAACCGTAAATGAATTGGGACTTGAAACTAAATTTGCTAACGATCTTATTTGCGTGAAAAATCCGGTTGGAGGTCCCGCAAATCTTTGTTCATATTGTAAGAAAGTTCCTATTTCATATGCTAGCTATAAATTTCCTATCAACCTTTATGTCCTCGAATTTGACGAATTTGAAATCTTACTCGGTATGAACTGGTTATCGAGATACGAAGCTATATTGGAGTGTAGTAATCGGACAGTTTTAATCAAAACGAGTTTTGGAAATTTTATTGAAATCTCTTGTGAGAATCCAAGTCCAAGGAGTGACAGATTGATGTATACTTTGGGAAATCTTGAACCCACTTTGCAGTCTATACCTATTGTTCAGGATTTTTCCGACGTATTTGAAGAAGTGAAATCTTTACCTCCTCATCGAGAAATAGAATTCTGAATCGATCTTGTACCTAATACTCGTCCTGTGGTTCACGCAAGTCGCAGGATGGCACCCAGGGAAAAGATTGAATTGGTTCATCAAACTGATGAGCTACGAGCAAAAGGATTAATTCGACCAAGTGTTTCTGAATGGGGCTCAGCCGTCGTATTTGTTGCTAAATCAGACGGATCTTTGAGAATGTGTGTAGATTACCGCGATCTAAATAAACAAACTCTCAAAAATAAATTCCCTCTACCAAGAATTGATGATTTATTCGACCAACTTCATGGCGCTCGTTTCTTTTCAAAAATGGATCTAGCCCAAGGATTCCATCAATTACGAATCGCCGAAGATTGTGTACATCTGACTGCTTTCAGAGGTCCTGATATGTTCTATGAATGGTTAGTTATGCCTTTCGGGCTAACCAATGCTCCAGCATACTTCGTAGATCTTATGACTCGTGTGTTTCGGGAAGTTCTGAATAAATTTGTGCTTGTATTCATTGATGATATTTTGATCTATTCTAAGACTAAAGAAGAGCATGCCGAACATCTTAAAATCGTATTGGAAATATTGAGGAGAAATGTTCTATTTGCAAAATTTTCCAAATGCCACTTCTGGGTCAATGAAGTCAAATTCCTTGGCCATATTGTTAATGAAGAAGGAATTTCAGTAGATCCTAGCAAAATTTCCGCTATTCTTGATTGGAAACAACCCACTACTCCAAGAGAAGTTCGAAGCTTTTTGGGTTTAGCAGGCTATTACCGGAAATTCGTTCAAGATTTTTCTAAGTTGGCTAGTCCGCTGACTAAGTTAACAATGAAAAATGCAAAGTTCATTTGGACTCCAGAATGTAAGGAAGTTTTTCAAGAGTTGAAAAGGAGATTGACCACTGCTCCTGTTCTCACTATTGTTAACAGGAACCGAGGCCTATCTGTCTATACTGATGCATGTGGTGAAGGGGTAGGTGCAGTATTAATGCAAAATGGAAAGGTGGTTGCCTACGCGAGTAGACAATTACGTCCGCATGAGAAAAACTACCCAACACATGATTTGGAACTTTTGGCTGTTGTTTTCGCTTTGAAAATATGGCGACACTATCTTCTGGGTAAGAATCTTTTCAGCTTTCTTAATAATTTGCGAAATTAACTAAAGAAATATACTTAATAAACTCTCTTTGTTTTAGGTGAAAAATTCGAATTATTCACCGACCATAAATCCTTGAAATATCTTTTCACCCAGAAGGATCTGAATCTGCGACAACAACGTTGGTTGAAATTTCTGGCATCTTATGAGTTAGATATTCTGTATACACCCGGAAAGGCCAATGTGGTTGCTGATGCTTTAAGCAGAAGTTATGCTGTTCTCGCATATCTAGTTATCACTCCTACTCGTCTTAAGAAGATCGCGAGCAAGCAAACTGAAGACAAGTTTCTTCGAGAAATGCGTAGAAGAATAGATCGAGGAGAGGATACTAGTTTTGAGATAGATAATAGAGAAGTTATAAGGATGAAGGGCAGAATTTGTGTCCCTGACATTCCAGAATTGAAACGTGAAGTATTGGACGAATGCCACAAGTCAAAATTCAACATCCATCCAGGAGTCAACAAAATGTATCGAGATGTTAAAAGGACATTCTGGTGGAAAACGATGAGGAGAGACATATCTATTTATGTTAGTCGCTGTGCTACTTGTCAGCAGATCAAGAGCGACCAAAAGAAAGTGGTCGGTTTACTTCAACCTTTGGAAGTACCGAAATGGAAGTGGGATCAGGTATCGATGGATTTCATTGATGGATTGCCTCGTACCAAGAAAGGCAATGAAGCGATTTGGGTTATTGTGGATCGCCTAACCAAAAATGCTCATTTCATTCCAGTTAAATCTACTCGGACTGCAGCAAGCTTGGCAGGTATATATATAAAGGAAATTGTTTGCCTCCATGGTATTCCCAGCAGTATAGTGAGTGATCGTGACCCGATCTTCACTAGTAGATTTTGGGAAGCATTTCAGGACGCATTGGGAACGAAATTAAATTTCAGTACTGCTTATCACCCACAATCTGATGGGCAGACTGAGAGAGTTAACCAAATTCTAGAAGACCTACTGCGTGCTTGTGTTCATGATTTTGGTGGTTCTTGGGAAGACCATTTGCATCTGGTTGAATTCTCCTATAACAACAGTTATCAGGCCAGTTTAGAAATGGCTCCTTTTGAAGCTTTATATGGTCGTCCGTGTCGATCACCTACATGCTGGATCGAATCAGGTGACAGACTTGTTCTTGGATCGGATATGATAAAAGAAGCCACTGAGAAGGTAGACTTTATTCGAAAGAAGTTATTAACTGCCCAAAGCCGTCAGAAGAGCTATTATGACTGTCGAAGGAGAAATTTGGAATTTCAAGTTGGAGATTCTATATTTCTTAAAGTATCTCCGATGCGGGGTGTATTGAGATTCGGGAAAACTGGAAAGTTGGCACCGCGTTATATTGGTCCTTTTCCTATTCTGGAAAGGATTGGTTCTCTAGCATATAGAGTGCAGTTACCCAGCTGGTTGTCTGGCGTACATGATGTGTTCCATATTTCTAATCTTCGGAAATATGTGCACGATCCAGATGATATAATTGAAGAAGCTGCTCAGCAGGATCTTGAAATCACTCCCAACTTGGCAGTTAGAAGGGAACCGATAAAAATTGTTGATCGTGATGAGAAGCGATTGAGGAACAAAATTTTGAAATTGGTCAAAGTTAAATGGAGTGGCGATCCAAAGGACTGTACTTGGGAGACCGAAGATAATATGAAGAAATCATATCCCAAATGCAGAATTGACATCTCGACTTAAAACTGTAAGTCATTTCCTTATTTATAAATTCGTCTATTCTTTGTTTTCGTTTCTCTCTCTTTCAATTTCGAGGACGAAATTTTCTTAAGGAGGGGATATTGTAACATCTTTAAAATTATGAATTTAAATTTTAGTAATGTATTTGAACTTTTTGAAATTTAAATTGAAAAGTTATAAAGAAATAAAATATGAACAAAATTTAGTGTTTTTAGTTAAAACTTTTAATAGAATTAAAACAAATATTGTAATAAAATCACATAGTTATTTAATGTTAATAACTAAAACAACTTTTCCTTTTAATAAAGTAAAATAATAAATTGTGGTAGATGAGCTTTTAATAGAAATAAAATTGTTAAAGTAAGTTATGATGAAAATTATAAAATTTAAATCACATAATTATAATCTAACATCTAAACAAGTAAACAAATAATTAAACAAATAAACAAATAAACAAATAAACAAATAAACAAATGAACAAGTAAACAAATAATTAAACAAACAACAAAACAGTAAGAAGAAATAATATATTAAGATTTCTGTAAGCATACAAGGGAGCAAATGAACATTGCATACATACTTACAATTAATGCTATACACTTCAGCCATAAAACAAGATCTGCCAAACCAAACTTGTACTGGCAAGAATTTAAATAAAGACTGCTGTAAACATGCTCTCATTAAATGCTATTTCTCCTCAGCCCATACACAAACATACATCAGCCTAAATCAAAGCATGAGCACGACATGCTGTAGATACATGAAAGTGTTACATACATTAAATGCTTTCAAACTTCAACCAGTAAATTGAAATATTCACAAAGTACAAATACAGTATAAGGAAGCTGTCCAAAAAAAAAAAAAATATTTCAGTACTTCACTTAAAACTGCCCACTTCTTTATATACTTGAGAATTGTCTTAGTTCATTCGTTCAACAAACTGAGAAAGAACAGAAAATTAAAAAGAAAGAAAAACATAAGTGTCATTTATTCACAAGCTCAACTTCGTTCAAGCTTGAAAATAAATTTTTGAAGAAAGAAGAACAGAGGGAAATTCAAACTGCAGTTGCAAAACAATTATAGTCTCTGCTCACCCATTACACAGGTGAGTAAACATGATTTGTAAAGGACATTAAGTTTATTTAAAACAGTTAAAACTTCCATTATAACTTTTGTTCATTTTACAGTATGATAATATACCAGTTATGCTCTGTGTCATTCATGCAGGGATACATTTGTTATTAGAACTAAAGTCTGTTTGCTTTAAATCACTGTCATGCTTGGATTCTTTTCAAATAAATCAAGTAGTTTTAATCTTCAAACAAGTTTTGTAAAGTTGTTTGAACATACAGTAGTTTTTTTTCCACTGTAAACTTGTTTACAGGTATCCAACAAATACTTGACAAAAATAAAAATGATTGTTACAGTAACCATAGATTTTATAATAAATTCAAAAAATTTAATTTAATGATTTGAATATATAACTTGAGTTCTTACTTCCATTTATGATTTTTAAAAACAAAATGAGGATTTTTAGTTAGTTATTTTAAAGGGTAATCTGTAAGTGAATAAAAATTTAACTTTTATGAATTTGTAACAATCAATTCAATTATAAATGCTAAAATTTGGTTGGTAGCAAGTTTGAACATCAGAGATTGCACGAAAATTGTCAAAGAATTTTTCTATGGCGTGAGATTTGGATTCGAGGTCGCATTAGGGTTTTAATACCATTTTTTTGAGTTCTGTAAAAATTTTGATTGCGCCCCCTTGAGTTGATCGAGCTTCACGAGGACTTGGGGAATGGTGGCTCGGGGTATGAACGTGGTAAGACCGCAGTCATGGATTTTCTGGTGGACAGAGGAGCGTTGGCGAAGGGGCTTTTGCGTGGT
Source organism: Allium cepa (assembly GCA_030765085.1). NCBI lineage: Eukaryota > Viridiplantae > Streptophyta > Magnoliopsida > Asparagales > Amaryllidaceae > Allium > Allium cepa. Next base: position 676,116,305 of record CM060932.1, on the reverse strand, counting down.
GACGTTGAGTTACGGTTCGTCAACACGGTGAAATTTCGATGCCGTGTTCTTTGGGTCAAATCGATGAGGGATTTCGAGTGTATGGGGTGTTAGTGACTTGCTGGAGTCATAGTTGATCGCTAGAGAGGCATCGCTGCCGTGTACATGTGCACGACTTGGCCTCTATGTCAGTAAAAGGGGGTGCGGTCTGGGTACTCGGTGATGTTATCGAGCAGAAGGGGGTCAAACTCGGGGTCGAACTCGAGTGCGTGGTGGAGGCTTATTTCCAGTTTTGATTATAAGCGTTAATAAAAAAAAAGAAGAAGAAGAAGAAACTGGAAGGAGATAAGAAACTAGGATGAGGAAAGAAATGGGAAGTCTCGGGGAGAAGACGTGATGGAACCGGGGTGGACGCAAGTGAAACACTGCTTTTACTCGGGTTGTTTTATATGGGCTAAGCCCATTCAAATCTTTAAGTCAACAATGTTAATAAAAATTTTGTGGTTTGCAATATAAACAGTTTAGATTTTGTTAAGTTAAATTTTTAACAAATGCTTTAGAATTTGTTAATTCTTTAATTAGGTAAAGAAAGTTTAAAAATCAAAATTTATTTAACTCTTTAAATTAAATGATTAAATTTTAAAAGAAGAATTTTAAATTAATTTACATTAAAATTTCAATGTAACAATAAATTAATTTTTAAAGTATAAAACAGATTTTCAAATGAAAATTAAGGTAAACGATTTTTATCAATAGTTTTGAAAAGGAATTTAGAATAATTTAAAGATTGTGATTAAAATTGATTTAATAAACAATTACGTACTCAAATAAATTTATAATTAAGAATTTATTGATTTGATAAAGCAAGTTAATTAATTTAATTGGCAGTTAATTAAAATAACTAATTAAGGAAAAATCAATGTATCAAGATGATTAAGATTAATTTAATTATCATTAAGAATAATAAATCATTGATTGAATAATCAATAAAATAATTATTTGGTTAATATATCTCATTCGTTTTGATTAGTAAATAACTAACTATTGTTGTTAACTTATATTGATATCTCTGTTCTGTTTGTAATTCTGTATGATGTAATTGCCATGTTATTGCACTGTGATTATGATTTGTTCTGTATTGATGTGAAAACCCTGTTGTCCGTAAAACGACATTTAAACTTCGATGCGACAGGGAATCGGATTTCAGTTGGTTATCCGAAACCCACATCGAACCTGTGAATATTTGTGAATGACATCCACATGTTTTAAAATTTGACACTCACTATTTGAATTAGCCGGGAAAGGACCTTTGTGTCATATAACCCATTTCGAATATGTGATTCGACGTTATGGATAGCAATTGAAGATCGGTGTTGAAGACCGGGTATTTGCGAGAGCGATATGATGACCTGTCGATTGACTCTGCACCGAGTTGCTCCAGTATAGAGTTCTCCATATGTGATGGGGAATCTGATCAGGATTGTGGATATCCGGATTGCAAGGACTTCTTTGGAAGTGCCTTCGGTTCTGTTCGAGCCCGGAACAGACTTGTATGGATAGTATGCCTGACATTACAAATTGAGATATAAAGCCGATTTCTTTCAAATATATTTCTGTTGGTGGCGGAGAATTTATTCTTTTAGCTTAACACCCTTCTCTGAGACGTACGAGCTCAGAGGTTATATAGTTGAAGGTTATCAGCAATATATTCTAAATTTGGTAATGTGACATGCTGAGTGTTGCTGTGAAATGATCATTGTGTTGATCATTTGTGATAGGATCATTTGTTTGATCGTCTATCTTGGTGATCATTTCTATGATCATTTGTTGACCCAAAGCACAGCTTTTGTATAAAGCGTGTTTTTGTGGACGAGACTTCGTCGGACCTCACACCCCGAAATGGTCGAAACAGGAAAGATGCGGCAAGGTTATTGGGGGTAGCACCCCTTAGGGTATGTGCATTTCCTTCTGGATAGAGGTGGTATCATGGTATGGAGGCCAGATACTTAATTTATGTTGATATCGCAGATATATATATATATATATATATATATATATTACTTGTGATTTGTTGCTGGGGCCCCGGTTAAAGGTTGGTTACGACCGGGAGATGACATACTCGTGTCAGTAGTTACCCAGTTAGGGGTAACCCGGCCTTGTGTTGGCAGAGATCCGGTTTGGTTCTCGGGGACGTCCTTCCAGAGGCGTTATCATGTGGCAATGGGAAGTTCCTTGGCCTGACCATTTGTTGGAAATCCAATTCCCAATACGAAACCCTGTACGGTTTTAGTTGTAGAACCTGCCATTTACTTATGGTGGTCACTACTGTTTAGATGGTAGCTATAGTAGGCATACGATAATGGTCGTATGCTGGCTAAGATTAATATTCTATTTTTGAAATGATTTACTTTACTATGAACTAATAATAATATCAAAGAATTATTTTCTTGTATCAAGCATATTTAACTATCATAAGAAGAAATCTCTTCCAATTCTGCGTTTGCATTGTGTTTGTGGCGGGAGGTCTTATGGTAGTTCCATTTTTAAAAGCATACCGAAAATTCTTTTATAAATCTTGTTTTTATTTAAATGCAACTGTTTTTGTTTACTCATACCAGTCCCATGACTGATCCGGAGTTTATTGTTTTCTTTCCTAAACTCTGGGTGCCCATTATTTCCACACGGGCAGCCTAGTAGCAGGTTTCTGTATTTTGGAGTAGCAGTATTTTGGATCTCTTATCTGGGAGATATTTTAGGAGCTTTTGGAGATTTCAGGTGTTAGCTTTTGGGAGTTCGTTATCATCTCTCTCATTTGAGGACTTTTGGATTTATGATTACTGTTGTATTGTCATGATGTTGTATTTGCAGTTGTGGTATATGTATTATGTACTCTGTTGCAGTATGGATATTATGTTGATGTTGTAACTGTGATGATATTTATGATATTGATTCTGTTCCCCTATTTTATATTCATCTAATTGTTGTTATAAGCTCCGACGATGCGAATTTGATGTTGTTTATCGAACATCGAGTTTGGGTCGTCACAATGGATTCGAACGGAACGAGGCGATGTCATGCTGATGGATTCGAACCTGATGGATTCGAATGGACCATTACCTCGACCTCTCCGTGGATACGAACAACATGCTCTTTCTAACTTGCATCAATCATATCTCATTTATACGACCTCCGATTAACCTGAAATTTAGAATGTTGGTTCCCATGACTTTTCTTGCCGTGTTCTATCAATTGTAGCCTGATCCAGGCTTGGACAAAATTCGTCGGTATCCATGGTGAAAAAGTGTGTGACGAACTTTTACGATGAACCGTCTTTAGTTTCCAGCCAACTTTTTGGTGTCACGGTCTTGCCAAAAGGCGGGATAACATTTGCCCCCCAAAACATGCCTTGCGATAGGAAGGTGTGTTTTGTAATGTCTTGAGTTGGATGTTCATATCCTGTCAACAACCAGTAAAGAGCTCGATAGTTTCATATGACCTCAAATGACGATCGTTAGAGATCGTGTGCCATTTGAGGTGAATCGGGACCATTCACGGTCGATGCCGTTCACGGCGAGGGATGGATGGGACCATTCGCGGTCGTATGCCATTCGCAGCGGATGGTAACATGGGACCGTTTGCGGTCGGATGTCGTTCGTGGAGAATATCGATCGTCCGCAATCGAGTGTCGTTCAAGGCTGACTGTGACCGTTCGAGGTCGGATATCATAATAAGTGAATCGTGACCGTTTGCGGTCGGGTGCCGTTCGAGGAAAATTGTGACCGTTCGCGATCGTGTGCCGTTCGAGACAAATTGTGATCGTTCGCGATCGTGCGCCGTTCGAGGCAAATTGTGATCGTTCGCGATCGTGCGCCGTTCGGCAAATTGTGATCGTTCGCGATCGTGTGCCGTTCGAGGCAAATTATGTGTGCCCGGGGGGGGGGGGGGGGGGGACTTAGTATTATCGATATCGGAGTTCATGTTCGGGGGAGTTTTTGAATCAAAGACTTTGGCGGTTCATCGCCATGCAAGAGGTGCTCGTGGACCGTTCGCGATCCAACGGGCATATAAGTAAAAAGTTTCACAGAATTGCAAATATCAATGCAATAATCACACGAATCCCACAATAGAAATGTCCATACAAGCAAAGTCTAAATGTCCAAATCAAAATCAAATAAAAGCAAAGCAAGGATGTCAAAGTGTAAATTCTCACTACGAGATGGTTAATAATCATTCAGAGCATGCCTAGGGATCGTTCGCGATCTCATACATGTGTAAATGATTTAATTGTGCTAGTGAGAAGTTTACAACTTGTTCATCATTATTTCAATCATGCAATCAATTGATAATCAGACGGTGCCCCGATTCAGGGTCGCCTCTAGCGGATGTAGACGGTGGTCGCTCTAGCTCCACCGCTGTAGTTCGTCTCCTCACATACCGAAGTAGCATACCGTTCCTGATATGCCCTTCCACTTCATCCTTCAGATGCCTGCAATCATTATTGCTATGACCGTTCAGTTCATGGAATATGCAATATTTATCCGATTTCCTCTCGTCGGAAGTTGGATCCCTTCGCATCGGCCTACGATACGGAACCTGCTCTCTGGTATCTTGATAGATTCGTTCCAAACTATCATTCAGTTCTGAGTATGTGGTAAATCGCGGCTCCCTCCGTGGCCGCTTTGACCTGTCACCGTTATCCTCGGCCTTTCTTTTTCCTTTACTAGTCTCCGCACCCTTTCCAAGTGGATTTTCGCCTTTGATTGCGAAGACATCTATCCCTTCCTCTCTTTCTACACTAGCATCTTCCAGTCGCAAAAACTTTTCTGCCTCGTGATAGAATTCTCCTAGATTCAAAGGTAGATCTTTAGTCAAAGAATTTTTAAATTCTGTGCCATCAGCTATTGCGGACACAGCTGCCATCATAACAATAGATGGATCTGGTCGATCCACCGAAGCTGCTGCCGCATTGAATCGCGTCAGAAAATTCCTCAAAGTCTCCCCAGCCTTCTGCTTCAAAGTTTCCAAACTCATCACATTCTTGGGTCTTGCGATGTGAACCCTGAATTGCCTCATGAATCTCTCAGTTAAATCTGCCCATGTTTCTATGGAGCCACTCTCCAGTTGCCTAAACCATAATGCTGCGATTTCTGTTAGATATAATGGAAAGCACCAGGCCATAACCTCCTGTGATGCCCCCAGCACTTCCATGTGCCTCATGTACCTCGTTAGATGGACCGCGGAGTCCGTCTTTCCATCGTACATCTCCAATGATGGTAACTTGAACTCTGTTGGGTTCCTAGCCATCCTAATTGCAGGAGAAAAGGGACTCCTTTTCGCATCTTCTAGATCTTTGTTTATTATCCGCCTTCCATGGCTCGCCTGACCATTTCCGCCAATCTATCATTGTCTCCAAGATGCAATCCTCGTTCATCGCTTTCGACCTGCCCCCCGAGTTCACGAGGGAATTCTGGAACCTGCCCCCCTTGACTGAGCGTTCATTCCTCTCCTACCTCCAGGTTGCGCAGATGCTCCTCTCTCTCTCTCTGGGATTGGATCAACATTCTCCATGTGTGTGCCTCCTAATTCAGGTGCTACGCCGGATGGTCCTGCTCCGTTCTCGACTCCATCAGCTCCTCTATTCTGTGCTCCAAGTTGCCTTATCTGTTGAAATAAACTCTGGATCAATTCCTCCTGTTTCTTCATCATTGTCTCCATCTCGTCCCTAGTGATGAAGATCGATGCTTGATTTGCTCCTGAAGAAGCCTCTTGACTTCCCTCATGTTGACTTCTCTCTAGCCTTTGTTTTTTACTTGTTTGTCTTGTCATAGCTCTTAGATCTAAATTTCCAAACTCTCTGATTCAACTCTCAATTGATAGAATCCTTGAGTTCAACCTTCTCAGTGAAAGCACCAAAGTGTTTGCGCCAAAATTGGTCATAAACACCCGATAGTCGTTGAAAGCACCCGTTCACAATCACAGATCACAGATAACAAATGTATGAAGAAATAAGTACTAAAAATCACTCAGCAAATTCGTAATAAAGCAGTAAGTGACACAGGATTTATAGTGGTTCGGCGATCTTGCCTACATCCACTTTGAAGTTTATGTCTTTATTGATTCACTTGATGATTTCAATTGATTACAGCGGATTACAGTCGACGATAGCATTGAAATCTGATTACAACAGCGTTAATGAAGAGTAGAATTGAATCCGGCAGAGTCTGGACATTGAATGACCAAAAGATCCCCTTTTCTACAGGCTTCAGGGTACTATTTATAGGCGTAGGAGGCTCAGATCTTGCCCAAACTTCGGGAGACTTTTTCTGGCACGTGAGTGGGCCCATGCGACCGACCCCACAAAGTTTCGACTCGATCTGAGATCGATACGAAGTGATTTCGTATTCATCAAAAAATGACCCAATCGAGCTGAAACTTGGCAGGAACAATCTTTACCTTGTATGGAAGCCTCTGTGAAAATTTCATAGCATTTGGACCAGGGATTTGTGAGATATGATCGATACGAGGTTAAAGTTCTGTGTGCACTGCCCTGTTCGAGTCCATGGTTTCGTATCGATGGCCTTCGCATCGATCGGAAGCGCGTGCGCGCAGTGACATGGAGCGAGTTGCCTGGATCGATCCGACTTTAGTGGCGCATTGACCGATTCGTATCCACGAACCTCTCCTCGTTTGCATCGATGACCGTTGTGTATATTAGATCGGGGGAGATGTCTAATTCGTACCGGTAGAGGTAGCCTCGTTCGTATCCATCAAACCAACTCTCGTTCGCATCGATCGAAATAGATGGATACGAACGGGAAGCATTAGCTTCGGCCTGATGGATACAAATTAGACACGATAGGACCTCCAACCGATGGATACGAGTAGGTTGTATGCGATCGATACGAAATGAGATCACTTGATGGATACGAGATGGATCGATGGAGGTTGATGGATACGAACGTGCGGCCGTTCCGATCGATACGAACACGATGGATTCGAATGGAGCGAAGCGATGTCATGCTGATGGATTCGAACACGATGGATTCGAACGGAACGAGGCGATGTCATGCTGATGGATTCGAACCTGATTGATTCGAATGGACCATCACCTCGACCTCTCCATGGGTACGAACAGCATGCTCTTTCTAACTTGCATCGATCATATCTCATTCATACGAACTCCGATTAACCTAAAATTTGAAATGCTGGTTCCCATGACTTTGCTTGCCGTGTTCTATCAATTATAGCCTGATCCGAGCTCGGACAAAATTCGTCGATATCCATAGTGAAACAGTGTGTAACGAACTTTTACGATGAACCGTCTTTAGTTTCCAGCCAAATTTTTGGTGTCACGGCCTTGCCAAAAGGCGGGATAACACTACCGATTTGGTTTTGAGAGGGAGAGAGTTAGTTTAAGAGATGAGCAAAAGGTAGAGTGAAATAAAGTGGAGAGGGAAATAATTAACGAACGAAGGCAGCCAATGCCATTTTTTTCTTTTAAAAACTAAAGGAAGAGAAAGTGAACAAATTGAACGAACGCGGCCACAAAATAACTTTGGCAATATTAATAGGGAAACAAAAATTTTGATAAGGAGGCAAAATCAAATTTTTGATAATTTCAATCAAAAAATAGATAAATATTGTTAGCAAACAAATGTTTTCTGATCACTGTTGTGTGACACAACAGATGATTTTTTCATGTGTTGTGTGAAAAAGTGGGATAACAGAAAATCTACCATGCGTTTTGTGATCACTGTTGTTTGATTCACTTTGTGGCATAGTGAATGGTCTGATTATCAACTATGAGCGATAGTGGATATCTCAGGAATTGTCCGCTTTGGCTTTGAGATATTAAGCGACTGATCTAAAGTACGCCTCTCTCCCATAAAGAAGTATTAAGTGTCCCAGTGAGACTCCAAGTAATGTCAGCTAGATAGTACTAGTAAGGAGTTTGTCTTGAGGTTTGGTATTAAATGACAAAGGCCTGTCTAAAATATATTATCAAATGGTCAAAGGGTCTGTCTAGTTCTTATTAGTAAGGTATTATGTGGCATCGGTACCGTCTCTCATATGAATAAGATTTTAATGATGGTAGATGCGTTATGGTTATTATGTATCATAAAACCATAAATAGTGGCCAGGGGTCTCTGTTGCTAGGGTCAATAGATCAACGATGAAGGGGCTAGGATCTCGCTTCATATTTGAAAGTATTAAGCGGCTGATAGACTTACGTCAATATGTTGTACCTTGGGAAGGGTAAGCAGGTGAATTATGCTAGGTAGGAATATCATGTGTGCAATATTAGGTTAATTTGGTTTAACTTAGAACAGTAGACATAACAGTTAAATGGAAACCAATATGTATATATTTATGTTATGAATATGTATAGATTTTCCAGTCACTGGGATTTTGTTCTGACCCCCTCCTCATTACAACCCATAGTAAAGGAACATTTCATTGGAGCCGGACTTGATTGATTGTTGGAGAAGTCTTCTTTTCTTTAATGTTTGATGCTGATGTGGCAATCTGACATCCAAGGAATACCATTAATTCCAAGGTAGTAGCCATATTTAGTATTTATATCCTGTTATTGTTTCCGCTGTGAGTTTAGATTTTATCAATATCTGATAATGCTCATGCTTATTTGCAGATACCAAATCCAACGATCTGTACTTTAACGAACCTGGATTTCGATTCTTATCAAAATTTAGGCTCACTAAAGTGTGGGTTGTTGCAATTAAACCACATAAACCAATAGATAATAGTGAATATAGTGTCATGTAAAATTCTATCATTACTCTATTGGAATCTAAAATTGTTCCAGTAATTGTTATGGTTTAGGCCAGAGTTGGTTAAGCTTAGGGCAAAAATGTTAGGTAGTTAATAAGCATTGAACTGATTATGAGATGGCTGTAGCAAAGGTGAGTTATATTTTCTAAGTCTTAATTTCAAAAAACTCGTTTTTTTATGAATAAGCAAAATCTTTTTCTTTAAGAATTCGATTGCATTTAAATTTTTATGTAGAATTAACCATGTATGTTAATTTGCCTTATGGGGTTTGAACTTTCCAAATAGCTTTAAACATGTTTGGAGAGGTCCCCAAGAAGTTTAAAAACTTGTACGACGAGTTTGAAGTGTAGGTTCCACTTTTATCCCAACACCATACTTTTATTGTACCTCTCGTTATCTAAGTTATAGTCTTCCAACTTTGTACAACCGAGACAAATTGGGCTAAGGTAGCATCTTCAATGGCATGATTGAATGTAAAGTTCCATGGAAATTCGACATGAGCTTTGAAGACCTCTGATATTATTGCATATTTGAAATTACAAATATCAAAAAGTTCTTTAAACTCAATTTTAAGTGGCATAGTGGAAATTCAGCTATCATGCCAAAATGTAATGTTATTGCTTGAAAGAACTACATTATTGATCCCATGGTTAAAAATATTAAAGTTTTCAAGATGGATTTCCAAAAGTAAGACATGTTGTTATAGTTAGGAGAGATGCAGTGTAAGTTGTAAGTTCTATCATAAAATTGATTAGAAATAATTCTTTCAATAAAAGGTTTTCATTATCAGTATTAAATTTTCAGAGCCATTTACTTAGAAGCAAAACATTTAGGTTGTGTAAGTTTATAATTCCTAACCCTCCATGCTCTTTTGATTTGCAAACCATTTCTTAATTACTTAGACAGTTAATGCTACTAGAGGAACTGTCGCCGTTTTAAGAATGTTTCTTCTAATTTTATCTATTTTGTCAATAATCTATTTTGAAAAATGATAAAACAACATTTAGTAAATTGATAAAGCTGACATGATGAAGTTGATAACGATTCTCCCTACTTCGAATAAAAACCTATTGTTCCAATTAAATAGTTTTCCATTAATTTTATCAATTATGATATATCAAACTTCCTATTTTAGTTTAGTAGGTCTAACCAAAAACCCTAAGTACCATACAGGAAACCTCACGATTTCGCAATTAAGAGCACTGGCAATAAGGGTTTTGACATTTTCAACATCATTGAACACTAGAACAAAACTCTTATCGAAGTTAATCACAAACCCTGAAAGCATTTCGAAACTATATACAACAATTTTAAGAGTTGCAATGTGCCGGGGTAGATGTAAGGTAAAGAGCATGGTGTCATAAGCGAATTGCAAAATTGAAAGACCTAACTAGTGATCTCATTCTCGACACTTATGAACACATCATTGGTAATAAATAATTTCATGATCCTAGAGAATATATCCACGGCTAAGTTGAATAATAAAGGCGATAAATTATTGTCTTGTCTAAGATCACATTTAGATTTGATTTTATTCCTTAAAAGATCGTTGGCAATAATACTTGAATTCTCGAAGAGACATAATCCAACCAACCCATTTGAAGTTAAAGCCCCTAGCCAATATGAGGTCTTTTAGAAATACCTTAGTCAGTAAAATTGAATGCTTTAACAAAGTTGGGTTTTAAATGGCACAAGCGATATTATTTTTACAATAGTAATTTACAAATCCCTGGACTACAGTGACCTAATCAATGATGTTCCTACGATTATTAAAGCGTTTTTATGCTATTTCGATTAAGCTGTTCAGCTATTGCTTAACCTATTAGCTAAGACCTTAGACATTTATGTCTATGCACTAGTTTTCCTAAAACATGCGAAAGGAATAACTTTAGTAAAATTTGGTAGATGACTGTTGAGAAAAATTTTGAAATTTAATTATCAATTTTTATTTATTTATTCAACTTGGGATAATCAACATTGATTTGAGGAATATGTGTGTGTGTGTGTGTGTGTATGCATACATGTGTGTAGAAAGAGAAGAGAATAAGAAGAAGGGAAAATGATTGTTGAGAAATTCTACATTATACTTGCTAAGTAAACCATCTCCAGAAAGGTTATGTTACTTGGATGCCTAGATGTTTTATCTTTTGTTGAGAAAGCGAATCATGAATGTTAACATGCATGCACGCGCCAACGTCGCCATCCAACCGATTATGCCATGCCAGTTTTGGGTTTGGTTGAAGAAAATATTTTTGAACAGAAACAATTGTTCAATTTTTTTTACCTTTGTAATTTTGAACGAATAAAAATATCCATTCATATTAGACATGATTGTTGAAATCCATCTAGAATCCACAATTTTGTTCTTAATCAATCTTGCTTCAGCTGTCAAGCATGTCGATATTAATATTTTCATAACTGGGCTATCGACTCAAACCGTAAGAACTTAAGGTTTGAGGTTTCGAGAATCCGACTGCTCAAACCATCGAAAACCACGCATATATTTTTATGGAAATTTAATACATTCAATGGCAACGACAACACAAGCACTCACATATGGTTACTCATACACGATTAAAATACCACAACTAATATGACTTACGTAGTTTAAATAAGTAATGGTTCACAACACCTTAGTGCCCATTTGGTCACATTAGAGATTACACGTTAATACAAGGACACCAATATAACCGCTCTGCCCACACATTTGCACATATTTCATAACACAACACTACAGAACACACAGCACACAACTCTAATACAGAAACACCAATACAATCACTCTTCTGAAGACAAACTTGCACTAAGTTGAAATAAATGTCTTACATATTATGGCACTAAACACTATTACAACACATCACAACAAAGCCCACTTCTGCACACAGAACAACCATACACGCAACCACAGTAGCAAATCTTTATCACTTCAAGTCTTAATAGCAATTGAACTAACAATAAAATAAAACGAAACGAAACTTTTACGGATGTAGGTGGTGGTGGTAGAAGATCTGCGCCGGTGCTTGTGATTGGCGGATGTGGTAGCGACAGTTGATGATAGATGGAAGGTGGCGATAGCAATTTAGGGCTTGGGTTTGGATGTTTGGGAGAAAACTGGTCGAGATTTGAAAGTAAAAGATATGTTGAGCTTTCGGAGAGAGGAGAAAACGTAGATGAGAAGGTTGGACCGACTGAAGTTAAATCAAAGGTTTAAGGGGCGGACTACGGTTGGTGCACAGGGGAGGCTAAGTTCCCAGTCTGTGTGGATCACGGGTCGCGGTTCGACCGCGCCCGGTCGGGTTATGAAAACACCAATCAGCATATATAGACATAAATATGTTGACAGACCTACGGTAGTCACAACTTTTCGATTGAAAATTCAAATGAAACAACGCGTCATTTAGTGAAAAGAAGCATTTCCTCTACGCTTATAAATTGGGCACTCTCCTGCTTGTTTTCAATTCAAAAAAATCTCAATGGTTATAAGAAGAATTTTGATACAGATATGCATCAAACTTTTGATGTGACCCTATTTAGATTTTGCCATGCGTGCACAATGACAAATTATGTATATTAACTAATAATATATATTGTGCTCCCAATAACACATATTAAGAATGGTAATTATATAATAAATGACAAAATAATTTATTCCAACTATCTATTTTATCCTTACACCCAATATTAATATGTGCCTTTGGGACATTGGTTAACATTTTATAGTATAGAGATGATATGCAATATACCACGTATGTCAATAGATCCGCGGATGCGGCGCAGTGGAAAGGAGGCTTAAGTTCTGTTAAAAAGACTCAGATTCGATTCATACCATGCGTTTTTCTATTCTATATAAATTTACCGGGTGGTATAGAGGCTTGAATCAATGGACGGCTTTACTATACCCTTCTTAGAAGTTTGTCGACCCGTCGGGTTCTACTGTTGATGCAAATAACTGTATCATAATCTTCTGCGGTTCTTCTCTTTCTTTCTGACATTTGTACTATTAAAATATACAAAACTACATTGAAATTATAATACTACAAGTCATTGATTCATCGCTCTTGTCACTATAGTTTCCAAAAAAATGGTTTGGGATCGACTTCATGAGTGCGAATGTGATCGATTGAAAAGATTAAATTCGGACTTCATTGTAATTTGAAGAGGAAACTACCATAGCTCAAAGCAGTCACTTTCTTGATAAAACAGTGGTACGAGTAATTATTGTTTTAAGAACAACGTTGTAATCAAAGTGGCTAGAAAGAACCTCCACTATAGACATCATCACAGCAGGGATTATAGACATTGATTATAAACTCCATTATAAACATTTTACCTTTTCCATTCTCGTGTATCTAGAAATTATAAACATTGATTCAGAGTTTTCTCACATCAAGTTTATCCAGGACCCAGTTAGAGATTCATGGAACTTTATGTGGCTTGTTATGACACTATTGTTGTTATGACACTATTTGCCACCTTCATTTATTTCTTCACTTGCTCTACTAGATTATATATTTCCTAACCATTCTTTTTATATACATGGAGGTCGTTAAAGTGCTGAACCAACCCTATAATTTGGAAAGTCCAGGAGATCTTGCTAACTATTTTGGAGATAATGATACATGGTGATCAACTGCAGAATATTATTTAGTCCCCATTCTTTAGTAAACTCATTAAGGAGTAAGAGACAGTAGACAATGTTGTGGATTTTGTAGTTCGAAGCGAATTTGATGGCGATTGCGATGAAGATAATGTTATACTTCCGACTTCAATGATCTATGGAATAGATTCTTTCAAACAATAATTCAATCCATCATGTACAAACGGGTTATCGAACTTTCGACTTTCAGGATTCAATGAAGCCTTATAACAGCGTAATCGGATATAAAGTTTGTACGCCTTTGATCCGACCAAGAACACTTTAGTATTTGATATCTGACGATGCAATATGCAGAGAAAGGGATGAAGAAAAAGAAGAAACAAATCTGCAACGATTCAGCGTTTGCAACACCTTGCAGATGTTACAAAATATAGAGTAATGGAAGTGCAGCGATTAGCAACACTTCCCTGGCGTTACAGATCTGTGTAAGAAGAAGAAAAAGAATCTGAATTGATTTCTAACACTGTTTGAGCGTTGCTATTTATAGACGTGAGAAGGTATCCATTCGTGAAGGGTTGCGTCACTTTCCAACGTTTCAAAACCGTTGCTAACAGTCACATACGTTTGAATTGAAACGTCGCGTCTATTCATTTTGCAACGTTTAGAAAACGCTATAAATTTCTCGCACTTTATTTAAATTCAGAAATTTCGGTTCTAGGTCCTTAACAGGATGAAATCTAACCCATTACTGTTTACATTCGATCCAAAAGTATCTTTGGATCCGAACCCGAAACCCGTACCTGACCTGACGCGGCCCGATTCGGTTCGGTCGGACGGACGGCGGCAGCGCGCGTTTGGTGTTGCATGACTTCTCTCCTCACAACAAAGCAAACATGTAGGAGCCCCAAGGCCCCATATTCACATGAGAAAGCTATATTTATACAAATATATTGCATAATTTTCTTGCATGTGAGACTAATTAATTTCTTCTTCCCTCTTTACTTCTTCTCTTTCAAATCAAAACCCGAAGCCCAAAACTTTATTTGAAAATTTTACAACAATCTCTCTCAATTTTCAAAATAAGAAAAATAGGACCGCTGAATCACTAGAGTGGCTTCCTACATACCCAAATGGGATCAAGCCTATGTAGTTCTAAGATCAAGTTTTGCATCATCGTGAAAACAAACACATAAATAAAAGGTATCTTTTGGATTTGAACCTTTACTTAGTGTAATCCATTCAAAGCCTATCGAGGTTCTATGGTGAACGATTCTTGAACCAAGTATCCCTAACAATAAAACCGGAACAATCACACATGTTGATTTCCTTAGATAAAGTGTTCTGAATTGCTCAGCACTTTAATGCCCGTGTGCTTAAATCTTGATTCATGAGTCCACTTAGAAAGCGGTCTTACTTTCCTAGAAAACGACCTGATTTCCATACTCATATAGGTAAGTCTCTTATGGTGTTTCTACGATACACCTTTTAAGATTTCTAGACTTATTAAGGATATATGTCCATCCTTTGTTCTTACAGAATCCAATACTAAATATTATGGGATTATCAATTTAGTGTTCCATAATCATTCTCTTAACTTGTTGGTACCCATTGAACTTTGTCTATCCTTTTCAAGACATAAGTTGGGTTTCTGTTAAGGGTGATCAACCTTCATTCACAGACTTTAGTCTCATTTCTTGTGACTTTATAGAAACCATTGTCTTTGGAAGACTCTTTGTAAGTGGATCAGCTAAGTTTTTCTTCGTTTCTATGTAGTCAACAGTTATAACTCCTCTTTTGAGTAACTGTCTTACCATTTGATGTATTAGACTCACATGTCTAGACTTTTCATTATATGTCTTATTAGACACGTTGTACATCGTTGCTTGATTGTCACAGTTAATCAAGACTGCTGGAGATGGCTTCTTCCACAATGGGATTTACATTAATAAATTCCTAAGCCATTCCGCTTCTTTACATGCATCTGCTAATGCAATCAATTCTGACAACATTGTTGAGTCACGAATACAGGTCTGCTTCTTGGAAGCCCAAGACACAGCAGTGCCTCCTAATGCAAAGAACCATCTAGTCGTAGACTTGTATTTGGATTCTACAATGTTTCAGGTTGCATCACTATATCCTTCTGTCACAGTAGGATATCCTTTACAAGATAAATCATATTCAATGGTTCCTTTCAAATAAGCTAAAACTATGGATATAGCTTTCCAATGTTCGAAACTTGCATTACTCGTAAATCGACACAATACACTTATTGCATGTGCGATGTATGGTCTAGTGCAATGCATAGCATGCATAAGACTCCTAATAACACTGGAATACTCTAGTTGAGAGATAGTACGTTCAATGTTCTTTTCTAATTTAATATTAGGATCTAAAGGAGTTGGTGCTGGTTTGTCATCATAATGACCATACTTTTGTAGGAATTTCTCTATGTAATGAGATTGAGTTAGTAATAACTCCCCCTCTTTCCTAACAATTTTAATTCCCAAAATTACATCAGCCTCTCCTAGATCTTTCATATCGAATTTAGAAGCCAGAAACTTTTAGTTTCATTCACACATGATATATTGGAATCAAATATTAGTATGTCATCAACGTATAAACATATTATAACACTACCGTTGTTATCCGATTTGCTATAAATACATTTATCAGCATCATTAACAATGATTCCATATGACAGTGCAACTTTATCAAATTTCTCATGCCATTGCATGAGAGCTTGCTTCAGGCCATAAAGAGATTTCACTAATTTGCAAACTTTCTTTTCTTGGCCTGGGGTTTTGAAACCTTCAGGTTGTTCCATATATATCTCTTCTTCTAAATCTCCATTTACAAAAGCAGTCTTTACATCCATTTAATGTATGACTAATTTATGAATTGATGCAAGTGCAATTAAACAGTGTATAGAAGATATGCGAGCAACTGGAGCATATGTATCAAAGTAATCTACTACATGTCTTTGCTTATATCCCTTAGCAACTAATCTGGCTTTAAACTTATCAATGGACCCATTTGTATTCAACTTTTTCTTGAATATCCATTTACATTCTATAGGTTTTGCACCGGGAGTTAAATCAGTTAAAACCCAAGTTTGGCTTAACAGTATGGAATTCATTTCATCATTGATAGCTTCTTTCCAGAAATTGGAATCTTTGGAACTCATAGCCTCAGAATAAGTTTTGGGATCGTCATCGACGTTCATTATATATGTAGTCACATTAAGGACTTCGTCCTTACTGGCTTCTACAAGATATGTAATGAAGTCAAGACCATAGTCCTTCTCTATTCTCGCTCTTTTACTTCTCCATTGTTCGGTACTATTATTTGGTATTGATACTTCCTTGCTGTTTTGAGCGGGATCATAATCATCGTCATTGATATCATTAGTCATACTAGGTTCTGGACTAGATGATCTCAAGGGATCTCAACAGTTTGATTTTCAAAAAATTCTACATTTACAGATTTTATAATTTCTAGGGTGTCAAGAATAAGGAATCTATCTGTTATACTATTAAGTGAATATCCTATGAAAACACATTTAAATGCTCTATTTTCTAACTTTGGTCGTTTAGGGTCTGGTTTTCTAACATATGGTAAGCAATCCCAAACTATAAGTCTAGTTAGGTTAGGTTTTCTATTAAACCATAATTCATAAGGAGAAATATTATTCTTTTTAAGTGGTACTCTATTTAAAATATAACATGCAGATAACATAGCATCACCCCATAGGTTATAAGGTAAATTAGAACTTATGAGCATGACATTAACCATTTCTACTAAAGTTCTATTCTTCTTTTCAGCAACACCATTTTATTGTGGTGTATATGGGGCAATACATTGATGAACTATACCTTGTTGTTTACAAAACAAGGTGAATTCATTTGAGAAATATTCACCACCACGATCTGAATGTAATATTTTAATTTTAAATCCTAATTATGATTCGACCTCTGCTTTGTAAATTTTGAATTTATCAAAAGCCTCATCGTTAGTTTTCATTAGATATACATATGCATATCTAGTATAATCATCAATGAATGTTATATAGTATTGATTGCCACCATAGGTGATATGACTTTTTAAGTCGCCCACGTCACTATATACCAAATCAAGCAAACCAGTTTTCCTCTCTACGGATTTAAAGGATTTTTGGTGTATTTTTTCTTGAACACATATTTCACATTAAGAAATGGTATCGAAATCACAATCAGGAATTAATCCTAATTTATGCATATTTCTAACGAAATTATAATTAACATGTCCTAATCTACCATGCAATAAATTAATAGAATCAACAATATAAATAGAAGATTTCTTTATTAGATTCAACTTAATCACGTCGTTACAAGAGTATCCCTGTCCAATGAATCTACAATTCTTAGACAACACTAGCTTATCAGACTCATACAACATCATGAATCCTCCTTTGTTAAGAAGGTATTCAGAGACCAAATTCTTACACATATCAGGTACATAAAATACATTGACTAATGTGAGAACTTTTCCAGAGGTGAAAGGAAGTTCTATAGTGCCTTTTCCCAGAACTTTGCTTGAAATCTTATTTGCTCCGGTAACTTCGTCGGCTTCTCCTTTATTTTCTTCGTAACTCTTGAACAGATGGTCTTTGAAAATGTGAATGGTTGCTCTAGTATCGAACCACCAATCATTATCATTTCCACTAATGGAGTTCTGCTCTTGCACTACAGCCACAAGCGAGTTTTCGACCACATTCACTTTTTGTTGTTTCTTCCGCAGACGGCAGTCTCAGGCATAGTGGTCGGGGTTGTTTCAAAAATAACAAGCATCTTTCTTTTTGTTGTTGGTTTTGGAATGATTTTTCTTCTTAAACCGTGTCTCATTCTTTGGCTTTAAGTTATCAGTAATTTCAACATTATTTGCCTTAGAATGGGACGCAGTTTGCGGATTATCATTTAGATCGCGTTTGCGAGAGTCTTCATCAATACGAAGATGACGCTGTAAACCGTCTAAGTTATAATCCGTTTCTGCATGCTTCATCTTTTTCTTGTAATCATTCCGACTATGCAGAAGTCTAGAAATTATAACTCCAACAACAAAAGATTTAAAGAGATCAATTCCAGCATCTTTAAGTTGATTCACCAATAGTAATATTTCACTTACTTGTCCAATTATAGATTTATTGGTGACCATTATGAAATCAATAAAATTAGAAATAAGAAACTTTTTATTACTTGCCTCGGATATGCTGTACTTATTCTCCAGTATATTCCAGAGTGTCTTCGCTGTTTCCAAGGTCCTATGAGCGTTGTAGACTGGAGTAGATAGCGCATTCAGAAAATGGCCTCTGCATAGAAAATCATCCTCTTTACGCTATGCACATTTAGCCTTTAGAGTAGCATCATCTTTGTCGGTTTCCTCCAAGATTTCTTCCAAGTCATCTTCCAAAATGTAGAACAACTTGACGGTGACCAAGAAAAATTTCATTGCCTTTTGCCAACGAGTGAAATTGTCGCAATCAAAACGCTCTAATTGAGTTAGATGCTGATTCATAACCTGTAAAGCGCTCGAACCTTCCATGGTTGAAAATTATTGTCTGAAAATTTGTTGGGGTTTTGCGGTTCGAGGCGAATTTGATGGCGATTGCGATGAAGATAATGTTGTACTTCCGACTTCAATGATCTATAGAATAGATTCTTTCAGACAATAACTCAACCCACCAGGTACAAGCGGATTATCGAACTATCGATTTTCAGGATTCAATGAAGCCTTATAGCAGCGTAATCGGATTCAAAGTTTGTACGCCTTTGATCCGACCAAGAACACTTTAGTATTTGATATCTGACGATGCAATATGCAGAGAAAGGGATGATGAAGAAGAAGAAATAAATCTACGACGATTCAACATTTGCAACACCTTGCAGATGTTACAAAACATAGAATAATGGAAGTGCAATGACTAGCAACACTTCCCTGGCGTTATAGATCTGTGTAGGAAGAAGAAGAATCTGAATTGATTTCTAACACTATCTGGGCGTTGCTATTTATAGATGTGATGAGGTATCCATTCGCGAAGGGTTGCGTCCCTTCCCAACGTTTCAAAATTGTTGCTAACAGTCACATACGTTTGAATTGAAACGTCGCGTCTATTCATTTTGCCACGTTTAGAAAATGTTACAAATTTCCAACCTTTATTTAAATTTAGAAATTTTGGTTGTGGATCCTTAACGGGCTGAAATCTAACCCGTTACTATTTACATTCGATCCAAAAATATTTTCGAACCCGAACCCCGTACCCGACCCGGTCCAGTTCGGTTCGGTCGGATAGACGGCGGCGGCACGTGTGTGGTGTTGCATAACTTCTCTCCTCACTACAAAGCAAACATGTGGGAGCCCCAAGGCCCCAATATCCACATGAGAAAGCTATATTTATACAAATATATTGCATAATTTTCTAGCATGTGAGACTAATTGATTTCTTCTTTCCTCTTTACTTCTTCTCTTCCAAATCAAAACCCAAAGCCTCAAAACTTTATTTGAAAATTTTACAACAATCTCCCCTCAATTTTCAAAATAAGAAAAATAGGACGGTTGAATCACTAAAGTGACTTCCTACATACCCAAGTGGGATCAAGCCTATACAGTTCTAAGATCAAGTTTTGCATCATCGTGAAAACCAACACATAAATAAAAGGTATCGTTTGGATTTGAACCTTTACTTAGTGTAATCCATTCAAAGCCTTATCGAGATTCTATGGTGAATGAATCTTGAGCCAAGTATCCCTAATGATAAAACCGAAACAACACACATGTTGATTTTCTTAGATAAAGTGTTCTAAATTGCTCAGCACATTAATGGCCATGTGCTTAAATCCTGTTCATGAGTCTACTTAGAAAGCGGTCTTACTTTCGTAGGAAACGACATGATTTCCATACTCATACAGGTAAGTCTCTTATGGTGTTTCTGCGATACGCCTTTTAAGATTTCTAGACTTATTAAGGATATATGTCCATCCTTTGTTCTTACAGAATCCAACACTAAATATAACGGGATTATCGATTTAGTGTTTCATAATCATTCTCTTAACTTGTTGGTACTCATTGAACTTTGTCTATCCTTTTCAATACATAAGTTGGGTTTCTGTTAAGCATGATCAACCTTCATTCATAGACCTTAGTTTCATTTATTGTGACTTTACAGAAACCATTGCCTTTGGAAGACTCTTTGTAAGTGGGTCAGCCAAGTTTTTCTTCATTTCTATGTAGTCAACAGTTATAACTCCTCTTTTGAGTAACTGTCGTACCATTTGATGTATTAGACTCACATGTCTAGACTTTCCATTATATGTATTATTAGACACATTGTATATCGTTGCTTGATTGTCACAGTTAATCAAGACCATTGGAGATGGCTTCTTCCATAAAGGGATTTCCATTAATAAATTCCTAAGTCATTCCGCTTCTTTACATGCATCTTCTAATGCAATCAATTTTGACAATATTGTTGAGTCAGAGATACAGGTCTGCTTCTTGGAAGCCCAAGACACAGCATCGCCTTCTAATGTAAAGATCCATCCAGTCGTAGACTTGGATTTGGATTCTACAATGTTGCAGGTTGCATCACTATATCCTTCTATCACAACAGGAAATCCTTTATAAGATAAACCATATTCAAATGTTCCTTTCAAATAAGCTAAAACTCTAGATATAGCTTTCCAATGTTCGAAACCTGGATTACTCGTAAATCGACACAATACACTTATTGCATTTGCGATGCCTAGTCTAATGCAATGCATATCATACATAAGACTTCCAATAACACTGGAATACTCTAGTTGAGAGATTGTACATCGAGTGTTCTTTTCTAATTTAATATTAGGATCTAAAGGAGTTGGTGCTGGTTTGTCATCGTAATGACCATACTTTTGTAGGAATTTCTCTATGTAATGAGATTGAGTTAGTAATAACTCGCCTTCTTTCCTAACAAATTTAATTCCCAAAATTACATCAGCCTCTCCTAGATCTTTCATATCGAATTTAGAAGACATAAACTTTTTAGTTTCATTCACACATGATATATTAGAACCAAATATTAGCATGTCATCAACGTACAAACATATTATAACACTACCTTTGTTATCCGATTTGCTATAAATACATTTATCAGCATCATTAACAATGGATCCATATGGCAGTGCAACTTTATCAAACTTATCATGCCATTGCATGGGAGCTTGCTTCAGGCCATAAAGAGATTTCACTAATTTGCAAACTTTCTTTTCTTAGCCTGGGGTTTTGAAACCTTCAGGTTGTTCCGTATATATCTCTTCTTCTAAATCTCCATTTAGAAAAGAAGTCTTTACATCATTTGATGTATGACTAATTTATGAATTGATGCAAGTGAAATTAAACAGCGTATAGAAGATATGAGAGCAACTGGAGCATATGTATCAAAGTAATCTACTCCATGTCTTTACTTATATCCCTTAGCAACTAATCTGGCATTAAACTTATCAACGGATCCATTTGTATTCAACTTTTTCTTGAATATCCATTTACATCCTATAGGTTTTGCACTGGAAGGTAAATCAGTTAAAACCCAAGTTTGGTTTAGCAGTATGGAATTCATTTCATCATTGATAGCTTCTTTTTAGCAATTGAAATCTCTGGAACTCACAGCCTCAGAATAAGTTTTGGGATCGTCACCGACATTCATTACATATTTAGTCACATCAAGAACTTCGTCCTTACTGCCTTTTACAAGATATGTAATGAAGTCAGGATCATTGTCCTTCTGTATTCTCGCTCTTTTACTTCTCCGTTGTTCAATACTATTATCTGGTGCCGATACTTCCTTACTGTTTTGAATAGGAGCATAATCATCTTCATTGATATCATTAGTCATATTAGGTTCTGGACTTGATGGTTTCAATGGGATCTCAACAGTTTGATTTTCAAAAATTTCTACATCTACAGATTCTATAGCTTATAGGGTGTCAAGAATAAGGAATCTATAAGTTATACTATTAAGTGAATATCCTATGAAAACACATTTAAAATGCTCCATTTCCTAACTTTGGTCGTTTAGGGTCTGGTTTTCTAACATATGGTAAGCAACCCCAAACTTTAAGTCTAGTTAGCTTAGGTTTTCTATTAAATCATAATTCATAGGAGGAAATATTATTCTTTTTAAGTGGTATTCTATTTAAAATATAATATGCAGATAACATAGCATCATCCCATAGGTTATAAGATAAATTAGAACTTATGAGCATGGCATTAACCATTTCTACCAAAGTTCTATTCTTCTTTTCAGCAACACCATTTTGTTGTGGTGTATATGGGGCAGTACATTGGTAAACTATACCTTATTGTTTACAAAACAAGGTGAATCCATTTGAGAAATATTCACCATCACGATCTGAATGTAATATTTTAATTTTAACTCCTAATCGTGTTTCAACTTCTGCTTTGTAAATTTTGAATTTATCAAAGACCTCATCTTTAATTTTCATTAGATATTCATATGCATATCTAGTATAATCATCAATGAATGTTATATAGTATTGGTTACCACCATGGGTGATATGACTTTTTAAGTCACCCACATTACTATATACCAAATCAAGCAAACCAGTTTTCCTTTCTACGGATTTAAAGGATTTTAGGTGTATTTTTGCTTGAATACATATTTCACATTTAGAGATGGTATCGAAGTCATAATCAAAAATTAATCCTAATTTATGCATATTTCTAACGGAATTATAATTAACATGTCCTAATATACCATGTCATAAATTAATAGAATCAACAATATAAACGACAGATTTCTTTATTAGATTCAACTTAATCATGCCGTTACAAGATTATCCCTGTCCAATGAATCTACCATTCTTAGACAACACTAGCTTATCAGACTCATACACCATCTTGAATCCTCCTTTGTTAAGAAGGTATCCAGAGACCAAATTCTTACACATATCAGGTACATAAAATACATTGACTAATGTAAGAACTTTTCCAGAGGTGAAAGGAAGTTCTATAGTGCCTTTTCCCAGAACTTTGCTTGGAATCCTATTTGCTCCAGTAGCTTCGTCGGCTTCTCCTTTATTTTCTTCGTAACTCTTGAACAGATTACAGTCTTTGCAAATGTGAATGGTTGCTTCAGTATCGAACCACAAACCATTATCATTGCCACTAATGGAGTTCGCCTCTTGCACTGCAGCCACAAGCGAGTCTTCGATCATGTTCACTTTTTATTGTTTCTTCCGCAGATGGTCGTCTCGGGCATAATGGCCGGGCTTGTTACAAAAATAACAAGCACCTTTCTTTTTGTTGTTTGTTTTGGAATGATTTTTCTTCTTAAATTGTGTCTCATTCTTTGGCTTTAACTTATTAGTAATTTCAACATTATTTGCCTTAGAATGGGACTCAGCTTGCGGATTATCATCTAGATCGCGTTTGCGAGAGTCTTCTTCAATACGAAGATGATGCTGTAAACCGTCTAAATTATAATCCGTTTTCGCATGCTTCATCTTTTTCTTATAATCATTCCAACTATGCGGAAGTCTAGAAATTATAACTCCAACAACAAAAGATTCAGGGAGATCAGTTCCAGCATTTTTAAGTTGATTCACCAACAGTAATATTTCGCTTACTTGTCAAATTATGGATTTATTGGTGACCATTTTGAAATCCATTAAATTAGAAATACGAAATTTTTTATTACTTGCTTCGGATATGCAGTACTTATTCTCCAGTGCAGTCTAGAGTGCCTTCGTTGTTTCCAAGGTCCTATGAGCATTGTAGACTGGGGTAAATAGCGCATTCAGAATATGGCCTCTGCATAGAAAATCGTCCTCTTTGCGCTTTGCACGTTTAGCCTTTAGAGCAGCATCATCTTTATCAGTTTTCTCTGGGATTTCTTTTAAGTCATCTTCCAAAATGTAGAACAACTTGACGGTGATCAAGAAAAATTTCACCGTCTCTTGCCAACGAGTGAAATTGTCACCATCAAAACGCTCTAATCGAGTTAGATGCTGATTCATAACTTGTAGAGCGCTCAAACCTTCCATGGTTGAAAATTATTGTCTGAAAATTTGTTGGGGATTTTGCGGTTCGAGGCGAATTTGATGGCGATTGCGATAAAGATTATGTTGTACTTCCGACTTCAAGGATCTATGGAATATATTCTTTCAGACAATAGTTCAACCCACCAGGTACAAACGGGTTATCGAACTATCGACTTTCAGGATTCAATGAAGCCTTATAACAGCGTAATCGGATTCAAAGTTTGTATGCCTTTGATCCGACCAAGAACACTTTAGTATTTGATACCCGACGATGCAATATGCAGAGAAAGAGATGAAGAAGAAGAAGAAGAAACAAATCTGCAACGATTCAGCATTTGCGACACCTTGCAGATGTTACAAAATATAGATAATTGAAGTGCAGCGATTAGTAGCACTTACTTGGCGTTACAGATCTGTGTAGGAAGAAGAAGAATCTAAATTGATTTCTAACACAGTCTGGGCGTTGCTATTTATAGATGTGAGAAGGTATCCATTCGTGAAGGGTTGCGTCCCTTCCCAACGTTTCAAAACCATTGCTAACAGTCACATACGTTTGAATTGAAACGTCGCATCTATTCATTTTGCAACGTTCACAAAACGTTACAAATTTCCCGTCCTTTATTTATGGTTCTGGGTCCTTAACGGGCTGAAATCTAACTCGTTACTATTTACATTCAATCCAAAAATATTTTCGAACCCGACATGGTTCGATCAGACGACGGTGGTGCGTATGGTGTTGCATAACTTCTCTTCTCACAATAAAAAAAACATATGCAAGCCCCAAGAACCCAACATCTGCATGAGAAAGCTATATTTATACAAATATATTGCATAATTTTTTAGCACGTGGGACTAATTGATTTTGTTCTTTTCTCTTTACGTTTTCTCTTTCAAATCAAAACCCAAAGCCCCAAAACTTTATTTGAAAATTTTACAACAGACAATGCAACTGTCAGACTCAAAAATGTTCATAGCTAATACTCACGGAAACAATTCATCATCTTGTTGACTGTTCTGTTGAATTGCTCTATGATAATCAACTGCGATACATTTGAATGTATTCAGAATTCAATCTTCCATGCAAGCACAAGTTCATAGAGTTTGAAGTCGATGATATATTCACCATAAAACTCAATTATGTCAAATTCAAGAAGTTGAAGTCTACATCTCAGCTGTCATTCTGAAAAATCTTATAAAATATTTCATTGATTACTTTATGCATATCTTTCTTAGAATACTCTTTATTTTAGGTTTATTTATCTTTGTTCCCAGAACTTTCTTTTGGTATAAATAAAGGCACCCTCCTCCATATTCATCATCAAATACAAGAAGTCAGGCGTCAATCTTGAGTGAGCCATAAAGAAGAGTAGAAATAATAATGTTAAGGATTGGGCTTGAGTTGTTATGATAAGTAATCAAGAAGTCTAAGGATCAAACTATAATAACATGTTTGAGTATAAAAAGCAATGTTGTGACCAAAGTACTATTGTAACAAGACATCTTCTATGAGTTTTGTTATTAGAGGTTTTGGATTTGTATCCTTTGACATATATGATAATTTTGTCGAAAAAAATTGACATTGTCTTTATAATAGAAAGTTATAACCCCAAAGTTTAGATTAATGAATTCTCTCCTTGATTTATTTAAAACAATACTTTAGGTAAAACTAGATTAGAATGTAGTAGAATATGAGATGGGAGTTAAAATCAAAAGGAGAGTCCTAGTTTGTTATCCAACCATACAGGGACAATACTAGTCTGTAGCATACGTAAAAGAATGTCGAATGTACAACCATGAGACTCACACATCAAGCACAAGATGGACCATATTCTAAAAAGTTTGAACTTCATCTGCCAAACTTATGCAATAACAACTCTAAACTAAAATAAAACTGAAGCATGTAAAAGAAAAGAGAATAAATTGGTATCCGCATTGTCCTTGTGTAGTCAAACAAAGTAAATTTGATGCCATCCATGTTCAAATATGATTATTATTCTTGTTTCATCCCGTTACTAAACCTTATCAGATACCTCTTACTAACAAACAACAATGTAAGCCTTCTAGATGCAGGATGCCTCTTCTAAGTATACAGTAACTAGAAGATTTTATACATATTTCCTACTAAAAAAAATATACAAGTTTTTCAAAAATCCAATTGTGCTGAAATTTTAAGATAAATGGTAGATGCCTGCTTCTTCATAAATTATGGAGGACGGCTGCTTGCGCTATGCTTTTGCAATGCTGGACTAACACAAGCAAATATAGATTGTTTTTTCTTAGGCTTGGCATTAAATAAAAAGGATTTCAAAGGCACTTTATTCTTCGAAGAGCTTTGAGTAAACTGCACATTACTACTTCTACTCGGTTCAGGCAAATCATTCTTCTTATGCAGTGTAGAAAGAGTCTTCTCGATCTCAGCATGCAGCCCACGCATATGCTCTAAACCTGCCTTCAATTCCTTTTCAACATTGTTGTTCTCATTCTGCATGTTCAATAGCTCTCCTTGAAATTTGGCTGCTTGATATGGTTTAAATTTTACTACATCGTCTTCTAAACTTGCTTCTAAACATGCTTCTAAAGTTCCAGATATTTCGTCTTGCACACTACTAATATCCGCAAATTTGCTCTTTAACTCTCCTTGTAGTAGGACGTTTTGTTCTAACCATACTTGAAGCTCTCTCTTCAATTCTCTGAGTTTTTTCTCTGTAGGTTGTAGTTCTTTATTATAATGACTGCTGCTGCTGCTTCCTTCTCCAGACCTTTTCTGTTTCACTTTCTTAATCTCGGTTTGTAGTTCTTCGAACGTTGTTTGGAATTTTTGTATGCTATGGAATGAAGTGCTGTATCTTAACCAAAACTCTAGATGTTCCTCGAGTAAAGTATCCAGATCTCTTCTAAATTTTTCTTCGATATGAGAAACCGGTTGAGATGGCTGTTTAAGAACCATATCTGGCAATGGTTTTTTATTCCCAATATCAAACGATTGATACCTTCTAGTTTTAGCGTCTGAAAATTTTGGTTTCGGTGGTAATTGAACCGCTGCAGCTTTATCCACATTATCTGCTTTATTGTTTGCATTTGCCTGTAGAGATCTCAATTTTTTCTTCAATGAATGAATCTCTTCATCTTTCATTGTATTCTCACTCTGTAAAGCACTTATTTTCGTTTTTGTTTCTTGGTTTTTCTTCTCTTCCTCAGAAAGTCTTTTCTTTGTATCTTTATAATTTCGAAGAATTGATGTGTATTCTGAAAGTAATAATTTTTCTTTACCTTCTGTTTTTTTTGCCAATGTCTGAAGAAAGCTAAGAGAAATTTCATCGATTTTCATCGGTGCTGTACTTTCAGCTGAGTCTGTATAGTTCTTGGGATGTGACAAAAGATCATCATCCAACGATGAACTAAAATTAGCTTCATGTTTATCTTTCTCATCAAAATCTTTATCATTTTGTGACGTACTAGCATTGTTGGCATGCATATAATTGTCTAGCGGTGTTGAGCTGAAGTTACCTTCATTGGATTCAGCATTCAAACCGTCTAAAGAAACATTCTTTTGAGATGGACTTTCGCTGTCAAACTGTTCCCAGTCTTTAGGAAGCATAGAACTCTCTGCAATCTCATCGTTTGAACTATTGAGTATATTACCTTCTTCTTCTTGGTTATGTTCATTTTCCACACTTTCCTTAAACTTTTCATTTTGGCCTACCTCAACTGCATTGCCTTCAATATCTTGCTCAGAGGCATTTTCATCGATGGCACTTTCTTGATGTTTGACATCAAGATCGAATTCATGCTTCTTGTCTAGTTTTTCTTCTATGTATTGTTCAAATTCACTGTCTTGAAGAGAAATCACCTCCTGATCTTTCTGATACAAGATTGAAACATCATTAACATTGCCTTTAATTGAACTCTTATCAATGCCACTCATCGCCTTTTCAAGTTTTTCTTTGGTTTCCTTTAGCCTATCACGCATACTATCCGATTCCTCAGCAAGAATCTTCTTCTCTGCTTCAATGCTCCGTAAATGCCTCTGAAGAATATCAGCCTCTAAACTCAAATTTCTTATCTGTGCAGCCTGAGATGAAGTTTTCAGTTCCAGTTCAATAACTTTAGCTACAAGTTCATTGATCTTTTCAGCAAGTTCCACAACTGAAGTAGCAGAAGAAATCTCAACATCTTCTTTTACTACATCATTTAGTTCTTCTTCAACATTGTCCTCTACTATATCTTCAGTCTCGATAGACTCACCTACCTCCTCCTTCATATCCTTTATCTTCTCCATCTCAGCTCTCGCCTCCTCCATAGCCTTATCTTGCTGCTCCTGCAACTTGTTAATACTCTTCTCACAAGACTTAAGAGCAGTGACTGCCATTAAAGCACGAGCATCGTCATCATCAATAACAACACTAGCACCAAACTCATCCTGCAAAGAAAAAACCTCTTCTTGCATATCAGTGATTCTACTCTCAATATCCCAATATTTAGCTATCCCACTCTCGTATGTACTCTTTATGTACTCCTTCTCGGTCTGAAGTACCAAAATGCCCTTCTGCAATCTATCAATCTCTTCTTGAGCATTGTCAATAGTCTTCTGAGACGCTACACGTGCAAGTCTAGTCTTTCTTAATGTGGCACTTTTGTCTTTCCTTTTGTTCATTAAACTAATGGGAGGAATGCCCTCAATCGAAGGCTTGCGAATCTTGCTTGGGTCGATTGAGGTGATTGCTTTAGGGAGATTATCATCATCATCTTGCATGTCGAATTGTATTTGATCGGGGAAGGCGGTCGCTATGGTGTGGTTGGCTTTGTGAAGTTCACTTGATATGTGGTCATACCTATCGGCTAGTGCTTTGTATGCCTTGTAGGTCTCTTCCACAAAGTGTATTAGTTCGGGCCTTTTCTTGAAGTACATTTCTGCTTTTTTGGCGAAGGAGTCCCCATCTTGTTCTACTATTTTTAGCATTGCCTTCACTCTTTCCTCCATCTCTGAAGTTACACAAAGTTCATGCATTTAGCATACCAGAATTTTGATTCGTTTTTATACGGAAATTTAATCCATTTAAGTTGATTTTAAAAACAAAATTAGGCATTTAAACTACTTCCAAACCACTTTCTCCATACAGGTCACAGGTGACATTTTGTATTGGACTTGTTTCAAGCACCATCGGTACATTTTCTTTTAGAAATTTTTTTTGCAATCTAGTTTCCATATGATGCAAAATACAAATATTTAAAGTGTTCAAATGATTAAAAAGTCTCTTTTGCTATAGTAAAATAATTCCACAACCTTGATAGCGCATCAAACAATCAACTATAAATTGGGGAGAATCAAGGTCAACTTCTCTTTTAGAACATTGGTCAAAGGAAACAAATTAGTAAGTTTGGAAGATTAAAAAAAATTGCATCAATTAATTCAAATTAGAAGGCAATCAATACTATCGATTCAATATCATGAACATATCACTATGAAGAAATATCAAAGTGAAGGTACCTTGAAGATCGGAATCGAGCCATTTGGATTGCTTGGTGCGGATGTGGCTGACCCACCACCACGAGCAGGCGTTGCTCGCAGCTCTCTGCAACATCTTTCAATGTTCTCTTTTTTTCCTAGGCAACCCTTTTCTTATTGATATTGACAAATGATGATATTAGGATAATGAAAATGAGGATCCCACGAAAATGTATGAGAAAGAAAAAAGGAGATTAGGAGGAGATACGGGCGTTAATGGAGTTGAGTGATTGTAATCTAAAATTAGAAGGTAAATGGCGCATATCATGGACAAGCAATAAAGCAAAATTAATCGAGATGCATGCAACTATGCATGAACGTGCACTGCACGTTGCCGAATCAGATAGAATGAGACTGCTCATGTGAAGCTTACTCTTCCACTTTCTTAATTTTGAAGTACTAAAATTTTTTCCTTTTTTTTTTTTTTTTAAATCCAATCATTTCTAAGAAAACCGGGGCTTTAAAAATGTCTTCAAATTAACAACTAATCCGGCTCAAATTAATACTAAAATGTATTCAAATTATCTTATAAGCCTTTAAAAATGATAACGATGGAGTAAACCGGGACTTTGCACAGAAGTTGTCTATTTTTTATGCTGTTATAAGAAAAGTCCATGTAGCGATGGATATGTAAATTAGTTCTATGATTTTTCTACATCAAAAAACGCAAACTAGCTTGCGTTTTATAACAATACAATTTTTTTGAAAATTTCAAAATAAAAAAATTCAAACTAGCTTGGGCTTTCCTAATAGAAAGCGCAAGTTAACTTACGCTTTGAAAAAATTAAAATTAAAAATTCAAATTAGAATCAGAAAGCGCAAACTAGCTTGCACTTTCCTGACAGAAAACAAAAATTAACTTGCGCTTTTCAAAAATTTTCAAAAGTTTCAAAAAAAAAATTCAACTTGCATTTTCCGTCAGAATAGTTCAAGGCACCTTCCATTTCTATTTTTCAAAAATACGGATCAAATTTACATATTTATTTCTACAGAGACTTTTTTTATAACAACATCAAACACAAGGACATGTAGCTCTTTTCTTGTAAACGACAATATAAAATATCGTATACTATACCTTTTAAATGCAGTAAAACAAATTAGTTTTAAAACTGTTTTAAGATATCAAAACAAATTAATTGCATAATAGTTATGATGTTAATTACAACATCTCTTAAATGCACTTTTAAGATTCTAAAAGTACCAAAAGCTGCCTAAATAGTACTGTAATATTTAAAACTGCATGAAAGTTAGGAAAAAGAATCACGGAGTAACACGTCTATTTTTATGGCACATTTCTTCAAATATTTAATTAAAAGGTAATCAAATAAATAATGAGAAATTGGAAAATGTGGGAAGATTTTCCATAGTAGATATTTACGAGTATGAATTTATATATGGAGTAGTGTTCTATAATGAGAAAGAAACTAAAATTTAACTTAATTAACTAGGAAATGGTAAAGAGGGAATGTTGACCTATAACATTTCTCTCCTTTCCTTTACTCTTCATTTTATGTTCTCATGCTAAACAAAAGAAAGTAAAGAAACTAAACACCAGTAAACTCTCTCCATAAAGAAGAAAAGATAAGACATGGAAAAGGATGAGGATAAGGCAAACTCCATTATATTTACGGTAGGCACTATTTTAAAGGTGGGATTGCACATGGATTTTTATGCTTATAATAGCTTAAGTATTTTAAAAATGTGATGACACATATTTTTATACTTATGATAGCCTAACTGTTTTAAAGGTGTAATGACACTAAATATATAAGAAGTGTGATAGCCTTGTTCATATGCATGATAGCACGTAGTTGACGTTGGATTGGACTTTTCCACGTAAAAAAAATGTGGATCTTTATAAAATTATAACTTTGAATGATACGATTTTAAGAAGGAAAATTTAGCCCAATTTTACTAAGTTTATATGAGATAAACTACATGTATGTTTATATATGATTAATATGTAATGGCTATCATGAGAACATATTAGTATTATAAATGATATCTTTATATGTTCAAATATGTTCATGGATCAATCATGTTATTATTTATGTAAATTGTTGACATGCTCGCTCGTATGATGCCACCTAATTATTATGACTGTGGGGATTGGAAAATGATGACCAGTTAGTGTTATTTCATTAGTAGGTATGGCCATACTAAACTCTTATGTGAGTAGAACTCCATCAGGGGATTGAGAAGATCAAATTGTATTAGAATGCCTATGACTGATCAAAAGAAATGACTCATTTGATATTTATAAAACCAGATTTAATAGTGGAGACTGGTGTCGAGGTAGCTCCCCGTACCTTTTGCCACCATGCACCGACTATCCAAACTTGTGATTCTAGCGTATAGGGCTTTGTTGATATTAAAGCTAAAATTTTGTGGTTATGCATCCGAGAATCGTAGTAGTGACGCTTACCATTATATTCCTCATTCTATCACGGGGATATCTTGGTGCCCTTAACTGAATGGAAGATCACCATTATTTTCTTCTATCATGGGAGTTGCTTGGCACTCTTATGGAAATGGAAAAACATTGTATTATCTAGTTATATTTTGGCCCGAGTCAGCCCGATATGTTTTAGTTGACCTATGAAAACTAATAAATATGCAGTGACCCTGGGAAAACTATGTCGACGTGTGGACAGTTAATGGAATGGGCAAATATGGAAATGTTTAACCCTTATACCCTGTTGAATAACGAACTACACATCTTTGACCTATTATGCATTTTGTATTATTATTGTTCTTACCATTATGGTTTAACATCGATCTTATATTGTCCTTTGACTAGAAGAAACTAGTGAGGGGAAAATTGTTCGCTCAACGACTTATGCTCACTATGTATCTATTTGGACTAAAATGTACTAATATTGTTCATAATAGATTTTTGTTTGACCTGAAGTTTTCTATTTCCCAAAAAACTCTCGGGTACTCATTTGAGTATGTTAGGAGTAGGGTTTTTAATCTTAAGATGATTAGAGCATATGGAAATATGCATAAGGCAAATTATATAGAAGACCGGTTTATTTTCTTCTATGTAGTATAATTGTTTTTGCTGTGTATGTAAAGACAAATACTGTAAATGTCAGCAGTTATTTGCACTAAAAGTGGGTAAATGCCTCCAAACCGAATTTATAATGGTGAATTCAATAGAAATAAAAATGCAAGAAAAATAAAATGCACATAGATTTATAATGGTTTAGCTATAATGGACCTATGTCCACTGTTCATTTTCATTCCTTTTCTTATATTTCGAGTCTACAAGTATTTGGATATGAAATACAATGATTTACTATTGAATATTGAGGTCTTCAGCTCTGTTCGGCTATTCTTGTTTGATAGAGTCTGATGGCTCCCAAAAGTTATCCTTATGGCTGCTAAAAGCTTGTATATTTTTAGGAGCATAGAGGTAGGGAGGTCAATTCGATAAATCATATAGTTTCCCTGTGAAACTTGCTCGGATCGATTATTTCTATATATAGAAGAAACAATTGGGAATTTATCAATATACCCAGATTTCATTCCATAATTACCTTGATTGGTTCGGCTGAAATAAGTCTGATCGGAAGGTGTTGGTCCAGTAGACAGATGTGGTCACCTTTTTGATCGGGTTCCATAATGTGTTGCCATGGTTCGTCACATTCCATTCCCCCTTGTTTGAATTTAGACTCATACCAACAAGAATTCTTATCTGGTACTTACACCACTAGATAAGAATTCTTGTTCGGTAGTGCTTTGCATCGAACTAGAATTCTTTTCCGGTGCATTTCCCATCGAATACTGAACATGAATTCTTATCTGGTATACTTCCATTGCCAGACAGCGAGATTTTGGACCATCGAATAAAATGCATGTTGGTGCTTACCCTAAGCAGAGTGTACTGTTTGGCCGTCGAACTAATCAAGCATATTCTTCCCATCAATTTCCAATCTTCCGACGTCTTCTCTTGCCATGATCTTGGATCCATCTCTTTGTGTTTAAACCTTGTGGGCGTATATCTCTGTACTACTTGCCTTCCAAAGCTCGGTTCAAATTTAGATTGAGCTTTTGTTTAATGCCATACTAAATTATCAAACACGTATTCTTGTATTCATATCAGTTTGGCATATTCGGTTCGATGCCAAAGGTGGGTTCGGTATTCTCTTTGTTCATCGTTCTTGGTTGGGTATTAACTTGCCAAACAAAACCTCACGGTCGGTCATGGTTGTCCGATACCGGACATACCTGCTTGCCTATATAAAGACTGTGCTTCCTTCCAACTGAACACCATTATTCACTTTCCAGCCTATCCCATTTCTTGCACATGTTCGTCTCTCGAACTCACTACTGGTGTCGATTTCGCTTCAAACACTCCCAAATTGTTGCAGTCATTGCATATACTTGCCATTCTTCTCAGTAAGTCTTCCATTGACGATTTAATCATCTATGATCTTAATTCGTTTGCTAATTCATATTTTCTTAGAATAATGCTGACGAGGTTAGGATTTTCTCTTTTCGGTCCTTGTTAGAAGATAGGGTATATGACCCTAATTTTGACTAACACTATTTAGGACATTTAATTGGTTAAATTAAATGAAATAATATAAATGGTTAATGGATTGCGATTTGTATATTTAGAGGGTAGCCGTGCTTAGTTAACTAATGAACTATGAGGAAGTCAAAATGAAATGGATAAGGGAAATATATAAGGGCAAAATAGGAATGAGTTATATTCTAATACACTAAACTCTCATGCAACTTTCATTTTACATGTTCACAAACTAAAATTAAATCAACAAAGGTTGGCCACCATTAGGAGGAACCTAAAATAAAAAAAGTAAGAATCAAAAGAAAGAAGCTTAATCAAATCTAATTCAAGAAGTAAATCTAAAACTCCTTAATCACAAGCTAAAGATAAATAATAGGTTACACCTTATATTTTCTTATTTTCGATTATAGTTGAGATCCGAAATTATTTTGCAAATGATTTGCCATATTTTGCCTGTTTAAATGGATGTATATGTTTGTTGATGATTAATGCTATTTCATATAGATTTTAAGTTAAGGTTTAACTTGAAAAACCTATTAAATGACATCCAAATGTCTTGCGATTTTGATATAAGGTCAAAAATATAATTTTAGGGTCAGGTTTCAAGTTTCATGATTTTCTAAATTAATGTGGATTTATTATGAATTTTATAGTGATGAAAATGGTTAATTGTGTTTAAAATTAATTATGTCTATTATATGTTAGTTCTGGGTCAAAAATTTATATATGTTAGAAAACATATTAAAAGTAATTTATGGGAATTTTTGTAGAATTTTCCTAAGTGTCTTAATAAGTATATAAAATTATTTAAGGTATGAGACTTAAATGTTTTATATGTTTATAAAAGGAGAAGGGGAAAATTGTAAATGTCTTAAATTATTAATCTCTGAAATATGGCAGCATTTTTTAGAAAAAATTTTGAAAAATATTGGCGACCAACAATATGTTGACAAACAAAGCAGCTTAGTTGAAAAGAAATTGCTTTTTAAAGTTAAAAATCAGTTTTATAAGGTTTTTGTTGTTTCGCCACTTTCGGCAGCCACCTTTCGACCATATATTTCTACCACCACCTTAGTTGAAACCAATACATAGGGTATCAAGGACTTGATACGTAGTGCATTGGAGATAAGCGAAAGGTATAGAGTCGAAATTGGGCTTTCGAAGGGGTCGAGACCTTGTTTTGCTTTCAAAAGAAAATGTCGCTTGCTTTCGTTTTGAAAAGAATGCTTTCGAATGAGATGGCTTTCGACTTGGTTAATTGTTTTAAAGAAAGGTTTCGAAACAGGTTGCCGCCTTTGTTTTAAATGGAAGCTTTCAAAGGGGTTGTAACCCTGCTTCCGCATTCTACCTTTCAAAGCAATGCATTTGAAAGGGTTCTTTCGCTTTAAACCCTGAGTCGCTTCTCCAATGTTTTCGAAGGGTTTGGTTTCGACACCATCCACTTTTTTTACTTAGGAAATTGCTTTCGAAAGAGATGCTTTAGACTTAGTACTTTTAAGACCCTTTATGATATTTTGAAAGTTAAACCCAAAGGTTTTGAAAGGAATGGTCTTAATGGTTTTGAAATGGTGTTCTATATGTTTTCACTTGAACCCAATGCTTTGGAAAGGTTTGACTTATGTAAAGGACTTAATGCTTTCGAAAGGTTTGATTTATGTAAAGGACTTAATGCTTTCGAAAGGTGTATGATAAAGGTTTCGAATGGGTTGTTCCCCAATGTTTTCGAAAGGTAGGATTGAAGCATTTTAAAAGGGGATATCTAGGGTTTTATGAAGACTTTCAAAAGAGATATTTTCAATGTTTTTTAAAGGACTATTGTAAATGGTTTTGAATATATTTTGGCCTTTTGGCCTAAGATTATAAAGAAAAATAATTTACATGTATCAAAAGGTGCAATTTCAATGGTTTCGAAAGGGGTACTTTTAAAGGTTTCGAAAGAGATTGTTTAAAGGTTTTAAACAAAGGTTTCGAATGTTTTCATCAACAATGTTTTGTGTAAAGTATAAATAATATGGCAAAGCGATTTGAGTAAAGCATAGAGTATATTTTTCCTGTTTAAGTATGATTTAAAGGGTTCAATCAATTTGAAAAGGTTTTCAAGGAAAATTTGATGGGGGTAGTTGACCATAAGTAAAAGACATAGATATTAGAATACCATATAGGACTAGTATAGGTTCATGCCCTATACATTAGCTATTAGCCCCTAGCTAATATAAGTCCAAAATTTCAGTGTATAGAGCTTTGTCACAGGTAAGACTAAAATGATGTCATGCACAAAAAGGAATATACAGAGTATAGATAGGCTATTAGTGAGCCCATTAAACCTTTAGGATCAATTGACCTTAGGAGAAATAAGTTAGGGACTGACCGTCCAGGTGTGTGTCTAATAGAAGTTAGATTATTATTTTATTTTGTCTGGTAGGCTCGAGTCAGCCAAAAGTTAGTAGTTAGCCAAACAAAACTATATTGTTCGGATAGCTAGTCCATTTATTACATGATTTGTATGCATACATGATATCGTTATTATTGCTTTAACCAGTTTGGTTGTAGGATTTTGATTCGAAAATGATATGCCTTAAAAAGGGATATTAGTGAGGGGAAATCCATTTGGCTAAGCGGCGTGGTCTTACCCAATATCAGTAATTTGAGATGTATAGTATTATTCACACCAGGCTTTATGTCTGGCTCGAAGTTTATGGTTTTCCTCTTAAAACTCTTGGGTGCTCAAAATATTATTTGAGTAGGTTAAGAGTTGAGGATCTATATGTTTTAGTTGGTGGATGAATAAAGCTTCCGAAGACGTGCAGGAGGCATGGATAGCTATTTAGGTGTTGTTATTTTTTCTTCTATTGGAATGTATTAAGACTGATATGTCTATTTAATACAGTGGTCATCTAAGAAGGCATCTTCACATATCGCTCTTGGCGTATTTTATAATAATTATATTTGATCGAAACCTGAGAAACGTTTGGGATTGTGCAATGGAATATGAAACATGTTCTTAAAATGTAAGTAGCAAAGTTAATGTTTCTGGAATCTGTGATTTTGTTTCATATTCATGTGCTTCTGATATTATGGTTACCATTAACATTACCATATTTTGTCATTGGAAGTTAATATTATAGATGACTATGGCATCTGTAGCGCTTAGCTTCGAGCCTCAAGATAGGCGATGTCACAAATTGGTATCAGAACATAGGTTTATGAAAATACTCTAAACTTAGAATGTTTTAACATAATCCTAAGGATTTAGAGAAAAGATTAGGGGATGCAACACAACTAATGGAAATGCTAGACCAAATACCAGGTGAAATCAAGGTCAGGCACAAACTACAAATGTTGGTGCTGGAGTCTCGCAAGTTGAAATGGGAGCAATGTATCAGTTTTTTGTAAACATGATGCAAGCAGGAGTTGCTGCTGAAGTAGTTGGAGGAGAAAATCAAGAAGCTTCGATGGTGAATAACTATGTTGTTTTGAGTAGAGATTATGCTCGGCTGGGAGGAAAGCTGTTTATTGGTATTGAAGACACAATTGAAGTGGAGAATTGGTTGCTTCATTGAAAGAGGATTTTCATTGATTTGGGGCTCAATGATGAGCAAAAGAGGAGACTCGCTTCTAGGCAATTACGAGGAGCAGCTCTGTATTGGTAGAAAATTTTTACTACTGGAGTCAATGAGGAGACTATGACTTAGGCTAAGTTCAAAAGATGGTTTGAGGAGAGCTTTATGTTAGAGATTGCAAGGTTCACTCTACTCAAGAAGTTTGCTGAGTTGGAGCAAGGAGACATGACTATACTTGAGCATGCAATGAGGTTTGAGGAGCTAGCGAGGTATGGCTATGCTACGATCGACACTGTTATCAAGAGGAATTAAAAGTTCATTCATGGGTTGAAGCCCGAGCTTGCTAAGGCCACATTACCGCATATTAGGGATCCATGTGATGTTGTTATGGAGATTGCCTAAAAGCATGACGAGATGCTTGCTTTTCTTGAAAGGAATAAGCAAATGAAGCTCAAGCAGGGTAGAGCGAGAAAAGAAAGTTTTTCCACAAGAACGGAGCTCAGAAGGGTGGAGCTGCTAAAAAAGGAAAGGTAGAGTTTGTCTGCGAAGAAAGGAAAGCCATGATAGGAACATATCGCTTAGACACCCTGACTATAGTGATCGGATATTATACTTCGTAGAAAACCCTAGTTTTGAGGTTAACACTTTATTGGGTGTTGTGGAGATAGAAGACAAGTTGAATCGAGTTTTCGTTGTTACATAATTCAAAGATATCTTTGAACCTATAGTAGGATTACTGCTGAAACGAGCCATTGAGTTTCAAATTGGTTTGGTACCAGGAACAGAATTGGTGAGTAGACCACCAAGAAAAATGACACCTACTGAGATGAAGGAGCTCAAGGTGCAATTGGTGAATTTGGAAGGCAAGAATTTTGTCGGGCCAAGCAGTTCGCCTTGGGTAGCAGCCGTAGTGTTTGCTAAGAAATCAGACGAATCGTTAAGGTTATGTATCGATTATCTAAGTTGAATCAGCAGACAATAAAGATTCAATACCTGTTGCCTAAAATTGATGATTTGTTCGATCAGTTGAGTGGAGCCAAAGTATTTTCCCAGTTGGATTTGGCGACAGGATTCCATCAGTTTAGTGGTAGAGGATAGTATTCCTTTGATGGCGTTTAGAACTAGATAGGGATTATATGCTAGTAACGCCGTTTGGACTAACTAATGCGCCAACATTCTTTGTAGATTTGGTGAACCGAATTTTTCGAGCTCACTTGGATAAGTTTTTATTGGTATCTATAGATGATATATCGATATACTCTAAAGATGAAAGAGAGCATGAAGTTCATCTTAGAGTGGTGCTTGAGACGTTGAGGCAACATTAACTGAAAGCAAAGTTTTCGAAG
Organism: Allium cepa; assembly: GCA_030765085.1. Lineage (NCBI taxonomy): Eukaryota > Viridiplantae > Streptophyta > Magnoliopsida > Asparagales > Amaryllidaceae > Allium > Allium cepa. Next base: position 676,076,921 of record CM060932.1, on the reverse strand, counting down.
TGTCATTTCTAGAAGAAAGAAGTGAAGTTTCTTGGTCATGTAATCTCAGAAAAAAGGTTGTCAATAGATCCAACTAAGATCGAAGCGGTGAATAATTGGAAGAGCCCTGAGACATTGACTGAGATAAAGAGTTTGCTGGATTAGCTGGTTACTATCAAAGATTCATAAAGGATTTTTCATGGATAGCGGCACCGATGACCAAGCTAATACGAAAGGATGTGAAGTTCGTTTGGACCGATAAGTGTGAGGAGGCATTCTAGAAGCTGAAACACTTATTAACAAATGCTTCTCTGTTAGCTGTTCCAGAGGTGAATCAGGATTTAGTGGTGTACATGGATGCATGTGGAACAGGATCAGGAGCTATGTTAATGGAAAGAGGAAAAGTGATTGCCTATGCATCTCGATAGCTTAGACCACATGAGGTTAGATATTCAACACCTGATTCGGAATTGGCTGCGGTAATTTTTGCATTAGAGGTGTGGAGACATTACCTTTTGGGAGAGAGATTTGAATTGTATACGGATCATAAGTCGTTGGCGTATATTTATCTCAGAAGGAGTTGAATATTAGACAACAGAGGTAGTTACGGTTTTTAGCCGCTTATGACTTTAGTATTTAGTACACCCCAAGAAGAGGCAACAAGATTGCAGATGCACTTAGTAGAAAATATCAAAATATAGTGTTGGTAATGATAGCTGAGTGAAAAGATTTAGAAGCATTGACTAAATGAAGAGTACATCGGAGATCTAAGAGTAGTTCTAGTATGGAGACTGCTATGTTGTCATGTTTATAAGTTCGACCATTGATGATCGAAATATTGCTTCTAAGCAAGGTGAAGATCCAATATTAGCTGAACGGATTAGGAAGTTAAGGGGCGGAACAGAGGGCTATGACTTGAAAGATTTAGCCTTGACCAGAATAGGTGGTTGAGGAAGAAAGGAAGAGGATGTGTTCCAAATGTGGGAAACATTATGAAGGAAGTTTTTGAAGAATGCCATCGTTCAAAGTTCACTATTCATCCGGGAGGAACTAAGATGTATCCTGATATGAAAATAAGTTTCTTCTACGAAGGTATGATATGAGATGCAGGCTTATGGGTGAAACGGTGTTTGAACTGTCAACAGATAAAAGCCGAACATCAGAGAGCAAGTGGGTTACATCAACCTTTAGATGTTCCAGTATGGAAATGGTATTATATCTTAATGGATTTTATAGACAGATTGCCAAGGTCTAATAGAGGAATGAAAGTATATGGGTCATAGTTGATAGGTTGACCAAGAGTGTCCAGTTAAACTAACCGAGACGATAGATGTTTTGGCCAAGTTATTCATGAAGAATACAGTTAGACTGCATGGAATTCCTAGTAACATAATAAGTGAGAGAGATTCCTTATTCACTAGCGATTCCTGGAAGAGTCTACAGGAGACTTTGGGTACCAAGCTTAAGATGAGTACCGCTTACAGTTATCATGCTAGTATATGGATGGCACCGTTTGAAGCTTTGTATGGAAGGCCATGCAAATCTCCCATTTGTTGGTTAGAGGCCAAGGATAGGTTAGTTCTTGGTGCCGATTTAATTAAGGAAGCTACAGAAAAGATTGAGTTAATTAGAGCTAGAATGAAGGAAGCATAGTCTAGGCAGAAGAGTTATGCTGATAAGAGACGGAAAGATTTGGAGTTCTCAGTTGGGGATCATGTTTTTGTCAAGGTATCACCAACAAAAGGTGTAATTCGATTTGGGAAATCAGAGAAATTGGCACCAAGGTTCTTTGGACCATTTTCTATTATAGAAAGGATCAGGAAACTTGCATACAGGGTACGGTTACCGAACAGTTTGGCAGGAATCGACGATGTTTTTTATATTTCTCACCTAAGGAAGTATACTCGAGATGCAGAGACTACTATAACACCAACTACATTAAAGGACTTAGTAGTGGAACCGAATTTGACTATAATTAGCAAGCCAGTTCGTATAGTCGCGAGAGATGAGAAAATGATAAGGAATAAGATAGTCAGATTAGTTAAAGTCCAGTGGAGCGACGACGAGAGAGACTTTACTTGGAAAACTGAGAGCATGATTAGAGACGCTTATCCCGACTTGTTTCACGGTATGTTTTACCTTTATGATTGATTTTGATGAGTATCTTATCGTAATTTCAAGGACTAAATTCTTTAAGAAGGGGAGTCTGTAATGACCCTAATTTTGACTAACACTATTTAGGACATTTAATTAGTTAAATAAAATAAAATAATGTAAATGGTTAAGGGATTGGGATTTGTATATTTACAGGGTAGTCGCACCTAGTTAACTAATGAACTACAAGGAAGTCAAACTAAAATAGATAAGAGAATGGATAAGGGAAAAATAAGAATGATTTATATTCTAATACCCTAAACTCTCATGCTGCTTTCATTTTACATGTTCACGAACTAAAATTAAATCAAGAGAGGACGACCACCATTAGGAGGAACCTAAGGGAAGAAAAGAAATAATCAAAAGAAGAAAGCTTATTCAATCTAATTCAATAAGCAAATCTCAAAATCCTTAATCATAATCTAAAGGTGGATAATAGGTTACATCTCATATTTTCTTATTTTCGGTTATAGTTGAGATCCGAAATTATTTTGCAAATGATTTGCCATGTTTTGATCGTTTAAATGGATGTATGTGTTTGTTGATGATTAATGCTATTTCATGTAGATTTTATGTTAAGGTTGAACTTAAAAACCTATTAAATGACATCCAAATGCCTTGCGATTTTGTTATAAGGTCAGAAATAGTATTTTAGGGTTGGGTCCAAGTTTCATAATTTTCTGAATTAATGTGAATTTATTATGAATTTTATAGTAAAGAAAATTGGTTAATTGGGTTTAAAATTAATTATGTTTATTATATGTTAGTTCTAGGTTAGAAACTTATATATGTTAGAAAACATATTAAAAGTAATTTATGGGAATTTTGTAGAATTTTACTATGTGTTTTGATAAGTATATAAAATTATTTAAGATATGGGACTTAAATGTTTTATATGTTTCTAAAAGGAGAAGGGACAATTTGTAAATGTTACATATTTTTAGTTTTGAAATTTGGCTGCATTTTTAGAAATTTTTTTGGAAAAGTACTGACAACTAATCATATGTTGACAAACAAAGCGGGTTAGTTGAAAAGAAATTGCTTTTTAAAGTTAAAAATCAGTTTTATAAGGTTTTTGCTGTTTTGCCACTTTCGGCAGCCACCTTTCGACCATATACTTCCACCTCTACCTTAGTTGAAACGAATATATAGGGTATCAAGGACTTGGTACGTAGTGAATTGGAGATAGCCGAAAGTTATTGAGTCGAAACAAGACTTCGAAGGGGTCGAGACCTTGTTTTGCTTTCAAAAGGAAATGCTGCTTACTTTGCTTTCGAAAAGAATGCTTTCAAATGAGATGGATTTCGACTTGGTTAATTATTTTAAACAAAGGTTTTGAAATAAGCTACTGCCTTTTGTTTGAAATGGAAGCTTTCGAAGGGGTCTTAACCTTGCTTCTGCATTCTACCTTTCGAAGTAATGCCATCGAAAGGGTTCTTTCGCTTTAAAACCTGAGTCGCTTCTCCAATGCTTTCGAAGGTGTTGGTTTCGACACCATCCACTTCTTTTACTTAGGAAATTACTTTCAAAAGAGACATAGTTCTTTTAAGACCCTTTCTGAGATTTTGGAAGTTAAACTCAAAGGTTTCAAAAGGAACGGTTTTAAAGGGTTTTGAAATGGCGTTCAACATGTTTTCACTTGAACTCGATGCTTTCGAAAGTTTTGATTTATGTAAAGGACTTAATGCTTACGAAAGGTTTGATTTATGTAAAGGACTTAATGCTTTCAAAAGGTGTATGATAAAGGTTTCGAAGGAGTGGTTCCCTAATGTTTTCGAAAGGTAGGATCGAAGCGTTTTAAAAGGGGATGTCTAGGGTTTTATAAAGACTTTCAAAAGAGATGTTTTCAATGTTTTCAAAAGGACAATTGTAAATGGTTTCGAAAGGTATATTTTGGCCTTTTGGCCTAAGATTATAAAGCAAAGTAGTTTACTTGTATCGAAAGGGGTACTTTCAATGGTTTCGAAAGGGGTACTTTCAATGGTTTCGAAAGAGATTGTTTAAAGGTTTTAAAAAAGGTTTCGAATGTTTTCATCAACAATTTTTTGTGTAAAGTATTAATAACATGGCAAAGTGATTTGAGTAAAGAATAGAGTATATTTTCCTTGTTTAAGTATGATTTAAATGGCTAAATCAATTTGAAAAGGTTTGCAAGGAGAATTTGATGGGGATAGTTGACCCTAAGTAAATGACTTGGATATTAGAATACTATATAGGAATGTTATGGGATCATGCCCTATACATTAGCTAGTAGCCCCTAGCTAATATAAGTCCAAAATTCTAGTGTGTGGGGCTTTGTCACAGGTAATACTAAAATGATGTTATACACAGAAAGGAATATACAAAGTATAGATAAGCTATTGGTGAGCCTACAAAACCATTAGGATCAGTTGACGCTGGGAGAAATAAGTTAAGGACAGAACGTCAAGGAGTGTATCTAACAGAAGTTAGATTCTTTGTTTATTTTGTCTAGTAGGCCCGAGTCGGCCAAAGATTCGTAGTTGGCCAAACAAAACTATAATGTTCGAACAAATAGTCCATTTATTACTTGATTTGTATGCATACATGATATTGTTATTATTTCATTAACCAGCTTGATTGTATGATTTTGATTTGCAAAAGATATGTTTTAAAAAGGGATATTAGTGAGGGGAAAACCGTTCCGCTAAGCAACGTAGTCTCACTTAATATCAGTGTAACGACCCGTATTTTTTATAATTAAAAATATAAAATTTAATAATACTTTGGAATTTAGTATTGTCAGAAATTAAAATTTATGATTTATAAATGTAAAAATTTGTTAGGATATATAACTTTATTTTTAAATGAATTCTAAAATGACAAATTTCAGTGAGATAAAGATGGTAACAATTAAGGTTAATAAGGAATAAAATAAATGATGTATTAGAAAGAGAAATCATAGGTTATTTAATTTAATTGGTTTAGCATGTAATAAGAAATCAATTATTTAGTACATAGATTTATTAACCTTTGTTTGTAAACAATAAAATTATAAATGTGTTTACATTACTAAGATGTAACAATTGCTCTATTTTTGGTCACATTATTTAATCCGTTTTGAAATTAATTTGAAAATCAATGAAATTTAATGTAATTAAATATTTCAATTATTACGAGAAGAGGCGTTAACTATTGAGCAATGAGTGTAATAAATGGAAACTTATGTTTAATTAATACATAAGGTACTAGTTGATTTAATATAAGAACATGTAAATCAAAATAAAAGAATTAGTTGAAATTGAACATATAATGAACAGATTTTATTACCGTTATAACAAAATGTTGAAATTAATTTAATATTATATCTTGGATTTAACATGGAAAATTTTGGTTTCAAAAGATTATTAAAAGTTACTGTTTAATCAAGAATGATGATAGGAATGTTTTAATTTAGAATTTAAAAGCAATTATATCAGTTTAATAACAATTCGTTTGATTAACGTGTAAAATATAAATATAATTAATTTTAAAGCTAACTCTTATATATAATAGAATTAGGGTTTGAAATTAGTTTCATTGAGTTTAAAAATATTAAAAACCTATATTTTGATATATAGGATGACCTACTTTCGTTTTGGAAACGAAACAGGCTTTTCGGGCCTTTGCTATCGCTTTGACCCAATCGATATCTATTCCATCTATTCCTATTCTATCTTTGTCTATATGTATGTATGAAACCTTAGCAGCCTTCTATTCTATTTTCTATACGTACTTTCAAAATCTATATGCTCCTTCTCAATGGTGAATACCTCAAAACCTAATCCCAATTTCAAATCAATTCAATAATTCAAATTGCTCAAACCCTATCAAATTATATATCGTTGCGAAGCTCTCAATGAATGGAATCGGCATCTGCAATTTATTTTTCGGTTGGAGGCTCCGTTTGTACAGAAATTGGTGAAACATTTTCGGCCATCCATCCTAGGATTTGGATTCAACGGTGGATCGTCAACCATTCGACGATCGGGAAGTGCTGTAGTGTGGAGGAGGTTTAACGGAGTTGATCAATCGACTTCGATTGCGTTAGAGATGCTCGAGATTGCTGGAATTTGGCCATGAGGATGAGCGACGGTGGAGCTTTTCTGGTGAGGTGGAGGTGGTCACGTCGGCATGGGGGTGCGGCCTAGCGAGGCTTATCTAATTATGAGAGTTAAGGTTGATGTTCAGATAGGGACAAAGGCGATCCACCGGCTTCCCTTTAGACCAAGGAATAGTCAAGTCGAGAAAGTCGGAAACATGTTAATCATGTTGATTACTTGCTCGTTTATGAAAGTCATTAATACTATACTTAACATTAAAAACCGATGAAGTAGACTTATCTCTTTGTGAGATTAAAGAACGAAGTGTCTAGGCAAGGCTTTGATATTCAACCAATGCCCTTTCTTGAACGAGAAATAGTTAGGTTGGAATGTCAGAAATGAGTTAAGTATACAAATCATAATTTCTATAAACAATCACTTTTAACCGAATAATCGATTAGTCGACTATCGAAATTGACCAAAATAATTTAGGAAATATCTAGAGGAGACAAGAGGTATATATGGTACAATTATCTTCAAAGATGCTATGTTGTACAATAAAATCATTTTGTTCTTCTAGGACATGATATGGAAATCCGTCTGGATAGGAAATTATCCCCCTTATGTGTTGTTTATTTATTTCTGAAAGAACCAAGGTTAAGTTAATCGAAAATTTGTCGACTAGTTTTGAAGCGTCCGATAAGTGTGGGAATGTACTCCCATGAGATGACTCGGAACGTAACCACTCTGAAACCATATACACGATCCATGTTCTGGAAGCAGCCGTGAAATGAAATGTCATAGAGTTAAACTATCTATCTTAAGGTTAAGTCCAAGGGAGAAGTCAACATTAACATTTCAAACGATGCTATCGCATGAGACTATTTATCTTGAGGAGTATTCTTAGAGAGAGGACAACATGAGCATTTGTTGGAGGACTTATGTAGGAATCTATATGGAGATTCAAGATCTATTCGAGGTGCTTGAATCCATGTAGCAATTCAGATCTGTTTGAGGTGATGGAATCCATTTGGGGATTTGTGCTCTGTTCGAGTGATGAAGACTTGTGTGAGAGATGCCGAACATAGCCTCGAATCAAAAATGACTAAAGCCAGAGTAGGATGCACAATCTCAGGTTTAGCTTACCTATGTGGGTACGTCAACTCCAGATCTAGAGTATTCTTTCGATCTTTAGGTGCTAGGAGTTGGTTATACTTTATGCCACATAGTGTATCATTGGGCCAGTTGTTTTTACCTTATAGTATATCCTATATAGTGATATACGATGCTCGAAAGGAAGTTTCTAATCCATGTCCTGGAGTTCGAATTCGGCTAGATTAAAGAGATCTCCATGAAAAAACCCATACACAAATGCACGTTAACGGTATTGATTGTATATATATTATTATTGTGTCATATGCATAACAGCTATTTTATAATTTGTGTTCTACATCCTAGACATTATCTGTTATACCAATATATTCACTCATCCAATGGTTGGTTTCATTTAAGGGAAAGACTGTTACAGTAATCTGTATGGTCTCTATAGTTATTGTTACATGTTAGACGTATTTCTTGAGTTTCTCATGCTGGTTTACCAGACTGATGCACGTGTTATTTTATTATAATGCTCGGGTCAGCTCCGTATATTGTTCTAGATTCAACTATAGATGATTTGGAGCTTATGGAGAGGAGCTAGATAATTACTTACCATAGTATTTTTATTTCCGCTGTGTTACTGTATTGTATATATCAACATATGTGAGGACACGTTGTTATAACTATCTAGGCTGATGATAATACTTAGGTCTTGTAACTCTAAAATTTATGTATTCGGAGCAACCCTTGGTACTATTTTTTCATATTATATGTTATCATTCCTTTGCTATGTGATTCTTGTGTTGCATACTTTTTTCTTGTTCTATTCTTTTTTTTATTTTATATTAATTTTCTGTCTTTCCGACACTTAGATGCTCGACACGTGAATACCGTGGATGTATTTAGTGTATACATTTAAGAGTTGAAAAGTTGGATTGTTACATTTGGTATCAAAGCTCAAAGTTGAGAAAACACTATGGTTGTGGTTAGGTATGGCTTATTATATATAAGGTAAGCGACACCATAGAATGAGTCGAGTATATTATACATATGAGAGTGTAATTTTACATTCAGAACTAGATTTTTAAAATTATTCCTTAGGAATATCTCCTACGTATTAATACTTTCTTTAAAATAACTCTATCATTTAGTCCTAAAGCTGTTTTGATTTGATTAATAGTAAGAACTATAAAGACTAGGGCTTCTAATGCTATGGGAAATGTAACAGAAGAAGTGGTGTAGGTTCGACCACAAAAAGACTTTACTTCGATATAACATGAGTTTGAGGTATTGGACAGAAAGAGGTTCAATGGCACCAAGACCATCATCAGGGCCCAGACTTATATTAGTTTGTGGGGGCATGGTATGCAAGGACATGATAAATCATATCTTGGGAGCATTCAAACATATAATGATTATGACTTTTCAGTTCGAGGGTTCGACTCTAGGGCTGTCTGTATCTGCACACCTGAAAGTAATAAGTGAAAGTTTCAGTAGTCGGGGAATAGATCAAACTTTGATTACTACAAGTGTATATGGGAGAGGCATTTCGCTAGGAATTGTAACATAAAAGGAGGGTAAGTAGCTAAAGCACCGATCGCAAAGGTTCTGAAGCTAGAACATAAGTGGCTAAGGCACAACTAGGATCGAGGACTTGTTGCAACCACCATCAACCCGGTCATATAGTTAAGGATTTTCCGATGCTTCAGATAGGACAACCGCCTAGAGATTTTTCACTTGCTTTAGCACCTTCCACTTCTACAACTACGAAAGGGACGCAGATTCTTGATGGTATACCATCTGTTTATGGCTTTCCTATTAGTGTTTGGTTTAATGCTAGTGCTTCTCATAGTTTCATATCCCATATCCTTGATGATTGTTTAGTCATGGACTATTGTTTATTGATTATTGATTTATGCTCGACCAGTTTATGAGCAGTTTTACCTTTCTACATCATGGGTTGGGTTGCCAGTATTTATAGATACATTGAAAATGAACACCTTATGAATTAAGTCTCACAGTTTGATTGTAAGGAGTTTAATTAAAATGTTGGGTTAGAAGTTAAATTTAGTAAAAGTTCTTTGTTGTAATCCAAAGGAAAGGTAGAAATTTTTGTTAAAAAACATTTGCGAAAATATTTTATATTAGTATGGTTTATAAAATATGGTTTATAAACGAAGAGGATTTAAACAGAGAATTTGAGAACTTAAATCTCGATGTCTTTGAAAATGTATTTCAAGGTTTTGGAGAAAATAACAGTAGTATTAGTTGAAAGTAAATATTTGGAAAATTGGTTTTAGGAAATTGAGATCATGATACTTAGTAACATTATACAAAGTATTTGATACCACTTTAAAATAATTTTAGGTTAAGTCAGTGGTCATGATTTGGATATACTGAACTCACTTCCATCACTTTCTGGTGATGACTGCAACATCATCGGTGCTCATTTTCGGGTTTTCAAGTGGGGTATGTTACAAAGTTGTTTTGGTAGATTTTGATTTAATCCTAAAGTATGATTATATAAAAAGATATAAGTATATGTTATTTCAAAATGATTTGTAATAAAAACCCCGGTGTTTAGTTCTAAAAAATTTCTGTTGAGAAATTAGAACTTTGTTAAGTTATTTATGGATGCATGTAGCCTATGCATTAGGGCAATATGGCAGGTGCATCATGATATGATATGTTGTTCAGAAGTTTTCAATTTTTAAAATGAAATGTGATTTTCGATATTTTTGGATAGATGTAAACTTACGAATCATTATAGAACTTATATTTAAGTGTTTTTGAAAATATAAAGTATAATGCTTGAATTAGAGAAAGGTAATAAGTTCAAATATGTTCAAATCGTGAATCGTCCTTGTTAAGTAAAACGAATTTGATGTTTTGTATATACTCTTAGGATGTAGTTGAGTATTATATGAGTAGGAACTTAAGTTATAAAATGTTTATAAACTTGATGTTAAGTATTTATGAAATGATTCATAAATGATTTTGGTATTGAATGACATACTATATGTATAAAAAATGTGATATAAAGAAATCATTGTAGTTAAGAAAATAGTAAGATAAGTATGTAACTTATACGTAGATCATTTTATATTTGCATGATAATTCTTGATCCAGTATTCGAGTACAAGATTTTGAAGTGGTTTACACCAGTACAAATAAGGATTTCTCACTCTATTCTTTATGGCGAACACTTAATACAGATTCTTGATATCCCAAAGTTTCCATCATAATATACGGCTATACAAGGAGAACGACGATTTCTAATCAAGGAACCAAATCAGAAGCCGCACTAGTATAACATCCCCCATTTTGAGGTCCAAAACTAAGTGCTACAGATGCTGCAGTCATCCATAGTACTAATTTCCAACGACAAAATATGGCTATGTTAATCATATAAATAATACCAGAAGCACATGAATATGAAAATTTTCAAACACATTTCAATAATAAGCTTTTACATTTCATTTCATAAATAAAATTTCATATCCATTACATAATCCCATTCAATCCCACGCTTAGAGAAAATATAATCATTACAAAATGCTCTAAGAGAGACATATGAATATGCCCACTTAGTTGATTGAAGCCTAATTCTTGACAGTAATAACTTACGTCATCACATCCATTTAGACACAAAATAAGACAGTAGAAAATAAAATCTCCTAGTAATATCTAGCTTTCCTCTTGCACGTCTCCAAAAGCTTATTCATCTAACCTAGAAAACCTTAAAGCCCTTACCCTCGGTCTACTCAAATGAGCACCCGAGAGTTTAAGGGGAAAAACAAAAACTTCGAATCAGACAAAAAGTCCGATGTGAATAATTACCGACCATCTCGAACCAAAAAGATATCTAGTGAGACTACACCACAAAACAGAATGGGATTTTGAAACGATCCTGACTCGACCTTCGAAAATCGACACCGAATACGACACTCATATTCCAATGCTGTTGATCCAAACGCCGAATCTGGATCGCCGGAGCTTATAACACCATTAAGTACAACACAGCGGAAGAAATAAATATCAACACATATAACATTGATACAATATTCAGATACAATGATGATGCAATAGATATCAATACTATCAGAGATATAAGACACACTGGAAAGAAAATAGATAACACCAGCAGCGGAACAATAATGTCTTCAATAGGATACATCCCCAAATCCAATGCTCCAATCCAAACTAGCTCGGACCAACATCATGTGTCACCTAGACAAGCAAGTCTCGTCCATATCCAAAGACTGGACTAACGCCAGATAATCTACTAAACCTGAATATCTGAAAAACCCAACTCTAAACTGCCCGTGTGGAAAATAGTGGGCACACAGAGTTTAGGAAAGGAACAATAAACTCCAGGTCAGTCATGAGACTGGTGTGAGTAACAAAAATAGTTTTATCTTTAAAACAAGCAACAAAGGAATTTAAATTGAAAACCGCAATGCTTTTTTGGAAAATGAAACTACCATAAGGCCTCCTAGCGCACACACACAATGCAATCGCACACATGGGGGAGATTTCTCCTTATGATAGTCAAATATGCTTACTACGCAATTTATATATATATATATATATATATATATATTATTAGTGCATAGTGGAAAACATTTCGAAAGTAGATTATAAGTCTTAGCCAGCATAGGTACCATTATATTATGCCTGCTATAGCTACCATCTCAAATGGCAGGTTCTACAACTAAAACTGTACAAGGCTCGTATTGTTTTGTTTGGATTTTTGTTTGGATTTCCAACAAATGGTCTGGCTAAGGAACTTCCTACTGCCACATGGGAACGCCTCTGGCGGGACGCCCTGAGAACCTCCCCGACTCTCTGCCAACACAAGCTCGTTTTCCTCCCTGCCCGGGTGTAATTCCTATAAATATGCCATCCCCGGTCCTTTGGGACCTTTATACGAGGATCCTCTACACCAACAACATCACACGGTAATAAAATATACTACAATGCCCACATGAGTAAGTATCTGGGCTCCATACCATGATACTACCCTTTTCTAGAAGGAATGGTCACACCCTAGGGGAGCTACCCCTGAAACCTTGTCGCATCTTTCCTGTTTTGACCATTACCGGTTTGTGAGGCTCGATGAGGTCTCGTCCACAAAGCTACGCTTTACACAAAAGCCATGCTTTGATCACAAATGATCAACAAATGATCATCAACATACAGCAGCACTTAGCATGCCACATTACCAAATTGGGAGTATATTGCTGATAACCTTCAACTACATAACCTCTGAGCTCGTACATCTCAAAGAAGGATGTTAAGCTAAGAGAATAAATTCTCCGCCACCAACAGATATGTATTTGAAAGAAATCTGCTTTATATCTCAAAGTGTAGTGTCAGACATACAACCATACAAGTCTGTTCCGGGTTCGAACAGAACCGAAGACACTTCCGAAGAAGCCCTTGCAATTTCGTGTATTCACAATCCCGATCGGACTTCCCATCACTTAGGGAATCTCTATACCGGCGCGACTCAGTGCAGAGACAATCGATAGGTCATCCTATCTTTCTCGCAAATACCCGGTCTTCACCACCGGTCTTCAAATGCTATCCATATCGACGTATCACTATTCGGAATGGGTTATATGACACAAGGTCCTCTCCCGGCTAAACCGAATAATGAGCGCAATATTTTAAAACATATGGATATGGGATTTCAGTTAAGTCACAACTGGTAAAATCCAAACTCTCTTTTGAATGGTTAAACAAATTACCATTTCAAATCTTTTAAACAAAAAGATTTATTTCACTAAGCTCACACAGTTTCACAAAGATCCATTTACGGATTTCAAAACAATTCCCATTTCGATTGGATTAACTCGTTAAATCTTTAAATTAAAGATTTAACATATAGCTTTCAAACCGTTTCCATAACTTAAAGACCATTTTCATTTTAGACTTGAAATTCTTTTAACACAAATTAGAAGTTCATATCAAGCTTTTATTATTTGAAAACAAACAGTTTTCTTTTCAGAAGAATTCAATTATATTTGCACGAGTTAAAGCCATTGAATTTAAATTCAAATTGCCAAATCAATACCTTTAAAATGGTTCAACCCCTATATAACTAAGTTAACATCTGTAATCCCTAGTTTCAAATCATAGAATTCAATTTCAAATTTTGAATTTAAATGTAAATCAAATTATTTAAACTTCAAAGCTTTATTAAGTTATTTAGAAATAAATTTTATCTTGAAATTCCATTTTAAAAGATTTTCATATTTAACCCGATTCCATTTTCAAACCATTTGAATTTTAAAATTCAAATTTAAAACTATTTTAAAAATCTGTGACTTACTCGATTTCCTTGTGAAATCCATATTTGCGTGTGTATGGTGTGGTCCAGGGGTTTAACACAATAGTGCAACAACACCATCATCACAGATCAAAGCACAGAAATATAGTTGATAATCGGTATAAACTATAACGCTTATCGTTCATTCACAGATTCACAGATAATATACAAATGTATCATAATAAAATACACAGCTCAATTCACAGAACAAAATATCATAGATCAGATAGGACAATCAATTCAAGGCATCTCATACAATACAATCATTCATAAGTAACGTCAACCATTCAATAATCATTTATAAGCAGGATTAATTAATTGTGTAATCCTAATTAATTCAATTTATCTCCAATTAAATTAATTACTTATGAATTAATTATCCAATCTTGATTAATTTATTACAAATCATTTGATATAAATTAATTAATCAATTATCTTAATTAATTAAATTATCCTTAATTAATTATATTAATTAAATCAACCTTTAAACCAATTACATAATTAATTAACCCCTTAATTAATTATTTTAAAAAAAATTAATCCTTTAATTACTTACCATAAAGTAATTACACTTACACAATTTCATAAATGATTATCATTAATTAATTAATCTAACTAATTGTTAAAATTAATCGCATTAATTAATTATTTAAAGAGTCTTAGTTATTGACCTTCACAAAAAAAATTCATTAATTATTTTGCTAAAGTAATCTACTTACATTAATCATTACTAATTAGAATTGATCAATCATTAATAACTCATCAGTTAATCCTTAATTATTTAATTAAGTGTCAATTGTAACTTAATTAATTCTTAATTACTTAATAAATTAATTACTAATCATTGATTAAAAATTTAAATCTTTTTAATGATTCTTAATTACCAATTTATTTATCCCAAATTAATTAGCTAAAACCTTAATTAACTAATTTCAAACTCTTACTTATTAATTTATCCAAATCTTTAGTTATCCATTTTAATTCATTTAATCATTACAAATCATTAATCTTTATTTATTTTAAATATAAAACATTTTTTTATCTTATTAATGAATCAAGTTATCATTAACAAGTCAGTTAAACAATTTACCTTTATATTTTACTTTTAAATTTCATTTTAAATTAAAATCAATTTAAAAATTCACTTTAGCATTCAAACTATTTAAACCAAATTGAATTTAAAAACTTCTTTTATTTTAAAAACTAAGATTCAACTTTATATTTTGAATTCAGATTTAAACTTTTGATTTCAACCTTCACTTACAATTGAAACCTCACCTTAAAATTCAAACTACGTAGACATTTTAAAGTAGTCAACACAATTAAAAAAAAACTTTATTTATTTTTAAACCGAGATTCAATCTAACTTCAATTTAAATTCTGCTATTTATTTAAACTGAGCTTTTATTTTAATTAAATTTAAAAACTGTGTAACAGGTTTCAGTAAAAACCTGTAGCTAGCAATCAACTCCAGAACACACTAAAATGCTTCGAGTCCAATACCCAGTTACTTCGAGTAAAAAACGTGAGTTGCCAGAGACAAACACGCGAGTTCACCCAGCACACAAACTAAATACCAACATCACCAGAAATTTAGTGCACGGTGCACGTGTACGTCACCGTCCCTCTCCTCCAGCTGATGCCGCAACGTCGAACAAGTCGACGATCGCTCATATATCAACTCTCGACCACCTGAACTCCATCGTCGTCTCGAATTCGAGATCGAGCAGAAAATTTCAAAACCTGGAAAATGAACAGACCTCACCCCTACAAACCTGGAGATCACCCCATTCCGATCACCAGAAAAACTGGACCTCTGGCCAAGCCTTCATCCATACTCCCTCTACCATCACCCACAATCACGCAACACTCGATCATCCCTAGGCGACGAATGAGGTCAACATAAAACTGCGTCGAAACTAGGTTTAAAAATTTTAATCCTTCGCCGTCGCCACCGTGGTTTAACCACCACCGCACCATTTTTTCGTGAACCCCTGGTCACTCCTCCACCTCCAGGAGGAAGCTCGACTCCTCCAATCAATGAGATCACCCACGACGACCCAAAATGTCCAATATGCTCAAACCCAAACTAATCTTTGATTCGTGATCTAAAAATTATATTTTTTGCTTTAAAAATCATGTTTAAGCTTACGAATTCGATCAATATACCTGAATTTGTAAATTGACAAAATTTAAGTGGTGCTCAGTTATATTGATTTTCAGCAACTTTGATAGGTTATTTTAACTTAAATTAAATTTTAAAACTTAATACATACTGTAACAAGCAACTTTTCTTTTGATCTTAAGCTCAAAAAATAAGTAGATCAAGAGGAACTAATTTTTGAAACTACAATCTGTGTTACAATGGTAGACAGAGAACAGAAATGAACAATAGCCTGCTCATATCTAGTATATACAGAAGATTTATATATATATATATATGTGTGTGTGTGCGTGTGTGTGTGTAAATATGCTCATTCATAGATGTATGCAACAGATTATACCTTTAAGTTAAATAAAAACAAAAGTTACTCACCTTGTTTCCAGAAAATGAACAGAGCTTCATTGTTGAACCAGGTTTTGAAACTTGCTGGCTGAAGCTCCTCTTTGCTTCTCTAGTTTTATATGAATTCATATTTTGTTTGCAGTTAGATTTTTGTTTAAGTTTTAGACTGTTATTTACTACAAAAACTTTTTCTCAGCTTTGATGGACGAAACTGAATTGAGGAAGCTTGATATATTAAGAAATGAAGCTTACAGGGTACACATTTTTATTATACAATACAGGGTGCTGTTATATTTTTGTACAAGTGATTATATTTTTTTGTACAATAGGATCAGAGATTATACTCTTTATCTATCTTTGGCCAGAGATTTTGTAAACACAGAAATGATATTTAAATACCTCGAGTTGACTTATATGTTTGCTGAGATGATATTGTGGTGGCTAAAGATACTAGCATTAAATACATTTGTCTTCTCTTTATACACTTTCATATCTATCTTTTCTTTCCTTTAGTCTTATACTTAGTTGAATACTTGAATACATTTTGCTGTCTTCCTTTGCAATCTCAGTCACATATATTTTATTATGTTCCAAGCTCACATACTTACCCAAATTTATTTATTTTTCTTTATTTTACAAGTGTACATATTTATATTTTGCTCGTACACATTTGAATGTATTACTTTCTTTTCTTTTGCTTTGCCTTATTATTTTAGAATACAAATAAATTTCTATTTTTAATATGTTGTTAGATTTTAGTTAATTTGCCCACACATATATTTATTTTATATTGTATAAAACTATACAATTTATCTTATGTATATCTAATTTAATCATATATACTTATTTTTATCTTTCTTTTATTTTTGAACTTAAACTATTAAATACTTCTTTTTACTTGTTATTATTTTCATACTTATGGTAATATTTATAAGATTTATTTCTAACTTTCTTATTTAATTTACATTTTTCATACATATGTATATATAGATATTTTAACTTTTAAAAGAATTATTTTTAAAACTTAATTATACTCTGATAAAATAATCACATATATTTTATATTATAAAACATAGAATTTAACTTTAAACATCGTTTGAAAAATTATTTTATATACATATTTATTTTCAAATATCCAGGTTAATTCTCAATTAATTCAGAATCTTATATTAATTACCAATTAATTTCACAATTTTCCATTCAAAATTAAATTAATTATTATATTAAACACAGTCAAAATCTGGGATCGTTACAGTTTTCCCCTCACTACTATCTTAATCAATTATGTCAATCAAAATTCATGCATCTGCAACCACAATGGTTAGAACTGAAAGTCTAACGGATCATATCTAATATAACTTGTGTGTTAGTATGTGAGTGTATACCAATATATGAGATAAATATAGCAATATAATAGAGTATAAAAAGAAAAGTATAAAAACGAGCACACCAGAGTTTTTGTACTGATTTTGACCTCCCGTCCTATGTCCTACATCCAGTCCCGAAGCGCCCATTTAGTATTTCACTAAATAATAACCCTCGCTTGGCCCAGCCGAACAGGCTAATATAAAAGTGTTTCTTTGACAATCTTGTGTTTAATAAATACGAATATTGATTGTTAGTTCAATTGTAAGAACCTTGGTTTTGTGATTACCTGTGAAAATAAATTATAATGATGGTTATAATTTGAAATGTAGAAAATAACATAAGAATAAATAAACTTGGAGATGGAGAAATTGTTGAATTTTTTTATTTAGAATAAACAATGGGGTTTTGAATAAATAAAATGGAGTTAAGCTGTTTTGGTTGTAAATTAAATGAGAATAAAGGAATTATGCATATTTGCTGGTGAATTAATTTAAATAAATGAAACAAAAGAATTTAATTCAAACATTAATTTTTAGAATGAGTATAAAATGAAGAGAATAAGTTATGAAAACTTTATTATGATAGTTTGTGGTAAAATAAACATTAAAGGATTTTTAATTTGATGAAATGCAATATTTTGTAAATTATTGCCATACGATGATTTTTGTTATTTTTAAAAGTAATGTTAAAAATAAATATGAGAAATATTGATTGATAGTCAATATTTATATATATATATATATATTAGTAGTTTAAACATTATTTATTATGTTAGTTTGCACAAGAAATAAATTTTGTGTAAATTTTGATTTTTGGTTATGTCAATTGATGTAAAGAAAATGTGGAATTAAGACATACAATTAAAAATGGAATTTTTAATGATGGAATTTGATTTTAATAGCTAAAATAAATTTAATATGTTGATTAACATTTTATAAAGGGTAAACTTTGAAGTTATGTGAAATATTTGGATAGATAGTGAAAGTGTGAAAAATTCCATAATTAAAACAGTATATATGTAAATTATATGGTTAACAACATAGGTAATATGTTAAGTAAAATTTTATCTTTGTTACATAGCCTTAGTGGGTAGATTTTAGGTCCAAACCCAAACCCAATACCCAAAAGTTATAAGAGCTAGAAGAGAAATGTCTATACGTGCATTCTCTTCACTCTCCTTCTTTCTTTCTTTCTACCAGAGGAAGAAAAATTAGCTGCCTCTTTGTAAATTCAAAACCAAGCCTCCAAAATAAACAAAATCAAAAGAAATTAGTGGATTTAAGTGAACTAACAGGCAATCCTCTCAAAATCAAAACTTATTTCATCAATTTCTCAATTTGTGAAACTAAGTTTGCTATAACTTCTTTCATTTCTGTTTGCATATCAGTATTTCTTCAATCTACAGGTTTCTAAGCTTATTCATTAGCCAAAGCCATAATCTTGCTGTAGTTTTCTCCATCATTGTTCCAAGGTGAGTCTAAACACTCACTCTTCTAGTTTGTTCAAGTTTGCATGTGTGTTTTTGGTTGCATTAGATGAATCTTTGGTTGAATTTGTGAATTTGGAAGAAGATTTTTGGGTTTCTATGCTTGCTGAAAATGTATTAGGAAAATGCACAGAAGTAAAATAGTGATAACATACATGTTTCTAACACATTTGAGTTCATTCTTTTTTAGTTAGAAACTAGACTCAATGAGAAACAATTTCTCGTTTGGTTACATTTTGACATATGGAAGTTTGATTGACCTGAAAAAAAATTGAAAGTAAAAGTATAAATCGGTCCTTAAAAAAAATAATTCTATGATTGAACCTGGAATGTATTTGGCCATATCTTTTACATACCTTATCCAAATTCGATAATTTTGATGTTCTAAAAAGCATAGGATTTTTAATACAAGTTTCGTGTTTTGTGTTTTACGAAATTTTGAAGTTAAATTAGTCACAATTGCACTTCTTTCTTACTGTCCTAAGAGAAAAATGACGGCAACGGTAATTTTAGAATTGAGAATTGAATTGCATTAACTTTTGACTCGAAAGTCCTAATTAGGTGATCCTTTTTCTGACGTTGAGGTATGGCAATTCTCTTTAACTTTCATTTTTTATGCTTTATCGAACTCCATGTTTTAAGTGGTCTAACTGGCTCTTTAAGCCACAACCCTACCGTTATATTAACTATTCAGGGTTTTGTAACTTTAGACCTGAGAATTTAAATTACCACTACTTTTGATTTGTCAGTTCAAATCAGGTGATTCTTCTTCTGACTTCAAGGTATGGCAATCATCTTCAACTTTTACTTTTACATTTTATCAAATTTTGTGTTTTAAAGGGGTGAATCGACTAAATAGCCGCAGTCTTGAGTTCTATTGCTAAATTTTGTGGGGTTTTAATTGTTGTTTTTATTACTCTTCAAGTGAACGAGGAAGAGAATTAAACAATTTGGTAAAATATGTGGTATGAGACACATGCATTTAAAAATTCGGTTAATTCTGGACTTGTTCAATTGAAGTTACACGAGAGTGGAATTAACTAACTTCTGGTAAACTGTTAACTGAGAATGTATGGTATGGGACACATTGTTGTTACTAAGTAGGTTACCATTTGGAAGTTGGTGACACTTTATGTTGGGCCGTCGGCTATGTCGTTATTGCCAGTACTAGACCTTCGAGTCACTTGTTGGGTTTTGGGCCATTTGTTGGACCTTTGGGTCATGTTGTTGGGCCTTTGGGTCATGTTGAACCTTCAGGTCATGTTGTTGGCACCAAATTTGTTGTTGATAGTACTTGACAGGCTTCAACCATATGTTTTTGATGCACGTGTGGCGTAGCCTAGACTTGCCATTTGTTGGGATGCGCTTTTATTGTTGTTTCTAGATTTCATTATTTTTTATTTCTAGAATTTGTTGATTTAAATGTTTTCACCATTTTGTTAAATGTTGGAGTTATACATAGACTTTTGCTATTGGATGATGATCACATGGTGGTTACGTTTTTGTTGTTTTGAACTCCAAAGTGAGTTCGATATATTGAGATTTATGTTATTTTGGTGACATGGCTTCTACGCCTTATGTTGATTGATGTTTTGGCTTTCATGCCTTATGTTGTTTGGTGATTTAGCTCACAAGCCTTATGTTCTACGTTGATTTGGCTCATATGCCTTATGTTATTACATAATTTTGCTTATAGGCTAGAACATGGAGTTCATCTCCATGGCGAGTTATTATCCTCCTTATGTATCTTACCTTTAACTATCATGTACTAACTATCTTGCTTAGGCTAAACAGACCCGTGTGTTTATATTTTTATGTGATGCTTGGATCAGACCAAGTCATTACAGGTCAGTAGATTGCAGTTTGACCTTCACCTTGCTTTGCTCCGCTATGATCTTTCATCTTTATTGCCTAGTGTATGTTTTGATGTAGCCCCTTTTTGTTGTAGTACTCTAATGTATATATTCTTTCGTGACACTTGTTGTATATATGGTTCATAGGAAATAACTCGTGTAGCATGTTATGTTGTACTTCCGCCGAGTCTCGATATGTATATATACGTGTATGTTCCTATTGTGTGATATGAGGTATTTGATGTTATTATATTTGTTCTAAATACAATCCTTAGCTACCGTAGTTTTGTATTAAACCTGAATTGAGTATGTCGATCCACTTAACAAAGAAAGAAAGAAAAAAATGGATACTCAATCGATGTATTCGATACTCATTTAAGACAAAGCTCAAGGATGGTCTCCCCTTACCAACCATATTCTCTGCACTAGCAGACAACATTACCTAATAATGCTCTTTGTTAGTGTGGGTCTCGAGTGGGGTGCCACAGCTTGGTATCAGAACTGAATCCAGAGCAAATATGATACATACATCATCAAAATAGAATAATAAATATGTTACAGTGCATCTGAAGGACAATATTCATGCCAACCCAATCTTCCATCATCGTTGTCCTTAACCGTTGTCCTTCAATCAATTTAGTTGTTAGAGGTAGATAATAAATTTGGAAATACGCCTAGGAATGCATTTTTAATTCCATAGTATTCTATATATTGAATTCTATTATCAATTTAAAACCCCTGTGAATAATCTTTATCTTATCTTATTACTTTCAGCAATATAGCTGTAAGAGGCAGAGCCAGCCGTTCTGGTGCTGGGCGGTCCAACGGCCCGCATCCAAATGGAGTGTATATGTCTGTCGATCAGTTTATGGAGCTATTTCGTAGTATTCAGCCTCCAGCTCCTACTCCAACACTTCCTTCTCACAAGTCACTATTCGCACGCATGTGCAACGACTTTTCACACGTTGAAGGAAAGCCTTTCATGGATTCGGAAAGCGTATTGGAGGTTCAAGCTTGGTTGCATACTTATGATCATATATTTTCTCGCATGGATCTTTCTAACCACCATCACGTTCTTTTAGCATCTACTATGTTGCAAGAATGTGCTTTGGATTGGTATGAGCTTTTGATAGCGGAAGTTGATGAGTCCTCTCTTTCTTGGGATCAGTTCAAGGAACGATTTGAGTTGAAGTTCGTTACTGAATCGAAATGCCGTCCTTGCTCAACATTTCCTTGAGTTGAAGCAAGGGAAGTCTCTGAGTATGTTTCTTCTTTTGAAGCCTTATCCAAGTACGGTGTTGAGCATATTAATTCACCGTATAAGAAGAATCAAAAGTTTGTGAATGGTTTAAAGAAGTATTTGAAGAAGGCCTTAATGCTTCAGCTTAGGGTCACTTTTGATGAGCTAGTTGACTCGACACTTCTCCTTGAAGCTGTCGAGAAGCATAAGGATAGTAGTGATGAGATTGGGGTTCATTCGAAGCCCAATAAGAAGAAGAGGTTTCCTTTTTAGAAATCCAAGTCTTTTCAGCATAATAATAAGAAGGAGGTTGGTTCTAGTTCTCATTCTGCTGTGGCACCACTTAGCCAGAAGAGATGCTACAATTGTGGTTCTCATGATCATTTTTTCTTAGAGAGTCCTAATCCCTATATTTGTCATTATTGCAAGCAAGAGGGACATCGGTCTTCAACGTGCCCCAAAGCTCCCAAGGGTCACAATTCTAGGAAACTTAATGTTGTGAATGCGTCTGGTGGATCTTCTTAGCCCAGAGGTACATTCTCTTCTATTCTTGAAGGTTCTATTTTATGTCATGGCCGTTCTATTTGAGTTCTCTTTGATACGAGTGCGTCACACTCATTCATATCGAAGGAGCTTGTTAATGTTATTCCTTTGGATGTATCTTGTCTTATGACTTCTTTGAGGATTGCGAATCCTATTGGAGGATCTGCAACACTTAGCATGTTTTACGAAGTTATTGAGATTGTTTTTGTGGTTATTCTTTCCGTACGAATCTACACGTTATTGATTATCTTGGGTTTGACATGATTTGGTGGATGGATTGGCTTGTCCATTACTAAGCCTGAACCTTATGCCCCGAATGGATTTTATATCTAAAGCATCCTAATTTTGTTGATTAGTTATCTGTTGTTCTTGGGATGTTAATTCTAGTTCCAAAGCTTTATTGTTTTCCCTCGAATGTCGAGATGATGACGACATATCTCGAATTTACATTGTTTGTGAGTTCGTTGATGTATTTGAGCCTGTTTCAGGTTTGCCACTTAAGCGGGAAATTGAGTTCCACATTGATCTTATTCCTGGTGCTCATAATGTCAGTCGTCCTCCCAGAAGGATGTCCGCTAAGGAAAATGAGGAACTCAAGCAGTTATTTGAACTTGAAGCTAAGCAGTTTATCCAGTCTAGTTCATCTCCTTGGGGCGCTACCGTAATGTTTGTTAAGAAGTCTGATGGTACTATTCGCTTTGCGTTGACTACCGCAAGCTTAATGAGTTGACTGTCAAGAATAAGTATCCCTTGCCTATGATCGATGATATGTTCGATCAATTATTTGGTACCAAGGTTTTCTCTTAGCTTGATCTCGCTATCGGTTTTCACCAGTTATGAGTTACGGAGGATAGCATTCCTCTTACCGTATTTTGCATCGTTATGGTTCTTATGAGTGGCTCGTGATGCCATTCGATTTTACGAACACTCCTGCTTATTTTATTAATCTTATGAATTGAGTATTCAAGGAATATCTCGATAAGTTCATTTCGGTTTTCATTGATGACATCCTTTTTTATTCCAAATATGAAGCTGATCATGCCCAGCATTTGAAAATTGTCTTAAGCACTATCCAATAAATCAGCTTAAGGCAAATTCTCTAAATGTCATTTTGGAAGGGGAAAGTGAAGTTTCTCGGCAATGTTGTTTCTTCTGATGGCATCTCTATCGATTCTTCAAAGATCGAAGCTATTCATAATTGGAAGAGGCCCGAGAATGTTTCTGAGATTCGTAGTTTTCTTGGATTGGTGGGTTATTACCGTCGGTTCATTAAAGATTTCTCTTGCATCATCCTTCCTCTTACTAGCCTTATGAGGAAAGGAGTTCATTTCCTTTGGTCTGATAAGTGTGAATCTTCTTTTCAGAAATTGAAAGAACTTCTTACTCATGCTCCTATCTTAGTGGTTCTCGAAGGTAATCAAGATCTTGTTGTTTACACAGATGCCAGTAGGTGTGGTCTCAAAGCTATTCTTATGTAGAGGGATTGGGTGGTTGCCTATGCTTTTAGGAAATTGAGGGCGAACGAGATTCAGTACGCTACCCATGATTTGGAGTTAGCTGCCATAGTATTTGCTCTAAAGATTTGGCGACATTATCTTTTGGGCGAACAATTTGTTCTTTTCACTGGTCATAAATCTTTGAAATATCTATTCACTCAGAAAGAGCTTAATATGCGACAACAGTAGTGGCTTGAGTTCCTTGCTTCTTATGATTTTGATATCCAGTATACTTCTAGAAAGGGGAAACGAGTTGCTGATGTGTTGAGTCACAAATAACAAGCCGTCGTTTCTATGATGTTAGCAGAGTGGAATTTGTTGGAAGCTTTATCTTCTTGCGATACTCTTGATCTTGCATCTAAATCTGATTTCCTGTCCTATTATTCAGCATGGAAGCTCGTCCTAGTTTGTTGGATTATATTGCCGATACTCCGAGGCAAGATCATGATCTTGTTCATCTTATTCAGCTTTGTAAATCAGAATATGTGGTGATGAGTTAAGGGATTTCTATATTGATGCTCATGGTTGTATTCGTAGGAAGGGTAGGTTAATGGTGTCTAATATGGCTGATCTTAGAAAAGACATTCTTGATGAGTGTCACCATTTTCTTCCCAGTAGTAGTAAGATGTATGCCAATATGAAATGTCTATACTATTGGGAAGGTATAAAGCGAGATGTGGCAAGTTATATGAGCAATTACATGACTTGTCAACTTACCAAAGACGAGCATCAGCATCCTAGTGTCCTTTTGCAGTCTTTTGAGGTCCCGTTATGGAAATGGGATCAAGTCTTGATGGATTTTATTGAAGGTTTACCTCATTTGAGGTCTGGCCATAATAATGTGTGGTTGATTGTTGATTGTTGATCGTTTGACTATATCAGCCCACTTTATTCCTATTAAGTCCAATCGGACTACTCATATATTATCTAAGCTCTATATTAAGGAAATCATGAGACTTCACGGTGTTCCTATTTCTATTGATTGTGATAGAGATCCGCTTTTCACAAGTGGACTCTGGCAGAGTCTCTAAAAAGCTTTAGGTACAAAGCTTAATTTCAACACAGGTTATTATCCACAGTCTGATGGATAGACTGAGCTGGTGAATCGTATTTTGAAAGATCTCCTTCATGCTTGTATTCTTGATTTTGGTAGTACTTGGGAACACCTACCTCTTCTTGAGTTCAGTTACAACAACAATTTTCAGTCTAGTATTGGTATGGCTCCTCACGAAGCCTTATACGGAAGGCCATGTCGATCACCTTCTTGTTAGTTGAAGTCTAGGGAGAAATTGGTTTTAGGCCCCGACTCTATTTGTGAAGCCTCTAAGAAGATTGATCTTACCGGACAGAGAATGAAAGAGGCTCTTAGCAGGCTGAAATTCTATGCAAACAACCGTAGGAAACCCTTAGAGTTCTCTGTTGGTGATCTTGTGTTCATTCGTGTTTCTCCTTTGAAAAAGGTAATGCGATGCAGTCGGACCGGGAAATTAGCTCCTCGATATATAGGACCATTTTTTTATTACTAAATGCATTGGTCCAGTAGCATATCGTGTATCACTTCCAGCTCAATTTTATGGTATTTATGATGTATTCCATGTATCTCAACTTTGGAAATGTCTTCGTGATTCTGATTCAGTTATTGATTCTCGTGTTTTATAAGAGCTTGAGATCTCATCTGACTTATCTATTGTGCAAAATCTCATTTGTGTGTTTTCTTCAGAGGTTAAGCGCCTTCGAAATAAGGATGTTTCGCTTGTGAAAATTCAATGGTCCGCTACCCCAAGGATTGTACTTGGGAAACCACATAGTTTATCAAGCAAACATATCCTGGTTTTCTTTCTTCTTCTGTTTGAGGTGAGTATTCCTAACTTAAGCTTATCTTATTCCTAATTTGTGATGAAATAAATGTGCTGTGGACAACTGTTTTACAAAAATTGTGAGGAAGCAATTTTATTATAAGGAGGGGAGTCTGTAACAACCCTGATTTTGTGATTACCCGTGAAGAAAAATTATAACGATGGTTATAATTTTAAATGTAGAAAATAAAATAAGAATAAATAAATTTGGACATGGAGAAATCGTCAAATTATTTACTTAGAATAAACAATGGGGTTTTGAATAAATAAAATGGAGTTAAGTTGTTTTGGTTGTGAATTAAATGAGAATAGAGGAATTATGTTTATTTGGAGGTGAATTAATTTAAATAAAAGAAAACAAAGAATTTAGTCCAAACATTAATTTTTAGAATGAGTATAAATTGAAGAGAATAAAGTTTTGAAAACTTTATTACGTTAGTTTGCGGTAAAATAAACATTAAAGGATTTTTAATTTGGCGAAATGCAATATTTTGTAAATTATTGCCATACAATGATTTTTATTACTTTTTAAAAGTCATGTTAAAAATAAATATGAGAAATATTGATTGAAAATCAATATTTATGTATGTTAATAATTCTAACATTATTTATTATGTTAGTTTGGACAAGACATAAATTTTGTGTAAGTTTTTGATTTTTGGTTACGTCAGTTTATGTAAACAAAATGTAGAATTAAGACATATAATTAAAAATGAAATTTTTAATGATGGAAATTGATTGTTAATGGCAAAAATAAATTTCATATGTTGATTAACATTTAATAATGGTAAACTTTGAATTTATGTGAATTATTTGGATGAAAGTGTGAAAAATTGCATAATTGAAATAGTATATATGTAAATTATATGGTTAATAACATAGATAATCTGTTAAGTGAAAATATATCTTTGTGACGCAGCCTTATTGGGTAGGTTTTAGGTCCAAACCCAAACCCAATACTCAAAAGTTAGGAGAGCCAGAAGAGAAATGTCTGTACGTACACTCTCTTCACTCTCCTCCTTTCTTTCTTTCTACTAGAGAAAAAAAGTTTTGGCTGCCTCTCTATAGATTCAAAACCAAGCATCCAAGTTAAACAAAATCTAAAGAAATTAGTGGATTCAAGTGAATTAACAGGTAATCTTCTAAAAATCAAAAATTATGTCATCAATTTCTCAATTTAGTTTGTTGTAACTTCTTTCTTTTCTGTTTGCATGTCAGTATTTCTTCAACCTACAGGTTTCTAAGCTTATTTAGAAGCCAAAACCATAATCTTGTTATAATTTGCTCCATCTTTGTGCTAAGGTGAGTTTAAATACTCACCCTTCTAGTTTATTCAAGTTTTTATGTGTGTTTTTGGTTGTATTAGATGAATATTTGGTTGAATTTGTGGATTTGGAAGAAGATTTTTGGGTTTCAATGCCTGCTGAAAATGTGTTAGGAAAATGCACAGAAGTAAAATAGTGATACCATATAGGTTTTTAACCCGTTTGAGTTCATTCTTTTTGGTTTAAAAACTAGACTCAATGAGAAACAATTTCTCTTTTGGTTACATTTTGATATGTGGAAGTTTGATTGACCTGAAACAGAATTGAAAATAAAAGTGTAATTCTGTCCTTAAAATAATAATTCTGTGATTGAACTTGAAATGTATTTGGCCATATCTTATCCAAATTCGATAATTATTAATGTTTTGAAAAGCATAGAATTTTTACTATAAGATTCAAGTTTTGTGTTTTATGAAAATTTGAACTTAAATTAGGCAAAATTACACTTCTTTCTTACTATCTCGAGAGCAAAACAACAGCGACAATAATTTTAGAATTGAGAATTGAAATTACATTAAACTTTTGACAAAAATATCCGAATTAGGTGATTCTTTTTCTAACGTTGAGCTATGGAGATTATCTTCAACTTTCATGCTTTATGTTTTATCAAATTCTGGGTTCTAAGGGGTCTAACTGGCTCTTTAAGTCACGGCCCTGTCGTTATTTTAATTATTCAGGGTTTTGTAATTTTAGACCTGATAATTGAAATTGCCATAACTTTTGACTCATAAGTCTAAATCAGTTGTTTCTTTTTCTGAATTCAAACTATGGCAATCATCTTTAACTTTTATTTTTTTACATTTTATCAAATTTTCTGTTTTAAAGGGGAGAATCGACTAAATAAGCCGCAGTCCTGAGTTCTATTGCTAAGTTTTGTCGGGTTTTAATTGTTGTTCTTTTCACTCTTCAAGCAAACGAGGAAGAGACTTAAATGATTTGGTAAAAGATATGGTATAGGACATATGTGTTTACTAATTTGGTTATTTCTTAACTTCTTCAGTTGAAGTTACACGAGAGTAGGATTAACTAACTTATGGTAAACGGTTAAGTGAGAACGTGTGGTATGGGACACACTGTTGTCACTGATTAGGTTACCATTTGGAAGTCGGTGACACTTTATGTTGGGCCCTCGGGCATGTTGTTATTGCCCACACTAGACCTTCGGGTCATTTGTTGGGCTTTCGGCCCATTTGTTGGACCTTCGGGTCATGTTGTTGGGCCTTCGGGTCATGTTGGACCTACGAGTCATGTTGTTGGCGCCAAATTTGTTGTTGATATTACTTGGCTGGCTTCGACCATATGTTGTTGATGCACATGTGGTGTATATATCAGATCGTTTCAGCCCGCAAATTTTTTTACATTTACGAGTATGTATCATTTCAATCCGGAATCTAAAATTTATTTTAAATCCATGAAATCGCTCAAGTCTATCATTTCAATCCATAATGATTTCTCGCTAATTTATCAAATCGTTTGGGTATGTATCATTTCAACCCATAGGAAACTTAACGTGTTATAACAATATAAAAATATAATATCCCGTCATCCAATATCAACAATCAAACATCCATCACAATCGTCGTCCAAATCTACCAAAAAATAACAATAATTTACTGATTTTCAATAACATGTATTAAGTGGAAAATTTAAAATTCAATGTTAAATTAAATGGCGATTAAATTCAGTAAAAGTCATATTTAACTGGAATGGCAATTTAATATACCGAACATCAACAAATCCATTACTAATCACACGATAAATTCAATTTAGCTAATATATGATAATTTAGCAGTTGTGAGTGGGTTAAAACACTCACTTTTGATTTCAAATCGATTTCAAATCCAAAATAAGGCCCAAAATTCAACAGTCTCATAATTGTCCAAATGAGTTCCATAATGTCTAGAATTTCGACACGATCCCAACGGAACAAACCGCGCGCGATTCCAAGCTCGTATATAAAAGTCACTATCGTTAGAACATTTGAAATATAATTTAATAAAATAAAATATATGTGCAAATCGAATCAAGCCTTACCACTTGGCTACATCGTCTTCCTCACGCGACCAACCTAATTCGAGCCCTAACCCTAGCATAGCCGCCACCAAGTCATATCTAGGATCGCCCGCCTTTGGCCAGCCGCGACCTAGACTACGCGAGCACCTGCCTCCTGCGCACCTCCCCTAGACTACGACGACCTCCAAGCACCCCAATCCATGCCCATACGAATGGCCTCCTCCCTATGTTTGGAAACCTATTAGAATCTTTTGAGGCGATAAAGCCGTTGAATTGACGGACAACCATCACTGATGCACTTCACTCGTCCATCTCTACGCCGCAGCACTTTCGAGTCGATTATCCACCAATGCTGATAAAAACCCGATGAACGACAGAGAATTAGTGGTCAATTTCTGGCCAGACCATGATCTAAGTTGAAAAACGAATCACTGCAGTAGATTGCGCTTGTTGAGAGCTTTCCAACGATATATGATAGGGTTTAGAGAGTTTGAATTTTTGATATTGATGTTGATTTGTTTTTGGATTTGGGAATTAGGTTTCAGCCATTGAGAAGAGAGAAACGATAGAAATTTTAGTATGTACACTAGCGAGAAATAAAATGGCTGCTAGGCTTAGGACAAAACTATCTATATGAACAAAGCCTGATAAGAAAGAACAATGTATCGAATTGCTCCGAAACGACAATAACGACCCAAAAAGCCCGCTTTACTTTCGGAATGAAAGCAGGTCATCCCATATATTGAAATAGATGTTTTTGATATTTTCAAACTTAATGGAACAGGTTTCATGTTCTAATTTTATCTTATGCAGAAGTTAGCTTTTAAAATCAGCTTATTTCAAATTGATTTCATTAAATTGATTTCTATGCAATTTGAGCCTGTACGATTAAACGACAAGTCCGATCGCTACGAAACTTAAAATCCTACAATAATTCACCGTTATAGATGCAATGAATCGTCAAAATCCATGACAATAACCAAAATGGCTATTTTCAAGTTAATTAAATAAATTATTATTAAATTGATTAAATCACTTGTAACAACTCAATTTTTCGACGCCCAAAAATCGACATCAATACGCCCACTGTATTAAATGCTAAACAATCGTACGTCGAAAAACCAAACCGTAAGGGAAAGGAAAAAAAGATAGAAGAAGAAAATAGAAAACAATATCAGAATCTCACAATCGTAGCGGAACAATATATAATAGATAAATGGCTAGTCTTTAAACAAAAAGAACTATATCTATTTATACATTACATCATTAGAGTACAAAAAAATTCTATAGCACACAACTGGGCAGTTATATTAACTTGTCCTTATAAAACTGACTATACAGCGAAACATACATCAAATACGTGTGATACGCCTCGCCATCCAGCTCCTCTCTTGAGCTCCATAGCCGTCCATCTAGAATATGTAGTCTATAATACTCGTCTGACTCGAGCATTATATTTAAATGACACCCGAGTCAGTATGGAAAACCAGAGTGAGAAAACACACTCAATTAGATTATTAAAGTTTCCAAAATCCTTTGAAAATCAAAGGTATCTCGTAAGACCACGCCACAAATAAACATGTCGGGGTTTTACCTTACGATAACCAAAACATTTCTTATCAAATCATCTGATATTATAGTAGTGTCTATATACAAATACTTATTCTAATACTTATTCAATAGCCGAAATTGTGACATTCATTAAATTCCTGTATAATAAGTATACAAACATGTCTGAAGGCACTTATTGGAGATTGGATTTCCATCAATGGCAGGGCTACTAGGGTACCGCCCGTCACAGTACGTGGTCTAGATCACCATACCGAGGATCCACCCTGATCCCCTACAACACAAGACCGAAGACATCCCTTACTGGATAGTCTGAATAAGATCGCCCCACGGTTGGGATCAGCAGCTGCCCACATAGCCAAAAAAGGGACATCTAGACAGGGATGACCTTACCCTAATTGGTTGCTAGCCACTTAGCTTTGCATGCACCTCCCCTATTTTAGCCATTTCCGGTTGATGAAGATCGAGGTTAAGCGTTACCTTTTTAACACACATTCACTTAGAATGCTTACTGTCCTCCTGATGATGTTCTGATAGCATTCGTCTATACAAGTCCGTTCCAGGTCCGAACGGAACCAAAGGCACTACTTCTACTACATCTATTTTGGAATCACCCTTAGGATTAGTAGCAATCAGCCCTTACACTTCACTGCTCCATCTTCGACTCCAAGCTCTTGTTTTCCTTACGAAGACGTTCAAACCGAATCGAAGTGGTTTTCGAGAAATCAATCCTGATCCCGGTCTCTTCGAAACGATCAGCGCGTTGGCCAATATTGACAGTCGGTTATTTAACTATCAATTAACATCCACACACAATCATTGGCCTTAATAATTTTCTAAATTATTTACTATTCAAAATATATTCGCAAGATATTTTCTACACTTC
Organism: Allium cepa; assembly: GCA_030765085.1. Taxonomy (NCBI): domain Eukaryota; kingdom Viridiplantae; phylum Streptophyta; class Magnoliopsida; order Asparagales; family Amaryllidaceae; genus Allium; species Allium cepa. The sequence continues at coordinate 676,045,175 of CM060932.1, read as the reverse complement.
AACCCCTTTTGAAAATAGTTTTCAAATTACTTTTTCTCTCGCGGAATAAATTCCACCTAGTTGTTTTATTTCCCCTAAAAATCACCAAGTCTTAATACTTAGATTTAAAAATAATTTAAATCACTTTATACAAAGTATATACTTTAAAACATTTAAAATAAACTGTTTAAAACACTTTATTTAAATACTAGTTATGAAACTCTATAATAACTTCTTATGTAAAACTTCAACCAAAACTAGATTTAAAATAAAAATTATTTTTATAAGGTATAAATATTAAATAATTATCTTTTAAATCATAATACTAGTTAAACCTTTAAAATAATTACTGCTAAAATTAATTTAAAAATACATTTATGTAAAATTCTAGAACAATTTAACATAATAAAATTTCTCTAAACATTCTTTTAAAATTACTTTAAAACCTCTAACTTATACTTGGAAATTTTCTTTGAAATTATACTTGGATATTCAGGGAAATATCCTTTCCTTTCCACATCTTTAAAAATAAACCTTATTTACTTTTAACAAATCATCCTTTCCTTATAAATTTCCATCCGGAATTTTACTTCCAAATCAGCCTCTAATAATATTTCACTTTATTTATAAACCCTATTTATAAATCCTTAATCTCACTCTCCTTTAATCCAAGTTTCGAACACTTAATCAATTTTCAAATCGATTTTCAAAACCAACTCCATTTTAAAAATAAATTCCTTTACTTATCCATATTTATTTTAAATCCATTAATCCCATATTCACTTCTATATTTATGATTTAAAATTTTATTTTAAACTGAAATATCCACTTCATACCTCATTTAAAATTATACCCTTTAATTTCTTCCCAAACATTTGAATCTTAAATTTTGAAATGAAATCCTTTAAATTTTTTGCCAATATCATTTAAGTCTGCAAACTCTTTTATTTTCATTTATTTAAAATCCCTATCTTTATTTCCATACTCAAAATTTATTTAATAGAATTAAAAATCAAACTTTATATTTTTTTCCAAATTCAATCTCTAATTTACCCAAATTCTCTATGTTATTTTACTTAAAAATTTCTCTTTTTATTTCTTTTTATAAATCCAAACTTATATATTTTTCATTCTCTCAAATACCAGTATATATTCAACCAAGCCATAGTATTCAGTAAGTTTCAGTTCCCAATATAATCAATATAATCGTCACAGATTATCACATAAATCACATCGCTGAATATAAAATAAATTCAACGTTTTGAGGAATCCAGTTGAATCCCTCCAACCTGTTTCTCTACATCCCCAGATGTTAGCACAACAATTTAAAATACCAATACCACTTAAAGGCGAGATATCATGATATAAAGGGTCATCCGCTATATAATGCGGGAAATCAATCACTCCAATATGTACATATATATAATATCACATCCAACTGATAATATATCATCAATGCAAGCAATTAAACCAAAAATTTTAATGTTTCTATTTAATTTAAGCGAAAATCCAAATGAGTGAGATTAACTCACCTTTGACTATTAATTAGCAATATGATCCAATCGGCTTGCCTCTCCATGATTTTAGACCTTGTATAAACATTATATGGTATATTAACATTTTAAATAATTGAACAATTAATTACCATTTATTTATTTAATTTAACTAATAATTAGTTTTAAACTAATTCCTTTTAATAAAATATTTTATAGTTACCACAAAAATTACATAAGTAAACTAAACAAATTAATTGCTAAAATAAATTAGTAAATTGTATTTTGTTTTTATTTTCCAATTTTCAAAATGCATATAAAAATAAGCTATATAGATTTTAAAAATCATATCTTTATATAAACTCTTTTTTTCCAAAATCTTATAAATGTATATTTATTATTTTGCACCCTATATATATCTCTAAAAATAAAGCTGCCCTTGTTGTACTATTTCCTGCCTTGTTTATTTATATACATATATGTGCTTTAATAAAATAAAATAAGATAAAGTAAAATATCTTAATCTAATAATTTACTGTAATAATTTTCTTCCACTGTTTTTTTCCTTTTGACAACCATATACTAAAATATAACCTGTGTTCATTTAAAATAATCTATACATATTTCAAAAAAAAGTTAGATTTATATTTATGTTTTACAGCATTATAAAATTCCAAAATTTTATCTATATTAAATAATTTTTTAACTGCTTCAATATACATATATATTTTTATTAAATTAAACATAATTGTTTTTCACCTTGTTGAGAATCAAAATTTTATCTATATATTTTAAATCTTGATATATATTTTACTAATCAAGTTAATTGAGAAAGAAGGTAAGATTGCATACCTCACCGCCTCCACGCGCCGCAGTTCACAACCCATGCGCCTCCCAGCTGCATCTCGACCTCAGTCTCAGTTGTATGCCGTCGACGCCTGACCCACCAGAGATTTTTCCGAGTCCTCTCCCCCGCATGCGACTCCAGTTGCGATGACCCCTTCGAGAAAAATACCAAGCCATAAAATCCTCAATCGGATAAATCGAATTTGATTTATATCAAGCCTGGACACAATCAGAGTCGCGATTTAGGCTTCGCGACCGGCATGGCATGGCGCTCGTTTGGGTAGAGCTCGAGGTTTCGATTGAGGCATTGATTTGAAGGATATAGGATTATTTTGAGAGTCGGTTACTTAGCTATGCCATTTTTAATTTCTGGTTTCGATTTTTTTAGAAGAGAAGGGGTTCGGTTATTCTATTTTTATTTATTTGATCGTCTTGAAATTAAAAAAAATAAGATGGACATCTGGTGCGTGAAGAACTAGCAGTAGTGACATTTATCTTGAGATTAAAAGTTCTGATGTGAACAAATTTACAGCTAAAAGCTAACTGATATATAAAAATATATTTGATTTAAATTTAAATTGTCTCAATTTTCGCAACCTAATTCTCGACCTCCTACTGAGACGTGCCATTAGGCGTTCGTAATGTTATACCCCTATTTCGAACGCAATGGAAAGGTTTTGAGTCCTAACTCGATCGGATGGAGAAGATAATTTTTTGGACCCAGTAATTATATTAAATTTTCGATATAGATTTCTGCGCGTTTATATATCGTACGACTTCACGACAAATCCAAACACTACGAAATTGAAATCCAATAATAATACTCTATTACGGATCCAATAAAACTGGTTTCGTCGAATTCCGAGACTGTGCCTCGAAAGGCTATTTTTAAATATTAATTTAAATGATATAATTCAAAACTAAACAAATCACTTTCGAATTCAATTTTAAAAGTTCTATTATCTTCAGTATTATCAATATAGATTTTACAAGCCTTTAAATTATTTTTGACAAACTTAAAATTTCAAATTCAACAATTTACCAAATTTCCAATTATTTAATTTAATAATTAAACCACTCAATAAATTGTGACATTTGAAATTCAAGTTAATTATTAAATTTTAAATATTTAAAATCAATTAAATATTCCAATTTTAAATGTTCAAAATTCTTGATCGTCACATTCCCGCCTAAAAGAATTTCGTCCCTGAAATTACTAGTTAAGAGGAATGTCACACAACCCGTTAATTTTTCTTCCTAAAATCAACAGTTTTAACAACATCCAAACAATCATTTATTAAAGACACTATCACACTTACTAACTTTCTAAACTCATCCATAACTTCCAAATAATATTATTTACTCAACAATTCAAATTTAAATTTAAATCCAAATTTTAAATTATCAAAAAATTTCTCAAATATTTTTCTAACTCTCTAAATTTTCGAAAAATTTCGCCAGCATCTCCTTTGCGTGGCTAGCTCGGAACAACTACAAAATGCCTCTATGGACCCCAGATTTCAAAAGAAAACAAAACGCCAAGTGGATAGACGAGAGAATCATCAAATTTCATACAGAAATTTAAATACATACCTTTTTGTCGAGCAATTCAACTTATCCACTGAATTCAGAACACCAATTTCCTTTCCTTTAAAACACCTGTATATCCTACTTAGCAATAATATCCAATTATAGATTTCAAAATCATTTTATACATTTCTTTACAAAAGTTTCAACATTTGCTTTACTTAAGCCCGTATCCGTACGCAATACCGAATCTGATCGCTCGCTCGATCACACAATTTCCACTTCCGAAGTAGTATCATCCATCCGACTTCCTAGTGCGGACTCAGATTTGGTTTCTTGATCAAAAACCGTCATTCTCCTTGTATAGTCCTAACTATGATAGAGCATTTCAGAACTAATCAAAAATCCATATCCAGGGTTCGCCGTCGAAAATTGAGTGAAAAATTCCAACTCGGATCGGTATAACTATCTTGAAATTCTATGCTCGAATTTGGATCAAATCGCTATGCGAATAAAATAATATACGTCCATCCTACGTATTTATCTCAATTGATTATTAACTATATCAATTCTCTTTTGTTCACATTCATTTTGATTTCTATCCACTTATTCACAATTTTCCCATTTCACAACTTCCAATTTAATATTCATTCAATTATTCACTTAGAATATTTTTCCCAAAACCAAATTTACTTAAGAATCTCACCATTCATTTCTTAAGTTCAATATACCCAAAACAGACTTGCATGGATTGTGAATACCCGGATTGCAAGGGCTTCTTCAGAAGTGCCTTCGGTTCTGTTCGAACCCAGAACAGACTTGCATGGATTGTATGTCTGACATTACATTTTGAGATATAAAACAGATTACTTACAAATACATATCTGTTGGTGGCGGAGAATTTATTCTCTTAACTTAACACCCTTCTCTGAGACGTACGAGCTCAGAGGTTATGTAGTTGAAAGTTATCGGTGATATACTCCCAATTTGGTAGTGTGGCATGCTGAGTGCTGCTGATCATTGTTGATCAAAGCGTGGCTTTTGTGAAAAATCGTAGCTTGGTGGACGAGACTTCATCGAACCTAACAACCCGGTAATGGTCAAAACAAGAAGAATGCGGCAAGGTTATTTGGGGATCGCGCCCTCTGAGGGTGTGTTCATTTCCTTCTGGATAGAGGTGGTATCATGGTATGGAGCCCAGATATTTAACCTATGTAGTTACTGCGAATTTATTGCTTTGTGGTTGTTGGTTATCGGGATCGCGGGAAAGGTCGGTTACGACCGGTGGATGGCATACTCGTGTCAGTAGTTACCCAGTTAGGGTAACTCGGCCTTGTGTTGGCAGAGATCCGGTTAGGTTCTCGGGGCGTCCTTCCAGAGGCGTACCCATGTGGCAATGGGAAGTTCCTTGGCCTGGCCATTTGTTGGAAAATCCAAAGAAACAATACAAGCCATGTACGGTTCTAGTTGTAGAACCTGCCATTTACTTATGGTGGCGCCCCACTGTTTAGATGGTAGTTATAGTAGGCATACGATAATGGTCGTATGTTGGCTAAGATTAATATTATACTTTCGAAATGTTTTCCTACATTTTACACTTATAGTAATAATATCAAAGAAATTTTTCTGCGTATCAAGCATGTTTGATTATCATAGGGAGAAATCTCCTCCGATTCTGCGTTTACATTGTGTGTGTGCGGGAGGCCTTATGGTAGTTACATTTTCTAAAAGCATTGCGGATCTATTTTAAAATATTTCTTTGTTTGTTTTAAAGATAAACTGTTTTTGTTACTCATACCAGTCTCATGACTGACCTAGAGTTTATTGTTCCTTTCCTAAACTCTGGGTGCTCAAAACTTCTCGACACGGGCAGTATAGAGTTGGGTTTTTCAGATAGCTAGGTTTAGTAGATTATCTGTAGCTAGTTAAATCTTTGGATGTGGACGAGACTTGCTTGTCTTAGTACAACTTGATGGGAGTTCAAACTATTTCTGGATTGGTGCCTTGGAGTTCTCTTTTGAAGACTATTTTGGAGATTATCCGCTGTTGATGTTATCTATTTTCTTTCCGCTGCTATTTTATTGTATCATATCTCTGATGTATATTGATATCTATTGTATCATCTGTTGTATCAGATATTGTATAAATGCTGTATATCAATATATTATTCTTTTTCTTCCGATGTGTTGTTTACTTAATTATGTTATAAGCTCCGGTGACTCAGATTTGAACGGTCGAATCTACGACATTTGGGTGCGATGTAAAGTATGGATGTCGATTTTCGAACGTGAAAAATTCATATCGTCACAATTTGGTATCAGAGCTAAGGTTGAAACTTTAGCTTAGGAGTATAACACATTAAGTAGCTCATTGGAGATAGGGTGAAGTATACCCTAGAATGAGTAATCCCTATGATATCCGTTTGAATGCCTCAGTAAATTCTCTTACTATCCACTGATAATGAGTATGGGTGCAAGAAGAAGATGAGATAGGGGACAGGGGAGTACCACTATTAACCGTCAATACCCTGCAACAGTGGAAATAATTTTCTCTATCAATCTCCTTTGATTCGTCTTTCCAAATTCTTTTAATTGCTTCGTAACAGCACCAGAAGAAGTTTCAGTATGATGATGCTCTACGAATCGTTGTAGGAAATTTTTACTTCGTATCTTCATCGGTTTCTTATCAGTTTTGATTTAACTTTAATAAATTTGAAATTTGGAATTGAAATTTACATAAATTAGAAATTTTAAATTGAGTTAAATTAATTAACAGAATATGAAGCTAAATTTGAATTGTATCCATAAAACGATTTTGTTTAAAACCAAATTTGAAATTCTACTATAATTTCTCGGGTTGATCGAAGTCCGAAGAGGGACAAATTGGTATATATTTTGAGATATTCCGACTTGAGTTTGGAATCCATATCTGATGTTAGGAAATTGTGGAAGATTAAATCCATTTATCTATCATTTGGGTCTCGATATATTCTACGAACGGTTAGTTATCCTTCAAACTGACCGATATCACTCCATATTTCGTAGATTTGATGACCCGAGTATCCTATATAGTATCAAATAAGTTTGTTCTCATATTGGTCATATTCTGATGTGGTAAGCTAAATGCAAAATAAATATCCAATTTGATTTGGAAAGATGTATTATCTATCTTTAATCTATCCCTGTGTTATTTTCGTGCCTGTAAATTTCGGGGACGAAATTTCTTTGAGGAAGGGAATTTGTAACGATCTCGGATTTTAATTGAGTTTAAATTGATAACTAAATTTATTTTTAAATAAAAATTTGGGAAATTAGTTGGCAATTGATATAAGATTTTGAATTTATTGAAAATTAATTTGGACATTTTAAAATAAATATATATATATATAAATACAAGACAATAAATGTTAAGTTAAACAATAAATAAAATAAATATACATGGTTAAAATTAAAACAATATGTTAATAATTATGTAAAATATAAAGTGACACATTAACTAATTAAAACAATAAATATACTCAACTCAAATATGTATGTAATAGCTTGTAAAAGAAGATACTAGCATATATATATTCAACTATGTATAAGCAAATGAAGATAAGTATGTAAGCATGAAACCAGACAACAACAAAGTGAAAATTTGTTTTGCACACAAGAGATCATCTCAGCCGAGATAATAGCTTCATTTCAGTAAACAAAGTATATATGAACATGAGACAAGACAAGAAGATACATAATCAAGTGTGTACAAGACAAATATCATTAAACAAGCCACCACAAAATCTTGTCAACACATACAATATCATTATCGGCCGAGTAAAATAATGCAAGGCTAGAACAAGCAAAAGAAAATAAAGGAATTGAGTAATTAATGCAACATACCTCATGCATTTAATGCAAGCATCTTCAGCATGCTTATTGTACAAACAATATACTGCATACTTCTCTTTATATGCATCACCTCCTACCTCAATTCATTGATTCAAAGCTAAGAAAAAAATAAAGTAAATATTTTCTTAAAACTAAAACACAATTCAACAAAACAAATCAAACCAGCGGATTAAAGATAAGAAGATTTCAGCAAGCCTCTTTAAATAAAGAAAAGCAACTTTGTTTTTTTCTGGAAAATCACTATGAGTAAACAACATAACAGAAATGCTTAAGCTAATTATAATCAGTAAATGGCTTATGTTTAATATGGATACTCGAATATCTTCTTGTTTAGCATTATGTGTATATTTGTCTTTAACTGTGTTGAGCTATGCATCTTCCTCTCTGTTTGGTTTCTCAGGGTAAAGTCAACCAAGAAATCAAATCTTCTTATCATCTAACCAGTATTAAGCTTAGCTTAAAAAAAACAAAAAAAACAAAGAGTTATGTTTAGTCCTGAGCTATAACTTGAAATAAATTTTATGAAGAAAGAATGCACAGTGAGCAAGAAATATGTTTTTACAGGCAACGTTGATTTTCGAGTAAATTCAAACATAACAATTTGCGAATTCCTATATATATCTTGAATCGTTATTGGAAACTAGGATTTTTAACGCAAGTTTGATGATTTTTAGTGTGGTGAATTAAGAGCAGTTTGGATTTTTCTAAATACTTAAATTTCGTCGATTCCTGGTGATTCCCTGGTTCGTGATGGTCGAGACCTTTGCTGGTGATGGAGGGACGAAAGGAGATGCTGGGAAAAATAGTGAGATGTTGGTCAGACTTCGGCGGCGGCGGCGGCGAACATTTATAAATTGTAAACCTAATTTTTTGTGAGGCTGAGCTTTCTATTCGTTCGTTCTCGTCAATTGATCGAGTGCTTCGGGGTTTGGGGTGATGGAAGCTGGGATGTAGATGAGGTGGTGGCCGGAGTTGCATGAATTTCGGTGGTCGAGGTTTCGTGAACGAGCCATGTTTCCAGGTTGATGGCGAAACCTGATATTGTTTTCTAGGTTTTGAATTTTTCTGCTCGATCTCAAATTCGAGACAACGATGGAGTTCAGGTGATCGAGAGTTGATCTATGAGCGATCGTTGACTTATTCGACGTTGCGGCGTCGGCTAGAGGAGATGGACGGTGATGTGCACGTGCACCATGCTCGAGATTTTGTTAATCTGGAATTTGGGTTCGTTTGAGTGAAAACAGGGAAAAGACTCGAAGTTGTCTCGGGTAACGCGAGTGATTGACTCGAGGTTGTTAAGCACTGGACTCGAAGTAAAAGGGGGAAGGGTCGGGTATAACCTGATTTCCAGGTTTGGACAGAAATCTGTTTCAGTTTTGGAAATTTAAAAAAAAAACTAAAATTTGAATCTATAAATCCAGGTTTAAACTGAGTTTAAATTTAAGTTAAAATGTAAATTCAAGTTCGGTTTTGAAACTTAGTTTGAAAATTTAAATTTAATTTTTTTTAAATAGAAGTGTTTAAGCAATTAAAGTATGTTTTAAAGAATTTGAATTTAAATTGGAATTTGAGAATTATAAAGAAATGAATTCTAACAAAGATTTAAACAAAGTTTAAATTTGAATTCAAGATTTTGAATAAAATAAAGTTTACAAATTTAAATGTTTAAATAAGTTTAAATGAAAAAAAATACTTTTAAATATGTAAAATTAAAAGAAAAGGTGATTTTAACTCTTTTGAATTCTTTATAACCAAAATATTTCTTTAACATGAAATTTAAAAGGTTTTTAAATTGTTTAAATTTGTATTCATTTTAAATCTTAAATTTAAAATGGAATTTAAAAGTAAGATTTATTGGTAATTAAAAATCATTAATTAGATAATTTAGACTATTAATTAAAGATTAGGAATTTATTTATCAAGTAACAAAGGATTGATTAAGTTAAGATTTAGAAAATAATTATATAATTAGAATTACTAAATTTGTAATTAAGAGTTGATTAATTTGTAATTATAAATGATTAATTAATCAGAATTGGATAATTAATTCATAAGTAATTAATTTACTTGGAAATGAATTGAATTACTTAGGATTAAACATTTAACTTATCCTACTTATAAATGACTATTGAATGCTTGACCTTACTTATGAATGATTGTATTGTATGAGACGCCTTGAATTGATTATCCTATCTGATCTATGATATTTAGTTCTGTGGATTGAGCTGTGTATAATTTATCCATTTATTTACATTGATATATATATATATATATATATATATATATCTGTGATCTGTAGGATAAGCATTATAGTTTATATCGCTTATGAATTTTATTTCTGTGTTTTAATCTATGATGATTGAATGATGTTGCACTATTGTGTTAAACCCCTGGACCACACTTACACACACAAATATGGATTTCACGAGGAAATCGATTAAGTCACAGATTTTTGATGTGATTTTTAAATAGACAATTTGAATTCAAATGTTTTGGAAAGGGATTGGGTTTAAAGTGAAAAGCTTTTGAAATGGAATTTCAAAGATGAAATTTATTTTGAATACTTGATTGATTTTTGAAATTTAAATATTTTGATTTAAATTTGAATTCAATATTTGAAATTGAATTCTATGAGTAGGAAACTAGGGTTTAAAAAGGCTATTCAACTTATAAATGAGTTTATATGGGTTAAACCATTTTTTAATGTATTGATTTGGGAATTTAAATTTAAATTCAAAGGCTTTAACTCGTGTAAATAAAATTGGATCTTTCTGAAATGAAACTATTCATTTTCAAATAATAAAAGCTTTCATATAAGAAGTGAACTTCCAAATTGTGTTAAAAGGAATTTTAAGATTGAAATGAAAATGATTTCCAAGTTATGGAAACGGTTTGAAAGCTATAAGTTAAATCTTTAATTTAAAGATTCTAAATGAATTAATCCAATTGAAATGGAATTGTTTTGAAATCCGAAAATGAATCTTTGTGTAACTGGGTGAACTTTGTGAATTAAATCTTTTATTTAAAAGATTGGAAATGGTAATTTGTTTAAACCATTTAAAAGAAAGTTTTGAATTGTTAAGTTGTGACTTAACTGAAATCCCATATCCATATGTTGTAAATATTGCGCTCACTATTTGGTTTAGCTGGGAGAGGACCTTTGTATCGTATAACCCATTCCGAATATGTGATTCGACGTTATGGATAGCATTTGAAGACCGGTGGTGAAGACCGGTATTTGCGAGAACGATAGGATGACATATCGATTGTCTCTACACTGAGTTGCTCCGGTATAGAGATTTCCTAAGTGATGGGAAGTCCGATCGGGATTGTGAATACCCGAATTGCAAGGGCTTCTTCGGAAGTGCCTTCGATTCTGTTCGAACCCAGAACAGACTTGCATGGATTGTATGTCTGACATTACATTTTGAGATATAAAACAGATTTCTTACAAATACATATCTGTTGGTGGCGGAGAATTTATTCTCTTAGCTTAACACCCTTCTCTGAGACGTACGAGCTCAGAGGTTACGTAGTTGAAAGTTATCGGTGATATACTCCCAATTTGGTAGTGTGGCATGCTGAGTGCTGCTGATCATTGTTGATCAAAGCGTGGCTTTTGTGAAAAAGCGTAGCTTTGTGGACGAGACTTCCTCGAACCTCACAACTCGGTATGGTTAAAACAGGAAGAATGCGGCAAGGTTATTTGGGGATCGTGCCCTCTGAGGGATGTTCATTTCCTTCTGGATAGAGGTGGTATCATGGTACGGAGCCTAGATATTTAACCTATGTGGTTACTGCGAATTTATTGTTTTGTGGTTGTCGGTTATCGGGATCCCGGGAAAGGTCGGTTACGACCGGGGGATGGCATACTCGTGTCAGTAGTTACCCAGTTAGGGGTAACCCGGCCTTGTGTTGGCAGAGATCCGGCTAGGTTCTCGGGGCGTCCTTCCAGAGGCGTACCCATGTGGCAATGGGAAGTTCCTTGGCCTGACCAATTGTTGGAAAATCCAAAGAAACAATACAAGCCCTGTACGGTTTTAGTTGTAGAACCTGCCATTTACTTATGGTGGCGCCCCACTGTTTAGATAGTAGCTATAGTAGGCATACGATAATGGTCGTATGTTGGCTAAGATTAATATTATACTTTCGAAATGTTTTCCTACACTTCGCACTTATAGTAATAATATCAAAGAAATTTTTCTGCGTATCTAGCATGTTTGACTATCATAAGGAGAAATCTCGATTCTGCGTTTGCATTGTGTGTGTATGCGGGAGGCATTATGGTAGTTACATTTTCTAAAAGCATTGCGGATCTATTTTAAAATGTTTCTTTGTTTGATTTAAAGATAAACTGTTTTTGTTACTCATACCAGTCTCATGACTGACCTGGAGTTTATTGTTCCTTTCCTAAACTCTGGGTGCTCAAAATTTCTCGACACGGGCAGTCTAGGGTTGGGTTTTTCAGATAGCTAGGTTTAGTATATTATCTGGAGCAAGTTAAATCTTTGGATGTGGACGAGACTTGCTTGTCTTAGTGCAACTTGATGGGAGTTCAAGCTATTTCTGGATTGGTGCCTTGAAGTTCTCTTTTGAAGACTATTTTAGAGATTATCCGCCGCTGATGTTATCTATTTTCTTTCCGCTGCTATTTTATTGTATCATATCTCTGATGTATATTGATATCTATTGTATCATCTGTTGTATCAGATATTGTATAAATGCTGTATATCAATATATTATTCTTTTTCTTCCGATTTGTTGTTTACTTAATTGTGTTATAAGCTCCGGCGACTCAGAATTGAACGTTCGAATCTACGACATTCGGGTACGATGTAAAGTATGGATGTCAATTTTCGAACGCGAAAAATTCGTATCGTCACAACGTGTGATAGGCCTCGCCATCCAGCTCGTCTCCTAAGCTCCATAACAGTTCATCCAGAATCCGTAGTCCATAATTTTCGGTCTGCCCGAGCATTATATTTAAATAACACCCGAGTCAGTATGGAAAACCAGAGTGAGAAAACACACTCAATTGGATTATTAAAGTTTCCAAAATCCTTTGAAAATCAAAGGTATCTAGTAAGACCACGCCACAAATAAACATGTCGGGTTTTTACCTTACGATAACCAAAGCATTTCTTATCAAATCCTCTGATATTATAGCAGTGTCCATATACAAATACTTATTCAAATAGTCGAAATTGTTAAATTCATTAAATTCTAGCATAATAGGAATATAAAAAAGTCCTATTACCTGGCCTAGATCACCGTACCGAGGATCCATCCAGATCCCCTGCAACACAAGACCGGAGCTACCCCTTACTGGATAGTCCGAATAAGATCACCCCGCGGTTGGGATCAGCAATAGCCCACACAGCCGAAAAAAGGGACATCTAGACAGGGATGACCTTACCCTAATTGGTCGCTAGCCACTTAGCCTTGCGTGCACCTCCCATGTTTTAGCCATTCCCGGCCGATGAGGCTCGAGGTTAAGCGTTACCTTTTTAGCACACATTCACTTAGAATGCTCCGTCCTCCTGATGATGTTCTGATAGCATTCTTCCATACAAGTCCGTTCCGGGTCCGAATGGAACCAAAAGCACTGCTCCTACTACATCCATTTTGGAATCATCCTCGGGACTAGTAGCGATTAGCCCTTGCACTTCACTACTCCATCTTCGACTCCAAGCTCTTGTCTTCTTTACAAAAACGTTTAAACCGGATCGAAGTGGTTTTCGTGAAATTAATCTCGATCTCGGTCTCTTCGAAACGATCGACGCATTGGCCAATATTGATAGTCGTTTATTTAATTATCAATTAACATCCAAACACAATCATCAGCCTTAATAATTTTCCAAATTATTTATTATTCAAAATATCTTCGTATGATATTTTCTGCACTTCAACCCCTTTTGAAAATAGTTTTCAAATTACTTTTTCTCTTGCGGAATAAATTCCACCCAATTGTTTTATTTCCCCTGAAAATCACCAAGCCTTAATACTTATATTTAAAAATAATTTAAATCACTTTATACAAAATATATACTAAAACATTTAAAATAAACTACTTAAAACACTTTATTTAAATATTAGTTATGAAACTCTATAATAACTTCTTATGTAAAACTTAACCCAAAACTAAATTTGAAATTAAAGTTATTTTATAAGGTATAAATAGTAAATAATTATCTTTTAAATCATAATACTAGTTAAACCTTTAAAATAATTACTGCTAAAATTAAATGAAATAAATAGTTACTTTAAAATTCTAAAACAATTTGATATAACAAAATTTCTCTGAACATTCTTTTGAAATTACTTTAAAACTTCTAACTTATACTTGGAAATCTTTCTTTGAAAATATACTCGGATTTTCAGGGAAATATCCTTTCCTTTCCATACCCTTAAAAATAAACCCTATTTATTTTTAACAAATCATCCTTTCCTTATAAATTCGCATCCTGAATATTACTTCCAAATCATCCTCTGATAATATTTCACTTTATTTATAAATCCATTACCTCATTCTCCTTTAATCCAAGTTTAAAATACTTAATCAGTTTTCAAATCGATTTTCAAAACTAACTCCATTTTAAAAATATATTCCTTTACTTACCCAAATTTATTTTAAATCCATTAATCCCATATTCACTTCTATATTTATGATTTAAAAACTTATTTTAAACTGAAATATCCACTTCATACCTCATGAAAATTCTACCCTTTAATTTCTTCCTAAATATTTGAAACTTAAATTTGAAGTCCTTTAAATTTTTAGCCAATATCATTTAAGTCTCCAAACTCTATTATTTTCTTTTATTTAAAATCTCTATCTTTATTTCCATATTCAGAATTTATTTAATAGAATTAAAAATCAAACTTTTATATTTTTTTTCCAAATTCAGTCTTTAATTCACCCAAATTCTCTATATTATTTTACTTAAAAATTTCCTTTTTATTTCTTTTATAAATCCGAACTTATATATTTTTCATTCTCTCAAATACCAGTATATATTCAACCAAGCTATAGTATTCAATAAATTTCAATTCCTAATATAATCGTCGCAGATTATCACATAAATCACATCGCTAAATATAAAATAAATTCATCGTTTTGAGGAATCCAATTGGATCCCTCCAACCTGTTTCCCTACATCCATAGATGTTAGCACAACAATTTAAAATACCAATCCCGTTTCAAAGCAAAATATCGCGGTATAAAGGGTCATCCGCTATTATGCGGGGCGCATAGGGTCTCATCCGCTATATAATGTGGAAAATCAATCACTCCAATATATATATATATATATATATATATCATATCACACCCAACTGACAATATATCATCAATGCAAGCAATCAAACCAACAATTTAAATTTTGCTATTTAATTTAAGCGGAAATCCAAATGAGTGAGATTAACTCACCTTTGACTTTTAATTAGCAATCTGATCCAATCGGCTTGCCTCTCCATAATTTTAGACCTTGTATAAACATTATACGGTGTATTAACTGTAGGATCGATTCCACCCTAAGGGGGGTGAATAGGGTGATAGTATAAATTATAAAAATTAATCACGGAAGCTTATAAAATATTCAATTCAGATCACAGAATATCAGCACAGATATCGCAGAATATAAATAATAGAAAAAAACAGAACAACACAGAATTTACCCAGCTTCGGCAAAACCCTGCCTACGTCCTGCCCCCAAGGTTTCTGCTAGAAATTAGATAGTCCCTCGCTTACACACGTAAACTCGCTATACCCGCTATTGACTAATCTAACTCTACGCTCAAAACCTTGACACAACTCAACCACCGAGTCGCGAATTCTCAAGCTACGCCACGTAGCTTGTCCTCTAGCCACACGACTAGAAATAACAACGGTTTAAAGTTTAAAACCAAATTTAAACAGAAATTTAAAAATAAAAACCCTAA
Organism: Allium cepa; assembly: GCA_030765085.1. Taxonomy (NCBI): domain Eukaryota; kingdom Viridiplantae; phylum Streptophyta; class Magnoliopsida; order Asparagales; family Amaryllidaceae; genus Allium; species Allium cepa. Next base: position 676,029,499 of record CM060932.1, on the reverse strand, counting down.
TTAAAAAACTAAAATAAGCTATAGCCTTTTTTACCAAACAAGGCCCCTTTTATAAAACACGCCGGCCCAATTGTTTTCTTTAACCCGAATCTCTTTTATTTTCTTTGTGATAATGTCGGCTTGTTCTTCCTTCTGAAATTAGGGCTTCGGCTCTTGTTCGTTCCTCTTCCTTCAATAAATTAGGGCTTTTAAAGAATCGAAGATGCCGACATTTTATTAATCGATCGAATTTGTGATTTTCGTCCTTTGGCCTGTCGATCGACTGCCTTCTTGTACCTTGCTTTGGCTACTTCGATTGATCGAGTTCGATTACAATTTTAGTGAGTACTTTATTCCTTTTGCTTTCTGATTGAATGCTTGAACTCGATGGAATAATTGCCGATGATGATTAGGGTTTTTATAGGATTTGATTTCCTATTTTTGCGTTCGTATATGTTGATTTGAATTTGTCAATTTCATCATCTCGGCCACTTGATGATGCTTGAATGTTTGAGATTTATTCTGACTTGTTCAATATGAATATGCTTGATACCCACGGCATTGATTTAACATCGTGATGACCACGGCTTGATTTTTAACTTGGTCAATTACCTTTGCTACCTCGATTTTGACTGCGACTTCTGACTTTGAACTGGTCGTTGATCATCTTGACTTGGCTTGACACCTTGATTACCACTTGATGTTGAACTCGGTCTTCACTGATCATGTTTACTCCAGCCATTTGATTTGAACTTGTAAATTTTTGACTTTGTTTTTTAAAAAAAAACTGTTACATGACTTTGCTGTGTAGTCTGCACATATTGATTCCATTCATGTTGCTGGACATTTGCCTGAGTCTTCATTGTGGTGTTGTGGTCATCTTGCTTTGCCTGGATTGTGTGCATTTGTGCACTTGTTGTCTTGTGTCTATGGCCACTGGTTTATTGTGAAGCTTGGTTACTGGTTATCTTGTGGCTTTGTTCATCATTCTGTGGACTTTGGCCATTTTGATTTTTGACTTCTTCGACTTGTACCTTGGTCTTGAACATTGCTGTGTCCATATGGTATTCAGTACTGTGGCATTGCATATTGATGCCTCTGTTTGCTTTGACTTTACTTGTTTGAGTCTGATATCTTGATTGATGCTGTACACTTATCTTGATACTTGCCTGGTCTGGTTCTCGACCTATAGTGTTCATGATGCATTTTGTTGGTTTCAAGTTTTGTTGACATGTGCATTTGTCTTTGCACTTGCACATTGCTGCTTGTAGCACTTGTGTACTTGGTCGAGTTCATTTGCATTCTGCAGTTTTGTTCCATATATGTATGTTCATTCATTGGTTGGGACTTGCAGTGTTGGCTTGATGGTTTGGGTTTGCATTTTACTTGAGTCACTTCACTACTGCCTGTCTGAACTGTGCACATTGTTGCACTTTGGTTGTTTATCATGTTGCATTCACTCCATTTTGCATTGGTGCATTGCTGTCATGTTGGTTCGAATTGCACTTGTCACTGCTGCAGTCGCTATGCAGTTGCTATGCCTTCGGTCATGTTGCCTTGTGTTGAATCCAGTTTCAAAACTCGGGTTTGACCTTGTGCTCGTGTCGTAATTTTGAATATACTGCACGTGAGTTGAACCTGGCTTTTCATTTGGTTTTGACCTGTGCTCACCTGTCCCTGTAAATCGATCAAGTGTATATCGATGTGCACGGCCTTGTGGCATGTACAGTGATACACTGTGTATGTCACAAGTTGTTCGTGTATGATGAATTCAAATTTAAATGATGACGAACAACCCAAATAACTGAGGCAAATATTATTTTCAAAATTAACATTTTATTTTATATTGCAAAAATATTTCTTTTTCAATTTTACCGCGTTAGTGAATATTTTTGCAGATTGCTCAGATGCTGGATTCAAACTGGAATGAAGTTGAAGATAAAATACGAGTGTGAGTGATATGTCGTGAGGTGAACTATAAATATGAAATGTGACGTAATTGAATTTGTATCAAAGTTGTATAGTGAATAGTGAGAGCTTGAATTTGTACTATTCAAAATTGTAATAAATATTGTTTGAATAAAATATTCGTTTGAATTCAAATTCTGTGTTATTTATTTTATTCAGCAAATATTTATTTAATCTGTGAAAATAAATAGTATATTATCAAATACATTTAAATGAATGTATATATGTTTATTATCATCAAACAAAAATCATATAAGCGCATATTCAACAATCTCCCCCTTTTGATGATAACAAACATATATTTAAAATTTTGAATATGTTAAATGTATTTGATCATGGATATATCCTAATTGCTCCCCTTATTTAAATGCTTCCTCTCTACACAATACTCCCCCTACATATATGCATACAAATAGAAATATGCAAATGAGTCTAGATGCAAATGGAAAATTATTTGACCTTTGCTTGATTTTATTTGACAAAATCTTAACTTTTCTCTCCCCCTTTTGTTATCAGCAAAAGAATAATAGTGTTAGAGAAAATAGAGATAAAGTGATCGATATCAATCCAACATTAAAACTCAATTGAATATAAATATTAAATTTCGATAAAAAGTCAAACAAAAATCATAAATGTTTTGTTAGGCGCATATTCCACTTTTAGAATGATGGAAATGATGTCATCATATAAAACCATACAGTTGTGTCTATTTGTGGCATATTTATATCAGGAATTTGAATATCTACTAACCATGCATAACCGTTAGGACTTTTAAATGAGATTAGTAGTATTCCAATTTTATTTAAAAAAAATGAATTCAAGTATCTTCTAACCACGCATAACCGTGAGGACTTTTAAATGGGATTAGAGTCAACTTGTTTATTTTAAAAAAATCAACTTTTGATATGCGTTCCATACATGCATAACCATGAGGACTTTTAAATGAGCATGGAAGCACATAACAAATTCCATGTAATTCACCCATGCATAACCATGAGGACTTTTAAATGAGAGTGAATACTTTGGTATTTATTATTATTATTATTATTACCTCTTTTTTTTTTTAAAATGTGAAAAATGAAAAACGAACGATTCCTGTTTAAAGTACCACATATCGACAAACTATATAGAATTTTGATGAGTGATGGTCGTTAGAAATATGATAGATATAGAGATGGTCATGGAATTTTTACCAACAAACAGTTTTATAACTCTTGTTTAAATTTCTAAAGAAATTTATTAATTATACCGTCTCGAGTCATAATATTTGATCAATATTAACACTCATCACTTTTTCAATCACTATTTTTCTTTTCGATAAACATCAGGGAGTCAGATTAGTCAAAATAGTCATTTAAAATCAAATTCCAAAATAATTATGAAATTAATTTTTCAAAATGACTAATCTGAAAATATGGTCAAAAATGATTTCCTCCAGGGGTTTTTAAAAGAAAATTTTCTGCTATTTGAAAATTGTTTGAAATGAAGAATATGCAGATATTTTCTTTGAAAAACGATGCAGTTACTAAATGTCTCAACAAAAATCATGTTTCACTAGTAATTTTTCTATCAACTAGATTACCAGTGTAATCTGCATCTGAATTTCTCTTTCACTCAAAATTATCATTAATTGAATTTCATAGACCAAAACATGAAGTGCGCACCAAAAATTTCAAACTCAATTTTAGCAGCAATTTAAACAACATTCTCTTGAATTTGAAATGAAGCCATGTAAATAATCAAAAACCGTGAATAAAGAGTTAGCCGTATTATAACCAAATGTATTATTATCCAACAAAACACTATTTTTAATCCAAAATGATATATATGAAGTAATTCAAAGAATCTAGAGATTTTTATAGTGTTTTCGGCATAAGAATATAATTGGCCAACTATTTCGAATAAGTCAGAATCATCATCTTTTAATCATCTCAATATTGGCTGATTTTAATTCAGAATATGGTGCAGATTATCACAATTAATATATCGTTTAAATAAATACACCTTTACCTGTTTTTACCTTTATGATATTTTTCATTTGTTGTCCGTTGTGATTCTGTCACCTTTATACTAGGCTAAGGGACTTTGCTTTGTTGTCCGTTGTGTTTCTGGAACAGCCAAAAATCCAGAGAACATTGTTGTTGTTCCTTAGCCTGCCACCACACCTACACGTTGAAAGATTTATGTGACCTATTTGTTTTTATAGGTCCATGGTTGTTAGTGGTAGAAAATTTTGAAAAACAATTTTGTGAAGACCCAAAACTATTTATAATTGTTCCCTTCGGCACCCAAATTTGTTTAACTTTGAGAGATTTTATATTTGTGCCTTTTGGAACCCAAATCGGTATAGTTTTCACATGTTTGGGTCTATACCAACAATTATTGTGATCGTATCCAAATTTTCTACAAATTGTGCACATAGAATTAACTTGATTAATATTGCTTTCAACAATTTTCGAACTATTATATCCAAGTCCTTGTCTAACCGTATTAACAGTTTGCTTTCCTAATAGCATATTCAACGATTTTTCACTTTTTGAAAATTTATCTAAAGTCGTTGACAATTGTTGGACTTGTGTTTTGAGAGATTCATTTTCGTTTAACAACTGTATGCACTTTTTAATAGAATTCTCTCTCCTATTATTTTCATTCTCTTTTAAAATCAGAATTTCATTTTCAAGTGATTTTATATTGATTTCTGATTTTTTAATTTCTTCTTCGAATGTTGGACACTTATCACACTTAGGGATCCTACTTTGATAGGTTTTAATTAGTTGGTCAAGTTGTTTATTTAAATCTATCAAAGTGTCTTTTTGTGATTCAAGTTCGGCATACTTATCCCTAAGCCGTTCAAAACAGCCATTTACTTCGTGGAAATATATAAGTAATTCAGAGTGAGTAAGTTTTGATACCTCGCTTGGCTCGTCGTCGTCGCTATCAGTTATATTTCCATGAAGGCACATATCTGCTTTCTCACTCTCACTGTTATCGCTTTTATTCCACGTGGCTGCAAAACATCTTCTTTTTGATTCCTTTTCTTTGTCGAGTTGAAAACGGGGATAATTGGGCTTGATATCACAGGGTTTGTTGCAAATGATCCCGTGTTCTTCCGAGTTGTCTAGTGCTTTGATTATTCTGCTTTTTAATTCTTGATTTAGAGCTAGATTTCCATATTTGTGGTTCCATCTTTTGAATTTCTTCATTATTAACGCCAGCTCAGCTGCTCCATCATCATCATCCTCATCACAACTGCTTTTTACAAATCCTGTTAAGCACATTTCTTTAACTGAGTTGGTTGTGGAGGATTTCTCATTGCTGTTGACTTTTGCACCATATATTGCATTTAAAGTATTCCAGATTTCCTGTGCATTTTCACAATGAGAGATGAAATTAAAATTATATTGATTAATATGAGAATATAATAAATGCATAGCCATAGCATTAATCGAGATAATTTTCTTATCTGTTATATCACACCCATTTTCAATAATATCCCAACATTTAATATTAACAGATTTTAAATAAAATTCCATTTTTAATTTCCAATTCAAAAAATCTGTTCCATCGAAAATAGAAGGAATAATATTGGAGCGACCCTCAACAGAAGTATTAATAAAAGAAGGCATTTCAAAAATTCAAAATTGTAAAACAAAAACCAATTTTTAAAACACGAATTTAAAACAAAAATTGATTTCTATAAAAAAATTTAAAACAAAAACGGCTTTTGTTCCTAGCTCTGATACCACTTGTAGGATCGATTTCACCCTAGAGGGGGGGGTGAATAGGGTGATAGTATAAATTAAAAAAATTAATCGCGGAAGCTTATAAAATATTCAATTCAGATCACAGAATAGCAGCACAGATATCGCAGAATATAAATAACAGAAAAAAACAGAACAACACAGAATTTACCCAGCTTCAGCAAAACCCTGCCTACGTGCTGACCCCAAGGTTTCTACTAGAAATTAGATAGTCCCTCGCTTACACACGTAAACTCGCTATACCCGCTATTGACTAATCTAACTCTACGCTCAAAACCTTGCCACAACTCAACCACCGAGTTGCGAATTCTCAAGCTACGCCACGTAGCTTGTCCCCTAGTCACACGACTAGAAATAACAACGGTTTAAAGTTTAAAAACAAATTTAAACAGAAATTTAAAAATAAAAACCCTAATTAAAAAACTAAAATAAGCTATAGCCTTTTTTAACAAACAAGGCCCCTTTTATAAAACACGCCGGCCCAATTGTTTTCTTTAACCCGAATCTCTTTTATTTTCTTTGTGATAATGTCGGCTTGTTCTTCCTTCTGAAATTAGGGCTTCGGCTCTTGTTCGTTCCTCTTCCTTCAATAAATTAGGGCTTCTAAAGAATCGAAGATGCCGACATTTTATTAATCGATCGAATTTGTAATTTTCGTCCTTTGGCCTGTCGATCGACTGTCTTCTTGTACCTTGCTTCGGCTACTTCGATTGATCGAGTTCGATTACAATTTTGGTGAGTACTTTATTCCTTTTTCTTTCTGATTGAATGCTTCAACTCGATGGAATAATTGCCGATGATGATTAGGGTTTTTATAGGATTTGATTTCCTATTTTTGCGTTCGTATATGTTGATTTGAATTTGTCAATTTCGTCATCTCGGCCACTTGATGATGCTTGAATGTTTGAGATTTATTCTGACTTGTTCAATATGAATATGCTTGATACCCACGGCATTGATTTAACATCGTGATGACCACGGCTTGATTTTTAACTTGGTCAATTACCTTTGCTACCTCGATTTTGACTGCGACTTCTGACTTTGAACTGGTCGTTGATCATCTTGACTTGGCTTGACACCTTGATTACCACTTGATGTTGAACTCGGTCTTCACTGATCATGTTTACTCCAGCCATTTGATTTGATCTTGTAAAATTTTGACTTTATTTTTAAAAAAAAAACTGTTACATGACTTTGCTGTGTAGTCTGCACATATTGATTCCATTCATGTTGCTGGACATTTGCCTGAGTCTTCATTGTGGTGTTGTGGTCATCTTGCTTTACCTGGATTGTGTGCATTTGTGCACTTGTTGTCTTGTGTCTATGGCCACTGGTTTATTGTGAAGCTTGGTTACTGGTTATCTTGTGGCTTTGTTCATCATTCTGTGGACTTTGGCCATTTTGATTTTTGACTTCTTCGACTTGTACCTTGGTCTTGAACATTGCTGTGTCCATATGGTATTCAGTACTGTGGCATTGCATATTGATGCCTCTGTTTGCTTTGACTTTACTTGTTTGAGTCTGATATCTTGATTGATGCTGTACACTTATCTTGATACTTGCCTGGTCTGGTTCTCGACCTATAGTGTTCATGATGCATTTTGTTGGTTTCAAGTTTTGTTGACATGTGCATTTGTCTTTGCACTTGCACATTGCTGCTTGTAGCACTTGTGTACTTGGTCGAGTTCATTTGCATTCTGCAGTTTTGTTCCATATATGTATGTTCATTCATTGGTTGGGACTTGCAGTGTTGGCTTGATGGTTTGGGTTTGCATTTTACTTGAGTCACTTCACTACTGCCTGTCTGAACTGTGCACATTGTTGCACTTTGGTTGTTTATCATGTTGCATTCACTCCATTTTGCATTGGTGCATTGCTGTCATGTTGGTTCGAATTGCACTTGTCACTGCTGCAGTCGCTATGCAGTTGCTATGCCTTCGGTCATGTTGCCTTGTGTTGAATCCAGTTTCAAAACTCGGGTTTGACCTTGTGCTCGTGTCGTAATTTTGAATATACTGCACGTGAGTTGAACCTGGCTTTTCATTTGGTTTTGACCTGTGCTCACCTGTCCCTGTAAATCGATTAAGTGTATATCGATGTGCACGGCCTTGTGGCATGTACAGTGATACACTGTGTATGTCACAAGTTGTTCGTGTATGATGAATTCAAATTTAAATGATGACGAACAACCCAAATAACTGAGGCAAATATTATTTTCAAAATTAACATTTTATTTTATATTGCAAAAATATTTCTTTTTCAATTTTACTGCGTTAGTGAATATTTTTGCAGATTGCTCAGATGTTGGATTCGAACTGGAATGAAGTTGAAGATAAAATACGAGTGTGAGTGATATGTAGTGAGGTGAACTGCAAATATGAAATGTGACGTAATTGAATTTGTATCAAAGTTGTATAGTGAATAGTGAGAGCTTGAATTTGTACTATTCAAAATTGTAATAAATATTGTTTGAATAAAATATTCATTTGAATTCAAATTCTGTGTTATTTATTTTATTCAGCAAATATTTATTTAATCTGTGAAAATAAATAGTATATTATCAAATATATTTAAATGAATGTATATATGTTTATTATCATCAAACAAAAATCATATGAGCGCATATTCAACATTAACATTATAAATAATCGAACAATTAATTTCCATTTATAATTTTAAACTAATTCCTTTTAATAAAATATTTTCTAGTTACCACAATAGTTACACAAGTTAACTAAACAAATGAATCACAAAATAAATAAGTAAATTGTATTTTGTTTTTATTTTCCAATTTTCAAACTGCATATAAAAATAAGCTACATGGGTTTTAAAAATCTTTTCTTTGTATAAACTCTTTTTTTTCCAAAATCCTATATATGCATATTTACTGTTTCAAACCTTATATATATCTTTAAAATTAAGCTACCCTTGCTATACTATTTACTGCCTAGTATATTTATATACATATTTGTGTTTAAATAAAATAAAATAAGATATACTTTATCTTACTGAAATAATTTTCTCCTTCTGTTTTTTTCTTTTGAAACCCATATATAAAATATAACCTATGTACATTCAAAATAATCAATGCAGATTTAAAAAAAGTCAGATTTATACATATGTTTTACTACATTGTAAAATTCCAAAATTTTATCTATATTAAATAATTTTTTTTACTGCTTCAATATACATGTATATTTTTATTAAATTAAACATAATTGTTTTTCACCTTACTGAGAATCAAAATTTTATCTATATATTTTAAATCTGAATATATATTTTGCTAATCAAGTTAATCGAGAAAGAAGATAAGATCGCATACCTCACCGCCTCCACACGTCGTAGTTCGCAACCCACGCGCCTCCCAATCGCATCTCGACTTCGGTCTCAGCTGCACGCCATCGACGCCTGACCCACAAGAGATTTTTCCAAGTCCTCTCCCCCGCATGCGACCCCTGTCACGATGACCCCATCGAGAAAAATACCAAGCTCTTAAATCCTCGATCCAAACCTCAAGCTCTACCCAAACGAGGGCAATGCCAAGCCGGTCGTGAAGCCCAAATCGCGGCTCTGATTGCGGCCAGGCATGACATAAATAGAATTCAATTTATCTGTTTAGGCTCATCTTTTGATTATGTGTATATATATATATATATATATATATATATTTAACAAACATTATTTGAAGGATATACGATTTTCTTCAGAGCCGATTACTTTACACTGCCATTTTTAATTTCTGGTTTCAATTTTTTTGGAGAAGATATATGGACATAGTAATTATATTAAATTTTCGCTATATGAAATTCTATATGAATGGATATTATATGATATATATGCAAGTATGAACAACTAACTATATAATATAACTTGATAGATAATAATAGCAACGTAAATTAAAATAATCACACCAGGATTTTATACTGGTTCGGACTTCCCGTCCTACGTCCAGTCCCGAAGCTCCTCTTCGGAATTTCCTTTCAACTAACCCTCACTTGACCCGGAGGAACAGGTTTACAATAGCAGAGTTTCTTTGTCAAGAATGTGTTCTATAACACGTATGTTGACTATTGAGTACAAGTGCTTCCAATATATATATATATATATATATATATATATATATATATATATATATAGAGAGAGAGAGAGGATATTGAATAATGAGTTCTGAATATATGGAAGTGTTAAATACAAGTAGTTGATTATTACAGAATAGGTATAAGTCAGAGTATAAAAATTAAGAGCATAAGTGAGTAAGGTGGGATCTTCTCTTGAATTCCCGATGCTATTTATAGTGGTAGAAAGATTCTTCGTGTAGTTGAATACATTAACAATCGTTGTATAGTTGCTCTTATTGGTGATGAAGAGTTGCGGTGAAGAGGAGCGAACGTGTCTTTTCGGATGTGACAGTTGGTCTTTGAAATTACACAGCCGAGTCTATAATCAGACGTCTGGAAAGTATCCTCAGACGTTCGGCCTTCAAATATTTTTTGCGTCTAGTAGCATTTCAGACATCTGTGTTTATTAAACAGACGTCTGGTCTTCATATCTGTTTTATATCTGGATGCTTTTTCAGACGTCTGACTTTGGTAACCATACGTCTGATTCTTTCTGAGTTATGAACCAGAGGAATCAATCAGACGCCTGGCTAGTGTACCCAGACGTCTGAAAGTGTGTATGTTGCTTTTATCTATGCACGAGCAATCCTTCTTCCACTCCTATCGGCTTGAAATCTTTTGATACTTCTTTTGAGTCTTATTTTTGTCTCTTTGGTGATGTTACTTTGTCATCTACTTGTAAATGTAAATATATATGTACATTCGATTTCCATTGTATAGTTGTTATCATCGAAACCATAGAATTGATTTTCTAACAATCTCCCCTTTTTTGATGATGACAACTATTCGATGTACTTATATATAGATTATAATCTCCCCCTGAATATGTGCTTATTTTTAATGTTTTATGATTCTGTCTATATTTCTCCCCCTTTGACATTATCAAAAAGAATTTATAATATTTAAGCCAATCGTCAAAAAAGAAAATTTTCATTAATAACATGAAGAAGTTACATACATAGATTTGTACAAAATATAAACACTACAATTCCTAAATTCTTAGAGTTCCTTTGGAGAAGCTTGATTTGGATCATCCTCCTTTGGTGAAGCTTGATTTGTATCACCCTCCTTTGGTTCTTCTTTTGTAGAAGGAGATGTCAAAGCTTCCTTTGGAGGTTCGTCGTCAAATAACTTAGAATGTTTTGCAGGAGGAGAAGGTACAGGAGTAGGCCAATCCTTAGAAGGTGGAGTTTGACCACGAACCCATTGTAACACTTCTTTAAGGACCGATAAAACAGTTGAAAGAGAATCTTCAACTGTGGCTAGTCGTGTAGCAAATGAGGTTTCAAAGTTCTCAATTCGCTTAGCTAAATACTTTTGATTTAGGGATAGTATATGTTGGTTTCGGAGAGTGAGATGTCGAATACTTTCATTTGGATTTGTTTCTAGTCGAGTCTCTATGATTTCTTCTTGTCCCGGATAATCAAAAGGTTGAGGAGGAGGAGGAGTAGCTTCTCGTTGTTGCTTTTCTTGTTGAGATGGAACAATGGGTGGTTGAGGAGGATTTTCAACTCTTCTAGATTGTCGATGATGCGTCCAATCTTCGAAGGACATGAATTCTGGAGGAATTTCAGGTAAGTGCATTAAAGAAAAGAATTTTGTTGAAGCGTATTTTGGCGAAATTTCTTCGAATGTCGAGAGATAGGAGGGAATATTATGTGCACGAAGAAGTCTCATAATATAGGTAGGATAGATGATTGATGGCCTTGATCGAGTCCAAAAGTGTTTGAGCTCGTCGAAGATAAATTTTTCCCAATCTACTCTTGTCCTACTAAATAGAGCATATAATGCTTTATGCTCCAATTCAGTAATTTGCTCGTGACTACCCATTCTTGGAACAATTGTATTAATTATCATCCATGTTAGGAGTCGAGCTTTCAGACGTAAATATTTTGAAGCAAACTTCGGCATTTCATCTTCCCAGATTTGATGAGTAATAGTATTTCGAGGCTTGAATCTCATATATGTATGTTGTGTAGGTCTTCCCCGGTGTCGGAGCAACCTAGGGTTCGTCCTATCAAACCAGGAGTCAATCGAATCGTATTCCCGTATACACTAGACCAAAGCCAATTGTCCTCGTCCTCAGTGTTCCATACTGAGGTACTATCTAGGTTTGCATAAAATAGAAAAATAGCTAATTGGTCTATTTGTATATCATTTGATGTAAAGATAATTAGGGTTTCTAATCCGGCCTCTTCACATAACTCGTCCAATTCATACATAGGAAATTTTAAGAGATTGTAGAATGGTCCTATGTGAAGTTTCTTTTTTTGGATATCTTCATACCTTTTTATAGAATGCGGAGCTCTATTCATCCATCGCTCGATTTGGTCGTCGGAGCAAACCTGGGGATTGGAAGATGTAGTCGGTTGATCTTGCTTTCTTTTGGACACTTTAGAATTCTTAGTACGAGGTGGCATCTTGATTATATTTGCCGTAGGATAGTGATTTGGAGTGAAAATTTTCTTTGTAAAAATCGTAGGAAGCAATAATTTTGGGATAAAAGAAAAAAAATGTCGTTATCTGATCGAATTTAAATGGTCAATTGGGAATCAGACGTCTGGATTAGAAATCAGACGTCTAGTTTGCCCTAATTTTTGTCCAGTGGATAAAATCAGACGTCTGCTTTGTGACCCAGACGTCTGGTTTTGAGCATAGTTATAAAATTGTAGATACAGTGAGATTTTTCAGACGTCTGGAACTGAAAACATACGTCTGTTTTTGTTTAATTACGAAACAGAAAACTAAGGCAGAAAGATTCTATTGAATTCCCGATGCTATTTATAGTGGTAGAAAGGTATAAGTCAGAGTATAGGAATTAAGAGCATAAGTGAGTAAGGGGGATCTTCTCTTGAATTCCCGATGCTATTTATAGTGGTAGAAAGATTCTTCGTGTAGTTGCATCCATTAACAACCGTTGTATAGTTGCTCATGTTGGTGATGAAGAGTTGCAGTGAAGAGGAGTGAACATGTCTTTTCGGATGTGACAGTTGGTCTTTGAAATTACACAGCCGAGTCTATAATCAGACGTCTGGCCTTCATATATTTTTTGCGTCTGGTAGCATTTCAGACGTCTGTGTTTATTAACCAGACGTCTGGTCTTCATATCTGTTTTATATCTGGATGCTTTTCCAGACGTCTGAGTTTGGTAACCAGACGTCTGATTCTTTCTGAGTTATGAACCAGAGGAATCAATCAGACGTCTGGCTAGTGTACCCAGACGTCTGAAAGTGTGCATGTTGCTTTTATCTATGCATGAGCAATCCTTCTTCCACTCTCATCGGCTTGAAATCTTTTGATACTTATTTTGAGTCTTATTTTTGTCTCTTTGGTGATGTTACTTTGTCATCTACCTGTAAATGTAAATATATATATATATGATAGTTGTTATCATCGAAACCATAGATTGATTTCCTAACAAATACACTATTACGGATCAAATGGAACTGGTTCGTCGAATTCCGAGACTGTGCCTTGGAAGGCTATTTTTAAATTTCAATTTAAACGATATAAATTCAAAAATGAACAAATCACTTTCGAATTCAATCTTAAAAGTTCTATTATCTTCAGTATTATCAATATATATTTTACAAGCCGTTAAATTATTTTTAACAAGCTTAAAATTTCAGATTCAATAATTTACCAAATTTCCAATTATATAATTTAATAATTAAACTACTTAATAAATAGTGACATTTGAAATTCAAGTTAATAATTAACTTTTAAATATTTAAAATCAATTAAATATTCCAATTTCAAATGTCCAAAATTCTGGGCCATCACATCACCTTTCAATTCAATTTTCATAATGAACAAATTTTATCATTTCTAATTACACAAAAACCAACAATCTTTTCAAACTAATTTCCCATGTCAAGTTCAATGTCAATTATTTCACTAATTACAGCGTTTAATTTCAATTGCAATAAACCCATTGATTATAATTTGAATTCTAATAAATTGATTAACTTTAATTTCAATCTTTTTATTCAATCAATCATTATCTAATTGATATAATTAACATTGGTTTACATTTTATTACATCAATATTCTATAATTATCCTCTTAATTCACATTAACTGCAATATTTCTATATATTAATTACATTTGATTTTCAATTTGTTTCAACGAATTAAATAGTGAATTTATAATTAAACCATTGTTACAACTTACCAATTCAAACACATTCTTTGTTTATTTTTTTGGAATAGACAACGAGGTTGACTGGGCCCCTACCAGATTTATTGATACGGAATAAAAGAGAAAACACGGGGAACAACAGCAACACGAAACAAGAACTAGAAAATCACAACAAGAACAAAATACAACTACACGTACACAATACAGTGAATGAAGGAAGAAACCTAAGAAGAAGATAAGAGAAGACAGAGCACAAAACCCACCACAGAAAGCTTGCAGTGGCCATGCACAATGCAACCCCCGGACAACAGAGAACTAACACCACGTATCATTCTGATGTGGGGAGAAGCTATGGCCAGAAACAAAATACCATACTTGATTTCTCTCATCAACTTCTGCCATATATTAATAGCAGGAAGAAACACAGATTGAAAGCAACGCTTATTCCTCTCCATCCATACATTCCGTATGTATATTTTCAGAACATAGAAAACAATATCCCATCTACCGGATCTCCATCGCGTTGCTTTGCGTAGAACATTCTAGTCAGAAATCGTTACACCCTGAATGCCATTAACCCCTACTTTTTGCATGATAGTTAACCACATATTAATAAAATAACTGCACTCAAAGAGTAAGTGATCAACAGTTTCTGGAGTGATGTTGCAAAATACACAAAGATTGTCCACATCCATTCCAACTACCTCAAGCCTATCCCTAGTCAACAAAGCTTTATTAACAGCCTTCCAAAACAACAGATTATCAGAGCTAGATGAATAAGTAGTCCAAGCGACTTTATCCCATAAGAATACTGGCATTTCCCCAACCTTGGCAAGAAGATCATAGACTGCACTGATGCTATGTGAAGTACACCTCCAGGAAAGAGCATCCTCATGCGCAGTAATAACAGTGTGGTGAGCTAAGTTTCTCCAGAGTGTATTAACAGTTTGATTACTTGAATGAGGAACGTTCATTTTCCCATGAGCAATAAAATTGACAGCCCTTGCATTGAATCCAATCCCAGATTGAGCTTGATCATGAGTAGACAACAGAGAGGATAATACACAACCAAAGCTGACCCAAGGATCCTTCCAAAAGCTCACAGTACTGGTAGGGGACAATCTATACTTAATCAGGGGGAGCAGCAAGGCCCGTATACCCAAAATCTTCCGCCATATCCAACTACTACCCTGAGTGACCTCTATAGACCAAAAATCTTTGTCCTTTATATGATATCTCCAAGTCCACTTCACCCACTGACTATCTTTCTTAACCAAGATGGCGTTGACATGAGAACTAACCGCCGCAATATTCCAGAGTTTGATGTTTTTTATTCCAAGGCCACCATTTCTTATTGGCCTTTCCAAGGTAGAGTGGTGAGCTGGAATAATATTCCTATTATGTATAGTTCCAGTCTATAAGAATCTCATCATGGCAGCCCTTATCATGTGGAGAAGCTTGGTAGGAAGAATGAAGCTTCTGGCCCAATAAACAGTCATCGAAAAACACACAGCTTTGATAAGAACAAGTCTTCCCGCCATTGATAGAAACTTAGTTGACCAAGAGTTTAACCTGTTAGTGATTCTATTGAAAAGAGGAAGGCAAGCAGTTTTAGTAACTCTCGAGGTGCACAATGGTAGACCTAAGTATGTCATATTATTATTCATAGGTTGAGGACCAGACAAACCCTCAATCCTCACCCTATCAATGTTGTCTATCCTGCAAGAAGGATCTAGGATTTAGTTGCGTTTAGCTTGAGGCCAGTGGCTAGGAAAAAGGTGTTCAACGTTTCAAGAATATAAAGAATGGATTGATCAGTTGGCTTAGTGAAAATCATGATATCATTTGCGAAAAAGAGAGATGTTATGTGAAGGGGTTGGCATTTAGGATGATACAAAACAGTTTTGTCATCAAACTTGATGGATAGCATGCTGGAGAGAGCCTCCATGACTATAATGAATAAGTATGATGATATTGGGTCCCCTTGCCTCACACCTTGTTTCCCATTGAAATACCCAGTTGTTTTCCCATTATAACAAAGAGTGTAAATGGGACTAGAAATGCACACATACACCCAGGCCAGAAAAACTTTAGGAAATCCCATTGCGGACATAATTCGAACAATAGATGACCATTGGATACTATCATATGCTTTACTTATATCAATTTTCATCATTGCACGTGGGGAGGTCTGACTCCTACCATAACCATTAATTAATTCATGAGCCAGCATGACATTGTCATGAATGTTTCTTCCAGGAATGAAGGCGGATTGATTTTTCGATATAACTGAAGACAAAACATGGACAAGCCTAGAAGCGAGGATTTTTGATATACATTTATATACAACATTACAGCACGATATAGGTCTAAAGGATGTTGCATTTATAACAGGTCTAACTTTCGGGATGAGAACAAGATTTGTTTCATTAACTTCACTCAACAACATAAATTTGTTGAAGAAGTTATGAACAGCAGCGTAGAAGTCAGAATTAATTACATTCCAGCTACTCTTATAGAACACCATATTAAATCCATCTGGCCCACCACAGGAGCTAGAATTCATGGAAAATAAATCTTTTTTAATTTCATGGTTAGTCACTTTTGCAACAAGCATCACTTTCATATAAGCTTGCAACTTGAGAAGGGGGATGTTATTGAGCATATCAAGATCGGGGATAAAGTTAGAGCTGTTACCAAGATGATCAGTGAAGGATTGTAGAAGATAACTATCAATCTCCTTAGTTTTATTAAGTATATTCCCATTTTCATCCCACAACGTGGCAATACGATCTCTAGCACGTTTGACGTTGATGGAAGCATGAAAAAATTTAGTGTTTCTATCCCCCTCAGTAACCCACTTCTGGTGATACTGCTGCTTCCTCATACTAGCTTCAGCATTCAGAGCTTTATTGAGCAGGAGAAAAAGCTTGGATTCATTCTGAGCAAGGGAAATGTTGGTTGGGTCCTCATTTAACATGATCTGAGCGTGATTCAGCTGAGCCTTGATATTCTTGATTTGTTGTGTTCCATCCCCAAATTTGTTATGAGCCCATTGCCGTAGAGCATTCCTAGTTGTCTTTAATTTCCTGCAAAGAACATACATAGGATTGCCATGAATATTATTAGACCAAGCGGTTGAAATAATGTTATCATACTCTGGTTCTACAACCCAAGCATTATAAAATTTAAAAGCCCTCTTTCCACTTCTAGCCAAACAAGGAAGGGAAAGAATTTGGGGGGAATGATCAGATAAGATTGGGTGAGGCATGAAGGTGAAAAGTGAAGGCCAGAGAGAGAAGGCAGCAGCATTGCAAAATGAGTGGTCAATATTTGAGTAAGTTCGTAAGCCAGACCGACTTCTGTTATTCCAGGAAAAGGGAACACCAGAGCGGACAACAGAGAGAAGATCAGAATCAGAAATGGAGATGTTTATTAGAGCAAATCCCTTGGCAACAGCGGCAGACCACCAAACTTATCAGAGAGATTCATGCAGCAGTTGAAGTCCCCCAACACTAACCATGGATGGGAGTTCTGACGTAAAGATGGGAGAGTGTTGAGAAGAGGTTGCCTCGAGGCAACTGCATTATGCGCATAAACGAAGGTAATATAAAAGGAAGTTTGTGAAGGAAGAAAAAGAGCATGGAAGTGAATCATTTGCGTGGAGGATAGAATATGATTGAGAGAAAAAACAGTGGGATCATGAACTACAAGGATACGTCCATAAGGAGCTTCATTCAAGTTGTGATTGAAGTCCCAAGATGGATTAATATAGTTTGCAGCTCTGATAGTTAATGGGAGAGAGAGCTTGGTTTCCAAAATGACAAACATTTTAATGTTGTGGTCATGGATTATGGATTTAACATGGTCAAGTTTCTCATTATTGTGGGCACCCCTTATGTTCCAAGCAGCGATCTTATTCATCATTAAAAACTACAGGGAGAGATGAGACACTCCTGCCCTACTCCTTGTTGAAGGAGGATCAACTCTAACTGACTTAAGCTTTGCAGAAAGTGAGGGAGACTTAGTAGTTTTGTGATTGTCTGAGGGAGGATCAGCTGGAGGAGAGACCCAGCCAGGTATGGTGCCCTTGAAGATATATGGGGAGGTGATGGGGATGGATTGTGATGTCAGAAGGGTGGTTTCCTGATGAGGAGTCAGATTAAGAGATGATGGTTGAAAGACAGATTGGACATTTTTTTAAATGTTTTGCCTGAAGTCTTGCTCAATGGACAGCAGAAAGTTTGCATTAGTAATCACCTTTGCATGAGATTCATGTGTATTTGAGGGTGGTTGATCAGGAGAACAACCAAATTCAGAAGTTGTTCCTTCACAGACCAAGGTACTTTGACATTTATTTACTTGACTTGATGCTTTATCAAATTTTGTGTGCAACTAGGATGATTTCAATTTGTCTGCCATTAATTCTGTAGTATCATGATCAGCTTCCACAATTATGGAGCCTATTTCCATGATTGGTTCTTCACTAGTTCCAGAGCAGTGTAAAATATTAAATGGATTAGGTTTTGTAAAAGCTTCAGGTAAATCGTCAGACTGCTCGGTACCAACTCGAAGAAAAGTGGGGACAGCTTCGGGCACAACAACAATATTACCCATCGAAGCTTCAGGCTTGTCCACCACAGCATTAACCCCTACCACTGTTGGCACTTTTCCTTTCATCAAAATATTTTCTTTTTCAACCCCTTTCCTTTTGTCATAATTACTTGACTTTCCCTTCCTGTAAGGAATCCTTTTCCACCCACCGTTACTTCCTGCTTCAACTTTATTATGTACATGAGTAACATCATACTTATACGAGTTGTCAGACTTTTTATCACCAGAGTTATCATTTTTGAGGGCATCCTCTGTCCTACCACTCATACTATTAAGTACCAAACAGTCATGTTTGTCATGCCCAAATTCCTTGCAACTCACACAGATCTTTGGTTTACACAAGTATTCAACCTTCACCACTTGCATCGATCCATCTAACAACTTCATCGTGTAAGACTCAGGTAATTCAAACTTTGCAGTAACCTCAACCATGCACTTTGCAAACCCAATCCTGTCTAGCTTCTCAGTTGCTTCATCCATACAGAGAAATCTACCAAGTCTTGTTGCTAGCCAGTTTATGCCTAAATGAGACCAACAGAATAGGGGAATATTGGACAGCTTAATCCACACTGGAACAGATTTAATGGTACTGACACTATTGCCAATGGTAGGATCCCGTTCCTTCACTATAAACAACTTGTTCCTCATAATTATAGGGTCTGCCTGGATTATCTTCCTTCAATCCTCATCAGAGGACAGATTGAAGAGGAACAAGTTCCCATCAGGCTTGACTTGAATGGAGCCTTTGAGCTTCCAATATCTCTTTAGGTGGTTCATCACAGCAAGATATGGTAGAGGATTGTCAAGGAAGAAGCCAACAAGGTTCTGGCCCCACACATCATTTCCAGCCTGTATAACTTCAGTAGGTGGTACAATGGCTTCCCCATCATAGACAAGTGGAAAGTTCACCGGGATGAATTTCCCTGCATTGCATGGTCTGGACTTGAACAGGGTGGACCATGGTAAGGCTTGGGAAGATATAGATGGCATGGATTGAGTGGGGGAAGAAGAGGAAGGACAAGATATTGGGGCGAGAGATGGTGTAGGAAGGAGAGGAGGACAGTTGACAAGACGGGGTGGGGAATTGACAAGACGTTGAGGAAAAGGTGGAGGAAAAGGTGGAGGATCTGGTGGCTGTGGTACGATGGAAGAGTTGGAAGCATTGCACGTACTGTACATAGGGATGGTGGGGGAAGAGAGATGCTGGAAAGAAGAAGAAAAAGGACGGGGGGAGGAGGCCATTAGTGGAAAAAGGACTAAAAATATGCCTATGAAAACTTTGGGGCCAAGGAAACTATGTTTGCCCTGGCCTTCGGTTAGCCGGTTTTATAAGTGGTCGTGCACTATGTCTCATTATTGTGGCCGCTGGGATTCGAACCGGTGCCACTACAACCATATGTAACAACTCCACTATGTCTTAGCCACTGGACCACTAGAACTTGACTAAACTTTGGGGCCAAGGAAACTATGTTTGCCCTGGCCTTCGGTTAGCCGGTTTTATAAGTGGTCGTGCACTATGTCTCGTTATTGTGGCCGCTGGGATTCGAACCGGTGCCACTACAACCATATGTAGCAACTCCACTATGTCTTAACCACTGAACAAGCGGAACTAATAAATTCACATACTGATTAATTATCCTATATTCACCAATTCTAATTATAATTTCTCTTTTTATTACAACATTTGGTTTGTTTCCTTATTTACAAATTTATAACCAAATTTTATTTGTACAATCATTTCAAATAATTGAAGGTGCATTAAAGTAGTTATTGATTACATAAAATCACATTATTACGTTTCATTCTAGTTATTTTCTCATGGATAAATCACCAATTTTATTTCTTCCAATGTTAAATTACAAAATCTTAATGAATTAAATAATTTAATTTATCGGAAAATTAATGGTCGTTACACTCTCCCCCACTCAATACTTTTCGTCCTTGGAAAGGGAAAGGTAGGAATTAAGGGATTAATATATCTTATTCAAAGTATTAACTTTATAAACAATTAATTTTCATAATTAAATAATATAAATAAAGTATATCAATTTATAAAAACAATTAAATTCTTTTATATTCAAGTTCAATAAAAGTTTGAAAAACATTTCCACTCTCACAAAAATTTCTAACTCCAAAATTCACGGAAAATTTTGACGGAGTCTCCTTTGTACGGAGAGGTCCGGAAGAAATAATAATATCAATAATATCCATATATACATATATCATATTTCAAAATAAAATATCCCAAACCACGGGATAAACAATATAATATTGCGATAAACCGTAATTCGAAAACATACCTATTTGTTGGGCAAACAACGCTTTATTTATGAAACCAAAAGCAGTAGCTATTACTTCCATAAACCTGTATTTCACTTACATAATCCAAAGAAGCTAATAATTATGTAAAAGAGAAATATTTAAGTTGTTTCAATTTATAGCAAATAAATCAACGCAACATACATTAGTCACTTGCAAACTAAACTATGAGATCATCACATGCAATCAAAGAAATCAATCCGTCCATAGCAAGCAATGAATGGTCTATTCGAGTTCAAAAAGTATTAATTGTATAAAATGATGAATAATCTACTAAATATACCATACACTCAACAGTCTTAGATAAAACTTAATAGATTATTTTCAATCATCCCATATGCCAAAACAACCAAGAATTCCAAATATTAATTAAATTTATTCTTATTAATCTTGTTTCACACCATTTACTGTTCATTTTTTCTTGATCATTCATACAATGCTATGTTGCCATTAATTTACATTCATTACTTACAAAATTTCATTTCCCATTTATTCATACAATGTCATTTTCATTACTTACACAAGTTATTTCCATTTCAATTAGTTAGATTATCAATGAATCATCATTGAAGTATTGCATACATTTTATTTCACTTAATTCATATTTATTATTTACTTTTATTTCCTCATTATATCAATATTCATTTGTGAATTAAATCACACATAGAATTTCAACCTTTTCTTTTTCTTCCTATTCATTTCCTTCATATATAACATTGTTGAATATTAAGTCTATTTCTAATCATTTCAACATTTTTTGAACTTATAAGCATTTAATTAATATAGTATTCACTTTTACTATTCAACATGACTTCAAACATTAACTTAAATTTATAATCAATTACTTACAATATTCACTTTTCTATTAAATTTGATCACTAGCAATCTCAAATTGTTAATTTAAGTTTATAGCAATTTATAACATCAGAATTCTTATTTACAAAAGTAATTCCATTGAACACCTTCAATATACTTAAGTTTTACTTGTTTAATATTCTATTACGTATGCTTATTAACATTTCAACTTTTAATATTTTGGTAAGTTATATATATCTATATGTCTTTTAGAATGCAACTAAATGTTACGCAAGTTTATCTGATTTATTTAGTAAACAAAATGTTCAACAATTACATCTTCTTATTTTCATTAGTCATTAATTTACAAGTTACAAATTTCCAATTTCTTATATATTTCATAAGTCACTTTACATTCAATTTCTTATTCTCCATTTTAGAAGTTTCCAATTATTAGTATAGTCAAGATTTCATTCATTACAATAATTGAAAACTACTAATTATCAAAAAGTTTTAAGAACTAAATCCAAAGTTCATTTCAGTGGTTTTGAAAATAATCTATATATTTTTATATCCCTTATAGATCAAATCATATATTCAAAATTAAGATTTATTCATCAAAAAAGATGTGTAGTAAAACTACTACAGCAATCTTTCCACTTTGAAATACGAAAATGAATGTCGATGATGTGTGCGCTCATCACTGAAATTATTTTTCAACGACGGGAAGAGGAGTACAGACCTTATTTCCTTTTAAAATTTAATTAGAACATTTCTTCCAAATCACTTTGAAAATATTTATATTCGAAAATACTTGCAAGTAAAACTGATATTATATTCCACAGTCTTTTGAAATCAAATTTAAAAAATCCCGTAACTTAAGTTCTAAATTTTCCAATTTATATTTACTTTATTTCTAAATCCTATTTTACAATTCAATATTTATAAAATTTCATTACCGAACAAACAAACATGTCACACACAACTATATTATTTAACAAAACTATTCCTTTATATGCAAAATATATACTAGGTAAAATTATTTCATTCACTCATATTCAAAACAATATTGTGTCGGTCTGCCTCATTAAGTATTTAGAAATCCCTGTCGATGCCATAGCGTCCCATGTACCGACCAGATTTTATAAATACTAAAGAGAACAAATTAACACAATATAAAAATATTTTATAACACTAATAAGTATGCTCTCTCATATATACACACTCAGACAGACTCATTCTAGAGTACTACTATCTTATTTCTAATGAGTCAGACCCCACAAAGCTAAGGTTATCACTAAGCCACTCTCTGATACCAAATGTAATGACTCACCTTTTTAGAAGGTTAAAATCGATAATAGATCATACATCTCAAACTCAAACCATTCAAAAGGGAGGGTTGTTATGTGGTAAATGAGAAAAGAAGATAAAGAAATAAAAGAAGATAAAGAAATAAAAGAAACACAGAATTTCATAGCGGAATGACAAAATATAATAATCAAATAATAGTTCATGAATCTGTGTTTTTTCAAATAACATTTGAATACACTTTTATAATACAGAATCAGAGTTACATATAATAGAAATAAATAACAATGCAGCGGAACAACATGATGCAGTGAATAAATAAAATCAATAATAATAATACTAAATCTTCATCTTCGTCGTCCAAAAAAGCAGTCTTCGAACCACTGAAAGCTCAAACTGACTTGAGTGAATTGAAAAGACAAAACATTCGAGCCATAACTAAAATATCTTATGTAAGTTAAATCAACAGTAAATAAATATAAGTGTAACGGCGTCGCAGATGTTTACGGGGTTTGACATCTCTTATCCAGTGTCTAACGTGCATGCAATAACTTAAGAGATGTTCAGGATTTCCATCTCCTAAGGATCCATTAAACTATCTACATACATAGTACAATACGCTATTATAATAGTGTCTACAGTAAAATAAAGTATTAAAATAGCGTTAAGGCGTTACCCATATCCCCTTTAACACATTTTATATATTTCTGTAGTCTATATAGTACCGTAATTCCTTCGTAAACCGGAGGGCTATCAGAGGGCACTCTATAGGTACGGTACAAACCAAACTCGTAAAAGGCGCGATAAGGCATGTGACACGGCACGGGAGGCAATGCCATGATAGGATTCTATAGTTTGCACTCTTGGACTTGTGGTAACGCATAGCAGCTACTACCGTCCACCTCGAAACACACTCCCATAATCAAAACCGAGGGGTGGCCACCAAATCAATCACAAAGTCGTAATATGGTATCGAAGAAATGCGCTTGATTGGAGGAGCAACCTTACTTGGTCCAATATAGCTCCTGTTTTAGCCACATCAAGCTGACTCACTTGAGTCAGGGCTAATTAAATACCTCATACAGAATCATTCGCCAAACCATCCTACTTCATTCTGGAATCTCCACCGCGTACATAGTTGTTAAAGTGGTTTTCGGTATTGGCAGAGAGTATGACAATATCCAATCCCGGTCTCTTTAACGACCAAACCCTTGTTTCACACCAGACGGTTCTTTTACATTTCAAAAGTCAATTCATAATTGATATCAAAATATCATATTCGATTCAAACATATCACTTTCGAAATCATATTCACTTTCGAAAACTTATTGATAAAATAGGTTAAATTTCATTTTAAAATCATCATATTCAATCAAATATGTCATTTTACTAGAAAATATCATTTAAATCCCAACTTAGGTTATAACATCATTTAACCATATTCGCTTTTAAATCAAGGATTTAAATATAGCAATCCAACCTTGCATCGTTATATTTTTAGAATATAGTTTAGATAGTTTTAAAATAGTTAAGATGGTATTAATAGTTTAAAATAGTTAAAATACTTTAAAATACTTTAGAATAGTTTAAAAATAGATTAACATAGTTTAGGTGGATTTAAGACAGTTTATATAGATTTAAAATAGATTAAATAGATTTAACATAAATTAAAATGGGTTAATTAGCTTAAAAAGGTTAAAAAAAGATTAAAATTTGCTAAGATAAATTAAAATAGTTTAAAATAGTTGAGAATATAGTTTGAAAATATAAAAAATCAGGATTTTTAAAACAATAAATCTTTGAAAAATATATATTAAAATAATTAAGTTTGAAATTGATATCAAAGTAAACTATTTCTCCCTTTTCAATAAATCTAGACCATATCCAGTTTCAAATCACCGACTCGAATTTAAACTTTCAATTCAATTTTCATTGAACCATATCAATTTATATTGATTATAAATCCACTGTTGAACTACAATTCTAAACCAATTCAATTTCATAGACTTTAATGTTTAAATCTTTAAACATTTCCAACAACTCCATTTCGATAAATTTCAGTTATATTTCAAATTCAATAAAATTTCCACTTTTATTCTTTTATACAATTCATTAAACCAACTCCAATTTCAACATACTTGGATTTTGAAAATAATTCAGTGTATACAAGGTAAATTTTATTTCAAAATATTGTTTAACTGAAAACAAATTTTAGGGATTTAAAATCATTTAACTTAACCAAACCGGTGTCCGTATATAATTTTCAACCCTATGGTCAAGTGATACGGATATTTACCATTTCAATTCGTAAATATCTTTTACACTTACAGGTATATATCATTTCAACCCACAATCCTAAATTTAATTTCAAATCCATGAAATCGCTCGAGTCTATCATTTCAACCCATAACGATTTCTCCCTAATCAATCAGGTCGTTCGGGTATGTATCATTTCAAACCATAGGGAACTTGCAGTGTTATAATAATATAAAAATATAACATCCAGTCATCCAATATCAACAATCAAACATCCATCACAATCGTCATCCAAATCTATCAATAAATAATAATAATTTACTATTTATCAATCGCAGGTATTAACTGGAAATTTTAAAATTCAATATTAAATTAAATGGCGATTAAATTCAATAAAAGTCATATTTAACTGGAATGACAATTTAATATACCAAACATTAACCAATCAATTACTGATCACATCATAAATTTAATTTAACTAACATATGATCATTTAGTAGCTGTGAGTGGGTTAAAACACTCACCTTTGATTTCAAATGGATTTGAAATCCAAAATAAGGCTCAAAATTCAATGTTTTAGAATTGGTCCAAACCAGTACCATAATTTCTAGAATTTCGATACGATCCCAATGGAACAAACCGAGCGCGAATCCGAGCTCGTATGTAAAAGTAATTAACATTAGAACATTTGAAATATAATTTAAATAAAATAAAATATATGTGCAAATTGAATCAAGCTATACCACGTGGCTACATCGTCTTCCTCACATAGCTAACCTTAGATCTATGATCGACCGCCTTTGGCCAGCCACGGCCTAGCCTACCTGCCTCCTACGCACCCCTCTCGACTACGACGAACTCCGAGCGCCCCCCAATCCATGCCCATACAAATAGCAGTCGTCCTACATTCTAAACCCTAGTAGAATTGTTCGAGGCGATCTAGCAGTTGAACGTAAGAACGACCATCACCGATGCACTCCACTCGTCCATCTCTACACCACATCACTTCCGAAACAATGATCCACTAACGCTAATCAAAACCCAATGAACGACCGGAAATTAATGGCCAATTTTTGGCCAGACCTTGATCTGAATTGAAAAACGAATCACTACAGTAGATTTCACTCGTTGAGAGCTTTCTGATGATATATGATAGGGTTTGGAGAGTTTAAATTTTTGAAATTAATTTTGATTTGTATTTGGATTCGGGAATTAGGTTTTCAGCTATTGAGAAGAGAGAAACAAAAGAAATTTCAGCACGTACACTAATGAGAAATAAAAAGGCTACTAGGGTTTGAAAAAACTATCTATATTAACAAAGCCCGATAAGAAAGAACAATGTATCGAATTGCTCCGAAACGACAATAACAACCCAAAAAGCCCGTTCTGCTTCCAGAACGAAAGTAGGTCATCCAATATATCAAAATACATGTTTTTGATATTTTTAAAATCAATGGAATAAGTTTCAAGTGCTATTTCTATCGTATGAAGAAGTTAGCTTTTAAAATCAGCATATTTCAAATTGATTTCATTAAATTGATTTCTACACGTTTCGAACCCGTACGATCAAACGACTAGTCCGATCGCTACGAAACTTGAAATCCTAAAATAATTCATCGTTACGAATACGATGAAACTGGTTTCGTCGAAATCCGAGACAGTGGCCAAAATGGCTATTTTCACGTTAATCAAATAAATTGATTAAATCTCTTTTCAATTCAAATTTTATTATTTCTAATTACACAAAAATTAACAATCTTTACAAAACCAATTTCCCATGTCAAATTCAATGTTGATTATTTCACTAATTATAGCGTTTAGTTTCAATTGCAATAAACCCACTAATTATAATTTATATTCCAATAAATTGATTAAATTTGATTTTAATCTTTTTATTCAATCAGTCATTATGTAATGGATATAATTAACATTGGTTTACATTTTATTACATCAATATTCTATAATTATCCTCTTAATTCACATTAACTGCAATATTTCGTATATCAATTGCATTTGATTTCCAATTTATTTCAATGAATTAAATAGTGAATTTATAATTAAACCGTTGTTACAACTTACCAATTCAAACGGATTCTATGTTTATTGTTAACAAGCAGAACTAACAAATTCACATACTGATTAATTATCCTATATTAACCAATTTTAATTAACTACATATAATTTCTCTTTTTATTACAACATTTGGTTTATTTCCTTATTTACAAATTTATAACCAAATTTTATATTTACAATCATTTCAAATAATTGAAGCATTAAACTAGTTATCGATTACATTAAATCATGTTATTACGCTTCATTCTAGTTATTTTCTCATGGATAAATCACGAATTTTACTTCTTCCAATATTAAATTATAAAATCTTATTAAATTCAATAATTTAGTTTATCGAAAAATTACGAGTCATTACATATATGAATGTACTCCGAGAGCTTGTGAGAAATGCGTGATGTATGGGGCATATATAATGGTTCATCGGCGATGAGTCCAAAAGCCTTTAATTTGATGATGAATAAATTTTTCCCAATTGACTTGAATTCCATCAAATATAGCATATAGGGCTTTGTGGTCATTTTCATATATTTGCTCATGACTTCCTAATCGGGGAATTATTATATTAATTATCATATGATTTAACAATCTAGCCTTTGGTCGTACATTAACCGATTTCCATCATGACATTCTATCTTCCCATTTTGGTGTGTAATTTCGTCACATGGCAAATTTCTATGATCATGAATTTCCTCTAAACAAGTTCCAGTAGAGAAACAAACGAGTAATCGACCAATCATGTTTACACTAATTTTCAAAACATGTCCATACACACTAGTCCACAGCCATCCTTCTTCATTTTCTGGCTTCTAAATACTACTACTGCACGAGTTTGCATAAAAAGAAAGATGGCCAGTTGTTCGATTTGTACCTCATTTTCGTCGAATTTAATTAGCTCACGACATCTGGAGGCGATGGTGAGGTGTTGAAGACCGTATTCTCCAAATTTTCATAGTCGGTAGAAGGAACCAGAATGAAGTCTCTTTTATTTCAGGTTATCAAATCTTTTGTTGGCGATTGTACTATTGCAAAACCATTCCTGGATGTGTGCATTGGTGACAAGATTGGTTTCAGAAGTTGAAGATTGCCCTCTCTTTGATCTCTTGTTAACGCGATTCTTTGCTTTTTGTGCCAAAATAGGGTAGCTAGGAAGCTAGGGTTTTTAATTTAGGGTAAAATCCGAGACGGTTTGGGTAAATAGTGAAGAAGAGGGTGAAAAATCAATAAAAAGGAACGTTGTCTGTAGCAGGTAGAGAGTCCTCTCAAACGTTCGAGGATATATGTTAGAGGTTTGAGTTCAAATAGGGAAATTTTCTTGAAAATTTTAACAGACGTCTGTCATATTTTCATTGACATCTGAGGCATGCTGATTTCTATTTTTAATTCCAATGTTTATATTTTTTATTTTTTATTTCATATTTTCATAAAAACAACATAATAAACGATTATTATAATCAAGAAACATACAGACTTATAATATATATAATATTGTTTATATATATATAGAATTATTTTTCCTTTGAAGATTGTGAGTTTTCAAATTCAGTTCAATCCCAAGAGTTCGTGTTAATTTTGGTTTTCTCATGTTAAGGCTTAAGCGGAGACCAACTTAAACGAGATGGAGTGTTGTTCCAGTCTTGCTTTAATGGCCTTGTCTCCCATAAGTTTCTTGGAATAATGTTGCAGGTTTTTACAAGAGTCTCGATTAAATGAGGATATCGTTATGTAAACAATTATTTGTTGGTAAATGACCACATATTGCTAAAATTTATTTTTCGGGAAAGTTAAGATAAGATCCTAGACATTGTTGCTCGTAATACATTTCTCATTGAACTCCCATCCTTTCTTGTTGATTGTGGTATGTTTCATCCACTTTAGTATTGAAAGACGATGATTAAAGATCAGTTGCTCGTTTAACCTTCTTTTCCTTCAAAGAGGTGGAGATGCCATAAAATTTAGTGAGGTAGATTGATATGAAGGAGGTATGGTTTTTGTTGGTGATAGGTAGGTGCTACTTGATGAAGGTGACTAAAGTCGATAATTGAGTATGTGGAGTCGTGATCAAAAGTAATGTTTAGTTTTCTAAATTTGTAAACAATACTTTTGTTTTATTTTTCTTTTAACCAAATGTTTAAGTATAAATAGAATGTACAATCTATTTTTTAAATCTTTGTAAGGTTAGAACTATTTTAATTGTAAATTCGTTAATTTTTATTGTTATGGTTGTTAAAAATTAACTAAAAATAACTCTAGTTAAAATCTTATACAAAAAAATAAAATTCAAAAGTTTATGGTAAATAATTATGGCATATAATATTTAATTAATTCATTAAACGAACTTATACTAAGGTCTCGTCTTTGCTTTATAAAAGTTGATTCACATAATGGTTTAGTGAAAATATTAGCAATTGACTTTCAGTGTTAACAAATTCGAGAGAAATGATACCTTTTTCCACACTGTCTTTAAGAAAATGACGATGAATATCAATATGTTTCATTCGAGAATGATTAATTGGATTTTTAGAAAAATTTATGGCACTAGTAATATTACAATATATAGTAGTAATTTAGTAATAATTTTTCAGTAATCTTGAAGTGTTTGTTGTATATAAATTACCTATGCATAAGATAAGGCTGCTGAGATATACTCGGCTTCATATGTCGAGAGAGAAACACAATTTTGCCTTTCATTGACCAGAGATTGACCGATACAATGGCATGTTGCACTTGTATTTTTTCTAAATGTTTTGTATCCATCAAAATTAGCATCGCTGTATGATACGAGTTTGAAAAAGTTGTCTTTCAGGTAAAAAAGACCGTACACTTTGGTGTTGGTTATGTGTAGCAAAATTCTTTTAACCGCTCGATGATGTGACTCCTTAAGTTGTGCCCTAAATCTTGCACATAAATAGTCACTCATAATTATATCTGATCTACTAGCGGTTAAGCATAATAGAGATCCTATCATAATTTGGTATAATTTTTGATCGAAATCCTTTCCATTTTCATCTTTATCTAAATGTAAGCTTGTGTTCATTGGAGTTGGTTTACTTGAAGTAGTATCCATTCCAAATCACTTTAACAATTCTCTATAATATTTCTCTTGATTTATAAAAATTCCATTTTCTAACTATTTTATTAGTAATCCTAAAAAGAAATTTAATTCTCTCATATGAGACATTTCAAATTCATTTTTCATTATGTTATAAAAATCATTATATAGTTTCTTGTTAGTTGATTCAAATAAGATATCATCAACATATATTTGTACAATTAGTATATAATTATTTTCTCTTTTTATAAATAATGTTGTATCAGTTCTACCAATTTGAAAACCAGAATTTATTAAATGTCTTTTTAATCTCTCATACCAAGCACGAGGTGCTTGTTTCAAACTGTATGATGTTTTTTTCTTAGTTTGAAACCATGATCTAGATATTTTTCACGAGAATATAGAGATGGTTGTTCAACATAAACTTTTTCTTTTATAAAACCATTTAAAAATACGCTTTTAATATCCATTCGAAATAATTTAAAATTATTAAAACATGCAAATGCTAGTAATATTCTTATAGCTTCAAGACGAGCTACAGAAGTAAATGTTTCTTCATAATCAATTCTTTCTTCTTGATTGTATCCCTGAGCAACTATCTTGCTTTATTACGAATAATGTTTCCATTTTCATCAGCTTTATTTTTTAAAAACCATTTTGTTCCTATTACGGATTTATCATTTGGTCTTGTATGAGTTCCCAGACATTATTTCGTTCTAATTGGTTAAGTTCCTCTTGCATTGTTAAAATCCAAAAATCATCTTTTAATGCTTTTTTAAAAATCTTTAGATTCGAAGTTGGATATGAATGCTACATGACTTGTTTGATTTAGTTGATTCTTAGTTGAAAATTTAGTGTTCAAGTCGCCAATTACGTGTAACGACCAAAAAATTTTCAATAACTAAATTGTTAATTTAATAAGATTTTGGTAATTTAATATTGAGGAAATAAAAATTAGTGAATTATTAATGGAAATAATAACTAAAATGAATGGCAGTAGTAAATGTAAGTTAACTGTTAATAACTTGGATGTAATCCCAATAATGAA
Source organism: Allium cepa (assembly GCA_030765085.1). Lineage (NCBI taxonomy): Eukaryota > Viridiplantae > Streptophyta > Magnoliopsida > Asparagales > Amaryllidaceae > Allium > Allium cepa. The sequence continues at coordinate 675,998,071 of CM060932.1, read as the reverse complement.
ATAACGTAAATTGCATACCTAGTTATAAAATTAAATATATGAAACAAAACGTAAATATTTGATTATTGTATGAAATATAGAGTTAATGGTAATTAAATAAAATCAGTATTATATAAGGATTGTATCATTTGGTTGTGAATAATGAATTTCGTAAGTGTAACTAAAAGTTATGGTAACAATTGTTATAAGTTACCTGTTTAATTGGTCTATTAAATTAAAATGGGAGATCAAATAGAATTAAATGAACTTTAATGTTATATTATTGAGAATTAATGCAATAACTGAAAGTGTGAATGCAATAAAATAAATAGAAATGTAAACTTATTCATAAAGTAATAATTTATGAAATAAAAAGAATGAAACCAAGTTAAATGAATTCATTGAGAATTTTTAATCATAATTAAATGTATATATTTGACAAAATGGAAATAGGTTAGTTAATACAAAGTAAATATGGAATTGGAGCATATTAAGGAAATGAAAGGTAAAACAAAGGTTAACTGTGTTACAGAGTAATAATGGACTTAATAAAAAGATTGGAATTGAATCAAATTAATTTATTCGAATTAAATATAATTAATTGGAATTAATCTATAACAAATGGATTTATTGCAGGTAATGAAATTATATATTGCGTTAATTGAATAAAGATAAAATGGGAGGTATTAATGTAACAATACAAACCAATGGTAATTATACCTGGGCGATGACAATTGGTTGAATAACAGGATTTAAAACCAAATAAATGGATTTATTAGAATTTCAATTAATAATTAATCAATTCACTGAAATTGAAATTTGATACTGTAATTGGTGAATAAATTAACTTTAAATCGATATGGAAATTTGTTATAAAGGATTTTAAATTACTAAAGTAATCCAAGATGATAAAAATTATAAATTATAGAATTTGAATGAAAAAAATGATTTAATTTAATATCAATTTATTTAATAACGTAAAAATAGTCATTTTGGCTACTGACTCGGATTTCGATGAAACCAGTTTCATTGGATCCATAATAGCGAATTATTATAGGATTTCAAGTTTCGTAGCGATCGGACTTGTCGTTTGATCGTACGGACTCGAAACGCCTAGAAATCAATTTAATTAAAATCAATTTGAAATAACTTGATTGTAGCATAACTTCTTCGTACGATGGAATCAGGACTTGAAACCTGTTCCATTGAGATTAAAATATTTGAAAACGTCAATTTTGATAAATGGATTGACCCCAATTTCGTTCCGAAGTCAGAACGGGCTTTTCGGGTCGTTTATGGTTCAATTTTCCAAACCAATCCAGCTCATTCTTTCTATTTTGTTCTGCCTATATATATCATTATAAAACCTAGCCTATTTCTTACGTTCATTATTCTGTACGTACAATTCCAGTTGCCTCTCTTTATTCCAACGGCATACAAAACCAAAATTCCAATTTCAATTCCAAATAAAATCCAAAGCCAAAAATTCAAATTCCTCAAATAATATCGAATTATATATCAATCTGAAGCTCTCGACGAGCGCATCTCAGATCTGCAATTCATTTTTCATTTTGGCTCATTGTTTGTTCAGTAAACGTCAAACTATTCATGGCCGTTCATCGCGCCTCGATCAAACTTGTCCGATCGTCGAATCAATTTGTGGGTATTGTAGAGTGGACTAAAGGGGTTGGATCTGAGTCATTCGTAGATGAAGTTGACGGTTGGATTTCGCGTGAAAATTCAATTAGGGTTTTTAAAACATAGCGGCAGCTGGTCCAGTTTGGATACGTGGTGGTTACGCTTGATGATGGAAGGGGGTCGCGGCCTTGGAGGAGGAGCGGCTGCGTCGGCATGGTCGGCGACCGAAGTTTGGGACGGCGGCGTGCTGGCGTGCGAGCTGGTGATCCGGTTGGTCGAGCGCAGGCGCATGAATAGTGCAAGGTTTGGGTGTTCTTTCTGTTGCTGACGTGGCGAATGTGTGAGTTATTACTATTTTTTGTTTCTTGTTTTTTTATTTTGATTTCAAGTGCTTTAATGCGCATAACTTTTTCTTACAAGGTCCAATTTACGTACAGTTTTCTCCGCTAGGATCGTATTGAAATTCCAGACAGTTTGACGTAGGTTTGGATGAATTCTAAGACTGTTCAAATTTGGGTTTAAATTGGATTTAAATTCAATTTATTATGTTTGTAAATCCAAAAGGTGAGTGTTTTAACCCACTCACAACTTCTAAAATTTATTATGTTTGTAAATTAAATTTATGTTATGATTTGAAAACTTATTATGACTATTTGGTATATTTTAATCATCATCTTAGTTAATTTGAATTTATTAATTAAACCGTTACTTAATTTATTATTGAATATAAATTGCCAGTTAAATACCTGTTATTGATTATCAGTTCAATTTAAATCCAAAAGGTGAGTGTTTTAACCCACTCACAACTTCTAAAATTTATTATGTTTGTAAATTAAATTTATGTTATGATTTGAAAACTTATTATGACTATTTGGTATATTTTAATCATCTTCTTAGTTAATTTGAATTTATTTGAATTAAATCGTTACTTAATTTATTATTGAATATAAATTGCCAGTTAAATACCTGTTATTGATTATCAGTTCTATATTGATATTTATTGACTGATTTAGATGATGATTGTGATGGATGTTGTATTTTATACCATTATAAACTGCAAGTTCGTTATGGATTTTTATTTATTTCGGGATTGCGGTTGGAAAAGATATATAACCGTAAAATATTAAATTACAGATTGAAATAATAAATATTTGTATCACTTGAACCTAGGGTAGAGAATTATATACAGACATCGGATTGGTTAAATTAAATGATTTTAAAATCCTAAATATTTGAATGGAATTAAATGATATTTTGAAGTAAAATTTGATTTGTATAAATTGAAGTATTTTTGGAAAACCAAGTTTTGTGTTGAAATGTGAATTGGCTTAAAGGGAATTGTTTTAAGAAATTAAATTGAAATGATCTGATTTTGTTGAAATGAAACAAATTGATATAAATTCCAAATTCATGTTTTCCAATTGTAAACTGTTTTAAATTATATTATTTTTAAGATTTTTAGATTTATAAACAATTTTAACCTATATTAACTATATTAAATCAATATAACCTATTTTAAACCAATTAATTAATTTTAAAAACAATTAAACCATTTTAACTTATATTAAATCTAATTAGTCTATTTTAAAGCTATTTAATCTATTTTAATTTAATTTAATCTATTTTAAGTCTATTTAACTATTTTAATTCTATATTTACTATTCTATAGTATTTTGATCGTTGAAAATTTATTCAAATTATTTTTAACTATTTACAACCATTTAAACCATTTTCTAAATTTTCAGACTAAGTAAAAGGGAAGTGTCATATTCAAAATTCATTGGTTTACAAGCAAAATGATGAAATGATGAAATGACCTAAGTTGGGATTTAAATGTATAATAAACTGGAAATGATGAATTTGAAGTAAGGATTTAACTTGCTTTGGAAACATGGTTTTAGAAGAAATTATGATTTGAAAGTGAATATGATTTCAAAGTGAATATGATTTCGATAGTATTATGATTTTCAGAAGATGATACTTTGATATAAATTGTTAATTGACTTTTGAAATTTAAAAGAACCATCCAATATGTAATAAGCGATTGGTCGTTAAAGAGACCAGGATCGGATATTGTCATACTCTCTGCCAATACCGAAAACCACTTTAACAATTGTGTATATGGTGGAGATTCTAAAAATGAAGTAGGATGGTTTGATGAACGATTTCTGTATAGGTATGACGTGACCCTATCTCCCATGAGTCAGCATAGATGTGACTAAAATCAGGAGCCACACCGGGCCAAGTGAGGTCATTCCTCCGATCGGGCACACTTCTTCAATATTATATTCTGATTTCTGATTTGTTTTGGTGGCCATCCCTTGATTTTTTATTTGGGAGTGTGTTCCGAGGTGGGCGGTAGTAGCTGTATGCATTACAACCAGTTCGTATACACAAATGGTATATCTACCCTGGCATTTCCTCGTGTGCCGTGTTCACATGCCCTAGCGTGCCTTTTACGAGTTTGTTTTGTACCATAACTATGGAGTGCCCTCTGATAGCCCTCCAGTTTACGGAAGGAGTTACGGTACTATATAGATTATGGGAATATATATATAAAATGTGTTTAAGGGGGATATGGGTAACGCCATAACGCTATTTTAATAGTTTACTTTACTATAGACATTATTATAACAATGTATATTACTACAAAGTAGATAGTTTAACGGATCCTTAGAAGATGTGAATCCCGAGCATCTCTTAGGTTACTGCACCACGTTAGACACTGGATAGGAGATGTCAAACCCCGTAAACATCTCTACCGCCATTCCACTCATATTTTTTCCGTTGATTTAACTTACATAAGATCTTTTAGTTCTGACTCGAATATTTGGTCTTTTCAATTCGCTCGGGTCAGCCTGAGTATTTCAAGGATTTGAAGACGTTATTCTGAAGGATGAAGACGAAGATTGTATTATTATTATCTATTATATTTCACTGCATCATGTATTTCCACTGCATTATTTATTATTCTCTGGTATGTGTAACTCTAATCTGTGTTGTATAAGTATAATCAAATGTTTTGTAAAACAGCTTCATGAACTGCTTATTTGATTTTTATATTTTGTCATTCCACCGCAAGCTTCCATTTTATTTTTTTTCTTTCTCTGCTTTTTCTTATTCACCCCAATAACAATCCGCCCTTCTGTATGGTTTGAGTCGGCATGTGTTTCAGCCTAAAACATATAAAAAGGCGGGATGTTACAACTGATCATAAGCCCTTAAAGTATCTTTTCTCCTAGAAAGACCTGAACCTGAGGTAGCAGAGATGGGTGGAATTTTTGACGTCATATGATCAGGATATTCTCTATACTCCGAGGAAAGCAAATGTAGTGGCGGACGCTTTGCGTAGAAATGCAATTTTGGCTGTTTTGGAAGTTACTCCGACTCTACTTGAAAGGATTGCAAGCAAGCAAGGAATGGATAGGAATTTGAGAGCAATCATTAGGAAAGTTAAGAATGGACGGTGCACCAGTTTTAAGATCGATGACTAGGGAACTTTGAGGATCAATGGGAGAATCTGTGTTCCGAATATCAAGGATCTTAGGCAAGAAGTTTTGTTAGAGAGCCATCGCTCTTGGTTAAGCATCCATCCAGGGATCTCAAAGATGTACAAGGATATCAAAAGAGTTTTCTAATGGAAAGGAAAGAAGAAGGATATTGCTACCTTTGTAAATGGATGTGCGAACTGTCAACAAATGAAGGGTGATCAGTAGAAGATTGCGGGATTGTTGCAACCTCTAGAGATTCCTAAATGGAAATGGAAAATGATATCGATGGATTTCTTCGATGGGTCGCCAAGAACCAATAAAAGAAATGAAGCAGTGTGGGTTATCGTAGATAGGCTAACTAAGAGCGCCCACTTTATTCCAGTTATGGCAACCAAAACTGCATCTTCATTAGCAGAGATTTTCATGAAAGAGATTATCAGATTGCACGGAGTTCCCATCGGCATAGTGAGTGACCATGACCTAATTTTTACCAGCAAATTTTGGGAAGCTCTACAGGCAGCTCTTGGAATGAGATTGAGTTTAAGTACAGCTTATCATCCTCAAACCGATGGTCAAACAGAAAGGCTGAATTGCATTCTTGAAGATATGTTGAGAGCTTGTATCCTGGATTTTGGCAGATCTTGGGAGGACCATCTACACTTGGTAGAATTCTCGTACAATAATAGTTATCAGGAAAGTATTAAGATGGCACCCTACGAAGCTTTGTATGGAAGGCCCTATAGATCACCGATTTGTAGGGTAGAGTCCGAAGATTGTCTTGTTCTTGGTCCAGATTTGATTCGAGAGGCATCTGCAAAGGTTGAGCTAATCAAGAAAAGGATGAAGGCAGCCCAGGATCTTCAGAAAAGTTATATGGATAGGAGAAGAAGGAATTTGAAATTCGAAGTTGGAGATTTGGTGTTTATCAAGATTTCCCCGATCAAAGGAGCAATCGGATTTGGTAAGACGGGAAAGCTAGCTCCGAGATATATTGGACCTTTCCATGTTCTCAAGAGAATCAGTGCTTTGGCCTACAGGATTGAATTACCAAAATGGATGGCTGGGATTCACAATGTATTTCACATATCTTACCTGAGGAAGTACGTGTATTACCCACCACTGGTTGTAGAACCAGCAGCTCAGGAAGATTTAGAGGTCGAACCGGATTTTTAACTTTGGTCAAGCATCTAGTTCAGATTATAGATCGAGATGAGAAGGAGCTCAGGAACAAAGTGGTGAAGCTGGTTAAGATTCAGTGGAGCGAGGATTCTAGAGATTGTACCTGAGAAACTCTAGATACTATTAGGAAAGCCTATCCAGAACTGTGTCAGGATAATTAGATTGTTTGAATGAATTATTTGCTTTGGTTGTTAGTATATGGTTGATGCATATGTTTTGATGTTAAATATAAAAACTTTGGATGGATAATTAAATTATCTTTTGCTTTAAATTTCGGGGACGAAATTCTTTTAAGGGATAGGAATGTGACAACCCAGATTTTTAAAAAATATTAATTTGATAATTGTCTAATATAATCATTTAAATTTGCAAACTTATATTTTCAAACAAATAAATGTGCTATCTATTTTCTATTATTCATATGTAAATTTTTAGTAAAAATATGATTTGAAATTCAATATGTATATCTTAAAAGTAAATTAGATTTAAACTCTACATTTTTAAAACGCTTAAGTATATATATATATATATATAATTATTATTTCACGTATAAATAGATTTTATATTATTTCATTTGAAGTTACATAAATATAAATAAAAAGAAAATGTATAAATGAAAATATAAACATAATATAAAAACATAAGTAAATATAAAATACGTGCATAAAGACATTTGTAAGCTTAGGGATGTCATGCAAATACAAGTGTCAACTTCTCTTGAAATTTTTTTTCTTCATTTAAATAAATAAATAAAATGTAAATAAGAAACCAGGTGCTGTATACACTTATATATATATATATATATATCTCTACTCCTATCTCTTTTCTTTCTTTCATCTTTCAAACAAAAACTAACTAGAAAAATAAAAAGAACAACAAACATCTAAACAACTAAAACTACTTCAAGCTTTCAATCTTAAGCAAGATTCAAATTCAACTTAATCAAAGAAGATCTGTAGCAGTTTCAAAATCAAGTTTGCAGATTTCAACTATCCTCTGTTCAACATTTTTACATTGAGTAAACATTGACCTTTTAAAACCAAAATCTGCTTTAATATCTGTTGCATGTGATAAATAATTGTAATAATTTTGTGAAAATGTTTTGCATGAATGTATAAATGTGTTTTTCCTGGTATATATGTATGAAATACTATGTGCATGCCTGAGTTTAAATATGCATGTCTCTGTTTTGGTTCCAACGGACTTAAGTTAGTTCAAAAATTCAATTCTCTTCCCTCAAGCTCTTTCAGGTTATGATCTTTAAAGGAAAAATGTTTGTAATAACTAAATTCTATTTTTAAAAATGTTTTTAAGTATAATTAATAAGTGGTTTTACTAGAAAGAAGATTCCAATGAAAACTTAAACATCTCAAAAATTCGACTTTCACGATTTCAAGATTTTCATATATAATCTGATTTGATTTTGAAAACTAAGATTCTTAACAGTAATATCATAATATTTAAGTTAATATTTATAGAGAAATTGTGGGTTGAACGGGATTTGGGTTTTTGCCGATTTCTGGCGATCGATGGAAGATCATGGGTCTGGATCATTTCTGGAGGGAGCTCGTTGGTCGTAGAGTATGAGAAAAATGGTCGTTGATTTTTTTAGTTCGTTGTGGAGGATGAACGGTGGCGAAGTAGGGTTCAAAACCCTGATTTGGTCGATGTTGATTTTAAGGCCAGTGCGACGTCGAGGAAGCATCGGGTTGGATCAGAGGTAGGGGAAAGGAAGCATGGAACTCTGGCGAAGGTTTGGGCTCGACAACGTGGCGTCTAATGAGCGAAGGAGGCGGTGCATGGTGGATTTTGCTATTAGGTTTGTGTTCCTGTAGTGGCTCGACTATCTCGATCTTGATTTGCTTTCTCGTTTGTAGTTCTGGGTGGTCGGGTCGTTTGAGTGTTGTAGGATCTAGATTAACCCTAGAGGGGGGAGAATAGGGTTATAGCAAATTTTCTCGATTTAAACACAGAAATAAACTGCAGAAATAAATATGCTGAAAAGTAAATCACACACAAAATTTACCCAGCTTCGGCAACCCCTGCCTACTGCTGCATTCACAGATTTCTATTAGAATTAAACAGTATCACGCTTACAAACACTCTACTAGACTCGCAGACATTTGCTCCCGCTCACAACACTCTACTAGACTCGCACACCCTGCTCGCAAACATTTGCTCCCGCTCACAAACACTCTACTAGACTCGCACACCCTGCTCCGCCTATAGAGTTTCGCTTACTCGCAAACTTTGCTTCCCTCCTATAGAGCTTCGCTTACTCGCAAACTCTGCTCCCGCCTATAGAGCTTTGCAAACTCGCACACCCTGCTCACTGAACTAATTCTAACTAGACAATCTGACACTACCTAAACCCTAGGTGGTGATTTACAAAGTTTTGATTTGAAAAATAAAAACGATAATTAAAAGACACATAAATAAATAACCCTAAACCCTAAAAATAACCCTAATTATAAACTAAAGCCTTTAGAAAATAAGGCCGGCCCACTTATTTCATTAAACCCGTTCCTTATTTTCTTCTTTGTTATTCTCCAGCCCGATCCCCTTTATTTCTTTGTTGCGAAAAATAATGGCAGCATGCGTCTTCGTTCTTCGATCTGAAAATTAGGGCTCGTGCTTGATATTCTTTTCTCTGGAAATTTGCGGCTTTCTCTTAGCTCTGAGGTCTAGGGCTATTTTGAAGCACCGACTTTAAGTTGATCGAATCAGTGATTAATTGCAAGTCGTCTTGTTCGATCGAATCCTTGTTGCTTACTTCGGTTGCTTTGATGAGTTCGTTTGTTGCTTCGGGTAAGATTTTTAGCTCTGTTCCTTTTTGATTTTTGTATTCGAACTCATGCCTTCTGCCGATGATGATTTTGGGCTTATATAGGATTCGTTACCCTATTTTCTCGTTCGCATAAATATATTTGAATTTGTCTTCGGCCGTTTGATTTCACTTTGATGATTGAGATTTTCCTTGACTGATTCACATGCGTATATATTTGAAACTGCTCGGTCGACTTGGTTTGTAATTCTCGGTTTTGAATTTTGAGATGCTTGACTATCTCCGTGAATCTCTCTGTTGACCCGATTGCAATATGCTTTGAATTCGAGACATTTGTTTACCATGTGCTTTGAGATGATTGACTTGGTTTTAAAATTCTCTGTACTGTTGATTTCGTGATGAATTTCTCGGCTTTGACTTCTGATACCCTGACCATTTCATACTTGTATATTTGCAATGCTCGGCTTGAATTTATTCTCGGCCTTCATGTGCCCTTGACTTTTTTTTCATGCTATTCACTGGATTAGACATTTCATATCTTGTTCTTGTGCATTTTGTTGTTGTTGAGTTGATATAGTCTGGTTTGAGTATTTGTTAGTGCATATCATCTTATTTTGGTTTGTTGTAAAATCAGTGGCATTGCTTCATCTTGTGTAAGTGCTTGTATCATCACTTAACCACTGCTTGGTTTGTTATGCACTGTTGCTTGAATCATTTTCACTTTAGTTGCTATGGTGTCTGGTTTGGTTGCATTTCATGATTCATCTTGTAGTTGCATTTACTAGTGGTCTTCATTGAGCTTTGGCATTTGGGTCATGTTGGCTGTGTAGTTTGTTGCTTCATGTCTGTTTCTTTGTTGCTGTTGCATACATGAGTTTGATACTGTTGGTCGACTATCTCCTTGAGTTGCATTCACTTGCATTTATATTGACACTGGTGTACTGTCTGCATTCACTACATTTTGTACATGCATTTGCCTTTGAGTTGTTTTGTCTTCACTTGCATTGTTGTACACTTTTGGTCATTGTTGTAGTTGTATTATGTACACTACTTGATGGTTGCTGTGCACTTTTGATGCATTACTTGTCTCTGCTTCATTCTGGTTGCTTCCCTGACCTTGTATCACTTGATGTCTTGTTCATTGAGTTCTTGGTTGTCACAGCTCTATATAGTTTGGAACTGTGTCATGGTGATGCATTCTTGAGTCTTGGATATTGAACAGTATCATGTTGGTTTGGCTGTTTAATGAAGAGGTTGAACTTGCATACTTCATGTAGCTTTCATGTTTGGTCTGACCTTTGCACATATGACTCTCTTCATGTTGCAGCTGATTTTTTTTTATTTTGATGTTGTCACTGTCTTCTTTGTACTCCAGCATGTAGTTGGTAATTTGCATTCTCTTATGGTTTCACACATGTGAGTTGATCATGTTGCATTGAGTATACGTGTTCATTGTGATAACTGTGATGACATTCATGATGCAGTGACATGTTTTCCATTGGTGCAATCTTGGAGTCTAAGCTTTGCATTCTTTTTTTTGTAGCCTTGTGTTGAATCCAGTTTTAAAAACTCGGGTTTGACCTTGTGCTGAGAGTCGTGATTTTCAATGTTATTGCACGTGAGTTGAACCCGGTTTTTCATTTGGGTTTGACCTGTGCTCACCTGTCCCTGTCCCTGTAAATCAATCAAGTGTATATGTCGGCGTGCACGGCCTTGTGGCATATACAGTAATACACTGTGTATGTCACAAATTGTTCGTGTATGATGAATTCAAATTTAAATTATGACGAACAACCCAAATAACTGAGGCAAATCATATTTTCAAAAATTATCTTTTATTTTTGAATTGCAAAAATATTTCTTTTTCAATTTTACTGCGTTAGTTTATATTTTTGCAGATTGCTCAGATGCTGGATTCAAACTGGAATGCAATTGAAGATAGAAATATGAGTGTGAGTGATATGTAGTGAGGTGCTGATGTAAATGTGAAAAATGTGATGTAATCAAAGTTGTATAGTTATAGTGAGAGCTTGAAATTGTACTATTCAAAAATGTAATAAATATTTATTTGAATAAAATATCTGTTATCATCAAATTCTGTGTAATTTATTTTATTGAACGAATATTTATTTAAACTGTGAAAAATAGAATAGTATATTAACAAATACATTTAAACGAATATATATATGTTTATTATCATCAAACAAAAATCATATAAGCGCATATTCAACAATCTCCCCCTTTTGATGATAACAAACATATATTTAAGATTTTGAATGTATTAAATGTATTTGATCGTTCAATTTTCTCCCCCTATTTGAATGCTCCTCACTACATAATACTCCCCCTACATATATGCATACAAATAAAAATATATAAATGAGCCTATATGCAAAGTGAAAATTATTTGACCTTTGCTTGATTCTATTTGACAAAATCTTAACTTTTCTCTCCCCCTTTTGTTATCAGCAAAAGAATAACAGTGTTATAAAATAGGGATGAAGTGATAGACATGAATCAAACATTTAACTCTCAATAAAACTCAAACAAAAATCATAATTACCCTTGTCAGGCGCATATTCCACTTTCAGAAGTGATGGGGATAAAATCATAAAAATCATACAGTTCTGTCTATTTGTGGTATATTTATTTCAGGAAATTTAAATATCTACTAACCGTGCATAACCGTTAGGACTTTTAAATGAGATTAGTAGTATTCACAATTTTTATTTAAAAATTCAAGTATCTTCTAACCACGCATGACCGTGAGGACTTTTAAATGGGATTAGAATCAACTTGTCTATTTAATCAATTAATTTTGATATGCGTTCCATACATGCATAACCGTAAGGACTTTTAAATGAGCATGGAAGCACATAATCAAAAATCCAAGTAATTCACCCATGCATAACCGTGAGGACTTTTAAATGAGAGTGAATACTTTGGATATTTATTTTTATTGAAGAATATAATAAATTGAAGCTCAAATAATTTCCTTCACTAATTTAAAGATATTGAAGAATGAAAGATTTCCTTTGTAAACTACCACAAATTTACGTACCATATATGATTTTGATGAGTGATGGTCGATAGAAAGATGATAGAAATAGAAATGGTCATGGAATTTTTACCCAACAAAAAGTTTTTATAACTCTTGTTAAGAAATTCTAAAGAAATTTTCTAATTATACTTTCTCGAGTTATAATATATGATAAATATCAGCACTCGTCACTTTTTCAATTACTATTCATTTTTTCGATAATCAAAGGGAGTCAGATTATTCAAAATTGTCATTTAAAATCAAATTCAAAAATTATAAAATCAATTTTTAAAAAAAATGACTAATCTGTAAATATGGTCAAACATGATTTTCTCGAGGGGGTTTTATAAGAAAATTTTCTGCTATTTGAAAATTATTTCGAGTGAAAAATATGCAGATATTTTCTTTGAAAAAAAACGATGCAGCAAATGAATGTTTCAAAAATTAATCACGTTCCACTAGTAATTTTTCTATCAACTATATTACCAGTGTAATCTGCATCTGAATTTAAATTTCACTCAATATTCACTCGTTGAACCATGAAGTGTGCACCAAGAATTTCAAACTTAACATCATTCTTTTGAATTTGAATTGAAGTCGTGTTAACACTCAAACAAATATCATGGTGTTAATTTCAGAAACCATAGGATAAACAATTATATTCATGAGTAATCAACAGTCAATCAACATCATAATTATTTCAAAAACAATTTCTTGAAGTTTCAACAATTTCTTAAAATCCTTTTTCACATGAATTTGAAATCGTGCAAATTTACAAGCAGTGACCAAAATATCAAAACCAATATATCTACGTATAGCATGAGTAACCATCATTTGACCGAACAAATTAGTTCAAAATTGAAAATCTGATTGGTCATCAATTAAGCACAAATCAATGTCATAATTTGACCAAACAGATTAAGTTCAATGGTGAAAGGATGGTTGGTCTATTTTTAAGCACAAATCAAAATAAGAACAAGTCAAAAGAAATCATATCAATTAAGAATAAGTCAGAATTAAAAAATCATCTCTTTTCAACATCACAATCTTTGGCTGATTTCATTCAGAATACGGTGCAGATTATCACATTTAATATATCGTTCAAAACAATTTTACCTGTTTTACCTATACGATAATTTTTCATTGTTGTCCATTGTGATTCTGTCACCTTTATACTAGGCTAAGGAACTTTGCTTTGTCGCCCGTTGTGTTTCTGAAACAGCCAAAATCCAGAGAACACTGTTGTTGTTCCTTAGCCTGCCACCATACCTACACGGGAAAAGATTTATGTGACCTATTTGTTTTTATAGGTCCATGGTTGTTAGTGGCAGAATATGAAAAATATGTTTTTGGAGACCCAAAACTATTTATATATGTTCCTTTTGGCACCCAAATTTGTTTGACTTTCAAAGATTTTATATTTGTGCCTTTTGGAACCCAAATCGGTATAGTTTTCACATATTTGGGTCTATACCAACAATTATTGTGATTGTGTCCATATTTTCTACAAATTGTGCACATTGAATTTTCTTGATTAATCTCATTTCTAACATATTCAGAGTGAGTATATCCAAGTCCTTGTCTATCAATATTGATAGTTTGTTTTCCTATTAACATATTCAAAGATTTTTCACTTTTTGAAAATTTATCTAAAGTCGTTGACAATTGTTGGACTTGTGTTTTGAGAGATTCATTTTCATTTATCAATTGTGTGCACTTTTCAATAGAATTCTCTCTCCTATTATTTTCATTCTCTTTTAAAATCAGAATTTCATTTTCAAATGATTTTATATTGATTTCTGATTTTTCAATTTCCTTTTCGAATGTTGGACGCTTATCACACTTAGGGATCTTACTTTGATAGGTTTTAACTAATTTGTCGAGTTGCTCATTTAATTCTAACAAAGTATCATTTTGTGATTCAAGTTTGGCATACTTCTCCCTAAGCCGTTTAAAATAGCCATTTACTTTGTGGAAATAAATAAGTAATTCAGAGTGAGTAAGTTTTGATACCTCGCTTGGCTCGTCGTCGTCGCTATCGGTTATATTCCCATGAAGGCACATATCTGCTTCCTCACTTTCACTGCTATCGCTTTTATTCCACTTGGCTGCAAATTTCCTTTTTGAATTCTTTGTTCGTAATGCCAGCTCGGCTGCTCCATCATCATCATCCTCATCACAACTGCTATTTACCAATCCTGTTAAGCATATTTCTTTAACTGAGTCGGTTGTGGAGAAATTCTCATTGCTGTTGACTTTTGCACCATATATTGCATCGAGAGTATTCCAGATTTTCTGTGCATTTTCACTAAGACAAACAAAATTAAAATTATCACGATTAATATGAGAATATAATATATGCATAGTAAGAGCATTAATCGAGATACTTTCCTTATCGGTTTTATCACACCCATTTTCAATAATATCCCAACATTTAATATTAACAGATTTTAAATAAAATTCCATTTTCAATTTCCAGTTCAAAAAATCTGTTCCATCGAAAATAGAAGGAATAATATTGAAATGACCCTTAAAAATATTATCTGGTGGATTCTTGACTCTAGAGTTAAAGAAAAATACCGGGCTCTGATACCACTTGTAGGATCTAGATTAACCCTAGAGGGGGGTGAATAGGGTTATAGCAAATTTTCTCGATTTAAACACAGAAATAAACTGCAGAAATAAATATGCTGAAAAGTAAATCACACACAAAATTTACCCAGCTTCGGCAACCCCTGCCTACTGCTGCATTCACAGATTTCTATTAGAATTAAACAGTATCACGCTTACAAACACTCTACTAGACTCGCACGCCCTGCTCGTAAACATTTGCTCCCGCTCACAAACACTCTACTAGACTCGCACACCCTGCTCCGCCTATAGAGTTTCGCTTACTCGCAAACTTTGCTTCCCGCCTATAGAGCTTCGCTTACTCACAAACTCTGCTCCCGCCTATAGAGCTTTGCAAACTCGCACACCCTGCTCACTGAACTAATTCTAACTAGACAATCTGACACTACCTAAACCCTAGGTGGTGATTTACAAAGTTTTGATTCGAAAAATAAAAACGATAATTAAAAGACACATAAATAAATAACCCTAAACCCTAAAAATAACCCTAATTATAAACTAAAGCCTTTAGAAAATAAGGCCGGCCCACTTATTTCATTAAACCAGTTCCTTATTTTCTTCTTTGTTATTCTCCAGCCCGATCCCCTTTATTTCTTTGTTGCGAAAAATAATGGCAGCATGCGTCTTCGTTCTTCGATCTGAAAATTAGGGCTCGTGCTTGATATTCTTTTCTCTGGAAATTTGCGGCTTTCTCTTAGCTCTGAGGTCTAGGGCTATTTTGAAGCACCGACTTTAAGTTGATCGAATCAGTGATTAATTGCAAGTCGTCTTGTTCGATCGAATCCTTGTTGCTTACTTCGGTTGCTTTGATGAGTTCGTTTGTTGCTTCGGGTAAGATTTTTAGCTCTGTTCCTTTTTGATTTTTGTATTCGAACTCATGCCTTCTGCCGATGATGATTTTGGGCTTATATAGGATTCGTTACCCTATTTTCTCGTTCGCATAAATATATTTGAATTTGTCTTCGGCCGTTTGATTTCACTTTGATGATTGAGATTTTCCTTGACTGATTCACATGCGTATATATTTGAAACTGCTCGGTCGACTTGGTTTGTAATTCTCGGTTTTGAATTTTGAGATGCTTGACTATCTCCGTGAATCTCTCTGTTGACCCGATTGCAATATGCTTTGAATTCGAGACATTTGTTTACCATGTGCTTTGAGATGATTGACTTGGTTTTAAAATTCTCTGTACTGTTGATTTCGTGATGAATTTCTCGGCTTTGACTTCTGATACCCTGACCATTTCATACTTGTATATTTGCAATGCTCGGCTTGAATTTATTCTCGGCCTTCATGTGCCCTTGATTTTTTTTCATGCTATTCACTGGATTAGACATTTCATATCTTGTTCTTGTGCATTTTGTTGTTGTTGAGTTGATATAGTCTGGTTTGAGTATTTGTTAGTGCATATCATCTTATTTTGGTTTGTTGTAAAATCAGTGGCATTGCTTCATCTTGTGTAAGTGCTTGTATCATCACTTAACCACTGCTTGGTTTGTTATGCACTGTTGCTTGAATCATTTTCACTTTAGTTGCTATGGTGTCTGGTTTGGTTGCATTTCACTATTCATCTTGTAGTTGCATTTACTACTGGTCTTCATTGAGCTTTGGCATTTGGGTCATGTTGGCTGTGTAGTTTGTTGCTTCATGTCTGTTTCTTTGTTGCTGTTGCATACATTAGTTTAATACTGTTGGTCAACTATCTCCTTGAGTTGCATTCACTTGCATTTATATTGACACTGGTTTACTGTCTGCATTCACTACATTTTGTACATGCATTTGCCTTTGAGTTGTTTTGTCTTCACTTGCATTGCTGTACACTTTTGGTCATTGTTGTAGTTGTATTATGTACACTACTTGATGGTTGCTGTGCACTTTTGATGCATTACTTGTCTCTGCTTCATTCTGGTTGCTTCCCTGACCTTGTATCACTTGATGTCTTGTTCGTTGAGTTCTTGGTTGTCACAGCTCTATATAGTTTGGAACTGTGTCATGGTGATGCATTCTTGAGTCTTGGATATTGAACAGTATCATGTTGGTTTGGCTGTTTAATGAAGAGGTTGAACTTGCATACTTCATGTAGCTTTCATGTTTGGTCTGACCTTTGCACATATGACTCTCTTCATGTTGCAGCTGATTTTTTATTTATTTTGATGTTGCCACTGTCTACTTTGTACTCCAGCATGTAGTTGGTAATTTGCATTCTCTTATGGTTTCACACATGTGAGTTGATCATGTTGCATTGAGTATACGTGTTCATTGTGATGACTGTGATGACATTCATGATGCAGTGACATGTTTTCCATTGGTGCAATCTTGGAGTCTAAGCTTTGCATTCTTTTTTTTTGTAGCCTTGTGTTGAATCCAGTTTTAAAAACTCGGGTTTGACCTTTTGCTGAGAGTCGTGATTTTCAATGTTATTGCACGTGAGTTGAACCCGGTTTTTCATTTGGGTTTGACCTGTGCTCACCTGTCCCTGTCCCTGTCCCTGTAAATCAATCAAGTGTATATATCGGCGTGCACGGCCTTGTGGCATATACAGTAATACACTGTGTATGTCACAAATTGTTCGTGTATGATGAATTCAAATTTAAATTATGACGAACAACCCAAATAACCGAGGAAAATCATATTTTCAAAAATTATCTTTTATTTTTGAATTGCAAAAATATTTCTTTTTCAATTTTACTGCGTTAGTTTATATTTTTGCAGATTGCTCAGATGCTGTATTCAAACTGGAATGCAATTGAAGATAGAAATATGAGTGTGAGTGATATGTAGTGAGGTGCTGATGTAAATGTGAAAAATGTGATGTAATCAAAGTTGTATAGTTATAGTGAGAGCTTGAAATTGTACTATTCAAAAATATAATAAATATTTATTTGAATAAAATATCTGTTATCATCAAATTCTGTGTAATTTATTTTATTCAACGAATATTTATTTAAACTGTGAAAAATAGAATAGTATATTAACAAATACATTTAAACGAATATATATATATATGTTTATTATCATCAAACAAAAATCATATAAGCGCAAAGCGCATATTCAACAAGTGTGTCATCGACGAAGGGTCGGAGGTGGCATCGTTGGTCGGAGCGACATTGATGCGATGTGCACGTGCACGCGTATCATTGTGCATGGTTTGTTTTGTTGTAGGTTTAAGGGGAGGAGATGAAGGTTGGGCTCGGGTTCAAATTAGGGATTGGCTCGGGGTGTATGCGAGTGATTTAGCAAGTTTTTGGGAAAGAAGAATGTAATGGAGGGAGAAGTTTTCATGGATTTTAGTTTGGGCTTTGGGCTTGAAATTTTAAAAAAAATTAACAAAGTTTAAACGGAAATAAAAATGTGGGAAGCAAACAAAGTTTTCATAAGAAAGATTTTAAACAAGATTTTCAAGTATTTCAAGCCAAAGAATTTGAAGTTAATAATTTTTAAATTTAAATTTTTTAAATTTAAACAAGGTAGTTTATAGACTTTAATTAATCAAAAACCTTAGGATAGTAAGAGGCCATGTAAATAAAATGTTTTGAACTTAAATTAAGTTGATTTAGGATAATTACATATTAGGTTAATTATTTAATTTAATTCCTAAGTGTTTTTCAAATAAAAGTTAAATGATGTAATTAAGTAAATAGTTAAGATAAATGTTTTAAACTCACTACAAGACTTTTGATTTTCAATAGCGCTCAAAAAACGCTACTAAAAGTTTTAGCAGCGTTTTGATGAACGCTGTTATAAAGCCCGTGACTAAAAATACCTGATTTTTAGTTGCACTTATTTCAACGCTACCATAAATCTTTTTACTGCAGCGTTCATGAAACGCCACTAAATTCTTTTTTTACAGCGTGTATAAAACGATACCAAAATGTACTTGGTCTGCTCAAAAATATTTTGGTAGCATTTGTTAAACGTTGTAGTAGAGGACGTCGTTTATTGACAAAGCCTGTAGCCATGTTTATTAAACGCTACTATATATGCACTTTATTTTTGTAATATTTTTAGTAGCTTTTTTGAAACGCCACTAAAAATATTCCAACTCTGCCTATAAATTGCCTCCGGTTCAATCTTGTTAATAGCTTATAACATAATACATAAACACATACACATTAAACAACCGCAAAATACATATACATATACATATACACATACACATTCAAACATAAACACATCTAAAAACCATAAAATACATAAACAAAAGCATTAACATAAACAATATGTTAACCGTACATAGAAATTTACACAACCGAACAGTAGTTTCAAGACAAAATGATTAACCGTACATAGAAGTTTACACAACCGAACTACGTACCCCAAACAATATGCTAATGCTGTAGTTAAAGTACCATAAACATCTGAACTAAGCAAGTACAATAAACAACCAAACTACCTAACAAGCAGATAAACTAGTGCTGCTACTGCTCATTCTTCAGAAACGCCCTGTAAAAAAAATATAATCAACAGTGAGACTCAAGTTATAATCAATAATGAGATAATAATGACAGGACCATCAATATTGAGAAAACAATGAGACTAAAGTTACGCACAACTGAATATGTGCAATCTTGTGTTCAACTGAATATGCACAACTGAATATGAAAACTAAAATAATGTGCATGTTAGTTTTGGCCAAGAATAAAATAAAAATGAAGATTTATCATCAATGTTTTGTACATTTTATCTCTGCCTGTACATTTTCTTATACTCAAACATAAATTTTCATATACTCGAACACAGATGAAAATGTAAGTGTACATGAATTATTTTAGATAGTGAAATTAGGTAGGTGTAAGAAGTCTACCAGACCCATATGGATACAGCCAAACACAGATTCAAAAAATTCATGACGATAAATGCATTTGTTGATAAAAATATGGGAAATAATATGATATGGTCCTAGTATATAAAATGACTGGAAACTTAGAATCATAAATTATCTTCTAAGTATGTACAATTAGTCGATATAGCTTATGGCTACTAAGGATTAAACCACCGACTAATTACAGTTAATAATACAACATAAATACCATATTTTGATAAGCCTGATCATAGTAAATTCCCACATAAATTCTAACTTATTCACATTGTTGCATATTCACATAAATTATTCAAGTACAACAACTCATTGCACATCTACAAGCAGGTTATAATGAGGCAATTTATAGGAAAATTTCAAATAAATCTGAAGGCGGCCCCTTTTCAAATCACTTAGGCATTATAATTATTTGAGTTGATGGTTTAAGTATTTTGTTGCTACTGGTTATCCATGATGGTAATTCTGCAAGAAGTTTTCAATTACATAAAGAATTGCATACCTTTCATTTTGGTTCCATGACGACTTTTGCCATCGGCCAAGCTATGGGAACGCCAAAGGAATCTTCCATGCACGTCAACTACGATGTAGGTCTCCATAGCACTGCATCCGAAGCTCTCGCAGTCTCAACCCAAACTTTTACAGCATCACGTCCCAATG
Organism: Allium cepa; assembly: GCA_030765085.1. Classification (NCBI taxonomy): domain Eukaryota; kingdom Viridiplantae; phylum Streptophyta; class Magnoliopsida; order Asparagales; family Amaryllidaceae; genus Allium; species Allium cepa. The sequence goes on along the minus strand of CM060932.1, from coordinate 675,977,851 downwards.
GACGACAATGGACATCGATATTGGATCAGTTGAAGCGATATTTCCTTCAGTCACTACTTCGTTCGTTCACCCACATCAATCAACTTGCATTTATTATCTTTTGTCAGCTTTGCAATCAGCTGGAAAAAAAATGGTGCATATTTCAAACAGTGCATATTGAAAACTGTGTATTTATTTTAGAAACCAAAGCATACAAAATGCAACAACACAGTGGTGCATATTTCAAAAAGAAGAAACAAGATACAAAGTAAAAAGTATTTCTAGCATATTTACTTACATGTTGTAGTTTCTTCGCGATTATGGGTGTGGATATCACGGAAGAAGTCGCACAATTTACATTCTTACCAACTACATCTTTATTAACTTCAACTTTTGATTTTGGCCATGCTACTTTCCTACCAACTACATCTCTAACGCACGACATATCAACCGTGGATCGCGACAAATATGCATATCAATTTATTACATTGTCCACCCTAATCGCAAAGGCAGCCGGACCGAGCGGAAGACCATTAACAAGATGTTGTGGATCTCTGGCATAGATTCTTCCTTCGGCAACTACCCCTTCACCCTCATTCCAACCGTAAATCTTACATTTGTCATCTAGGACGCTGCTGTCACTCTGAAAAGGAGAAGTGTAAATCAAGAGTTTAGTAATTAAGTGAAAATATTGTACAAGACATATTTCTAAATTAAATTTGTGGAAGACCAACATAAATATTGTGAATTATAAAATTTACCGTACTGACTTCATTCAGTTGTCCTCGCAGCGGCCTCTTAATGCAATTTAATGGCCATGCTACTACCTTATTTCAGCATTTGCTAATACTGTCATTTCAGGTGTAGGCCTCCATAAGTAAGCATTTGGTTCTTCCACGAAATCTATCATAACGCACATAGCATTTGGTCCAAGACGAATGCCATTGACAACCTCATTTGGGTCCATGGACAACACTCTCCTGTCGGCAACAACTGTAGAGGTACCATCCCAATTCAATATCGAACATACATCGTCATTTCTCTACAATTATTCAACAGAAAATTATAGCAATTAATGGATCAAAAACTAAAATCCAAATGTTAATTCTTGGGTATTATAATTATTATTTTTACCAATTCAGGTGTGCTTCCTTCTTTCGAACTTTCTTTACCCTGCAGCAAAGCACTAATATTAGGATATTTTAATCTTAGGAGCACTGAAGTGGATACGCACAATACTTAAAATGTTACTAGAATCAGTCCAACAAGTTTAAATGGCAGAGTACATACAACAAACCAGTTGTTGTAGCATCATTCACAAACATGTGTGTCTGAATTCATTATTTTCAAAATTATTATATAACAAAAAACCAGTTGTTATGCACTGTTTTGTTATTCCCAGTTACTACAGTGTTTTTATATATACTTTGATGCTATGCATATTTGCAATAAATTATAGGTGCATCAGTAAACCTTGTTCATCATAGACTTACCTTTTATGTTCAGTGATCAAGTGTCAAGACGACATGTGCACCCAAAACTTGTTTAAAGTTTTATTTGAGAAAAAATGAAAAGCAAGCAGGAACACCTATACTACATATACTGTTTGGATACTCAAAATGGATGCCAAAGATTTATGTGAACAAACGCCATTAGAAAAACATTTGTCCATCAATAAAATGATCTTCAGCGGAATATGTCAAAGAAGGTATAAACTAAAGATGAAAGGCCCATCAACTAATTCTGTTACAATGTTCTCGGGTATAATATGATTGTAATTTTATTAATAAAAGCGGATGGAGAACAAGCTGCATTTGCAAGTGTAAATTTATTCATATACTATATAAGAATAAATAACTTTGTAAATTGTAATTGTGTGCCAATATAAACAGTACCGGAAATCAATCATTAGTTTAAATAGGAAGAAAGCATCAAATTATTACATAGTTGACACCAAAACAAATATCATTCCATGATAAACAAACTTAAATATTCTTGTTGCCTAAAGATAAACTTAGACATGATACAAGAGCATATCCCCATGGATAAATAGACTCATTTAATAAAGAGTTTAGTAACCCATTCTAAAGTTGCTATAATCGATAAATAACGAAAAGAATTCGCAAATATGAGACTCAACATTTGTCTCTTACAAACCATTTGAAAAGGTAGGCCCTAGACTAGGCCACTAGACAATTACCTAACACGCCTCCAACTTTTTAAGGGTCTCCAATTATTATAACATGTTATTCCCAGTGAGCAATGCAGCTACATGGGGACTTAATTAGCAGAGTCTGACCAAGCTTGGTATTTTCACAATAAAACAAAGTGTTACTTGTTGTTCGGTTCACTTGCTATCTCAAGCCATTGTACCCAGTGTTTTTCCAATGTTATTCCCAGTGTTTTCCCAATGTCTGCTTAATAAATTACTTTCAAAAAGTTTACCTTTTGGTCCACCAGCATATGTACCATACCCCTCAATTCTGCTATTTCCTCTCGACATTGAGATAGTTGTTTATCTCTGGACTGGGCCACAGCTAGCTTGGTCAAGGTGCAGCGTCTTCCCAGTGCCCTTAACCGTCCTGGTTTATCTTGTCCCAATACATTTGCAAGTGCATCTCCATTGACATTCTGTGACGAGTTGGACTGTGATAGGCTAACAAATTTTTTAATCTTCGCCCACATAAATAAATACATACAGATAATGTACGATGGTAAAATCATCATAGTTTCGGACAATTTTTTACATACTTATAAAATAAAAAATTCTTACAATAGTATTTGCAACTTCCACGGTCACTGGTTCACCATTTTTTTAATGTGAGATTTAATCCAAACATGAGCTCTAGTTATGGACGATGGATTTGGACTTCCTTTTTTCTAAATTTAGAATAACATTAAACAAATAAACTGACAGATATAAAATAATGTTAAATAATGCTATACTTAACTAACTAACCATGTCCTCGGTCAATCTAGCCATTCCCTTACAGCCAGATGTGTGTGGAACTTGATTAACCCTAAGGGCTGAATATTTCTCACTTTGTTTCTGGAAATATTGAAAGATGTTAGAATTTAGTAACCAAAAGCATATTACAGATATCTTAATGTTGCCTTAAACTCTAGACTTTTTTTGGCCTTCACAAACTTTCTCCATTAGTTCATGCTTTTGATGTTGGTAGGTTTCAGTTTAAGTCTTTCCTCTTCGTTCTCCCCTTTATTTAATTTTCGAACCAATTCGCTTTTTGAGGATCTCCAAATTACTCCCATCTGTTGAAATACGACTTTTCTTTACTATTCCTCTTCCAATTTAAATATAACCTGCAACAATACATGAAAATGTGATATTAACAGTAGGTGAATATAAAGAAACATGCTATGGTGAAGAAGAATTTTGTCAAGCTAGTACAGAATTGGTGAATATATGACTTTACGGTTTCTAAATTTTGAAGAAATCTGAATGAAAATCATGAACTAATCACCTGGTCCTGACATTAGACACCTATAATATATCTATAGGATTTGTACTCTTGAAAATGATAGCAATGTCACTAAAAATCAAAATTGGTATGATTTCAATCTCAAATGAGGGGGGATATTGGTGTTTAAATTTTTTAATTCTATCCAATAGTCTAAGACAGCATTGTTTAATTTTTGAAGAATTGCATTTGTAGTCTAAAATAATTGTTTTGAAATCATTGGTCAACTGATTTTATCAAAAATAATAATTAGAAAACAATGAAAATTTATCAAAAAACGATTCACTAATTTTATAAGCAAGCAAATTCGTACTGTTGTACTTTAGTAGATAACTCAAATTATGATTTGTAACACATAATTCAAATCATGTTAACATTTCTGCCTTAGAAATAATCATCCGGACCCATAAATCTCTGTCATTCTGAACCTTCCGCGAAATATGAATATTCATTTCTAATTTATTTATCTATTAAATGTTAAAAAACCATAAATATGAATAATTGAATTTCAGAGGATAACCCACAATACGAACCTGCACTAATGATGATTCAAATTAAAAAATTAAGGTTCTTAAACAAAAGTCAGGATAAAATGTTTAAACGACATGATTCAACTACTAGAACTTGTGAATTTCTTAATTTAAATTCCTGTTTATTATAGGCAATTTAAAAATCGCAAATTGGGAAAACTATAACCGGATTTATACTTTAAAAGTAAGTGGTAGGAGAAGAAGAAAGATGAGTTGCTTGATAAATCTACGAAATAAATATAGACAGAAGTAGGGACAAATGTTGATAAATAGATTCTCTAGCATATACAGTAGGGAACCTGCTCAATACCTGAAGCGATTTCCACAAAACAAATTTTAACTCTTCACTTAGATTCCTCCAATCATCAAGTGTGTATGGAACCTGCTCCGCACAAGCAGTCCAAGAAAAGAGGATAAATATACCGACCCCTGGCCCTATTGGTACGCCTATATCATTGAACTCAACTTCAATTCGATCATGACTGTTTAACGGGAGTTCTTTTGCTTTTGTTTGACCTCTACTGCCTCTTTTTCGAGACGAACTTGTGGCTTCAGCATCACTTGCTCTCTCAATTTCCACCTCAGTAGCATCAGTCTGGTCGAGAAGAATTTCATTATCTAAGCGAGGTTCTTCTTCACGTAACAAAGCCCTTTCATCATTTGGGTCTTCTTTATCTAACAAAGCCCTTTCAAGATTTGGGTCAGAAGGGTTATCGTGTAATGCTTGTTCTTCGTCTTCAATGCAAACACTGGCTTGCTTCTTAGCATTGACTACTCATTTTTCGCCTTCACTGCAAGCACTGGCTGGAATCTTATACTTCTGCTTTGAATCATACTTCCGCTTTGAATTATACTTGCGCTTTGAATTCCTCATCAGTCTTTCTTTGGTTGCGAGTACATACAAAGCCTGGAAACATCTCTTTTCTACAAATGAAACAAAATATGAGATACTTAAGAATTTCATTACTTACCATCTACTCGCTGGAGGAATCTAGACCCAATAATTAGTTTGCAGATACATGATCTCCGAATCTTTTTAACGTTATATTTCGAAGTATTCTATAAGTTAATTTTATATCTTAAACAATATAACGAACAAATTAATTAATAAAAGATTAATTTTTTGTAATCAAATCAATATCCTTTTTTAATACATTAATGTAGAAACTTACTAGACCTTGTATGTTAACATGCAAAAAATTAATGTAGTATATATGCATAAACAAAAAACTATTATAGAGTAGTCATGTTAAGCAGTTCAATCCTTTTCCAACTCCAGTTCATGATTTGAAAATCAATTGTTTGACTATGTAGATGAGAAATATATATACCATCCATGGCAAACTGTAGTAGGCTATTGATAAAATTGGACCCATAAATACATATTAAAAATAGAATAGCAAATGGTTTAACTAATTCATTAGTAAAACCAAAATGGTTAAACAAGAATGTCTCTCAATAACTGTAATTTCGAAGAATGCATCATCAATTTGTCTATATATAAAAAGAAACGTTTTCAACTAACATGAGTTGCATGAGATTGTATGTAATAATGCTACGAGTTTATATTATTTGGCCAACTTATTGAAATGTGTACAGATTCTCTCACACAACTTAAAATGTGGTAAAATATTTTTTCTAGTTTATCATGTTATTCGCAGAAAATTCATGCTTCTTTGGCAACAAACTAGTAGAACAGGATATGCATTATTTTATGAACATTGAGTACTCATAAACACTGACTTTATGAACAGGATATGCATCCAAGTTGTTTGTTTATAGAAGCATCCTGATTGAAAATAACTTAATCGGTAAAACATATCCAAGGCAACCAATTTTTTTGTTACATCCACACCTCATTACAAATGAAAGCTTGAGTTATTTTAAAACAAATATAGACCAGATCATATGCAAAAAGGGTGAAGTAAACAAATTAAAAAAGAAACAAGAAATATAACATTAAATATGGTGTAAATTTGTTCAAGTAAGTTATTAAATAGTTAATCGAACAAGACATACACTTAATCTTATGCAGTTTTGATCATCTGTATGCATGCAACTTTTTTTTTATCAGGCACATTTATTATTTTCAACACGGTTAAGTACAGGCACAATTACCATGCAAAGTTTTAATATATTCAAAAATACCTGATTTCAGGATGAACAGAATGTGGGCCTGGAAATCCTCGAAGATGAGTGACGATGTGGGATAGTTCTAGAGCCAAATTTGCTGACTTCAATTCTTCAAGTACCAACTGAACAATTGAAAACGGGAATAGAAAAGTATTAGCTCAGAACTATCAGATGAAAATTTGCATGCTATAATTTAGATTATTTTAGTTTAAAAAACCAATAGTTATGGGCTATTCCATTACAAATACATAACAGACAATGAGCTAGGCCAAGGTTGCCTGAGATGGTAGTTTATTGTGTCACATATTCATGCTTCGTACAAATAACAATCGCAAATTAAAACTGGTTGGTTCACGGTGGATATGAATTTACTTCATTAACAAATTGAAATCATAATATTACAGTAATTAGAACCGCAAATGGACTGGAATTGTTTGCTACTCTAATTCAACAAATAAATTATACGAATCCAGCAAAATGAGTAACACAACAATAAAATCTATATCCATGCTTTCATTCCTTACTAAAACAAGTTTTGATAATGAATTTAATAAATACAAAATGAGTAACACAACTTGCAAAATAAAAATAGAGACATTCGGAGAGTAAAATGAGTCTACAACTATGACTAATGCATTAGTCTAATGTATGGATCTAACTTAGTAGGTGAACATATAATCTACTCGATTATGCCTTCACAATCCTCCCTAACATAGCTAACATCTTCATCATCCATTTCGGTTATTTCATAATCTTCCACAGCTTGGATATCTTCCTCGATGCAACCATGTGTCTCTAAATCATTAAAACTTTTTGATGGTGCTTTCATTACAACATACCAATTAGAATCATCATTTTCTCTTGAATAAAATACTTGTCTTGCTTGAGATGTAAGTATGTATGGATCTCTTGAAAACGATGCTTGATGTAAATTAACAAGAGTGACCCATCATCATCAACTTTTACTCTATTTCCTTTATACGCCCAACGACACTTAAAAAATGGAATATAAAACAAATGATAATCTAACAAAATTATATCTGTCAATATTCCGTAATAAGTGACCACATCAACCACTTGGGACATATCTTTTGAACTTGATCTACACATAGTAGTCGCATCAAAGGTCACCCCGCAATTCTGAGTTTCTCTCCCTACATCTTTTATATGAAAACGTTGATCATTGATAACATATCCATTGTAAGACAAAGCATCATTCTTTAGACCCAAAGCAATCCATCTTAACATGTCATCATGATCCTTGGAGGCAATAAGTCTCTACAAAAAATTCCATTTAGCATGAATAATTTAGAGTAATATTAGTACTCAAATGAGAATATATTTGGAATCTAACTAATCTTCCTTTTAATCCAATCGGCAATATTTTTTGTATGTGTGTCCCAAAGTAAGGTCGCATTTTTTATCATGCATTGGTCTGAAGTTTCTAATTCCTCCAAATGCAAACTAGTATAAAATAAGTGATTATAAGTTATAAATAGCATTACAAACACATCAAAATGATTAAAACAATGTAACATAAACTTACTCTATAAATGGTTCAACCACATTCATATTCATTAACACGGCTAAATGAGCCATTTCTTTCTCATTAGCTAATAATGTAACTATCTTGGACATTGAAATCGGACGTCCCTTAGGTATTACATTGCTTTCATAATCTTCATTTCGAGCTTCTTTCTCCTCTATATGTCCATATTTTTTTCAAAAATTCATTGAAAAACATTGTGGATTCTTCTGCAAGATAGGATTCTGCAATACATCCCTCTGGTCGTGCATAGTTTCTTACATGATCTTTAAGTGCCTTCATATATCGTTCGAGTGGGTACATCCAACGAAAATGAAACGGTCCACACATTAGTGCTTCTTTTCCAAGATGAATGGACAAATGTACTATTATATCAAAAAAAGATGGTGGAAATTTTTTTTCAAGTTCGCATAAAACTTCAATAATCTCAACATTGATTTGTTCTACCTTCTCTCTATCAAGAACACGTTGACATAATTTGTTAAAAAAAGAACATAAGCGAATTATTGTTTTCTTGCCTTCTTTGCCATTAATCCTCTCGATGCTACTGGCAATAACTGTTGCATTAATACATGGAATCATGTGACTTCAATCCGCTAATTTTGCAATCATTCAACGAAATCCGATTCTTCAAATTTGAACAGTAGCCATCTAGTCCTTTGAAATTGTATAATCTTTTGCAAAATATTTTTCTCTCGGAATTTGACAACATGTATAGAGTCGGTGGAAGATATGTTTTATTCCCACGAGGTTGTGCATGAAGCTCATTTTGAATTCCCCAATCCTCTAAATCCTTTCTATAGTTGGTTCCATCTTTTGATATATTACCATGCAACATCGTGCCCGATAGGCTTTCACCGATATTTTTCTCCACACGCATTACATCTATATTGTGACATAATGGAAGTTCCTGCGAAAACCAAAACTATAACGCATTATTGGGTTTTCCTTATGTTAAAACAATGAAAGATAAATAAATTAACTACAAACCTTCCAATATGGAAAATCAAAGAAAATCGGTTTTTTTCCATCTTGATAGCTCCAATTCTATAGAACTGTTAATATTATCATACTCATATTCTGTATCATAAGCACACTTTCTCATCTTACTTTTCTCTTCTTTTTCTTTCCCAAAATCATTTGGATAATCCTTCAACAATGCATAAATGTTTCTCCCAGTTAGAATTCTAGGAGCACTACCTTTTTCTATGGTGTTATCAAACAATGCCTTTTGTTTCCTCCGTGAATCTGAAATAAGTAGAAAACTTCTATGACCCATGTAGATGCTCTTTCGAATGTGATTCAACCAACGAGAATGGGTATTGACACCACATAATGGGCATCCTTTTTCCCCCTTAACACGACATCCAGTAAGATTTCCATAAGCCGAAAAATCATTAATCGTCCATAACAAAATTGCATTCAATTTGAACAAAGTTTTACTAAATGCATCATAAGCATTAACTCCATTACACCACAAATGATGCAAGTCTTCCACTAAAGGCGCAAAATATACATCAATATCACTTTCGGGTTGCTTTGGGCCTGGAATAAGTAAAGATAACATAATATTTTCTTTCTTCATATGTCACAAGCATTACTGGCCAGCAACTATATTTCGAACTCAACATGGAAAATGGATTGAATCCATCTGTAGCAAGACCAAGCCTAAGATTACGTGGATTGGATGAAAAAGATGTATACTTTTCATTCACCATTTTCCATGTCATAGAATCCACGGGATGACGCATTTTTTCATCTTTGCTTGTATATTTAATATGCCATCTTAAATCTGTTGCCATCTTTTGAGGTCTATACATTCTTTTAAATCTTGGAATTATTGGAAAGTATCTCAACATTTTAACTGGAATACCTTTTATAACCTCTTTAGTATCTTGATTTTTCTTCCATCTTGAAGAACCACATTTTGGACAAATATCTAAACCTTTATATTCTTTTCTGAAAAGGCAACGGTCATTCTCACAAGCATGTATCTTTTCAAAACCCGTGTTGAATGTTCTAAGAAATTTCATTACTTCATAAAAGTTTTGGGAAGCACATTATTCTTCGGCAAAAATAAATGTTGCACACTTAAAAGCTTATCAAACCCACTATCAGACAATCCAGTCTCACATTTAAGATTAAACAAGACGGTGATGGCAGATAATTTAGTGTGATCTGTGCAACCATGATATAATGGAGTTTCTGCATCTTTCAAGTTCTTGAGTAACTCATCCTCTTTACTTTGAGAATCAACATTATCTTTATCATCATGAAAAAAATCATCATTCAAAAAATCTTTATCTTCATAGTGAATCATCTTGAATAAATCATACACGTCAAATGTATTTGTCTTCTTCTCATCAATTATCTGTTTGCCATGGTTAAACCATACACCGTGTATGTTTTTAGGATCCATTCCTCCAATAATTAAATTTTCAACGATGATGTGATCATCATGACGACTAAGATTCCGACAATCTTTGCAATGGCATAAAAAAATTTCTACACTTCTTACATTCCTCTTTGCAGCATGCATGAAATTCATTGCTCCTTATCTGTACTCTACGCTAGTTCTAAGACAAAAGTTAAAAACATAAAAAAGAAATTGAGTTTTAATATTATATTACATGTTCTAATTCTCAAAATACATATTAAATTAAGCATTGTTTTATCACCTGTTTAAAAAACCTATTTTTCCATCATCGACATATGAAGGCAAATAAGTTCCTAATCTTTGACGTAGAAATTGGTGACACCTCCTCTTCCTATGTCTGATACTAATTTTAAAAAAAATAAGTTACTATGTTAATAGTACTCTTAATATCGGGGCACCCAATCATTCTAAAGATTAGCCAAATAAAACTTTGTTCAATGACGTTTCAATGAATTTTTATTAATATAGAGAGAAGAGGAGTTTCAATAATATGAGAATCGCTCAGTATTTTCGTGGACTCAGCCAAAAAATCTATGAAGCACGTGGATGAGATCGATATTTTAGAAGTTTTCAGGAGGAAGGGAGTTCGGATTGATCCGCCTAGTTGGCATAGGCCTGGTGGTTATGGCGATAAGGTAAACTACTGACATTTTGTTCGTATTTGTGATTTTACTAAACAGTTACTGATTTTGTATTTTAAATGTTAGACCGAAGATTTGGATCATGGTAATAGCAGGCAAAATGTTTGTTGAAATGTTAAGTCGTAATGTTTGCTCATAACGAAAGATAACGACTTCTTTGTAATTTGACAATGAGAATATGTTATATGATTTTGTCTATGCTGAAGGTTGTAGAAACGTGGAGCTTTTTGTATTTGTTTAAATCGAATTCCAATCCTGTTTCATTAGCTACAAATATTCAAAAAATTAAACTATTCCTTCCATACTAGTTATATAAGTATGTGACTGGATGGATTTTACTTCAAAGCTCTTGGCTACATACTTGTTCTTTAGTATGCTACTAGTAAAGCAACTAGTTTCTTTCGTGAATAGATTGTACAGATGATGGATAAATAAATGTTTAAGATGAATATGATATATATTATTGAAATTATGCTATTTTGTGATGATTCTGTTGATGTTCGTTTTGTTCAATCAGTACACTGTAAATCAGAGACTTCTCAGCATTCAAGCACTATAGTAAACACTATGTTTTTTTCCAACGTGGTTAATTAGCGTCTAATAGGATTTGATCTCAACGACTTTACACATACATACCAGTATTTCACAAGGGATGTCACTTAGTCTACATGTTCTTGAAAGTAAGGTGTTAAATTCTCTGCATTACAATTTCTCAAGCAATACAATTTTGGATATCATAGAGGCAAAACTCTATGTTGATTTACAGCGCTTGTAGCCCGGGTGATTGCAAAAAGCAACTCATACTTCACTGTAAGAACCATTTCAATAGGGGTCCAATACAGAATGTTATGGCGGAATTCAACCAGCTATAGCAATCTCGAGTTTCCCTGGCAACTGGGGTGTTAGTTACTTATTTGGCGTATTAAATCGGATAAGTATATATTCAACGGCAAATAATACCATTGCCAATTTGTGTAGCATTTGAAATGCTAGACAAGTACAATAATATTATGTAATATCATTGCATATTTTTTTATTCCTCTCTCTACATGTGTGTGTGTGTGTATATACACAATAATCATAGGTGTAGCCAGACTCCCCATATCCAGACATGTTGATATTCTATTCGTACTTGATGTACAAAATTTGTACTTTGGTTAAAACGGTAAAATAACTACACAGTTTAACCCTGGACATAGCCAAGCTTTTATTCATTTAATAACAAAACATAAATATATAAAGGTGTAAACTAGGGTTGAATAAAAGATCTTCGTTATTAGGGTTGAATCAACAATTTCAGTTAGAAATTAGGCAGAAATTCGAATATATGAGGCATGCAAATTAGGGTTAAATAAAAAAAGAATCACAAAATCGATTTAGACGATTTGTACCTAAATATACCTAAGCTATTGCTGGCTGCCGTGAGGATGCTGAGTAATGCCGTAAGGACATTGAGAAAGGACGGAGTGGACGATGAAAAGGGGAACTTGATCTTCAGTTGATGAAATTTGAGCGATTGCTGGCTGCCGCGAGGATTGAAAAGGGGAAAAAAATTCTGCAGAAGTAATCGAAATGGGGAGAGAGTTTTCTAAGTATACGTGAGATGGAAAACAATGACTGGTCACGTTTATTTTTGGCTAGGCGGAAAAGGTTTTCTAAGGAGCGGGAACAAAAAAAAATAGTCACGAAACATATTTTGGGAAAAATATTTTTGGTTGCATTTATGATAAAACGCCAGTTTTTTGCAACCGTAAATGGTTTTCTTGTAGTGGCTATTAATTAATTAAGGTCTTAAGTAATTGCAAATGATAATTAATTAATTCCAATAATTAATTAAAATAATAATAAATGGCATGGAATTAATTAAGGACAATTAAGTAGGATTTATAACTAAATTTAATTTATTTTGTGATTAAATTAAATTAATTAGAAATGGTGTGACCAGTTTATCTATCTTATGAATGGTCAAATTGCATCGAATGTTTTGATTATTTAATACCTCTGGTATGTTAATTTGTAATATTCTATGATATGAAATGCTTTGGATTGAATGATAAATGTGAATCATTTATTTGAATAGTTATCTGTGATGAATTTTTATGTGCATATGGCATTCTGAAGCTTAAATTAAATTGTTTTACTTAAAAAAACTTTGCCTTAAAAGACGACGTTTGGATTTCGATGAGACCGGGATCTAATATCAAATTGTTATCCGAAAACGACATGGATCCAAATTAAGCGATAGGTCGTGAAATATAAAGTGAAGATCGGGGATGAAGATTCAGAATGCAAGGGCTCTTTGTCGTTAACTCTGAGGGTGATTTCAAAGAAAGTGTAGCGAAGATAGTGCCTTTGGTTCCGTTCGGAACTGGAACGGACTTATATGGACGAATGCTATCAGACCATCGTCAATGGAGGACGATGAGCATTCCAAGGTATGTGTACTATAAAGGTAATCGTAGCCTCAAGCCTCATCAATCGAGAATGGCTAAAACATGGGAGGTGCAGCAAGGCTAAGTGGGTAACACCCAAGTAGGATAAGACTTTCCCCTGTCTGGATGTCTCTTTTATTCGGTTGTGTAGGCGATTGTTGGCCACAACCACAGGGTTGTCTTATTCGAACTATCCAGTAAGGGGTAGCTCCGGCCTTGTATTGCAGGGGATCAGGGTGGATCATCGGTACTCTGATCTTGACCGGGTACGGTGACGGGCGGTACTCCAGTAGCCCTGCCATTGTATGGAATCCAATCTCCAACAAATGGCCTCGGACTTGATTGTATACCTAGTATGCTGGATTTTAATGAATGTAACAATTTCAGCTATGTGAATAATTTATTTGAAAAACCAAGACACTATTATAATATAACTGGATTTCCAATCAAATATTTTGGTTATTGTAAGGGAAAAACTTATCCATGTTTATTTACGGAGAGTTTAGAGATACCCTTGATTTCAAATGATTTTCAAGTTAAACAACTTAAACCATTTACTCACACCAGACCCATGTCTGACCCGGAGTTTAGTTTCTATTTTCTTAAACTATTGGGTACTCAAATTTTTAAGAGTAGCCAAGTGATTCAGGTTGGCTTGACGAATTTTGAAGGAAGGCTTGGACGAGGAGGCTTTGGCATATCTATTTATATCTATTCTGCTGTATTAGTATCTCTATTTGCATTTTGGGTTGTAATGGATAGGCAGGTCATTACGACTATCTAATATGATGTTGTAACTGAATGACTCTGATGTATGATATTAGTGACTACTGTAATCTCTATGTGATGTAATATATATATATATATATATATATATATATATATCCGTTTCGCTATGAGATTCTAATATTGTTTAGTTCTTTCTTTCTATCTGTTTTCTTTTCTACCTATTTCTTTCTATTTTACGATACGTCTTTATATGGGATGAAAGGCGGGTCGTCACAGAAAAGCTATCCAAACTCTTCCTAAATTAAGGTATAACCTAGCACTTCCATTCCCAAGCAAAAAGATGGAGTTTTTTGATGGCCTTGTCATGAAAATATGGTTTGACCTTAGGCGCTTTAAGCTCGACCTTTGATATTTTAAGGGGATGAGTGCTTGTTTTTAGAAGATAAGGTGATGAAGAAGATATAGAGAGGTTTTATCAAGTTTTGAGTGGAATAACATGGATTTAAAACTTAGGAGATATGTTTAGGAAGCCATGGAAACAAGCTCAAGCTTTAGGAAATTTTTGGAACATGAGAAGAAAATGAGAAGTAAGAAAGGAGTTAGGAAATTTTGTTTTATAAGAATGCAAATCTTCTCAAAGAAGCTAGTTTATTAAATTATATTTTCTTAGCTTACATGAGAAACATCTTTATTTAATTTATTTTTGCTTAGCTTACATAGGAAGCTTCTTTAGCTAATTCATTTTTTACTTAGTTTACATGGAAATCCTCTTTATTTAATTATATGCTTAGCTTACATGGGAAGCTTCTATATTTAATTCATTTATGCTTAGCTTACACGGGAAGCTTTAGCTTACATGGAAAGCTTCTTTATTTAATTCATTTTGGTGGCTTATGTTGGAAGCTTCCTTATTATATATATTTCCTTAAGCATATATACATATATTCACATTCACTTAAATAAGCCAAAGTAACTTTTAAAAATGTGTTGGTGCATACAAAAAAGTTATGACATTTTTGATAAGCTTTAGCCGACAAAAGGCCAAAAATTCGAAAAACAAATTTCGGTCACATTTTCAATCTTACATCGAACTAATATTTTTGCAAACTAAATTAGAAATCTCTTTCATCATCACTACATACAGGGTTTTATTTTAGTTATAAACCTATTATTTGAATATTGAAAACTAATTAAATATTCACAAATTCAAGTGGTGAAATTCTGTATCATTACACGTCTAAATTACATGAGCTGTTATTAGGCACTGTGGGAGTTCTTATGCATGGTGACGAGACATGATACTGCACTAATGATGGATCTTGATGGGGTGTTGGGTAGGTATATTAGCGTGGGTAATACCTTGGTCCAAAGGGGGACTATGGTACCTATACACACACACACGACTGTAGTTATGGCCTACTTAAGGTAGATGGGGCGTATCGTATGCGTACATGGAGTCGAGGTGGCTAATTAAAATAAAAGGACATAACATGTGATGGAAGGCAATAAACATAAACTAGTGTTATACGAAAATGTATAATTTACCAGTCACCAAAACGTTGCTTTGACACCCTCCTTATTATAACTCACATTACAGTTTAGAAGGACAGGTGCTGGTGCAAAGCGGAAATAGTGGAAGGACCATGCTCAACGGTGATACAGACAGTAGATATTATAAGTATCAATCTTGATCAGTAACTATATGATTTATTATACTTTACTATTCCATTATGAGTTATATTGATAGAGCTTTTATATGCATTTATTTGTTTATTTCTGGGATACCAAACCAATGATCTATACTTTGGTAGATTTGGGTTTATGGCTTAATGAAAATTTAGGCCTATTGGGGTGTGGGTTGTAAAACAACAAATACAATTTTAAAAAGAAAGCATCGATTATGTTTCAATTTAGAACTAAAGCATATATGATAAATTTAAATATCACCTGAATTTCAAGTGCTAACCTAGTTTGGACAAAGATACCCTCCCCAATTTGCTAAGCAATTGATTCTAAGGCACGAAAGTCTAATTAAAAATCCTTAAAAATTAATGAATAAAATGCATTTGATGATAGATCAAAGTTTTACCTTGTGTGAGTGTTTAATAAAGTGAGTAAAGCTCGAGCTTTGATGAAGAATCAAATTGGATTTGAGAACAGAGCAAGGGAGATGAATAGTCTCCGTAGTAGTTTCAAAATGGCAAAGTGAATAGTGCATGAAGCTGAAGAGGTTTTAGAATTTTTATGCCCCATGGCAATTGGTTTGGTACTGAACACCCTAACTGCTAAACCAAAGGACACTGCCAAACCAATTAAGATAAAACCCATAATGACCGAACAAGTTAAGCCTAGACGGAAAGAGCAATTTTGAGGAGTGACATTCGAGTTATGATGTGATGGCGTCAATGAGTTCCACTAAGGATAAGTAAAGTCGAATGTAAATAGGGGGTTCATTCATTACTAGAGGAAAAATGGATAAGGAATAAAACAAAGCATACTTTGTATTATACAAAGTATCCTTTAGGGGGGCAAGTGTTATGGTTGTTGTCACCCATAACACCGTGAATACGAAAGGACGCTAGGAAGTATAGAAACGGTTGGAAAGTTCATAACTAGATTATCATCATTAGACCAAAAGGTCAGCACAAGAAGGAAAGAAGACCAAAAGGTAGCATGAGAAAACTAGACAAAGAACTCAAGATTTGGTAAGTTTTGAAGCCTGGTTCGGTGGTCTACCGAGCAGAAATTCATGTTAGTAGTGTGCCTACCAAACGAAAATTCATTTAGTAGGAAGGCAAACAAACCAAATTTTATATCGGATAGTTCTCAAACGAACCAAAAATTCCAAGTACCAACAACTAGATCAATCATGTTAAATAACTGCCCATTTTGGAGGAATAGACGGCCTAGGCTCTACATATCATCACTCCTACAAATATCTAAGTTATGAATAGTGATGGCGGACAATTCAGCCTAATAGGCTGTCTTGGTGCTATATCTTATCTTCCCTTGAGAACTAAACCATTGTATTTTGTACTGCAATCTATACTAATATTCTATAAGAAAAGCAAGGAAACTGGACAGTACATAGGCACATTCTAGCCAAACTACTATGAATCTTATTGTTATTTACTTTATTACATTTAGTTTCTCTATAACTTATCTATGATATTTTCTGAAAAACAACAAAAATACAGTTATAATAGTTGTGTTATATCCTAGTATTTATGGTTCTTCAACAAATGAGTTGGAGGTGTTTTCCCTTGTTTTTACCAAACAACTATGATTTAGGGTATCATATCCTTCTTTCCTTTAAGCGTCTTTAAATAGTTCAGGAAATTCTGTTTCTTTTATCCCTTTTTTATACAATAGTGACAATCACCATTCTCTTCCTCCCTAACCATGTCTTTCTTAATACGATCTTTTAATGTTCGCTTCTTCCTCTTATATAGCAACCAAGAAGAAGAGTTAATCAATAAATTATATTTCTTTCATAGAAATGTGCACTACATTCGTCCTTAACATTTTAAGGTGATCGACTAGAATGCACTTCGGTAAGCTCATTAATATGAATAGATCTAGCTAATTCATTAGTGATCCATGAAAAAGACCTATCTACATGTCTTGGCTAGAGTCATAGTTCAACTTGGCAAGTTTCTCGACCTAATTAATCACACGATCTTGCACTGTGAATCCTTACCCATGTTCTAATGAGTAAATTTCTTCTAAATCTCGTACCTTATAAAATTATCCATTTCACATACAATTGTTGTATGTGACTTAATATGGAATGGATATCCATAGTTTTCATGTTGACTTCATTATTAACACATGGTATTGAGAAAGTTTGCACTTAAGTGACTATAAAGACCCGTATATTTCGATGGTTAATTGTGGAAATTTAATGGTTTTGAATATGGGATTTGGGATTATAATTGAGTTAATAAGTTTTTTAAACTAAAATTTTAAACGATTTCTAAAATTTCTGAAATCGTCGATTTAATCGATGCGTTAGGATAGCGATCTAGAGCACACTCTCGGAATTCGACTAAACCAGTTCCTTGGATTCGTAATATTGTATCATATCGAATTTCAAATTTTGTAGCTTTTGGAGTTATCGTTTGATAAAACTTGATAGAAATGCGTTAAAATTAATATCGAGATTTAATATAATAATTAGATCCAAAAAGTTATATTCTCCATACGATCGAATTAGGACTCGAAACCTTTTCCATTACATTTGGAATAGGGGTATAACATTATGAACGTCTAGTGGCACACCACTATAGGGGTTCAAAATTTTGGGTTATGTAATGTGAAATGTTTAAATTTAAATAAAGATACATATAATAAAATTGAAGTCCCATCAAAGCCGATAACATCGTACCCAAGCCCCCTCCACATTCAAATCACGTCTTCCTTTTCTTTTCAGATTCAAAAATCATGAGATGAAAACGTTCAAAACAGCAATCTTCCTTCTTTTAAAAATCACGTAGGTCATTCCTTATTCTCCAGATAAAACGAATCACCTCTTCCCCTTTTCCTCTTCAAATCATAAGTCATATACAGTCGCTACACTAGATAAAAAGATATTCGGTTACTAAATCACCTCGTCGATTGAAATCAAATCGTATGCGCGTGTTATTTGGAGGAAGATGGTGACGAGATGATGGAGGCTCGAGTTGAACGGAGGCTAGGGTAGAGTGCACGGATGTGCACGAGCGAAGAGGGGAGGAGCGAGGAGGCGCGTGAAGTCGTGGTGGATAGGGCGGGCGAGATTGATGTGGGTTAAGGTGCTCGGTGAAGAAGGAGAGGATGCGCCCACGTTTCTAGGAGGCTATCAATGCCTGTAGCTCGGGTAGGGGGAGAGTAGTAGACTTCGATAGTAGCAGCGATGGAGTAGAGTAGTTCAGGCGGAGATGGTGATTTGTGGTCGAAGTCGAGATGATCGTAGTGCAGACTGCAATCTCGATGGAAGAACAAGGGTTTGGGTTGCGGTTCATTTTTTCTTGCCTGGAATAAATGATGGTGGAGGTATTAATATATAGCTAATTTAAATTTTAACAGTTAGTTATTTAAATTGAAGTTAAAAAAATTTAATAGCCGATTAAATTTAACAAATGTACATACGAGGTCCAAAAATCATGAAAACAAGTCCGGATTGAAATGGATTGCAAACAAAAATCAAGGTGAGAAATTCTCACTCATTTGGAATTACCAATTTTAATTTTTAATAGTTAAAATAAATTATTGGATGCTCTGATGAATTTATATAGTTATTATCCATTGAATGTTAAATATATATATATATAGTAGTAGTTGGGTTGATATTCCCTCACATTATAGCGGATGAGACCCTATGCGTCTCGCATAATAGCAGATGACCCTATATACCGTGAATCCTCCTCAAAGTGGGATTGGTATTTTTATATTGTATTGACATCGATAGATGCAGGGAAACAAGTAGGAGGTATCCAACTAGATTCCTCAAATATATTATTTATTTTTCATATATAGTGATATATGATGTGTGTAGATAATCTCTTATCGATTGAATTTTGATATTTTTGAATACCATAAATATTATTCTTCAGGATTCGAAGGAATAACAAAAAAATTGGATATAAAAATATTTGTATTGGAAATTAGGTTATTTTAAAGGAAACTGAGTTGAAAATAAAAATAATAGATTTTTGTTTAAGTTGTACTTAACTATTCATAAATTGTTTTGAGATAGAGATTTTTAAAAATAAATTATATAAAAGAATTTATAAATGATATTCGAGAAATGTAAAAAAAGAAGTTGAAGCCGATATTAAAAATAGATTGGAAGTTATAAATGGGATTTATAAAGGAATGGATCTATGAAAATGGAATTTTACAAATAAGATTGTTTTTATAAACAAGTAAAACTCAAAAGAGTTATAAAAATTGTAAACGTTGTTTATAAGTAAATGAAATCGATATCGGGATGAAAAATTCGGAATATAAAGTTTATGGGATGAATCTACATTCGTGTATAGGAAAATAGGGCGAGAAAAATAGTGGATGCTACTTTTGGAAAGTGAAAATGATTAAGGAAATCAGAATGGAGGTGATGTGATGGAAATCGAGAGGAATTTATAAGTTGAATTGGTTACTGAGATTTTGAAAATATATTTTTATTTTAAGAAGTAAGTTTGTTTCGAAAGGAAAGTTTTATTATTTACAACTATGAAATTTTAAAACTAGTTGAGATTTAAATTCTTCGGCAAGTAGATTTTCAAATATTAAGTACTTATTAAACAGATTCTAACTTTTAAAATCAGCTTTGAAATTTATTTATGTATCTAAAAATGGGTTATTGGTGTTTGTAAATATGTTTTCAATATTTTAAATAATTACTTGAACATGTTTTAAAAAAAAACTTATTTTGCTTTCTAATACTTATTTTATATATGGAGTTTTGAAGTGAATGAAAAATTTTATTTATAAATTCTCTCGAGATTCATAAAAAGGAATTTGTAAAAGGATATGATTTTGCGCGGAGGAATTATATAAGAGATTTGGAGGAAATAAAATTTCAAAATGTTGAATATGGAAATTTTGAGAATGAAATCCGAATTTATAAAAGAAGCTGTATATTGTTGAATGGTGTAATAAACAAGTACACTGTGTTTTGGAAACTGAAAAGGGAATTTAGTAGCGATTTCAAAAACTTTTGAAATAAGCTATGAAATATTCTCTTAAATATTTATATTTGAAGAGATTTTGGAAAATAGGACTTATAACATTTTCCTAAGTATAAAAGTGGAAATTTGGGAATATTTCGAAGTGTTGAGATGTTTGAAAATATTAGGTTATGGATTTAATTATTTGAAATGGTTTGCAAATATTGGAATATGGAAAGGGACTTGGATACATATCTTAGTAAAGATATTTTGAAATAAATGTTTGAAGAGTTATAATAAGGCCTAGTGTCTTCTTATGGATGTTTTATTGGTAGTTAAATAACCAACTATCAATATTGACCAATTTCGTTAATCGTTTTGAAGAGACCGAAATCGGATTTAATTATCCGAAAACCACTTCGATCCAGTTTGAACGTATCAAATACATACCGTGAAGATGATGAAGATGGTGATTCGGTTTGTCCAGACCCCGGACAACTTGTATGGACGAATGATATCAGAACATCATCATTGGAGGACAATGAGCATTCTAAGTAGAATTATTTTCTTGAAAGGTAATGCTTATCCTCGAGTCTCATCAACCAAGAATGGCTAAAATAGGGGAGATGCAGCAAGGCTAAGTGTGTCACACCCAACTAGGGTATATTATCACTTTTCTTGATGTCCTCGAAATACCTATTTATTATGGATATGGTTGTGCATGAAAAAAAGAACGCTCGATAGTAAGGGTGGGAACACCTGGGATGATAACTTATTCGGTCTATCCAGGTTAGGGGTAGGCTGGTCTTGTGAGCAAGGGATCCCGGCGTGGTCCTCGGTACAATTTTCTAGATGTGTACTTTGATGGGCGGTACCCCAGTGGCCCAGTTATTCGATGAAATCCATTCTCCAATATGAGCTTACGGTTTTGTTTAAAGAACTTAGTATGCTGGATAATTTTGGCTATTTTAATAAGTATTTACATTTAGACACTAGTATAATATCATTGTATTTTCTATAAAATGTTTTGGTTATCGTAAGTCAAAACCCGTCATGTTTATGTGTGACGCGGTCTTACGAGATACCTTCGTTTTTCAAAGGATTTTGATAACACTAATAATTCAAATTGAGTGTATTTTCTCACGCTGGTTTTTCAGATTGACGCGGGTATTATTTTATTATAATGCTTGGGTCAGACTGAGTATTACAAATTCAGGTTTAAATGCTGTGGAGCTCAAGAGATGAGCTGGAGGAATTCAGACGTATTTTCGTACTTGGTTATATTTCCGATGTGTGAGGACATGTGATTATAACTGTCCAGATTAATGTATCAATTGTTGTACTCTAATGATTGTATGTATGTGAACTGTTAGAGATTCTTTTGTATAAAAATCTATTATTATATATTATATTTTGTTCCGCTGCGATTGTGAGATTCTGTGTTGTTGTTCTATCCTTCTTCTACCCCTTTCTTATTCTTTACCCTAGTTATTCGCTATTTCGTACACTTTGGGTTGAGCGAGGAAGATTTATTATCAACTCAAGGGATACGGAACCAGCAGGTCACTACACTTGGTATCAGAGTTGAAGATTAAGCGTGAACCTTGACTCTGGCGGGGATTACTCATTAGAGATAGAGTCAGTAGTACTCTGGAATGCGTTGAGAGTATTAATAGATATGAGCGCGTATTTATTAGTGAATATAAAACGGTTTTATATTGTGTTGACTTATCTGTTGAGTGGCATATAAATTCATGTCGAATAGTGGAATGCCACTAAATCGATAGGGGTTTCTAAATACTTGAACATGATAAACTAACACGGTATGGTATTGAAGTAGGTAAATGAAATAATTTTACCCAAATTATATTTTGATATAAAAGAAATAATTTTCTAAAATTATTATATTATAAATTAATATGTTTGGATGTTAAAATCGAAATAAGATTTAAAATGGAAATGGTTATATATAACCAAATTAGATTGTATAAGTATGAATTATACAAGTGGATTAAAAACTAAAAATAAATCCAAACCAGAAATTGGAAGAATCAAATCTCGAAGATTTTTGGAAGTATTTTCCAAATTGTATTGAAATAAATAATAGTAATATTATTTTGGAAATATTTTTGAAAGAAAATTGTTTTAAATGGATTTTGGAAGTGATGTAGTACTGGACTCACTTCAGTCGCTGGAAAACAATTCTGATGATGACGACTGCATTATCAGTGTTCATTTTCGAGTTTCTAAGTGATGGATTACTGTTAAATTGATTTGTTCAGATTTGTTGGGAAGAACAAGTTTTTTTTGGAAGTTCCGAAGGAAAATTTATTTTGGATAAAAACCAGGGTTGGTTTAAATTGAGAAGTGTGATTTTGGGATACGTATGACTTCAAAACAGTTTAAAACAAATAGCCGGTGTTTGAATTTTGGAATCCTTATTTAAATAATTTATAAATCATCAGGAACTTATAAATTGAGAATGATTCTAAATGAGGAAAGGAAAATATGGAAGTTGAATTTTGGAACAGATTTTAAGTTGAGTAAGTTAAAATGAAAAGAAGTTTAACTTAAGCTAAGTTAAATAAAATGGTGTTGAATTTGAATTGGATCGAAAATAAAAATTTCAATTGAGTTATAGATAATATTGAATGAAATTGAATTCTTACTTAAGTAAATTAATAAAATGGAGAATTAACTAAGCAAAGTTAAATGGAATAAATAAATAAATAAAATGGTGGCGATAATAGAAGGAATTAGTGAATTAATTAAAATGGATTACATGAATTGAATTTAACTAGTGAAAGTTAAATAAATCGATTTGGTAAAGGAAAATTTATAAGAACTTGAATTTAACTCGAGCTAAGTTAAATGAAATTGGAATGGATTGAAAGAATATCAAATAGGATTTAATATCTAATACGGATTTGAGTCAACAATAGGATTTGACTTAAAGCAAAATGAATTAAATGGGGATTGTAATGAAATAAATGGTGGAATTGAATTGAATAAAGAAAAAATAAATTGGTTTGGAGTGGAGTTTAATTTAAACACGAATAACTTGAATTTGGTTTTGAAATGTTGGTTAAAAAGGAATTGGAATTTAAATAAAAGTGAATTGGATTCGAATCATATGGAATTGAATTAAATATGTAAGGTGAATTATAAAGTGATTATATAACTTTAAGTTATAAAATTTGAATTTGGATTGGAGATAATATCTGATTGAAGTAAATATAAATGTTGAATTGTGAAATATTATAAAACCATATGGTATGAATTTAGAATGAGATAAAAATTTAATAAAAATTGAAATTGTGAATAAATAAATTGGAATAGCTTATAAAAATTGAAAATAATGGAATGCAAATATACTTGGGCTATAAATGAATGTATAATCTCAAGCTAAAAATAAAATGTGAATATATTCGAGTATAAACTGATGGAAATGTGAAAAATAAGTTTTGTAACTTATAAAATTGAAAAGTAAAATAGAAAACCAAAAATACAAAAAAATAAAATTGTTTGATATTTTGGTAAGAGAATTAAATCCAAACTTGAATTATAAAAATGAGTTTGAGCTCAAGAAAAATTAAATGAAGTGATTTTTGAAATAAAACTAGATATTGAACTATGAATTGGAAGTGAACTAATTAGACAATTAATTAGTTAACTGAATATAGAATGGATATTAATTTGGTTGAATAAAAATTGGATTGTGGATTAAAAAGTGAAAAATGGAATGGGAACGTGAGTATAAATTGAAGTTCGACAAAATTTAAGCGAATAAAATATAATTGGAAATATTGTTGAATAAAATAGAAATGGATTGGGATAGAAATGACCCAAGTTACAAATAAATTCAATCCAAGTATAAATAAATGGTATATGACCTTGATATCATTTAAATGAGTTCAAAAATTTAATATGGAACTGAAAATGAAGTGGATAAAATGAATGAACTAATTAAATAAATTAGTAATTGGGATGAAATTTGATTGAATAAAAATCAAATCAAAAAAAATTAAATGGAATTTGGTTGCAAAGGAAATAAACTTAAATTATATAGTGAATTAATTAGGAATAAATGGATCAATTTGAATAAATATTTTGGATGGAGGCTTGATTCAAATAAATTGTAAAGAAGTCACTAAATAAAGTAGCATGGAATGATTTCGAGTTAATAAAATGAATTTTAATATAATGAAAAGTAGATATGAATGGAATTCGACTGAACTGATCGTGAATAGGTTTGACATGGAACGGAGCTGAATAAAAAATTGATTGGAATAAATTTAAAATAGTTATAAACTGAAATGGTTATTTTATTTAATGAATAGCACCAAATTTGCATAGAAAGTTGTTGTTCGGTATAATGGGAAGTAAATAAAATTCTATGAATTAATAGAAGTGAAATAAATTGATTTTTAAATCAGTTTGGAATGGATATGTATTGTTTAATGTAAATATGAATTAAATGCACGTAAAGTGAGTTTTAAATCATTTAAATTGAATGAAATGGTATGTAAATTGATTGGAAGTAATTAAATTGGTGTTGGAACCTCATAATTGACTATAAATATATGTTTAACATGCATTGCTTGTGAAGATTGTGTGTTTTAACTATTTAAATATGTGAAATGTTAGTGAATTTCATATTTTTGAACTTATGTGTTTAAATTGAGTAAATACACGTACCCGAAGGCTGTCGGGCAAGATTCGGGTTGCGTAATTGCATATGAAGTAAACTTGCTTGCTTAAAAATGCTAAAATAAGGTACGTTTTTGGATTAAATATCGCAAATATAAATGTTGATTTATATATATTTTTTTTGGTTTCCCGCCCATGTGGGTCGATGTATATATATTTATCTCTCTTGTTATATTGCAGAAGGCTCTCCGTACAAGGGAAACTCTGCCAATAAATTTCAAAAATTTAGGGTGAAAATTTTTGGGAATTTTTTTGTTAATGACAATTTAAGTTAAAATTGTAATTGAAATAAGGTGTTTTGGAATTAAAATGGAAAACTAATTGTTTGGTTGGAACTAAAAGACTAGAAATGTGGAATATCAAACTTTCACTTAGTGGGTATTGGAAAAAGTTAATGGTTGGAGCATTTTTCCTGCCTTAGCAATTTAAGGGACGAAATTATTTTAAGGGCGGAATATAACGACCCGTACTTTTTAGAGGTTAATTGTGGATATTTAAATGGTTTTAAATATTGGATTTGAGAGTATAATCGAGTTAATAAGTTTTTAAAACTAAAATTTCAAACGATTTCGAAAATTTCTGAAATCGTCGATTTAATCGATGCATTAAAATAGCGATCCGGGGTATATTCTCGGTATCCGACGAAACTAGTTCCATTGGATCCATAATATTGTATTATTATCGGATTTCAAATTTCATAATATTTGGAGTTATCGTTTGATCTATAAGATAGAAACGTGTTGAAATTAATATCGAAGTTTAATATAATAATTGGGTCCAAAAAGCTATCTTCTCCATACGATCGAATTAGAACTCGAAACCTTTTCCATTGCGTTCAGAATAGAGATATAACATTATAAATGCCTAGCAGCACGCTTCCATAGGGGTTCAAATTTTGGATTATGTAATGAAAGATATTTAGATTTAAATAAAGATATTTATATAATAAAATTGAAGTCCAATCAAACCCGACAACATCGTACCCAAGCCCCCCTCCAGGTTCAAATCACGTCTTCCTTTTCTTTTCAAATTCAAAAATCACGAGATGCAAACGTTCAAAACATGCCATCTTCCTTCTTCTAAAAATCGCGTAGATCATTCCTTCTTCTCCAGATAAAACGAACCACCTCTTCCCTATTTCCTCTTCAAATCAGAAGTCATATACAGTCGCTACACTAGATAAAATGATCTTCGATCGGTAAAATCCCCTCGCCATTTGATAAAAAATCGTACGTATTATTTGGAGGATGATGGGGATGAGATGATGGAGGCTCGAGTCTAACGGCGGCCAAGGCTAGGGTGCACGGATGTGCACGAGTGAAGAAGGATGGAGCGAGGAGGCTCACGAGGTCGTGGTGGATAGGGCAGGCGAGATCGATGTGGGTTGAGGCGCTCGGTGGAGAAGGAGAGGATGCACCCACATTTCTGGGAGGCTATTAATGCATATAGCTCAGTTAGGGGGGAGAGCAGCAGATTTCGATGGCAGCAGCGATGGAGTGGAGTTTTTCAGGCAGAGATGGTGATTTGTGGTTGAAGTCGAAATGGTCATAGTGCAGACTGCAACCACTGTAACGACCTGCAAATTCGTACCCTCAAGTCAACACTATTCTACATCAATCAACTCAAGTTGAACAGAAATACGAACCATTAGGGTTGAAGAAGAAGAGGTAGAAGCAGAGAAAACAGAATCTTACCATCGCAGCGGAATAAAATATAATATATAATAACAGATCTTTACACAAAAGAAAACTATATCTGTTTTATACATACATCATCAGAATACATCATCAGAGTTCAACAACATCAATAACATACAACTGGATACACAACAGAACAATAATCAAGTACGGAAGTACGTATCGCCATCCAGCTCGTCCCTTGAGCTCCACGGCATCATATCATGTATTCTATAATACTCATTCTGACCCGAGCATTACAATTAAATAATACCCGAGTCAGTTTGGAATACCAGCGTGAGAAAACCACGCTCAATTGGATTATTAAAGTTTCAAAATTGTTTTGAAAACAAAAGCATCTCGTAAGACCATGCCACAAATAAACATATCGGGTTTTTACCTTACGATAGTAAAACACTTTTTATTAAAATTCTCTAATATTACAATAGGGTCTATATACAAATACTTATTAAAATAGACGAAATTGTTACATCTATTAAATTCCAGCTACTAGCCACAGAGCGGTAATACAAACAAAACTCGTAAAAGGCACATAGGGAGAATGGATTTCCAACTAATGACTAGGCACTGGGGTACCACCTCTAGCGGTACCTGGTCTAGATCAGCATACCGAGGATCACTCCCAACCCCCTACAACATAAGATCGGGACTATCCCTTACTGGATAATCCCGAGTAAGATCACCTCACGGTTGTGATCAACAACCGCACCACTAAGCCGAAATAAAAAGGGACATCTAGACAGGGATGACCTCACCCTGAAGTGGATGCTACCCACCTAGCCTTGTTGCATAACCCCTGATTTTCAGTCATTCCCGGTTGATGAGGCTTGAGGCTAAGCGTTACCTATAAGATCGTTTCACTTAGAATGCTCATCGTCCACCTGACGATGTTCTGAAAGCATTCATCCGTATAAGTCCATCCCGGGTTCGAATGGAACTGAAGACACTATTCCTACTACATCCATTTTGGAAATATCCTCAGGATTAGTAGTGACTAGCCCTTGCACTTCACTGCTCCATCTTCGACTCCTAATTCGTTTTTCCACGAAAACGTACAAACCGGATCGAAGTGGTTTTCGAAAAATTAATCCTGATCCCAGTCTCTTCGAAACGATCAACGCATTTGGCCGATATTGATAGTCGGTTCAATTAACATTCACAGCATCCATCAAACAATAAATAATCTCCCAAATTATTTATTATTCTCTAAATATCTTCGCAAGACATATTTCTATTTTCAACCCTTTTGAAAACAGTTTCAAATCATACTTTTCTTATAAGATAAATTTTCAAATATTCATTTCCACTGAAACAACCAAGCACAAAACTTAAGATTTTTAAAAATAATTTAAAACTCTTTATTATAAATTATCATTTAAAACATTTAAATTAAAATTACTTAATACTTTATTAAATATATACTATAGGAATATTTAAAATGAGGCTACTTTATAAAATATAAACTAGATTTTCTCTTTAGAACAAAAACCAAGTCACTTTTAAATAATTACTACTATAATAGATTAAAAGAAAATACTTACTTTAGAATTTAAATATTTTAGAAATAATAAATTGTCCAAAACTTGCTTTTTAAAACAACTTTAAAACTTTTAACTTATATTTAAAAATTTACTTTGAAAACGTACTTGGTTATCCAGGGAGAATTTTTGATTTCAATCACTTAAATCAATTTTCTAAATTGATTTCCAATTTAGTTCATTTGAAATAAATTTCTTTACTTACTCGACTCATTTCAAAATCCATTAATTTGTAGACTTTATTCATTTATTTATTTTTGTATTGATTTTAAATCTTTTAACTGAAACATACCAATCTCAGATGTTCCAAATTTCTTCTTTATTCTTTTCAATAATTTAAATCTTAAATTTAAAATAAATGCTTTATTCTTTTAAATAATAACACTGAAGTTTAAAATTCATTATCTTCCTGTTTATTCAAATTTACCTTTCATACACAAAATTATTTATTAGAATTTTAAAACCACTAATATTCTTATCCAGTTCATTTTTAATTTATTTAAATTCTCTATAATCATTCCACTTACAAATTCTCTTCCTTTTATTTTCAAAAATCCAATTCCATATATTTTGATAACTCAGTGTACCGGAATATATTCAAGTAAATCATAGCATTCAATATTCCAGTATAATTCATCATAGAATATAAAATAATCATGACAGAGAATATTAAATAATTTAAATAAATGTTGAGGAATCCAATTGGATCCCTCCAACCTGTTCTCCTGCATCCACAGACGTTAGCACAATACTAATTCCACTTCGAGGTAGAATATCGCGGTATATGGGATTAATATAGAATATCATCCGCTATTATGCGGTGCATAGGGTCTCATCCGCTATAAAATGCGGGAAATCAATCATTCTAAGATATATTATATACCAATATATACAATATTGCACATCCAACTAAAACAATCAATCAACCAATTATTTAAATTTAACCATTTCAATTAAAATTATAACCAGATGAGTGAGATTAACTCACCTTTGATTTTCGTTTGCAACCCACTTCAATTCAACTTGGTTTCCTGGGTTATAACCTTGTATAAACATTTATAATTTTTATCAATATTCGAATCAATTAAACAATTAAATTTCCATCTACTAATTTAATTAACTAAGAATTTGGGTTTTAAGCTAATAATTTGATTTTAAACAAATTTCCCTTTTTAATAAAATATTTCTAGCAACTAAAATAATTAAATAAGTTTATTAAACAAATCTACCACCATAATATATTTTATTTTAAAATCAAACAAGTAGATCAAAAGGTGTATAAGTTTATTTATTTTATTTTATTTTTCATTTTGAAACTCATGTATACTTATAAAAATAATCTATATAGATTTTAAAAATCTAATTTTATATAAGTTTCCAATCATTTCAAAATTCCTATTTCATTTTCTTCCTTTTCCCAAAATCAGATCTATTTAATTAAACAACTGTTTTAAATCTAATTTGCCTAAATAATAATTTTATTATTATATTTTTCCTACAGTAAGTAAAAACATGCATATATATAATTAAACTTTCCCGTAAATTCCTAAAAAAAATTTTCTAATCTACATATATAAATATCAGTAAAACGAAAATACCTCACTGACCAAATTCGAACGAACCCTAGCCGACGACTTCCACATCACGACCTCAACCTCGGCCGTAACTCGAGACCACCGTGTCCCAAACCCATGTGCGACTTCACCAGCGAGCACCATCACGACGAGCTTCAGTTCACGGCCACCCTGATCGAGATCTACTCGAACCACTAAGTCGCAGTCGTGACTTTCGCCATCCTTGCCTCCTTACTGCGACCACCGCCGCCCCAAACCTCGATCGAGATCGCGGCCAAGCCCCCTTTTCGTTGCTCCTTCTCTGACAATCCAGTTGAAGACGTCGCAACTTGCCAACTCCTAGCCCTAACCCATGCGACCTCGCCTCGATTTCGATTGCCGCAGTCCCCTTTTTTTTATTAAGCCGATCGATTCGATTTAAAGGAAATTGGAAGATGGAAGAAAATCTCGGTTTCGATTTTTACTTTTATGAAGATAACGAATATCTCCTGCCTCCCCTTTTTATTTCGATTTCTACTTGACTTTGAAAATGAAGGCTTCGACCATTTTTTTTGTTACTGAAAGTGTGAATTCTTGAAGATGGAGGCAGCGCCTGAAAAAAAGAAGAATAAGGAGGTTGTGTGATTTGGGAATAGCGTGTTTGTGAAGGGAACGAACTTGATCTGATTTTAAATTTGACTTTTATTTATTTAATAAAGTTTTATTTAATTTCCAAAATATCTCGTTCTAGCAACTTATAATTTTTGTCTCCTATCGTGACGTGCTGCTAGGCATTTATAGTGTTATACCCTATTCCGAATGCAGTGGAAAAGGTTTCGAGGTCTAATCCGATCGTATGGAGAAGATAGCTTTTGGACCAGTTATTATATTGAATTTTCGATATAAATTCAGCGTGTTTATATATCATACGCTCACACAACAACTTCGATCAATACGAAATTCGAAATCCGATAATAATACGATACTACGGATCCAGTGGAACTGGTTTCGTCGAATTCTGAGATTGTGCCTCGGAAAGCTATTTTTAAATATCAATTTAAATGTTATTTTCAAAACTGAACAAATCACTATTAGATTCAAATTTAACAATTCTATTATCTTCAGTATTTTCAATATAAATTTTACAGGCCTTGAATTTATTTTTAACAGGCTTAAAACTCTAGATTTAACATTTTACCCAACTTCTCAATAATTCAATTATCAAATAAATAGTGATATTTGAATTCAAGTTAAAAATTAACTTTCAAATATTTAAAATCAATTTAAATATTCTGATTTTAAATACTCAAAAATTCCGGATCGTCACAACCACAATCGAAGAACGTGGGTTTGGGTTGCGGTTTATTTTTTCTTGCCTGGAATGAATGATGGTGGAGGTGTTAATCTATAGCTAATTTAAATTTAAACCGTTAGTTACTTAAACTGAAGATTAAAAATTTGGACAGCTGATTAAACTTAATAAATGTACATACGAGGTCCAAATATCATAAAAAAGACGGGATTGAAATGGATTGCAAACAAAAATCACGGTGAGAAGTTTTCAGTTTAAATTTTTAATAGTTAAAATAAATTATTGGATGCTTGGACGAATTTATATAATTATTATCTATTGAACGTTAAATATATATATAGTAGTATTTGGAGTGATATTCCCACACATTATAGCAAATGAGACCCTATGCACCTCGCATAATAGCGGACGACCCTATGTACCGCGATATCCCCCTCGAAGTGGGATTGGTATTTTTACATTGTATTAACATCTGTTGATGCAGGGAAATAGGTTAGAGCGATCCAACTAGATTCCTCAAATATATTGTTTATTTTTCATATATAGTGATATATAATGCGTGTAGATAATTTGTTATCGATTATTGTTGAAATTTGAATTGTTGGATGCTATAGTAGCACTAGCCTTAAATTTTGATATTTTTAAGTACCATAAATATTATTCTTTGGAATTCGAAGGAATAAAAAAGAATTTTGGATAAAAATATATTTACATTGAAATTGGGTTATTTCAAAGGAAAATGAATTGAAAAAAAAAATAGATTTTTGTTTAAGTTGTACTTAAGTATTCATAAATTGTTTAAGATAGAGATTTTTTAAAAATGAATTATATAAAAGAATTTATAAATGATATTTAGGAAATATAAAAAAAAGGTGAAGTCGATATTAAAAATAGATTGGAAGTTATAAATGGGATTTATAAAGGAATGGATCTATGAAAATGGAATTTTGTAAATAAGATTGTTTTTATAAACAAGTAAAACTCAAAAGAGTTATAAAAATTTGTAAACGTTGTTTATAAGTAAAGGAAATCGATATCAGGATTATATATTGGGAATATAAAATCTATGGGGTGAATCTATATTAGATTATGGGAAAATAGGGTGAGAAAAATAGTGGATGCTATTTTTGAAAAGTGAAAATGGTTAAGAAAATAAGAATGGTGGTGATGTGATGGAAATCAAGAGGAATTTATATGTTGAATTGGTTACTGAGATTTTGAAAATATATTTTTATTTTAAGAAGTAAGTTTGTTTTGGAAGGAAAAATTTATTATTTAAAACTAGTTAAGATTTAAATTCTTCGGTAAGTAGATTTTCAAATATTAAGTACTTATTAAATAAATTCTAACTTTTAAAATCAGCTTTGAAATTTATTTATGTATCTAAAAATGGGTTACTGATGTTTATAAAAATGTTTTCGACATTTCAAATAATTACTTGAACATGTTTTAAAGATGAACTTATTTTCCTTTTTAAATACTTATCATATATATATAGAGAGAGAGTTTTGAAGTGAATGAAAATTTTTATTTATAAATTCTCCCGAGATTCCTAAAAAGGAATTTGTAAAAGGATATGATTTTGCGGGGAGGAATTTTATAAGAGATTTGGAAGAAATGAAATTTCAAAATGCTGAATATGGAAATTTTGAAAATGAAATTCGAATTTATAAAAGAAGTTATAATTTGTTGAATGGGGTTATAAACAAGTACAATGGGTTTTGGAAATTGAAAAGGCAATTTATTAGTGATTCCGATAACTTATGATATAAGCTACGAAATATTCTCTTAAGTATTTATATTTGAAGAGATTTTGGAAAATAGAACTTATAATATTTTCCTAAGTATAGAAGTGGAAGTTGGGAATATTTCTAAGTGTTGAGATGTTTGAAATATTCCCTTGTGGATTTAAGAATTTGAAATGGATTTTTCAAATATTGGAATATGGAAAGGGACTTGGATATATATCTTAGTAAAGATATTTTGAAATAAATGTTTAAAGAATTATAATAAGGCCTAGTGTCTGCTTAAGGATGTTTTATTGATAGTAAAATAACCGATTATCAATATTGGCCAATTTCATTAATCATTTCGAAGAGACCGAGATCAGATTTAATTATTCGAAAACCATTTTGATCCGGCTTGAACGTAACGAATGCATACCGTGAAGATGATGAAGATGGTGATTCGATTTGTCCAGACCTGGTTTGTCCAGACCCAGGACAACTTGTATGGACGAATGCTATCAGAAAATCATCATTGGCGGACATGAGCATTCTAAGTAGAATTATTTTCTTGAAAGGTAACGCTTAGCTTCGAGCCTCATCAACCGGGAATGGCTAAAATAGGAGAGATGTAGCAAGGCTAAGTGGGTCGCACCTAATTAGGGTATGTTTTCACTTTTCTAGATGTCCTCGGAAAACCTATATATTATGGATATGGTTGTGCATGAAAGAAGGAGCGCTCGGTAGTAAGGGTGGGAACACCTGGAGTGATAACATATTCGATCTATCCAGGTTAGGGGTAGGCCGGTCTTATGAGTAGGGGATCCTGGCATGGTCCTCGGTACATTGTTCTAGAGGTATACTATGACGGACGGTACCCCAGCGGGCCAGTCATTCGTTGGAATCCATTCTCCAATATGAGCTTACGGTTTTTTTGTAGAACCTAGTATGCTGGAATTTAATTAATGTAGCATTTTCGGATATTTGAATAAGTATTTGTATTTAGACACTTATATAATATCATTGGATTTTCTATAAAATGTTTTGGTTATCGTAACGTAAAAACTTGTGATGTTTATGTGTGATGCGGTCTTACGAGATACCATTGTTTTGAAAGGATTTTGATAACTCTTATAATTAAAATTAAGTGTGTTTTCTCACGCTAATTTTGCAGACTGACTCGGATGTTATTTTATTATAATGCTCGAGTCAGATCGAGTATTACAGATTTAGGCTTAAATGATATGGAGCTCAAGAGACGAGTTGGAGGAGTTCAGACGTATTTTCGTGCTTGGTTATGTTTCCTCTGTGTGAGGATAAGTGATTGTAACTGTCCAGATTGATGTATCGATTGTTGTACTCTGATTATTGTATGTATATGAACTGTTACATATTCTTTTGTACAAAAATCTGTTATTATATATTATAGTTGTTCTGCTGCGATTGTGAGTATCTACTTGTTGTTCTATCCTTTTTCTATCTCTTTCTTCTTCTTTATCTTAATTATTCGCTCATTCTTACACTTTAGGTTAAGCGAGAAAGATTTATTATCAACTCAAGGGGTACTGAACCAGCAGGTCGCTACAGTAACCGAGACTTAAAAGTTTTAATCTTATTAATAGCGGTTATATTATTTGGCTCTTGTATGGGAACTAAGTAACAACATGATAAATTTTTATAGCAGAGTATTTTATTACAATTCTTAGTCAATATTTTATTGTTCAAATTAATTAGTATTTCAATTTTCCTAAAATAATTTCTCCCAAATTTGTTAAGTATGTTAGATAAAAATTGCATATGTTCTTATACTTATTAGAATGATTTTACATATTTTTCTAATAAGGTTTCCACTAAATTTTATACATGCTCAAAACCCTAAGAAAGATAAGAAATTCTTAGAATTCCTCTAGTGTTGTTAATAAAGCAACAAGATCAGTCAAAAGCGGATGAAATATGCATATTTAAAAAAAAATCCTATTTAGGTATATTGGGCCTATGAAGGTTAAAGTGATTTTAGACCCAATCTAAACTTTATTTTAAATAAAGCCTTTATTATATTTGTTTGAAAAAGGTAAGTTCTAGCAAGCGTATCGAAAACACTTATATGTGTATAGTGCACATGCTATAAATATGAAGTGTACGTGGCTAATGTAACTATATGTAACTTAACGTACACCACAATAGACCTGTTTATCCCTTATATGTGTTGTCCATAGTTAATTTTTAAATTATATAAAATAACAATACATACATACATACATACATACATACATGTGTAGTTTTCTTATATATAATATATAATATGTTGTAAAGTTATTTTAACCTATCAAAGAGTTTACTTATATTCAAAATGATAATCATTTGTGTTTAATTAAGCAATTAATAAGGAGAGGAAATTGTTGAGGAGTTATCTCCTTTCGTTACTCATCATTTAATGTCATTTCAAACAATTTTGAAAACTCAAGCACATCCTAATTTTGACTAACATGTTTTGAAATCTGAAACTAAAAATTTTGAATCTAACTTTAACTTAGAAGGATTTAAAAATAAATTTGCTATTTTATACAAAAGTCCATTTCATAAACTTTGAGATGAAACAATATATGTATGTACATATATGAATAAATCCAAACTATGTTTTAAATCAAAATGACACATGCAGAGTTGTATATGTGTATATATATATATATATAAACTTTGCAAGCTATTATATGTTTTAAAATTAAAGTAAAATTTTGAAATCTAACTTTAACTTTATCATGTTTTGCACAAAAGTCCACTTATATTTTTTAATTAAAACAACTTTTAAACTAATGTAAACAATAGCCAAACGAATCATATTCAAAACAAAAAAAGTGTGAAATGCATATTCGATCTCCAAAGTAATTTCAAATAACTAACATATAGAGTTGTTTATGTTTGCGTATATAATGAGTTACAAGATATTAATTAAAAATGCTTGTCTATTTGTTTTTTATATAATAATTTCTAAAATAATGACAAAATTTGATTGAACATCTCAGGTATATATAAGTTCATTGTAAAAGGAATTAGATCTTAACTGTATAACAATATTAACATATAATCAAAAGAGACATTGCAAGTGCAGGATCTAATTATATTAACATGGTGAACATACAATTAATTAAAGTGTGAGATGTATCTGATATAACTATGTATTGACATAATGAACAAATAATGAGATTAGATGTTGCATGTATAGGATCCAAAATTTATTAACATGGTGAATATATAATCAAATAAAATTAGAATTATCTAAAGATGAAACCAAAGATTTGCATCTTGAACGAAGAATAAAACCCAATTCGCTTGAATAAACTTCTAGATTTTGCAAGTATCTAGAGGTGAATACCACCTTGAATGAATTGAGTTTATTTCATTTTATTTTTGGATTTTTTTTTCTAGGGAGCATAAAGTTTTCAAATATGATAGAAGGGAGAGAGGAGAGCAAAAGGAAAATGAACTGTCAAGAGAATGACTGAATGAATGAAAGAAAATTTTGTTTTAAAGGAAACATTAAAAACTTTCAGTTCCCTCCTTATAACCTTCCTAAATTAGTTCCTCATTACATGTCATCAAATCCTCTCCCCCTTTCATCATGCATGGCCGGTCATAAAAGAGGCAACGTGGGCCTTAAAACTTTCCCAAAACACTTCGCAATTAAAATATTAAATACAGGTTAAATATTCTATCGATATTATATATCGATGCACACATATATAACTTTTATATACTTACTTTATTAAATACTAATGATATTCAAACACATCAAATAAAATTTAGTAATTAATATGTCATAAATATGAATTAATTTAAAATGATTATAAATTTATTAATTCGTATGGATTTTCACAGTATTCATCATTACGGTTATGCGACTCAAAAGTGTAAATTCAGTTAGCGATTAATATCGAACAATTTGAATATTAACGTAAACAAGTCACCTTAGTTAGTTGTATGACATTTTCGTTGAATTTTTGCTTACACATCTTGTGGGTAAAAACCAATTTTACTGATTATAAGCAGTACCCACTAGTAATGATTATTACACTATTTCTTTTCGTCAACCTTATATCACATTATGATTTATGGAATTCAATTTTGGTCAAATCCCAACATCGTCCACATTCAACTTGATTGGTTAAAACACAAAATCATTGGTCCAATAATAATTGTTATTAACTACTGCTCTAGCCAGAGATTTTGATTTTAAGTTGACTAAAGTTGACCGTGATATTAACAACCGAGAAGACGAATTTTCTATTCAATAGTGTTTCACTTCCAACAACTTAGACCTAACTATAGTCATTTGATGCACTTCATTCCATAATTTACCTATAATTAAAGTGGAGTGTCCACTTTGAAGTTCGTAGAATTCTCAAGTCGAGAGAACTGTGTAATATCGTCACTTCGAGATTCCCTATTTAACTTTAGTTATACTAACCAACAGTAAACTCCTGAGTTTTTCATTCCATGGTTATCCAATAACTATCAGTATGTAACCTCTTCGTGCCTACAGTAGCCATGAGTAATACATTGCCATTATTTGGACAGCGTAATGTACTCTAGTCTAAATGGATATATCGCTGTCTTGAAACATCTTGACTAAGAATATTAAAAATAATATGATATCTTTAATAAGATAAATTTTTCATGATTACAACACATTGTAATTACTATAACATAATATATCATTTAATGATTTTCTATTTAATATACTTAAATTAAATAATTAATTAACATATCATAATATGATAAGTATATAATAGATAGAAAACACCTTCTATTGTAAACAAGATTGGTTGTCGATTTTAACATATGTAACAAATAACATAATTGCCCATGAGGCATACCCTTAACTCTATCGGTTAGGATTCAATTATCATGTATTCACGACTTTAGGTGTGCTCCAAAAATTATGGAATTAATTAACGGTGGATAACAAATATCTGGTTATATCATATATAACACCTAACATTATAAGCATTGCTCTTAATCATCAATATAACCTTGAGTGTGCTCAACTAATCATAAAGTATATTAGATAATCAAAACCTACCATTTTGCAATGCATAAGTACAAATATATAACCCTTGAGTGCGCTCAACATAGTAATATAGTTTGCCTTACCTGTCTAGGTACACATAAGGCTTCACTACAAAATATGGACAACCTGAATATCCTTATTGGCTATCCATATACCCTAGAAAATAGATTTGTGTGTAAATGATAGAGAGCAACCCTTATCTACACATTCATAATTTATATATATAAAGTTGAGTGTTATAAATAATAAGGAATGATATGTATTATCTCAAATTTACTAGTGCTGAAGAAAGACGACGTGTTTAGAAGTAGAACAGTCAATCACTGTTGGAAAGCCATTTATTATTACGATGTGGAGTCCTTTGGTTGATAGTACTAGAGATCAGGCATTGTCAAATCCTGTATGGGCTCATTTTGCTCATATCCCATCAGTTTTGCAACCATTGATATGGCTAAATTAGTTAGCTAGCCTTGTTGGCCCAAGTTAAAATGTATTGATGCAAACACTATGGCTAGAAGGAAGTTGTTTGTGCTCAGGCTTTGATTGAAATAACCCGGGACAAGCCTTTGCCTTCTAAGCTGAAGTTCGTATTGTTGAAGGGCGGAATGTTTTTGTTGATGTTAATTGCAGTTGGAAACATGATATTTGCACTGTTTGTCACTCTTTTGGTCACCTCGCTGAAGCATGTCAGCACGTTTTAGATGATTCCCCTATGCCCATTTGAGATAAGATTCCTCTTCCTAGACCTTATGTAGGAAGTGGATTCCTGAGCTTAGGGTCGCTGCCTCTATTTTGGTTATGGTTGATGATGTTCCTCCTATTGGAGCATGTTCTGGGCACTCTCCTGCTACCTCTGGCACTTTGGTTGAACATGTTGTGATTCCTCTTTCTAATATGTGATTAAGTGGAATACTTTACAGCATGTTTGGGAGCATGTGAAATCTGAAATGAGATACTCTTCGAAGTACGATAGTTATTATATGTTTGTAGGTAGTGGTGGTGAGGAGCGACGATTGTTTTACCACGTTGTTGGGGACAATCTTGTTCTCACTACACTAGGTAAGGATGGTATTAGCAATAGAATTGTTTTGGTTGGCGAAACTTGAGACCGGAAACACTTATACTCTAATGACTCAGTGGATTTCATTCCAAATTTGGCTTCTTTGTTTTTAGGCTATACTCATGTCAATTGTCCGATGTCGGATGATGAAGATAGTGATTCCTCCTTTAAGGGGTGGTTGTAGTCCCTTGTAGTTTATAATAGTTTAGGTTTCTCTACTAGCTCTTGTTCTTTTCATTTCTTTGTTAGTTGTTCTGGCACACATGTCGAGCACTTGTTTGAAATGAGTATTAATAATAGTGAACGACCCACTCCAATGTCGGCTAGCCTTGCCAAATAATAAGGGATGATAAGCACGTAGTATCTAATAATTTGATATACATACACAGCCCATATAGCTTAATATGTTAATTACTTCGTAATATTTTATTTAGTTTGAAGTCATTGAATTTTTAAGCTATGACTCTTATAACTTATATTTTATTTTAAGATGGTTTTGAAGTTACATTTGAAACATAGTTTACTTCTTTTATGTTCGAAATAATTTCGAATTTATTTTAATTTAATTATAAAAATTTATAATTAATTCATTTTTAGATTTAAACTCATTTAAAATTGATTCCATGATTTAAATAATTTTTATTTTACATTTAAAAATTTTAAATTTAATTATTATAACATTTATAAATTAATTTAAATTCAATAATTGTAAATTTATATTAAATTCAAAATTAAAATAATTTTATATTTCTATCTATTACTATTATAAATATTCATATGAAATTATTTTAAAATTAAATTTATAACAGTTTCAAATTTAAATTTGAAAACAATTTCGTTTTTGATTCATATTTAGTTCTAATTTATATTTGAATCAACCAAAACATAAACAATTTGGGCTTTACACATTGGCCATACTCCATAGACAAATCACCTTGACGAGATAGGTAAGAGTAAGGACTGAAGAGGTTTTTCATTTGTAAGAATGTTCCTTAATTAGATTTTTTACTTAGTTAAGACACTGTCATAGACACCCATCTTAATGGAATTCTCATAAGGTCTATCCAACATGTTGATCAATTTATTCATAATAACGCATAACAGATATGATATCATTGTTAGAGAACCATGTAGCGAAGTAAAAGGGTTAGTTTCAAAAAAGTTCCCTCGTATTACATTTTCCCAAAGGTCAGTTATGTGTTATTATGAACAGATGCTCAAATTATATTAAATCGTATTTAATGTAAATTCATTTTGATTTGATTTAAAGGTTATTTTATTAAATAAATTTAATTATAATATTTAAGTGTCGATACCCAACATATGCGGTAGTTTAACTTTATGTAAACAAAACAATATGATGACTGAGATAAATTTATAAGTGATAATGTATATATACACAGAATCATTGGGATTTCTGACTGTACATATAAATATTAATAGCAAGCACTAATATATAGAAACCACATACGTACTCATCTATATATACTACTCATCCATGATTAAAATGCATATATATACATGCTCATTTATCTATTTACTTATTTATTTCAAGTTACTTGGAATATATATATATATATATTGAATTATGAAATATATACATATAACTTTGTTAATTGTTTTGAAATTTATATTTTTATTACATTTTATGTAAGATATATTTTGGGTAATTTTTATTAAGGTAGCTTTTCTATTAAATAGAGTCTCTTTATATGTTTATATTAATATGAGCAATAATTACTTCTTTCGATTAAGACTAGACTTCTAATATTTAGTACATATACAGTGTTTAAATTTATAGTAAAATTAATATTATTAATTATAATATATATACATATATATAATGTTCGACTACAATAAATTTTTTCCTTTTGTAAATAAGAAAAAAAATAGAAATGCATACACGCAAACATACATACATACATACATAAATATTTATATCTATATTTTTATTAAACATAAGGTATATTTTAGATATTGTACCTCCATTTTTCAACTGTTAAAGCATAAAAAAAAGAGGTAAATACATATATAAACTTTTTTAATTTTTTAATTCAGCCACTAATATATATTATATCTCCATTTATTTCTTCCTTTGGACGAAATACACGGGACCCTTCCTTTTACCATCTTAAGGGTGGACATATTTAAATCAATTATATATATTAGTTGATCAATACATGACATAAAATGTATACACTGCATATTTTATTTTACCGCTTTTAATCAAATATAGTACCCATTTATATTTATATATTTGATCCAACTAGTTTTTGTAATTTAAAAAATTAATCCATTCACATATATAGACATAAGGATGATATATATATATATATCATCGCCATAATAATTTATAACAATTATAAATTTTAGGTTTAATGCTAAAATTCACTATCATGTGATTCATAGGTGTGACTTTGGTCCTTATTTAATATTTAAAATATTTGAATAACAGAGCCTATGCAAACCTTGCTGAAGCACGATAAAGTTCATGAATTTTAAGTTTTTAAATCATCTAGGTGAAGTCCCATGTCATGACCATTTTAAAGTTGCACAAATATGTAATGATATTTGTCCATGTTTGTCTCTTTGCTAAAACTATAACAACTGTAAGAGGTATCCCCTGTGGAAAATTATGTAATCTGTGACATATATATAACTTTGTAATCAACCTTGTTCGTAATGATGGTGTTTTCTATCTTGTATACTTTATTATGTTGTGATATATTTAATTAAGTAATTAATTTAGAATACATTAATAAGAATAAAATGTTATATGATTGTAGTTGCAAAAATCTGCAATCATCGGTAATTAATCTTAACATAAATTAACATTTTGTTTTAAATATTCCTGGTCAAGATATTTCGAGAAAAGATATCAATTCACCCATTGCGACTAGAGTGCGTAACATTTTATAATAATAGTTATGGCTATAAGGGCACCTAAGGGTTATATACTCATAGTTATTGGAAAACTATGAAATGAACCACTTGTCCTATTGGTTGATAACAACTGGGTCAAACAAGAATCTCAATGTTTCATAGTTGCCATAACTAGATAATATTATGGAACTTAAATATGGTACTCATTTTGATTATAGTTTAATTATGGCATGGAATCCATCAAATGATAATAGTTGGGTCTGAGCTGAAGCAATAGCCGTGATACACTATTCAATAGAGAATTCTTCTTTTTACTTGTATGAGGTTAGTATCACGGTCAAATGTTGTCAACTCAAAGTCAAAGTCTCTGACCATAGTAGAGCGTTCAATAATAAATGTTATTATTGAACCAACGACTTTGTCTGTGGACTAATTGAGTGAAATGTAGATAATATTAAAGCTTTGACCAATATCAAATTCCTTACATCCGAAGTGACATACCGTTAGTGAAAAGAACCTGTGCAAACTTTTGTCATTATTATATTTCTAAAAGCATTGTAAAATATGATTTTACAGAAAACATTTGTAAGCGATGAATTCAGCCAGACTGTCATACCGTAACGAAAGGTGATATGTGAATGTTAATATTAAAATTGTTAAATATTAATCATTGACTGAGTTCACACCTTTGAGTCTCATAGCTGCATTTGAGAATTCTTCAAAAAACCACACAGTTAAATTGGTTTATAAAGTTTTATGAATTAATTAATATTTAAAAAATATTAATTATTATTGTACTTAATGTTTGAGGTAATATTAGCAAGTGGGGTAGCACCTAGAAAATTTCTAAGTGTAACTAATAATTATTTGGATGTATATATAAAATTTATATACACACATATCAATATGCAATATCAACATTTATTTA
Source organism: Allium cepa (assembly GCA_030765085.1). NCBI lineage: Eukaryota > Viridiplantae > Streptophyta > Magnoliopsida > Asparagales > Amaryllidaceae > Allium > Allium cepa. The sequence goes on along the minus strand of CM060932.1, from coordinate 675,934,822 downwards.
AATTGACTTAAAATATCAATAACTAATTAATGCTTTTTGTTATCTTTTTAGTTCACAAATGGACCAAGCATGGACGACCAAAGGGTGAGAAAGAATCAAGTAGTTATAGTCTAGAGTTAATTGGGGAATTAAAACATGATGTTTTAAATAAGACAATCGGAAAGGTTTGTATTCTCTCCATAAAAACGATACTCATTCATTCAATGGTTAACTGTTTTTCTTCCTTCTTCTCTCATTTTTCATCGCCGCCATCATCATTTAAAATACCATCTAGGATGAACCCTTCTTCTACCCTAAATAACGTCAAACAAAATTAAATCAAGGTGATTTATTCGATCGTAGAATCATCACGTGGTGATTCAAGCAATCTAGCAGTCAATTCGCAAATCAAGATGGTACAAAGGGCTAGATCTGATTAGGTACTAATCTTATTTTATTTTACATACTCGTATATGTTCATCCATGGGTCGTATGTAATATATTTGGTTACCACTGATTTGGATTTGATATAAAATAGTTACATATTTCATTTTATATATGAATTCAAAATTATATATATTCAAAAAATTCTTATGTGTTGATTTATGTTATTCATGTTAATCACGTCATACAAATTATATTTTATTTGATGTCAAATATTAAATGTATACATATGAAAATAATTGATTGTTTATTTAAGTTATGATTTAAACTATGCAAATTTTGTACATTTAATTTTTTATATCTATATGTTAAAATAAAAACAAAATTTTGTTTTGAATGTCGATTAAATCAAGGCAAAAAAGAAAAAAAATTGTTTTAATTATTTTGGACAGTACACATTTTAACATATATAGATATACATCCACATTTTTATAATGTAAAATTAGATTTAAAATCCATACTTAGTTTACTAATTTTAATTACCTTATGTGTACAGATAATCCTTTATTTTGGCTATGATTTAAATTTGTAAATTTTACACCTGTATATCTGTAGATGATTTGATATACCATGTACATATGGAAAATGAATAAACTAGATCTATTATAGATCTAAAGAATTAAATATTACTTGTTTTGGCATTTAAAAGGCAATTAATGAGAGCTCATCTCTCTTAATAACTCATTTACATAATTTACATAAAGTTAATTTCATAATAACATAGCAATATATATATATATACACACACACACACATTAAGGAGCGTTCAATGGCACTCCTATTTTGCAACATCCATTATAGCGTTTAGATTTCCACCACACATTCCGATTTAAATAATAGTATGATGTAGAACAGAGATAAAGTGCTATTATTCAAATCGGAATGTGTGGTGGAAATCAAAGGGCTACGAGGGTGCTGCAAAATAGGAGTGTCATTGAACGCTCCTTACGCGCACACCAATATATGTGTGTGTGTGTGTGTGTGTGTGTGTGTGTATGTGTATGTGTATGTGTATATGTATATGTATATGTATATGTATGTATGTATGTACTGATATGTATGTATATATGTATGTACGTACGTACGTATATGTGTATGTACATATGTATATATATGTATAAACTTGGCTTGGATACCTACATATGGTTGTCCTAACAGGAAGGTAGAAGTGATCATACAAAATACAATTGGAATTGTGATTTAATTCCTTGTATCTTGGGACAAAAACAACAAATTGAATTTATGCCTTTTTTGAATTGAGATAATGATATATGAACCTAGAAGCAACAACAAAGGATTTAACAATTAAATTTATATGGGAATCAATAAGAAGAAAAGATAAACAACTTAGCTGAGTAAAATTGTTTAGGATAGAGCGAATATCCAAAATTGACATTGACCAACTACAAAGCATTGCTTGGTAAGCTTCCTGCCAGAGACAGCCAATCAAAATGGGGATTACGGAAGAGAAAGGCTATATACTATGCAATAAAGATGAAGAAAATCACATGCACCTATTTTTTGAATGCAATTTCTCTTAGAATATTCAGGAAACTTGTAAACTTATAGCCAATTCTAGGAACTCAAACTCAAATTTAAAGGAAATTGTAAATTACCTAGCTGAATGAAGGTAAGCTAGAAACATAGAATCCAAAATGCGTCGAATTGCCTTGAAAATTGTAGCTTGGAGTGTATGGAAGAGAGGAATCGAAGAGTTTTCCAAAAGTTGGAGAGAAACGTCAAAGATTCAAGTAGAGTAGCTACGTTGGACGTGCAATTATTAGCTAAAAGGATAAGTGGAAAATATCTTACCAGCTGCTGGCACAAGGAGTAGATGTGTTTGGAGCAGCGGATCTGAGGAAGGAAATGAAAGAAATCCCAGGTAAGAGCTTAGAAATTTTTGACTGCCAAGAAGTAAAAGCTTGAATTAACTGAAAATAGAGAAGATCGATAGATCTGGAAAGTGTATAGTTTGAGATTGGACTATTTGAGATGTAAAGTTAACATGTACTCGTTCTTTGATTGTAATGCAGCTTGGGCTAATCATCTATTAAGCTGAATTTTTTTAAAAAAGTTAATCAATTTTCATACACACACACACACATGTATGTATGTGCGTGTGTGTGTGTGTGCCTGTGTGTGTAGAATAGGGGATCGAAGGAAGGAAATGGAAGAAGCTTTGAACTGTCAATCCATTTTCATATATATATATATATATATATATATATATGCACACACGTATGTATGTATGTAAGTACATATTTATGTATGTATGTATGTAGGTATGTGTGTGTGTGTGTGTGTGTGTTTGTGTATATATATGTATTAAATGCACATATATACACATACATACGTACGTACATATACATATATGTCTAAACAATATATATAGTACTGTTAATATATGTATATAAACCATATACATATATTATAGTATATTTAAATATATGTATATACATAGACATTTATATCTCCAAAATTCCAAAGACAGAAAAATATTACGAAAGACAAAGGCGATGACCCACTTTTTGTATGGTTTGGATTGTGAAGTTGAAAATGGTGAAGTTGTTGATGCCAGAAGTGTTGTTGGCAGTTTGGATGGTTTTTGTGAAGTGTTTGGTTACTGGTGGCAGGCGGTGGCTAGTATGAAAGTTGTGTGGCAGAGGGTTTGAAGTGAATAGTGGAGTGATTGAGTGGTTAAGTGGTTTGGCAATGGGAAGGATGTTGGTTGCAGTAGTGCCAGAGGTGGTGCACTGATGGGTGGCAGGTTGAATGATTGTATGTGCGGTGGAGTTGGAAATGACTATGATGTGCACAGTTTGGTTGTTACAGGGAGTGTGTTAATGGGCAGCAAGCGGTTGTTGAGTGGGAAGAATGTGGTGGTGAATGTTGATGGACAGTTGGTGGAAGTGGATGACTGACAATGGTGGCAGTTATGTTGATGAGATGTAAAGTGGTCTGGAACAAGGAGGAGGGGAGGTTGTTGTGGTGTTTTGGAACTGGGCAGTGTAGTTTAACAGTGGCACGATTGTGGTGAACAAAGTAGTCGGAGATTATGGTGAATGATGAAGCAGTTGTGGTTTGTTGTGGCAGTTAGATGGTAGCAGTTTGATGACTGGTGGTGCAAGTTGTTTCTCGCAGAGGAGTTGTATGTTGAAGGCGGCGGTGGATGGATGGATGTGCACAGTAGAAAAGGTAGTTATGAATGGTTCACAATAGTGGAAATAGGCAGAGGGTATGTGCACTGATGTGCACCGAGTAGTGTATGAAGGGTGGTGGAAGAATGTAGATAGAAGTTTGATTTTTGGCAATTTTGTATGTTGAAGTGTGTTTTGTGGTGAGGAGAAGATATGTGCAGTGGTGAATAGATGGAGTTGCTTTGAATGGTGGGGGTAGTGGTTTAGGGTGTATGATATGATTGATAAAGGAGAATGCAACGTCAAAAACTTGTTGTTATATGTATGTGAAGTTTGAAGTGGAGACGTCTGTTGGAAGTTGATGGTGACAGTGGACAGAGGGAAGTTTGGAGTTGTTGGAAGTTTGGAAGTTGGTGGAGAGGTTGGCAGTAGACAATGAGTTTTGATTGTATCATGGTGGAGTTGCTAACAGAGGTGATTGTAGGACATGGAGTAAGTAACGGTGAGACAAAGTTATTTTGTAAAAGATAGTTGTAAAAAGAAAATCATAAATGAAATGGAAAATGAAATGGAATATAATTTTTTTCTTTTTGAAATGATCTTGTGCATATTTTTAAAAAAAAAATATGTAAATGCAAGTAGAAAAAAAAAACACAAGCCTACAAATCACTCAAACGCACAACACTATAAATATATATATATATATATATATATTAAATGCAACTCAACAAACAAAATAAACACACAATAAAATAAAATAAAAATAATTCAAAGAGTAAAACTAAAATCAAATCTATTCCTCGGCAATGGCGTCAAAATCTTGTTTGACGGCTAATTTTCTATCGGCTTAGAAAATCGTTGAAAAATATTGTAATAAAATTAATTGCAAGCACATGACATACGATGTTAGTACGTGGTGAGTATGGGTCAATCCGTAGGAAATTGAAGTGATTTAAAATTCTACTCAATCAAATTAACCCAAATTTGCAAGTTTGTTTGAACTAAAAAAATAGCAAAAGTTAAACTAGAACAAAAGTGATTAACGATATGAGACTAGAAGACAATTTAGAGGCAAATCTACTCTCATATATTTTCACGTAAATCAACACAAAAACAATCAATGATTTTTCTATTTTGATCTAAGTAGAATCAGTGATGTATTTATCATAAGTATGGTCTATTTATGTTATTAATTAACATAACCTAACCATCAAACTGTAATACAACTAATAAAACCACTTATCAATTATCATGGAAATGAATATGAAGCCAAAGCAAAAACTATTTGAAGTATAATCTATTTACTATATTTTTAGTAACATAGATCATCAAATTTTGTTTCTCCTTTGATTCCATGACCAAATCACTTAGTTAGATGATGATGTAAATTATGTTTATGTTGGATTAAGCATAGCTCATTTATGATTACAACTTTGGCTATCAAATTCCCTTTATAAACTTACATCAAAATCTAACCCTTCATGAAGCATTAAAAAGAGATCATATATAGCAAAATATGTTGAATTTACATAATTTTAGAGAGCTTCGTTACCCTTAAATTGAAAATTAGCTACTCATTTGTGTTATTATCTCAACACATGTAAATTTCAACATAGAAAATAAAAGGAAAGTGCAAACTAATTAAAATAAAATGTAACTACCTACTTGCATAATGATAAAACTAAGCTACTAATATGAAGGGAAAGAGAGCATGTAAATAAAAATGAGCATTAAATAAAATAAAAGCAAAGAAGAAAAAGAAGAAGAAGAGGCTTAAGAAGCCATTTTATTTTTCTTTTACTTTGTGGCTACAACTCATAATATGATAAGAAGATTAAAACTCCATTACATGAACATAAGAGGGTTATTTATGTATGCCTAAAACTCTAATCCATATTTTAGGGGACTACCCAAAATGCCCTTTAGGAAGTGTGGCCTCCAAGTTATCATTAGCATGAATTAATCCTCCACTAAATGTGCAAGTGTTTTTAACCTCCACTAACATGTGTATTAGCTCCTAATTATAGATCATGGTAAGTTGAAGGTGGGGTCCTCCATGATTTCATGAATTTTTTTTATTTCTTCATCTGCATTTTCCTTCTAACCTTGTGCATGCATATTTTCATGAAGGCTTCCTCTATTTTCCATTCAGATTCCTACAAATAAAACTAAAATATGCAATAAATATTTTCAAAATTAATACATTCACAGAATTAACATTTTGCCTCTAAATGAAGATGAATGAATGATGATTTGATGACATTTGGATTTTGGTAAAAACATGTAAAAACACCTAATTATGACATTTATTTAAATAAAAGTAGATTAAAAATATGCTTTTTTACATGCACATCACCCATCTTTTTGACCCTTAGAAATCGGCACTAATACATCCACAGTATCTGCGTGCCGAATATACAAGTGTCGGAAAGATGAGTGAATTAAAGGTAAAAAGAAAAATAAAGATAGAACAAAATCATACACGGATGGAATAAAATATATTATTTCAATATATAATTTTTACAGTAGAAATTTTAAATACATACATCAAAGTCTATCCTAACCTCAGCCTGGACAGTTATAAATCTTTCCCTACTAATACGGAATACAAACAATAAACAAATGTAGTGGAAATGCATACGGATGACCGTCTATAGAAAAAAATCCAGCTCATACTCCAGGCTCCTTTAAAATTTTCCAAGCTAAACCTGCCTGCTCGGAAAAATAGGGCATCTAAAGTTTAACGGAAAGGAAAATAAACTTCGGGTCATTCATGGGACTGGTGTGAGAAAACTCAGAATATGGATATTTTTGAAAACAAATGGTATCTCATAAGACCACGCCGCATGAAAACACGTATGGGTTTTTACCATATGGAAACCAAAACATTGCTACGTAAAATCCAATGGTATTATAATAATGTCTAAATTACAAATACATATTAATCTTAGTCGAAACTGTTACATTGATTAAATTCCAGCATAATAGGTATACAACTAAGTCTGAAAGCACTCATTGGAGAATAGATTCCATATAACGACAGGTAAGGCACTACCTTCCATACAGTACATCTCTAGAGGAATGTACCGAAGACCCACCGATAGTCCTCTGCATTTGGCAAGACCGGTCTACCCTTTTTCGACGACCAACACAATGGTCCAGGATAGTACCAAATACGACAGCACCCAAGTCATTTCTGACCTATCCAAGACATCTCATAGCATACACAACAAACCCGATATATAGAATGTAACCTAGAAAGATGATGGCTATACTCTAATAAGTGCGACCCACATAGAATTACGTCGTACCCTGTTTAAGCCATTTTCAAATATTAGGCCTACTAATATGTTACCTTTTATAAAATCCCACTTTGAATGCCACATTACCATTTCTAACAACACGTTATTGATTTCCACAAAAGTATATCCCCCAAACTCGTATGTCTCATGAAAGGGTGTTAAGTGTAAGAGGGATTACCTCCTACACCATTAAATAGATGTATGTTTGTAAAAATCAATGTACATGATCTTAGAAATGCAATGTCAGACACTCGTCCATACAAATTGTCTAGGAATAGGACAAACCGAAGGCACTCCTTCTGCTACATCTTGTTTGGGAATCACCCCTTGGGTTAGTAGCGAGTAGTTGTTGCATAAAAGATATCAAAATAAAGATACCACAACCACCATACATATGATATGGAAATTACTCCAGAGGCTAGTGGCAAGCAGCCCTACATTATGAAGATCTCCGTCTTCAAAATCATCGTCTTCAACATGTCCTCACTTTCAAACACGTATATTGGTTTGAAGTGGTTTTCGCATAGGAATCATCCAAATCCGATCTTGATTTCTCTAAATCAATTATCGATAAAAGATGCAAGCATATAGCTGATTATTATTCAATTAATCAATATCTTTTATCCAAGTAAAACATCTTCTTAAAGATGTATGTCTTTAAACCATTTTCATTTTCAGCATATACAAGATTATTAAACCACTTTTATCAAATCCTTTGGTTAATTAAAACCCCTTTTTAACTCTGGAAATACCAAAACATTTCATCTTTAATTACTTAGGAAAAGTATAATTCAATTCTTAATGAAGATTTCACATTTCCAAAACATATCTTTAATGGGTCAAAAACAATATTATTTAAGACATCGTCTACTGTAAACCCAAATTACTTTGTATCGAGTAAAAAAGATTCATAGATTTTAGATTAATTATACTCAATACCAATTTCCATATTCAACCTATACTATTCGTCGAATAATTGTGAAATCGCCTTTTAAATTCAAATGGATGGTATGGGTTCCCTCCTTAGAAATTAATACAGAGTTTAATTAGAACATTCTCTTTACCATCAAAATCTTATTTGAAATCTTGTTTAACTTTGTGGAAAATTCCAAATCTCTTTTCTTTTATGATCCGAGTAAATCAAATTAGCTATCCCCTCTGTTGGGCTAGTCCGGATGGCTAGGGAGAGCAGGAAACTAGTTTTCCAAACCCAAGCTTAGAGACTATCTCTCTGTCACCCATAAGACGGCCAAGTTATTTAACCAACTCTAAACCCTTTAAAATACTTGATTTATTATTTGAAAAACATTTATGAAGGATTCAAGAAGAAAAACCAAAATTTAAATCTTATTTCAGAAATTTCCAAATTCCTTCGTTAAGTTTGCATGTGAATTTTACTTTTAAGGGTTTCGTAGCACAAATTTCATTTAAAACCTTTTATATGTCCAGTTTTTCCATTTAAAACTTTTTAAAATATTTTAACATATCTTTAGAGCTTATTCCATATTTTTAAAGATTAAAAATTTCCATTTAAAAATAATTTGAAACTTTGGTTTTCGAACTCCATACCGCGCGACGTTTTTGAAAACTTGATTTGGACATATCTCAAACTTTACTGAATGAAATCTCAATTTTTCTTTTTTATTTGAAAACCATAATTCCAAGGGTCCAAAAAATTATTATTAAAGAATTCCGACTTATAATCCACCCTACACATTCGTTTAACTTTTCAGGTCGTAAAATCACGAACTGCCAAAACTAGATGGCTTATTTTGACTCTAATTTCATATCTTTTCAAAACTTTGCCGAAATGAGTTTTAATGTTTACAAAACATTTATAAACCATTTTTAGTCATATTTTAAGAGGTTTAACTATGTCGTAACACTTTTATAATTCATTCAAGAAAGTGATTTCTTTGTATAATTTGGACTTGTATTTACCGTGAATTATTTTCATAACCAAGCAAACATATTATCACATCCAAAACATAACGATCAATCATAGAAAACAAGCATAGAACACATTTCATATCATCGTATGATTTATAAAATAAACGAGTAGATTTTCTCACGTTCATTTGTCTCTGATTTACTAAAATTGACTATAGCTCTGCTATCATGCACCGAACCTTATGAATCATGCCCCTAGGATCCTTGGGTGTGCTCGACCTAGTACTAAAGAGGGCGGAGATGCCTAGATGAGCTTGACCAAGCAAAAAGAAAGAAGAGAAGGTGATTTCTCACTTTAATTTCAAACTAAGGCGATGTCTTTCCATATTTGAAATATATTTTAAACAGAGCTTCGGTACGACTATGGGATAACTTATGAGGACATGGAAGCCATAAATGAAGAGGAAGAAGAAGTTTAGAAAATGAAATGGAAATGTGAATTAAATAGAAGGTATGTCTTGTATTTATAGGCAAAAATATGTAAACAAATATCTTATGATACAAAGACCTAACTACCCTCACCTACACTCCCCCCATGTGCACAGCCACCCCTTTCCCATATGCTCGGCCACCCCCTTTGTCCTCCTTGTCATGGTGATGGAAGTGATGTTTGATGAGAGGTTTGCTTTAACTTAGCTTAAGGATAAAGTAATTTGAAATATCTTAGATATTTTATGTGTGTGTTTGTATGTGCATTTGCATGTACATGTGCATATATGACATGTATACATGTGCACAAGATACAAAAATAAAGTTGCAATGACTTTAAACAACTTTTGTTCATTAAACCGTTGTGAATCCGGAATCTGATTTGCAATCATATTTTTACTTCTCTGTTAAACGACATATATTTGTGAAAAAATCTTGAAAATATATTTCTTATCATCTTAGAATAATTGAAATGTGCTCATTTGAACTATTAAACCATATAAATTAATATTCAGACAAGTGTTGCAAAATCCTACCATTAAACTGCCAAAGTGCGACGAAATTTGCATATCTTTATAAAACAAGTTTATACATTTATAAAACTATTATAAATCAATCATTATCACTACACAATAATTAAAATGGATTTTTCATCATTTAAAATAATTGTTTGCATATTTAAACTTAATTTAAAATTCCAGAAAAAATAAAATTAATGACATCCTTGACGTCATCATAAAGGCATTTTTATTTTCAAAAATAAAATAACTAATTTTATTACATATTCTTTCTTAAAGGGAGAAATAAATGTATGTATCCAGTTTCCTATCTTCTATTATTTAGAATCTACATTTTACGGAAAACCAATTTTTCGTCGCTTTTTAGACGGAAATCCCAAATATCTATATTTGTAAATATAATTTTAAAATAAGTTTACCATGATTAATTATTGTTCAAAACATTATAATTTTTATTATAAATCTTATATTTGAATATTCAAAAATAAATATTATTTTTTAAAGTGATAATTTTACATGACATTACAATCTCCCCTTTTAAAAGAATTTCGTCCTCGAAATTTACCAAACCCAAAACTCGGTAATACTTACCCAAACCCATGCTATGCGCACAGATTATCGGTATGGTATATCTAATTCGATCTTAAATTCGAATATACGACTTTTCTTCCAAACCAGTATTGATCCTCCGATTCTCTAGTGCGGACTTTGATCAGCCCAAATTTTTTTATTTTCTTTGCATAGCTCTCAACTATGATAGAGAACGTAAGTATCTGACTACAAACCTACATCAATGTTCACCATCGAGCTTCGAGTGATAAATTCTTTTCAGACATCAAAGTCCTATATCTGAATCTTAGGCCAACTCGTGCGATGTATTAATCCGTGTATAACTCATATGCTCTTTATCCTTTCCAAACTTTCTATGAAAATATTTTGCAAAATTTTAGTTTATGTCCTTAAATATTTCATAAAGATACAGTTTTATCTTGCAAAGAAAACTCTCCTTTTAAATTTTATTTTCTTTATCAAGAATTCTTAAAAATATTCTTAAGTGATTTACATAACTACAGATAAGAGAAGTCATAACAAAAGATCATATTCAGATTATACAAGCCATAATATCTTATGTTGAATATGCTAGCATATGATTTTTGTTTGATGATAATAGACACACACATATATATATATATATATATATATTCACACATATTCAATTAAATGTATTTGTTAATGTACTATTCTATTTTTCACATAATTAAATAAATATTTTCTAAATAAAATAAATAACACGGAATTTGAATTCAAATAGATATTTCATTGAAACAAATATTTATTACAATTTTGAATAGTACAAATTTGAACTCTCACTATATAAACACAATTTCAAATTATAATACAATTTTTTTCATTATACATTTGCACCTCACTACATATCACTCGTTCACTCGTATTTATCTTCAACTCTATTCCAAATTGAATCCAGCATCTTAGTTATCTGCAAAATACACACTGATGCAGTAAAATTGAAAAAGAAATAATTTTTGCAGTGTAAAATAAAATGTTTTTGGAAATGTTATTTGCCTCAGTTATTTGGGTTGTTCATCATCATATTCATTTTGAATTCATCATACATGAATAATTTGTTACATGCACAGTGTATCACTGTACATGTCACAAGGCCATGCACACCGATATACGCTTAATAAAACTGCAGGGACATGTGAGCGCAAGGTCAAACCCAATCAAAAGCCAGTTTTAACTCAAGTGCAATACAAATAAAATCATGTTATGAGCACAAGGTCTAACCCTAGCCAAAGCTAGGTTCAACTCAGATGCATGCAATACAAAACAATGGAACACTACAAAATTGAGGTGGCTATAGTAACAACCACACATGCCCATGCTCAATCAAAGTCAAATGCCTTCCGAAACAAAAAATGAAATGGCATATGTATTTACATGCAATGGACAAAACTGTTCCACGGTGAACCAGATTACAAGATAACAAGTAAACCCAGTCCAATAAAAAAGATCCAGACTCGACCAAATCAGTTCAGGTGAAGCAATACTTTCAGCATGAACATGAATGCCACCATCAGTGCAGTTGAAAGAAGTTTCAAAAGGCATGAAGTATGAATGCAAGCATATGGAATCAATTACAAGACCACAACAACGAATTGATCAGAAGTTTAAAGTGAACCAGACCAGCTAAAATGCAACTGAATGCACACCACAAATGCCATATGAAACAAGACTGCATCAAGAAACCAAACCAACTGCAAGATCACAACAATGAGTATTCAGAAGCATACACATATACATATGAAAATGCACATATATACATATATATGTATATATATAGTGCACAACAACTAGCACATGTATATACACAACGCAAACTCAAGGAAATATGAAATGCAACAAAGTGAATAAGTGACTGTGATCAAGCAGTGCAACCTGAAGCTATGCCAAAAAATATAAAAAGTGCAGACCATAAATGTAACTCAAAGGCTCAAAAACATGACAGTAAAGAATGGTCAGATTTCAAACCAAAACCAGTAGCCTCAATAGTAAATGATCATAGTAGAGACTCAAATGAACATAACCAGAACCAAGGCAAATGAAGACTTGAATTGGGCCATATACATATATACATGCGCAAACACACATGTATACATATACATGCAGCTACCACTAGATGAAGCAAAGTCATGAAACCAGTAATCAAGTGCAGTGAAATCAAATCAGACCAGAACCAGAACTCCAACCAGAACTAAACCTCATGAAGTATGAACACTTTCAGTCAAGTGTAACATCAACACAAACTATCACAGCATCTAAAAAAGATAAGAAAAACAAGACCATACCAACATATACAACATACATATATACATGTATGTTTGCACATGTATATACACAGTGCATATATACAACAAGCACATAGCATCAACAATGAACTAGAACAGTTCAGTTCAAGGCAATAGCATATAAATGATCAAACAGTGATGAACCAATAGACCATGCAACATAAAGATGGAGGCAGTGGACGTATACATATGCATATGGAACAAACATGATGAAAATCACATGAAACAAGCTACTGGACATAGTACTTCAAATTAGCAGTGATAGTGCCAAAGTCACAGAGAAATTCAAAGCCGTAGTGACCAAGGAAAATAACAGAACAAAATCCAGATTTCAAAGCCATGGTGGTCAAGAAATCGAACAAGCCAAAATTGAAGCCATGATAATCAAGCGAAAAATTATACGAATTGAACAAGTCAAAGAAATCTCAACCATTCAAGCATAATCAAATAGCCGAGCAAAATTATTGACGAATTCAAGTGAATATATTTGAATGAAAATAAAGGGAATCGATCCCTATTTAAACTGTAAACATCATCGGCATGAAGACAATCGAGTTCAAGCATATAAACAAGAATAAATAAAAAGGAAATTACATACCAAATCATTAAAATCGAACTCGACAATTTGAAGCAGCCGTTTGCAATTCAAAGAAACACTCGATCGACAAAGCAAGGAACGATAAATCATCTATTCGATCGAGCAACTGAAGTCGGCTTCTTCGAATTTCCTAAATCCCTAATTTTCTCAGAGAGGAACGAATAGCAAAACAAAGGAAGTAGCCATTTTCTTTGCAAAAGGAAAGAATACAGGACGACATAAATAAAAGGAAAAAGGACTTCACTCGCTATTAATTTGGGCCGATATTTTACCTTTGGGCTTAATATTTAAAATAAAGGTATTTGTGTTTAATTGTTTTTTTATTTTTTATTTTTATTTAAACGTTTGTAAATTATAGTCATGTGACAAGGGGACGAACTATGATGGTGTAGTTCGAGAATTCGCAGCTCGGTGGCTGAGTTGTGGCAGAGTATTGAGCGTAGAGTTAGGTTAGTCGATGGCAGATGTTGCGAGTTTACGTGTGTAAGGTCTAACTACTTAATTTCTAGTAGAAACCTTGGGAGCAGCACGTAGGCAGGGTTCTGCCGAAGCTAGGTAAATTGTGTTGTTTTATTTCTGCATTTTTATTATTCTGCTATTATCTCTGCTGTTGTTACTCTGCTATTATCGGTGTTGCAATTATTTTATATTTCCACATTAAATTTTTATAATTAATAGTATCACCTTATTCACCCCCTTCTCTGTAGGGTGAAATCGATCCTACATCTTACATAAGTCACCTTATCTTACATAAGTCATTCAAACCATACTTAGGTATTATACATACCAGAAATACACAACCATATTACAAACATACTTAAGCCACCATACACTTCTATGTATAATATTATATTATATAGCTATCAAAATACTCTTCAAATCTCATCATAATATCTGACTATCCATACTAATCTCGATGCTGATGGTCCATCTAAATTCCCAAACTCATATACCACAATTTCCTCTATATCATCTTCATCTTCACTTTCCAGCTTGTCTTCTGTTTCATTCGCATCCTCATTTTGATGAACTAAATTACATCCCATTGGTTGCCAATGCTGTCCTTAAGGGACCTATGGAACATGAACCAATCCAGTTGGTACTCTTAGTAAAACATCTCACTCGACCAACTCCTCTAGACCTTGACCTTACTCCTCCTAAGGACTCTCAAACTCTTCCTCAAACTCTTCCATACCATCCCAATCAATGCTTGAAATAGATGACCGTTCTTCCTAAACGACATTATCATTCTCGTCGATCTCCCAAATGATGTTATTATCATTACTATTGTTATCCGCTTCATTCGACATTTCATTTCATCCATGCATCATATGTAGATGAGTCTTGACTATTTATTGCGGTATTTGGATCTTCCTCTATAGCTACTTCTTCTTCATGAATTACCTCCTCATCTGGTTTTGGTTCCAAACTTTTGGATCTATTATCCACATTTCGTCTAAGAATTCCTAGTGCAACTCCATGGGTTCTGACATCATGACTATCTCTACGTCGTCTTATGCTTAGGCTGTTTCTTCATCATTGGACATCATAACAAGCTCCGGAGTCTCTGATGGTATAAGTATCTTAGCCATAATATAACCATCCTCATCTAAGCGAGTATACCGATCAAGTTCTTCCTTTATACATGGCCAACCATTACTAGACAACCATCTTTCAAGTTCCTCTTCGTCGCTAAAAAGAATTATCAAATCATCTTTTTCGCTCGAATTGGCCATTGAGGATTCCCCATTGGAACAACTTCCTCCGTAACTAGAAGGCTTCTAAAAACATAAACAACAAACACTTAGAGACATATACTAAGCATTTTAATTATCCTAACTCAATCTAATGTCAAATTATTTACATTTTAACCAGCTGTTTACCGATTATTAATTTAGGTTTATCCTAACATAAATCTGTTTTGACTGCACAAGAATAATTTACTAAGCACTTGATATTGCTTCCCTAAACCAATATTCTATCAATACTTAGAAGATTATTCAGAATATCATAAAACAAATCGAGACCCTTGTTCAACCAATTATTAAAGATAGTTTGTTTTCTAACTTAGATCTTCTTCCATGATATCTATGTCCAAATGTTTTATTTCTTCCAAAAATTTTTGATTTTTTTTGCTAAAATATTTCCTAAACATTATTATTATCACCTTTCAAAATCTTTTAAAAACTCTTATTCAAAAACCTTTTAGATTAATATTCTACAAATTCTTATTTTACAAACATTATCCAACTTATCAGGTTTTATTTATATCCCTCATTAGTTAATATTCTTAATCTTCTCAGCATTATTATTAAGTATCTTATAGTCAAACTGTGAAATTCTAATCATAAGATGTTCATACAAAGATTTAGCTAACTTGATTTTAAACAATTATCCAATTTATAAAGTCATTTATTTTTATAAAACATTCACAAAATCATTTATCTTAAATAAATTTCTTTAACCTTAAACCAATATTATTTACCGAAAACCATATAGTCAAATTGTGAAACTAAATTCATGAGATGTTCGTATTTAAACCTTTGAATCAAACAATCAATCAATCAATGATAATAATGGAATATTATCTTTCCCTTAACAACCAAAGACTTCATAAATAACTATATCCTTTGAAAGATAATTCCTTTACATTCAAAATATAATCCTAGGTAAAATTATTTCATTTACCAATTTTTCAAAACAAAAATCATTTTTTATATAACGTCAACAAATATGCACTCATATATAATACGCTTAAACTCATTCTAAGGTGTCGATTGCCTTATCTCTAATGAGTTACTTATCCTAGGGTGTTACTAACCATATGTTTGATGATATTTTACCCTTACCAGGCCCAGGTGTTCGCTTAACCTAAGCTCTACTATCAAGTGTGATGACCCACCTTTTCGACCCTTAGAAATTGATACTAATACATTCATGGTAATCACGTGCCAAATATCTAAGTGATGGAAAGACAGATTGATCAAGGGTAAAAAGAAAAATAAAGACAGAACATAATTTTACACAAATGAAATAATATGTATTATTTTAATATATAATCTTTACAATGGAAATTTAAATACATACATCAGAGTCCACCCTAACCTCAGCCTGGACAATTGTAAATCTCTGTCCCTGCTAATACTGAATACAAACAGTAAACAAATGCAGTAGAAATTGTAACGACCCACTATTTTGTACCATTCAAATTCGACAATAAATAAAACATGTCAAGCTTGAATAGTTCAAAACAGCAGATTGTAAATAAATTAGGAGCAAATGAAATCTAATCACAGAATCACAGACACAGATATCAGAAAACTTGCAGCGGAATTTAAAATACTTAGTGGTTCATGAAGCCACTATAAAAATCTCAACCAACTAGAAATTACATAGTTTTAAAATCTCCAATACAGTTTAAAACATCAATAACAATCCAAATATTCCAAAGTCTCGATTACATAAATAAGATATAGACTGAAGATTGCCGACAGCTCGAAAGATCTACAGAATGTCCTAGCTCCGGGATGAAAGCTGAAACTGCAACTCAGGCTGACCCGAGCGTAAAATAAAACATAAACACTCAAGTCAGGACATACATACTTATATAGTGTAAGCTAATTCAAGTGTACTGTAATATAGAGCAAGTAACTTAAAGGATGCTTGGGACCGGCCATCCTCTAAGAATCCGTTAAACTATTTACTATGTAATAATATTCGCTATTATAATAATGTCTATTAGTAAAATAAATTTACTTTAAAATAGCGTTAAGGGGTTACCCATATAGCCCTTAACACAAATAATGCCAATAGACTATACAGTACCGTAATACCTCCTGATCGGGAGGCTACCAGAGGATACTCCATAGGTACGACACAAATAAAAACTCGTAGAATGCGCGCTAGGGTAGGTGACACGGCACAACTAGGCAATGCCAGGGTAGATATACCAATTACGCTTCCGGACCGATGG
This sequence comes from Allium cepa, assembly GCA_030765085.1. NCBI lineage: Eukaryota > Viridiplantae > Streptophyta > Magnoliopsida > Asparagales > Amaryllidaceae > Allium > Allium cepa. The sequence continues at coordinate 675,917,622 of CM060932.1, read as the reverse complement.
AAACGCGCAGCGCGCAGCTGCCGCCCACCTCGAACAACACTCCCAACTCAAAGGTGCACACCAAAACAATCACAAAAGTAATAGAATGACATACGAAGAAGTGCGTCCGATCAGAGGTGCTACCTCATTAATCCGTCGATCGCTCCTGTTTTAGCCACCTTATGCCAACTCACGGGAGTCGGGTCCACGTATTTACCTCAAAGGAAACGTCACCACCATCCTACTTCATTCTGGAATCTCCACCGCGTACACGGTTGTCAAAGTGGTTTTCGGTATCGATAGAGAGTATGACAGATATCCGATCCCGGTCTCTTTACAACCAAACGTTATTATAACCCGTGGTTACAATCTTTAAAAAATGGTATTTATGCTTTAAAATCAAAATAAATTTCAAATACCCTCAATATCAAAATATTGTTTTATAAAATACCATTTAAATCTATTCAATTTATTTAGGAATTTATTTGCCTTTTTACTAAATTTTAAAGTTTAAATTCTTCCTTTTAAAACCATTCAAAGTCAATTCCTTATTTTTATTAATTACATATTAAATTCCAAAATTTAAGCCTTTTCCCCAAAGATTATTTCCATAACTTGAATTTTTAAACAATTCAAAATTTAGTTTCCGTAGCACTTATGAAATGCTACCTAAAGTCTATAGGTTAAACAGTTTGTTTATAAAAGACAGCATTCAAGTGCTGTAATAGATTATTAACTTAACAATTAAGTTTAAATTCCCAAATATAACTTATTATCAAATTTTACTTAACTGAAATCTTACTTTTAACGAAAATTCAGAATTTCCCAAAATAAGTTATATTCCAAAATTTTATTTAAACATTTATTTATTTAACATTTTTGACTTATTCAAAAATTATTACCAACTTTCTAAAATTTTTAAATACATTTAAAACAGAATATTATAAACTTCCATTTAAAATAATTTTAAAATATTTCAGAAAAATATTATATAAGCCACGGGTCTGTATATAGTTTTCTAGCCTAGGTCAAGTGATACGGATTTATATCATTTCAATCCGCAATTTACAAAACCTCGGGTTCTATCATTTCAAACCCGCAATCCCAAGTTAACAAATAAAATTTAAACAATTAAATAAATAGATGGATAAAAATTGTCGTTTAGGCCTATCTTTTCAGCCTATAACAATCTCCATTTACAGGGAACTTGCAGTGATGATTTAATCAGTAAATAAGCATTAAATAATATAACTGCAATAATATCACAAAAGATAAACAACTGATGAAGTGTCAAATTTAAAAATGGGGTTTAACATCATACGTTATATTTCAGACAGATAAAATTTAATAAATACTTTACAAATACACTTGCGATAATTCACAGATATATAGGTATGTTTGTCTGGTGAGAAATACTCACCTGAATGCTGCAGAAAAATTTGATCAAAATGAAAATCCCCCCAAAAAAGAATCGCACAGCGGGTACCGATCAAATTTCCCCGGATGTCACACCTAGATTCAAGATCCAAATACCGAATACGTGACTTTAAAAATTACGGTCAAAGCAAAAATTTTGAGACAATTGGAACGAATAGAGTAAAAGAAATTTTGGTTCAGCTTTTGCTCGACTACCTCACCCCACATCCCGACCCTAACTTCATAGGCTTGGCAATACTATTTATTATTATTATACATTTTATTATTATTATTATTATTATTATTTTATTTTCCAACGGCATGTCCTAACTTATCTAGTTTGAAAATATGTATTTATGCAAAACTTGCGTCTCTGCCTAAACTATTCTTCAATGCAAACTCTCTCTGTTTCTTAATTACAACACGTCTCTGCCACTTCAATTTCAAAACATGCACACATGCACTAACGCCCAGGCTTATTTCATATCCTATTTTCTTTCTCTACCATATATATCAATTTCCTTTTCAACTACCTCTACGCAACACGTGAACTAGATTTGCAAAATTATAAAACACTTTGGGGAAAAATATGCAGGCAAGCACTTATGCATGGCACGGCCCTGGGTTGTTTCACACGCAACTACTATTGCACAAAGTATTCCAGATGGCTCCAAAAATATTCCCATTTGCTAACACACATCAATATGACTCACGCATCTATGATATATGTTAAAAATGATAGTGCACTGCTTCCTAGTTCAACACGCTCAGCCCAAAATTTAAGAAAAAAAAACTGAATGCATGTTTTCACGTATCTACAATATATATACGGCCCTGCCTATTCACGAAACTGAAATGTATGTGTGCAAATATGTTTTGTTTGAGGTGAGGGTATGCTCTAGATATCAGTTGATGAAATTTATATGCTCGGTTATGAAAACTTTAAAGGGACGTGCCGTGGTGGGAAAGTAGCCGAGCAAGGCAAGGAGAAAACAGAGAACAACTAGAAGAAGAAAGAAAAAGCTTTGGCCATTACCTGTAGAAGCTTTGTACGCAAGCCAGAGCAATGCAAGAGAATATTTGTTGACGAGGTGAACAATGCAAGCCTTATCTATTCAAATGAAGAAAACTGGAAAAAAAAATCACACTCGGCCTTCCATTTTTATTAAATACGAAATTTATTGCTTTCTCAATCAATTTGGGCAACTCGGAGATTCCCACGTGTGTTCTACGCATACGCTAAATTGTTTATTTCTTACCTTTTTATCTACCTATCTATTTAATTACCATACTTTAGTTACGTATTACTCTTCCTAATCACTCCAAAATCTTCTCCTTATCTCATTCCTTTTTCATTTGCATATAAGATCAAATATATATGTTTCTTTTACCTTAACTCATGACCTTTTCAATTCTAGCCTCTTTATTTCTTGCCATTCTTGTAGCCATTCATTTTCCATAACCCTAGCCGCCACTTTTATTATTATTTCATGTGAAAAGTTATCACCTCACATATTTCATTGGCATGAAAAAAAATAGGAAGCTCTAATCCCATGGCTTCTTACACTTTCTTCCCCTTCTTCCATCTTGTTTTTGCTTTTGTTCTTCAGGCTATTGCTCGGCCTCCACCACCATGACCACCTCCATAACCTCCTCACTGTTGAATATGCGCTTTGCGCTTATATGATTTTTGTTTGATGATAATAAATATATATACATTCGTTTAAATGTATTTGTTAATATACTATTCTATTTTTCACAGTTTAAATAAATATTTGTTAAATAAAATAAATTACACAGAATTTGAATTCAAATAGATATTTTACTCAAATAAATATTTATTACAATTTTGAATAGTACAATTTCAAGCTCTCACTATAACTATACAACTTTGATTACTTCACATTTTTTCACATTTACATCAGCACCTCACTACATATCACTCACACTCGTATTTATCTTCAACTGCATTCCAGTTTGAATCCAGCATCTGAGCAATCTGCAAAAATATAAACTAACGCAGTAAAATTGAAAAAAAAATATTTTTGCAATTCAAAAATAAAAGATAATTTTTGAAAATATGATTTGCCTCAGTTGTTTGGGTTGTTCGTCATAATTTAAATTTAAATTCATCATACACGAACAACTTGTGACATACACAGTGTATTACTGTATATGCCACAAGGTCGTGCACGCCGATATATACACTTGATTGATTTACAGGGACAGGTGAGCACAGGTCAAACCCAAATGAAAAACCGGGTTCAACTCACGTGCAATAACATAAACATCACGACTCGAGCACAAGGTCAAACCCTTTTTTTTGAAAAACTGGATTCAACACAGGGCAGGTCACAAGTCAAAAACAGTGCAACAAAACTCGAGTGCAGCAATTCAGGCCAACACAGCAATGCATGAAAGCAAAGCATATACAGGAATGCACCAGAGTGTAGGCAACAGGTTCAAAGCAACTGACCGAAGTAAACAAACCAGAAGAGACACCATACAACATACGCAATATGAAGACCATTAGTGCACAGACTCAAGGCAACAAGAATGGCCAGAAATTGTACAACATGGTCAGAAGCAAGGCAACAAAGACTCAAGCAACAACATGGACCGCAACAAATACAAATTCAACACAGCACCAAAATCAAGACCACAAAGGCTTGAATGATCAAGTGCTCAAAGATACAACAAACCACAGATGCAACTTAAGTTAAAAACTGTGCATGTGAAGTATACTAAGAGAGAAGCCAAAGCAAATGAATCAACTGCAATGCAACACAGTGAGATACAGTAAAGATGAATACAACAGAGATCAAGTTCAGTGCCACAACAATCATGACAACAGCCAGTTCAACAAAGATCAAGTCATGGAGTCGCAGTCACAATGAAACTAAAACAATGAAACTGACTCAAAGCACAAAACTGCACAGCAACAGTGAATGGGGCAATGCACAAGACAGTGTACAACATCAACTACACAAAGCCAAGCATGATACAGGTGGACAGTGAAACAAGTACAACACTGTACAAACTCAAGCAAATGCAACATACACCAAAGCTAACAGCAACAAACAAGCATGAAACCAGTCAATGCCGAGGCTAAACAAATCAATGACATCGAAACAATGCAGTATGGCCAGAGTGAAGATTATAAGACTGCAATGGATACAACAATGCCCAAGATAACTTGAACAAAGCTACTACAGGAATGCATCCAGTGACATACTACAAAATATACAGAAGTCAATGTTGAAGATAACTGCAGTATAAAAGCAAGAGCTAATGAACAAGCACATGAATTCACAAATGAATTTCAAGATGAACAAATCATGACCGAAGTCATATAATGAACAAGTCAAAATCGAGGTAGCAAAGGTAATTGACGAAGTTAAAAATCAAGCCGTGATCATCACAATTCAAAACCGTATTGACCAAGCAATAAATCAACACCGTGTTAACCAAGTAATATCAATGTATACGCATATGAAAAAGTCAGTGAAATCTCAATCATCAAAGTAAAATCAAGCGGCCAGAGCAAGTAAATTGACGAATTCAAACGAACGTAATTCAAGGAATACGAACGCATATAAAAGCCCAATCATCATCGGCAATCAATTCATCGAGTTCAAGCATCAACCAGTAAAGAAAAAGAGATTAAATTACATACCGAAGCAAGGAGTCGAACTCGATCGAACAACGAAGCAGCCAAGAGCGAACGAACGAGAACAAAGCACACGAAAAAGGCGCAGCTTCAATACCCTAAATTTGGATCAAGAGCCGAAGCCCTAATTTGGAGTAGAAGAGCCGAAGCCCTAATTTCAGAAACAGAACGAAGCCGCCATTATTCTCACAAGCAAAGGAACGGGCCAAGCAAAAGAAGAAGGGAACGGGTCATAGAATTAAAAAAAAGGGCCGGCCTTATTATAAAAGGCTTTAGTTTAATTTCAATTAGGGTTATTTGTTTTTAAGTTGTTTTAAACTGTTTTAAGTTTTTGTTTTCACTTTACGAAACAAAACTTGGTAAATCACCACCTAGGGTTTAGGTAGTGTCAGATTGTCTAGTTAGAATTAGTTCATTGAGCAGGGTGTGCGAGTTTGCAAAGCTCTATAGGCGGGAGCAGAGTTTGCGAGTAAGCAAAGTTCTATTGTAGGCGGGAGCAGAGTTTACGAGTAAACGAAACTCTATAGGCGGGAGCAGGGTGTGCGAGTCTAGTAGAGTGTTTGTAAGCGAGAGCAAATGTTTGCGAGTCTAGTGGAGTGTTTGTGAGCGGGAGCAAATGTCTGCGAGTCTAGTAGAGTGTTTGTAAGCGTGATACTGTTTAATTCTAATAGAAATCTGGGAATGCAGCAGTAGGCAGGGGTTGCCGAAGCTGGGTAAATTTTGTGCGCGATTTACTTTTTCAGCATATTTATTTCTGCGTTTTGTTTCTGTGTTTATATCGAGAAAATTTGCTATAACCCTATTCACCCCCCCTCTAGGGTTAATCTAGATCCTACAAGTGGTATCAGAGCCCGGTTTTTTGTTTTTAACTCTAGAGTCATGAATTCATCAAATAATGCTTTTTCTGAGGGGCTATTTATTGCTAGGCCACCCATGTTTAACGGGAACGATTATGCTTATTGGAAAGTTAGGATGGGTATCTATCTTAGTTCTGTTGATTATGATGTTTGGGATATTATTGAAACTGGCTATAAACCTCCCACTATAATCGTTGGTGATACTGAGATTCCTAAACCTAAGGATAGGTGGGATGCTAATGATAAGAGATTGAAAACGACAAATGCTAAAGCTATGAATGCTTTGATATGTACTCTTGATAAAAATGAATTTAATAGAATTTCTCAATGTACAACAGCACAGGAAATTTGGCACACTTTGGAGGTGACACACGAAGGAACTTCTCAAGTCAAGGAGTCTCGTCTAGCCCTATTCAGCAATGAATACGAAAACTTTGTGATGGACAAAGGCGAGAGCATAAAAGACATGTTTGGATGCTTTTCAACCTTGGTATACAACGCTAGAGCGCTTGGGAAAATCTTCACTGAGGTAGAGCTTGTGAGGAAGATACTACGAGTCCTACCGATGAACTTTGAGGCAAAAGTCACGGCAATCCAAGAATCGAAAGATTTGAGTAAACTAAGCATGGAGGAGTTGATTGGTAACTTGATGACATATGAGCTTGAGCTAAAAGCAAAGGAAGAACGCAACAACTCCGAACCAAAGAAGAAGACGATTGCCTTAAAGAGCAAAGAAGAGAGCGATGAAGATGAAATAGATCCAATTGAAGAGCTTGCAATGGTTGTCAATAAACTCAGAAACTCATCAAGATTCAAGCCACGCAAGAAGAAAACAAAGGGCAATAGGTCAAAAGATTCTGAAAATTCCGATAATGAACTGACGTGTTATAACTGCAACAAGCCTGGCCACATCAAACCAGAATGCCCACTTCTCAAATACAATAAAGGAAAGAAAAAGAAAAAGAAGGCTTTTGCAGCAACTTGGGATGATGAAGAAGGAGAGGAAGCTTCGGATAGCAGCTCAGAAGAGGCTAACTTGTGTTGTATGGCAAAATCAGAATCAGAAGCAACCTCCAAGGAATCTAGTGAGGCAGGTGAGTATTCCTATAGAGATCTTGTTTTTATGTGCTCAGATCTTACTAAAACAATTGATAGTCTTGAATCAAAAATTGAGAAACTGAAATCTGAAAGGAGGAAACTCGCCCATGAAAATTCTAGGTTAGAAACTGAACTTGAAAATATTCAAAACCTAGAATGTAACCAATGTAAAATTTTAGATTCAGAATTGACAAGACTTAAGAATAACTTTGAGAATCTTGAAAAAGAAAACTTGAATCTTAAGGAAACCATCGACACTAGGAAAAAGGATTTTATAAATCGATGCACCTCACTTGTCACTGAAAACACAACATTAAAAACCAAAGTCCAAAATCTTGAGAAATCCCTGAATAACTTTTCAAAAGGAGAAAAATCTTTCAAAATGCTTTTGGGAAATCAAATTTTTGCTAACAATAGAAAAGGACTAGGTTTTGGGAAATCACAAGATGATGATAATGCAAATGGTAAAAGTGTCTTTGCTCGATCTGAAATAATTGGACATCATGTTGAAAACTATAGTCATTGGAACACAAAATTTAATCAAGTCAATTTAATGTGCACGATTTGTAGAAAATTTGGACATAATCTAAATAATTGTTGGTATAGACCCAAACACGTGAAAACTATACCAATTTGGGTTCCAAAAGGCACAAATATAAAATCTTTGAAAGTCAAACAAATTTGGGTGCCAAAAGGAACATATATAAATAGTTTTGGGTCTCCACAAACATATTTTTCATATTCTGCCACTAACAATCATGGACCTAGAAATAGGTCACATAAATCTTTTATCGTGTAGGTGTGGTGGCAGGCTAAGGAACAACAACAGTGTTCTCTGAATTTTGGCTGTTCCAGAAACACAACGGGCGACAAAGCAAAGTTCCTTAGCCTAGTATAAAGGTGACAGAATCAAAATGGACAACGACGAAAAATTATCGTAAAGGTAAAACAGGTAAATATGTTTTGAACGATATATTAAATGTGATAATCTGCACCATAATCTGAATTAAATCAGCCAATATTGAGATGAACAAAAGATGATGATTTTGATTCTATGATATTGACCAATCATCTTTAAATAGAATTACTTAGAGTGATTATGATGGTTGACTGATTCGGACTTAATTGATATGATTTTTTGACTTGTTCTCATTTATGACCTTGATTTGTGCTTAAATGATGACCAATCAGATTTTCAACTTTGAACTAATCCATCTAAATTTGTTCGGTCAAATGATGGTTACTCATGCTACACGTAGATATATTTGTTTTGACATTTTGGTTACTGCTTATAAATTTGCACGATTTCAAATTTCATGTGAAAGCTGTTAAAAAGGATTTTAAGAAATTGTTGAAACTTCAAGAAATTGTTTTTGAAATAATTATGATGTTGATTGACTGTTGATTACTCATGAATATAACTGTTTATCCAACGGTTTCTGAAATTAACACTATTTGTTTGAGTGTTAACATGGCTTCATTTCAAATTTCATTCTGAGATAGTTTGTTGAAATTTCACAAATCTGGTCTTTGACATCCAACGAGTGAATATTGAGTGAAATTTAAATTCAGATGCAAATTACACTGGTAATATAGTTAATAGAAAAATTACTAGTGGAACGTGATTAATTTTTGAAACATTCATTTGCTGCATCGTTTTTCAAAGAAAATATCTGCATATTTTTCACTTGAAATAATTTTCAAATGGCAGAAAATTTTCTTATAAAACCCCTCAAGAAAATCATGTTTGACCATATTTACAGATTAATCATTTTTGAAAAATTGATTTTATAATTTTTGAATTTGATTTTAAATGACTATGTTGACTAATCTAACTCCCTAATGATTATCGAAAAGATCAATAGTGATTGAAAAAGTGATGAGTGTCGATATTTGTCATACATTACTCAAGACAATATATTTAGAAAAATTTCTTTAGAATTTCATATCAAGAGTTATAAAAACTTTTTGTTGGGTAAAAGTTCCATGATCATTTCTATTTTCCACCATCTTTCTATCGACCATCACTCATCAAAATTACATATAGTATGTAAATTTGTGGTAGTTTACAAAGGAAATTATTCGTTCTTCAATATCTTTAAATTTGTGAAGGAAATTATTTGTGCTTCAATTTATTATATTTGGCAATAAAAATAAATATCCAAAGTATTCACTCTCGTTTAAAAGTCCTCACGGTTATGCATGGGTGAATTACTTGGATTTTTGATTATGTGCTTCCATGCTCATTTAAAAGTCCTCACGGTTATGCATGTATGGAACGCATATCAAAATTAATTGATTAAATAGACAAGTTGATTCTAATCCCATTTAAAAGTCCTCACGGTCATGCGTGGTTAGAAGATACTTGATTTCATTTTTGAAATTAAATTGGAATACTACTAATCTCATTTAAAAGTCCTAACGGTTATGCATGGTTAGTAGATATTCAAATTTTCTGAAATAAATATACCACAAATAGACAGAACTGTATGATTTTTTTTGATGATTTTATCCCCATCACTTTTGAAAGTGGAATATGCGTCTAACAAGGGTAATTATGATTTTTATTTGAGTTTTATTGAAATTTGATATTTATATTCAATTGAGTTAAATGTTTGATTCATGTCTGTCACTTCATCCCTATTTTATAACACTGTTATTCTTTTGCTGATAACAAAAGGGGGAGAGAAAAGTTAAGATTTTGTCAAATAGAATCAAGCAAAGGTCAAATAATTTTCCATTTCCATATAGGCTCATTTACATATTTTTATTTGTATGCATATATGTAGGGGGAGTATTGTGTAGAGAGGAAGCATTTAAATAGGGGGAGCAAATTGAACGATCAATCAAATACATTTAATACATTCAAAATCTTAAATATATGTTTGTTATCATCAAAAGGGGGAGATTGTTGAATATGCGCTTTGCGCTTATATGATTTTTGTTTGATGATAATAAACATATATACATTCATTTAAATGTATTTGTTAATATACTATTCTATTTTTCACAATTTAAATAAATATTTGTTGAATAAAATAAATTACACAGAATTTGAATTCAAACAGATATTTTATTCAAATAAATATTTATTACAATTTTGAATAGTACAATTTCAAGCTCTCACTATAACTATACAACTTTGATTACATCACATTTTTTCACATTTACATCAGCACCTCACTACATATCACTCACACTCGTATTTATCTTCAACTGCATTCCAGTTTGAATCCAGCATCTGAGCAATCTGCAAAAATATAAACTAACGTAGTAAAATTGAAAAAAAAAATATTTTTGCAATTCAAAAATAAAAGATAATTTTTGAAAATATGATTTGCCTCAGTTATTTGGGTTGTTCGTCATAATTTAAATTTGAATTCATCATACACGAACAACTTGTGACATACACAGTGTATTACTGTATATGCCACAAGGCCGTGCACGCCGATATATACACTTGATTGATTTACAGGGACAGGTGAGGACAGGTCAAACCCAAATGAAAAACCGGGTTCAACTCACGTGCAATAACATAAAAATCACGACTCGAGCACAAGGTCAAACCCTTTTTTTTGAAAAACTGGATTCAACACAGGGCAGGTCACAAGTCAAAAACAGTGCAACAAAACTCGAGTGCAGCAATTCAGGCCAACACAGCAATGCATGAAAGCAAAGCATATACAGGAATGCACCAGAGTGTACGCAATAGGTTCAAAGCAACTGACCGAAGTAAACAAACCAGAAGAGACACCATACAACATACGCAATATGAAGACCACCAGTGCACAGACTCAAGGCAACAAGAATGGCCAGAAATTGTACAACATGGTCAGAAGCAAGGCAACAAAGACTCAAGCAACAACATGGACTGCAACAAATACAAATTCAACACAGCACCAAAATCAAGACCACAAAGGCTTGAATGATCAAGTGCTCAAAGATACAACAAACCACAGATGCAACTTAAGTTAAAAACTGTGCATGTGAAGTATACTAAGAGAGAAGCCAAAGCAAATGAATCAACTGCAATGCAACACAGTGAGATACAGTAAAGATGAATACAACAGAGATCAATTTCAGTGCCACAGCAATCATGACAACAACCAGTTCAACAAAGATCAAGTCATGGAGTCGCAGTCACAATGAAACTAAAACAATGAAACTGACTCAAAGCACAAAACTGCACAGCAACAGTGAATGGGGCAATGCACAAGACAGTGTACAACATCAACTACACAAAGCCAAGCATGATACAGGTGGACAGTGAAACAAGTACAACACTGTACAAACTCAAGCAAATGCAACATACACCAAAGCTAACAGCAACAAACAAGCATGAAACCAGTCAATGCCGAGGCTAAACAAATCAATGACATCGAAACAATGCAGTATGGCCAGAGTGAAGATTATAAGACTGCAATGGATACAACAATGCCCAAGATAACTTGAACAAAGCTACTACAGGAATGCATCCAGTGACATACTACAAAATATACAAAAGTCAATGTCAAAGATAACTGCAGTATAAAAGCAAGAGCTAATGAACAAGCACATGAATTCACAAATGAATTTCAAGATGAACAAATCATGACCGAAGTCATATAATGAACAAGTCAAAATCGAGGTAGCAAAGGTAATTGACGAAGTTAAAAATCAAGCCGTGATCATCACAATTCAAAACCGTATTGACCAAGCAATAAATCAACACCGTGTCAACCAAGTAATATCAATGTATACGCATATGAAAAAGTCAGTGAAATCTCAATCATCAAAGTAAAATCAAGCGGCCAGAGCAAGTAAATTGACGAATTCAAACGAACGTAATTCAAGGAATACGAACGCATATAAAAGCCCAATCATCATCGGCAATCAATTCATCGAGTTCAAGCATCAACCAGTAAAGAAAAAGAGATTAAATTACATACCGAAGCAAGGAGTCGAACTCGATCGAACAACGAAGCAGCCAAGAGCGAACGAACGAGAACAAAGCACACGAAAAAGGCGCAGCTTCAATACCCTAAATTTGGATCAAGAGCCGAAGCCCTAATTTGGAGTAGAAGAGCCGAAGCCCTAATTTCAGAAACAGAACGAAGCCGCCATTATTCTCACAAGCAAAGGAACGGGCCAAGCAAAAGAAGAAGGGAACGGGTCATAGAATTAAAAAAAAAGGGGTCGGCCTTATTATAAAAGGCTTTAGTTTAATTTCAATTTGGGTTATTTGTTTTTAAGTTGTTTTAAACTGTTTTAAGTTTTTGTTTTCACTTTACGAAACAAAACTTGGTAAATCACCACCTAGGGTTTAGGTAGTGTCATATTGTCTAGTTAGAATTAGTTCAGTGAGCAGGGTGTGCGAGTTTGCAAAGCTCTATAGGCGGGAGCAGAGTTTGCGAGTAAGCAAAGTTCTATTGTAGGCGGGAGCAGAGTTTGCGAGTAAACGAAACTCTATAGGCGGAAGCAGGGTGTGCGAGTCTAGTAGAGTGTTTGTGAGCGGGAGTAAATGTTTGCGAGTCTAGTAGAGTGTTTGTGAGCGGGAGCAAATGCCTGCGAGTCTAGTAGAGTGTTTGTAAGCGTGATACCGTTTAATTCTAATAGAAATCTGGGAATGCAGCAGTAGGCAGGGGTTGCCGAAGCTGGGTAAATTTTGTGTGTGATTTACTTTTTCAGCATATTTATTTCTGCGTTTTGTTTCTGTGTTTATATCGAGAAAATTTGCTATAACCCTATTCAACCCCCCCTCTAGGGTTAATCTAGATCCTACACTCACTTCCTCCACCGTATGGCCATGACCACCTAGTGGCCATACATTGCCAAAAGTTAATCAAACCCTAACCAAGCCATGTATTGATCACCTTGCGTTGATTTATCAAGGTTATGTCATTTTAATTCCTATCTTTCATTGTTTTTATCTATATTCCTTTGTATTGAATCACGTTCTTATGTCGTGATATTTGTTTTCTTTATTTTGTTATGTACAAGATGTGGATCTTGGCTCTCTTTTCACTCAAGTTTGCATCTTGCCTTGTTTTATCAAAAGGTTATGTCCCTTGATTCATATTGTTCATAGTTTGATTCATAATCTTGTATGTTGAATTATACACTTATGTTTGTATAATTGTTTGTATACAAGATTTGGATCTAACTCTTCATCCACTCAAAAGAATATAGTTGTGCTTTGTCGTGACTTTTCGTGCTTTGCGGAGTTTAGATTTGGGTTTGAATTTCAGTTCTAGCTGTTAAAGGTGAGTATTCCTCACCAGACAAACATACTTGCATATTTGTGAATTAATCACAAGTGTAATTGTAAACTTATTTTATTTAATTTTATCTGCCTGTGATATTAACTTATGATGTTAAACCCCATTATTTAATTGACACATCATCAGTTGTATTATCTATTGTTATATTTTACAGTTATACTATTTATTATTATTTACTGTTTGAATCACACTGCAAGTTTCCTGTAGAATAGAAATCGTTACAGGCTGAAATGATAGGCCTGAACGATAATTATTTATTCATTTATTTAATTATTTAGTTATTTATTATTTAACTTGGGATTACGGGTTTGAAATGATAGAACCCGGGTTTTCTTTGTAAATTGCGGATTGAAATGATATATATCCGTATCACTTGAGCTAGGCTAGAAAACTATATACAGACCCGTGGTTTATATAATATTTTTTCTGAAATGTTTTAAAAATATTTTAAATGGAAAATTTATAATATTCTGGTTTAAAATGTATTTAAATGATTTTTATAAAATTTATAATGATTTTTGAATGAGTCAAATGTTAAATAAATGAATGTTTAAGCAAAATTTTGAAATATAACTTATTTTGGGAAATTCTGAATTTTTGTTAAAAGTGAGATTTTAGTAAAGTAAAATAATTAATAATAAGTTATATTCTGGGAATTTAAAACTTAATTGTTAAGTTAATGATTTAATTAAAGAAATGGGAATTTAATACTTGGATTTAAATAAGAAATTCATAATAAAATTTGATTTTTTGTATGAAAATTTACTTATAAATTCATAAAAATATGAGTATTGAAATTATGACTTTATAATGTGAAAATATATGATTTGTAAGTTAAATATGATTTAAATAAAAATTTACTTAGTTATGAAATTATAGTTAAACCTTGAAATTTTAAATATAAAGGATATTACAGCATTTGTGAATGTTGTAGTTAAACTTAAATGAACTTAAAGGCTAATTTGAACTAAAAGCTATTATAGCACTTTGTAAGTGCTATAGTTGATAAAGATAACTAAAGTTTAGTTGGAAATAAAGAAATCTATTACAGCACTTAAATGCTGTCTTTTGTAAATGAACTGTTTAACCTATAACTTTAGGTAGCATTTTATAAGTGCTACGGAAACTGAATTTTTGATTGTTTTAATAAAGTTTAATAATCTTTGGAAAAAAGGCTTAAACTTTGGAATTTAATATGTAATTAATAAAAATAAGGAATTGACTTTAAATGGTTTTAAATGGAAGAATTTAACTTTTAAATGTGAGTTGAAAGGCAATTAATTCCTAAATAAACTGAATAGATTTAAATGGTATTTTATATTAAATAAAGTGACTGATGTTTGAATAAATGATGTTTGAAATGATATTATGATATTGAAATGTATTTGAAATTTATTTTGATTTTTAAAGTATAAATACCATTTTTAAAAGTTGTAACCACGGGTTATAATAACGTTTGGTTGTTAAAGAGACCGGGATCAGATATCTGGCATACTCTTTGTCGATACCGAAACCACTTTGACAACCGTGTACGCGGTGGAGATTCCAGAATGAAGTAGGATGATGGAGACGTTTCCTTTGAGGTAAATACGTGGACCCGACTCCCGTGAGTTGGCATAAGGTGGCTAAAACAGGAGCGATCGACGGATTAATGAGGTAGCACCTCTGATCGGACGCACTTCTTCGTACGCCATTCTATTACTTTTGTGATTGTTTTGGTGCGCACCTTTGATTTGGGAGTGTTGTTCGAGGTGGGGGACAGCCGCGCGCTGCGCGTTTCCATCGGTCCGGAAGCGTAATTGGTATATCTACCCTGGCATTGCCTAGTTGTGCCGTGTCACCTACCCTAGCGCGCATTCTACGAGTTTCTATTTGTGTTGTACCTATGGAGTATCCTCTGGTAGCCTCCCGATCAGGAGGTATTACGGTATGTATAGACTATTGGCATTATTTGTGTTAAGGGCTATATGGGTAACCCCTTAACGCTATTTAAAAGTAAGTTTATTTTACTAATAGACATTATTATAATAGCGAAGTATTACTACATAGTAAATAGTTTAATGGATCCTTAGAGGATGGGCGGTCCCAAGCATCCTTTAAGTTACTTGTTCTTTAATACAGTTCACTTGAATTAACTTACACTATATAAGTATGTATGTCCTGACTCGAGTGTTTATGTTTTATTTTACGCTCGGGTCAGCCTGAGTTGCAGTTCAGTTTCATCCCAGAGCTAGGATTTCTGTAGATCACTTTCAAGCTGTTGGCAAACTTCCCTTCCAGTTCTTTATCTAAATTTTTGAAATCAAGACTAGTGGACATTTGGATTGTTCTACTGATGATTTAAAACTATATTTGGATTAGACTATGTAATTTTTATTTGATTGAAACTATTTATAGTGGCTTCATGAGCCACTAAGTATTTTTAAATTCCGCTGCGAGTTTTCTGATATATGTGTCTGTGATTCTGTGATTATTTATTTACTGTATATTTTGAGATTTGCCAAATTTTATTTACAATGCGGTATTTTGAACAATTCAAGTCCGACATGTGCGGATGCGAATGGTACAAAATATCGGGTCGTTACAGAAATGGATATGGATAACCATCTATAGAGTAAACTCCAGCTCTTACTCAAAGCTCCTCCAAAATGTTCCAAACTAGACCTGAACTACTTCTCTGTCATGAAAAATAACGCACACAGAGTTTAAGGGAAAGGAAAACAAACTTCGGATCGGGTCATGAGACTAGTGTGAAAAAATTCAAAATACGGATATTTTTGAAGACAAAGGGTATCTCATGCCGCACATAAACACAGACGAGTTTTTACCTTATAATAACCAAAACATTGCTACATAAAATCCAGTGATATTATAATATTGTCTAGCTTACAAATACATATTAATCTTAGCCAAAATTGCTACATTGATTAGTTTCCAACATAATAGATATACAACTAAATACGAAGACACTTATTGGAGAATGGATTCCATATAATGACAAGTAAGGGACTACCTTCCGTACAGTACATCTCGAAAGGAATATACTAAGGATCCACTAACAGTCCTCTGCATCTGACAAGACTGTCTTACCCCTTTTCGGTGACCAACACAATGGTCTTGGATAGTACTGAATATGACATCACTCCGGCAGTTCCCGACCTATCATAGACGTCTCATAGCATACACAACAAACCCGATATATAAAAGGTAATCTAGAAAGGTGATAACCATACTCTAATGGGTGCGACCCACATAGCCTTACGGCAATACCATATTTCAGCCATTTTCGAGTGTGAGGCCTAAGGCAACATATTAACTTTACAAAATAAATCTCACTTTGAATGCCACATTGCCATTTCTAATCACACATTATTGATTTCCACAAAAGTACAACATCCGAGCTCGTATGTCTCAAGGAAGGGTGTTAAGTGTAAGAGGGGTTACCTCCTACACCACCAAACAAATGTACGTTTGTAAAAATCAATGTACATGATCTTAGAAATGCAATGTTAGACGCTCTTCCATACAAGCTATCAAGGAACATGACAAACTGAAGGCACTTCTCCTACTGTATCATGTTTGGCAATCACCCCTAGGATTAGTAGCGAGTAGCCCTTGCATCGAAGACTTTGAATGAAGATACAATAACCACCATATATATGATATGGGAATTACCCCAGAGGTTAACAACAACAAGTCCTACGTTATGAAGATCTCCGTCTTCAAAATCATTGCGTTCAACATGCCTTCACTTTCAAACACGTATATTGGTTCAGAGTGGTTTTTGGATAGGAATCACTCAAATCTGATCCTGGTTTTTTCGAACCAATTATCGATGAAAGACGTCAAGTATGTGGGTGATTATTATTCAATTAATCAATATTTTCATCCAAGTAAAACATCTTCTTAAATATATTTGTCTTTAAACCATTTCCTTTTTCAGCATATACAGGATTATTAAACCTCTTTTATCAAATCTTTTGTTAATTAAAACCTCTTTTATCAAATCTTTTGTTAATTAAAACCTCTTTTTAACTTTAGAAATACCAAAACATTTCATCTTTAATTACTTAGGAAAAGTATAATTTAAATCTTAATAAAGATTTCACATTTCCAAAACATATCTTTAATAGGTCAAAAATAATGTTATTTAAGATATCATTTACTGTAACCCAAATCATTTTGTATCGAGTAAAATGGATTCATAGATTTTAGATTAATTATACTCAATACTAATTTTCGTATTCAACCTGTACTATTCGTCGAATAATGGTGAAATCACCTTTTAAATTCTCACGGATAGTATGGGTTCCCTCCTAGGAATTTAATACAGGGTTTAATTAGAACATTCTCTTTACCATCAAAATCTTATTTGAAAAATCTTGTTTAACTTTGCGTTTTCATTCATACAAAAGCGTGTACATGCTTTTTTTGAAGACAACAAATTTGAAAAATGAAGTTAAACGTGCAAAATAAAAACTAAAGTTATTTTGCTTTTCTTATTTCAAGAAATAATGAAAAAATGGAAAACAATTCATTTGTTCTGTTGTCACCCTAAGTAGACTAAATTTTAAAATTATACTTCCCTCATGTTTTGGAATGCACTTAGGCAAAACAAAAATAATAATGGACCCAAATTCTTTCTTTTTATATTTAGAAACCTTCCAATTTGAAAGTAGCTCATTTTCCCACTCTTTTCGCCCAACTCGGATTTTAGGGTTTGTCTCTGTTCCCTTTCATGGGGAGCTTCACACTCAATCTCCGCGTACTCAAAGGTCCCAAGGAAGGTGAAATTCTGACCCGAAATCCTGGAACCCAAATCAGAATCGGCCGAGTCGTCAAAGGCAACAACTTTACCATTAAAGATACCGCAATATCTCGAAGACACATCTCGATCCAATTCGACCCCGAAATTTCCAAATGGATCCTTTATGATTTGAATACTCCTGACGGGACTATCATAAACGATGTGAAAATCGAATCGTTGGTTCAGATTCCGCTCTCTGATGGAGATGTAATTAAAATTGGAGATGCTACTTGGATTTCTGTAGAGCTTGAAGTGGATAGTGAGTTTGAGAATGATAATTCTAGAAGGGGCAGATCAAAAGCACTGAACAATTCTGAGGGTTTGAAGAAAGATGAAAATCTAGAGGATGAAAATGAAAAAATGTATCCTAGAAGAGCTGGATTGAGACCGAGAGGTGGTGAAGACAATAAAGTTTTACAAAAGAATGTTAAGAGAGGGAGGCCCAAAAAGGTACATCGTCAGCCGATGGTTTCTTTGGAGATAAAAGAAGAAAAGGAATGGAGTTCAGAGAAAGTTGAAGAACAAGAGATTCACAGCGCAGTAGAAGATAGAAACGAAATAGTAGAGTCAGTTACTAAGGATAATGTTAAAGAGAAGGAAAATGTAGTAAAGGAGGAAAATGCCAAACAAAAGGAAAATCATGAGAAGTATAACGTTGAAGAAGAAATTGATTTTGAGAAAATGACCCTGGGGGAGTGGTTTGATAGTTTGGAGAAATACTTACGTTTAGTGATACATGAAGCTGCAGAGGCTAGGATTGCAGAATTGAGAGAGCAAGCAAGGCGGTTCGAAGAGTACACTGAGAATGGTTTCGAAGAGCTTATATAAGGTTTGCATCCATGTATAAGAGAAAGAAAATGTAATATTTCTCATCCACCCACACGAGTTTAGATTGTGTAAAGTGCCTGATGGCTAGCTGAGTTATATTAGTTAGTTTTTTGTGTTCTCTAAGAAGTTTCAGTTCATAGGGACCTTCAGTGACGTATATTTGTAATTATGACCCCACTAAATCCCTGCTATAGCGCATAGCGTTTTTCGACCGCTACGCCTTTTCAGTTTAGCCTCAATGAATAGTAGATCCGTTTTAACCTCCGCCTTTTTCCGCTACCATCATTAAATCAATGTTTTTTAGCATTCGCTTTAGCAACATTGATATAAAAAACTGTCTTGACTAGTTTCCTTTTAAACCAAATCAATAAAGTTAGGATAAAGACATTTCAAGGCATAAGCGATCAGTATAAGTTAGAAACCTATTATAGTCACCAAATCTGTACTGCATAAATTATGATATTCTTTTGTTTTGTTATATAAGATTAAACAACATTTCTATTTTCTACACAAACGATGTGAGAATAAGAATAAATCAACTTCAAATATTTTTTTTATATCTAATGAAGCCTTTTGCATCTCCGTTATTTTCCACTGTATCCTCACTTTAGCCTTGCTATACCTTTTTGCACTCGCATTTCTATAAAACCGCTGAGCATTTAACGGTACAGATTTGTAATGCATAGGAACTCTTTCTCTTTTTCTTATCTCACCATTTAACGCATGCATAAATTTGTGAAATCCAATGGCTGTTATCAAAGGATTATTAAGAGACTTAAAGTAGATGATATACGCACACATTTACGTACACGCGTGTACACATGCATCAATTTTAGATATAATATTTATAGGGATGGGAATTTCTGGAAGATTCACAATTATCTTCCTCTTTTATAATAAATAGTGCTTCTCCGACTGTCTACGGTATTGGTGTTAGCATGCATTATGTGATATTGATATGTCAACCGTTGTTGTTAATGATTTGGTTGTTGTTGGTCTTCTACCACCCCTTATTCCAAAGTTTATGCGGTCCTCTTTATTTTAAATAAAAAGCCTTAAAATGCAAGCGGCACTCCTAAGCACTTTTACCTTGTTTGTAATGGTGATTCCCTCTTGCCTTTATTGGAAAATATCGTGGTAGCTCGATTTGTACATCTTACTAGAAATCCATGTTTAGGACGGAGCGAAGCGCTAGGCGCTAAAAATGTCTAGATCCAGACGGAGTTCAGGCGGAGTCTGGACGGAAATAAACGATCGCAATACGATTTGATACAAATAAATTTTGCGTTAACTTTAAAGCCAGTAACTACATATAGTGAGAAACTCAATTTGTAATGATTAAATTGTCGCCGTTTATTATTTTAATACAAGATATACATACATAATATATGTTTATCATCAATAAATTATAAAACAAAATAAAATCAAGAAAACAGGCATAACGACAAAGTTTGAAAAAATAATGTGCTGAAGGACAACAAGTTTTATTTTAGGCTGAAGGACAATGCTAATTGTAACTAGCATCTTGTATAATGTAAAACCGAATATAATGCTAGTTATAATTTGCATTCCATATAGCGCAAAAATTGTATATAATGCTAATTATAATCAACATTTGTCCTTCAATCTAAAAATAAAATTTGATGTCATTCGGCCAATTTTTTTATAAAGTTTGCTCCTATCTCTAATTCCCCCAGATAAAATACTATTGTAACTTATAATAGTAATAAAGTTTATGCATAACTATGTCATAACTAAAACTAAATATTTGACCTTATAATGATGACTTCATACAAAAACACAATAATTGCGAACAATTTAGTTGAA
This sequence comes from Allium cepa, assembly GCA_030765085.1. NCBI lineage: Eukaryota > Viridiplantae > Streptophyta > Magnoliopsida > Asparagales > Amaryllidaceae > Allium > Allium cepa. The sequence goes on along the minus strand of CM060932.1, from coordinate 675,896,880 downwards.
TAGTAGATTACTTTAGGTTACTCCAAAAGTATTTTGAATTTAAAAATAAATAGAATAAGAAAGTAAAACGAAAAATTATTAAAATCAAATTTCGAATAAGTGAAAAGTTAACGAATAACAATTATCGTCCTTCTAATTTTTTAACCAACGAAAAATAAGCAAGCTTTGGGAAACATGTAAATTTTACGACTACTTTGAATTATTTTTTAAAAATATAATAAATCAAAAAAAAAAAATATAAGATGAAAGGTTTCAATAAATAAACAAAGCACTTGAGTTTATTTAGTGTAGTATATTTAATATAGTCAAATCAAAAAAAAAAGTTGTACTAAAAACGTTTATTTACTTAGCATCCCAAGAAAAACACAGCGTTTAGACGGGCACCTTCGGCAAGTGGTGGAACAAAGCGCCAAAGCAAAAATGCGAAGCGTCAAAATTGTAAAATAGTGTTTAAAAGGCGCTCCGCGTCATCCTTAACAGCATAGATGGAAATATCATTTGGTTTGTTTTTTGGGGATCAAAACCTTATATTTGAGGTTAAATATGATGGTTTCATGTTTTCCTTTGATTTTTCTTATGGAGTGAATAAGCAATTATTTTTTAGCATTATTAAAAGTAAGATTTTATCCATTCAACGAAGTCACTCTATTGATCGGCCTCATGAACAAGTTTGTTCCATTCCTATTTGAGATCTTTTTTCCCTAAGAATAAGGCTCCATTGGGCAATTTCTTTTCCACCGGTTTTAATTGGTTTTGGACAGCTTTGTATTTTATGTGTTATCATAATCTTTGTTTGTAAGTCTTTTTTTTTGACGGTTATTGTTGGTTATAAAACCGGTGAAAACCGATGTAGTATAATTTTGATGATAATTTTCAACCTATCAAATTAGGTGTTTTGAGTGGTTCTAACTTTTTTTCTTTCAATTGTGTCCATATGAATCATATTGAAAAATTAATCTTCATAAAACTAGAGATAAATATAAGAATATAAAACTAAAGAATAAATACAAGAATATATAAGTAATGTTACTTTAATGAAAAATTCTTTAAATAGATGTATATTAAGCTCTCAAGCATGTGTTGATCGACAATAAAACATTTCATATGAACCAATCAAAATCGCTACGATCGTTGATGGTTAAAATTGGTACTCTCAACACCTCTCATGATAGGTGCTACAGAACTCTCAAACGGAGTTTGAGTGCTACTTTATTTAAGCAGATATTTGTTTTGATGTCCCGAGGTTCGAACCCTAACCTCGCCATACCACTTGCCACTTAAGCTAGTGATCATTGTTTTGCTTTTCTTATTGAAAATCTCACTTTTGTATAACCCGTGAGTTGCAGATGGTAATTTCGTAAAAACATAACATTCATTCATTAAATATTGTTAAAAATAATTTTCTGATGTTATGTGCAATTATCAATCATAAATCAAACTTTTCATTACTTTTTATGTATATGATTCTATTAAGTGATTTATATTTTTTTTAACGTTTAAATGGAAATTAATTTTACTATTTTATTAATACGAATGTGATATACAAATTGAAATTTCCATTTTTTAGAAATTATTTGACAAATCAATGAATATTAGATAAATTTAAGTACTTTGAGTTTACCGTGTATGATTAAGTCATGTACATAGTTTTGATTGTAAAATAATGAGAGAAAATTGATGAGAACTTTGTAAGTAATTGTAGGAATTATAAAAACACATGTATGAATGCAGAATCATGTGAAGAATTAGTGCAACATTTTAGGATAATGTAAACTGATATTTTACAGGGAGTAGAAAAACCGCAGAGAGTTAGGAGTTGGTTGAATTTTTTTTCAAACTATTAGGATGGCCCATGATTTTTAAACCACCCTACTATTTTATTGACAATTTGTCAAGGTAAATGAATTATAGGTTAAAATTGTTTTTACAGATTATATATATAATTTTATTATGTGATATGTGTGTGAGTTTGTGTTTGTGCGTGTATAATATACACTGAATGAAAATTTAATTTTTATCATTTGTATTACTATGAGATGGGTTTGTATGTTGACATTGTCATTTTTAGTATTTCTTAGACAAACTGATGGATTAATTAAATAATTTTTTTTAATCTATTCATATTTTAAGATTATTCGATTTGTTTAAATATATGGACTCAAATGTAATTTTCATGTAAAAATTAAGGAGAACTTCAAAAATAATATAAGAAATCACAAAATGTGGATATTTGAATATAAAATGATAGTAGACAGTTAATAAATATTGTAAACAATGGTAAAAGCATAAATTGTATAGGGACTTTAAAATAAAACATCAATAAAATTTCTAGAGTGAATTAAGGAAAACTGAGAGAAATCCTAGAACTACCGTGAGAGCTAGAAAGTCTTCTCCTTTACTATTGTTTGATGGATTAATATATCGATCTTTAATTGGTTTTAATTCATTAATTTGTCATGTTGAAAAACTATTGTAACGCGATGAATCCACCGAGTGTTTGGATAGCCTTAGCATGACAGAATTCTTGTTGAATTCAATCCTAAGTCCTAACCAACCCTTTAGCCTTGTCTACCTTACTTCATCTTCTTTTGTCTGCTGGTCACATTGTTTTCGTTGATGTTACGTTGATTGGAAACCATATATTTGCACTTCTTGCAAACAAAAATTGGCCATTGCAGGTTCCACCAAGCCTATTTCCTTGCAACATCCATCTCACCTGCCTATTTCGAGGTTTGATCAACCAGTCTTTTCCTATTATAAAGTTTTCCCTCCTATCCAACATTGACAACAAAAGATTCATGTGGTATCCTGTTCAATATCTCCCGCCTTGTGTACTTGAGTATGCTTTCTTCCTAACTAGTGCAATTTTGCTAGTCCTAGCAACAACCCACCAAGCTATTTCGTTGCTCATGTGTCTATACCATTTCCTGCTGTTCTTGGTGATTCCCTGATGTTGCATGCCCTTGCTACTCCCTGTTTTAATCCCACCCACCCAATGATATTGCACATGCTTGACTGCTTCTACTATTCTTTTGTCATTGTCCCTTCCTACTTCTTCTCTTTCCTCCCATCTTCCTCCTCCCTTTGATGATGGTGCATTTTCCACTTATAATGAGTATCCTGATGATCATATTGACTGGAATGAGGATAAATGCACGTGATAACATTTGCTAGTGATATGCGCTTCTCTTCTACTCATAACTACTTTCATAAATGAGCTTCCGACGAGGATGATTCTAGATTTCTATTTTAACTCTGTGGTGGGAGATTTGTCTCCGACTATTACTGGTTTGCTGAATGAGCACAATCATAAGGTTTTGTTGGAGGAAGATTGAGATTGAAGTTTAATCCACTCTCAGGAATTGTCTGCCTGCTTCTTTGTTGAGGAAGTCCGGCTTTGTCAATGTGATCTTGAATTCGTTTCCATCAATTTATATTAGTCACTTTTATGTAACTCTTAGTAGTTGGAGCAGTACATCTCCACTCATATATTTACTATTGTTATTTATTAATAATGGAAAAAATGGCAAGGACCATTCAACCTACTTGCCTTGCTAAAAAATACTCAAGATAAGAAGATAAATATTTTGCATGCTGAACAAAATAAATTTCTAGAACTCTTTCTTAACAAAATGAAATTAATTTGAAATACAACTTGATAAATGGTAAATCATTAAACGCTACACACAAAATGAAGTTGTCCTTCACAACTTCAAAACTAAAAATGAACAAATCCTTAACAACTTCAAACATTGTGATGAACATCACTCTCCTCCTCCTATATTTCTTCAATGACTTCTTCTTCCACGTCAACAACTACTTCCTCCAAATTTTCTGCCTTATCGTCTTTAGGTTTGTTATTAGCATTTGGCTGTTCATTTTTCTGACCATTAACCTGTGTATTTTGTTGATTTCCCGGTCCTGTAGTAATTACAGTAACCCATGATAAATATTCGAACAAGAAAATAAAGGGAAGTTGTAACTATCTAGCATCAATATGATCGCCAATATTTTTGATTTATATTTTCCACACACACATACATATGTGTGTATGTATGCAAAATAAGTAACCAAAACAGCTGACTAAGAACATAATGTTAAAGAACTTTTTTCCTGAAAGCTAGATATTTGATAAATATAGCACATAATTGGCTAAAACAGACAGATATAACAGAAGAAAAGAGAACCTGGACCAACTGAAGCAGCTGAGTTAGGTGCTTTTCTGGTCCGAAGGAAATATGTAACCAAAGCTGCTACTAAAGCAATTACACCAAGAGGAATTGGAAGTCCAAGTATTAGTCCTAAGTTGGCACCTTTCTTTTTGCCCTTTGTTTTTTTATTATCCTTTGCAGTTGTACCAGTAGGAGAATCAATCGATTCATTTGGAGAATTCGGTGGGCTATCACTGCTGAATGTTTGGCATGACTGTCCTGACTGGCAGAGATTTGGGTTGCCATCAATCCTGATGAATTAGTTGTTAAAAGGTAAAAGACTAGGGAATACCAATGTTCCATATAAGCAGAAAGGTGATGCATTTAGATTGTGATAGAATTATATTCATGCTTACACTAATTTGATATTGCTGTTATCTGCAACTGAAGAAGGAACAGGTCCGCTGAAGCTGTTATTAGCAAGGTTCCTTCATGTTCAGAAACAAAGAACATTAATAATGAAGTAGCAAATATATTAAACAGCTTCTATCAAAAGGTCTGGACTTACAGTTCTTTTAAGTTTGGCAATTCACCAAGAAATTCTGGAATCCCTCCAATGATGTTGTTGTTTTTCATATCTCTGTGAAGCATTGAAATGAAAAGTGAATCGCGATACTGTTATTTGTCCATTTAAATCTCCATATTTTTATTATTAATGCAACTTACATAGTTTAGAATTTTTAATAAACTTACATGGTTTCCAGGGAGGTCAAGAGGCTAAAGTTGGGAAGCTCACCGGTAAGTCCAAATCCTCCCAGATGTCTATATGACAACAGCATACCACAAATGTTCAGAGTTTAAACTAAAATTAGCTTATGAAAAATGCAACATCTATAACTGTATTTCGAAAAATATTCCAGTTTTCCTTTAGAAATACATTCTTTTTGTTTCTTCTCCCACATACATATAATGCACATGCACATCAGTAGCAATATATAAGGAGAGAGACTTTACAATGCTGTGATCCGAGGAGGGTTATCTGAACTACAATCGACCCAGTCCCAATTGTAAGATTTAGGAAGACAAGGATCCCCACCCCAATAGCTTAGAACATCGAATTTGTCCATCAAGGCACCAATCCCATCCACTGTAAATAGTCTTATTGTAAATATTTTGTCGTAGCATACGCAGCATAAATATTTAACTTTCCATGTAACAAAAAGTTTACAATGGTTTACAGATTCTTTATGTGGAGTTTGTTGGTGCATCATATTTAAGTTAGAGTGAAATAAACTTGCTTCAAAAATTTTACCCTTTGTTATTTTATTTTTTTTAATTTTTTTTTAAAACCTAGGAGAACTTGACGGGCCAGTAAACTTTTGAGGAGGGCATAGTAAAGTTGTCCGCTTATTCAAGTCTTCATACTCTCTGATAAATTTATATAGGATAGGAAAACGTATGGTAGGAATCGAATATGAGTCTTTTTACCAGAACCCAACCCTTTATTATTTTTATTTTTATTCGTTTTTTGATTTGAAATTTATCCAACAATGAAATATATAATCTTCCCGTTTTCGTTAAGGTTGTAAAAAAAGGATAAATTACGCACAATCTGAAGAATGGGTCGCGTTATTCAATTCTTCGGTAACAACGAACACCTCCATAGCACTAATAATAGGAGGAAGAGTTGAATCCACAGTGGCCTTCAGTTCAAATTTATTGGTACCAGTTGCAGTAAAACTACCACTGGAATACTCATAAGGCTGCCCAGAATACAAACTTATTGGATCGGTTATTGATTCACCATCCATGTCTACCGTGAACGATCTTAATGTCAATATGTCAGTATTGATAATGTCATTGAAGTACAGATTAAAGCATACAGTGGCTGAATTAGATGGAAGATTTGTTGATAGCGGAATTGAGAGAGATGTTGATAGCTCTGAAGGAGTCACCAAAGTTTGTAATGCAGAACTTGGAGGACTATCAATAACAAGCAAAGTACTTTGAGTAGTATTAGTTCTGACTGGAGAGAGTGAATCGGATGAAACGCTTGGTTCCCATATGCGATCATATTCATCATCCGAATACCTGTTATAAATTTTGTTCAGTTATTATTTTTTCACTAGACGCACAACAGTTCAAAGTATAACAATATTTAAGAGTAGATGAATCATTACAGGTAAGCATCTATGAATAACATTACTCTGAACTCCAATGTAAGAAATTCAATTGGGATCTAACCTGTTCTATAACACATGTATAGCAATGGTTCATTGCTGATATATTGAACGCAGGGCTAATTAACAATAAGCTAAGGGGGCTCGATCAGAAGTTATATTAATGGAAATGCATTCTGTAACATCCCGCCTTTTCGCACACTTTAAAACGACACACATGTCGATTCAAAGCATACGCAAGGGCGGATTGTTATGGGGTAAATAAGAATAACAGAGAAGGAATAAAACAAAATAGAATCTCACAGCGGAAGGATAAAATATAATAACAAATATACAGTTCATAAACAGTTTACAAAATGCTTGATTCTTCTTTTACAATAAATATCAGAGTTACACATACCAATACAAGCAATGCAGCGGAATAGAAAGAGTGTGGTGCAATACTATATATAAATAATACTGATTCTTCGTCTTCGTCCTCCAAAGCTAAAATCTGCTATCCTGAAACGCTCGGACTGACCCGAGCGAATTTGAAAAGACAAAACACTCGAGTCAGACTAGAATATCTTATGTGAGTTAAATAAACAGAAATAAATGAGAGTACAGTAACTCAAGAGATACTCGGGATTTACATCTCCTAAGGATCCGTTAAACTATTTACTATGTAGTATATTGCGCTATTATAATAGTGTCTATTTATAAAATAAACTTACTTTTTAATAGCGTTAAGGGGTTACCCATATAGCCCTTAACACGTAATAGTCCCAGTAGTCCATCCAATATCATAGTCCCTCCTGATCGGGAAGCCACTAGAGGATACCACACGGGCTACGGGAGAAAACCAAACTCGTACAAGGCGCGATAGGGTAGGTGACACGGCACAACTAGGCAATGCCAGGGTAGATATACCAATTGCTATCCAGGCTGATGGTAACGCGCAGCGCGCAGCTGCCGCCCACCTCGAACTAACTCCCCCAAAAATCAAAATATAGAAGTGGCCACTGAATCAATCCAAGTCAAAGTATAATATCGAAGAGGAGCGTCCGATCAGAGGAATGACCTCATTGGCCTGAGAATCGCTCCTGTTTTAGCCACCTTATGCCAACTCACGGGAGTTGGGTCCACGTATTTACCTTACAGGAAACGTCGCCACCACCTACTTCATTCTGGGAACTCCACCGCGTACACGGTTAGTCAAAGTGGTTTTCGGTATCGACAGAGAGTATGTCCATATCCGATCCCGGTCTCTTTGCCAACCAATCGTTATTATAACACCGCGGTCATTTAAAAATTGTTTATACTTTAAAACCAGAATATAATCCATTTCAAAACCATAATATTACGATATCATTCCAAAACCCAAAACCATATTTTACCACTTATTCCAAATATAATTCCTTTCCAAAATTAAAAGGCTTTAGCTTCATAATATCTGAAAATCGAATATTTTCAAAGGTTAATATTTTTGGAAATCCATAATTTCAAACCATAACTTTTAAACTCAAATGGTTTGGATATTCAACGGTATGCGAATTAAAAGGGTTTAACTTTACTGTTGCTTTATAAAGAAATAAATTACACGGCTTTCCAAATATTTCTTCTTTTAAAGTTAAACCAAAATCCAAAATATTACCTCAAGTCCCAAAACCATTTCAATTTTATATATATTTATATCCATTTTTTATCATTAATATTTCAACTAAAGTTGGATTTTTATCCTTTCAAAATCAATATTCTATTAATTAATCTTGACCATTCACATAAAATCCATAATTAATAAAACTTCAATTTCTAGTAAAATATATATATATATTTTCCAATTCAAAATTTTACTAGAATATCCATTTCTATTTATTTTGGAAAAATCCAATTTCAAATATCATATCTTAAAATTTCCAACTTTACATTTAAACATAGGATATAAATTTACCAACTCCATTTTCTAAATTTCTTCCATTTCAATAAAGAAATTTATCCACCTTTTAAATTCCTAAAATTTAACTTCACAGGTATATAAATATGGAATAAAATATTTATACAATATAAAATTTAAGATTTATAAACCGTATTCAATCCAAACCATAGAAATCACATTAAAATAGTTATATATAGACCGCGGTGCCTGTATATAATTTTCTATCCTATGGTCAAGTGATACGGATATTTATCATTTCAATCCGCAATTTAAAAATAAAACTTTGCGGTTTTATCATTTCAAACCACAATCCCGAAAATGTAAAATGCATGCTAACTGGCAGTTAATGATATCCACATAAGTCATCCATTCAACAACACATCCATCACCCAATTTCAACCATCAATCAATATCAATCACAATCAACCCATATCAATCAATAACAATATTAGTTCGATAATATGCAACGGGTAATAACTGTCAGTTTATTCAAATTAAATTTCAACTATTAATCTAACCATTTATATTTAGAGATAATTTATATAACTGTTAACTAGCATTTCATATGCAAACAAAATTCCTAACAGCAAATTAATACGCAATTAATCAATTTAATTAACAGCTAAATTCAATAAATGCAATTCAACAGATATGGATGAAATAACATGCCAAAAGCTCATAAATAAATTTCTATTCATTTCTAAAATTTATTTAACAAACATAAAAGCTTCTAGTAATTGTGAGTGGGTTAAAACACTCACCTTCCGAATTTAAATCGAATTTAGATTCGATTTAAACTCAAAAATTTGACGGTCTCCAAATCTGTCCAAACCAGCGTCATCAGATCTGGAATTAAATTACGATCCTAACGCAAAAAAAATCATGTGAATCCGATGTCGTATGAAAAAGTTATGATGGAAAAACGATTGGTAAACAAAATAAATTAACAAATGTTAAACTTGCATAATGTTGCCACGTCTACCTTCTTCTCACGCGTGAAACCACTCAGCTTCCTCACGCATCCCTCACACACGGAGCAGCCTTCCTTCGCCGTTGACCATGACATTGAGACCACCACGACCTTCAATTCGCCACGCCGATGCCACCAGGGATACCGCCTCCACCTCCTCTTTAGACCGCCAGGGGTGCGGCACCCCCTAGTGCCCGCCGCCGCCACTAGTGGTTAGGGTTTCGAAACCCTAATCGGCCAAATTCTAGCGCCCCTGACCACAATACAAGCTGCAACCACCATCGATCTACTCCCCACAGCGATTGCTACCAAACCCCTCAACCAATTTCGTCGATTGAACCCGAAATCAAAAACGCCCAAATCTAGCCTTAGGGTTTCGAGTTTTTGGCCTTTGACTGAGTTTCCAGGACGATTCGAGCATCGATTGCAAAAACAGATGTCACATATAAATTCGTATTGAAGAAATCTACGACATATAATTTTTTGGGAATTTTCTGAAGACTTTGAATTTTCACTTTGATTTGCAAATTTGAAATTGGATCTGAGATGTATACATTTGGGGGAGAGAGAAGAGTGAAGAAATGAACGTACAACAAAAGAATAGAGACTAGGGTTTATAGCTGTATATATATAGGTAGGCTAGGTTAGAATAGATAGGCTAAATAGATGAACGTACGCAACAAACTATGGCCCAAAAAGCCCGTTATGCCTCCGGAACCGAATTTGTTAAAACTATATATCCAGATAGGTGTTTTAAAATATTCTGAACGCGATGGAAAAAGTTTCACGACCAAATTCGATCGTATGAAGAAGTTATGCTGAAAACAAGATTTCCAAATTGATTTCAAATTGATTTTTAATAAAATTGATTTTCAAGGCGTTTCGCGTCCGTACGATCAAACGACAAGTCCGATCGATACGAAATTTGAAACCCTATAATAATTCACCGATACGGATCCGATGAAACTAGTTTCGTCGAAATCCGAGTCCGTGACAAAAATGGCTATTTTTAATGTTTATTAAATCAATTAAATAAATCATAAAAATCCAATTCTAATTTTTCAACTTCTAATATTGGCCAAATCTTATTACTTATATAATTCAATCAATTCCAATTGATTTAGCAGCTTGGATGTGAATTAAAATCTATAAACATATCAATTTGCAGTGTTAATTTCTGCATTTTTATAATTATTTGGAAATTATAAATTATATTCTAAAACTCAATTATTAAAGCTTATATTCTTATACTCTCAACGAAATCCAATTAGATAAATAGATTTGATTTCTATTCCAACTCATGATTGCAAATAAACTTTTACCATAATTAAATTCCAAATTATTAATAACCCTTATTTTTCTTAACTATTTATTAATTCCAATCCAATCGAATTCAACACTATAAATTTGATTAATTTATTATATTCACTTCCTTTCTATTATTCAAAGTTATTGTTGTAAATACGACGAATACTAACATTAGTTTAAGATTTCACTCAATGTTTACAAATTCCATTTCAATCTAATAACGTAATATTTTACGTTCAATTCTATTTTATTTGTCGTAAATACCACTTGTTGAATTAAATACTCAAATCTTAAATAAATCTTGCTTCTAAAGTTATACCAACAATGGTCCAGTTAAATTTGAATTAGCTTTACCTTTATTTTATGAAATTTACTATTGCAATAAATCCAGATTAATAAATAAGGCTTGATTCCTATATTAACTTCTTTGGTCTCAATTAACCTTTTATGGCGAGTATGAATTTCAATGTATAATTGAAACCTTTATATCCATTTAATTTTACTATCATCCAATATCTACATATTCTAGCTAAATTCCAACTAACATATAAATTAGCTATTCCAACTTCCATTAATTGCGATTATCATACTATAGAAATTAAATTCCATTAACCACATAAATAAAAGTTGATCCCCATCTATTTACATTATATCACGTTTGCATAAATTTATTCAATGGTCACTTTTAATTAGTAACTATCCATTTTCCAATCCAAATGTAAATCTTCCACTTTTGAATTCTTATATTAAATGGAATTTATTCTAGGTAATATTTTTACTAATATTTACTGATTCAACATTTATGTTTCTAAAATTTACTCCAACCAAATGTGACAATCTACATTTCATTTCTATGCAATATATACTCTTTTTTTTTTTTTCCATTCATTTGGTTACTGCGTTGAAATCTATTTATTACTAATACTAACGTTATTATCATCAATTATAATTGGATTCCAAATTTTTATTCAATACTGTGAAAAATAACTTTCATATAAATCAAATCCTTTTTATACCTAATCCAAATTGGATTATATTCCAATTCCTATAACTAGGTCTTCAGTCACCATTTACATATTTAGCGTTTATTTAAATCTCCGTTTATAAATTTAGAGTTTCTACTAAATTGAATTATACAACTTATGAACTTTAACAAATTTAGTCCACCTAATAAATTTTCTAATGTTTATATATTGGCAATCCGATTCAGCTATCATTTCATTAATACCTTTTAAATCAACTAATTATAACTAATAACTACCCACCAATTTACATTAATCCAATCTATGCCACATAAATATTTAATTGTTAACATTAAATTATAATCACCACATCAATTCCTATATTTACTCAAATAAAAATCTTAAGACTTATATTTCCTTCTAAATTAGATTAGCAATTCTATTAAATTCAATTCATTAAACATTATTAATTTAACGGGTCGTTACAATCTCCCCCACTCAAAACTTTTCGTCCCCGAAAAGGAAAGAAGGGAGGAGGAAGAATAACAGTGCATTTTACTTCAAATATTAACTTATATTTTACTGGATTAATTTCCTTTAATGAAATACACTTGTTTTATAATCATTATACCCTTTGATACTTGAATTATTAAAGTTGGGAAAAATGTTTTCAACAAAATTCTAAGTCCAAAATTTACGGAAAATTTTGGCAGAGTCTCCTTTGTACGGAGGGACTCTGGAGAAAATATAATATCCAAATATACAAATATATTACATATATATCCAAAATAAAATATCCCACACGGAAAAATATATAAAATAGCGCTTTAAACGTAATCCGAAAACGTACCTATTTGTCGGGCAATATACGCTTATATTTTTGTGGAACCAAAGCAGTAGCAGTGGCTTCCAACACCTGTATTCACTTATAAAATCTAAAAGGTTAAATATTTATTTTACAGTGAATGTTTTGGTGGATTCAATCATTCATATCCAATCAAATGCAACAACCATAGATTTTAGCAAATAGCACACACCACAACAAACAATCATTAAATCAAACAAATAATTAGTTGTTCGGCTCAAATTCTGAAGTTGTACGAATGAAGAATAACTATCAAGTGCATCCGTTGCTCAACAGCCTTAGATGGAACAAAGATAGATTATTTGTTCATCCAACAACTCCACCATTCTTACCCAACAATCATACATCAAACAATTCAAACCAACACCAAAATAGCTGATTATACATTCATTTCATAATTCAGTGTTTTGATTTTCTTCCCTTTATTTATGGAGGGATTTCTTTATTTCTTACAAGTTTTATTTTCCAATTATCACCAAATTCATTATATTTGTATTTCCTTTTTATTACTTAAGTTTCCTTTTATTACTTAAGTCTATAAAATAAATTCTCATTAATAACAACAAATATTTTGAATATCTTCTCTTGTAAGGTTTCCCTTAAATTCTTAATCTGCTAACATTCATTCTTATAAGTGGAAGTTTTTTTTATTTATCCATTAACTATTAATTGTAGACATTTCAATTTTTCCTACTTTCCATTATATTGGAATAGGGGAGATTAAAACATACTTAAGTGAATAATCATATAATAAATTCTTATTTTGAATTTCATGTTATATACTCAGGTTCATATCATCTATTAATAATTCTCAACTTTATTTTCCATAAAATTTCAATTATAACCTAAGTTTATACCATTAAATTCTTATTATAACAGTAGTTTATTGAATACTTCATTTTTCCTAAATTCCTACTTGTAAAACATTCAATTCTAGTTTCTGATTTAACATTTCAACTTTTATATTTGGGTAAGTTATTTATGTTAAAGAAATGCAATTGAACTTATACAAGTTAAATCTCCATTCTTTAATTAAATTTAATGTTTATCCATATTACTCTTTTATCTCATATGTTAAAAATTTCAAATTTCTCTTCATAATATTGCATTAATTCTCTTACTTAAATTAGAGGTTTCAACTTATTAATTACTTATCTTTTTATTCAACTAAAATAATTTAAACAATTAATTAATGGAAATTTAAGAATTAAATACCGGGTTAAATTTCAAATATTTCAAAATAATAGATAAATAAGTTCTTACAACTCAATATCTCTAATTATATTTAGAACAATAAAAGAAAATTTTAGAAAATTTCAAAATAAATCTGCAGTAGAATTTACTACAGTGGCCTTTCCCCTTTTGAAACTCGAAAATGAAAGTCGATGATGCGGCCGTCATCACCGAATTTATTTTCCAGCGACGGAGAGAAAAGTACAGAATTTATTTCTCCAAAATCTTCTTTTAAAACAATTTTCCCGAATTTAAAATGGAATATTCATATCGGAAAATATATATATGACAATATTATCATACTTCCAAATTATACTTTTTATATAAGAAATTCCTTATAAACCAAATCATTACTTTTCATAAATTCTTTGAAAGCACATTTCAAAAATCCCGGACTTAAGTTCTAAAATCTCCAATTTGGTTTATTATAATTTCACTTAGCTTCAATTATTATAAATATGTTTATTGCCTAACATCCAATCTATAGCAACCAAATATATATATATATATATATCTTTATAAAATATTTTTATATATATAGAAAATATAATAGGCAAAATTATTTCATTCACCTATATTAAAACAAATATTATGTCGGTCTGTCCTATTAAGTGTTTAGAAATCCCTATTAATGACATAGCGTCCCATGCATCAACCAGAATTTATAAATACAAAGCGGAACAGATTAACACAATATTAAAACCCTTTTATTAATACTAACAAGTACGCTCTCTCATATATGTACACTCGGTGACTCCCATAGGATATTTCTACCCTATTAACAAAGAGTCAAACCTCACAAAGCCAAGGTTTATCGCTAAACCAAAGCTCTGATACCAACTGTAACATCCCGCCTTTTCGCACACTTTAAAACGACACACATGTCGATTCAAAGCATACGCAAGGGCGGATTGTTATGGGGTAAATAAGAATAACAGAGAAGGAATAAAACAAAATAGAATCTCACAGCGGAAGGATAAAATATAATAACAAATATACAGTTCATAAACAGTTTACAAAATGCTTGATTCTTCTTTTACAATAAATATCAGAGTTACACATACCAATACAAGCAATGCAGCGGAATAGAAAGAGTGTGGTGCAATACTATATATAAATAATACTGATTCTTCGTCTTCGTCCTCCAAAGCTAAAATCTGCTATCCTGAAACGCTCGGACTGACCCGAGCGAATTTGAAAAGACAAAACACTCGAGTCAGACTAGAATATCTTATGTGAGTTAAATAAACAGAAATAAATGAGAGTACAGTAACTCAAGAGATACTCGGGATTTACATCTCCTAAGGATCCGTTAAACTATTTACTATGTAGTATATTGCGCTATTATAATAGTGTCTATTTATAAAATAAACTTACTTTTTAATAGCGTTAAGGGGTTACCCATATAGCCCTTAACACGTAATAGTCCCAGTAGTCCATCCAATATCATAGTCCCTCCTGATCGGGAAGCCACTAGAGGATACCACACGGGCTACGGGAGAAAACCAAACTCGTACAAGGCGCGATAGGGTAGGTGACACGGCACAACTAGGCAATGCCAGGGTAGATATACCAATTGCTATCCAGGCTGATGGTAACGCGCAGCGCGCAGCTGCCGCCCACCTCGAACTAACTCCCCCAAAAATCAAAATATAGAAGTGGCCACTGAATCAATCCAAGTCAAAGTATAATATCGAAGAGGAGCGTCCGATCAGAGGAATGACCTCATTGGCCTGAGAATCGCTCCTGTTTTAGCCACCTTATGCCAACTCACGGGAGTTGGGTCCACGTATTTACCTTACAGGAAACGTCGCCACCACCTACTTCATTCTGGGAACTCCACCGCGTACACGGTTAGTCAAAGTGGTTTTCGGTATCGACAGAGAGTATGTCCATATCCGATCCCGGTCTCTTTGCCAACCAATCGTTATTATAACACCGCGGTCATTTAAAAATTGTTTATACTTTAAAACCAGAATATAATCCATTTCAAAACCATAATATTACGATATCATTCCAAAACCCAAAACCATATTTTACCACTTATTCCAAATATAATTCCTTTCCAAAATTAAAAGGCTTTAGCTTCATAATATCTGAAAATCGAATATTTTCAAAGGTTAATATTTTTGGAAATCCATAATTTCAAACCATAACTTTTAAACTCAAATGGTTTGGATATTCAACGGTATGCGAATTAAAAGGGTTTAACTTTACTGTTGCTTTATAAAGAAATAAATTACACGGCTTTCCAAATATTTCTTCTTTTAAAGTTAAACCAAAATCCAAAATATTACCTCAAGTCCCAAAACCATTTCAATTTTATATATATTTATATCCATTTTTTATCATTAATATTTCAACTAAAGTTGGATTTTTATCCTTTCAAAATCAATATTCTATTAATTAATCTTGACCATTCACATAAAATCCATAATTAATAAAACTTCAATTTCTAGTAAAATATATATATATATTTTCCAATTCAAAATTTTACTAGAATATCCATTTCTATTTATTTTGGAAAAATCCAATTTCAAATATCATATCTTAAAATTTCCAACTTTACATTTAAACATAGGATATAAATTTACCAACTCCATTTTCTAAATTTCTTCCATTTCAATAAAGAAATTTATCCACCTTTTAAATTCCTAAAATTTAACTTCACAGGTATATAAATATGGAATAAAATATTTATACAATATAAAATTTAAGATTTATAAACCGTATTCAATCCAAACCATAGAAATCACATTAAAATAGTTATATATAGACCGCGGTGCCTGTATATAATTTTCTATCCTATGGTCAAGTGATACGGATATTTATCATTTCAATCCGCAATTTAAAAATAAAACTTTGCGGTTTTATCATTTCAAACCACAATCCCGAAAATGTAAAATGCATGCTAACTGGCAGTTAATGATATCCACATAAGTCATCCATTCAACAACACATCCATCACCCAATTTCAACCATCAATCAATATCAATCACAATCAACCCATATCAATCAATAACAATATTAGTTCGATAATATGCAACGGGTAATAACTGTCAGTTTATTCAAATTAAATTTCAACTATTAATCTAACCATTTATATTTAGAGATAATTTATATAACTGTTAACTAGCATTTCATATGCAAACAAAATTCCTAACAGCAAATTAATACGCAATTAATCAATTTAATTAACAGCTAAATTCAATAAATGCAATTCAACAGATATGGATGAAATAACATGCCAAAAGCTCATAAATAAATTTCTATTCATTTCTAAAATTTATTTAACAAACATAAAAGCTTCTAGTAATTGTGAGTGGGTTAAAACACTCACCTTCCGAATTTAAATCGAATTTAGATTCGATTTAAACTCAAAAATTTGACGGTCTCCAAATCTGTCCAAACCAGCGTCATCAGATCTGGAATTAAATTACGATCCTAACGCAAAAAAATCATGTGAATCCGATGTCGTATGAAAAAGTTATGATGGAAAAACGATTGGTAAACAAAATAAATTAACAAATGTTAAACTTGCATAATGTTGCCACGTCTACCTTCTTCTCACGCGTGAAACCACTCAGCTTCCTCACGCATCCCTCACACACGGAGCAGCCTTCCTTCGCCGTTGACCATGACATTGAGACCACCACGACCTTCAATTCGCCACGCCGATGCCACCAGGGATACCGCCTCCACCTCCTCTTTAGACCGCCAGGGGTGCGGCACCCCCTAGTGCCCGCCGCCGCCACTAGTGGTTAGGGTTTCGAAACCCTAATCGGCCAAATTCTAGCGCCCCTGACCACAATACAAGCTGCAACCACCATCGATCTACTCCCCACAGCGATTGCTACCAAACCCCTCAACCAATTTCGTCGATTGAACCCGAAATCAAAAACGCCCAAATCTAGCCTTAGGGTTTCGAGTTTTTGGCCTTTGACTGAGTTTCCAGGACGATTCGAGCATCGATTGCAAAAACAGATGTCACATATAAATTCGTATTGAAGAAATCTACGACATATAATTTTTTGGGAATTTTCTGAAGACTTTGAATTTTCACTTTGATTTGCAAATTTGAAATTGGATCTGAGATGTATACATTTGGGGGAGAGAGAAGAGTGAAGAAATGAACGTACAACAAAAGAATAGAGACTAGGGTTTATAGCTGTATATATATAGGTAGGCTAGGTTAGAATAGATAGGCTAAATAGATGAACGTACGCAACAAACTATGGCCCAAAAAGCCCGTTATGCCTCCGGAACCGAATTTGTTAAAACTATATATCCAGATAGGTGTTTTAAAATATTCTGAACGCGATGGAAAAAGTTTCACGACCAAATTCGATCGTATGAAGAAGTTATGCTGAAAACAAGATTTCCAAATTGATTTCAAATTGATTTTTAATAAAATTGATTTTCAAGGCGTTTCGCGTCCGTACGATCAAACGACAAGTCCGATCGATACGAAATTTGAAACCCTATAATAATTCACCGATACGGATCCGATGAAACTAGTTTCGTCGAAATCCGAGTCCGTGACAAAAATGGCTATTTTTAATGTTTATTAAATCAATTAAATAAATCATAAAAATCCAATTCTAATTTTTCAACTTCTAATATTGGCCAAATCTTATTACTTATATAATTCAATCAATTCCAATTGATTTAGCAGCTTGGATGTGAATTAAAATCTATAAACATATCAATTTGCAGTGTTAATTTCTGCATTTTTATAATTATTTGGAAATTATAAATTATATTCTAAAACTCAATTATTAAAGCTTATATTCTTATACTCTCAACGAAATCCAATTAGATAAATAGATTTGATTTCTATTCCAACTCATGATTGCAAATAAACTTTTACCATAATTAAATTCCAAATTATTAATAACCCTTATTTTTCTTAACTATTTATTAATTCCAATCCAATCGAATTCAACACTATAAATTTGATTAATTTATTATATTCACTTCCTTTCTATTATTCAAAGTTATTGTTGTAAATACGACGAATACTAACATTAGTTTAAGATTTCACTCAATGTTTACAAATTCCATTTCAATCTAATAACGTAATATTTTACGTTCAATTCTATTTTATTTGTCGTAAATACCACTTGTTGAATTAAATACTCAAATCTTAAATAAATCTTGCTTCTAAAGTTATACCAACAATGGTCCAGTTAAATTTGAATTAGCTTTACCTTTATTTTATGAAATTTACTATTGCAATAAATCCAGATTAATAAATAAGGCTTGATTCCTATATTAACTTCTTTGGTCTCAATTAACCTTTTATGGCGAGTATGAATTTCAATGTATAATTGAAACCTTTATATCCATTTAATTTTACTATCATCCAATATCTACATATTCTAGCTAAATTCCAACTAACATATAAATTAGCTATTCCAACTTCCATTAATTGCGATTATCATACTATAGAAATTAAATTCCATTAACCACATAAATAAAAGTTGATCCCCATCTATTTACATTATATCACGTTTGCATAAATTTATTCAATGGTCACTTTTAATTAGTAACTATCCATTTTCCAATCCAAATGTAAATCTTCCACTTTTGAATTCTTATATTAAATGGAATTTATTCTAGGTAATATTTTTACTAATATTTACTGATTCAACATTTATGTTTCTAAAATTTACTCCAACCAAATGTGACAATCTACATTTCATTTCTATGCAATATATACTCTCTTTTTTTTTTTTTCCATTCATTTGGTTACTGCGTTGAAATCTATTTATTACTAATACTAACGTTATTATCATCAATTATAATTGGATTCCAAATTTTTATTCAATACTGTGAAAAATAACTTTCATATAAATCAAATCCTTTTTATACCTAATCCAAATTGGATTATATTCCAATTCCTATAACTAGGTCTTCAGTCACCATTTACATATTTAGCGTTTATTTAAATCTCCGTTTATAAATTTAGAGTTTCTACTAAATTGAATTATACAACTTATGAACTTTAACAAATTTAGTCCACCTAATAAATTTTCTAATGTTTATATATTGGCAATCCGATTCAGCTATCATTTCATTAATACCTTTTAAATCAACTAATTATAACTAATAACTACCCACCAATTTACATTAATCCAATCTATGCCACATAAATATTTAATTGTTAACATTAAATTATAATCACCACATCAATTCCTATATTTACTCAAATAAAAATCTTAAGACTTATATTTCCTTCTAAATTAGATTAGCAATTCTATTAAATTCAATTCATTAAACATTATTAATTTAACGGGTCGTTACACATTCATAATTAATTTATTTGTCTCTTTGAAATATTTACCTAAGTGGCAATATATATATCATACCTAATAGATTTAGCAGATCCAAATGCCACTCTTCGATGGAGAAGTAGTCCAGACGCGGTACTTCCAAAAGAATTTGCATACATCCCCATTCCTAATTGAGATACTTGTATAGCTGATATAAATGGTATGTGGCCATCCATGCTTTGTGCAACGCATATACTTGTCCCAACATCATTAACCACATATATTATCTGTTAATATGAATTGAAATATATATATATATATATATATATATATATATAATTATATATTAGCTCTCTGTACAACAAACCGAGTGCAATGCCATGGCAATAAATTTAGTGTCCTAAATATATCATTTGCTATGTTTCTTTAACTTTTAAGTCAGCGAGCCATTTGCTAATGATACACAATATATCATTTTATTTTGTTATTCTCCGTTATAATGTTAACTGACTCGTAAAGTTACCTCATAAGTGACTTCTTCATCCATACGAGTTTCTACAGTTGTCCATTTATTCCCATCCAATTGCAACTCAAAGGTTGGAGGTGAAGCCTTACCATCATAATTGTGGTAGTAAAAGCCAGCTCTTACGAGTACTGGTGCACCATTTTGAACAGCAAACGAGTAACAGTTCTTCTTCCTCGATGTAAATGCACGAAGAGTTTTAAGCGATTCAGAAACTGATGCCGGTGCTTTCACAGTGTAACTCCTCCCATTGTTTATGTAAGGTTTGTCCGATTCCCAGTCAATTTTGTTTTCATCTGTATACGATTTTGTTGCACCACAGTCAATGCTAGCAAACACTGTCAACCATATCATGAATGCAAGCAGACAAAAAGTTATTAGTAAGTTGTACAGAATCATTTGATATTTGTACTATAAACAGAAAGGGAATAGTTACATTGAGCCGAGGACACAGAGCAGTAGACGAAAAAAAGAACAAGTGATAAGAGGAGGTTATTCATGGCATGTATTTAGTTTGACGAAGATGCGAGTAAGGTGTGTATATGTATATAAAGATAAGGGAATTAGTGAACAATCATATAACAAATAGGGATTGACTTTGACTTCAAGCTCTTGTAGTTGCTTGTATAAGGAGGGTAGATTTATCATGCATAATACAACCAGACGTAAGGTTGGTAAGCGTATTATTATTATGTATTGACTTTGATAGTTACATTCCATGTCAAGCCAGCTCATGATAAACATGGATCCACCGCAGTATAACCTTGAAATCATTCATTGATTTAATTCGAGTAAATTTCAAAACTAATCCTGAACATAAAACTTATTTCATAATCAGAAACATATTATAAAAATATGTTTCTTTTTTGTTTTTATGCATGGACGCTTTCAAAATGTTAATCATAAAGCATTTATAAAAGAAATACAAGGCTATTGTAATTTTGTACATGTGCATTTCGAAAATAAACATTTATAAAAAGAAAAACAAGGCTATTGTTATAATTAGTTTTGGATGAAGTCTGCTTAATTTATCACCATTTTTAATCATAAATTTGAAGGTAACTAGGATATATGTACAAAATACTTATGCATATCATATAACAATCTCTGGTTGTAAAATAATAATCATGAAGGTAAAGCATTACGATCGTCTTGTTCATATTTAGTTTTTGTTAAAAAAAAAAAAAAAAAAAATAATACTGTTTATACAGGACATTAAATGTTTTGCAGTGACAAAAGAGTTGACATTTAAGTGTACAGAAGGAAGTCATGTATCAGTTAATTAATTAATCATAGTATCAACAATAATGGCAACATGTATGTGGAAATTAGCAGTTCAAATCTTTGATTTTCAAAGCGTAGATTGTGAAAGTTTTGTCAATTCTCTTTGTACACATCATTATACCTCAATTACAGCACACAAAATCATCCAGCTCTTGTTGTCGGGGAAAATGAAAAGAAATACTAACCACACTTATGCCAATCCACTTCCAAAATACATTTAAAAAGTTTTGCTAATTATACCTCATATTTGAAAAGGAAAACAGAAATAAGAAAATAAAAAATATGAATAGATAAATAAATAAACGAGGGAATAGAAAAAACGACAAACTTTGAAAAAAAGTTCGCTCACGGACACCAAATTTAATTTTTAGGTTGAATGACAAATGCTAATTATAATTAGCATTATATTCAACTTTTACATTATACAAAATACTAGTTATATGTAGCATTATATTCAGTTTTACACTATACAAAAAATGATAGTTATAACTAGCATTGTCCTTCAGCTTAAAAAACAAATTTGTTGTCATTCAGTCTAATTTTTTTTTTGTAAATTTGTTGCTTATTTTCCTGTAAATAAATGATGATACAGGAAAACGGACACAGGGAATAAGTTGCAGAAAAATTTAGTCTCGAGAACAAGTTTGCTTGCTAGTCTGAAAGATACTTTTTAGTGTAGCCAGGAATGATAGTTACAACTATCATTATATGATTTACACTAAAAAGTTTCATTCAGACTAAAAAGCAAACTTTTTGTTATTGAAACAGAAATATTCTGCAATTTCTTGCTTGAACCTAAAACCCATAAATGATATATCAAAACCTTAATAATTTTTTTAATAAATTTATTTTTAAATTATGGAGCTAAATCAGAAATGAAACTGGAATTAGTTCAAAAGCTAAGAAATGACTTTTAAGCAAACGCAGATATGAAACAAACAAATGTGTCGACTTAACAAGATATTGACATACGTACTTCATAACAGTGTGATCGAAGGTCACGAGTTCGAGCCCCGAAACTGATAACCCTGAAACAAGTATTCGAAGTATTTGTTTGGCAGACACATACTTTCTTAGAGTTTACAAGCGAAGCTTGTTCTTTGGGTAATTCAAAAAAAAAAAAAAAAAAAAAAACAAACAAACAAGATATTGACATACGTACTTCATAACAGTGTTTACGGTAGTTACAGTTAACATATAACTAGTTCAGGGCCTCATGCACAAAAAGACATAAACGCAGCCTGCATGTAAGGCGATGGCAAATATACTTCTCAAACCAAAGCTTAAAGTTACGTGGGCGATATATTCTCAACTGAAGTGATACTTAAGTTAATAGGTGAAACCTATGTGCACATCGGCATATGACTATACTCAAAATGTTGCCAGCATTATTCAGTTTCGCCTTTAAACGTGTATTATCCCCATGCGATTCTGTATGAATTCAATTACGAATCTGAAACACGTACTCCATTCACAACAATTTTACCTGCAAAAGGCCGTATATAACACAACTATATTATCTGCTGTTATTGAGAAAACCTGTGTAACAGTGTTTATCTGATTTTTCTCAAAGCTTCCAATGCTTCCTCGAACGGCATAACATTCTTGCCAAATACCAACCAAAACATCGTCAGAAATCAACCAAATTTATATCGAATTGGACTATTTTAAAAGAGAGAAAGTATGATTTTAATGTTTATTATCACAAATTTACAGAGAAATTGTTAAAGGGATTCAAACGATGAATAATGGAGTCTATTTTTTGAAAAACATCGCAACAGTTAAACAAGAAGCACTACTGTCTTCTAATCTTGTTAGATTCCTCATAAACCAATGTCCATCTACGACTTTTATCTCTTTATTTTTTTAAAAATAAAATCTCCATATGCTTTCACGGTGTTTTGTGAAGTTCTTTGATAGACATAGTTGTGTATGTTTTTTCCCCAGTCGATAAATAATTTTTTTAATTTGGAACTAGGGGAGACGTGAACTGCAGATTTGAATCTTAGGGAGGATATAAGGGTCGATGTCATCACAACAGACCCATTCTTCTTTTACCGGTCGGTGCAGAATTATCGTTCTTCTTTTTAAAAAAGTCCATTTCAATTTATTTGTTTTGAAACTTAGCAAATGAATTACAAAAGCCCAGCTCTTTTTAAGCTTGGACCAGATACACACCTGACTCTATGTCTCGCCTAGTTTTCTAACTCTAATGCCGCATCTCATATTACAGCCTCAGCCATAAACGAAACAAAAAAAATGGCTACAAACGAAGAGAAAAACCAATGGATTTCTTCTTAATAGCTCTAAGTTTCTTCCCTACTTTGTTGATCTACTTAATTCTTCCCTTTTCCAGTATGATAGATTATGATTAAGTTCTTCTATCATCGTCGAATCTATGTTAATTGATGCTTTTCCTCTTGCTTGAGTGATTTCCCATTGTCGAACTTCATTGTGTTGACTATACTCTAGATCCGAATTTGGATCTAAAGCTTTATCAACATCCAAGTTCGAAACATCATCATCCGAGGCTTGGAAATAGCAGCTCATGGATTTGAATCTTGACGAGGTTTTGATAGACAAAATTGATTGTACACTAGGTCTAAATTTGGATTTGAAGCAACATCCAAATTCAGATCTTCAATAATGACAAATCCGTTGCAAGGCATAGAAGTAGCAACTCTTGGGTCTGAATCTCAACGAGGCTTTGAAGAAGCAGCCGCAGATTTGTTAAACTTTGAAGTCGGTTGTTGATTTGGAAATTTCAGATAATCTTCAACCATTTGGAATCCGCTGCATGAAGATGGGTATAATCATTTCCCTTTCTTCTTAAACTTCGATAAAATAATTATACTGTCTTTATTTATACAGGTCTGCCTTTGCTCTTTTGTTAACTCCTTGTTGTTACGAAGTCTGCTGTTGCGCTTTTTCCAAATGTGATAGATTGTTGTAGTAATAAGAATATGAGCTATGTCTCTATATTTGATTTACTGCTGAAATATTTCCTGATTAATTCAATTTCAACTCTTAATTCCATAGAACTTACTTGACTCATACCTAATAGAGACTTTGCATTCATCCATAAGTAACGGGCATACCTACATTGAAAGAACAAATGTTTGCTGGTCTCTATAATAAACAAATCTTATCCTCAACATTACCTCACTTGTTTATTATTGCTTCAATTGGAAGTCTATCTGTAATAGTGAAGAAAGAGCAATAAGATATTTTAGGACATTTAATTTGTCCCAACCCATTCCATTTCTGGTTGTTTTCTTCCGATGAACTCTCATATCTTCTTGAAAGAGAATTTATCATTTTTAGATAACATCCATTTCCAGTCATCTTGAGTTGCATATTTATCAATAGGAAATTTCCTGATATTACTACTATATCCACTTGTTGCTGCATGTTTTTCTGGATACCATTGATAATTTTCAATAATTTCTGCGACTGTTGCTTTAGCATTTCCCATAATGACAAGATTGTTCCACCCCCAGATATTTCTGAGTGACACATTGTTGTACCATGGATCGAACCATAAACTAGTATTCGAACATCTTTAAAATTTCTTTTGATAACCTTCTTTGTTGTATCTCGATGCTCTAGCATCTGCTTCATACAAGTTGAATGATCTAGCTCAATTACTGCTAATGAATCTCCAAATGAGTTTTAAGCTGCATACTACGTTGAGATCATGTAGATTTCTAAGGCCAATACCTCCCTCCTTCTTTGGTCTACATAATCTTCCCCAAGACATTTTATGATACCCCCTCTCTATACGAAGTTGGCACATAACTTTTCTATTTTGACTATGGTTGCAGCTGGAATTTGATATGTTTGCATCCAATGTAGAATGATAGCATAAACTACTGTCTTTATTAACACCACTCTACCTGCTATTGATAGAAGTTTGCATGACCATGTTTTCATTTTTTCCCTTGATTTTATCCAAAAGAATGTTACAGTCGGTATCTTTGATCTGATTTGTTGGTAGAGGCAATCTCAAATATTATATTGGCAAGTTTCCTTCTATGACATGCAAACATTCTAGTACATCCTCTTTGTTTCGCAGTGCTGATTGAAGTAGATTTTCCTCTTAAACTCGTTTATCTATAAACCTGCATACTTATACAACACTTGAAGATCTCTTTAGTAGCATTGGCATTAGTTTTATTAGCCTTAATAAATAGAATAAGACCGTTTGCATATATTAGATGAGTTATGCTTGGTTTATTTCTATTTAAAAGGCTAATATTCTTTTTGATTTCTTCCATTTCCATTAAAATTGATATGGGGAGAGGGGATCCCCCCGTCTAATGCCTCTGTTACTCTTTATGAATCCTACCGGTTAACCTTGCTGTATTTATACATTCATATACAAGATTACAAAATTTTCTATCAATTCCATTTCTATCATCATTCTATAGATAAACTTTCTATTTATTTTATCATATGCCTTTTGTAAGTCTATCTTGAGACACATACTATTACCAATTTTGCTGTTAAAATTTCTTACCATTTCATGTGCTAGTAAAGAATTCTCATATATATTATGTATGTCTTCCAAGCATAACAACACTTTGATTTTCTGAGATGATATATGTAGAATTTTTTTAATCCTATTGCTTAAAACCATAGCGATTATATATATATATATATATATATATATATATATATATATATATAAGTACAACATGAAATTGGCCTATAATCCCTTATGTTATTTGGGTTTTTAGATTTTGGAATTAAAGTTATAAAAGTTTGATTAAACTTTTAAGTAATTTTCCATTTTCCAAAAATTCATTAACCACATTTAAAATTTCATCTTTAATGCTGTCCACTGATTCTTATAAACTTTTGAATTAAAACCATCACGACCGAGACTTTTGTTGTCATTAGTGTTAAAAATGATTTGTTTAATTTCTGTTTCATCGACTCTTTCCAGTAGAATTTCAGAAGCTATGGAATTTACTTTCTTTTTACATATTATATTAGGAAAAATAGTTTAATTCGTTATAACCTTTAAAAAATTCTTCAAAATATTCAATTGCTTCCTTTATTATTTTGTCAAAGTTATGAACGTCTTCCTGTATTATCATAAATATTGTCTATATTATTTATATGCCTTCTACTAGACATTCTAGCATAGTAAAATTTAGTTGCTTCGTCTCTTTGCGTTAACCAATCAATTTTTTCCTTTTGTTTAAGATTACTAACATTTATTTGCATCTCTTTTGACATGTTAATTTGATTAGTGAAAAAACTTGAGGTTATATCTCCATCTCGGGGGTTACTATCTAATAGGTCCTGTAATTTCTTATCCTCTCTCTTTATTTCATTCATTACTTCCGATTGCTTAGGATTAAGCTTGTTCCATTGTTTCAGTTGATATTTAGTATTCTTCAAAAACATACTAAATTGAAATTTATTTTAACCCTTCCAAAATTTAAACATTCTTTCAATGTTTCCTAATATTTTTCACTTTGAATCCACCCATTTATAAATCTATAAGGAATATTTATGATCAGTTTTTAGATTGATTAAAATAGAGGTGTGATCGCTTGTGTTTTGTTCAACTATTGAGCAAGAAAAGTTAGGAAATGTTCTAATAAAATTCTCATTAACTAGAACTCTATCTAATTTACATTGAATGTTTCTAAATTCACCTAATCTTCAAGTAAATTTATTACCATTCAGTAAAGGTTCAATTAAACCAGTTTCAAATAAGAATTTCTCTGTTTTCTCTAATTTTTTTAAAGGAATAGGATTGCCTCCACTTTTTTCTTTGAAATTCATAACAGTGTTAATTCCGTGCTAAAAGCCATGGCACATTACTTTTTTTATTTATATTTATTATTATTTTCCATAAAATCTATTTATTTTCAAAGTTACTTGCATATACTCCAGTAACTTGAAAAATTAAACCACCAGCATGTTGTATAGTACAATTTATAAATTGGTAATCCAGAGTTATATCAGTAATATTCCAAAAATTAGTATTCCATAATAGCATTGTTCTGCATTTGCATCCACAAGTATTATTGTTTATACTTTTCCAACTTTTTCGAACTTTTAAACATAATTGATCATAATTATTATCATTTAGTTTGCTTTCTATTATAGTATCAACGGTTACCTGATATTTCCTAATCATACTTAGAATGTAACAACCCTGTATTTTGTGATTATTTTAATTGTATATTTTAACTATTTTAATTGAATTTCCTGATTTAAAAAATTTATTTTATTTATTAAAATGAATAAATTTTGTTATTTTAAATATAAATTTTGATTTATATGTGAATTATATTTCCAAACACGAATAAATTGAATATTTCCAGAAATGTGAATTTTGGTCAATATGTTCAAACTTTGACTTTTAAATTTAAATATTTGTATTTTTGAATTTTATCATTTATTATGAAAATAAATTAAATTTTAAGAACACTGCTTTTCGTTTCGTTGAAATCTGATTAATATTGTGAATTTATGCTTTTTACCATATTGTGTGTAAATTGTTTATTTAACAAATTTTTCTATTTTAATTTATATAAATAATATTTTTGTTTGTTCTAATTTGTGAATATATGTGTAACATGACATGTTATGCATATATTTTATTTTTAAAACATTTTTTAAGTGTAGTATAATTTTCAAATGTTAATTGTATATTGTTTTCAATTTTTAAAGTCTAGTTTCAATTATTAAACTATTTTCTTATTTATTTTATATTTTTCCTAAAAATAATTTTTTTTCACTTCATTTTGTTCGGCTTTATATTTTATTTACTGAAGTTTTATTTGTTTAATTTGAATAACTGAAAAAGAAATACAAAGGGACAAAAGACCTTTCATTTCCATACGGCTTTTCATTTTCCAATTGCCTTTTCATTTGAGTTTAGTTGTCCATTCTTCTATGCATTGCCGTGTGTTTTCTCTTCTCATTCACGTGAGAAACTTTCTTCATTTCATTACTCACGGCCATGCTTAATTTATGAAAATTTTTGTAAATCTTTTCATGGCTCTCTTTCCACTTTTTCTCTTCTTTTCTATGGATTTTGCTTCCTCTTCTTCAAAGCATAGCTCGGCCACTAGCCTCTCCACCATCACCACCAACCACACCATCACCTTACACAGTAGCTCCTCCTCCTCCTCCTCCTCTGATCATGACCTGGCCGTGCCATCCAATGGAAGCCATCACCACAAAACTTTGCAAACACCCCTCCAAAACATTCTAGCTGACCACAAAACTTCACCTACCCTTCCTATTTCACTTTGGTCACCCTTTTAGCCACCACCACTAGCTGCTACTTCTCCCCTAGCCATAGCTCCAGCCATCATCTGACATGACCTGATCTGTACTAAGCATGGCCGAGCCAAGTAACGTCCAAGCCGGCTAAATGATGAACCAAACCTACCAATTTTGTCTTGTCCTTTCCATTCTTCACTTTGCAACTTCCATCACCTTCATCTCCATGTTGCCATGCCTTATTTATGCCAAACCCGAGTCTATTGGACCAGCCTTGGCCGAGCATATGGTCCCTTTGATCGAGCTTTTGAATGGTTAAAGCAAGGTCAAATTATCGCCTTTGTTGCTTTTTATTTTCAAGTTGTTTCATTGTTATTTTGTGTTGTATATTTATATATATTGAGTTGTTTGCTTTGTTTTATTGGTTGTGTATAAGATCATATCTTGGCTTTTTCTCTCACTTGAATCATTGTTGTGCTGTGTCGTGCCATATCGTGCTTTCTGGATTTGTTCTGTTTGTTTTGATTGGCTAACTCCAACTTGAAAAGGTGAGTCCTTCTCACTCTAATATTTCTACTTATGAAATCGTAAATTAATGCCAAGTGTTCAGTAATTTAAAAATGTTTATGCGAGTAAATGATGATTATATGATATGCTATGCCATGTTATTACCATGTTTACTTTGTTAATTATCACCTAACATCTAATATGTGACATTATATTGTGACATTGCAATTGTTTATGCATATGTTCACACTGCAAGTTCCCTGTTAGAATAGAATCACTATGGGTTGAATGATACATACCCGAACAGACTTTAGAATAAGGAAAAATCATTATGGGCTGAAATGATAGGTCTGAGTGATTTTTATTGTATTTTTATTTGACTTGGGATTGCGGGTTTGAAATGATATAAATCGGGTTTTCTTTTTAAACTGTGGATTGAAATGATATATATTCGTATCACATGAACTAGGTTATAAAATTATATACAAAACCCGTGGTATATTTTTAAGTGATTTTTATTAAGATATGTATTTTTAAACGTAAGAAATTTTGATTTAAAAAAATATATTTTATGGTCTTGGGAAAGCTAAATATTAAGTTTTGAATTTGTGAATTTAAGTATGTAAATTTGAAGTAAATGTAATTTTGGACTTTTGAATTATATTTTTAAAATGTAAGTAAATAATGGAAATTTAATTTAAAGTTTGAAATGATATTTGAAGTAAAATGTTAAGTTTATTTAAATTTATAAGTTAATAATATTGAGTTGTGACTTAACAAATGAAAGTGAGTTTTAAATTGAATATTTGATTTTAAAATTTGTTGTGCTAAATCATATGTTAAAAGTATTTAAATGTGAAATTTTGAAGTCTAGAAATATGATTTATAATTTTAAAATTTTATAAAATTGAAGTTTTATTGTTTTGTAAAGTTATAATAAAATCTAGAATTTTGTTAATAGCATTTTTAAAATGCTATAGTTTTATGACAGCATTTTTAAAATGCTGTTGTTTTTGAACTTAACTATGTTTGAAATAACTAAATATCTATTATGGCATTTTATAAATGTCGTTGTTCCTGAAATAAACTATTCTGGAAACTACAAGTTACTGTAACACTTTATAAATGCTGTCGTTGTTATAATTTGACAATGTTTTAAAATGTTATAGATTTTTAACACTGTTTGAGTTATATTTTAAAGTGATAATGATTTAACTTTTGGAAATTGATTATTTATGAAATTTAAGGAGTTTTAAATATATTTTAATGTTTAAATTTGAATTTTAAGGAAATTAAATTGAATCTGAATTTAAATAATGAATTTTGAATGGAATTTTGAAATGTATTTGTAATGATATTTGAATAATAAATGAATGCAATAATTGATTTTTAAGAAGGTATTTAAAATTAAATATTTGATTTTGAATTCAAATAAGGATTTGATAATGAGGTTTTGGAAAGGATATGGTATTTTTATGATTGAAATGGTTTTGAATGACATAATCTTTATTTTGATAAAGAATGTGAATTTAGAATGATATTTGATTTTGGTAAATGAATATTTGAAGTTTATATTAGTATGAAAGGATATTTAATTTACTTGGAATTCTGGTTTATTCAAATGATATTGAATTTATGAAATGAATATTTGAAAACTAAGTAATAATGAAGTTAAATCAGAGATATATGAAATTATAAAATTTAGTTTTGAAATATGGTATATTAAAGCTTTGAAATATATTATAAATTGAATAGTTTATTTTGTTAATCCAATCTATATTTGAAATTGATATGATTTGAAATGGTTTGTTGGAAAACTAAATTGAATTGAAACTAATGGCTTGAATTGAATTAAATTGGAAATTTGAAAATTTGGATTAAAGGAAGGTACCGTGATTTCAAATGTATGATTTCGAAAGTGTTATGATTTTCAAAGTGTAATGATTTTAAGTGTTTTGGTTTCGAAAAGAGTTATAACTTTGAAAGTATATGATTTTTGAAAGTAAATATATGTTTGAAATGGAAATGATATCGTATTGATTTGAATATAGTTTTGAAATAAAAATGGTTTTGTGTTCGAAATATAAACTATTTTGAAAGGAGTAGTTTTGAAATGAAATGATTTAATTTTTGAAGTATGAACTATTTTGAATTGACCACGACATTATAACAACGTCTGGTTGTTAAAGAGACCAGAATCGGAAGTTGTCATACTCTCTACCAAGTCCGAAAATCACTTTAACAACCGTGTACGCGGTGGAGATTTCAGAATGAAGTAGGATGGTGGCGTCGTTCTTGAGATATATTACGTGGACCCGACTCCCGTGATTTGGCTTAAGGTGGCTAAAACAGGAGCGATCTTGAGCCAAAAGGTGTAGTTCCTTTGGTCGGACATACTTCTACGATGCTATACTCTTACTTGTCTTACTTGTGGTTGATTTGATGGCCAACCTTCGATTTTGATTTGAGAGTGTGTTCCGAGGTGGGGTATCTGGCTGCTGCATTACCACCAGCCCGTGTGCGTAATTGGTATATCTATCCTGTCATTGCCTTGTGTGTCGTGTCACCTACCATAGCGAGCCTTACTACGAGTTTATTTTTCTCCTGTAGCCCATGTAGTATTTAGGGTATTCTCCCGATCTGGAGATATGCAGATACTGGATGGACTACTAGGACTATTACGTGTTGGGGGCTATATGGGTAACCCTTCAACCTATTTAAAAGTAAGTTTATTTTACTGTAGACACTATTATAATAGCGCATTATTACTACATAGTAAATAGTTTAACGGATCCTTAAAGGATGGACGATCCCAAACATCCTTTAAGTTACTCATGCATTTTTGTTACTATTCACTTGAGTTGATCTACAGTTCATAAGTAATTATGTCCTGACTCGAGTATTTTGTGTTTTGCTTTACGCTCGAGTCAGATTGAGTGATTCAGCATTCAAGACTCACCTTCGGCCAGCAATCTATTTGCTTTCTATATCCAGTGATTTCAATGATGTATTCTGATTTGTATCTGATGTATCTTGTTACTCTTTTGTTGTATCTTTTTTATTCTGATGTATCTTATTTTTATATAGTAGTTTCATGAACTACTATTTCTTTTAATTTCGCTGCATTATTATTTACTCTGTGTTTGTGATCTGTGATTATTTATATTACTGTATATTCTGAGATTTGCCAAATTTTATTTACTACGCGGTATCTTAAGCAATTCAAGTCCGACGTGTGCGGATGCGAATGGTTGAAAATATCAGGTTGTTACATAGGACCACTTGTTTGTAAGGGGCATTCATTCCCCTAATATTCCATACTAGAAATGACATTATAAAGTAAGTTGCAAAGAGTTTTTGATTCTCATACATGAACCTGATGCTTTTCCTCTTTTTTGCATTCCGATCGTCTAATTTTTAGCTTTTTTGTGAGTTCATCCCATTTTGAATTGTCTGAAATATATTTTTGCTTGAAACTATCTGGCTCTTTTCTATTTCCTCTAATTACTTTACCATTGTTTGCACCATATAATACTATTTTATGTTGATCTGTGTTGGGAGGTGTGTCATCATTGGGATTACTTTCCACTCCTGATATTACTACTACCTTTCGGTTTGCAGTTGCTTCATACATTCGCTAATCTGATTGAAGATCTAACTTGAATCAATACTGCAATTACTTTTTTGTCCTTCGTTTTTATGTAAACTTGGATATGGTGCCGGGGGATATCAAATTCAATAAACTATGTATTCTTTAGTTTCCCCTTTCTTCCCTGCATATTGTTTTACTGGCTAATGTAGGTTGCTGAAATTGATGATATTTTTCAACTATGATACGAGCGTCCTACACATTGAGTTGTTGGAAATGATGGGATTAATCAGCAATGCCATGGGCTTCTTGCCCGTTGGGTTATGATCTTTCCCTCCTTAATTGTTTCTTTCTGTTTAATTTGGATTTTCTTTAGCCATTTCATGCATTTGTGTAATTCCAAGTCCATTTACTACTTTCTTGATTCATTCATTGATCCTTTGGAGAATTTTGATCCAGTTTTTGAATTTCCGTCTTCTTGTGATTTTCTTCATTTTCTTGCACTGCTTTCTCCTTCAGAACCCATGCTTTCTTTGAATTGCATTGGTTCCTATTGTGACCAAAACAGATGCATATGTCACATTTTGGAGGCATTCATTCGTATTCTACTTTTTGTACAGTTCTTTTATGTAACGACCCACATTTTCTACCATCGAAATTCAACACCTAATACATCCACAGTATTCAAATGCCGAAACATCCAATCGTCGGAAAGATAGATTGTTATGGTAAAATAAAAGAAAAGAAAATATGAAAATTAGAATCTCACAACGGAATCGACACCATATGATATAACAAAGACAGTAAAAATTGTTACTCCAAAATACAGAGTATATCAGAATTAAAAATAAACCTTATCAGCTGGACAATTATAAAATTCTAACCTTATAATTGCTGATAAGCATACAAAATAGTACAACAGAAAATTAAAAACTACAATAGGTGAACATCCAGCTCTTCTTCAACAACTCCATATCACCAAAGTCAATCTCGGAAGAATCCGGTCTGACCCGCGTATTATAATATAATAACACTCGGGTCAGTCTGGAAAACAAAAGTGAGAAAACTTAAGTAATATAATAAACATATGAAAAATTCTGTTAGACCACGCCGCTAACGTGGAACAGGTTTTTACCTCACAAGATTAACATCCATAGATGAAGCAATGGAAACAAATCATAACAACAATTCAATCATGAAAAAATGAAAATAAGTAACAGAAACAGTCTAAAAAGGGTGTGTACAAGTAAAAACAAATCCCATATTGAATGATTGCGCATTAAATAATAAAAATTCCAAACTCGAAAGAATGGTCACGAATAATTGAACATAGAGAATAGCACAAGGCAGTTCTCTTGCAATTAAGAAAATAATTCAAAGATTTGAATTAATTATATGGGAAAAAGAGAAGTTTTTCCATCAATGACTAGGATGGTGCGCCCTCCTTACCAAAAGTATACCTCTAGAAATATACTTGAGAACTCCGATGTCTCTCAGACAGATTCAAGCCAAATCCCGCCAACTGTTATAAAGAATCCAAATATTTCACTTCTAATTTCGCAATATTGAATCCAATATAGAGTGGATGTGAAAATACCTTAATAGGAGCAACTCCACATAGCTTGGCTTTCACTCACTCTTTGGGTCAATCATTTCCAACAAAGGATAACAAGCCTCTAATGAGCAACACATTGTCTTAGAGTAACGAAATATAAAGAAGAAAGCAGAATCAAAGTCGATAGTCGATAGTCGATAAATCAACTATCGAGAATGATAAGATGGTTATTTTCGCTTGCGCTTGATTTTCAATCACAGTACTTTTAAAGCCACTTTAAAATATTCATTTTAAAATAGAAAATTCTATTTTCTAAGTATATTAAAACCAAGGTCAAAACAAACGCCAAAGCGTCGTTTATTATAGACCCAAAACCGTTTACATCTAACTTTATTTTAAAACAATTCTTTTTAAAAGAACGTTTTTTTTGTTTATAAACTATTATTTATGAATATTAAAACAATATTTATTTTCACAAAAAATAATTAATTAATTAAATTGCATTTATAAATTATTAATCAAAGGTAACCATCCTGAAGGATAATGTATAACATCCTTTTATAATCTTTATAAATTCAAAAACAAACTGAAAGATAATAAATCAGTCAATTATTTTTATTTAAACAGTTCGTTGTTTCTAAACACTTCTATGAAATGAATAAATTAACTTTGAAACCTTTATTAAATTAGATAATTACTTTAAAATACTAAATTAGTTAATTCACTTCAAAACACTTTTATTAAATCAATTAATTTACTTTAAAATCTTTTATTAAATCAATTAATTTACTTTTCAAACACCATCAATTAAAAATACTAGCTAAATTCAAATATCATTAGTTAAAATGGCAAATTAGATTCAAACATCTTAATTAAAACGATTAACTAAATTCGGAACATTATTAATTGGAATAAATAATTAAACTCAAACATCATTATTTAAAATGATTACTTATTTTTAAACATCATATATTAAAAATGATTTATTAAATTCAAATATCATTAATTGAAATGTCATTTGAACATCATTAATCAAAACTATTGATTGAATTTAAACATCTTTAGTTAAATGATTTGTTAACTTAAAACATCATTACTTAAAACGAGTATATATGCACGTCCAGGTGGACTTATATTCGATCGTTGGATCATTTTTTTTCTTTCTGTTTGTAACATAAAGAATTTTTGAACATGAAATTAAGCATTATGCATATTTTTTTATTATGGTTTTAGGATTTTATTGGTTTTAGTGAATTTAAATCCAAAATTAAGCTTTTCCATAAGTTATTTGTTATTAAAATTTTAAAATTATTTAGATGGTGTTCATGATAAATTCAAACCAAAATTCATCTTCTTGCGGTATATATAAGTTTTTAACAACTTTATGATAGGGCTTCTAAATAGTTCTTGTTCGCTAGAAAAGTGCATAGCCTAGACCCTAGGGTTCTTTTTCCTTCAACAAACAACATCAACCAAAATATAAAGTCCACAAATTCCTCTATAATGTACCAAATAAAGAACATGCATGCTAACCTTAAAAATATTAAACTCATCATTAATAAAGTTTGCAGCACTACCTACTCTAATAACTAACATTTTCAAGTTACAAAGGAATTATATATCATTAATTTTCCTAATAAAACACAACATACATCATGTATGAACATAGAACCATTATGCATACTCTACTTTTCGTTATTCTCTACGCAGTCGAAAGTTCAAAACATCACCACAACATATATCATATCAAATATTCGAGAAACAAACATGCTAATTATTACATTTAATATAGGCACATATAATAATCTAAAGAAGCATCTCTACAAAAACAGCAACAACATAGAGTAGTCAAGTACCAACATGCAACATAGGGCAGAAGTAGTCAGAGCATGAAAAGTAGTCTAATCACAGTAATCGTATTCTTTTTTTTGAACAATAACTGCGATAGAATTACATAAAAGTGCATTAAGCAAAGCAACAAAATTCAGAAAGCCAACAGTAAGGTTGTCTAGGTAGAAATTCAACACATAAGGGATCGTAATGATACTAAAAAAAGAAAATAACCAACAATACCGAATTACCGAGCTTCAACTGCAGTCCCCCCTTGTTTCCAAGCCACTTGGCAAAGCTTTCAAATTTAGTGTAGTTACTATTGGTGATCATGGTCCTGTAAACGCCTTTTATATGATCTTAGTAGCTTTAGCTTCCTCCTTGGTGAGCTTGATCCTCTTCTTATTGAGCTTCTACTTCTTAGCCTTAGCACCTTGCTCAGCAACATGTAATGCCGTCCTTCTTGCAGCCTTTGCGTAGTGATATTTTCTGTTAGGTTGATGTAAAAATCAAAATAAAACATGTTATAACAATGTCTTAATCATGCAAAAAGAAAAGAAAATAAACTTGAGCGAAAGCTTCTATTTCGTAGCACAATCAACTATAATTTTACATGCTTGTATTTACCTACTAATATGCTCAACCCACAAACTATAGTTCTTAAAATTATGTTCAGCTCGTATTTTATTTTGCATTATCCAAAATTTATAGTCTCAAGAGATTACAATTTTGTATGTTATCATATTTGCTCGTGAGAGAAGTTTATTCACTTTTTTCTTTACTATGTGCTTAGGTTCAGTTGATAGTGGTGGTGCCATACTGTTTTAGTTATTCCTAGAGTCGTCTGATGTATTGAACTGATATATTGAATATAGTTTCTCACTCAACCTAGTTCAATCAAATATTTAAAATAACTTCAAAATAGTGAATTAAATACTATGCATTCAAAAATTATAAAGTTGCAAATTTATATTATTCATAACTCTTTAGCATATCATTAAAATTATAGGTCCATATTTGCCAGAGTTCGATGGCCAATTTTTTCAGATTTGTATTCATCTCGATTGGCTTTTATGGTTAATTTATATTTGATTACCGTAACAACTTTCTTGGGGATACTCTTGCAATATTCTTCTTTATTTTACTATTTTGGAAAATGAATGCATTAGGTAGGATACTGCTAGCATTGATATTTTTATCTCATGTAGTCGCTTAATTATATTGATTATTCAAGGAACCATTGACTTTTACATCACATTCATGTTTTTTCAATTCATAAATGTATAACACCAATATATGAGTAAATGATACACATACCCACATACCCTCCAATATTTAGGCATGTCTGATGGACGTGTTCAAAGATTTTCTATGTTTCCAGATAGTAATTATACATTTAAAATTGTATGTAAATAAGTACTAAATTACAAACATATGATGAGAAAATGGTTCCAGACCAACTGTGTACTACGCTGCTAAGGAAACTTCTCATATTATGTTTAGTGGTAAATTTAGTTCAATACAAAAATCTGAGTACACTAATATCAAATGAAAGTTCTGTAACTATATTTTGTAAATGATTCATAAAGTTTGAAATCTACATTAGAACTAAAACAAAGAGCTTTCGAATTCATATTTGGATAGCAATCTATACTTTTAAGAAATTAAAGCAATTCTACCCATCTGCAACTGGAGCTTTAAATGCTAAACCTTTAACGGTATGCTTAAACTGAAACATACACATGAAAAAAGAAAAAATTAACTGTTTACATGCAGTAAAATTTGCATTATAAGAAAATATAAAATTGTGTCATTAAATAAATTTAGAAAACGAAATCTGGGAAGAGATTTGAAAATCTGGTTTGATAACAAAAAAAGATCAGCAAGTTTGAAAACAAAAACATGCATCAAAATTGGTTAGAGTTGAGCTAAATTAATAAATTGGATGAAATTAAATAGGGTAGAATCAGTTCATAGACTCTAAATCTATTAAAATTACAATTATATGCTAGTGCACAATAAAAAGCCAGTAAACTAAAAGCTTGAAATAAAAGAAGTACTTGCCAATTTATTGAATATTAGTTGAGTATAAGGACAAACTTATTTCTTTGTACAAAAGGTGTTGGTGAGGCATTACCAAAAGTTGTAATAAAATGAAACTAAGTTCATATTCAAGCAAACTAAACAAAACATCGTTAAAATAATCTTCCAGTACATAAAACCGAAGCAAGTTTAGAGATGTTGAACATGGTAGAATCCATACTTATTTACATTAGATATAAATGGATCTAAAAATAAATACCAAAGATAAACTTTCCAATTTAAATTTATGGACATAGTTGGTTGTCAAAATTGGGTGGAGAGTAGGGAAAATAAATATAATTGGATTAAAATAAATAGAAAACTTTGATTTAGTAAATTTCAGTACTGTTTGATATATAATATTAAGCTAGCATATAAAACTTATAGCAAAAAAGATAAATTTTTAGAGAATGAACTAACGATAAAATTGAATCAGGAAAAAGATAACACTCCAGGTTCGTCAACTTTTGATAAATTTCAGTTAATTAAGCACATAAGCATTATAAAAATTTAATAAATATAAGCAAATAAATGTACTAATCATATATGATATTCTTTGATCTATTTCTCTTTAAAGGGAACGTAGCCAAAGAACAAAAGCAAGTAACAATTAATTAGCTAGGGTTATAGTGATTCTAGTTTTAAGCCAACAATTTTTCAGTGTAAGAGTTTGAACTTCCATCTGTCGTTATTAATAGGTTTTTCTAGTACTGTTACAATATTATTTTGTACACATTGAATAATTTCAATATCGTAGAAAGGTATAATCAAACTAATCATTAATACCAAAGAGTATTACAACACATATTGATGCTCATCCTTTCCACCAACCTTCTAAAATATATATCTACGCTCCTAAATATTTATGTCGTCACTTTGTCAGTTTGGTACAGAAATACAAGTCATAATTTTAAAATGAAAATAAGAATAGATTTATTGGCAATACCATGTCAATTCAGTACAGAAAGCAATTCGGTACAGAAAGCTAAACAATATAATTTCTAAGTAGAAAGCCTACTCGACCCTGTGACGACCCTGACTCGACCTTCGAAAATCGACACCGAATACATTACCCATATTTGAATGCCATAGATTCAAATGTCGAATCTGGTTCGCCGGAGCTTATAACACATTAGATAAATACAGCGGAAGAGAAATGAATAATATCATTGATACACAACAGTATTTGACACAACATATTGGTACAAATGATATCCATATACATCAGAGACAAGATACAATAGCGGAAAAATGAAAATCAATAGCAGCGGAACCATAATATCTTCAATGTGATCTTCAAGAGAGAAGGAAAGAAAGAATTCAACATTGCAATTCCATCTCCAATGCTCCAAACCATAAGCTCAAACCACCATCACGTTGCATTACGCAAGGTCAATCATTAAAGAAACAGATGCGATCGCTAAATCCAAAGGTTGGATATGGGAAAATTGTTGGCACCTAGAGTTTAGAAAGGGAACAATAAACTCCAGGTCAGTCATGAGACTGGTGTGAGCAAACGAAAACAGTTTTATTTGAAACAAAACAAACAAAAGAATTTAAAAAAGAAATCCGCAATGCTTTTTGGAAAATAAAACTACCATAAGGCCTCCTCGCACACACAATGCAAGCGCACAGTTGGATGAGATTTCTCCTTATGATAGTCAAACATGCTTGATATGCAAAAACCTTTTAATATTATTATTAGTGCATAGTGCAGAAAACCTTTTGAAAGTATAATATTAATCTTAGCCAGCATACCACATTTCGTCGTATGCCTACTACAGCTACCATGTTCAATAGCGGGTTACCGCCACATTCCATGGCAGGTTATATAATTAAAACCATACATGGCACGTATTGTTTCTTTGGATTTCCAACAAATAGTCAGGCTAAGGAACTTCCTATACCGAATGGAACGCCTCTGGAGGGATGTAACAGCCTGATATTTTCAACCATTCGCATCCACACATGCCGGACTTGAATTGCTCAAAATATCAGATTGTTAATTTAAATTAGGAAAAACTCAGCATATATAGTAAATAAATCAATCATAGAATCACAGACACAGAGTACATAATAATAAAATGCAGTAGAGTAGACAAATAGTAGTTCATGAAGCTACTATATAACCATCAGAGTTAGAAATAAAATACAACCGAATATCTCAAATGCAGTGAAGTCTCCAGTACAAACAGATGACCTCTTTGAACAAATTAACTGGAAAAACTGAAAGCTGGATCGATAGTTGGATCCCTAAGCGAAGCTCCAAACGTCAAAGGTGAGTTCAATTGCTATATCAGTCAGTCTGACCTGAGCATAAAGCAAAACACAAAACACTCGAGTCAAGATTAACATTCTTATATCAATAAATCCAACTCAAGTGAAATATCAATTGAAATACAAGTAACTCTAGGATGTTTGGGATAACCATCCTCTAAGGATCCATGGAACTATCTACTATTTAGAAATATACACTATAACACCGTGGTCATTTCAAATTAATTTATACTTCAAAACCAAAATATCATTTTCATTACACAAATATCTATTTCCCAAAATGGTGTATATATATTAAATCATTTATAAAGTAAAGCATTCGTAATTTCCTCAAAACTTCACAAATTGCTTTAAAATCATCTCGACTTTCCTATTAAAATTTAATTCAGTCTCAACTTATCAATTTCAATTCAATTCGGTTTCTAAATAAATAATTTCACATTTTATCGATTTCAAATACAGATTCGAACCACAAAATAAACCATTTAATTTCCAATATATTTCAAAGCTATAAATATTCAACATTTTCAAACTAAATTTAACGATTTCCTATAGATCTCGATTTAACTTTATTATTATTTAGTCTTTGGAATATTCACTTAATAAAATTCAACATTATTTAAATAACCTTATATTACAGTTTACTATATATATTCCTTTTCAAAACCATAGAAAAATCATTTCCAAATATTTATATATACAGACCAACGGTATATAGAATTTCCTGCCCTATGGTCAAGTGACACGAATATTTATCATTTCAATCCGTAATTTAAATATATACGGGTAGATATCATTTCGACCCGCAATTCCAAATTCAATTCAGATGAAAATCGCTTGGGTCGATCATTTCAACCCATAGTGATTTTCTCCTATTCGGAAGTCCATTCAGGTATGTATCATTTCAACCCATAGTGAATCCTATACTAACAGGGAACTTGTAGAGTGATAACAGAAAATAAAAATATAACAATAGACAGATATCATCAATAACAATATAATATAAACAACAGGATATGGCGTCATATCCCACAGGTGATCAGTTACAGATAATAGCATACACAACAATTTAAATAACTACAGCAACATATTTCAATTGTCGTTTTCAATTGAAATCAAATTTAATAAATATAAGAACGTTAATCGTGAATGATTGCTCACCTTCGAAGTTAGAGATGGACAAGAACGAGATGAGTTACCAATCCAACGCAGAGCTATATTGGCATGAATTCGACAATCAAAGCCGATGACAAGGAATAGATGAAATCAAATCAGACTGGATTGATGAAGATAAGTGGAGATAAGTGGTATAAATGACCTTGTATGTATAACTATATATAACTATTTATATAAAATCATATTTAAAAATTCAAACACATATCGAATTAAATATATATGGTTCCCAAAATTCATAAATATAAATTAAAACACGTATATCAAATCAACGTATATACATTATATACTTTGAATCCAATACATATATATAATTTTTTTTATTAAACCCGTACCTTTAAATCATTACTATAACAAATACAAACATAAAAGCAAGCCAGTATGCCTCATTTCAAAACATATGTATATATGGTAGACAAGTCTAATATGTACATATATACAAACTAATAAGCTATATAACAATATTCCAAAACTAATATACATAGCAGACACAACTAACAACACACAAAACATCAATACATTTTTAGTTTTAAACTTGGTTAGAGAAGCATTTCGAAATTGTTACATTTGTGTTTATACGCTTAAAATTTACAAACATTTCAAAGTCAACTTTATATACATTAAAAGTTCAAAAAGAAATTTCATCAAATCCTTTTCGTACAAAACTGGTATACTTAATAATTCACCTAAATAACAAGCATTCGAAAACATATCCTCAAAAATAGTTTATACAAGAATCGCAGGTGCTGTACACATACTTATATAATACATACCCGAATGTATTTAACTAATATATATACTCACACATTTATTTAAAATCCAAAATAAATAATTAACATAAAATCTATATGTAGACTAGAATTTATTATTAACATACTCATGTATATATGTAGGAAACTGTCATCTACTTGTAGATATAGCATCACTATATAGCATTATAGCTGACAAATTTTATAACCTACATATACCAATACAATATAAACTGTATAAACTTCATAAAATATATACTATTAGACTAAAATTTATAAACTAGTATATAAACAACTTCCTAACACTTTATATTCATTCACTAACAGTGTAAGGAACCATACATATAACACTTAGTAAAACTTATAGCCTAACTATTATATATGATATGCAGGCAAAACAATTTTAATAGCAGAGCTTCAACATACTAAATATATATGTGCACACACTTTAAAACTATATACGTACATATATAATATATAAGCAGAGCAAGAAGGCATGACCCTTGGCCTCGGATGTCAAGTTGAAGGCGGAGGCCGGCTCGGCCAAAGGATGACCGGAGGTGCGATGGGCGGAGATAGGTGATGGCGGAAGGCGGGTTCAAGGGGATAGGCGGGTGCGGTGGGCTGTGATGGAGGCGAAACGCGGCAGTTGAAGGCGTTTGCAGCCTGGTTGTTGGGACGGTTTGGCTACAGAAGCGGGCCGAGCACACGTGGCCGAGGTGAATTCGGCAGGAAACATCATCGCTTCGGTTGGTTGAGAGATGCGAAGGGGCAAGGCAAATTAAATGGAAGAAGGAACATGCAGAGATGGTTTCATGCAAATGCAAAATATATGCATAAAATTTTCTTTTTAGTCGTACAAAAAAATGAGTAGGCTAACATAGTGAAGATTGGTGATAAGAAGAAAAAAAACATAGGCTAAGGAGATCAACCGGTAGACAAAATACACATTATCTATATATGCATTTTATATAAAAAAATGAAAGGGAAAGGACAGTGGGAGTAGAAAGGTCAAAAGGATTAGACGGTGCAGAACAAGGAAATAATAACAGTCACCACATTGAATTCTGGCGAATATTGAAGGATATAGACTGTTCATTTTGGTAAGGTATAAAATCGAATGGTCATGTGAAGTTTAAAACTAAAATTTGAAACCGATACGGTTGACCGTTCCACGGTTATCGCCGGTACCGGAATCCGCAACACAGAATTGAATATACCGCGGTGATCAGCACGACGAGATGATCAGAACGTTATACAGATATCAGTGGTATGATTGAATTATGAAAATTTGATTTTTTCGCAAGCGGAAAATGCAGCAAAAAAGTAGAAAAATAAGATCGACGGAGCTATAGAAGTCCGAATTTTGAAAAACGAAAGATGACGCCTTGCTCAGAAGAGGATTTAGAATTTTTCTATGTAAAAATATTCAAGTTTGGAAAATATTTTATTATCAACAATTATTAACTGACTTGAATTTAATAGAATTACACAGTAAAATAGACTTATATAAAATCAGATGGAAATTTACCATCTGCCATATTTAAATATACGTATTCCAAATATAAATTTTTATTTTCAAA
Organism: Allium cepa; assembly: GCA_030765085.1. Taxonomy (NCBI): domain Eukaryota; kingdom Viridiplantae; phylum Streptophyta; class Magnoliopsida; order Asparagales; family Amaryllidaceae; genus Allium; species Allium cepa. The sequence goes on along the minus strand of CM060932.1, from coordinate 675,852,618 downwards.
TTTCATTATTTAAAATTTCTCCAAAATTCAATTAAATACGTTAATAAAATAAATAAAAATCAATAAAATTTACGGGTCGTTACACTCTCCCCCATTCAAAACTTTTCGTCCTCGAAGGTGGGAGAATAGAACCAACCAGAAAGACAATAGATTGAAAACAAGGTAAAACAATTAGTTTAAACCATATAAGTTTTAATTTACCTAAATTAATACTCAATATTTGATTAAAATTCAAGGAATTTCAATAGGCAGATTTAATTTCAATTTATTAATATTTGATACCAGATGATTTCTTTAAAACAAAGTTTTATTTAATTTGTCCCATTTGTAAAATTTCTTGTTTCCTTTATAAATACCCTTTATATGTTTCAATAACACCTTTATAAATATAAGAAGACTATTTGAAAACAATTATTTACAAAGAAGCTATTGAAACATTAAATCCATAATTCATAATTTATTAATTTATCTTAAGATACTTTCAACATTATAGATAAATCAATAATCATTTTCTTTCAATATGGTTTACTAAATAATAACTTCTAAAATATTAATAACACTAATAATTTACTATTAAACCATGTAGTATATAAATAAACAATATTTTAAAATGGTATATTCAAAAAGGAAAGAAGGTAGATTTGGAAAACAAAATATAGGTGAATAATTCTGAGCAGATAAGGTAGATTCAAAAGAATAGTGTCGGGCACGAATAGTTAATTTAGTACTATAAGAATTTTAATTTCAAATATTCATACTAAATTTCTTTGTTCGGAATACTTTTATAATAAATACCTTTATAATAGAATAGTTTTATAAAAAATACTTTTATAACTCGATGTTTCAACAAGTTTATCCTTGTTCTTGCAGACTCTGGCCATGCGTTGATCAGGCGCAAAGCTAGAATTCTTCAAGTACTTAGTAGATCTGTTTTCAACACCCAGTGAAAATACTTGAAAAAACTTCGAAACCGATATGGAAAGTACAATCCAAATAAATCACCTAGATCGCAGATACACAATGGTTACGCCTGGATCCCCCAGGAAACATCCGTACCTTTTAGCAATTACTGCCTTGTGAATTACGCCATGATAACCAAACCCATGGACCGTAGGATACACAATGGTTACGCCTGGATCCCCCAAGAAACATCCGTACCCTTTAAGCAATCTCTGCCTTACGGATTACGCCACGACAACAAAACTGATAGACCGCAGGTTACACAATGGTTACGTCTGGATCCCCCAGGAAACATCTGTATCCTTTAAGCAATCTCTGCCCTACGGATTACGCTACCCAAAAACAACCATGGGTTATGCCACGGTATGACACTCGAGTATCACATCTGAAAAACCAAAATCAGAGAGAATAATATCAATAGAATGAATCCACAATGTGGCCACAAAGCAGATATCAAGCAGAAGGCACTTTCCATATTTTTACTTCAAGAATATGTATCATATAGTACCTTTTCAAATCACTTTCAAATATCGCACTTATGAAAAGTCCATTATATATAAGATTCCATTTTCAAATCATATACTTTCCAAAATCAATAGTATATCAAATCACACTTATATAGACTTCCATTATATAAGATTTCACTTTTCAAATTGAGTGCCTTTCCAAATCGATAGTTTTAAAATCAGCTTCATACTTATACAAATCAATTTTATATAAGTTCGATAACTCCCAAATCAAGTATTTAGTAAAACAAGGTTCTCAATTTCAATTCGTTTCAATATCAGTTCATATTCAAAACCATATACGGTCTCACCAAATTATTTCTTCCAAATTAAAATATCTTCCATTTCAAATTTCCAAAATAATAGGTTTAAAAAATAATCCCAGTTTCCAAATCGACATAATTTAGGTCAAACAAATTCATTTCCAAAATCATCATATAAATACTGGGTTTTACATTCTAATCTATTTTCAAAACCAAATATTTTTCTCAAAATCAATTATACCCAAAATGATTTCCAAGTTTATAACTATCCCTTTAAAACCTTTGAACTATTTATTTCTATTCAAAGATCCAATTTACCTTTTGAAAATCATTATTCTATATATATAGTTTTATAAAAGATGTTTCGGAGTCACAACATTTAGAACTAAATTTTATTCAAACATTTCAAATTTAAATTTCATATTATTATAATTCAAAATAGCCTCATTCATTTACTTAACAAAGCAGTTTCAAACTTATTGAAATCATATTACTTTATACTTAAATATACCAAACTCACTTATATACTATATCAAATGATTTATACTTTTCGGAATTTCTTAGCTTTGAAATTTAAACCTCGATTTGGAAGTGTTTGAACATTCAAAATAGTCGAAGAAATCAAATTTTTAAATCTAAGAGTTGGAGATCATCAACCAATCAATCAATTTCAATATAGGGTCAAACCGAAACTCAAGGACTGAACACCGGGCTCACTTCAAATCATTTCAAATATATATACATATATCTTTCGAAAATATCCAATTATACCTCAGAATTCGAAGTCAAAATTGGTTTCACACAATCACTCGCATAACAAGCTACTAAAGTGGCCCCTCCCCCATTCTGAAACTCGAAAATAAATGTCGATGATGCATGCACTCATCACCAAAATTATTCTCCAGTGATATAAGTGAGTTCTGGACTTCTATTTTCTTGAAAACTTCTTTGAAATTTCTTTGAAATCATTGGAACCCATTTGAAGTCATTTGAAACATTTCTTATTCGGAAAATACCTTTAAATCGTAATAATATATATTTTCCAAAATTTTAAAACCAATTTCAAAACACCGGAGTTCAATTCCTCGAAATTCAAATTCAATATCCTTCAGTTATAAATCATTTTTATATAAATCCATTTCTTGTATAATCTTTAAAATCTCAAATCTTTTCGAAACTTTTATGTATATATAGAATAAACATTTCTTATTCATTTTATATATAGGTATATAATCCTTATCGAAAACATTTTCACTTTTATATACAGAATAAAATTATAGTTATTAAAATAAGAAATTTCAAAATATAAAATAATTTCTAAAATACAAACAAACCCCATTTTCAAAGGATAATTCAAGGATGGATTTAAAAAAAAAGATAGCAGCATTGGAACCGAGGGTATAGAACTCTCTGATGAATCAATGCCAATTGTAAAGGAGTTTTACCCCTTTACAAATCATTCAAAGATTGGCGGGATCGCCTATTCTTATAGAGATCATTTGAAGTAGAGTCATGGGATACTCCAGAATCAAGAAACACGAATAAGGAGAGAAGATAATGGATTTTGGAACCGCAGGGAACGTTCCAAAGTCCAAAGGAGAACCAAATCAAAGAGAAAGAAATTCAAGCTCGAACGAAAGTGATTCTGCAAATAAATTTACTATATATGCTAAGTTTTCCCGGAGCCAAAGCTCTGATACCTGCTATAATAGCCTGATATTTTCAACCATTCGCATCCACACATTCCGGACTTGAATTGCTCAAAATATCAGATCGTTAATTTAAATTTGGCAAAACTCAACATATACAGTAAATAAATCAATCACAGAATCACAGACACAGAGTACAGAGTAATAAAATGCAGCGGAATAGACAAATAGTAGTTCATGAAGCTACTGTACAACCATCAGAGTTAGAAATAAAATACAACAGAATATCTCAAATGCAATGAAGTCTCCAGTACAAACAGATGACCTCTCTGAATAAATTAACTGGAAAAGCTGAAAGCTGGATCGATAGTTGGATCACCAAGTGAAGCTCCAAACTCCAAATGTGAGTCTCAATTGCTGTACCACTCAGTCTGACTCGAGCGTAAAGAAAAACACAAAACACTCGAGTTAGGATTAATATTCTTATATCAATAAATACAACTCAAGTAAAATTTCAATTGAAATACAATTAACTCAGAGGATGTTTGGAATAACCATCCTCTAAGGATCCACGGAACTATCTACTATGTAGAAATATACACTATAACACCGTGGTCATTTCAAATTAATTTATACTTCAAAACCGAAATATCATTTTCATTACACAAATATCTATTTCCCAAAATGGTATATATATTAAATCATTTATAAAGTAAAGCATTCATAATTTCCTCAAAACTTCACACATTGCTTTAAAATCAACTCGACTTTCCTATTCAACTTTAATTCAATCTCAATTTATCAATTTCAATTCAATTCGGTTTCTAAATAAACAATTTCACATTTTATCGATTTCAAATACAGATTCGAACCACAAAATAAACCATTTAATTTCCAATATATTTCAAAGCTGTAAACATTCAACATTTTCAAACAAAATTTAACGATTTCTTATAGATCTCGATTTAACTTCATTATTATTTAGTCTTTGGAATATTCACTTAATAAAATTCTATGTTATTTAAATAACCTTATATTACAGTTTACTATATATATTCCTTTTCAAAACCATAGAAAAATCATTTCCAAATATTTATATATATAGACCAACGGTATATAAAATTTCCTACCCTATAGTCAAGTGATAAAGATATTTATCATTTCAATCCGTAATTTAAATATATATGGGTAGATATCATTTCGACCCGCAACTCCAAATTCAACATGATGTAGCGTCATATCCCTCAAGTGATCGGTTACAGATAATAGTATACATAACAATTTAAATAACTACAACAACATATTTCGATTGTCATTTCAATTGAAATCAAATTTGATAAATATAAGAACGTTAATCATGAGTGATTGCTCATCTTCGAAGTTAGAGACGGACAAGAACGAGATGAGTTCCCAATCTAACGCAGAGCTATATTGGCACGAATTCAACAATCAAAGCTGATAACAAGGAAGAGATGAAATCAAATCAGACTGGATTGATGAAGATAAGTGGAGATAAGTGGTATAAATTTACCTCATATGTGTAACTATATGTTACTATTTATATAAAATCATATTTAAAAATTTAAACACATATCAAATTAAATATATATATGGTTCCCAAAATTTATAAATATAAATTAATAAATTAAAAAACGCATATCAAATCAAGTGATGTAGCGTCATATCCCACAAGTGATCGGTTACAGATAATATACATTATATACTTTAAATCAAATACATACATATATAGTTTTTTATTATTAAACCTGTACCTTTAAAATCATTATTATAACAAATACAAACATAAAAGCAATCCAGTAAGCCTGATTTCAAAACATATGTATATATGGTAGACAAGTCTAATATGTACATATATACAAACCAATAAGCTATATAACAATATCCCAAAACTAATATACATAGCAGACGCAACTAACAACACACAAAACATCAATACATTTTTTGTTTTAAACCTGGTCAGAGAAGCATTTCAAAATTGTTATATATGTGTTTATAAGCTTAAAATTTACAAACATTTCAAAGTCAACTTTATATACATTAAAAGTTCAAAGACAATTTCATCAAACCCTTTTTGTATAAAACTAGTATACTTAATAATTCACGTAAATAACAGGCATTCGAAAACATACCTTCAAAAATAGTTTATACAAGAATCGACAGGTACTGTACACATACTTATATAATACATACCGGAATGTATTTAATTAATACATATACTCACACATCTATTTAAAATAAAAAATAAAATAATATAACATAAAATCTATATGTATACTAGAATTTATTATTAACATACTCATATATATATATATATATATATATATATATAAGTACGAAACAGACATCTACTTATATATACAACATCACTATATAGCATTATAGCTAACAAATTTCATAACCTATATATACTAATATAATATAAACTGTATAAACTTTATAAAGTATATACTATTAGACCAAGATTTATAAACTAGTATATAAACAACTGCCTAACACTTTTTATTCATTCACTAACAGTGTAAGGAACCATACATATAGCACTTAGTAAAACTTATAGCCTAAATTTATAATATGATATGCAGGCAAAACATTTATAATAGCAGAACTTCAACATACTAAATATATATACACACTTTAAAACTTTATACGTACAGATATAATATATAAGCAGCACAGGAAGGCACGACCCTTGGCCTCGGATGTCGAGTTGAAGGCGGAGGCTGGCTCGGCCAGAGGATGGCCGGAGGTGCGATGGGCGGAGATAGGTGATGGCGGAAGGCGGGTTCAAGGGGAAAGACCGGCGCTCGTAGTTGCTTGGTCGCACACGGTGATGCTGCGGTGGGCTGTGATGGAGGCGAAACACGGCAGTTGAAGGCATTTGCAGCCTAGTTGCTGGGACGGTTTGGCTACAAAGGCGGGCCAAGAACACGTGGCTAAGGTGAATTCGGCATGAAACATCATTGCTTCGGTTGGTGAGAGATGCGAAGGGGCAAAGCAAATTAAATGGAAGAAGAAGGAACATGTAGAGATGGTTTCATGCAAATACAAACTATATACACAAAATTTTCTTTTTAGCCGTACAAAAAATGAGCAGGCTAACAGAGCGAAGAGAGTGGTGATAAGAAGGAAAAAAACACAGGCTAAGGAGATCAACCGGTAGCCAATATACACATTATCTATATATGTGTTTTATATAAAAAAAAATGAAAGCGAAAGAACAGTGGGAGTAGAAAGGTCAAAAGGATTAGACGGTGCAGAACAAGGAAATAATAATAGTCACCACATAGAATTCGGGAAAATATTAAAGGATATAGAATGTTCATTTTGGTAAGGTACAAAATCGAATGGTCACATGAAGTTTAAAACTAAAATTTGAAACCGATACGGTTGACCGTTCCACGATTATCGCCGGTACTGGAATCGAAAATATAGAATTGAATATACCGCAGCGATCAACACGAAGAGACGATCAAAACGGTATACAGATATCAGTGGTATGATTGAATTATGAAAATTCGAGTTTTTCGCAAGCAGAAAATGCAGCAAAAACGTAGAAAAATAAGATCGATGGAGCTATAAAATTTCGAATTTTAAAAAACGAAAGATGACGCCTCACTCAGTAGAGGATTTAGAATTTTTCTTTGTAAAAATATTCAGATTTGAAAAATATTTTATTATCAACAATTATTAACTGACTTGACTTTAATAGAATTACATGATAAAATAGACTTTCATAAAATAAGATGAAATTTACCATCTACTATATTTAAATATACGTATTCTAAAAATAAATTTTTATTTTCAAATTTCATTATTTAAAATTTCTTCAAAATTCAATTAAGTACGTTAATAAAATAAATAAAAATAAATAAAATTTTATGGGTCGTTACAATGGACGCTCCCAAGAACCTAACCGGATCTCTACCAACACAAGGCCGGGTTACCTCTGTAACTAGGTAACACCTACAGGTAAGCCATCCCCGGTCGTTACCGACCTTTATCGCAGGATTCACCAACAAATAACAACAACCACATAGGTTAAATATATGGTATCCATAACATGATACCGCCTTTTATTTAGAAGGAAATGGATATACCCTAGAGGCACGACCCCTAATAACCTTGCCGCAACATTTCTGTTTCGACCATTTCTGGGTTGTGAGGTTCGACGAAGTCTCGTCCACAAAGCTACGCTTTTCAAAAACGGCATGCTTTGATCAATAAATGATTAGCATCACTTCGTATGCCACATTACCAAATTAGGAATGTATCATTAGTAACCATCAACTACATAACTTCTAAGCTCATACGTCTCAGAGAAGGGTGTTAAGCTAGGAGAATAAATTTTCCGCCACCAAACAGAAATGTATTTGATATAAACCAGCTTTACATCTCAAAGTATATTGTCAGACACACATCCATACAAGTCTATTCCGGGTTCGAACAGAACCGAAGGCACTTCCGAAGAAGCCCTTGCAATCCGGGTATTTACAATCCCGATCGGACTCCCCATCACATATGGAGATCTCTATACCATAGCTACTTAGTGCAGAGTCATTCGACGGGTAATCCTTTCGTTCTCGAAAATACCCGGTCTTCACCACCGATCTTCAAATGCTATCCATTACGTCGAATTATTATTCGGAATGGGTTATATATGACAAAGTCCTCTCCCGGCTAAACCGAATAATGAGCGCAAGATTTTTAAAACCATATGTATATTGGGATCTTAGTTAAGTCACAACTTAAAGCCCAAAATCTTTCTTTCAAATGGTTAAAAAAATTACCATTTTAATCTTGTCAACAAAAAGATTCACTTCACTTTGAAAACAAAGTTCACCAATCTTTTCACAAAGATTCATTCACAGCTTTCAAAACTACTTACAATTCAAAATCTTTTATAAAAAAGACACACATTTAAGATCCTTTTAGATTTGAAAACAACGTTCACCAATCTTTAACAAAGATTCATTTGTAGCTTTCAAAACAATTCCATTTCAAACTTGAAGTCTTTTAACAAAAACTGAAAGTTCTTTCGTCATATGAAAGCTATTACCATTTCAAAACAAAGAGTTTTCATCTTGAAAAAATCCAATTAAATATGCACAAGTTATAGCCTTTAAAGTATAAACTTGGGTTAAATTTAAATTCCAAAATAATACTTTTAAAATACTTTAAAGACGGTTTAGAAATCCATATACATATTATATAACTTGTATCACCACTTTTCTAACCATAATTTCCAAAATAATTTCAAATTCTATACATGTATATATATATAACCCAATTTTGAAATCTTGTATTCAAATTCAAATCAAATTATTTTAATTTCAAAACCTTAACAAGTTATATTATATTCAAAGTACTTTCCAAAACTTTCTTTTCAAAAGTTTTCATATTTAACCCAATTACATTTCCAAACCATTTTAGGTTCAAGATTCAACTTTAAAACCATTTCATTATTTTAGATAAAATAATATAAAATTCAAATATCTGTAACTTAACCGAATCCTCGTGAATTGCATATTTGTGTGTGTATGGTGTAGCTCAGGGGTTTTACACAATAGTGCAACATCATCTATCATCACAATCCAAACAGAGCAATATCGATAAGCGGTATAATCCTTATAACGCTTATCTTCATTCATAGATTCACAGATAAATATAGATTCATCATAGATAAATAAATTACATTCATCGCAGCTCAAATTAAAACAATTCATATCACAAAACATCATACATCAGGGATATCAAACAATTCAAAGCACTCCACGCAAATTAAACATCCATATGTAAGGTTAGTTAATCATCTGATTAATTAAAACCAGATTAGTCACTAATCCAGGTTAATTAACATTAATTAATTACAAATTATTTTAATTAATTAACCTTTAATTATAAATTAATTAATCTTTAAACATTAATTAATCAACTTTAATTAATCAATAAAACAACCTTTAATCATTAAATAATTAACTTCTAATTATTTAATTTTTCTTTAATTAATTAATCACATTAATTAATTAACCCTTAATTAATTGTCATTTAATTAATCATCTTTAATTAATTACAATAAGTGATTATCCTTTATCACTTATATTAATAGATCACAAATTAATTTTTAGTCACTTGATTAATCAACTTTGATCATTAATTATTTATCCTTAATTACTTTCATTAACTAATTATCTTAAGTAATAAATTACCTTTTAATCATGAATTAGGAAATTTATTAATTATTCTTTAATTACTATCATTAAGCAATTATCATTTAATTACCTTCATTAAGTAATTATCATTAAATCATTCACATTAGTAACTAATTTAAATCCTTTAAATTGATTTTATAATTAACTTAACCTTTAATCATTAACAAATTAATTAGTCTTTAATTATCCAAGGCCTTAATTAACTTAAGATAAAACACTTGTCGTAATTTCTTACTAAATCAAATCATTTTTGAAAACATTTAAAGATTTTAATTAAATAATTACCAATATACATAATTATTTTAAAAACAAAACAATTTCAAATATTTACTTTAACCTTCAATCTTTGAAACTTGTTATAATAATTGCTTGAAAACTTGTACATTTTCTATTTGCTTTGAAACTTTAAAAAATTTCTTTATTTCAAACTTTGATGTCGACCCCGAGCCAAACACATCCTTTTCCCGAGCCTAACTCCGGGTTTCTCACCACCATCATTTACTTCGAGAGTCAAACCCTATGTTTTCCCATGCTTGAACCCGAGCAACTTCGTCTTCCCCAAACCTAAAACGTGTGACAGCCCGCAAATCCGTACCCCTTGAATCAACACTATTCTACCTCTATTGACTCAAAAGGCACAGAAATACGAACCATTAGGGTTAAAGAAGAAGAGATAGAAGAAGAAGGAACTAAACAATATCAGAATCTCACAGTCGCAGCGGAATAAAATATAATAGTAAATATATAACTTTACACAAAATGAAATCTATAACTGTTTTATATACATCATAACATCAGAGTGTCTCATACATCAACAATCACAAATCAGACATACCATACAATCATAGCAGCGGATATATATAGGTACATATAATACGTCTCGGACTCCAGCTCCTCTCCTGCTCCATAGCATCCTGACCTGAACAAATAATACTCGGTCTGACCCGAGCATTATAATGAAATAACACCCGAGTCAGTCTGGAATACCAGCTGATACTAAATATGCATCCAAATTGATTATTAAAGTTTCAAAAAATCCTTTGAAAACAAAAGCATCTCGTAAGACCACGCCACAAATAAACATGTCGGGTTTTTACCTTACGATAGCTAAAACACTTTTTATAGAAATCCTATGATATTATAATAGGGTCTATTTACAAATACTTATAAAATAGCCGAAATTGTTACATCTATTAAATTCCAGCTACTAGCCACCGAAGTGGGTAATACAAACAAAATCGTAAAAGGCTCGTAGGGAGAAATGGATTTCCAACAATGACTAGGCACTGGGGTACCACCTGTCACAGTACGGGGCCTAGATAACCGTACCGAGGACTACTCCCTTCATCCCCTGCAACACAAGGCCGGAACCATTCCTTACTGAACAGTCCCAAACAAGATAAACCCCGTGGTTGGCGCGACCAACCACCCACTAAACCGAAATATATAAGGGACATCTAGACAGGGGAAATATCTTGTCCTGCTTGGGCATGACCCACCTAACCTTTCTGCATATCCCCTGATTTTCAGTCATTCCTGATTGATGAGGCTTGAGGCTAAGCGTTACCTTTAGAACGTTTTCACTTAGAATGCCCATCGTCCACCTGACGATGTTTCGCAAGCATTCATCCATACAAGTCCGTCCCGGGTTCGAACAGAACCGAAGACACTACTCCTACTACATCCATTTTGGAAATATCCTCAGGATTAGTAGCGACTAGCCCTTGCACTTCACTGCTCCATCTTCGACTCCGAACACGTTTTTCGCACGAAACGTACAAATCGGATCGAAGTGGTTTTCGAGAAATGAATCTCGATCCCGGTCTCTTCGAAACGATCAACGCATTTGTCCAATATTGATAGTCGGTGATTTAACTATCAATTTATATTCGCAAACATCCATAAGCATCCATCACACAATAAATAAGTCCCACATTATTTATTTGCCTCAAATATCTTTAAAAGATATTCTCAAATTTTCAAAGCTCATTTGAAAACAATTCTCAAAGTTCTTCTTTTACAAGGTAAATCCCATATATTCCCATTGGAAATAACCAAGTTCAAAACAATTTAGGTTTAAAATAGTTAAAATATTTTATACTGAAATAAACTTTAAAATAGGTAAATTTACTACTAGTTATTTACTCAAAATATAATTTCAAAATATGTACAGTAAAACCATTTATTAAGATATAAACTTTGATTTTAAATAAGGTTTTTAATAAACTAAATTTAAAAGTAGTGTTTTTAATAAGATAAATACTCATTTCAAATGACTTAAGTCCAAAACTAGTCTTTTAAACAAATCCATTTGTAAAAATAATTATCAAGGTATTTATAAAATTTACTATTGCTAATTATTAATAATTACTTTAAAATAATAATTTCCAAAACACTCTTTTAAACAAGCTTGAATTTTTAAAACTTCCCTTTTTATAAAATTAGTTTAAACTCGAACTTGGTTTTTCCCAGGGAATCTCATTTTCACTTAAACATCACAGAAATCCTTCTCACGATTTCTGTCGATTTATTTCAATTTAGTTTTATGGTTTAATAACGTAAATTTACTTTCACATTTATCAATTGATAACATTTCTCTTTGTTTATCATTCCGGATTTTACAAATTTCAATTTTCATTCCAATAGATTTCAAAATTTAATTCTTTTAAATTCATTGTCTAACAATAACGCAATATTCCAATACAAATTTAATTTCAGTTTTTTTTTCCCAAACAGATTCTAATTTTTTTTATATTCCTTTAAATTCCTTATTTATAAATTTCTTAATTTCTTTTGAAACCCAATTTAATTTCTTTATAATTAAAACTCCAAATTTCTTTATAATTAACATTCTGGGTTTAGTTTATCTCACAATATCATAATGCAATTAAATTCCAAATTTATCAATCACAATATATAAACAGGCATCATCATCAACTATAAAAATATTACTACATGGTGAGGAATCCAGTTGGATCCCTCCAACCTGTTTTCCTTGCATCCAAAAATATTAGCACATCACAAATATAAATATCCATCCAGACTGATAATAACAATAATATGCAACCAATCACACAGATATTTAAATATTTATTATTTAAATCAGCCAATATCCAGATGTGAGTGAGAATAACTCACCCTGAGTTTCGGCGAGCGTTCGAAACTTAAATTAAACCGAACGATGTCCGATTTAACCTAAATTTCTACTTTCCCGGATTGATTCCGGATTTGCACCATCGCGTAGTACGCGTCTCTGCGATTCCGACGATACCAAATTCGTTGCAATCTGACACCGTATGAACAAGTTATCAAAATTTAAAGTTTTGTATATAAATTTAAAACAAATTCTTTTTTTTTTAACGAAACAAGCATCACTGTACCCAGAAACAAAAACGAGGCCGCATAGGTCTTCTTCCTCACGCGATAAAACAGCAACAACGAACCCAACATCACTTAGCTAGGGTTAAAAATCGCGATCACCACAGTCAACTTGAGGTAGATCGAGCACCACCCCTACGTAGCCCACAACCTCCTCCCCACTCGGCCCAGATCCGGTGGAACACGGCACCCCCACCTCACCATAAAATGCGTGCGAATGTCCCAGCTCCAACGTCGAACTGCGCCAATCCTTCGAAGTTTGAGTCGTCCTGCCGTACTGATGTGTAGAGCTCGAGGTCGACTTCATTTCTCTAGTTGGAATTTGTTGGAATCGTAAGTTAGATCGAGAGATCTTTAGGGAAGAAGCCTGGGATATTTCGGCCATTGGTAGTATAGGTGGCGGCCGGTAGAAAATAGTCTAGGGTTTGGGATATGAATATAAATATATATAATATTATTTAATATTAATTTAATCTCGTTCTTCAACTTTTAACAACCTACTCAAACGAACTCCAATTCTCACGTACCAATAGGCGTTCCTAAGGTTTTTCCGCGTTCCAGACACAATGGAACAGGTTTCGTAAGCCAATTCGGTCGTATGCGCGAGTTACGGAATTTAACGATTAATTTTAATTTAAACCGATTAAAACGATTTCGATGCGTTTTGAGCTGTCACGGTCAAACGACAACTCCGATTGCTACGAAAATTGAAATCCAATAATAACTAACTATTACGGATCCAATGGAACTGGTTTCGTCGAATTCCGAGACTATGCCCCGGAAGGCTATTTTAACTCGTCTATTAAATCGGGCGATTATCCAAATTGTCGAAAACGCTTAAAATCTTACTATTAAATTTTTTATTAACTTTACAATAAAACATATATCATTTATAAACACATTAACAATCATTTTGACTTACTTCGAATCAAAATCCGATTAATTGCATTTTTATATTATTAAATCCTATTATTAAATTAATATAAAATCCCAAATTCAAGCTATTAACTTTTAATTTCTTCCAATGGTCCAATATTAAAACTCAAACCCAATTAGACCTAAATTAAATTTTAGAATCTAATTTTATCTCCATTTACACTCGTAATTACCAATTACCCCAATTCTAATATTGAATTAGTATTATTCAGTTACCAATTAAATTCCCGATTCAATATTTAATTATTGTTCTCAATTATTTGAAATTGAATAGAATTACTATAACTAAAAATTATAGTTTATTTTATTTCAAGATTCAATTTATAATCCACATTCAACATTTAAAATGAATTAAATGTTCAAATTCAATGGCTTAAACATACGTGATGTTACATTCTTCCCCCCTTATAAAAATTTCGTCCCCGAAATTTGCTAAGGTAGAAAATACTTCCCAACTCATTTACTTACCCAATTTGCTTAGTTAAAAGCTTATATTTACTTTCCCAAAAAGTTTCCAACTCCCTTTCAAAACCATTATCTTTATCCACTCAAAAGTTCATATTTTAACATTTGCTTTCAAAAACAACTTTCCAAGTTAGCAAAATTTTCCCAAAATCCCAAAAATTTTCTAACTCCCAAAATTTCTGAAATTTTTTGGCAGAGTCTCCCCTGTACGGAGGAGCTTTCGCGATATCGCGATACAAATAAATACATATACATCGACCCACACGGTCGGAAACCAAAATATATCACACCAAATATATCATTTCCCAATTTTATTAGTGTAGGCGTACCTTTTTAGCAAATTTTAATAGCAAGTAGCTAATATATAATGCATATACGTGCTCCAACTCTCTCGAACGCCTCCCGCACCTGTACTTACTCAAACAAACTCATTAGCTTTCAAGAATATGAACATTTCATTAGCATTACCAATATAAATGTAAGCCATACACAACTATTTCATAATCTTAACCAACATACCATTTTTATAGCCTAACCAAGCAAACTTCATCACTATTTAATAATGTTAACCATGTCTTATCAACAAATTAAAATTTTCAATCACCTTTTAATTTCTCGACAAATCCAAACTTCACTTTTATATCACTTGAATGATCTAAATTCAAGTTTACTATATACCATGCATATTTATTACAACCCATTCATTTCTATTTCAATATAATTAACATATGCTTTACTTACATTTCTTTATTTTAACTTACATTCCCAATTTGATTTACAATCAAATTTTATTTTAAACTTAAAACATTTGCAATTCTTTTATGATTCATTTCCATTCATATGCAAACATCAGTTATCAAAATGTCAATTCATTCCAATTGATTCACAATCAATTCCATTTGCTATTTTAAATCAATTCACTTGCATTCGTTTACAAACTCTTTGAATTAGATTCCAATTCAGTTCAATTTATTCAAAAATCAATTTCAATTGCTTGTTAAACATCTCAATTCCGAATACATATAATTTTCATGCTATTCAAGCAATTAATCATCACTTCAGCTTACACCCATTTAAAATTAATTCTAGTCTAGATTTATATTAATTTTATTCACCTCTACATAGTTCACAATCCAAGCATTCTTATTCCTTATCAATTATTCAATCAATCCTTATTCTCACCTTTCAAATTTATTATTCATCTTAAGTTAATTTATTTATTTATTTATTATTATTTATTATTATTATTATTATTATTATTTTTAAAACCAAGTCTTGATTTTCATATTTCAAATCCATTATTCAACTTAAGTTCACTTTTATCATTCCATCCTGGATTTATTTACAACTCTTATATTCATATGATATCACAATATTTAATTTACAACCATTTCACTTGCCATTCAACTTTATTTCCCAACCAAAATTTATCCCAGACAAAATTATGAAGCTTAATCACACCTATTATTCAACTTGCTTAAGTTCTTTCGCAATATTTTCATTATCTTCTTATAAATCAATTTTTATCCAAATCAATTCCAATCCATTTACAAATTTAAATGCTCATTGTTATTTATTCAATCCATTTACAACTTTATTTTATTAAAAAGGAGACCATTTAAATTATTTCGCTCCTTGTAACCTACTTACAATTCAAACCATCATTATTGTAATTCAATTCCATTTTCCTTCACACTTCAATATTTGTTACCACAATTAAATCCCAACCCAAATCAGGATTCTTATTTACCTTCAAATTTTGACTAACTATCAAATTCTATCCATTACAATACAAATCCCAATTAATGATAATTCAATTTAGTCACTAACCTAATCCATATTAGGTGTTAATTCACTTTCCCAATTCATACTGAACTTATTTACAATACGACCATTTTCAAATGTTCAAAACAAGAACTGGGTTTCATTTTACCTTTCAATTTATTAACAAGCTTCCAAAATTGTATCCATTCCAGTATTATTTTCATTTAATTTAGCTTATACTAAATTCGTCTTCAAGCTTCTCTTTGTTTAATTCAGCTTATACTAAATTCTTTCTCAAATAATCCCTTTGAATTTAGTTGAGTCAAATTTTTTTTATTCATACAATATCCTTTCAGCACAATTAGATTTCTTCCAATTCAATTCTTTCCAAATTTAGATTCAAGTTTTAACTAAATTCATTTAGCCATCTTGAATTCATTTCATTTTCCTTTACCATTTTAAATAAGAATTTAATTCCATTCACTTTATTCACAACACAATTGAATCTTGTTTTTAATTAATCTAAATTCGACTCAAGTCCATTTAGTCAAAGTTAAATCTAATCAAATCCAAATTTTAATTCTCTATATACAAGTTCAAAACTTGTTTACTAATTTAAGTTCATTCATTTCCTTTATATCTCACATTACCTTATTTCAATTTACATTTCATTAGAGATTAAGTTTAAATCCACCATACCATTCAACTATTCCCCAATTGTGATTATAATTTCATTTCTATTTATATAAGTTCACCAACTTTTTATTTTAAAGCTCATTTTAATCCATCTACATCATATAATCACAATTTCAAATTTTACATATATATGTATTACTGAATTTCTAAGGATACAAATTTTCTTTCACCTTAATACTTTGCACAATTCTAAATTCATAATCTCAACTAAAGCATAACACTTACTAGCTTGAGGGTATACTCCATTTCACAATGACCCAAAATCTCAAAGTCAACTACATCTTAATTTAATTCAAATCAACTTTATTTTAAGTCTAATATATTTCACTTATCCAAGTTAAATTCAAATCTTCTACTCACTTCAACATATTTTATTCACTTTCAATTACTCAAATTAAATTTTAATTCCAAGACTAAAATTTTCATTTCTTACTTGTTATTAATATTAATTTCACTTAATATGTTCAATAGTTAATTCATTTCAACTTTACACATTATTTAATTAGAATCTTCCCAGAATTCATTTGACCGAGTTTTTATTTCAAAACCATTTTGAAATATATCAAATATATACCTATTTGATATATCAATCAAATCTCCAGGTTTTTCCAAAACAATTTGTTTATACCGAAACAAATTTAACATTTTTGAAATGTCCAAAACAACTGCTATACCCAACTAGTCCAAACCATGTCATAACCAAGTATTAGGGAAGCAATCCATCACTTTAGAAACTCGAAAATGAATTCTAATGATGTGGCCAGCATCATCAGGATTATTTTCCAGCGACTGAAGTGAGTTCAGTGCTTCTTTACCTTCCCAAATTCATTTTTAAACAGTTTCCATTCAAAAATGCTTCCCAAAACAATATTCCATTATTGCCTTCAAATACATTGGAAAACATTTCAAACATTACAAAGATTTTAAATTTCCAAATCTTTATTTTCTATCTATTTAAAATCTTTTTCAAAACTTCCGGGATTTAAATTCTGGTTTAATTTACATTTAGTTATTCTCTTTTGTACAATTTATACTCACAGAATTTATTTCGTTATAACCATTTCGAATTTTAGATTCTTATATTTGATTATAGTATTAACAACCAATCATCCAAATATATATATAATTTCAGAAAATTATTTCTTTTATATCAAAATAGTTTTGGGTAAAATTATTTCATTTACCCACCTTTAAAAACAATACTATGTCGGTTTATCTTGTTTAAGAGTTTAGAAACCCCAATCGATACGGTTGTACTTCCCGCACCGACCAGAATTCATAAACACTCAACCGATAAGTCGACACAGTATAAAAATAATTTTATATTCACTAACAAGTACAATCTCGTAGCTATTATTACTCTCAACTCATTATAGAGTACTATCGACTCTGATTAATGAGTAATTTCCCCACCAAAGCCTAGGTTGTCGCCAACCTAAGCTCTGATACCAAGTGTGACTGCCCGCAAATCCGTACCCCTTGAATCAACACTATTCTACCTCTATTGACTCAAAAGGCACAGAAATACGAACCATTAGGGTTAAAGAAGAAGAGATAGAAGAAGAAGGAACTAAACAATATCAGAATCTCACAGTCGCAGCGGAATAAAATATAATAGTAAATATATAACTTTACACAAAATGAAATCTATAACTGTTTTATATACATCATAACATCAAAGTGTCTCATACATCAACAATCACAAATCAGACATACCATACAATCATAGCAGCGGATATATATAGGTACATATAATACGTCTCGGACTCCAGCTCCTCTCCTGCTCCATAGCATCCTGACCCGAACAAATAATACTCGGTCTGACCCGAGCATTATAATGAAATAACACCCGAGTCAGTCTGGAATACCAGCTGATACTAAATATGCATCCAACTTGATTATTAAAGTTTCAAAAAATCCTTTGAAAACAAAAGCATCTCGTAAGACCACGCCACAAATAAACATGTCGGGTTTTTACCTTACGATAGCTAAAACACTTTTTATAAATCCTCTGATATTATAATAGGGTCTATTTACAAATACTTATAAAATAGCCGAAATTGTTACATCTATTAAATTCCAGCTACTAGCCACCGAAGTGGGTAATACAAACAAAACTCGTAAAAGGCTCGTAGGGAGAAATGGATTTCCAACAATGACTAGGCACTGGGGTACCACCTGTCACAGTACGGGGCCTAAATCACCGTACCGAGGACTACTCCCTTCATCCCCTGCAACACAAGGCCGGAACCATTCCTTACTGAATAGTCCCAAACAAGATAAACCCCATGGTTGGCGTGACCAACCACCCACTAAGCTGAAATATATAAGGGACATCTAGACAGGGGAAATATCTTGTCCTGCTTGGGCATGACCCACCTAACCTTGCTGTGTATCCCCTGATTTTCAGTCATTCCCAGTTGATGAGGCTTGAGGCTAAGCGTTACCTTTAGAACGTTTTCACTTAGAATGCCCATCGTCCACCTGACGATGTTTCGCAAGCATTCATCCATACAAGTCCGTCCCGGGTTCGAACGGAACCGAAGACACTACTCCTACTACATCCATTTTGGAAATATCCTTAGGATTAGTAGCGACTAGCCCTTGCACTTCACTGCTCCATCTTCGACTCCGAACACGTTTTTCGCACGAAACGTACAAATCGGATCGAAGTGGTTTTCGAGAAATGAATCTCGATCCCGGTCTCTTCGAAACGATCAACGCATTTGTCCAATATTGATAGTCGGTGATTTGACTATCAATTTATATTCACAAACATCCATAAGCATCCATCACACAATAAATAAGTCCCACATTATTTATTTTCCTCAAATATCTTTAAAAGATATTCTCAAATTTTCAAAGCTCATTTGAAAACAATTCTCAAAGTTCTTCTTTTACAAGGTAAATCCCATATATTCCCATTGGAAATAACCAAGTTCAAAACAATTTAGGTTTAAAATAGTTAAAATATTTTATACTGAAATAAACTTTAAAATAGGTAAATTTACTACTAGTTATTTACTCAAAATATAATTTCAAAATATTTACAGTAAAACCATTTATTAAGATATAAACTTTGATTTTAAATAAGGTTTTTAATAAACTAAATTTAAAAGTAGTGTTTTTAATAAGATAAATACTCATTTCAAATGACTTAAGTCCAAAACTAGTCTTTTAAACAAATCCATTTGTAAAAATAATTATCAAGGTATTTATAAAATTTACTATTGCCAATTATTAATAATTACTTTAAAATAATAATTTCCAAAACACTCTTTTAAACAAGCTTGAATTTTTAAAACTTCCCTTTTTATAAAATCAGTTTAAACTCGAACTTGGTTTTTCCCAGGGAATCTCATTTTCACTTAAACATCACAGAAATCCTTCTCACGATTTCTGTCGATTTATTTCAATTTAGTTTTATGGTTTAATAACGTAAATTTACTTTCACATTTATCAATTGATAACATTTCTCTTTGTTTATCATTCCGGATTTTACAAATTTCAATTTTCGTTCCAATAGATTTCAAAATTTAATTCTTTTAAATTCATTATCTAACAATATCGCAATATTCCAATACAAATTTTATTTCAGTTTTTTTTCCCAAACAGATTCTAATTTTCTTTATATTCCTTTAAATTCCTTATTTATAAATTTCTTAATTTCTTTTGAAACCCAATTTAATTTCTTTATAATTAAAACTACAAATTTCTTTATAATTAACATTCTGGGTTTAGTTTATCTCACAATATCACAATGCAATTAAATTCCAAATTTATCAATCACAATATATAAATAGGCATCATCATCAACTATAAAAATATTACTACATGGTGCGGAATCCAGTTGGATCCCTCCAACCTGTTTTCCCTGCATCCACAAATATTAGCACATCACAAATATAAATATCCATCCAGACTGATAATAACAATAATATGCAACCAATCACATAGATATTTAAATATTTATTATTTAAATCAGCCAATATCCAGATGTGAGTGAGAATAACTCACCTTGAGTTTCGGCGAGCGTTCGAAATTTAAATTAAACCGAACGATGTCCGATTTAACCTAAATTTCTACTTGCCCGGATTGATTCCGGATCTGCACCATCGCGTAGTACGCGTCTCTGCGATTCCGACGATACCAAATTCGTTGCAATCTGACACCGTATGAACAAGTTATCAAAATTTAAAGTTTTGTATATAAATTTAAAACAAATTCTTTTTTTTTTTTAACCAAACAAGCATCACTGTACCCAGAAAAAAAAAACGAGGCCGCATAGGTCTTCTTCCTCACGTGATAAAACAGCAACAACGAACCCAACATCACTTAGCTAGGGTTAAAAATCGCGATCACCACGGTCAACTTGAGGTAGATCGAGCACCACCCCTACGTTGCCCACAACCTCCTCCCTACTCGGCCCAGATCCGGTGGAACACGGCACCCCCACCTCACCATAAAACGTGCGAACGGCCCAGCTCCAACGTCGAACTGCCGCCAATCCTTCGAAGTTTGAGTCGTCCTGCCGTACTGATGTGTAGAGCTCGAGGTCGACTTCATTTCTCTAGTTGGAATTTGTTGGAATCGTAAGTTAGATCGAGAGATCTTTAGGGAAGAAGCCTGGGATATTTCGGCCATTGGTAGTATAGGTGGCGACCGGTAGAAAATAGTCTAGGGTTTGGGTTATGAATATAAATATATATAATATTATTTAATATTAATTTAATCTCGTTCTTCAACTTTTAACAACCTACTCAAACGAACTCCAATTCTCACGTACCAATAGGCGTTCCTAAGGTTTTTCCGCGTTTCGGACACAATGGAACAGGTTTCGTAAGCCAATTCGATCGTATGCGCGAGTTATGGAATTTAACGATCAATTTTAATTTAAACCGATTAAAACGATTTCGATGCGTTTCGAGCTGTCACGGTCAAACGACAACTCCGATTGCTACGAAAATTGAAACCCAATAATAACTAACTATTACGGATCCAATGGAACTAGTTTCGTCGAATTCCGAGACTGTGCCCCGGAAGGCTATTTTAACTCGTCTATTAAATCGGGCGATTATCCAAATTGTCGAAAACGCTTAAAATCTTACTATTAAATTTTTTATTAACTTTACAATAAAACATATATCATTTATAAACACATTAACAATCATTTTGACTTACTTCGAATCAAAATCCGATTAATTGCATTTTTATCTTATTAAATCCTATTATTAAATTAATATAAAATCCCAAATTCAAGCTATTAACTTTTAATTTCTTCCAATGGTCCAATATTTAAACTCAAACCCAATTAGACCTAAATTAAATTTTAGAATCTAATTTTATCTCCATTTACACTCGTAATTACCAATTACCCCAATTCTAATATTGAATTAATATTATTCAGTTACCAATTAAATTCCCGATTCAATATTTAATTATTGTTCTCAATTATTTGAAATTGAATAGAATTACTATAACTAAAAATTATAGTTTATTTTATTTCAAGATTCAATTTATAATCCACATTCAACATTTAAAATGAATTAAATGTTCAAATTCAATGGCTTAAACATACGGGATGTTACAAAACGACACAGACCCAATCGTGCACATGCGAGCACGTGCACCGAAGCTTCAACAAACTCCAG
This sequence comes from Allium cepa, assembly GCA_030765085.1. NCBI lineage: Eukaryota > Viridiplantae > Streptophyta > Magnoliopsida > Asparagales > Amaryllidaceae > Allium > Allium cepa. The sequence continues at coordinate 675,830,120 of CM060932.1, read as the reverse complement.
TCGTCCCAGCACCTTCCATAAGCCATCGACGATCCACGCTATTTCTATGACCACCTAGTTCGAGTAATTTCATCAGAAATCAAAAATTAAGCATTCGATCAACCTTCTGTAAACAAACCCGTTGACCAAATTGCCTTAACCACCGTATGAAGACGCCAGAACTCCTGCGACTCCGACCACAGCTGCTTCGATGACCCACAAGGCTTTCCCCCCCCCCGTTCCGATGATCTCAAATGCCTCAACGACGACACTCTAGCCACTTAAACTCGATCAAAAAAACTGCTAGTCGAACCCTAGTTCGACGACGTGACGCCGCCACTGCCAATTACAAAAACAATTTCCAATTTTCCTTTGATCCATAACACCCAGCCACATTCCACCTTGATCACGACGAGTATAAGCCTGCAGATCGTCGAAATTTGACAGAAACGTCATCTCCGTTCAACTCGATAATTTGCAAGATTTCCCAGTTTAAAAATCAAAAAAGTACAACCTAAAATCATCATTTCCTACTACGAATCAAATTATGAAATCCAAACTTGAATTCGTGATCATTGATTTTTCTGTTTTGAATATATTTTACCGTAATTCCTTTTTCCCGGATAAATTGTTTAATAATTTCACTTGTTTTTATTTTTAAAATTTGTATTACATCAACACAAACAAATTTCTTTTAAACATCATAGGTTAAAAGAAATCAGGGGAAGAGGGATTGAATTTTGAATTAAATCAAGGCATGTTTAGTTTTCCTTTTTCTTTTAACAGAGGTATATACATATATACCTGTATCCAAACATGCATACAATATCTTCACATATTCAGGCATGCAATCATAATCATATAAGCACATATTTCAAATACAAATCCAAACACCAAAAATATATCAGGGTCAAGTGGTTTGCACACCTGGTTTTGATGAAGCAGAAAACTAGAATTGCTTGAGAATTTGGACATTTTGAAATTTGAATTTTTGATTTGCCATCTGATTTTACTTGATTTGTTTGAGTTGATTTTTGGATCCACTCAGGTTGAAGTAGTTGAATTTACTTTGCAGGCTTTGATTTGAATTGAGTTTGATTTATTTTGCTTGATCCTCTCTCTGGTTTGCAGTTTGCTTTCAGATTTTGAATCTACTACTTTTAAATTTGAACCTGTTGCTGGCATTAAAACTTGAAGCTATTTTGATTTATTTTCATTTTATCTCTTTTGTTTGTTGTCTCAAGTTTGTAGTTTGATCTTATTTTTGTGTAACGAACAGGATTTTTCGCGCTCGAAAATCGACATCCATACTTCAAATCGTATTCGAATGCCATAGATTCGATCGTTCAAATCCGATTCGCCGGAGCTTATAACAATCATTAAGTAATTAACACAGCGGAATAAAAGAATAATACATTGATATACAGCTTTGATACAATATCTGACACAACAGATGATCCAATAGATATCAATATACATCAGAGATATGATACAATAAAATAGCAGCGAAAAAGAAAAATAGACAACATCTAGCAGCGGAACAAATAATTCTAAAATAGTCTTCAAAAGAGTACTCCAAGGCATCAATCCAAAATAGCGGGAACCCCCAAAAGATAAGCAAGTGCAGTCCGTATCCAAAGGCTGAATATCAATGTATTATTCTTTTATTCCGCTGTGTTAATTACTTAATGATTGTTATAAGCTCCGGCGAATCGGATTTGAACGATCGAATCTATGGCATTCGAATACGATTTGAAGTATGGATGTCGATTTTCGAGCACGAAAAATCCTGTTCGTTACAACGTGGTATCAGAGCGCTCGGTACCAACAACACCACACAGTAATAGATATAGTGTATCACATGAGTAAGTATCTGGGCTCCATACCATGATACTACCCCTATCCAGAAGAAAAGGACATATCCTAGGGACGCGATCCCTGAAAACTTTGCCGCATCTTTTCCTGTTTCGACCATTCTCCGGGTTGTGAGGCTCGACGAAGTCTCGTCCACAAAAACACACTTTATACAAAAGTCGTGCTTTGGGTCAACAAATGATCAACACAATGATCACCAAGATAGACGATCAAACAAATGATCCTATCACAAATAATCAACACAATGATCATTTCAGCAACACTCAGTATGTCACATTACCAAATTGGGAATATATCGCTGATAACTTCAACTATATAACCTCTGAGCTCGTACGTCTCAGAGAAGGGTGTTAAGCTAAGAGAATAAATTCTTCGCCACCAACAGGAATATATTTGAAAGAAATCTGCTTTATATCTCAAATTGTAATGTCAGACATAACAATCCATACAAGTCTGTTCTGGGTTCGAACAGAACCGAAGGCACTTACAAAGAAGTCCTTGCAATCCGGATATTCACAATCCTGATCGGATTTCCCATCACTTAGGGAGTCTCTATACCGTTGCAACTCAGTGCAGAGACAATCGATAGGTCATACTATCGTTCTTGCAAATACCCGGTCTTCACCACCGGTCTTCAAATGCTATCCATAACGACGTATCACATATTCGGAATGGGTTATACGACACAAAGGTCCTTTCCCGGTTAAACCGAATAGTGAGCACGATATTTCAAAAACAAATGGATAATGGGATTTCAATTAAGTCACAACTTAATAATTCAAAACTTTCTTTCAAATGGTTTAAACCAATTATCATTTCAAATCTTTTAAACAAAAAGATTTATTTCACAAAGTTCACTCAGTTTCACAAAGATTCATTTACGGATTTCAAAACAATTTCCGTTTCAATTGGATTAACTCGTTTAAAATCTTTAAATTTAAAGATTTAACTTATAGCTTTCAAATCGTTTCCATAACTTGGAAATCATTTTCATTTCAATCTTAAAATTCTTTTTAACAAAATTTGGAAGTTCATTTCCTATTTGAAAGCTTTAATTATTTGAAAACAAATAATTTTCATTTCAGAAGAATCAAATTTCATTTACACGAGTTAAAGCCTTTGAATTTAAATTTCTAATTCTCAAATCAATAGTTTAACCCATATAAACTGGTATAACATCTTTAGTTCCTAGTTTCCAAATCATAGAATTCAATTTCCATTATTGAATTCAAATTTAAATCAAAATATTTAAATTTCAAAATTCAATCAATTTAGTCAAAATAAATTTTTATCTTTGAAATTACATTTCAAAAGCTTTTCACTTTTAAACCGAATCCATTTCCAAAATATTTGAATTTAAATATTCAACTTTAAATTCATTTCAAAATCTATGACTTAGTTGATTTCCTCGTGAAATCCATATTGGTGTGTGTATAAGTGTGGCCCAGGAGTTTAACACAATAGTGCAACATCATTCAACTAGTATATATCACAGAAACAACAATATCGATAAGCGGTATATCCCAATAACGCTTATCTAGATACACAGATTCTCAGATAGATATATCACAGATAATAAACTATATCTCAGACAATAAATTACATCATAGATCACAACACAGATCAGGATAATCATAAAGCATCATATATCAGGGATATCAAACAGTTTAACATCCAATATATTCCAAGCATCCATAGGTGGGATTTATTCAATTACCTGATTAATTTAATTAGAAAAATTTCCGTGAATAAATTTGCTAGTTATGGTAAATTAATAATCAACTAATTTTAAAACATTCAATAAACTATCCTTTAATTAATTATTAATTAATTACCATTTGGTTAATTATCCTTGATTAATCATAATACGTAAGTCAATCAAACAGGAGCCATCAAGGTATAATATCATTGGTTTAATCGACTTATATTAATTTAAATTTGTTTTCCTTAAGTATTAACCACAATCTTGAGTAATAAATCTTTGACTAATTAATTTATTTATTTCCAAAACATTGAATTTATCACTTCTTAATTATCTTTCAAATTAATAAATTTAGTCTTTAAATTAATATCCTTAATTATCAATTAGTTAAACTTAAGTACCCATTTATCTATTTACTAATTACTTAATTAATAACTTGAGCAACTAGTTAATACTTCTCAATTTAAATTTTAAATCAGTAACTCTTATTTTTGAATTAACTTTAATTAGTTAATTTACCTTCTTAATTACAAATTTATTAAACGTTTAATTATAAGTAAAAATACCACTTTTATTTGTTCTTACATTTCAAATTTCAACTTTACTTAACATTTCTTAATCACTCTGCCATTAATTAAACTTAAAACCACTTGCCTTGCTAACTCAAAAGAAATCCTAGTACTTGAAATCATCCCAGGCAAAATCCAGTTTACCCGAGTCTTTTGTTTTTTTTTCTTTTCAAAAGCAACTTCAATACAAATTTTTTTCCAGAAAACAACTCATCAATTCCCTGTGCTTACCCACGCAAATACCTGCCTCTTCTCCCTTCTTCAATTTTCTAACAGCCAACACCTCAATGTCACACAGTGCAGCGTGCACGTGCACAGTGATTCTGGCGATCTCCGATCAACATCGATCCTTCCAGCATGTCGCCGATGTCCCACCTAAGCCCTCCGATCCACCCAGTTCGACCATACGATCGAAAACGCAAACGAGACAAAATTTTGAAGACCTGGGAAAACCAAAATCACGAAGCCTGGAAACTCGAACACGTTTCGACGTCAAACCTGGCAACGCTTCGTTCGCACCACCCCGACCACCTGGACCTCCGCCGCCTCGCCTGGGGCTGCGCCACCCGCCCACTCCTCTTTCCTCAAAGTCTGGTCTACTCCGATTCACTCATGAATCCCCAATTCGATCGCGTTTCCAACCATAACACCCAACCCTTAAACCCTAAAATCACCTCGTATTCAATTCCTATGCAATGGAAAAATAAATGAATATTTTTCCTAAGATCACTGACCTTCATACTTGCTTCAATAAGAATTTCAGCATTTTACATTGAGTAATTTTCGAAAACTTGATGAAAGTTCAATTTTTGATCAACATGGAACTACTCTTGATATATTGAACTAAAAATTCCCATTCGATTTTTTAAAAATCATATCTTTTTAGTAAAATTCGAATTACAGTATCAAAACAACGTATTACTATCATCAAGTTTTAACATATATATACATGATTCTTTTCTCTGTTTATTTTAAATTTCCAGGTAATACTAAATAAATAAATAAATAAAAATTTCTCAGAAATATTTTCTAACCCCTAGTTCTTGATGATACAAACCCATTTCATACAGATCGTGAAGCCTAAAATTGAATCAAAGAGGTAGGTTTTAGATTTCCATCCATAATTTACTTACTTTAGCAGGTCTAAAACCTGTAACATTTAGAACAGACATTCATGTCTGTTTCAACATGCACAGTTCGATCTATATATTCAAACATGCAGGCAAGTTCACACTATCATTCAACCATAATTCGTATCACACTTTAGAAAACATGAAGTTAAAATCAGGGTTAGATGGTTCGCTCACCTTTAACATCCTTAGTCCTAAAAGCTTTCAGATTGAAGTTGAAAACCAATTTTTTTTCTTGCTTCGCTGTTTGAAAATCTGGACTTGCTCTGCTTCTTGATTTCCAGGTTTGAAGACTTGTTTTTCAAGTTTGAAACTTTGATTTCCCAGTTTGGAGGCTTCCAGGTTGATGAGTTTTATTGAGTTGCTTCAATTTGATTTGCTTTGATATTTGTTGAAGTTGAGATTTTGTTTTAAGTTTTAAAATGAAGTTTACTTTAGAGACTACTCAGTTTCGAATGATAAAAACTGAGATGAAGATGTTAATAGATATAAAAGAAAGCTTATAGTATATATATATAATAGGTATGGTTGATAGTTTCACTTCAGTATGGCTGAGATGATTTATTTGTGCAAAGAGAAGATGGGTATTAAATGCATGTCCTTATTGTTTACAACCTTATACAGGCTACATACCTATCCTCTCTTTCTTTCTTTTTTATTTATTTTCTTTTTACTTTATGTACTTTGTTTATCCTTCTACTTGCCTGCAAGTTACTTTACTCGGCTACATTTGTATATGTATGTATACTTCTTGCTTTGTATAAGCATGCTCGTGTACTTGTGCTTATATAAAATCCATTTGATTTTTATTTTTGTATGTACAGGCTGTTTTCTTTTGCAGCTCAACATATAAAATGTTTGAACTCTTGAATATATTGTATTGACTTCCTATGCAAGCCTACAGATATATAATTATATATATTTGTTTTCTTGTTTCATATTTTTTTTTCCTCTTACTTTTGTCTTTAGTCATGGTGGCTGCATTCAATTTAATATGTTGTTCACCGAGATGTCTTTTACATTGCTTGATTTAAATATGTTTTATAATATAAATGAATTCAATGTTGTTATTATTATTTATTCAAACTTTTAATTTAATTTTCCTTTTCAACATTAACTTTACAACGTATATTTTATTTTATTTTATCTTAAACACTTTATTTCAATTCCAATTCAATTTTATTTAAAATAAGTTTCAAATCCCATTTATAAAATAAATAAATATACATATCTAATCAAAATTGAAAAATTCAAATAAATCTATAATTTAATCCAAGAATTCAATTAAATTCGTCTTAAAAATCAGGATCGTTACAGACTTCCCCCCTTAAAAGAATTTCGTCCTCGAAATTCGCCAGAGAAAGATAACGAAGATAGATGAAAGATAGATCAAAGCTGTATATCAATGTATTATTCTTTTATTCTGCTGTGTTATTTACTTAATATTGTTATAAGCTCCGGCGAATCGGACTTGAACGGTCGAATCTATGGCATTCGAATACGATATGAAGTATGGATGTCGATTTTCGAGCGCGAAAAATCCAGTTCGTTACAACGTGGTATCAGAGCTAAGGTTGAACTTTAGCTCAGGAGTATAACACATTAAGTAGCTCATTAGAGATAGGGTGAAGTATCCCTAGAATGAGTATAACCAGTGAAACCAAAACCCAAATTTCTCGATCTATTTTCTTTATCTGATGTTATTCTCTAAGATATTTCGTCTGAATAATACATTGCTATACAGCTTTGATACAATATCTGACACAACAGATGATCCAATAGATATCAATATACATCAGAGATATGATACAATAAAATAGCAGCGGAAAAGAAAAATAGACAACATCTAGCAGCGGAACAAATAATTCTAAAATAGTCTTCAAAAGAGTACTCCAAGGCATCAATCCAAAATAGCGGGAACCCCCAAAAGATAAGCAAGTGCAGTCCGTATCCAAAGGCTGAATATCAATGTATTATTCTTTTATTCCGCTGTGTTAATTACTTAATGATTGTTATAAGCTCCGGCGAATCGGATTTCAACGATCGAATCTATGGCATTCAAATACGATTTGAAGTATGGATGTCGATTTTCGAGCGCGAAAAATCCTGTTCGTTACAACGTGGTATCAGAGCGCTCGGTACCAACAACACCACACAGTAATAGATATAGTGTATCACATGAGTAAGTATCTGGGCTCCATACCATGATACTACCCCCATCCAGAAGAAAAGGACATATCCTAGGGACGCGATCCCTGAAAACTTTGCCGCATCTTTTCCTGTTTCGACCATTCTCCGGGTTGTGAGGCTCGACGAAGTCTCGTCCACAAAAACACACTTTATACAAAAGCCGTGCTTTGGGTCAACAAATGATCAACACAATGATCACCAAGATATACGATCAAACAAATGATCCTATCACAAATAATCAACACAATGATCATTTCAGCAACACTCAGTATGTCACATTACCAAATTGAGAATATATCGCTGATAACTTCAACCATATAACCTCTGAGCTCGTACGTCTCAGAGAAGGGTGTTAAGCTAAGAGAATAAATTCTCCGCCACCAACAGGAATATATTTGAAAGAAATCTGCTTTATATCTCAAATTGTAATGTCAGACATAACAATCCATACAAGTCTGTTCTGGGTTCGAACAGAACCGAAGGCACTTACAAAGAATTCCTTGCAATCCGGATATTCACAATCCTGATCGGATTTCCCATCACTTAGGGAGTCTCTATACCGATGCAACTCAGTGCAGAGACAATCGATAGGTCATACTATCGTTCTTGCAAATACCCGGTCTTCACCACCGGTCTTCAAATGCTATCCATAACGACGTATCACATATTCGGAATGGGTTATACGACACAAAGGTCCTTTCCCGGTTAAACCGAATAGTGAGCACGATATTTCAAAAACAAATGGATAATGGGATTTCAATTAAGTCACAACTTAATAATTCAAAACTTTCTTTCAAATGGTTTAAACCAATTATCATTTCAAATCTTTTAAACAAAAAGATTTATTTCACAAAGTTCACTCAGTTTCACAAAGATTCATTTACGGATTTCAAAACAATTTCCGTTTCAATTGGATTAACTCGTTTAAAATCTTTAAATTTAAAGATTTAACTTATAGCTTTCAAATCGTTTCCATAACTTGGAAATCATTTTCATTTCAATCTTAAAATTCTTTTTAACAAAATTTGGAAGTTTATTTCCTATTTGAAAGCTTTAATTATTTGAAAACAAATAATTTTCATTTCAGAAGAATCAAATTTCATTTACACGAGTTAAAGCCTTTGAATTTAAATTTCTAATTCTCAAATCAATAGTTTAACCCATATAAACTGGTATAACATCTTTAGTTCCTAGTTTCCAAATCATAGAATTCAATTTCAATTATTGAATTCAAATTTAAATCAAAATATTTAAATTTCAAAATTCAATCAATTTATTCAAAATAAATTTTTATCTTTGAAATTACATTTCAAAAGCTTTTCACTTTTAAACCGAATCCATTTCCAAAATATTTGAATTTAAATATTCAACTTTAAATTCATTTCAAAATCTATGACTTAGTTGATTTCCTCGTGAAATCCATATTGGTGTGTGTATAAGTGTGGTCCAGGAGTTTAACACAATAGTGCAACATCATTCAACTAGTATATATCACAGAAACAACAATATCGATAAGCGGTATATCCCAATAACGCTTATCTAGATACACAGATTCTTAGATAGATATATCACAGATAATAAACTATATCTCAGACAATAAATTACATCATAGATCACAACACAGATCAGGATAATCATAAAGCATCATATATCAGGGATATCAAACAGTTTAACATCCAATATATTCCAAGCATCCATAGGTGGGATTTATTCAATTACCTGATTAATTTAATTAGATAAATTTCCGTGAATAAATTTGCTAGTTATGGTAAATTAATAATCAACTAATTTTAAAACATTCAATAAACTATCCTTTAATTAATCATTAATTAATTACCATTTGGTTAATTATCCTTGATTAATCATAATACGTAAGTCAATCAAACAGGAGCCATCAAGGTATAGTATCATTGGTTTAATCGACTTATATTAATTTAAATTTATTTTCCTTAAGTATTAACCACAATCTTGAGTAATAAATCTTTGACTAATTAATTTATTTATTTCCAAAACATTGAATTTATCACTTCTTAATTATCTTTCAAATTAATAAATTTAGTCTTTAAATTAATATCCTAAATTATCAATTAGTTAAACTTGAGTACCCATTTATCTATTTACTAATTACTTAATTAATAACTTGAGCAACTAGTTAATACTTCTCAATTTAAATTTTAAATCAGTAACTCTTATTTTTGAATTAACTTTAATTAGTTAATTTACCTTCTTAATTACAAATTTATTAAACGTTTAATTATAAGTAAAAATACCACTTTTATTTGTTCTTACATTTCAAATTTCAACTTTACTTAACATTTCTTAATCACTCTGCCATTAATTAAACTTAAAACCACTTGCCTTGCTAACTCAAAAGAAATCCTAGTACTTGAAATCATCCCAGGCAAAATCCAGTTTACCCGAGTCTTTTGTTTTTTTTTCTTTTCAAAAGCAACTTCAATACAAATTTTTTTCCAGAAAACAACTCATCAATTCCCTGTGCTTACCCACGCAAATACCTGCCTCTTCTCCCTTCTTCATTTTTCTAACAGCCAACACCTCAATGTCACACAGTGCAGCGTGCACGTGCATAGTGATTCTGGCGATCTCCGATCAACATCGATCCTTCCAGCATGTCGCTGATGTCCCACCTAAGCCCTCCGATCCACCCAGTTCGACCATACGATCGAAAACGCAAACGAGACAAAATTTTGAAGACCTGGGAAAACCAAAATCACGAAGCCTGGAAACTCGAACAGGTTTCGACGTCAAACCTAGCAACGCTTCGTTCGCACCACCCCGACCACCTGGACCTCCGCCGCCTCGCCTGGGGCTGCGCCACCCGCCCACTCCTCTTTCCTCAAAGTCTGGTCTACTCCGATTCACTCATGAATCCCCAATTCGATCGCGTTTCCAACCATAACACCCAACCCTTAAACCCTAAAATCACCTCGTATTCAATTCCTATGCAATGGAAAAATAAATGAATATTTTTCCTAAGATCACTGACCTTCATACTTGCTTCAATAAGAATTTCAGCATTTTACATTGAGTAATTTTCGAAAACTTGATGAAAGTTCAATTTTTGATCAACATGGAACTACTCTTGATATATTGAACTAAAAATTCCCATTCGATTTTTTAAAAATCATATCTTTTTAGTAAAATTCGAATTACAGTATCAAAACAACGTATTACTATCATCAAGTTTTAACATATATATACATGATTCTTTCCTCTGTTTATTTTAAATTTCCAGGTAATACTAAATAAATAAATAAATAAAAATTTCTCAGAAATATTTTCTAACCCCTAGTTCTTGATGATACAAACCCATTTCATACAGATCGTGAAGCCTAAAATTGAATCAAAGAGGTAGGTTTTAGATTTCCATCCATAATTTACTTACTTTAGCAGGTCTAAAACCTGTAACATTTAGAACAGACATTCATGTCTGTTTCAACATGCACAGTTCGATCTATATATTCAAACATGCAGGCAAGTTCACACTATCATTCAACCATAATTCGTATCACACTTTAGAAAACATGAAGTTAAAATCAGGGTTAGATGGTTCGCTCACCTTTAACATCCTTAGTCCTAAAAGCTTTCAGATTGAAGTTGAAAACCAATTTTTTTTCTTGCTTCGCTGTTTGAAAATCTGGACTTGCTCTGCTTCTTGATTTCCAGGTTTGAAGGCTTGTTTTTCAAGTTTGAAACTTTGATTTCCCAGTTTGGAGGCTTCCAGGTTGATGAGTTTTATTGAGTTGCTTCAATTTGATTTGCTTTGATATTTGTTGAAGTTGAGATTTTGTTTTAAGTTTTAAAATGAAGTTTACTTTAGAGACTACTCAGTTTCGAATGATAAAAACTGAGATGAAGATGTTAATAGATATAAAAGAAAGCTTACAGTATATATATATAATAGGTATGGTTGATAGTTTCACTTCAGTATGGCTGAGATGATTTATATGTGCAAAGAGAAGATGGGTATTAAATGCATGTCCTTATTGTTTACAACCTTATACAGGCTACATACCTATCCTCTCTTTCTTTCTTTTTTTATTTATTTTCTTTTTACTTTATGTACTTTGTTTATCCTTCTACTTGCCTGCAAGTTACTTTACTCGGCTACATTTGTATATGTATGTATACTTCTTGCTTTGTATAAGCATGCTCGTGTACTTGTGCTTATATAAAATCCATTTGATTTTTATTTTTGTATGTACAGGCTGTTTTCTTTTGCAGCTCAACATATAAAATGTTTGAACTCTTGAATATATTGTATTGACTTCCTATGCAAGCCTACAGATATATAATTATATATATTTGTTTTCTTGTTTCATATTTTTTTTTCCTCTTACTTTTGTCTTTAGTCATGGTGGCTGCATTCAATTTAATATGTTGTTCACCGAGATGTCTTTTACATTGCTTGATTTAAATATGTTTTATAATATAAATGAATTCAATGTTGTTATTATTATTTATTCAAACTTTTAATTTAATTTTCCTTTTCAACATTAACTTTACAACGTATATTTTATTTTATTTTATCTTAAACACTTTATTTCAATTCCAATTCAATTTTATTTAAAATAAGTTTCAAATCCCATTTATAAAATAAATAAATATACATATCTAATCAAAATTGAAAAATTCAAATAAATCTATAATTTAATCCAAGAATTCAATTAAATTCGTCTTAAAAATCAGGATCGTTACAGACTTCCCCCCTTAAAAGAATTTCGTCCTCGAAATTCGCCAGAGAAAGATAACGAAGATAGATGAAAGATAGATCAAAGCTGTATATCAATGTATTATTCTTTTATTCTGCTGTGTTATTTACTTAATATTGTTATAAGCTCCGGCGAATCGGACTTGAACGGTCGAATCTATGGCATTCGAATACGATATGAAGTATGGATGTTGATTTTCGAGCGCGAAAAATCCAGTTCGTTACAACGTGGTATCAGAGCTAAGGTTGAACTTTAGCTCAGGAGTATAACACATTAAGTAGCTCATTAGAGATAGGGTGAAGTATCCCTAGAATGAGTATAACCAGTGAAACCAAAACCCAAATTTCTCGATCTATTTTCTTTATCTGATGTTATTCTCTAAGATATTTCGTCTGAATAATACATTGCTATACAGCTTTGATACAATATCTGACACAACAGATGATCCAATAGATATCAATATACATCAGAGATATGATACAATAAAATAGCAGCGGAAGAGAAAAATAGACAACATCTAGCAGCGGAACAAATAATTCTAAAATAGTCTTCAAAAGAGTACTCCAAGGCATCAATCCAAAATAGCGGGAACCCCCAAAAGATAAGCAAGTGCAGTCCGTATCCAAAGGCTAAATATCAATGTATTATTCTTTTATTCCGCTGTGTTAATTACTTAATGATTGTTATAAGCTCCGGCGAATCGGATTTGAACGATCGAATCTATGGCATTCAAATACGATTTGAAGTATGGATGTCGATTTTCGAGCGCGAAAAATCCTGTTCGTTACAACGTGGTATCAGAGCGCTCGGTACCAACAACACCACACAGTAATAGATATAGTGTATCACATGAGTAAGTATCTGGGCTCCATACCATGATACTACCCCCATCCAGAAGAAAAGGACATATCCTAGGGACGCGATCCCTGAAAACTTTGCCGCATCTTTTCCTGTTTCGACCATTCTCCGGGTTGTGAGGCTCGACGAAGTCTCGTCCACAAAAACACACTTTATACAAAAGCCGTGCTTTGGGTCAACAAATGATCAACACAATGATCACCAAGATAGACGATCAAACAAATGATCCTATCACAAATAATCAACACAATGATCATTTCAGCAACACTCAGTATGTCACATTACCAAATTGAGAATATATCGCTGATAACTTCAACCATATAACCTCTGAGCTCGTACGTCTCAGAGAAGGGTGTTAAGCTAAGAGAATAAATTCTCCGCCACCAACAGGAATATATTTGAAAGAAATCTGCTTTATATCTCAAATTGTAATGTCAGACATAACAATCCATACAAGTCTGTTCTGGGTTCGAACAGAACCGAAGGCACTTACAAAGAAGTCCTTGCAATCCGGATATTCACAATCCTGATCGGATTTCCCATCACTTAGGGAGTCTCTATACCGTTGCAACTCAGTGCAGAGACAATCGATAGGTCATACTATCGTTCTTGCAAATACCCGGTCTTCACCACCGGTCTTCAAATGCTATCCATAACGACGTATCACATATTCGGAATGGGTTATACGACACAAAGGTCCTTTCCCGGTTAAACCGAATAGTGAGCACGATATTTCAAAAACAAATGGATAATGGGATTTCAATTAAGTCACAACTTAATAATTCAAAACTTTCTTTCAAATGGTTTAAACCAATTATCATTTCAAATCTTTTAAACAAAAAGATTTATTTCACAAAGTTCACTCAGTTTCACAAAGATTCATTTACGGATTTCAAAACAATTTCCGTTTCAATTGGATTAACTCGTTTAAAATCTTTAAATTTAAAGATTTAACTTATAGCTTTCAAATCGTTTCCATAACTTGGAAATCATTTTCATTTCAATCTTAAAATTCTTTTTAACAAAATTTGGAAGTTCATTTCCTATTTGAAAGCTTTAATTATTTGAAAACAAATAATTTTCATTTCAGAAGAATCAAATTTCATTTACACGAGTTAAAGCCTTTGAATTTAAATTTCTAATTCTCAAATCAATAGTTTAACCCATATAAATTGGTATAACATCTTTAGTTCCTAGTTTCCAAATCATAGAATTCAATTTCAATTATTGAATTCAAATTTAAATCAAAATATTTAAATTTCAAAATTCAATCAATTTATTCAAAATAAATTTTTATCTTTGAAATTACATTTCAAAAGCTTTTCACTTTTAAACCGAATCCATTTCCAAAATATTTGAATTTAAATATTCAACTTTAAATTCATTTCAAAATCTATGACTTAGTTGATTTCCTCGTGAAATCCATATTGGTGTGTGTATAAGTGTGGTCCAGGAGTTTAACACAATAGTGCAACATCATTCAACTAGTATATATCACAGAAACAACAATATCGATAAGCGGTATATCCCAATAACGCTTATCTAGATACACAGATTCTTAGATAGATATATCACAGATAATAAACTATATCTCAGACAATAAATTACATCATAGATCACAACACAGATCAGGATAATCATAAAGCATCATATATCAGGGATATCAAACAGTTTAACATCCAATATATTCCAAGCATCCATAGGTGGGATTTATTCAATTACCTGATTAATTTAATTAGATAAATTTCCGTGAATAAATTTGCTAGTTATGGTAAATTAATAATCAACTAATTTTAAAACATTCAATAAACTATCCTTTAATTAATCATTAATTAATTACCATTTGGTTAATTATCCTTGATTAATCATAATACGTAAGTCAATCAAACAGGAGCCATCAAGGTATAGTATCATTGGTTTAATCGACTTATATTAATTTAAATTTGTTTTCCTTAAGTATTAACCACAATCTTGAGTAATAAATCTTTGACTAATTAATTTATTTATTTCCAAAACATTGAATTTATCACTTCTTAATTATCTTTCAAATTAATAAATTTAGTCTTTAAATTAATATCCTAAATTATCAATTAGTTAAACTTAAGTACCCATTTATCTATTTACTAATTACTTAATTAATAACTTGAGCAACTAGTTAATACTTCTCAATTTAAATTTTAAATCAGTAACTCTTATTTTTGAATTAACTTTAATTAGTTAATTTACCTTCTTAATTACAAATTTATTAAACGTTTAATTATAAGTAAAAATACCACTTTTATTTGTTCTTACATTTCAAATTTCAACTTTACTTAACATTTCTTAATCACTCTGCCATTAATTAAACTTAAAACCACTTGCCTTGCTAACTCAAAAGAAATCCTAGTACTTGAAATCATCCCAGGCAAAATCCAGTTTACTCGAGTCTTTTGTTTTTTTTTTCTTTTCAAAAGCAACTTCAATACAAATTTTTTTCCAGAAAACAACTCATCAATTCCCTGTGCTTACCCACGCAAATACCTGCCTCTTCTCCCTTCTTCAATTTTCTAACAGCCAACACCTCAATGTCACACAGTGCAGCGTGCACGTGCACAGTGATTCTGGCGATCTCCGATCAACATCGATCCTTCCAGCATGTCGCCGATGTCCCACCTAAGCCCTCCGATCCACCCAGTTCGACCATACGATCGAAAACGCAAACGAGACAAAATTTTGAAGACCTGGGAAAACCAAAATCACGAAGCCTGGAAACTCGAACAGGTTTCGACGTCAAACCTAGCAACGCTTCGTTCGCACCACCCCGACCACCTGGACCTCCGCCGCCTCGCCTGGGGCTGCGCCACCCGCCCACTCCTCTTTCCTCAAAGTCTGGTCTACGCCGATTCACTCATGAATCCCCAATTCGATCGTGTTTCCAACCATAACACCCAACCCTTAAACCCTAAAATCACCTCGTATTCAATTCCTATGCAATGGAAAAATAAATGAATATTTTTCCTAAGATCACTGACCTTCATACTTGCTTCAATAAGAATTTCAGCATTTTACATTGAGTAATTTTCGAAAACTTGATGAAAGTTCAATTTTTGATCAACATGGAACTACTCTTGATATATTGAACTAAAAATTCCCATTCGATTTTTTAAAAATCATATCTTTTTAGTAAAATTCGAATTACAGTATCAAAACAACGTATTACTATCATCAAGTTTTAACATATATATACATGATTCTTTTCTCTGTTTATTTTAAATTTCCAGGTAATACTAAATAAATAAATAAATAAAAATTTCTCAGAAATATTTTCTAACCCCTAGTTCTTGATGATACAAACCCATTTCATACAGATCGTGAAGCCTAAAATTGAATCAAAGAGGTAGGTTTTAGATTTCCATCCATAATTTACTTACTTTAGCAGGTCTAAAACCTGTAACATTTAGAACAGACATTCATGTCTGTTTCAACATGCACAGTTCGATCTATATATTCAAACATGCAGGCAAGTTCACACTATCATTCAACCATAATTCGTATCACACTTTAGAAAACATGAAGTTAAAATCAGGGTTAGATGGTTCGCTCACCTTTAACATCCTTAGTCCTAAAAGCTTTCAGATTGAAGTTGAAAACCAATTTTTTTTCTTGCTTCGCTGTTTGAAAATCTGGACTTGCTCTGCTTCTTGATTTCCAGGTTTGAAGACTTGTTTTTCAAGTTTGAAACTTTGATTTCCCAGTTTGGAGGCTTCCAGGTTGATGAGTTTTATTGAGTTGCTTCAATTTGATTTGCTTTGATATTTGTTGAAGTTGAGATTTTGTTTTAAGTTTTAAAATGAAGTTTACTTTAGAGACTACTCAGTTTCGAATGATAAAAACTGAGATGAAGATGTTAATAGATATAAAAGAAAGCTTACAGTATATATATATAATAGGTATGGTTGATAGTTTCACTTCAGTATGGCTGAGATGATTTATTTGTGCAAAGAGAAGATGGGTATTAAATGCATGTCCTTATTGTTTACAACCTTATACAGGCTACATACCTATCCTCTCTTTCTTTCTTTTTTATTTATTTTCTTTTTACTTTATGTACTTTGTTTATCCTTCTACTTGCCTGCAAGTTACTTTACTCGGCTACATTTGTATATGTATGTATACTTCTTGCTTTGTATAAGCATGCTCGTGTACTTGTGCTTATATAAAATCCATTTGATTTTTATTTTTGTATGTACAGGTTGTTTTCTTTTGCAGCTCAACATATAAAATGTTTGAACTCTTGAATATATTGTATTGACTTCCTATGCAAGCCTACAGATATATAATTATATATATTTGTTTTCTTGTTTCATATTTTTTTTTTCCTCTTACTTTTGTCTTTAGTCATGGTGGCTGCATTCAATTTAATATGTTGTTCACCGAGATGTCTTTTACATTGCTTGATTTAAATATGTTTTATAATATAAATGAATTCAATGTTGTTATTATTATTTATTCAAACTTTTAATTTAATTTTCCTTTTCAACATTAACTTTACAACGTATATTTTATTTTATTTTATCTTAAACACTTTATTTCAATTCCAATTCAATTTTATTTAAAATAAGTTTCAAATCCCATTTATAAAATAAATAAATATACATATCTAATCAAAATTGAAAAATTCAAATAAATCTATAATTTAATCCAAGAATTCAATTAAATTATAAATTTAATTTCGTCTTAAAAATCAGGATCGTTACATTTTGTTTTTCTCAGGTTTTGATTTGATCTCAGGCATTTTGTTTCTTTGAAAACGAATGCTTAAGTTTTGAGAAGCCTGGTTCCTTCTCAAATATACTTTTATATAAAATTCAAATTAAAAAGGAAATTTTATTTTTTTGACACTTGTTACTTTCTTGTTTTATTTTGTTAATACTTGTTAATGTATATTCTTATGATTTAACAAATATAAAAAACAATCATATTTATGTTTAAATCCCTTATGTAATTAACATATATACAAACTAACATTAAAAAGAAATTTAACCATTTAATTAATCTCATTATATATTTATATACAAACTTAATTTATTCAAGTATAAAAGAGAAGGGTTTTAAGTTTTTTTTATTAAACTTATTTAAACTTTTAAACTTAAGTTAAAATACCCTATTTTATATACAAACCGTTTTTATTTTCAAAAGATATGTATATATGTGTATTTTATTTATTACTTACACTTATCAATTTAAAGAAAATGATTTTAAAACTAATTATAATTTAATAAATAAATACAATTATTTTATATATGATAGAATTTAACCTCTTGAAAAATATATTAAATTTAAAACACAACCTTCAAATCAAAATGCCTATTTAATATAATTTGAAAACAAATTAGTATTAATTGAAATATAATGTTTTCAATTTCAACTTATTTTCCAATATATTTATTTTTTGATTTTAAATTCAAATAAAAGTGTATTTATATAAATAAACAAGAACATATCTTATTAAATTTGAATACTTCAAATTAATTCACTAATTTATCCACAAATATATATTAATTACCAAATTTATTTTTGCCTAAAACCGAGAATGTTACAGATTCCCCCCTTAAGAAAATTTCGTCCTCGAAATTTGCTAGACAGGAAGACAAACAAAGAATAGACGAAGAACGTTTAACAAGATCAAATTAAATTTTTATTCTGCATTTGGCTTACCAAATCAGAATATCATCAATATATATGAGAACGAACTCATTCGATACTACACAAGATACTCGGGTCATCTGATCTACGAAATATGAAGAAGCATTGGTTAGTCCGAAGAGATAACCAACCGTTCCTAAAATATATCTAGACCCCAAAGAATAGACAAATAGATACAATTCAATTTTGGCTTCATTTTTAGTTAACCAATTTATTTCAAATAAATTTCAAATTCATTAAAGTTTAAAAACAAAAAGATGATAGAGAACCGATGAAGATAATATGAATCAGGAACTTATCTACAACGATTCGCAGGGCCTTCATTACACCAAAGTTTCTCCCTCGAGCTGCCACAAAGAAATCAAAGAATTGGAAGAGAATGACGATCAAAGAGATTGATAGAGAAAAGAATGCTTCCTTGTTGTTGTTACAGGGTATTAACCATATGAAGTGATACTTCCCTGTCCCCTACCTCGTCCGCTTCTTGCAACCATACTTACGATCATTGGATAGTAAGAGAATTTACTGAGGCATACAAAGGGATATCTTAGGGATATACTCATTCTTGGGTAATTGTAATCCTATCACTAATGAGTTACCTAATGTGTTATACTCCTGAGCTAAAGTTCAACCTTCAGCTCTGATACCACTGTGACAACCCTGACTCGACCTTCGAAAATCGACACCGAATACATCACCCGTATTCGAATGTCGCAGGTTCAAATGTTGAATCTGGTTCGCCGGAGCTTATAACACATTAGATAAATACAACAAAGTGGAATGGAAATGAATAATATCATTGATACACAACAATATTTGATACAACATATTGATACAAATGTTATCCATATACATCATAGACAAGATACAGCAGCGGAAAAATGAACAGCGACAGCAGCGGAACAATAATATCTTCAATGTGATCATCAAGAGAGAAGGAAAGAAAGAATTCAACATTGCACTTCCATCTCCAATGCTCCAAACCACAAGCTTGAACCACCATCATGTTCCATTAAGCAAGGTCAGTCATCAGAGAAACAGATTCGATCGCCAAATCCAAAGGCTGGATGCTATCGAATCTACTCCTACCATTGGATTATCTGAAAAATCCAACTCTAGACCGCCTGTGTGGAAAATTATGGGCACCCAGAGTTTAGAAAGCGAACAATAAACTCTAGGTCAGTCATGAGACTGGTGTGAGCAAACAAAAACAGTTTTATTTGAAACAAAACAAACAAAAGAATTTAAAAAAGAAATCCTCAATGCTTTTTGGAAAATGAAACTACCATAAGGACTCCCCGCACACACACAAGGCAAGCACACAATTGGAGGAGATTTCACCTTATGATAGTCAACATGCTTGATATGCAAAAACCTTTTAATATTATAATTAGTGCATAGTGCATAAAACCTTTCGAAAGTATGATATTAACCTTAGCCAGCATACCACATTACGTCGTATGCCTACTGTACCTACCATGTTCAATAGCAGATTGTCGCCACATTCCATGGCAAGTTATATAACTAAAACCGCAAAAAGCGCGTATTGTTTCTTTGGATTTTCAATAAATGGTCAGGCTAAGGAACTTCCTACACCGAATGGAATGCCTCTGGAGGGACGCCCCCAAGAACCTAGCCGAATGTCTACCAACACAAGGCCAGGTTACCTCTGTAACTAGGTAACACCTACAAGTAAGCCATCCCCGGTCGTTGCCGACCTTTATCCTGGGATTCACCAACAAATAGCCACAACCACATAGGTTAAATATCTGGGCTCCATACCATGATACCACCTTTTATCCAGAAGGAAATGGACATACCCTAGGGGCGCAACCCCTAAACACCTTGTTGCAACATTCCTGTTTTGACCATTTTCGGGTTGTGAGGTACGACGAAGTCTCGTCCACAAAGCTACGCTTTTCACAAAAGCCAAGCTTTGATCAATAAATGATCGGCAACACTTCATATGCCACGTTACTAAATTGGGAATGTATCACTAGTAACCATCAACTACATAACCTCTGAGCTTGTACGTCTCAGAGAAGGGTGTTAAGCTAAGAGAATAAATTCTCTGCCACCAAACAGAAATGTATTTGATAAAAACCAGGCTTACATCTCAAAGTGTAATGTCAAACATACATCCATACAAGTCTGTTCCTGGTTCGAACTGAACCGAAGGTACTTCCAAAGAAGCCCTTGCAATCTGGGTATTCACAATCCCGTTCGGACTCCCCATCACATATGGAGATCTCTATACCATACCTACTCAATGCAGAGTCATTTGACGAGTAATCATTTCGTTCTTGAAAATACCTGGTCTTAACCATCGGTCTTCAAATGCTATCCATTACATCGTATCATTATTCTGAATGGGTTATATGACACAAAGTCCTCTCCCGTCTAAACCCAATAATAAGCGCAAGATTTCTAAAACAATATGGATATTGGGATCTTTGTTAAGTCACAACTTAAAGCGCAAAACCTTTCTTTCAAATGGTTAAACAAATTACATTTTAATCTTTTAAACAAAAAGATTCACTTCACTTTGAAAATAAAGTTCACCAATCTTTTCACAAAGATTCATTCATAGCTTTCAAAACTATTTACAATTCAGAATCTTTTATACAAAAGACACACCTTTAAGATCCTCTTAGATTTGAAAACAAAGTTCACCAATCTTTGACAAAGATTCATTTGTAGCTTTCAAAACAATTCCATTTCAAACTTGAAATATTTTAACAAAAACTGGAAGTTCTTTCGTCATATGAAAGCCATTACCATTTGAAACCAAAGAGTTTTTGTTTCGAAAAAATCCGATCAAATATGCAAAAGTTATAGCCTTTAAAGTATAAACTTGGATTAAATTTAAATTCCAAAATAATACTTTTAAAATACTTTAAAGATGGTTTAGAAATCCATATACATGTTATATAACTTGTAAATTCACTTTTCAAACCATAGTTTCCAAAATAACTTCAAATTATATATATATAACTCAATTTCGAAATCTTGTATTCAAATTCAAATCAAATTATTTTAATTTCAAAACTTTAACAAGCTATATTATATTCAAAGTAGTTTCCAAAACTTTCTTTTCAATAGTTTTCATATTTAACCCAATTACATTTCCAAACCATTTTAGGTTCCAGATTCAACTTTAAAACCATTTCATTATTTTGGATAAAATAATATTAAATTCAAATATCTGTAACTTAACCGAATCCTCGTGAATTCCATATTTGTGTGTGTATGGTGTAGCCCAGGGGTTTTACACAATAGTGCAACATCATCGATCATCACAATCCAAACAGAGCAATGTCGATAAACGGTATAATCCTTATAACGCTTATCTTCATTCACAGATTCACAGATAAATATAAATTCATCATAGATAAATAAATTACATTCACCACAGCTCAAAGTAAAACAGTTCATATCACAAAGCATCATACATTAGGGATATCAAACAATTCACATCATTCCATGCAAATTAAACATCCATAAGTAAGGTTAATTAATCATCTAATTAATTGAAACCAGATTAATCACTAATCTTGGTTAATTAACATTAATTACAAATTATTTTAATTAATTAACATTTAGTAATAAATTAATTAATCTTTAAACATTAATTAATTAACCTTAATTAATAAATAAAACAACTTTAATCATTGAATAATTAACATTTAATTATTTAATTATTTAATTATTTAATTATTCTTTAATTAATTAATCACATTAATCATATCAATTAATTGACCCTTAATTAATTGTCATTTAATTAATCATTTTAATTATTACAATATGTGATTATCCCTAATCATTTATATTAATAGATCACAAATTAACTTTTAATCACTTAAGTAATCAACTTTGATCATTAATTATTTATCCTTAATTACTTTCATTAAGTAATTATCTTAAGTAATAAATTGCCTTTTAATCATCAATTAGGAAATTGATTAATTATTCTTTAATTACTATCATTAAGTAATTATCATTTAATTACCTTCATTAAGTAATTATCATTAAATCATCACATTAATAACTAATTTAAATCCTTTAAATTGATTTCATACTTAACTTAACCTTTATTCATTAACAAATTAATTAGTCTTTAATTATCCAAGGCCTTAATTAACATAGGATAAACCACTTATCTTAATTACTTACTAAATCAAATCATTTTTGAAAACACTTAAAGATTTTAATTAAACAATTATCCCTATACATAATTACTTTAAAAACAAAACAATTTCAAACATTTACTTTAACCTTCAATCTTTGAAATTTGTAATAATAATTGCTTGAAAACTCGTACATTTTCTATTTTCTTTGAAACTTTAAAATTTTTCTTTATTTCAAAACATTGATATCAAGCCCAAGCCAAACACATCCTTTTCCCGAGCCTAACTCCAGGTTTCTCACCACCATCATTTACTTCGAGTCAAACTCCTCTGTTTCCCCATGCTTGAACCCGAGCAAATTCGTCTTCCCCAAACCTAAAACGACACATACCCAATCATGCACACACGTGCACATGCACCGGAGCTCCGACGAGCTCCAGTCGTCCCCGCCACCTTCAACAAGCCATCAACGTTCCACGCTATTGCTACGACCACCTAGTTTGAGCAATTTCATCAGAAATCAAAAATTAAGCCATTCAATGAACCTTCTGGAAACAAACCTGTTGACCAAATTGCCTCGCACCACCATATGACGTCGCTAAAACTCCTGCGACTCCGACCACAGCTGCTTCGATGACCCACAAAGCTTTTCCCCCCAGTCCGATCATCTCAAATGCCTCGACGACGATACTTTAGCCACTTAAACACGATTGAAAAAAATGTTAGTCGAACCCTAGTTCGACGACATGACGCCTCCACGGCCAATTACAAAAACAATTTCCATTTTTCCTATGATCCATAACACCCAAGCCACCTCCACCTTGATCACGATGAGTATAAGACTACCGATCATCGAAATTTGATAGAAATGTCATCTCCATTCAACTCGATAATTCGCAAGATTTACCAAGTTAAAAAACAAGAAATTGCTACATAAAATCATCATTTCCTACTATGAATCCAATTATGAAATCCAAACTTGAATTGGTGATCATTGATTTTTCTGTTTTGAATGTATTTTACTGTAATTCCTTTTTCGCAGATAAATTGTTTAATAATTTCACTTATTTTTATTTTTAAATTTGTATTACATCAACACAAACAAATTTCTTTTAAACATCATAGGTTAAAAGAAATCAAGGGAAGAGGGATTGAATTTTGAATTAAATCAAGGCCTATTTAGTTTTTTTCTTTTAACAGAGGTATATACATATATATACTAGTATCCAGACATGTATACAATATATTCACATATTCAGGCATGCAATCTTAATCACATAAGCACATATTTCAAATACAAATCCAAACACCAAAAATATATCAGGGTCAAGTGGTTTGCTCGCCTGGTTTTGATGAAGCAGAAACCTAGAATTGCTTGAGAACTGGAACATTTTGAAAATTGAATTTTTGATCTGCTACCTGATTTTACTTAATTTGTTTGAGTTGATTTCTGGATCCACTCAGGTTGAAGTAGTTGAATTTACTTTGCAGGCTTTAATTTGAATTGAGTTTGATTTATTTTGCTTAATCCTCTCTCTGATTTGCAGTTTGCTTTCAGATTTTGAATCTACTATATTTAAATTTGAACTTATTGTTGGCTTTAAAGTTTGAAGCTATTTTGATTTATTTTCATTTGACCTCTTTTGTTTGTTGTCACAGGTTTGTAGTTTGATCTAATATTTGTTTTTCTCAGGTTTTGATTTGATCTCAGGCCTTTTGTTTCTTTGAAAATGAATGCTAAAGTTTTGAGAAGCCTGGTTTCTTCTCAAATATACTTTTATATAAAATTCAAATTAAAAAGGAAAATTTATTTTTTTGACACTTGTTACTTTCTTGTTTTATTTTGTTAACACTTGTTAATGTATGTTCTTATGATTTAACAAATGTCAAAAACAGTCATATTTACGTTTAAATCCCTTATGTAATAAATTATGACATATATACAAACTAACATTAAAAAGAAGTTTTACCATTTAATTGATCTCATTATATATTTATATACAAACTTTATTT
This sequence comes from Allium cepa, assembly GCA_030765085.1. NCBI lineage: Eukaryota > Viridiplantae > Streptophyta > Magnoliopsida > Asparagales > Amaryllidaceae > Allium > Allium cepa. Next base: position 675,805,259 of record CM060932.1, on the reverse strand, counting down.
ATTCAAGTATAAAAGAGAAGGGTCTTATGTTTTTTTATTAAACTTATTTGAACTTTTAAACTTAAGTTAAAATACCCTATTATATATACAAACCATTTTTATTTTCAAATTATATGTATATATGTATGTTTTATTTATTATTTACACTTATCGATTTGAAGAAAATGATTTTAAAACTAATTATACTTTAATAAATAAACACATATATTTTATATATGATAGAATTTAACCTCTTGAAAAATATACTAAATTTAAATCATAACCTTCAAATCAAAATGCCTATTTAATATAATTAGAAAACAAATTAGTATTAATTGAAAATATAATGTTTTCAATTTCAACTTATTTTTCAATATATTTATTTTTGGATTTTAAATTCAAATAAAAATCTATTTATATAATCAAACAAGCACCATCTTATTAAATTTGAAAACTTCAAATTAATTCACAAATTTATCCACAAATATATATTAATTACCAAATTTATTTTGGCCTAACAACCGTGAATGTTATAGTAATAGCCATAGCTTTAATCAAATTCAGAACAGTGGTAAAAATTATAGGAGTAATTTTTTTTTCCATGAATCTTGAGCAAGGTTTGACAAAAAGAGTGAATCAATATTTAATATACCTGTATCGTAACTATAAATAGTGGACAAAGGAATGCTGAGGTCGAAGAAGGGGATTACAGTTTGGACTGAGCTGGTGGATCGAGTAATGCGATCCGACAGGAGGGTGATGTCGATGAGATTTCTAAATTATGGACTGTATGCAGTGATGGGATAGGAGGACGATGACGATGAGATTTATGATCGATTTCTGGGGCAGAGGGGAGGTGGATTCAAAAGAGCTTGGATTTTATAACGAATAGCTTCTAATTTCTGATTCACCTGGGATGTTAAAGGCAATGTAAGGTAGAGAGAGGATAAGGGATGACGAAGGAGTTTGGATTTGATAACAAAATAGCTTCTGATTTAGGGTTTCATAAAACTACGAAAGTATTTTGGGACGAATGGTATTTTGGGTAATTCAAGAAGACGCGATTGAACTTAGTTGATGGAATTATCATTATTAGTAGTAAAGATGATTACTTAAATTCGAATATCATTAACTAAATGGATTCATTTAAATTCAAATACCATTAATTAAAATGATTTGATAAATTTTAAACGTCATTAATTAAAATGATTAACTAATTTATATATCGTAAATCAACCGATTAATGAATTTAATTATCTATTTTTTGAAAATACAAGCTCAGGACAACACATACAAAAGGTTTATGAGATGATATTCAATAATTTACGTTATAGCGAAAATTGCTATATCGATACTTAAACAATTTACATAGAATATCATGATTAATTACAACTAAACATCAATATAAGCAACATAAGGAAACAAATAATAATTATTGGCGAGAAACCCCTTAGGGTCTCTCTATAAATATTTCCTGCAAAATAGTTGTTCCAAACAATATATAATCATATGGGTTCATAGCAATTATGTTAATATGTCATCTATTTTCCAAAAGGGGGTTTTCAACCAAACAAACAATCAAACAATCAAACAACAACATATGAACTATCAACCAAGCATTCAACAATAAATTTATTGCATCGCAGATATTATATAGTTAATTTAAAGGTGAGTTAATTCACATAAATTCCAGTTATCGGGGAAGCGTTCTGGTTTGGACAAAAATCCAATGACGTCCGATTTTAGCCTAAAATTGCACTTGCTCCAAATTGGACCAAACTAGTTCCGTCGCCTTTTCCGTTACAAGCGCAACGTAAAAAGTTTCATCTTGATGGATCTCGTATGAAGAAGGTATAACTTTTATAAGATTTTGAGATTAATTAAATAATTAAACAACTTAATTACTTTATTAACCATTAATCACTTTTCGAAATCATCTTCCCCAAACATTAATCTATCTCCTGGAAAACCTTATACATGCATAAACCTAAAACAAGCGACCTCCTTCTCCCATAGTTCGAGCTACGGAGCATGGATCGAATCACCGCCAACTCCAACGAGTCACTCTTTGCAAATGCTCCGCGATAGTCACCGCAAAGCAAGACCCAGGCCCCTCCCTATATGCACGACCTATGTGTTGGGGATGCAGATTAAGGATCTTAAGGCAGAAATAACACTAGAGGGGGGGTGAATAGTGTTTTAAAGAATATATGAACTATATGACTAAATTAAAACTTTCAACACAAATCTAAACAGAATTCTAACACAGAATGATCACAGAACATATAACAAATGCAAATAGTAAAGTAAAGCAAGTAAAGGGAAAGAACACACCGGATTTTATACTGGTTCGGAATCCTCCTACATCCAGTCCTGCACCAAGGCAATTTCCTTATACAGATTTTTATAAGCCAATTTCCAAATTACAACCCTCAATTTCTAAGGCCTTGAGGAACCCTCCTATCTCCGAGTCTGGGGTAAACTCTCTTGATTTACGGGACACAAGATCACCCTAATACTTTCTAATAACAATCCTTTCGAATGGATAGACTCTATGGACTTTTTGAATACAAATTAATCCTATAACTCTGAATAGCACTTTGATCTTTAGTAGAATGATGGAGAATCAAATAGAGAGAGTATCTAAATGATTTCCTATTGAGAATTTGGCAGAATGATGGCACGATCTTGAAAATATGAAGTTTTATGGATATGGAATGGTGGAGAAGAAAGAGTGAAGAAAAATAAGAAAGTAGTTATTAAAAAATTCGTTTTGGAAACCTTTATATAGATGCTCAACAGTCATAACCATTGGCGAAAGGTTTTTGAACGAATGGATAGTACTTTTGAAATTTGAATTTTGAATCCAACTGTCATCATGTCGACATGGGGTATCCCCATATGTCGACATCCCTCAGTTCAAAATTGTAGAGATGTTGTTTTGTAAAAGCATTTGAATTTAAAACAAGTTGAAACTTCTCTGAAGCAAAGTAAAGTGTTTAAACAATATTTTGAGATAGAGAATGAATATAAAACATTATTTTAAATATATATATATATATATATAATTGATATAGACCGTCAATTATATAAGTAACATTTAAAATCAGAATAAGTTTTGATGTTTTAAAAATAGAAGTTTTAAAATCAGAATGGAGGAATATTTCAAGGCTAAAACAAAGTTTGAAAACATTTTTGAAAACATGATTTTGAAAGCTAAAACATTTTGAAAAACAGATTTAAAAACATTTTGAAAAATCTATTCAAACTGAAATTGCAAGAACCTTCCTACAGAGCTCCTCCATAGGACTCGAGATCTTGTACAAAGTAGTTTAAATGATTTTGATTTTCGTGGGTTTGTAAGCCACTTGTCGTAGGTTTGTAAGCTACTTGTCGTGGGTTTGTAAGCCACTGGTTTCGATAGAAATTGGGTTCCTTCCCAAAAAAAATTGGAAGAAAGATGAGAGTGCTATTATGAAGTTTTAACAAAATACTAGACACTTATCTTGAGATCTTGAAATCTTGATTCTCTGGAGTCTTGAATCTTGAATCTCTAATCTTCATCTTGATGCTTGAGTCTTTATACTGATCAGTCTTCGATAATACCTGCATATACTTCCTATATACATACATACATATATATATATATATATATATATCTATATGAAAATGTTAGTATATATTTTATAAACTAAAGTATAATAACTATATAAGGTTGTTGTCATCAAAACATCATCAACTCAGTTCCTAACAATCTCCCCCCTTTTGATGATGATAACCTTTATTTATAAAATATTCTTACCATACCATAACTCTCCATAACTCCCCCTTACTCCGTGACTTCTTCTCAAAACTACAACTCCCCTTTATTCCATGACTCCCCCTTACACCAAGCACATATATAACTCCCCTTTATTCCATGACTCCCCCCTTACACCAAACACATATATTTTTATAACTTTCTCCCCCTTTGTCATCAACAAAAAGGAATAAAAGATTTACCTGTTCTAAAGTATATATAGAATAAAAGTGTAAAGTGAACGTGTAAGAGACCAAGTGTGTGTGCATATATATAAGTGTAACTTGACAATCAAATCAATATCATACGTAGCAAACCAATCATGTATAGTATATGAAGTTATATACAAACCAAATCCAAATCAAACTTAAGTAAACAATTCAATCAAATCCTAATCAAATATAAATCAAATCAAATCAAACAAACAAACATACATAATGATCATACATTCCTTGGGACTTCCACCCATCCATCTTCTCCAAAGATAGGATCAGCTTTGATAACATCCCCATTATCTTTGTCGAGAGTGACTGGTGGATTTGCTTCGGGTTCGTCTTTGCTAAGGCTTGAGATCATCCAACGAAGTGCGTCGAAGTGTTTCTCTTGCTCTTTGATCATCTGTATTTGGCTTAATTCTAAGTGCCTTTGATTTCTAAGTATAAAAGAAAGAATATTCTTGAAAGAAGTAAGAGTTTCTTCAAGATTTTTTCTTAAATTCTTAATTGGAGAAGCCATAATTTAATAAATAAGTTGAAGTATGAGAGGAGATGAATAGAAATGGAGGTAGAGAAGTTTTTCTAGAAGAAATAGGTATTTATAGGAGTTATTGGCCGTTCAAAATGAATTGCCACTTGGTAGTTACAAGAATTTGAAGTTAGAAATTGTAACTACCTTTTTGACTGTTATATGTCGACATGGGGGGATGGGGTATGTCGACATGGTTTAGACAGAATGACCAAGTTGAGTTATTTTTTATTTTTAAGTTTATTTTTATACTAATGGACTTATATAAACTTAAAATAAATAACTAACAGAGATATATAAAGCTGGAAAATGGAGAATGAGATAGCATTACTTATATTAGTTAACATTACATAATCTTAACTAAAAAAGTAGAAAATACAAAGATAGATAAACGATAGCTAGAGAAATAATGGCTAGGATTAGTTTGATGAAGATGATGATGAGGACAAGCCAAGTTTCCTGCCTATCTTTCCAAAGAACTTGTCGATCTTGGTAGAGATTTTATCCATTTTCTTGCTAATAGATCTCTTAAGAACCTTTTGGTTTTGGGCAAGTATCTTTTGGTTCTTGAGTATGGTTTTGTTGGATGGATTGGCGGGTGTATGTGGATACTCTATACTTTCCAAAGAGGTATCTTCATCTTCCTCTTCTTCAATTTCCATTCCTTCCCCTTCTTCTTCCTCTTCTTCCATCTCTTCATGAGCAAGTCTCTCTTCCTTTTCGGCAAGTGTTTCATATGATTGAAACATGAGTGGGATTTTCATAAGAGAAATGTTCCCACGATTGAACACTTTTCTACTTACAAACCCTTCCTTTCTAACTTCCACACCAAAATAATTGAAAATCCGAGTAAGGTAAATTCCATGATAAAGAGTGTTTTCTCCCATATTAAAATTTTTGGGTCTTAACTCATCCAAAATAGTTTGTGCCCAATTAATATCATATTTTTCAAAAATAGCAAAAAGAGCTTTACACACTTTGAGGTGGGATTATTGTAGTTTCCCGACCTAGGAATAATTGTGTGTTGAATAAGAAGGTTGACAATTCTTTCTTTTGGGCGGAAAAAGCGATTCTTAAAATCCATGTGGTCATCGCTTTCAAAAATGTGATGAAAAGTCTCTCGATCGGTTTCATTGATTTGAAATTCCGAGAGATTCATACCGGTAGATTTGCAACCCAAAATAGTATCCAAAATATCGAAATCCAAAACAATAAGTGTTCCTTTAACACTACTCCAAATTTGATCTTCATTTCCATTATAAAATCCACGATTTAGGTTTGCATAAAACATTTTGACAAGGTTTGGATAACAAACGAAATCATTTTGCTTGTTATCAATCAAGCTAAGAATGGAGTTTTCTTCAAAAAGTTGATCGATTTCATAAGAAGAAAAATCATCAAAAATGACAAATTTTCCCGTATTGACTTTACCATAGTTTACATAGTTTATGTAAGCTTTGATAGCCTCCGAGTCATTGAAAAGATCATTTTTGATGGATTTGGGCAGCCTCATAGTTGATGGGTTACTTGAGGAAGCCATTGATGAGTGTTTGAGAGGAGTAGAAGATAATGAAGAAAGTTTGAATTATGAGAATAAAGTGAAAAGAGATAATAAGAGAAGTATATTAAGTAGATTCTCTAAAGACATGTTCTCTGGTCAAGAGGTGTCTTTTCAGAATTTTGAAGTAAGTGAAAAGGTGGAGGGAAATTCAAAAGTTTGAATTCAAATTTTGAAATGAAATTTCAGAGAGGCATGTCGACATGGGGTATCCTGCCATGTCGACATGTGCCTGTTGAATTTGAAAAGAGGTGTCTATTCCTAAAATCTAAGAAATTCCTAAAATCCTAAGGAAACTAATCTATATTCTATATCTATATTTAGTTCAGTAATAATATTAAATATAATAATATTAAAATATTTTAATATTTAAAATATTATTAGAATAATATTATTTTGAATTTAAAAATTCAAATTTCAAAGGGTGATTTTGAATTTGAAAATTCAAGAAATTGCAAACAAAATCAAAGCAAGCAAGCATCCAATAAAATTAAAATAAATGTGTACCTATTTTTAGATCCAAACTTCGATCGTCTTCTGATTCGAGAATAGCCGTGAAGCACAAATTTGAATTATCAGTTTTCTTCTCGTCATCACTGGATGAATCTGAATCGTCAAGAGTTGCTGCATATGCCTTCTTTCTTTTCTTTGGTTGCTCGTTGTTTGGTTGAAATGTCTGTTTGTCTGGATATGGACAATCCATCTTTTAGTGCCCTGTTTTGTTGCAGTTATAGCATCTATCACCATTATTGTTGTTGTTGTAGTTCTCCGAAGTATTTTTGGAATTTCTTTGATCATTTCTTTTAAATTTATTCATCTTTCTATACTTCAGAAATTTCCTGAAATTTCTGGTCATGAAAGCAATTTCTTCATCACTCTCTTGTTCTGAATCTCCAGTTGTTGCTTTGAATGCGATCGATTTCTTTTCCGTTGCCTTAGATTCTTTTCTCCCTTGTAGTTGAACTTCATAAGACATTAGATTACCGATTAACTCTTCGATCTTCATTTGACTAACATCATTTGCCTCTTCAATAGTAAGTGTCTTTTGATCCCATTCTGAAGCGAGTGAATTGAGTATTTTTCTTACTTGATCTTCTTCTGAGAAACCCTTTCCTAAAGCAATCAATGAGTGTATAATGTCTTGAAATCGACAATACATGTCAGAAATAGACTCGTTTTCATGCATTTTAAACAATTGAAACTGGTTAGTTAATATGAAAATTTTAGTCTGTTTAACTTTGCTTGTTCCTTCATGAGTTACTTGCAAAGTTTTCCAGATTTCAAATGCAGACTTACAAACAGAGACTCTATTAAACTCATTCCTATCTAGTGAACAAAATAGTATATTCATAGCCTTAGAATTGTTTTGTGCAACTATCTTTTGCTCAGTAGTCCACTGGGCAAAATTTGTAGTTGGTTCAACATATTCAATTTGTGTCATATTCCAAGTATCTAAACTTATGGATTGTAAATAAATTTTCATCCTACATGCCCAGTATGCATAATTACTGCCATTAAAAAGTGGTGGTCTGACAGTAGACTGACCCTCTACAAATGAACTAGTGTTAGTGCTTGTGTTGACAGAAGTAGTGGTGACAGGAGTGACATTATTAGTGGGTTGTGCCATTAAAATTTTTCAAAATTTCAGATTATAAAAATAATGAAAACCAATGCTCTGATACCAATTGTTGGGGATGCGGATTAAGGATCTTAAGGCAGAAATAACACTAGAGGGGGAGTGAATAGTGTTTTAAAGAATATATGAACTATATGACTAAATTAAAACTTTCAACACAAATCTAAACAGAATTCTAACACAGAATGATCACAGAACATATAACAAATGCAAATAGTAAAATAAAGCAAGTAAAAGGAAAGAACACACCGGATTTTATACTAGTTCGGAATCCTCCTACATCCAGTCCTGCACCAAGGCAATATCCTTGTACATATTTTTATAAGCCAATATCCAAATTACAACCCTCAATTTCTAAGGCCTTGAGGAACCCTCCTATCTCCGAGTTTGGGGTAAACTCTCTTGATTTACGGGACACAAGATCACCTTAATACTTTCTAATAACAATCCTTCTGAATGGATAGACTCTATGGACTTTTTGAATACAAATTAATCCTATAACTCTGAATAGCACTTTGATCTTTAGTAGAATGATGGAGAATCAAATAGAGAGAGTATCTAAATGATTTCCTATTGAGAATTTGGCAGAATGATGGCACGATCTTGAAAATATGAAGTTTTATGGATATGGAATGGTGGAGAAGAAAGAGTGAAGAAAAATAAGAAAGTAGTTATTAAAAAACCTTGCCTTTATGCCAGGTCAACCGAGATTAGCATCTATGGCACACAAAGCTAGGGAAGAGCTGGGCTCTAGGACTCGATCTGGGGAGAACTAGTTGATAAAGAAGGGTTGGCGTTCGTTTTGGAAGCCTTTATATAGATGCTCAATAGTCATAACCATTGGGGAAAGGTTTTTGAACGAATGGACACTTCTTTTGAAATTTGAATTTTGAATCCAACTGTCACCATGTCAACATGGGGTATCCCCATATGTCGACATCCCTCAGTTCAAAATTGTAGAGATGTTGTTTTGTATAAGCATTTGAATTTAAAACAAGTTGAAACTTCTCTGAAGCAAAGTAAAGTGTTTAAACAATATTTTGAGATAGAGAATGAATATAAAACATTATTTTAAATATATATATATATAATTGATATAAACCGTCAATTATATAAGTAACATTTAAAATCAGAATAAGTTTTGATGTTTTAAAAATAGAAGTTTTAAAATTAGAATGGAGGAATATTTCAAGGCTAAAACAAAGTTTGAAAACATTTTTGAAAACATGATTTTGAAAGCTAAAACATTTTGAAAAACAGATTTAAAAACATTTTGAAAAATCTATTCAAACTGAAATTGCAAGAACCTTCCTACAGAGCTCCTCCATAGGACTCGAGATCTTGTACAAAGTAGTTTAAATGATTTTGATTTTCGTGGGTTTGTAAGCCACTTGTCGTAGGTTTGTAAGCTACTTGTCGTGGGTTTGTAAGCCACTGGTTTCGATAGAAATTGGGTTCCATCCCAAAAGCAAATTGGAAGAAAGATGAGAGTGCTATTATGAAGTTTTAACAAAATACTAGACACTTATCTTGAGATCTTGAAATCTTGATTCTCTAGAGTCTTGAATCTCTAATCTTCATCTTGATGCTTGAGTCTTTATACTGACTAGTCTTCGATAATACCTGCATATACTTCCTATATACATATATATATATATATATGTATCTATCTATATGAAAATGTTAGTATATATTTTATAAAGTAAAGTATAATAACTATATAAGGTTGTTGTCATCAAAACATTATCAACTCAGTTCATAACACTATGCACTTGGGCATAACACATGAAGTGATGCATTTTCCCCCAATGCGTTGGACCACCTCAAAACACTCCTATATCCTCCTCTTCATCTCCAAAGTCCATTCCCATACTCCAATTCGACAAATAACTCCTCAAATTCCCCCAAATCAAAACCCTACCAATAGGTTAAAGCTATCGATCGACAGAAATCGCATCATACAATACAACCATGGATGTGTAGATTTGGTTCATACGATTTCAAAAACCTTTGATTACAATTTTTCATGAAGTGAAGGTTTTGATTTTGATTTTGAAACTTTCGACCATTATTTTTTGAATGTGAAGCTTGCTTCTGTAAATGAAGAGAACATGCACGGGGTAGACAAGAATGAGGTAGGTTAGAGGAAATGTTGAGTTAGACTTATATTTATTAATTTTCTGGCATTTTCCATGTAGAATTTTGTTTGCATATGAACCGCGAATGATAAACAAAAATAGGGTCGCGCTCAGAACATCGACACAATCCGAAAACAAAAATAGTATACACTGGTTATTACATTTTGTGAAATCTCAAAAATATCATCGATTGCTGAAATATCATCAAACAACAATTTAATTATTTTATAATTAAAATTATGAAAAATCCAACAAATTAAATTAAAAATATGTTATAAAAAATCAAGTCATTTTATTATAGTTTGATTTTTTTATTTATTATATTCGAATCATTTACTATTGTAAATAAATTAGCAAAATTAAGTCACCATTACAATTTATTAATTAAAAGGAGATAAATAAGGTTATTAAATCCGTTTAATTTATATTTAATTCGCAATTCAAATATTTAAACAATCGCTATATTCCAATTCAAGTTATTAAATCTAAAATCCAATTATTTTAAACATTTAAAATTCAATGACCGAAATTATGGATGGTTACATTTCACTATTGCATAATGTCAGACTGATTTCATCTAGTAACTCATCATTTGCCGCTACCTCTACAAGAATTCGAGAAAAGTTTAATCTCGTCTTCTTTGCTGTGGTTGCATCACATTTAGTTGGTTTTCCTATAATGCTGGCCATTACGCTGAAAGCCACTTTGTCCTAAAGTTTTAGATTCACGTTTAGCAATTTTATGCAAATTGGCATTATAGTTAAAAGATCTCTGTCTAATTTTATACTACCTGATCATCCTCTCATTATGATGAGTCTTCCATCATAGAAATATGAGTTTCTTTTGAGGATTCTAACACAAATGACTCTTTAAGTTGATTAAGAATAATCCATTCTCTCTGGAATATGCCTTAAACTTGGCTTTTGGTTTCCATACTCTTTGTATATATGCTTTAAAGTATACGAAATAAGGCTTTGCACCAACAACATACGCCAAAATGGCATTTTTCCACTCATTTTATATTCTTTTACAGACTGGTTCTTTTATAACGCCATTCTTTTTATCATTAATTTTGATAGGGAGGATGTATTCCAAATTGCATTCTTCTTGTTCTTCATCTGTTAGAGATGATACCTGGAATTCATGAAGAAGCGTCGCCATTAGAGAAGCTCACGGAGGACAAAAGGTCGCTTAGAGAAGATAGAGAGGAGACCGGTCCAGATACTTAGTTCGATGGTGGAGGCTAGAAGTTTGGAAATGCCAGACCAAAGATTTGGTCCGGTGGAGTTTGTGGTGTTGCTAGCAAGAAGAAATGCCGGACAAAAAACTTGTCCGGTGTTTCTTGGATTTGCCACTCCAGATTTCTGGAGTGGTGGCAACTTTGAAGCGGCGAGCTGAAAAGCATGCCTTTGGTTCAGTGAGAAGAAAAGAGCACCGCTCCAGTATTCTCATTCGATGAAGTAGTGAATGAAGTGAGCAGTGATGATGCCGAACCAGTATTTTCGTTCGGTGTGGTAACACATGCCGGTCCAATTATTTCATTTGGCATTGAGTTATTGCCGAACCAAGTAGTGTCACTCCAGATGAATGCATGTCCAGGCTTTGCCGAACCAAACTGATGTAGGACGAAAATGAACATGTGCATAGAGCGAACCAAATGCTGCTGTGTTGTTCACCGAACTAGATACACCGATCCAAACCCCAGGGCTACTATATAGCAGCTACTCCTCCTCATTTCTTTACTCTTTAAATAGAGGAGTTTCTGGACAACAACGATAGTCAAAATTGAGAGCTAATTTCAAAGCCATCCTTGAGAGCTAAAACTCTTCAGAATTTTGTCTGTATTGGAAATTCTTTTTATATGTAGCCTTCAAAAGTGAATCAATCTTAATCTTTCAGTGATTAATAATATCTCATCTCCCCAAATGGACGTACACTGCCTAGCGGTAGTGGAACCACTGTAAATACCGGTGTTATTTATTTTTCTGCATTACATAGATATATGACTATATATTCTGGTGTTTTTTTGTTTGTTCCGTCTCACCACAATCACGTTCCAGTTGTTTTTCGCTACGTTGGATTTTTATTCCCTTAGACTGATCATCTGAAGAGATTTTTCCCAAAAGTCTAGTATCGGAGGTGCAAGGTTGATTGAGGAGTGTTTGACACTATGGCAGGAGATGAAACAACTGCAGTTGTTACAAGACTCTATACTAGAGGATTGTATATTGCGTCAGGATCACAGTTGGCAATTGAGAAATGGAATGGGGATAAAGACTTCGAGAAGTGGTAATGAGGATGAAGGCTATTCTAATAAGGAATGAAGTCCATTTAGTAGTGTTTTCCCCTATGGAGTTGACGGTTGATATCTCAATCGTGGAAAGAAAAAAGATAGAGAAATAGGTGTTTACTACTTTACAACTAGCTATGGGAAAGAATGTTATCTCAGAGATTAGCAGTGAGACCACTTCTAGGGGCATTTGGACCAAGCTAGAAAATCTCTACTTGAAGAAATCTCTGTTAACCGTCTGATATTGCTGAAGATATTTTTAACCATGCGGATGAGAGAGGGTACTTTATGATGGAACATCTTAATTTCTTTGATGCTCTTGTGATGAAGATGAAGACTGCTGACTTGAAGATGGATAAGGAGCAAATGGTAATAATTCTTTTGTGTTCTCTTCCGAAGCGATACACATGTTTCTCTAACAGCCTTATCTTCGCTAGAGACACATTGATAGTGGAAGATGTGAAGTCAGGTCTTCTATCTGATGGATTGAGAGATTAGATGAAGGAGATAAGTGAAGGAAGTAGAGGTGGAGTAGTTGTCACGGCCTATTTGTTGAAAGAGGTGGAGAAGATAAGAAGAATTGGCACTTTAAAGGGCGATCCAAGTCTAAGAAGCCCGGTAATGGCAGAAGAGGAAAGTCTAACGATTGAAAGTGCTTTATCTACAAGAAATCTAGTCATTGGAAAAAGGGTCGTGTAGATTTGAAGAAGAAGGAAGAAGATGAATCTTTATCATTTACGGTGGAGAGGTCAGTATCTGACGATGTGTTGTCTACAGTAGTGTCGAATGTCTCCAACCATTGGGTGCTGGACTCGGGGATGTCTTTCCATATGACACCTAATAAGGATTGCTTTAGTTCTTTCATTGGATAAGATTAAAGCCCTATTCTTTAGTAAATATGCTAACTGTAGAGCAATGGATGAAGGTACAGTGAGGATCAGGATATTTGAGGGTGACACGCACTTTGACAGGTGTATGGTATATCTCAGGTCTTTGGAAGTCCTTAATTTCTTTAGAAAAATCAGAATCTTTGGGATGTAAGGTAACTATTAAGAAGGATAGTCTGAAGGTTTCGAGATGTGCACTAGTTCTTATAAAAGGAGATGTGTTCTGAAATCTGTATTTGCTGAAAGGAACCATAGTTCTTGGAGAGTCGTGTGTTGGTGTAGATAGTTCTCGTGCTCTGGATGTAACAAAGCTTTGGCATCTCAAATTGGATCATATTTCAGAGAAGGGCTTAGAGTAGCTTCAAAGACGGAAGACGATCAAAGGAGAAAACTTTGACAAGATGGACTTTTTCCATGAGTATGTTAGGCAAGCAAACTAAAGTATCTTTTGAAGTTGGACTCCGTAGACCAAGGCGAGTACTTGAGTATATGCATACAGATGTTTGTGAACCGGTTGCTATTCCTTCTCTTGGAGGAGCAAAGTACTTTATCTATTTTATTGACGACTTTTCTCAAAAAGTATGGGTGTATATGATGAAGACCAAATCAGAGAGTTTTAAGAAGTTCAAATACTGGAAGCGCTCGTTGAGAACCATTCTGGTTCTAGTTGAAGGGGCAGAGATCTGATAATGGCAGTGAATTTGTCTCTAGGGAGTTCCTCAATTTCTTAAGATAGCCTGGCATTCAGAGACATTTCACTACACCCGGTAATCTGCAATCCAATGGGGTTGCAGTAAGGATGAATATGACTCTACTGGAGAAGGCTCGTTGCTTGAGGTTGACGGCGGGCTTATCTAGAGGCTTTTAGTCTGAGACATTATAAATTACGGTGCGTATCATAAATCGAATCCCGTGCTCGTCCATAAATGGGAAAATTTCAGAGGAAAAGTGGAGAGGTAAAGTAGTGCACCTTGGTTACTTTTGAATTTTTGGTTGCCTTGTGTACGTTCACCATACATATGGTGACAAGTTGGAGGCTAGAGCATACAAGGGCATACTAATGGGACACACCGATAGTATCAAAGGGTATCGAATTTGAAACCGTGTTGATCGAAAGATTGTTCATTCTAGACATGTTACTTTTGATGAGTCTTTTATGTTCAATCCAAGGGTGAAGCTACCTACCACATCATAAAATTTTGATAGGCCTAATGAGATGGAAGAAGTTTCCATGTTCCAGCCAAATAGTAGAGTTGTTGTTGATGCTGTCAAGAAAAACGCAGTTGATGAAACATCACATGTACCTTCTAGTAGTGTTGGTGATGTGCATGAATCTAGAGAAAGATCAGTTCAATGTGGAGCTGAAAGGAATTTAGGCAAAGCAGTACCTACCTGGGATAGTCATAGAACTACTAGGCCGTCTAAAAGGTATAGTGATTGGCAGTTTGCGAACCTTAGCCTTGGTGATCAGTTTGACTATCCCCTGCATTTGGTTCTTGAGGAGTTGCTTGACCTTGATGAAGCTTTGAAGTCACATGACAGTTCAAAGTGGATGTGCTCTATGGAAGAGGAGTTGGAGTCGTTGAAGAAGAACAAGACTTGGGATTTGGTACCACCTCCTTAAGGAAGCTGAGCCATAGGTTGCAAATGGGTGTTCAAGGCGAAGGATGATGGGAGATACAAGGCTAGACTAGTTGCTAAAGGGTTTTCACAAAGAAAGGGATTGGAGTATGATGGTATACTATCTCCAGTAGCGAGGCATACATCCATCCGCATTTTGCTGGCTATCGTCCAAGCTTATGACTTGGAGCTGGAGCAACTAGACGTGAAAACTGCTTTCTTACACGGAGACTTGGATAAGACCATCTACATGAAGCAGCTAGAAGGATTTGTTGTAGATGAGAAAGAAAATTGAGTTTTCAAATTGAAGAAGTCATTGTATGGACTTAAGTGGTTTCCTAGACAATTGTACAAGAGGTTTGACTTGTTAACCCGCCTTTTGGCAAGGCAATATACTGGTAGATTTAACCTATCAACTGCACAAGACATAGCATAGTCGACGAACGAACAGTGCAAGATGTTTAAAATATGGTTTCAACAAAAATCAAGTCACTACAAGTTGATTGGAGTTTGCTTCGAGTCGTCTCTAGGCTTACTTTGGGTTTTCAAAGGGATTACTTTGGGTCATAGAAGGGCTTGTTCGAGTCTTTGATGGATTAGCATATTTACAAGTTGTTTCGAGTAACTGCATCACTTGCTTCGAGTCACTTAAGGGTCTATTTCGGCTCAAGGATGCGGTTGCTTCGAATCAGATCCATGGATCAATCAACAACCAAGGCAAATGCATCTTTCAGATCGATCAAGGTTGTTCATTTCATATTGATCAATGTTTCGTATCGATTAACCAGATGATTGATATGAACCCAACTCTTCCCATCGGTATGAAGTGTTAGTCATTGAGATGATGGTTTTGATGAAAATAACCTTAGGACTTGTCATAAAATATAAATACTAACGTTATGGTTTAGATATACATGTATATGCAGAATATAAACCCGTAAGTACCAAGAATGAAGACTGTACAGTATAAAGATACAAGACTGATGAATTTAAAGATCGAAGATATCAAGATTGAAGACTCATGAGTATCAAGAAATCAAATTATCAAGAGTTCAAGATTTCAAATAGTACAAGACAATGTAGTTAGTCTAGAATTATGTTGAAACTTCTTGAAAGAACTTACATCTTTATTCAAAATTTATTCGTGGAATGGAATCGACTCCGAGCCTGTTCAAAAGATGGAACCCTGGTAGGATGGAACCTACGACAACATCTAGTGGAATATATAGTGGTCAAATTTTGATATCCACTAATTTTATAACAATGCTTTTCAAAAATATATCTCTTGTTTTTAAAAATGTTTTCAAAACTTTCTTTTCAAAAAGAAATCTCTCTTGGTTTTAAATATTTTAGCCTCAAAACTAATTTTATCATTTTTAATATTTTGATTTCAAAATTGTCCTTTTTTTAAAACCATCTCTTGTTGTAAATATTTAGCTTTAAAATACTTATATAATCAGATTTTAAATCACTTTATAGATTAAGATTATATATGTTATAAATTACTTTCTAAACTCTTTTATATGTTTAAACCATATTCAAATATATTTACAAAGTTTTGGAAATTGTTTTGATAAATTATAGAAACCATTTTTAATAAGAAAATTAAAACATTAATTTTGTCTTGAGCATATCGACATCCCTAAACCCCCATGTCGGCATGGTGTCCGTTAATTTCAATTTCAATTTTCAAAAGAAATGTCCATTCGTTGTATTCTTTCACGAATAAATATGGATGTTGCTCTACTATAAATACCAGTAAGTTCTAAAATAATTTTTGACCAGATTTCATTTATTTTCTCTCCTCTTTATCTTCCATATTTATTCTAAAGAATCCTAAGCTATACTCTGTCGAAATACCAAGTGAATCAAACTTGATTATCTCTTGTTTGATTCTCTGCCGCTCTCTCCATAAGATCTCATTGCTATTTAGAGTTAAGAATCTTTTGTAAATCAAAATGTTGAGTAAAAGGTGCGGTTGAGCCTTGAAATCAATTGGGTGCAATTGTAGCCCCGGAAATCAATTAGGTGATCTTATAGCCTAGTAAAATCAAGAGAGTTTTCCCTAGACTCGAATACAGGAGGGTGTACCTCGTAGCCTTGAAACCGAGGGTGTAATCTGGGAGATTATTTTGATGAGAAATCAGTACGATTGTACGGGACTGGATGTAGGGTAAGTCCGAAGCAGTATAAAATCCTAGTATGTTCTTTCCTTTACTTCTTTTATTTAGTATTTGCATCTGTGTCTGATTCTGTGTTATATCTGTGTCTGTGAATTGCATTTGTTGGTGATTAAATTACATAAGTTTCA
Source organism: Allium cepa (assembly GCA_030765085.1). Lineage (NCBI taxonomy): Eukaryota > Viridiplantae > Streptophyta > Magnoliopsida > Asparagales > Amaryllidaceae > Allium > Allium cepa. The sequence continues at coordinate 675,788,297 of CM060932.1, read as the reverse complement.
AAATGATTTAGAAAATCCATAAAACACTATTCACCTCCCCTCTAGTGTTATTCCGGCCTTAAGATCCATAATCCACCTTTCTCATATGAAGCAATTCATTCACTTCGTATTGGTCACGCTGATGTACATTTCGTATTAATCAACCAGATGATCGATACGAAGCCAACACCAAATGATCGATACGAAGAGTGTGCGCTAGCATCAATATGAAAAGAATGACTCGTAATCGATATAAAAAGAGGCGAGGATCGATACGAAGAACATAGCAACCGATGGATGCAAATCAGGCAGAGTCAATTAAAAGAAGCGGCCACTCAGCATAAAAAATTGATCTTCCCCGGATTCTCGATCCACGTCATTGATATGAATGGAATGGATACGAAGGAGAGAAGCTTGGATCGATATGAAGTGATGGATACGGATCATAATCGTTATGAACGTAACAGCCTACCTACACTATTAATCTTGGATCGATCATAACTCGAGATATACAGCTCCAAAAGCCTTCAAATTTTCATTATAGTTTGCTTACCACTAGAACAATGTTCTTATTGGCCTCGATTTCATTGGACATCATTTTGATCGATATGAAGTGCATAGGGATCGATCCCAAACCACCCTGGATCAAACACGTGGGCCCACCCACTTGTGAGAAGGAGTATTACGAATTCAAAGTTAGATATTTCCATGCCGTGCCTATAAATAGCAGCCCAATGCCTCGATCTTTTAGCTCTTCTACGCCATCACTCTGCTGAAATCTATTGTAATTCGAATACTATCAATTACACTCTTGTAAATCAGTAGAGGGTCATCAATAAAACAGCGACTCTTCAAAGTGGACGTAGGCTACAACGCCGAACCACTATAAATCTTGTCTTTCTATTGCTTTCCTTTTAATTTTTTGGAGTGTTTTCATATTTAATTCTACTACATACAATCTATTTGTGATATGTGACTGTGATATGGTGCTTTCATCTGCAATTAGGTGTTTGTGACCATTTTTGGTGTAAACATGACACTTTTATGCTTTCACTTGGTTTTGATCGTAGCATTAAAGACACTTATGTGTACTTCAAGCATCTCAAGAATGGTAGATGGGTGTACCTACTCTTGTATGTGGATGATATGTTGATTGCTTTTAGGGATAAGGCTGAAATCGATAGTTTGAAGCTAAACCTAAAAGTAAATTTCGAAATAAAAGACCTTGGAGAAGCAAAGAAAATTTTGGGTATGGAAATCCAAAGGGATAGAAAGCTAGGACTTTTGAGCTTCACTCAAAAGGAGTACATTCGAAAGGTGCTTACTCAGTTTAGCATAGAAGGGGCAAAGGCAATTAGCACACCCATGCCTTTACACATACAGCTTTCTAGTAAAGGCTCTCCGATCTTGGAAAAGAACAAGGCTTATATGATGAAAGTCTCATATGCAAGTGCAGTTGGCAGCAAGATGTATGCCATGGTCTGCACTAGGCTTGACATTGCATAGGCTATTGGATTAGTGAGTAGATTCATGGCAAATCCAAGAAAGATGCATTGGGAAGCAGTGAAGTGTATCTTCAGATACCTTAGAGAAACTCCAAATCATGGACTTGTCTTTGGCAGCAGAGGAAGAGATTTCAGGTTGGTTGGATTTTGTGATTTTGACTATGCCGGTGATAGATATCGAAGGATGTTAACCTCCATTCACCATTGGTGGGACATCGATCAGTTGGAGAGCAAGGTTGTAGATAATTGTGGCTTTGTCTACTATAGAGCCAGCGCTCATAGCTGCGGTTGAACCAGCAAAGGAGGCGCTTTGTTTGAGGTGACTGTTGTGTGATTAGGGCTTCGTATATGAAGGCGTGGATGTGTATTGTGATAGTCAAAGTGTAATTCACTTAGCTAAAAAATCTGGCGTTCAGCTCGAGGATGAAGCATATTGAGGTGAGCGAGTCATTCCTTATATCGACGAGTGAAGAGAAGCTAGTTTGTTTTCAAAAGATTCACACAAAGGAGAATGCATCAGACATGTTTACCAAGTCATTGCCTATGGCTAAGTTCGAGCATTGCTCAAACTTGATTCGCTGAATGAAGTGCTAGGTGCCACTGGGTGGCGCGGGGTGAGAGTTGAGATGGTTCGTGGAGACATTTGTTTTCATGGTGGAGATTGATAGGTTTTACACAGACTGGGTATTTCGAATATTTTGTTGATGGGCGGTGGCCTTACCGGAGTTCGTTGACAGAATGTAATGGGCGATGGCATTGCCGAAGCTCATTGGGTAAGTATCCATTGTTTGAAGCATGAAAGTGCAAACGAAGTTGGATGGCTTGTTTGGAATTCGGTATCAAGGTGGAGATTGTTAGAGATGATACCTGGAGTTCATGTAGAAGTGTTGCCATTGGAAAATCTCACAGAGGACAAAAGGTCGCTCGTAGGAGATAGGAAGGAGACCGGACCAGATATTTGGTTCGGTGGTGGAGGCCAGAAGTCTGGAAATGCTGGACCAAAGATTTGGTCCGGTGGAGTTTGCCCGGTGTTGCTAGCAAGAAGAAATGCCGTACAAAATATCTCGTCCGGTGTTGCTCGGATTTGCCGCTCCAGATTTCTAGAGCGGCGGCAACTTTGAAGCGGTGATGTTGAAAAGCATGCCTTTTGTTCGGTGAGAAGAAAAGAGCACTGCTCCAGTATTTTCATTCGGTGAAGTAGTGAATGAAATGGAGCAGTGATGATGCCGAACCAGTATTTTCGTTTGGCATGGTAGAGCATGCCGATCCAATTATTTCGTTCGGCATTGAGTTGATGCCGATCCAAGCAGTGTCACTCCAGATGAATGCATGTCTAAACTTTGCCGAACCAAACTGATGCGGACCAAAATGAACATGTGCAGCCAAATCAAATGCTGCTATGTTGTTTATCGAACCAGATGTGCCGACCAAACCCCAAGGCTGCTATTAGCAGCTACCCCTTCTCATTTCTTCACTCTATAAATAGAGGAGATTCTGGACAATAATGGTAGTCAAAATTGAGAGATAATTTTAACCAATTTCAAAGCCATCATAGAGAGCTGAAACTCTACAGAATTTTGTTTGTATTGCAAATTCTTCTTATGTATAGCCTCCGAAAGTGCATCGGTCTTGTAAATTTAATCTTTTAGTGATTAATAAAATCTCCTCTCCCCAAGTGGACGTATGGTGCCTAGCAGTAGTGGAACTACTATAAATACAAGTGTTATATGTGAGAAATGCGGATTATGGATCTTAAGGCTAGGATTAACACTAGAGGGGGGGGGGTGAATAGTGTTAATAAAGAATTACTAAATCTTTTTCGATTTATATTAATTTAGACACCGATGTATGCAATATACAGACACAGATATGGTCACAGAAACAAACACAGAAACATAAATAAAATAAAAGCAGTAAAGGAAAGAACACACTGGATTTTATATTGGTTCGGAGTTACCCTACCTCCAGTCCCGCAACACAAGTACGGATTTCCTTTCAAAAGAAATTGTATAATTACGCCCTCGGTTTCAAGGCTACGAGGTACACCCTCCAGAATTTGGATCCTCTAGTAGAGATACTTGATTTCCGGGCCACAAGTTTACCCAATTGATTTACCAAGGCTACAATCACACCTTTTCTTTCTTGATTGATTTTCAAGGCTACAATCACACATTTTCTCGCTTAATAGATTAAAAAGAAGTCTATAACTCTGAATAGCATTGAGAATCTTGTAAAGAGAGTGATAGAGAATAAAACTAGAAGTAATCGAGTTCGATTCAATGTTGATTTCGGCAGAGTAATGATAAGAATATGTATTAAGAAAAGTGGAAGAAGAAGAGGAGTGAAAAACCATAAAATCTGATGTTAAATTCGCTGAAACTAACCCCTATTTATAGAAGAACAACAGCAATGTCCATTCGTGAAGAGTTATGGCGAATAGACACTTCTTTTGAAATTTAAATTTTGAACTCAACTGACATTATATCGACATGGGGTATATAGGCATTTGGACATCCCAAAGCATTTTTTAATGTTTTGATTTTCTTTGAAAATAACTTTTATCTTATATTTAAAACTAATTTAAACTTTTATAAATATACTTGAAAGTTAAAATTCATAAGTAAATATAGAGAATAATATATATAGAATTTAAATCTAATTTTATATTTTAAATCTAAGTATAAATATTTAAAAGTTAAATATATTATTTTAAAAGATAGTTTAAAATCAGGAGTAATTTGACTTTGAAATTAAAGATAATTTTGAGGCTAAAATTATTTAAAATCAAGACAGAGGGTTTTGAATCTTTTAAAATGAAAGTTTTGAAAACATTTTGAAAACATGATATAATTTTGAAAAAATCATTTTCAATAAAAAGTTAGCGGATACAAAACAATGTTCCACTAGATTTTTCGTAGGTTACATCCTACTTAGGGTTCCATCCCTTTAACAGGCTCGAAGTGGATTCCATTCCATGAATAAATTGGATTTTAAGATGCCAGTGCTTTTCTATGAGTTTTAAAAAAATTGCTAACAATAAAAAATACTTAACTTTGAAATCTTGAACTCTTTATAATCTTGATACTCATGAGTCTTCTATCTTGATATCTTGAATCTTTATGCTATACAGTCTTCTTTCTTAGTACCTGCATGGTTAAATCTTGCATATACATACATATACATATATATATATATATCTAAACTTATAGTGTTAGTATTTATATTTTATAAACTATTCTAACGTTGTTGTCATCAAAACCATCATTTCACGGACTAACAATCTCCCCCTTTTTGATGATGACAACCTTTGATTATAAAATTCTACTTCTATCCTAATAACTTCCCCTTAATCTATGCCTAACTACTCTATTTTATATTTCTCACCCTTTGTCATCAACAAAAAAATTTACCCCCCCATTCTTCAGTACCTGCATTGATAAACTATACAACGGAATATATAGATTAAGAAATAATTATACTTATGAACATGATAACTAATCAAAGTCTATATACATTTCAATGTGTGTGTATATATATATATATATATGTTTTATACAACAAATTTCAAACCAATATCAAGAAATCAATCCACATAGAGTATCAATCCAAACCAAATCAATTCAAGCAAATCAAACAAAGCAAACAAATAAAAATCAAACGTTACGTGGAACATCCACCCATCCTTCTTCTCCAAAGATTGGGTCTGCCTTAATGGCATCCCAATTATCATTGTCATTGGTGAGAGAGATAGGAGGATGTGCTTCGTTATCATCCTTGTGTAGAGAGGAGATCATCCATCGTATCGCATCGAAGTGCCTTTCTTGTTCCTTGATCATCTGCATTTGACTCAATTCTAAGTGACACTGGTTTCATAGAATAAATGAGAGAATATTCTTGAACGAATTAAGAGTTTCTTCAAGATTTTCGGATAGATTGTGAATAGGATTATCCATAGTTGAATTTTATGAAAGAAATAAAGGATATAGATGATAAGAAGTGAATTTCAGTGAAGAATTCTGGAAGAAACAGGTATTTATAGGTGTAGAAATTCGTTTGAAATGAATAGACATAGTTATTCAAATTTCAAATTCAAAATCAATTGTCATTTCTGACCATTACATGTCGACATTATCATATGGTCAGTGAAAAATTATGACCAATTTGATTTTGCGAATAATTGTGTGTGTATATATATATATTTATATACTATACTAACATTTATTCTGGAGATAAGATAAGATAGATAAAAGAAAGGAAATTTCATTTCATTGCATACTACAATAATACAACGATTAAACATACAACAAACTATATGAACATTCGAAATAAAGCAAACTAAAACAAATACAATAAGATATTAGAAGATAAGACTAGTTAGAGGATGATGAAGATGAAGATAGTCCAAGTTTCTTGCTGACGTTGGAAATGAACTTGTTCATTTTGGATGAAATTTTGTCCAACTTCTTACTAACGGGTCTTTTAAGAATCCATTGATTCTCAACAATCTTCTTTTGGTTTTTGAGAAGGGTTTTGGTGGATGGATTAGGAGGATAGTCAATGATTTCCAAAGAGGTTTCACCTTCTTCTTCTTCAATTCCATTCATCCCCTTCTTCTTCTTCTTCCTCTTCCTCTTCTTCCATTTCCTCATGAGCCAAACGCTCTTCTTTTTCAGCAAGGGTCTCATAAGGTTGAAAAACAAAAGGAATTTTCATAAACGAAATGTTGGAATGGTTGAAAACTTTTCTAGAAACAAATTCTTTGCCTTTGAAATCCACTCCAAAATAGTTAAAAATCCGAGTGAGATAAATTCCATGGTATAAGGTATTCTCACCCATTTCAAGATTTTTAAGATGAAGTTCATCCAAAATAACTTGCGCCCAATTTATGTCATAATTTCCGAAAATAGCAAAAAGAGCTTTGCAAACTTTTGAAGTAGGATTGTTAAAATTCCTCGATCTTGGGGTCAAAGTATGTTGCAAAAGAAGATGGACAATTCTTGCATTTGGTCGAAAATTTCTATTTTTGAATTCAAAATTATCAATCCCTTCAAAAATGTGATGAAATGTCTCATGATCATTTTCATCGATTAAAATTAGAAAGATCCATTCCCGTACACTTGCAATTGAGAATGGTACCAAAATGATCACAATTCAAAACAATTCTAGTGCCTTTGACACTACTCCAAATTTCATCTTCATTTCCATGATAAAATCCACGGTTTAAATTAGCATAGAGAATTTTGACAAGATTTGGATATCAAACAAAATCATTTTGAGAAGCATCAATAAGACTAAGAACTCCATTGTTTGCAAAAAGATAATCAAGTTCATAAGAAGAAAAATCTTGAAAAATAGAAATTTCCGTGATGGACTTTGGCATAGTTAGCATAATTGATGTATGCTTTTATTGCCTCCGGATCATTGAATAATTGCTCTTTGATTTTTCTGGAAATTCTCATGGTGGAGGGGTTGCTTGAATAAGCCATTAAAGTTGAGAGTAGAGAGTTTGAAGTTATGAAGAGAGAGTTTGAATTTGAAAATGAGAGTGAAAAGATATGATAAAAGATAGTGAATAAATCGATTCTCAAAGGACATATTCTTTGGTCAAAAAGTAGCTTTTCAGAGAATTGAATGAAGTGAAAAGGTGGAGGGAAATTCAAACATTTGAATTCAAATTTTGAAATTCAAATTCAGGTACCCATGTCGACATCATGGTAGGGACCATGTCGACACGTGCCTTTGAATTTTCATGAATTGATTTTTCCTAAGTTCTCTAATATATATAATTATTATTATTATTATTATTAATGCCTATATATATATATCTAAAATATTATTAAACTTCAAGTATATTTCAGAAATATTATTATACTATTAAAAAATAATAATGATAATAAAATAATGAAATAATAATAAAAATTAGAAAATAAATTTTAAAATTCAAGCAACACACAAATTCAAAACCATTCAATCAAACAATCAAGCAACTAATTCTAAGCAAGCAATTTCAACCAATTGTATTGTAAACGTGTACCTTTTTTGAGTCCATTTCTTTGAATTCGTCTGAGTCATGAATAGCTGTGAAACACAAATTCGAATTATCTGTTTTCTGATCATCATCACTTGAGGACGAGTCTGAGTCATCTAGAGTTGCAGTAAATGCACGCTTCCGTTTCTTTGCTGGATCATTGATCATAGCAGAACTTTGCCTATCTGGATACGGACAGTCTCTTTTGAAATGGCCTGATTTATCACAGTTGCAACATTTGCCATTATTTGACACTACATTCTGATTCTCAGAACTCTTATAGTTGTTTCTCTTGAGATTATTCATCTTTCTGTATTTCAGGAATTTCCTAAATTTTTTGGTCATAAAGGCTATCTCTTCATCATTATCGCTGTTTGAGTCTGATTCATCGGTTAATGCACTGAATGCCATTGATTTCTTTTCATATGCTTTACTTTATCTTCTCTCTGTCATTTAAACTTCATACGACGTTAGATTTCCAATTAATTCTTCTATCTTTAAAGTACTGATGTCATTTGCCTCTTTGATCGCAAGTGTCTTTTGATCCTATTCTGGAGTTAGAGAATTTAAAAATTTTCTGACTTGATCTTCTTTAGAAAATTCATTTCCCAAAGATATTAGAGAATGCACAATATCCTGAAATCTATTATACATATCTGAAATAGACTCATTAGGATTCATTTAAATAATTGAAACTGATTTGTGAGCATGGAAATTTTGGTCTGTTTAACTTTGCTTGTTCCTTTGTGAGTAACTTGCAAAGTTTTCTAGATTTCATACGAAGACTTACAAACTGACACTCTATTGAATTCATTTCTATCTAGTGAACAAAACAGAATATTCATTGCCTTAGAATTATTTTGTGCAATAGTCTTTTGCTCAGTAGTCCACTGTGCAAAATTAGTTATGGGTTCAGAATATTCAGTTTGTGTGATATTCCAAGTGTCTAATCCTATAGATTGTAAATATATTTCATCCTACATGCCCAATATGCATAGTTACTGCCACTAAAAAGAGGTGGTCTGACAGTAGACCGACCCTCTACAAATGAACTAGTGACAGAGATACCAGTGTTAGTAACAGTACCAGTGTTGGTAGCCATTTTGAATTTTTTTAAAAAATCAGATTATGAAACTTTGAATGCCTTGTTCTGATACCAATTGTGAGAAATGTGGATTTCAGATCTTAAGGCTAGGATTAACATTAGAGGGGGGGGGGTGAATAGTGTTAATAAAGAATTACTAATTTTTTTTTCGATTTATGTTAATTTAGACACCGATGTATGCAATATACAGATACAGATATAATCATAGAAACAAACACAGATACAGAAATAAAATAAAAGCAGTAAATGAAAGAACACACACCGGATTTTATACTGGTTCGGAGTTACCCTACATCCAGTCCCGCAACACAAGTACGGATTTCCTTTCAAAAGCAATTATACAATTACAACCTCGGTTTCAAGGCTACGAGGTACACCCTCAAGAATTTCGATCCTATGGTAGAGATACTTGATTTCTAGGCCACAAGTTTACCCAATTGATTTACCAAGGCTACAATCACACTTTTTCTTTCTTGATTGATTTTCAAGGCTACAATCACACCTTTTCTCGCTTAATAGATTACAAAGAAGTCTATAACTTTGAATAGCACTGAGAATCTTGTAAAGAGAATGATAGAGAATCAAATTAGAAGTAATCGAGTTCGATTCAATGTTGATTTTGGCAGAGTGATGATAAGAATATGTATTAAGAAAAGTGGAAGAAGAAGAGGAGTGAAAAACCAGAAAATCTGATGTTAAATTTGTTGAAACTAACCCCTATTTATAGAAGAACAACATCCATGTCCATTCGTGAAGAGTTATGGCGAATAGACACTTCTTTTGAAATTTAAATTTTGAACTCAACTGACATTATGTCGACATGGGGTATATAGGTATGTCGACATCCCAAAGCACTTTTTGATGTTTTGATTTTCTTTGAAAATAACATTTATCTTATATTTAAAACTAATTTAAACTTTTATAAATATACTTGAATATAGTTAAAATTCATAAGTAAACATAGAGAATAATATATATAGAATTTAACTCTAATTTTATATTTTAAATCTAAGTATAAATATTTAAAAGTTAAATATATTATTTTAAAAGATAATTTAAAATCAGGTTTAATTTGACTTTGAAATTAAAGATGATTTTGAGGCTAGAATTATTTAAAATCAGGATAGAGGGTTTTGAATCTTTTAAAAGGGAAGTTTTGAAAACATTTTGAAAACAGGATATGATTTTGAAAAATCATTTTGAATAAAAAGTTAGCGGATACAAAACAATGTTCCACTAGATTTTTCGTAGGTTCCATCCTACTTAGGGTTGCATCCCTCTAACAGGCTCGAAGTGGATTCCATTCCACGAATAAATTGGATTTTAAGATGCCAGTGCTTAATGATAAAATAAACTTAACTTTGAAATCTTGAACTCTTGATAATCTTGATACTCATGAGTCTTCTATCTTGATATCTTGAATCTCTATACTGTACAGTCTTCCTTTTTAGTACCTGCATGGTTAACTCCTACATATACATATATATCTAAACTTATAATGTTAGTATTTATATTTTATAAACTATTCTAAGGTTGTTGTCATCAAACCATCATTTCACGGACTAACATTATATATTTTTCTTTTTGCATAGATCTGTGACTATCTCTTCTGATGTTCATTTTTGTTTGTTCCATCTCACTACAATCACGATCCAGTTGTTTTCTGATGCGTTGGGTTTTTATTCCCTTATACTGATCATCTGAAGGGATTTTCCCCAACATGAACTTCTTGATCATCTTTTTACCCTAATCAATTTCAGCCCATGATTTCATCCCTCGAAATCTGTTCAGTGGGAAGGTAGCTGGCTTTTGAACATTTTTAGATGCATCTCCCTTATTACTCAATCTATTTTGGGGCTTTCGGGATCATAGATCCCATCCTTTCTCAAAATACCCCTAACTTTATTAAAACTAGCCAGCGGCTCCTCCTGGGCAGTCTTCCGGCAGATGAAAGCAGCCTTCTTATGATTTTGTACATATTGAAAGCCTTCTTCGTCAATGAAGTGGCCTCGATGAGGCGAAAATCTGACGTGAAAAGGGTCAGGTGGTCGATCGAGGTTAATGTTGGGAATTGGTGGAGAAATTTTGAGAGGAGGATTAGTTTCCATCATGGCTATGGAAAACCTAAATTTTTATTCAGTTTCTCTTAAGTACAGTCTATTCCAGTTTAGTATTCTTAACAACCCAGTTTTTTGAGAAGTGATTAATTTTCAATTTTAATTGCAAAATTTAATACTTAATAAAGTTAAAGGATGAAAATTAATCGGACTTGAAATGATATTAGAAAATATGAAATTAATAGTCTGCGAAATTTAGGAATTTTGGAAGGGAAACAAATGGGTTTGAAATCATTTAAATGAGAGTGAATAAAGTTTTATTTTAGGAAATAATTTTTTTATGGAAAAAGAATTAGATAGAGAGCAGAAGATGATTTTCATTGTTAAAATGTGTTCGTGAAAAGTTAAAAAAATTTAATATGAAATTTGAAGTTAGAAAATGGTTGTTAGGATACTAAGAATATTTAAAAAGCAAAGAAATAATTATAAAATGGATCTTTTGATTTTGAATGAAAGCAGCAATTTTTAAGTTAAGATAGAGATTTTAATGATGAATTGAAGTGAATTAATAATGTACATTAATGAAATATGGAGCTAAAAATGTTTTGAAATTCAATTTTGATAAACAGTAACATTTTCTTGATTTAATTGATGATTTTGGTAATAAAATACAAAGTGGGATATCTTTATATAAAACGTAATTAACCTTATTTAAATTGAAAAAGTGTATGAATAAATATTTTATAAAAATGTAAATTTATGTATAAATGAAAATATAATGTGAGAACTAAATATTTGAATTATATTTGAGCTGAAATGGAAATTATTAAAAGGGCTTTAGGCATTTATTTTAAGGAAAAGAAAATAAAAATAAAATCATAAAGGGGATGTTTATTTATCTGAACCTATGAAGGCCCGAAACTAAAAGGGACAACATGCTTCCTTATTTCATTCCTCTTTGCAGCACGTGCGTAATTCCTGCTCATCAAAACAAAAGGAAAGAAAACATATTTCCCCTTTTCTTATTTCAAACCCTAGGCATTCAAAAATAAAAATCAATTCAAATAAATTTCAGAAAATTTCCAAACTTAATACAAGCTTCTCGACATTACTTTACACCCCTAAGGCTAGCAAAGATGGAGTTTTGAATGGAATTGGGTGAGCTTATTGGTTGGACAACAGTGATCTGACAAGAATAAGGCTGAAATGAAGAGCACATATGAAACCAAGGGGAAAACAAGGAAATTGGGAGAATTAACTTATGTGAGTAAATTTCTGCTCACAACTAGGTTTCTCGGATCTTTATGTTACAACTTGTGTGATGATTTTGATGAAGTTCGAGTTGAATGGTGTTTTATGTGGTTGGATGCTAAATTTTTCTTGAATATTTTATGAATTTCATCTTGTTTGATCATCTTATGTTTCAATTACTGTATAGAATTAATATGTTAAAGTAGTAAGTTTATCGGGTCTACCATCATCATTAGAATCAACAAATGGCTTTCAAAAGTGTTCCCAAAATTCAGTCATAAATTTTTATATTATAACGATGCTTTTGAAAATCACTTTTGAAAATTATTTTTGGATATATATCAAATATATTTATTCCAAATTCTATTTATAAATATAATTAGTAATTATTTTAATATAAACGAACATACGATTTTGATAAAGTAAGAAGATTATTTTATGGGATATTAAGAAAAAATTTGGTGGTTTAATTCGTCTTAATTTGTCCATTGAATGTTTTATTAATTTTGGTCGATGCGGATGCACACATATCGATATGAATTCCTAAAAGCTTGAACGATACATTTTAATACAATATTTTGAAAGTGCTTATTATTTGGTAAAGTGAAATACAATTTAGAAAATGATAGTATTATTTTAGTAAGTTTGAATGCTTTTTTAGAACAACGAGTGCAACCATTGGGCATCAATGTAAAGTTAAATTGGGAATAGTGGCGAGTCAATGTTGATATTTTTTATTACTATTAACATTGCAGCCAATTGGCGAATTGAGTTGCTAAGATTCATGGCAAGTCAACATTATATATTCTTACACATATAAGATAAATTTTAGATTAATGTATTTTCTTTATGGTTTATGTTTTCTTTAAATTTAGTTCAAAAGAATTTGATGTTGGAAAAACATATGGTACATTAATTTTGAGTTCAAAGGGATTATCTAAAAACATATTACTTACTTTATGTATAAAGGTTCTTAAGGTAAAATGTGAACCTGTCATGTATCCTAAAATGTATCTCGAATTTTTGTTGAGAAAAGTTGTTCCTAAAAAAATCATTTGAAAAAAAAGTTAGGTGAAATGCAAAACCATTTACATAATATAGTATAAGTAAATGAAAAACTATTTTCAACTTTATTGGCTTAATTTGTTAGTAGTAAAATCACTTTTGTAACTCTTAGATTTCTAGAAAGTAGATTTCAAGATATACAACTTTGTTTAAGGCACTTTCATGAAATTCTATTATCATTTTCAAATGAAAATTTGGTTCAAATGAGTCGATTAAAAATGGATAGAGCATGGACAATTTTCAAGTGTCGCGGTAAAACAACCATATCTTTTGATTATATGGTCAGATTTTTATGAGTCCTTTTATGTTGGAATGATAATTTTGTAAGGAAGAACTTTCGTTTTAAGTATTTTACAAAATTTTCGATGTAATTATGAATACTGAGATTTACGTAGGTGGGTAAAAATTTATGGTGTTGAATGATATGTATATATTTTGGGGTCCTTTATATGTTCAAAATATGAGAATATTTATCAATAGTCCGATTTTGAAATTTTAGATTTAACTGAGAAATGGTTTAACTATGAGTGTTAAGATAATTAATATGTGAATGAAATGTGTATATTGTGTTATTATATGAATGGTTTTGATTGAGCATATGTATATGAAGGTGATCAAAAAAGAAGTTAAGCACATATTCTCTTATACTCACAAAAAAGTATATGTGCATGCTTTCAAAGATGCAAAATCAGGCATGCTTTATTAATATTTGCCATATTATACATACGTACGTACGTACGTACATACATACATACGTACATACATACATACATACATACATATATATATATATATATATATCTACATACATACATACATACATACATACATATACATACATACATACATATATATATATATATATATATATATATATATATATATATATATATATATATACAGGCTCTGTCCTTCCCCAAAGCGGGAGAAGCGACCGCTTAGGGCACCAAAACAGCTAGGGTACCAAATTATTCTCAACGGAGCGCGACTTTTCGGAGGCGAGGGTGATTCTTTAAGTATGGCAACGATCAATCTTCAACAAATCTCGGATCTGAAGTGACATCTCAACATCGCAGTAGCATCTCTTAACTTCAGGCAATGGCTCAACTTCACAACAACGACTAGAAGTGAATTAGAGGTGAGTTCTACTATTCTCTTCAGTAGAAGCAACCTCCGCAACCAAGCATAGTCACTAGGAACATCTACGAGAACATTTCTTCCATTTAGTGATTAAAAGCAACTCGCCGATGATTTTATTTGGTGGTGGTAGGGCTTAGAGGTTTGCGGATGAATTGTGTTTACGCCTAGATTTTTATTAGGGTTGAAAATATTGGGGGTAATCAATTTAACTTTCGATGATATAGGTGAATACGAAGGCACGTGAAAAGAAAATGATTGCAGTTCATTTTTACTGATTTAAAATTTAATTTATTTTTGGTTTTATAGTTAAAATTTTTTAGTCCAATCGATTAGTTAAAAAGAATTTTTTTTCTTCGAATTATCATTGAAAATATTAATGGTAATAGCATCAGTTTGCGTTTGCACATAAGGATCTTATTTTCGCTTTTGGCTTTAGGTATCAAAACTTTTAGGACCGGCCTTGTATATATATTATTGTTTTTCCCCATATTCGTGATACCACATTTATGTGATGTCTCTTCGAATGTGTGTATTATTATTTTTCTGTGTTATGAATTTACGAAATGCTATGCATACAAAGGAGACTATGTTAATTTTTTTCTAAAATTTTAACACTTAGAGTATATTTATATCGAGCGATAATAGAAACTTTTTAGTTAGTATACTGAAATTTGTAGCATACGAAAAAGAAGAAGTAAATTGGCTTTTATTAAGAGAAAGGGCATAGTTGATCAATTCAATACTTAATGAAATTAAAGGGTGAAAGTTAGTTGGAAACTTGAAATGATTTTAGAAAATATGAAATTAATGTTTTGAGAAGCAGTTAATTTTGAATTTTAAATACAAATTCAATACTTAATGAAATTAAAAGGTTAAAGTTAGTTGGAAACTTGAAATGATTTTAGAAAATATGAAATTAATGGTTTGTGACATTCAGGAACTTTGGAATGGAAACAACTGAGTTTGTAATTATTTAACCGAGAGCAAATGCAATGTTATTTTATGAAGTAAAATATTGTTTTATCAAAAAAATAAGAACGTATGAGAAAGATGATTTCGATTGTTAAAATGTGTTTGTGAAAATTATAAAAAAAAGTTAATATGAATTTTGAAGTTGGAAAATGGTTATTAAGATGATAATGATATTTTGAAAGCAATGAAATGATAATAAAATAAAGCTTTTAATATTGAAAGAAATTAGTAATTTTTAAATTAAGATAGAGATTTTATTAATGAATTAATCTGAATTAAATATTGCACATTAATGAAATAAAAAGCTAATAATGTTTTGAAATTTATTTTTGATAATTAATAATTTTTTCTTGATTTGATTGATGATTTTGGTAAATAATATATAAATGGGATATCTTTATGTAGAATGTAATTAACCTTATTTAAATTGAAAATATATGAAAACATATTCTATAAAGTACAAATTTATGTATAACTGATTGCATAATATGAAAACTAAAATTTTGAAGTATATTCGAGTTGAAATGGAAATTATTAAAAAGGGTTTTGGGCATTTTGTTTTTTAAGGAAAATAAAAATTAAAACACAAAGGGAATGGTTCTCTAAGGCCCAAAAATTAAAGAGATAACAAGCTCCCTTCTTTCATTCCTATTTACAGTATATACGTAATTTCTGCTCATCAAAACAAAAGGAAAGAAACGTCTTTCCCTTATCTCATTTCAAACCCTAGGCTTTCAAAAATTAAAATCAATCCAAATAAATTTCAAAAAATTCCTAAAAGTGAAATCAAGCTTCTCAAAACTGCTTTACACCCCAAGGACGAACAAAGATGGAACTTGGATGGAATTCGGTGCGCAAATTGGTCGGACAGTGGTGATTTGAGGAGAAAAGAGCTGAAATGAAGAGCGAAGATGAAACTGAGGGAAAAGCAAGGAAATTGGGAGCGATTAAGCTATATGAGTGAATTTCTACACATACCTATGCTTCTAGGATTTCTATGCTATAATTTATGTGACGATATTTATAAAATTTGAGTTGAATTGGGTTTATATGTGGTCGCACGCTGTATTTTGCTATAATAGTTTTATGAATTTCATCTTGTTTGACCATCTTATGTTTGAATTACTGTCTAGACTTGATATTTGTTAAAGTAATAGTTTTACCAACCCTACCACAATCGTTTGAATCGGCAAATGGTGGTTGCGGTTGCAAATTCCCTTGAAGCAAATTACTCCAGGTTCAACCGTAGCTAATCTACCAGTTGGGACTTTGCTTACGTAATTTTCCCAAGCATCAGCTATGTTTTTAAAAAAAGTTCTAAAATTTTAAACAAAAACTATGCTTCTGAAAATCTCTTGCGATAATTATTTTTGGAGATAATACGTCTAACATATTTATTCCAAATTCTCTTTATAAATAGATTTTTATATAATTCTTTTATGTAATTAAATGGTTGTAAAAGATTTTATTATCAATTAAAGAATTGTTTAAATTTGAAACAAGTTCACTAAAAAAATTTAAGTAAATTTTAATTATTTTAGAGTGATATTATAAAAATATATTACTTTCGTATGTAGAAAATACTTTAAAAAGAAGGTATTGTTTATCAGAAGAGTAAAAAGGGTTTAAAAAGTTGTTTTTAAATGAGGAGTAAAAGAAAATGAGGATTTTAAATTACTGATTTAGTTTTAAAGAATATTTCGGTGATAAATATAGATATTTTGAATGATTGTTTATTGATGAATAAGCCCCTTAGTTTATGTTTTGAAGTTTGGTCAAATGATTTGATTAAGGACAAGAGTTTAATTTAAATAGCTTTAAGAGGATGTTATGTTTTAAACACTCATTCAAATATTTCATTATTTTTAATTACTTAAAACTAGTTTAAATAACGTAATTGGATTTAAAAGTTAATTTAAGGGGCTTTAAGTATTTCATTGAGAATATAATTTGGATTTCAACGGAAATTTGTGTATTAAATTTAAACCTTCTAATATGTATGTATGTATGTATGTATGCATATATTTAGAAATTTGAATTAAAGTTTGTAAGTGTATGTTATATTATGGACTATTTCAGAAATTTAACAGAAGGTTTAGGAATATATATTTCCGAAGGGGACTTTATGTAATTTTATACTAATTTACAATTAAATTGTCGCATTGGATGATATGCATGTACTTCTACATAATGAGAATATTGAATAAACAGATTAGTAATACCCAGCGTTATAGGGCTTTTAGCAATATTTTTTCGGTTATTCTTTTGACTTAACATAAGAAAACATTGTGTAGTTGTGTTGAGTGTATACTACTACATTTAGTAAACAAATAAGTAACACTTAGTGATCTGATACATTCAAGTGATATTTGTTCAATTACTTTATGCGATTATTATCAATCATTTGATGAAATGAGAATCGGGGTTAGAAAATGCGGACAATCTCTGAAAGGCATGAAATGTAACAAACCAAGTGTTAGTGGACTAAGAGCTATTTCCTATATTTATCGTCGAAGAGCATGTTCCCATTATATTGCGAGAAAAAAGCACCTTACTGTAACGGCCCACAAATCCGTACCCCTTGAGTCAACACTATTTTACTTCAATCAACTCAAGTTGTACAGAAATGCGAACCATTTGGGTTAAAGAAGAAGAGGTAGAAGAAGAAAATAGAAAACAACATCAGAATCTAACCATCGCAGCGGAATAAAATATAATAGATAATAATGATCTTTACTCAAACTTCAAATATCTCTATTTATATATTACATCATCAGAGTACATCTATCACAGCTTAACATCAACATCGATAACATACAAATGGATACACAGTAACTCAATCACAGCAGAATATATATAGATATACAAGTACGGGAGTACGTATCGTCATCCTGCTCGTCTCTTGAGCTCCACAGCATCATATCCTGTATCCTATAATACTCGGTCTGACCCGAGCATTACAGTTTAATAACACTCGAGTCAGTCTGGAATATCAGCGTGAGA
The DNA here is from genome assembly GCA_030765085.1 of Allium cepa. Classification (NCBI taxonomy): domain Eukaryota; kingdom Viridiplantae; phylum Streptophyta; class Magnoliopsida; order Asparagales; family Amaryllidaceae; genus Allium; species Allium cepa. The sequence goes on along the minus strand of CM060932.1, from coordinate 675,770,192 downwards.
AAATTACACCCAATTGATTATTAAAGTTTCAAAAATCCTTTGAAAAACAAAAGCATCTCGTAAGACCACGCCACAAATAAACATGTCGGGTTTTTCCCTTACGATAGCTAAAACATTTTTATTAAAATCCTCTGATATTATAATAGCGTCTATAGAAAGTAAAATAGAATCTAGTGAAATGCTTGCATCTCACGTTTCAACAGTAGTTGGGCACAATCAAAATCGTACGGGCGCGTAGGGAAAATGGATTCGAACTAATGGCAAGGCACTGGGGTACCACCTTTCATAGTACCTGGTCTAGATCAGCGTACCGAGGGGCCACCCTAACTCCCCTGCAACACAAGACCGGAACCATCCCTTACTGGACAGTCCCGAGTAAGATCAACCCGCGGTTAGGATCAACAACCGCCCACTAAGCCGAAATAAAAGGGACATCTAGACAGGGATGACCTCACCCTCCCCACGAAGCCTTGCTGCATAACCCCTGATTTTCAGCCATTCCCATTTGATGAGGCTTGAGGCTAAGCGTTACCTTTTTAGAATATATCCCTTAGAATGCCCATCGTCCACCTGACGATGTTTCACAAGCATTCATCCATACAAGTCCGTCGCGGGTTCGAACGGAACCGAAGGCACTATTCCTACTACATCCATTTTGGAAATATCCTCAGGATTAGTAGCGACTAGCCCTTGCACTTCACTGCTCCATCTTCGAATCCAAAATCGTTTTTCAAGATAACGTACAAACCGGATCGAAGTGGTTTTCGAGAAATAAATCTCGATCCCGGTCTCTTCGAAACGATCAACGAATTTGGCCAATATTGATAGTCGGTGATTTAACTATCAATTAATATGCATAAACATCCATCAACCAATAAATAATTTCCCAAATTATATATTTATCTCAAAATATCTTTACAAGATATAATTTCACTTTCAAACCCTTTTGAAAGCAGTTTCAAACTATCTTCCTTTATCTCAGTTTAAATTCCGAGTATTTTCATTTCCACTGAAATCATCAAGCACAAACTTTAGATTTTTTAAATAATTTAAAAACACTTTATTGTAAAATATATTTAACATTTAATTTTAGAAAATTTTACTTTAATACTTAATTTATAATAATACTTTAGAGATAAATAAAATAAGGTTACCTTATAACTATACATTAGATTTCTTCTTTAATTAAAATATCAAATCATTCTTTAAATAATTATTACGAAAATAGATTAAACAAAATGCTTGTTTTGGAATTTATTTTAAAACATTTAAGTTAAAACTACTTCAATAATTGGTAAAAAAAAAATTGTACTATATAAACACTTGAAAATAAAGTTACTTAATAAAATATAAAACTAGATTTCTTCTCTTAAAGACAAAATACTAAGTTACTTCTTAATAATTACTGCTAAAATAGATTAAAAGAAAATACCTACTTTAGACTTTAAATATTAGAAATAATAAATTTTATAAAACTTGCTTTCATTAAAAACAACTTTAAAACATTTAATTTATATTTACAATTTTACTTTTTAAAAAATATATGTACTTGGCTATCCGAAGAAAATTCCAACTTCAATCACTTAAATCAATTTCCCAAATTGATTTCCAATTTATTTTATTTGCAATAAGTTTCTTTAATTTCTCAATTCATTTCAAAATTCATTAGTTATGGGCTTAATTATTGTTGTTATTATTATTTTCCATTTGATTTTAAAACTTTTAACTGAAATATACAAATTCCAGATTTTTCCCATTCTCTTCTTTATTCTTTCAATAATTTAAACCTTAGCTTTTAAATAAATGTTTGTTCTTTAAAATAATATCAATGAATTTTAAAATTCATCAACTTCCTGTTTATTCAAATTTTCCTTTCCATTCTCCGGATTCATTTAATAAAATTTTAAAGTCACTTTAATTCTTTACCAAGTCATTCTTAAATTTATTCTATAATTATTTTACTTGCAATTTCACTTCTTTTATTTTCATTCCAAAATCAAATTTATATTTTTGGTAATTCATTATACCCAATTATATCAACCAAGCCATAGCAGTCAATACTTCCACATAATTCATTATAGAATATCAAATAATCAGAACAGAGAATATTAGAAAAAAAAGTTGAGGGGTCCAGTTGGATCCCTCCAACCGATTTTCCCTACATCCACAGATGTTAGCACAACATAATATGCCAATTTCAAATTATACCATACTATATCACATCAATCAATTCAACCATACAATCAATTACTTAAATTTAATTATTTAAATTTAAATTTAACTGAGTGAGATTAACTCACCTTTGATTTAATTTCGCAAACCCAATCCAATCTCGACTTGTTTCTTCACAAATTCAGACCTTGTATAACATTATAAATTTTGTTAATATTTGAACTAACCGAATCGTCTATTAACATTTAGTAGTGTAATTAAACTAATTTTTTTCTTAAACAATTTTAGTAACCAAAACAATTCTATAGGTTAATTAGACAATCTAATTCCCAAATCAATTGTGTATAGTTATTTTACTCCCTTGAAATTACTTATACTAAATGACAGATATACGTTTGTAGGTAAAATCCTATAATTGAAAATTTAATATCAAACACAACTTACTGTAAATCGAGTGTAAGGCTAGATATATTTCTCCAAACTCAATATACATATTAATTTAAAACTGAAATGTTTTTACTTTACTGTAAAAGTTTCTTCACTTATACATACATACATACATATATATATATATATATATATATATATATATATATATATAAATTAAGAAATCAATCCAAAATAAGATTAAACCTTACTGCACTGAACCCATATTCCAGAACGTGGCTTCACCGATGCAAAAAACCTATCGCAAACGCCAACGCAGCCCAATGCCGCCCTGACCCACTTCAACTTCGACCCTTGACGAAGACCGAGGCCCACTTAAATCGATTCCTCCCATCACGTTCTCGACCAAGCCTTCTTTGCTGAGGTCGAATCGAGTGCCACCACTCGAACCATACGCGAACTCCAAAGACCGCGCTGAAATCGAGTCGTACGCCTCGGCCGAGAAACGCCTTCTCCTCCTCTCCACGCGTGGCTCAAAATCGATCGATTCGATTAGCATCACTCAGTCACCATCTTATTTTTTTTTAAAATTCGAATTTCATCTGTTTGGGGCTTCGAAATTTATAAAAAAGGGGAATGAGGGTTTCGGCTGAAAGATAAAAGCGACGTGATTTATAAAAAAGGTTTGGCTTGGCTTCCTTCTGAAGGAAGACGCGAGTAATACTTTTTTTTACGATTTTAAAAGAGAACGGGGCACGATTTTAAGATAAGGGTGGTCGCGTACACTAAACTTGACTAATTAAATCAAATTAGATTATTATCAATTACATTTTCAACGTGTTTATATATCGCACACTCACACAACGATTCCGATTAATACGAAATTTGAAATCCGATAATAATTCAATATCACGGACCCAATGGAACTGGTTTCGTCGAATTCCGAGACTGCGCCTCGGAAGGCTATCTTTAAATTCAATTTAAACGATGAAATTTCAAAACTGAATTAATCACTATTAAATTTAATTTAAAAACTTCTATTATCTTCAATAATATCAATATAAATTTTATAAGTCTTTTAATTATTTTTAATCGGCTTAAAATTCTAGATTCAATAATTTTCCCAACTTCAAATTATTTAATTCTATAATTTAATCATAAAATAAATTGTGATATTCATAATTTAAGTTAAAATTACTCTATTGAATATTTAAAATCAATCAAATATTCCAATTTAAAATACTTAAAAATTCCGGGTCGTCACATTCCTCCCCCCTTAAAAGAATTTCGTCCTCGAAATTACTAATTAGGAAAAATGGTCCAATACCCGTTTACTTATTCCCAAAACCAAACAATTTAACATTCTACCAACTATCCTTTTTATAAAAGACCCATTATTATTATTTTTAACTTTCCAAACTTTTCCCTAGTTTCCAAAGAATCTGATTATACAATCATTCAAATTATAATACAAGACCAAATTTTGAATTATCAAAATTTTCTCAAAATTTTCTAACTCTCTAAATTCCCGAAAAATTTCGCCAGCGTCTCCTCTGCGCGGCTAGCTCGGTACAACTACGGAATGGCCCTACGGCCTCCCAAATCCAAAAAAAAAAACAAAAAGCCAAGTGGCTCGATCCAAATCCCAATCAAATTTCACACCAAATTTAAATACATACCTTTTTGTCGAGCATTTCAAATTTATCTTCTTGAAACCAAAAACCAATTCTCTTTTCCCTTTAGATTACCTGCATATCCTTCTTAGCACTAATATCCAATCACAATATCCCAAAACATTTTATCGACTTTTTCACAAAATGCCAATATCTATTCATCCAAATATTAACTTGGAATATATTTATATTATCAATTTCCAATTAAGAAATTCACCATTCCTTACTTAAGTTAACATAAGCATTTTATATGTTTCTTATATTTATTTTCACCTTACAATTTTAGTTTATATTTATTTCTATTCAAATTGATTCCTTCGTTTCCATTAGAATTCAATTTATCTTCAACTCTAAATTTTGAATTTTATTTTTCACTTATACTAATTCATGTCATTATTTTTAAATTAGACTTATTTATTAATTTATTTTAATTTCCACTTTGAAATCATTTTGTCGTTAACAAAAGTTTCCAAAATTTTCAAAAAATTTCTAACTCCCAAATTTTTTGAATTTTTTTGGCGGAGTCTCCTTTGTACGGAGGAGCTTTTGCAATTTGACAAAAGAGATAAATATATATACATCGACCAACCCGGTCGGAAAGCCCAAAAACAGTTCATATTCCCTATTTTTTATTGCGTAGGCGTACCTTATTTAGCATTTTAAGCAAGCGGCTTATTATTTTTAGTAAATAGCACAACCAAATCCAGCCACACGGCTTCCAGGTACCAGTACTTACTCAATTTAAACATGTAAGTACGATATATATGAAGTTTAACAACATTTCACTTATTTGCAACAGTTAAACACATGAATTTTAAAAGAAATCTACACCAAACATTTCTCCGTAAGCAACTTATACAATTTTCATACCAATTCCACTGTTCCAATTAATTTACAACCTATTTTCATTCAATTTGAATGGTTTTTAATCCATTCGTATACAACTTCATCAATTTGAATGGTTTAAAACACAATAGCTTACATTTAATTTATTTTAAGCAAATTGAACTCATATTTAATTCAATTGCTCTCAAAGTCAATTAATTTTACTTCTATCAATTCATTGGATTTTAATTACTCCAATTTGCATCCAATGATAATTTATTCTTTGCAATTTGACGAGATCTATGTGAATAAATAAGCACTTGAGTTTTATAATCAATTTAAATTGACTCCGACTCAACTTACACTTAATTCTATTCCATTTCAGATTTATTCACAATCCGTATATTCTCATTTTCATTGCATTTAAAGTTGAATCCATTCACTTACATTTTATTTTATTAACCAAACTAGTTTATTCAAAACCATTAACAAGGGTGGTTCATCTTCCTTACCAATTAAATTTCATTTTTATTTTAATTCATTCACGACCATTTATTTAGCTCGACCCATTCCAAGCTTGATCATTTCTAACCATTCCCGAATTAATTCAAACTAAACTTTAATTTTAATGGTCTTCCAATTTACTCATAGTCGAGCTTCTAATTATTCCCAATTTAAGTTAAATTACTCAATTTATTTCACTTCAAACTTAAGTTCACTTCCATTTGATTCTTATTTATTCCATCCATTTATTTATCCAATATAATTAGTTTATCCACTCAATCCATTTTGAATTTACATTTCCTTAAATATTATTTATAACCCATCAAATTCTATTTCGATTCAAATTTACTTTCACTTGATTTAAATTCAATCCAATATCATTAAACTTGGTTTTAAGTTGAATTCAATTCAACCCTCTTCCATTTGTTTAGTTTTAAGTTAATTCACTTCAATTTATTAAAAAAAAATTCTATACTTATGCTCATTTCATTTTGCAAATAAATTTCTCTTTTCAAATTAACTTGATTCTATTTTAATCCAATCCCATTTCAAACTACAAATTTATTTGATCAGTTATTATACATTTTAACTTTTTGGATTCAGCTCATTCAATTTATTGCAGGACCATTTCCAATTTATTTCCACTTATTTGGATTTTATTTGCAATTCAAACCATTACTATTTCAATAAAATTTCATTCTTATTCGATACATTTTAATTATATTTAATTTGTTAACACTTCACGTTAAATTTTAATTTATAACTCAAGTTCTGAATCTACTATCCATTTTCAATTTACCACCCAATTTTATGAACACACAATTCAACTTCATTCTCTATTACTTTCACTTCATCAACAATTTAAGTCGAATTTAATTTATAACTTGAGTTTATTTCCAAACTTCATCATAAACTCACCATTCAATTACATTAACTAATTTATTATCTAATTAATTCTTCCCCTGGACAAAATTCAACATTTGATTTTTAATCTCAAAATCTCTTCATTTAATTTCTTAAGTTCAAATTTATTTTATAATTCAAGTTTGGATTTTCTTTTCATTTTTCATTTCATCAAAATATTGGTTTTGGGCTTTGTAATCCATTTTCAATTTAATAAGTCACAACTTATTATTTTATACAATCACATTCATTCTAGGCTTAAATATGTTCATCTTTTATTTTTAACTCAAGCCTTATGCTTATTTATAACCCAAGCATATTTTATTACTATGGATTTTTAATTCTCTTATAAGTTATTCTGATTTATTTATTTTCAGTTCCAATCCTTATCCAATTTATTTTCCATTTGTTTAGGTAAGAATTTATTTCCATTCATTAATTCAATTGAATTCTCATTCCAATTCAATTTTACTTTAACTCAGATTTATTTAACTCAATTCGATTTTAACTTGATTCGAATACAACTGGATATTATTTTCAGCCGATCCAATTAATGTCAATCCAGTCAAATTTTTATTTCCCATTCAAGTTAATTTCATTTGTAACTTTTCTCTTTAAATTTAAATTCCAACATTCAAAGCTTATATGTAACAACCCTCATATTTGTCGATTTTATATTTAAATATTTTATTTAAATATTTTATCGTTAGTCGGATTTTAGTCCGAAAAGCTACTTTTTGCAAACAGTCGAATTAGGACTTGAGACCACCCCCATTGAGTTTAAAATGTCGTTTGCGACCTTTTTGAGTATAAGCTTCGATATGTTTGGAGATAGTTGATTTTTGCTACTTTTTCCCACTTATGACTTTGGTTTGGATGGCACCCTTATTAGCTCAGCCCAACCCCCTTCTCTTCATAACTTCTCCTCTTTGCTTAAACACTCAAGCTTTAGCAACAATGGTGGAAGAGAATGGGAAATAGAAATTCCTAAGCCCTAGCTTGCTTTGCAAATCCAACTTCTAGCTCCAAACTCAAGTGAACCCATTGGTAAGCATCTCCTTCTTCTTCTCCAACTCTTTCTCTCTTTGATTTCAGAAAATTTCTAAACCTAATTTAGGAAAAGTTTCTCTTTTAAGCTTAGATTCAAGATTCTAGTGTTGAGATTGAAGAGGGATTGATCTTAGCTTGTTCTTAAAGCTTCTCCTTAATTGATTTGGGTTCAAAGGTGAGATTTTTTATCTCACATCTTTGTCTATAATTATCTTCGATTGTTAGGTATGAATTCCTAACATTTATTCATGTGCAATTGATTTTGGTTTGGATCGATTTCGTGTATATTCCAATTTTTGGTGTTTTGGTCTAATTTATGAAAATCCTTTTATGGATATTTGGACATTGATATCGGAGGCGTATCGAAGAGCCGTTTGGGCTGGGTTGTCGTTCGACATAATTCCTTTGTCCTCGCCATTTGCTCAATCGATCGTTTTCTATATTCGTTTGGCCATTTTTGGCCTAGGTTCAGGAAAACCACAAAATTGCAGTTTCAGACGTCTGAATTTGGGATGTCAGACGTTTGAATTGGCTTATTTTCAAACAGAAGGAAAATAGGCTAAAATATGCCTATTTCAGACGTCTGAAACATTTGGTTCAGACGTCTGAATCGTGTTCTGGAAATTTTTATATTTCCAGATTCAGACATCTGAACCCCTTGTTTCAGACGTCTGAAACTGTTGTGATTTTGTCTTCTTGCCTTTTTGTTTGAGAATGCCAACTTAAATCGTTTCGTGATAATCCTATTTGTTGTTATCATTTATTATGACTTCGATGACTCTTTTTAGGGATTTTTGAATATCCATTTCGATGGATTCTTTATCGGTTTCTTTGGATTTTATTCACGTCTTCGAATGTGAATTTTAGTGATTGGTTGTTCTTACAATCTTCTTTGTGATTTGTCACTTTAAAAATATAAAGGTTTTCTATACTAGTAGTAAATATCAAAACTCTTTCCTCAAACGATTTCAACACTATTTTATTACAAAGCTCGTTTCTTAAACCATTTTCCAATCTATTAGTATATACAAGCCTTTACCTCACTCGTATGAGAAATCTAATTAAACGGCTTAGTAAAACAAGTGTATGAAACGCTTGCGTTTACTTCGTCGGTTAATTCTTGGACTTGTTCGATTGAATCTCTTGTGACAATTTTCTAGTGGAGATCTACAATTTGTTCGTAAATATTCAAGTTAAACTAGTGGTTATGGGACATGGAGCTAAGCTCATATATTTACTAGCTTACTATAATCGACACTTCTCGTTGATCATGACGATCATCTTTTTGATTTAGACTAGCAATGTGCGATGTCTCTTTGTCTATGTGGAGGACTGTTCCTCATTTTAGTGAGCTTCGTCTCATTTCTCACATGGGTCGTACCTTTCTAGGTGCGTCAATGTTTATTATGCATGGGGTGTACCTTTCTAGGTGCATCGATGTTTGTTTACTTCGTGGAGCAATCAGCTCAATAAGTCGGGGCATGGGACGTATCTTTCTAGTTGCGTCGATGTTCGTCTATGCATGGGGCGTGTCTTTCTAGGTGCGTCGATGTTCGACTTAGCATGGGGTGTACCTTTCTAGGTGCATCGATGTTAGACATTACATGGGGTGTATCTTTCTTGATGCATCGATGTTTATTTATGCGTGGGATGTATCTTTCTAGGTGCATCGATGTTTATTTATGCATGGGGCGTATCTTTCTAGGTGCGTCGATGCTAGAGCATGGGGCGTATCTTTCTAGGTGCGTCGATGTTTGACTATACATGGGGCGTGTCTTTCTAGGCGCGTCGATGTCCAGTTTGTGGGATTGGCCATCTTTTTTTTTTGTGATTTATGGATTTCTTGAGATGATTTCTAGAATTTGTGCTTCACCAATTCTTGTGATTTCCATTGATAAGTTTTATCAATATTTGTGCATTGGTGAATTAGTGTGTCACTGACTTTTGTGATTGGATTGATAAAATTGTCAATATTTATGGTTAGGTGAATGAAATGAGGAGTATGACATTTCTTTGATCCTTGAGTAGGTTATTGTGATATTGATTAATCTCTTGTTGATTTTCAATTACTTATATATCACAGCTTGGCGTTGTGATTATTATATGTTTAGTCATATCTCTTATTCTATATCATTTCATCTGATATTTATAGCTAGACTGATCCGTTTATTATTTTCTTATTAAATAATACTCGGGTCAGACTGAGATATTACAGGTGCTTCCTCATGGCTTCCTATCTGGAACCATCTTCTGACTTTTGGCTAACTACTTTAGTTTAGTAGTTTTTGTTGTATATATTTGAGATACAGACTCTATGATGTATACTTATTCTTTTGTCTAGCACTTGTATCTATTCTTTTTGATATTGTGGATCCTGTTTGACCACTACTCTGATGTACACTTTCATGTGTTATGTTCATATCTATTTCCGCCTTTGTGATATGAATTGTCTGTGACTGATTTATGTTATGTTTATTTCTATATTTGTTTCTGAAGATATTATAGCCACTGTGTAGTAGCTTTGAGTTTGTGTCGGTATGTCGGATTTCCCTCTTGATAAGAAATGCATGTTATACTATCTGACATATCGATGCTCGCGCAAAGCAATTACACGGATGGTCGCTCCTCAACAGCCTTATTCTCCGTGCTAGTTGACAGCATTCACCGTAATGTTCTTGGCTAGCGTGGGTATAGAGGTGGGGCGTCACAGCTTGGTATCAGAGCCAAACTTCGGAACAATGTAGAATAACTTAGCAAGGATCATGTCCTAAGTCTTTCTTAGGAGTTGTGCCTTAGGATTTAATTCGAGTCTTCGTACCGATTCATCCTATTTTCTTTATGATTCCTTGTTTTATCAATCAAGTTTGATTGAAATTTATTTTGAGAATAACTTTTTCCTCTTCTTTCTTTCTTTCTTAAAGAAGAGAAATGGTTAGACCTGGCCGTCCCAGCGCCGGTCAATCTAGTGCTACTCCCCTGGATGGAGTATTTATGTCTGCCCAGCAGCTTTTAGATCTTGTTAAGAACGCTCAAGCAGTTGGACCCAATCTAGAGCCTACTCATCCTACATCCGGTTTTGCGCGCTTGTGCAGAGACTACACCGATTTGGGTGGAAGGCCATTCAAAGGATCCGAGAGTGTTATAGAAATTCAGGCTTGGCTCAAATCATGCGATCGCATCTTTTCTCGCATGAACCTTGTTGATCTACATCGAGTTCAAGTAGCTTCTAGCATGCTCCAAGAAAGAGCATTGGATTGGTATGAGCTTTTAATTTCTGAAATCGTTGAAGCGGATCTCACTTGGGAGCAATTCCGGGAAAGATTCGAATTGAAATTTGTGCCGGAGGCTGAGAAAGTAACTTTAGCCCGGCGTTTCATAGACCTTGTTCAAGGTGAATCTTCTGTAACAGACTGTCGAATCTTTCGAATCTCTGTCCAAATACGGGGTTGAGTATATTAATACCCTGATGAAGAAAAATCAGAGATTTGTTTATGGCTTGAATAAGAATCTTAAGAAGCCATTACTTCTGAAACTTGAGGTTTCATTTGATCAGCTTATTGATATCGCTCTTCGTCTTGAAGAGGCCGATAATGAAGGTGATGTTGAAGTTGTGCGTGCCCAACAGAACTTCGACAATAACTTGAAGAGGCCTATCAAATTCAAAGGCCCCAATCCCAACAAGAAAGGGAGGCAAGAAACCCCGGTAGAAAAAGCACCTACCTCTAGTCGTGGACAATGCTACAATTGTGGTTCCACGAACCACTATGCAAGGGAGTGTCCGAGACCCCTCTTTTGTCGCTATTGCAAAAATTCGGGTCACCATATTACTGCATGTCCCGTACTTCAAAGTAAGAGAGAGGGAGAGCTGAATATTGTGCAAGCTCCTTGTAACACTTCTCGTGGTCAAGGTATTTCTCATTTAATCCTTGATTACATTTATTTTGTGATCTTCTTATTTGAGTTCTTTTTGATATGGGTTTCATCTCACTATTTTATATCAAAAGAACTTGTCGATTCTTTTTCTTTGAATATTTTGGGCTTGATGAACTCTTTGAGAATTGCGAATCCGGTTGGTGGATCCGTAACACTCAATTTGCTTTTTATAGATGTCGAAATTATTTTATGTGATTTATCTTTCCGAGCCGATATTTTTACTTAGGCTTCGGAATTGATTTTTGTAAGGATTGGCTTAATCGTTGTGAAGACTATATCCTATTTTCTCGAGTGGACTATTCATCTTTGACATTTTCAATCTGTTAAGCAGATTTCTATTTTTCCTTTATGATTTTGATTCCAACTTGATGGCATCATTTTATTCCTTAAGCCCACTTATAAGGAAAGTGTTATTTCTCTCATTCATGTAGTAAGAGAAATTTTCCGGTATTGTTTTGAGCTTGTCTTAGGATTATCACCTAAGTAATCTTTTGTGTGGTGCTAAGGTCTTTTTCAGTTTGACCTTGCCACCGATTTTCATTTGGCTACAAGTTGCGTGAGTTAGCATTCCACTTACGCACTCCGCACTTGTTATGATTCTAATGAATGACTTATTTTGTCATTCAATTTGTCCAGCTTATTTCATCCATTTTATATGTCAAATATTCTATGAATATTTCGATGAGACCATTCTTGTATTTATTGTTTTTGGATGAAAATAGAAATTTAAAATTTTTGTAAATCTTTTTCGTAAGATTTATTTATAAGTACAATTCGATTTTGATCTTAAAACGAGCAAAGAATATTCTTAAAGGTTTTTGAGAAACATGTTTATCATATAGAAGATGATTTTGTGATTGTATTGCCCGTTGAGTGCTTTAAGAATTCTGGTCGACGCGCTTGACCAACGTTATCGATAGGAATTTCCTAAAATGCATTGATGAGACAATCAGACACGATATATTGACTTGTAAAATGTAAATTTTTCTAGAAGGATTTTTACATTGAGATAATTGTGATTTTGAAAGTTTTAGCTTTTCGGGAAAGAAAATTATTTAAAAGAAGTTCTTTCTTTTCGATACTCTTATTCTTGTGATTCCCGTGGGGAACCAAGACTTTATCTTTTGTACCAATGCTGATCGTATTGGTTTAGATGCCGCTCCCTTGCAAATGAGAACGTGCTATCACTTGTGCTTCTAAATCGTTATAGCTTATCGAGACTAGCTATGCCGCTCATGATTTAGTGCTTGCGGCTGTTGATTTCACTTTTAGAATCTGGCATCATCATCTTTGGGGGAGAAATTTGTTCTCCAACTTGATCATAAAATCTTTGGAATAAATATTTTCTCATATGGAACTCCATGTTGACTCGAGTTCCTGACATCTTATGATCTTGATATTCTTTTTATTCCTGGAAGGGAAATCGTGTTGCCAATGCGCTTTGTCCTAAGCAACAAGTGGTTGATTCTTTGATGTTGTCTGAATGGCTTTTTATCAAGTTCATCGGACGTTTTGGTATACATCATTTTATTGAGCTTTATCTTATACCTTTTATGGACCAGTGTCCGGTGTTCTTTTATGGTGTTCGGTTCATCGTATGTACTGTTATTATACTACATAGATGTTCCGTCTCCTTTGGATCAATGGATGTACCATTATTATACTACATCGTTGCTCCGGTTTATCGGTTCATTGGACGTACCGTTTTTGTACTACGTCGTTGTTCCAAATTATTCGAGTTTGAAGTTTCTCGGGCGTACTGTTTCTGTACTACGCCGTTGCACCGGCTCAATTTTCTGCTATTCTTGACGTTCCCCACGTCTTTTATCTACGGAAATGCCTTAGGGATTCCCTTTTTCAATCTTGAGCCCGGTGATATTGTGGAAATTGAAGTTTCACCAGATTTGATTTTTGAGCAACATGCTATTCGAGTTATTGCTTCGGAGCTCAAACGACTTCGAAATAAAGATGTTCCTCTTGTGAGAGTTCAATGGTTCTCAGATCCTAAGGATTTCTCTTGGGGTTCCTGGGAATTCATCGAGCGATCCCGTTCAGGCTTACCCTTTCATGCTCTTTATGGTGAACTTCCTATTTCAAATTTTCTTTTGTGTTAATATGCTTCTATGGTTGTTACTTCTTATCTTCTTCTTAAATATTGCGAGGACGCAATTTCTTTAAGGAGGGGAGTCTGTAACAACCCTCATATTTGTCGATTTTATATTTAAATATTTTATTTAAATATTTTATCGTTAGTCGGATTTTAGTCCGAAAAGCTACTTTTTGCAAACAGTCGAATTAGGACTCGAGACCACCCCCATTGAGTTTAAAATGTCGTTTGCGACCTTTTTGAGTATAAGCTTCGATATGTTTGGAGATAGTTGATTTTTGCTACTTTTTCCCGCTTATGACTTTGGTTTGGACTGCACCCTTATTAGCTCAGCCCAACCCCCTTCTCTTCATAACTTCTCCTCTTTGCTTAAACACTCAAGCTTTAGCAACAATGGTGGAAGAGAATGGGAAATAGAAATTCCTAAGCCCTAGCTTGCTTTGCAAATCCAACTTCTAGCTCCAAACTCAAGTGAACCCATTGGTAAGCATCTCCTTCTTCTTCTCCAACTCTTTCTCTCTTTGATTTCAGAAAATTCCTAAACCTAATTTAGGAAAAGTTTCTCTTTTAAGCTTAGATTCAAGCTTCTAGTGTTGAGATTGAAGAGGGATTGATCTTAGCTTGTTCTTAAAGCTTCTCCTTAATTGATTTGGGTTCAAAGGTGAGATTTTTTAACTCACATCTTTGTCTATAATTATCTTCGATTGTTAGGTATGAATTCCTAACATTTATTCGTGTGCAATTGATTTTGGTTTGGATCGATTTCGTGTATATTCCAATTTTTGGTGTTTTGGTCTAATTTATGAAAATCCTTTTATGGATATTTGGACATTGATATTGGAGGCGTATCGAAGAGCCGTTTGGGCTGGGTTGTCGTTCGACGTAATTCCTTTGTCCTCGCCATTTGCTCAATCGATCGCTTTCTATATTCGTTTGGCCATTTTTGGCCTAGGTTCAGGAAAACCACAAAATTGCAGTTTCAGACGTCTGAATTTGGGATGTCAGACGTTTGAATTGGCTTATTTTCAAACAGAAGGAAAATAGGCTAAAATATGTCTATTTCAGACGTCTGAAACATTTGGTTCAGACGTCTGAATCGTGTTCTGAAAATTTTTATATTTCCAGATTCAGACGTCTGAACCCCTTGTTTCAGACGTCTGAAACTGTTGTGATTTTGCCTTCATGCCTTTTTGTTTGAGAATGCCAATTTAAATCGTTTCGTGATAATCCTATTTGTTGTTATCATTTATTATGACTTCGATGACTCTTTTTAGGGATTTTTGAATATCCATTTCGATGGATTCTTTATCGGTTTCTTTGAATTTTATTCATGTCTTCGAATGTGAATTTTAGTGATTGATTGTTCTTACAATCTTCTTTGTGATTTGTCACTTTAAAAATATAAAGGTTTTCTATACTAGTAGTAAATATCAAAACTCTTTCCTCAAACGATTTCAACACTATTTTATTACAAAGCTCGTTTCTTAAACCATTTTCCAATCTATTAGTATATACAAGCCTTTACCTCACTCGTATGAGAAATCTAATTAAACGGCTTAGTAAAACAAGTGGTATGAAACGCTTGCGTTTACTTCGTCGGTTAATTCTTGGACTTGTTCGATTGAATCTCTTGTGACAATTTTCTAGTGGAGATCTACAATTTGTTCGTAAATATTTAAGTTAAGCTAGTGGTTATGGGACATGGAGCTAAGCTCATATATTTACTAGCTTACTGTAATTGACACTTCTCGTTGATCATGACGATCATCTTTGTGATTTAGACTAGCAATGTGCGATGTCTCTTTGTCTATGTGGAGGACTGTTCCTCATTTTAGTGAGCTTCGTCTCATTTCTCACATGGGTCGTACCTTTCTAGGTGCGTCAATGTTTATTATGTATGGGGTGTACCTTTCTAGGTGCATCGATGTTTGTTTACTTCGTGGAGCAATCGGCTCAATAAGTCGAGGCATGGGACGTATCTTTCTAGTTGCGTCGATGCATAGGGAGTGTCTTTCTAGGTGCGTCGATGTTCGACTTAGCATGGGGTGTACCTTTCTTGGTGCATCGATGTTAGACATTACATGGGGTGTATTTTTCTAGATGCATCGATGTTTATTTATGCGTGGGATGTATCTTTCTAGGTGCATCGATGTTTATTTATGCATGGGGCGTATCTTTCTAGGTGCGTCGATGCTAGAGCATGGGGCGTATCTTTTTAGGTGCGTCGATGTTCGACTGTACATGGGGCGTGTCTTTCTAGGTGCGTCGATGTCCAGTTTGTGGGATTGGCCATCTTTTTTTTTTGATTTCTGTATTTCTTGAGATGATTTCTAGAATTTGTGCTTCACCAATTCTCGTGATTTCCATTGATAAGTTTTATCAATATTTGTGCATTGGTGAATTTGTGTGTCACTGACTTTTGTGATTGGCATTGATAAAATTGTCAATATTTATGGTTTGGTGAACGAAATGAGGAATATGACATTTCTTTGATCCTTGAGTAGGTTATTGTGATACTGATTAATCTCTTGTTGATTTTCAATTACTTATATATCACAGCTTGGCGTTGTGATTATTATATGTTTAGTCATATCTCTTATTCTATATCATTTCATCTGATATTTATAGCTAGACTGATCCGTTTATTATTTTCTTATTAAATAATACTCGGGTCAGACTGAGATATTACAGGTGCTTCCTCATGGCTTCCTATCTGGAACCATCTTCTGACTTTTGGCTAACTACTTTAGTTTAGTAGTTTTTGTTGTATACATTTGAGATACAGACTCTATGATGTATACTTATTCTTTTGTCTAGCACTTGTATCTATTCTTTTTGATATTGTGGATCTTGTTTGACCACTACTCTGATGTACACTTTCATGTGTTATATTCATATCTATTTCCGCCTTTGTGATATCAATTGTCTGTGACTGATTTATGTTATGTTTATTTCTATATTTGTTTCTGAAGATATTATAGCCACTGTGTGGTAGCTTTGAGTTTGTGTCGGTATGTCGGATTTCCCTCTTGATAAGAAATGCATGTTATACTATCTGACATATCGATGCTCGCGCAAAGCAATTACACGGATGTTCGCTCCTCAACAGCCTTATTCTCCGTGCTAGTTGACAGCATTCACCGTAATGTTCTTGGCTAGCGTGGGTATAGTGGTGGGGCGTCACATTATATTTCCTTCCTGATTTAAAACCCATCTCAATTTATAAGCTTACAACTATCTCATCAGGATTTTTAAACACCCGGCTTTGGTTTCAAATTATTTTGAAATCTCCAACATCTCAAATCACATTTCTCAAAAAATTTAAACCAATCCTGGCTTTTATTTCAACAAATTTCCTTTTGAAATTTTCAAAAACAACTAGCTTTTCTAAACAAATCAATTTGGTAGCAATTCTTCACTTAGAAATTCGAAAATGAATACTGATGATGCGACCGTCATCATCAGAATTATTTTCCAATAATCCAAGTGATTTCAACGCTATATTACTTTCAAACTCCCTTTAAAACAAATTTCCTTTCAGAAATATCTTTAAAACAATAATGTTATTATTCATCTTCAAATACTTCGATAAACACTTCCAAATTTCCGGGATTTAATTTTCCAAATCCTTCTTAAACCAATTTTAACTATAATTCGTTTGCACAGCTTATTCTCATTCAAATTCTCATTTGATTATATTTCAATTTATAATTTTACATTTATAATTCATGTTTATAAATTTCATTTTATAATGAATTTATTCCCTTTAACTTTAGTTATATGTCAATTTCTAGTTAAATTTTCACTTAACAAAGATAATATTTTAATATTATCATTTCTAATATCCAAGCAACCATGTGTCAGCTAAAATAGTTTACAAAAGCTTTTCTTTATATCAAAATATATTTTTGGATAAAATTATTTCATTTACCCACATTTAAAACAATATCGTGTCGATTGTTCTATTCAAGTGTTTAGAAACCCCTTCAATACAGTTGCGCAGACTGTGTCGACGAAGATTCATATGCCACTCAATAAATCAATCAACGCAATATTAAAACAACTTATATTCACTAACAAATACCCGCTCATATTTATTAATATGCTCAAACTCATTATAGAGTACTACGGACTCTATTTTAAATGAGTAATTCCCACCAGAGCGAAGGTTATCACCAACCTCGCTCTGATACCAAGTGTAACGGCCCGCAAATCCATACCCCTTGAGTCAACACTATTTTACTTCAATCAACTCTTGTACAGAAATGCGAACCATTTGGGTTAAATAAGAAGAGGTAGAAGAAGAAAATAGAAAACAACATCAGAATCTAACCATCGCAGCGGAATAAAATATAATAGATAATAATGATCTTTACTCAAAATTCAAATATCTCTATTTATATATTACATCATCAGAGTACATCAATCACAGCTCAACATCAACATCGATAACATACAAATGGATACACAGTAACTCAATCACAGCAGAATATATATAGATATACAAGTACGGGAGTACGTATCGTCATCCTGCTCGTCTCCTGAGCTCCACAGCATCATATCCTGTATCCTATAATACTCGGTCTGACCCAAGCATTACAGTTTAATAACACCCGAGTCAGTCTGGAATACCAGAGTGAGAAAATCACACCCAATTGATTATTAAAGTTTCAAAAATCCTTTGAAAAACAAAAGCATCTCGTAGGACCACGCCACAAATAAACATGTCGGATTTTTCCCTTACGATAGCTAAAACATTTTTATTAAAATCCTCTGATATTATAATAGTGTCTATAGAAAGTAAAATAGAATTTAGCTGAAATGTTTGCATCTCACGTTTCAGCAGTAGTTGGGCACAATCAAAACCGTATGGGCGCGTAGGGAAAATGGATTCCAACTAATGGCTAAGCACTGGGGTACCGCCTATCACACTACCTAGTCTAGATCAGCGTACCGAGGTGCCACCCTAACTCCCCTGCAACACAAGACCGGAACCATTCCTTACTGAACAGTCCCGAGCAAGATCACCCCGCGTTTGCGATCAGCAACCGCCCACTAAGCCGAATAAAAGGGACATCTAGACAGGGATGACCTCACACTCCAGTGGGGGCTACCCACGAAGCCTTGCTGCATAACCCCTGATTTTCAGCCATTCCCATTTGATGAGGCTTGAGGCTAAGCGTTACCTTTTTAGAATATATCCTTTAGAATGCCCATCGTCCACCCGATGATGTTTCGCAAGCATTCATCCATACAAGTCCGTCCCGGGTTCGAACGGAACCAAAGGCACTATTCCTACTACATCCATTTTGGAAATATCCTCAGGATTAGTAGCGACTAGCCCTTGCACTTCACTGCTCTATCTTCGAATCCAAAATCGTTTTTCAAGATAACGTACAAACCAGATCGAAGTGGTTTTCGAGAAATAAATCTCGATCCCGGTCTCTTCGAAACGATCAACGAATTTGGCCAATATTGATAGTCGGTGATTTAACTATCAATTAATATGCATAAACATCCATCAACCATTAAATAATTTCCCGAACTATATATTTATCTCAAAATATCTTTACAAGATATAATTTCACTCTCAAACCCTTTTGAAAGCAGTTTCAAACTATCTTCCTTTATCTCAGAATAAATTCTGAGTATTTTCATTTCCACTGGAATCACCAAGCACAAACTTTAGATTTTTTTAAACAATCTAAAAACACTTTATTGTAAAATATATTTAACATTTAATTTTAGAAAAATGTACTTTAATAATTAATTCATAATAATACTTTAGAGATAACTAAAATAAGGTTACCTTATAACTATACATTAGATTTCCTCTTTAATTAAAATATCAAATCAATCTTTAAATAATCATTACGAAAATAGATTAAACAAAATGCTTGTTTTGGAATTTACTTTAAACCATTTAAGTTAAAAGTACTTCAATAATTGGTAAAAAAAAATTGTACTGTATAAACACTTGAAAATAAAGTTACTTAATAAAATATAAAACTAGATTTCTACTCTTAAAGACAAAATACTAAGTTACTTATTAATAATTACTGCTAAAATAGATTAAAAGAAAATACCTACTTTAGACTTTAAATATTAGAAATAATAAATTTTACAAAACTTGATTTCTTTAAAAACAACTTTAAAACATTTAATTTATATTTACAATTTTACTTTTTTAAAAAAAATATGTACTTGGCTATCTGAAGAAAATTCCAACTTCAATCACTTAAATCAATTTCCTAAATTGATTTCCAATTTATTTTATTTGCAGTAAGTTTCTTTAATTTCTCAATTCATTTCAAAATTCATTAGTTATGGGCTTAATTATTGTTGTTGTTATTATTTTCCATTTGATTTTAAAACTTTTAACTGAAATATACAAATTCCAAATTTTTCCCAATCTCTTCTTTATTCCTTCAATAATTTAAATCTTAGCTTTTAAATAAATGTTTGTTCTTTAAAATAATAACAATGAATTTTAAAATTCATCCACTTCCTGTTTATTCAAATTTTCCTTTCCATTCTCCGGATTCATTTAATAAAATTTTAAAGTCACTTTAATTCTTTACCAAGTCATTCTTAAATTTATTCTATAATTATTTTACTTGCAATTTCACTTCTTTTATTTTCATTCCAAAATCAAATTTATATTTTTGGTAATTCATTATACCCAATTATATCAACCAAGCCATAGCATTCAATACTTCCACATAATTCATTATAGAATATCGAATAATCAGAACAGAGAATTTTAAAAAAAATTAAATAAAAGTTGAAGGGTTCAGTTGGATCGCTCCAACCTGTTTTCCCTACATCCACAGATGTTAGCACAACATAATATGCCAATTTCAAATTATACCATACTATATCACATCAACCAATTCAACCATACAATCAATTATTTAAATTTAATTATTTAAATTTAAATTTAACTGAGTGAGATTAACTCACCTTTGATTTAATTTCGCAAACCCAATCCAATCTCGACTTGTTTCTTCAAAAATTCAGACCTTGTATTACATTATAAGTTTTGTTAATATTTGAACTAACCGAACCGTCTATTAACATTTAGTAGTGTAATTAAACTAATTTTTTTCTTAAACATTTTTAGTAACCAAAACAATTCTGTAGGTTAATTAGACAATCTAATTCCCAAATCAATTGTGTATAGTTATTTTACTCCCTTGAAATTACTTATACTAAATGACAGATATACGTTTATAGGTAAAATCCTATAACTGAAAATTTAATATCAAACACAACTTACTGTAAATCGAGTGTAAGGCTAGATATATTTCTCCAAACACAATATACGCATTAATTTAAAACCGAAATGTTTTTACTTTACTGTAAAAGTTTCTTCACTTATATATATATATATATATATTAGTAAATTCAGAAATCTATCCAAAATAAGATTAAACCTTACTGCACCGAACCCATATTCCAGAACGTGGCTTCGCCGATGTAAAAAAACCTATCGCGAACGCCAACGCAGCCCATTGCCGCCCTGACCCAGTTCAACTTCGACCCTTGACAAATACTGAGGCCCACTTAAATCGATTCCTCCCATCACGTTCTCGACCAAGCCTTCGTTGCTGAGGTCGAATCGAGTGCCACCACTCGAACCATACACGAACTTTAAAGACCGCTTCGCTGAAATCGAGTCATACGCCTCGGCCGAGAAACGCCTTCCCCTCCTCTCCGCGTGCGGCTCAAAATCGATCGATTCGATTAACATCACTCAGTCACCATCTTCTTCTTTTTTCTAATTCGAATTCGATCTGTTTTGGGCTTCGAAATTTATAAAAAGGGGAATAAGGGTTTCGACTGAAAGATAAAAGCGACGTGATTTATAAAAAAGGTTTGGCTTTGCTTCCTTCTGAAGGAAGACGCGAGTAATACTTTTCTTTTACGATTTTAAAAGAGAACGGGGCACAATTTTAAGCTAAGGGTGGTCGCGTACACAAAACTTGACTAATTAAATTAAATTAAATTAGATTATTATCAATTACATTTTCAACGTGTTTATATATCATACACTCACACAACAATTCCGATTAATACGAAATTTGAAATCCGATAATAATTCAATATCACGGACCCAATGGAACTGGTTTCATCGAATTCTGAGACTGCGCCTCGGAAGGCTATCTTTAAATTCAATTTAAACGATGAAATTTCAAAACTGAATAAATCACTATTAAATTTAATTTTAAAACTTCTATTATCTTCAATAATAACAATATAAATTTTATAAGTCTTCTAATTATTTTTAATCGGCTTAAAATTCTAGATTCAATAATTTTTCCCAACTTCAAATTATTTAATTCTATAATTTAATCATCAAATAAATTGTGATATTTGTAATTTAAGTTAAAATTACTCTATTGAATATTTAAAATCAATCAAATATTCCGATTTAAAATACTTAAAAATTCCGGGTCGTCACACTTACGATGTGCAAGATGGATATTGAGATCACCATGACCGTCGGGTACTGAAGACCATAGGAGTAGTGCTGGTAGAATGTAAAGAAGGCTCATGGAGCAGGGCGAAGAGCTTATTAGTATCCCAACCAGTTTCTTTAGAGTAGACGTATTATTGTATGTAAGCATCCTTTGGAGATAACTAATTATGAAGCTAAGATATTACCAGTATCCGAGGTTGAGTGCCAATTTCATTATTCTTGCGACTGAGAGTATATTTAATCAAAGCCTGAGACAAGCTATAGATATACATATATTCTCATTTATTATGTGATTACCTAAGAGGTATCACTATTACATCCAAAATATGCTAGTCATCTTATGTTAACAAGGTGGGATGCTATCATGAAGAAAGCTCAGATACCATCGCGAATAGTATTGTAGAGTAAATTGAGACAAGTCCATAAATTACCATGGAAAGTCTAGAAAAGCCATCACGAGAAGTTGAACATAGTCGTCGCATGCTATCTACAAATAATAAAGAGTTATCATGCCTTCATGGAGTAATCCTTGTGAAGTCATCGTGGAACAACTTAATCGCACCTTGGTGGTAATTCCAAAGGTTATCGTGAGCAAATAACACATTGGGTCCATCTTAAAGCAATATAGGGAAGAGCTATTGAGAAGAGTTCCATAACACTAGTACACAATCTGTCTGTTGCATCGCCTTATTTGCGATGGTTTAGGTAAAAATAGTAGAAAATAGTATAATATGCGACGGGTTATCTTAAAAATAATAGTAATTGGTATATAAGAAGCAGAATAAAATTTAACAAAAGCAATCTACGACGGTTTTTGTCTATAAGTGTAGTAGTGTGGTTCTAGTTGTTCACATTAGCACTCCATTTAAAAGCAATCTAAGGAGTGTTATTGTGAACAACTAGATTTTCAATGTGTTGCCATATATAGCTCGTATATATAGCTCGTCAGGAGTATGTATTTTGACAAAATATTCAATATATTCATGACTTAACTTATGTTCCATTAAGGCAACAGCTGTTGCATTTGTGCTTATTTCAAAACTATGTTACCTTCATATTTTTTATGTACTTACTTTAAAACCAAGTTACCTTCATATTCTTTATGTACTTGGAGTAAACTATTAAAAAGTAATTTTTGTTTAAACATATTATGTTCCATGTTTTCATGTATCTTTATTTACTGCTTGGTCTTTATATTTGAAAATAAAAAACTGCATACTATAATGTTATTATAAGTGATACTTTTAAAAATTGGTTTTTTCTTGGATTACTATGCTGCTACATGAAGTTCATATATGTGAAAAAAGTGCACTTCAAGTGAAGTTCATGAATAAATTTAATGACTGTTGGATTTTAATATTCCAACGAACCATCTATGGGTTAAGGGTCCGCTATTTGATGTATTTTGTATGGAATATTTTGATTACGTAGTTCATCTAATAATTCTGGATATTTTGGTGACTTCGATTATTTTTGGTTGCCTGATATAAATTTTACTCAGGCACCTGATTTGGAACTTCTCAGATGTAAAATAGATAAGCATTATCAAATTTCCTTTCCTATTACCAATACTGTAGTTGCCTTTTTAAATGTTCGTTGAATGGAAATTGACATAAAAGAAATGAAATCGTTTATTCGAAAACTTCCTTTATGTTTCGTTTATTCGTTTATTAACATTTAATCATGTGTTTCAGCATAAACATTAGTAAAATTGCCTAGGGATAGATGGAGAATCATGTAAGTTCATTGGAACCTCATTGATTGGTAATAAGTGCTAGCTTATATTTGAGTTTCATTTAATCATGTGTAAAATTACCTTTAGTTCATTAAAATATATAATATTGAACAACAGTTTTTAAATTTTCTTTTACTTCATTGTGCAAAAGAAAATGCATTTCACATGAATATACATAGAGTACTGCCTGTTTGGGTAGGAACTTCACTGATGAGTGAAGTGTAAACCAAATTGTTGTTTTAGCCCAAGAATGGTAGTGACAATACCTTGTATAGTTTATATTTAAAATCACGGTTCAAATTTTTTTGCCACGTCATTGTGAAAATTATATATTTCATTTAAATGTATATTAACTACTCCCAAGTCAGGATAAGGAATTTGTTGAACCACGAACCAATTTTTGTGTTAGTCCATCAGTGGCGGTAACGATACTTTATATATTTTGTTCTTAAAATCAAGGTCTATAACTCTTCTTGAATCAAATATTTCAATTAAAGCATTAGTGAAAAGAATAACTTTAATTGGTGCGTACTTACAAATACGAAGTTAAAATTTAAGGATACGATCACCGACATCTAAAGATCAAGGTCAATATAAACCATAATGCTCTTTATATGAATTGTATGCTCAGTATAGGGATGAGATAATTGCTACAAACTGGCATAATTTTTTTTACATTTCTTTTGTTTCAACATATATTTCTTTTCAAAACTATAGCAACGCGATAGCTTCTTATTAAATTTGAATTTAAACTTTCATCATGCAATTTTATTTGTGTTGATTTCAAAGGTTAATATATAATCCATTGAATAAAAGGAATCACCAAGTATGCTTTTAAATGCATGTACTTATGTGTTGATCTGGTTTTTTGTAGTTCTTTAATGTCAAGTACTTGCTCAGTCTCACTTTTCGATTTTATCATTTTCTACTTCATTTATCATACGAGTGTTATGACATGCGCTTTGCGCGTGATCATGGAAAGTGCTTCTTACATAAATTGATTTTCTACAAACTGTATATATTTAACACATTCAAAAGAAAATGATTTGCATGAATATTTAGTTATATTTTACATTGAAATCATGTGTAATTAGTTTGAGCTTTTATTTCTAAAGTGTAATGTCTACTTTTTTTTAGTTTTAATTTTGTTATGTATTATTCAATATGTTCAAAATATTTATGCTGTTTGTATCAGTTCTTACAAAAATTATCTAAAGTGTACTTGTTATATGTACTTTTGTTGTTTGTGATTATCGACATCCATTTTAATTTAAATAATAAATTAAAATATGTAGCCTGATATCAATTGGAAATACATTGTTAAACGATATCTTAAACAATTTTATTATATTATTCAGTTATTATGTTAGTACAAATTTTCATAAATTGTTTGATGACATAAGTTTCAAATTACATTGTTTGAAAGCTAGTTTAACGTGAAACACTAAAGATAGTTTTTTTCTTATGTAGCGTGTCTCTAGCATTTGTACATGGATTGTGATTGGATGTACAATGTGGAACGTGTGATGTAGAATTCTTGAACAAAATTGAAGAGCTCATCAACTATGCATTGAGTGATCAATCAAGAAGAAGGGAAGAAACTATTTTTTGTCTTTGTAGACTCTGCAAGAATATGAGGAGGTTCCGTAATATAGATCAGATTAAGGATCATATAACTTGTTATTGATTTAAGCAAAATTATACATGGTGTGTGCAGCATGATAGTGGGTTCTCGCTTCTTGGTTTGGCAGCGAACGGTTGATTCTTACTCCTACATGTCCCTACGGGGTTGGTGCAGTCAAGAAGCTGGCTGTAAAGGCAGAACACATGTACCAATTTATGCTACAGTGGGCGTTACCCCACTGATGGTTGGATGTTACATGTGGTATCAGAGCTTTGGTTTTAGGCAAAACTTAGCATATAGTAAATTTAATTACAGAATCACTTTCGTTCGAGCTTGAATTCCTTCCTCTTTGACTCGGTTTCCTTTGAATTTTGGAATGTTCTCCTCGGTTCCGAAATCCATCATTGCCTCTCCCTATTTGCGTTTTCTTGATTCCGGAGCATCCCATAGCTCCACCAAATGATTGTAAAGGGGTGAAACTCCTTTACCATAGGCATTGATCTACCAGAGACTTTTGTATCCTCAATTTACGACGCTATCTATCTCCTGCTATGCCTGAATTCTATCTCTTGAGACCGAATATCGATTTGTCGTAGAATTCTACGTCAACCTTATTCTTGAAGTCACGGTTCACGCGGTTAAGCTCGTCCGTGATTAATATCAGTATATCAATCTTTCTCTTTTGTTATTTAACCTTCTCATCTTCACTTCGAACCTATCTTCGAATTAGAATTCTCTTTGATTAGAGTCCCCTAGTACTTGAATCTCTAACTTTGTTTTGAAACCCATTCTAGAATTATCGAGCGAGGAAGTGTATTTGTAATTAATATTTAAATTGTTTTATATGTTATGTTGTTTGAGTTGTTATGTTGATTTGGATTTTCGATTGATTCGTCTGATCAACGCTATCGGTAGGATTTCCAAAACACTTGAGCTGTGACATCCCAGAATTTTGACCCTATTATTATAATAAGTTTTTGATCAAATTTAAATAAAATACAAGATTTTTCATTTTGAAATAAATAAGATGTTGGATATTATTGGTTGTATATGTGTTATAAAGGAATATAGCTTCAAAGTATAAAGTAGACTCTTTTAACATTATTCACAAATTTAATCTGTATTATTCAATTAAATTAAAAGTTATGTATGAATAATATGCAATACCAGATATATGAATGCAGTTGATAATAAAAAGTATAATAACACAATCATATTCATATAAATACAAAATACATTAGTGCAAATACATTACAAATCAAATATTGGAAAGATTAAACCTTTAAATAGAAATAAGATTTTGAGAAGTGTTTCTAACAACGACTTTTACAATTAAAATAAAATAAGCTTATAAATATATAAGTATAACACAAAATTTGGTTATCAACATAAGTACTAGAATTAAGAATATAAATTATCAATAAAAATGTTAATTATGTAAAGACAAATATATAAAACCTGTCAAGTTGAAACCTTGCAATATCTTTAAACAAAACTAACTTGTCTGCAAAGCATTAAAGTGTAAACTTATATGAATACATCTTTGTACAAATGGAAAATCTGCAAATATTTCCATCAAATAAAACATAATAAGTGCACACCCATATGAATACATTTAGCACAAACAATATTGCAACATCTTTGTATAAATGATGGTGTCAGCAAACAATAATATTACGTTAGCCTAAATGAAAACGTTTTAGTACAAAAGGAAAAAAAACTACAAATATCTATGTACAGCTATTAAATATCTTTACAGTATGAACATGTAACTGATTATACAAACATAATTATTTAGTATAAACAAATTTAGTAACAAAACAAAATATCTCTTCATACAATATCTATGTACAGATTACAACATCAGGGAATATTAATTAGATGTTAACCAATTTGAGAACATATTCATTATGGCTAAGTACCATTTGTCATTTCAGGTTACAAAATTATGCTTTAGCCGAAATCTCAAGTATTTTTCTGTCATATTGCAGTAAATTAATTCACAGTCCTATTTGGTTAAAAATAAATAAGGCCTGTCCAGATAATACTCCTTCATACCACTGTTATCTTATATATATGCAGTTGCTTGTTAGTTCTAGTTTATTCAACAAAACACATAACCAAAAACCTGAGAAAACTAAGCTGAAAAAGGAGTGCAAACTCAAATTTAATTCAAATAAAAATAGATTCGAAATTGCAGTTTTAAACTCCAAGTAACCAAGTTTCAAAACATCTATACTTTCTGTTTACAGGCAGGTGAGTAAACATTTCCGTTCAATTTAAATTAATGCAAGTAAAAATAATCTCAAACTTCGTATGATCTATGAGCGACTATCCTTGTATAGTGTTAGTATCTTCTGAAGCTCTGTATATATATAATTGTCTGGCATTACAGAGACTAATTTCTACTCTGTATATAGTTCAGGGTAAACTAACCTTGGAAACAAATCAACTCCTCCATTTTTAATCAATTTCAAGCTTCGATGTCTAAAGTAAATATGTACATTCAAGTAAGATTGATGTTTCAAAAATAAGTTCAGAAAGTATAAATATATATACAGGCTAAACTTTATTTTTTACAGAAGGTTCTTTAAAATTTGGAAATTTCGAACTCAATAAACTAGGAATTCATGAACATAACTTAAATCCTTACCTCAAGCTGTGATTTTTACAGTAAAGTTGGTGATTTTTGGTGGGAGGGTTTGAGAGCAGTTCAGCAAGGTTCGAATTTGACTTTACGGTCGAATTCCGGTGAGGCAATGCATTTGGGTAACCGGGGTTGCTAGGGGTGGAGGAGTAGCCTATGGCGGTCATAGGAAAAATGGGAGGAGGTGGAATCATCAACGGTGGCGACCACGGTGATTGTTTCTTTTTCGTAGACCTAATTTTTGTGATGCTCGAACTGTTGGCCGCCGCGAGCTTCACCGTGCGCCGAGTTTCCTGCCATTGGAAGGGGATGGAGTTTGGGGGGTGGCGAAGGTGTGACCAGAGTTGTTGGGCGTCAAGTGATCGGCGATGGGTTTACGAACCGTTTTTGTGATCGGTGATGGGTTCGAGTTCATCGAGCCGTGCTCGATTTTAAATGGTGATGTGGTCGACTCGTTCGTGGATGTGTGGCCGATGCCGAGGCCATTTGCGACATGTTGGAGGGTTCACCAGTCGCTAGTGGGTCGTCAACGTCTTGTGCACGTGCACGGCGTAGGCGTTGTGCCAAGCGGTTGCAACGAGAGGGAAACTCGAGTTGAAACTCGAGCACAAGAGGGTTTTGCGCGAGAGTTACTTCGAGTTCGTGAGCTAAATTTACAGGTTTCAATACTTAAAGTTATTTTTTCAAAACAAAAAGGAACGAGGAAGAAGGGACCCTCGGGAAGGTTGGATGGGAAACTCGGGTTCTTTCTCGTGTGTAGTAATATTTTTTCTCGGGTATTGTTTCAAAGCTTAAGCGTAACAAACCTGGTTTACTAAACTGTATTAGTTCAAAGTAAAAATAAAGTTATTGCTAAAAATGTTTTCAACTTAAATGAATATTTTAATTTAGTAGTCAATTAAAGATACGTGATTAGATTTAATTAACGTTTAAACATTTTTAGTTAATAAGTGTTTAGTTTTAAAGTTAAGATTCTTGATTCTTATTTAATTAATTTGTAGTTAAGAAGTTTAAATTAGTTAATTAAGTTAATATATGAATTAGGGTAACAAATTAAGTAATTAATTACATTAAATATAAGGTTATCTAATAATTAAGTTTGGAATTAATATTATAATTGGTTTTCAAAATTTAAGAGAAGACATTTAAATGTTTCATTAAGTTGAACATTTAATTAGTTTAGGAAGAAATTAAGAACAATTACTCTTAAATTATAATTAGTCGTAGATTATAAATAATTGATAAATTTGTAATTAACTACTTAAGTTAATTTATGAATGATTAACAGTTAATTAATCGAGTAGTTTAATTAAGAATAAATAAAGGATTAAGGAAGTAATCAGCGCTTAATAAATGGGTAATTAAGTTGATTAATAATTAAGATTATTAAATTAAATGGTTAACTAAAGTAAATAACTGAGTTAAGAAATAATTAGGTAATTGATAGTTTGAAATAAAATAAGTATGTAATTATGACTAAATGATTAATTAAGAAATCATTAATTAAACAATCCGGAGTGAAATAAGTAATTGATTGTTAACTAATGACTAATTAAATAGAGTTAAATGATTATCTCTCAGGTAATTAATTCTAAATTGAATTAATTACAAATAAGACCTAAAGATGACTTCTTATGGGTTGTTATGTTGAATATCTGATTGTGATATTTATGTGGTGATATTCTGTGTGCTCGGTGCTACGTTATGTTATATCTATGATGCTTGTATATGTTTTATCTATGATAAATGCTATGTTAATTCTGATATTAAATTGAACTGTTAAGTTAAATAGACAACTTGGCGCTTAAAATGACGTTTGGATTCGATGAGTCCGGGATCGGAAGAATCAATTTTGATTCTCCGAAAACCACATCGATCCAATTTAAACGTTAGGTCGTGAATCCTGAAATGAAGATCGAGATGGTGTTTCAGAATGCAAGGGTTATCGTCGTTGACTCTGAGGGTGATTCCAAAATGAGTACGACGAGATAATGCCTTCGGTTTCGTTCGAACCCGGAACGAACTTGTATGGATTGAATGCTTTCAACACATCGTCAGGCGGACGATGTGCATTCTAAGTGATATGTTTTTTAAAGGTAATCGCAGCCTCAAGCCTCATCAACCGGGAATGGCTAAAACAGGGGAGATTCAGCAAGGTTAGGTGGGTCATGCCCAAGCAGGACAAGATATTTCCCCTGTCTAGATGTCCCTTTTTATTTCGGCTTAGTGGGTGGTTGGTCGCGCCAACCACGGGGTTTATCTTGTTCGGGACTGTTCAGTAAGGAATGGTTCCGGCCTTGTGTAGCAGGGGGTCGGGAGTGATCCTCGGTACGGTAATCTAGGCCCCGTACTATGATGGGCGGTACCCCAGTACCCCTGCCATTGTTGGAAATCCATTTTCCCTACGAGACCCTACGGTTTTGATTTGTATTACCCACTTTTGTGGCTAGTAGCTGGAATTTAATCATGTAACAATTTCGGCTATTTTCTATTTACTTGAAAACCCTAGACACTATTATAATATCACTGGATTTCCTATGAAATGTTTTGGTTAGCGTAAGGTAAAAACTTACTCGTATTTATTTGTGGGGAGTCTTACGTGATACCTTTATTTTCAAATGATTTTCAAAGTTAAACAACTTAAACCGTTTACTCATACCAGACCCATGTCTGACCCGGAGTTTATATTTTGTCATAAACTCTTGGGTACTCAAATTTTTATGAGTAGCCAAGTGATAGGTTTTGGACTTTGGTTTCTGGAGTGCTTGGAGCAGGAGATTCCAGACGTATGTAGCTATCTATCTAAGTTATGCTGTGTCAGTAGTTGATGTATGATGTACCTCTGATGTATATTGTGATAGATGTATACCTGACTGTCATATGTATTGATATTTTATAACCCTGATATATGTAAAACTATGTATTATTTATGTGATATATTATATTTTATTCCGTTCCGCTGTGAGATTCTGATGTTGTTGTTCTTTCTTTCTTTCTTTCTCTTTCTTTCTATTTCTATCCCTTTCTTTTCTTAATGATGATACGTCTTTCTGGTAGTAGAAGGGCGGGTCGTCACAGTTGGTATCAGAGCATAGGCTGGTGATAACCTTGGCTCTGATAGAAATTACTCATAAAGTAGAGTCAGCAGTACTCTAAAAATGAGTTTGAGTATATTAATAGATATGAGCGCGTATTTGTTAGTGAATATAAAATTGTTTTTATATTGTGTTGACTTATCTGTTGGGTGTTTATGAATTCTGGTCGGTGTGTGGGACGCCATTTCATCGATAGGGATTTCTAAACTCTTAAACAAGATAGACCGACACAGTATTGTTTTTAAAGGTAGGGTAAATGAAATAATTTTACCCAAAATTATATTTTGATATAAAAGAAATATTTTTCTGAAATAAATATATATACTCGGATGTTTGATTGTTCATAGTACAATCAAATTAAAATTTAAATGTGAGTGGTTTATAACCAAATAAAATTATTTAAGAATGATTTTAAATAAAAAGGAATATAACTAAAATTAGATTAAACTAGAATTAAAGTCCCGAAAATTTGAAAGGTGTTTAAATGAATTTTAAATAAAAGGATTTGGGAATTTGAAATCTTGGGAATGATTGAAATGATTTTTCCAAAGATTTGAAGGCAATAATGGAATTTGTTTTGGAAAATATTATTGAATGGAAATTATGTTAAAAAGAATTTGTGAAAGTAAGGAAGCACTGAACTCACTTTAGTCGCTGGAAAATAATCTTGATGATGATGGCCACATCATCAGTATTCATTTTCGAGTTTCTAAAGTGATGGATTGCTACTAGGATAGTTGGACATGATATTGTTTGGAGTTGTTGGGTATACAAGTAAATTTTCAAAAAGGAAAAATTTGTTTTTGTGAAAACAAGTGTTTGGAATTTGGAACTTTGATTTGATATACCAAGTGGATAAGTGTAGTTATCCTTTCAAATGGTTTTGGAAATGAAAACCGGGCTATTGAATTCTAAGAAATTCTATTTAGATAAAATGTGAAAAGTTTGAATAAATCAACTATTGAACTTATAAAGTAAAGTTGATAAAGTTGATATTGATAAAAAGAGATCGGGAATTTTAACCGCGGAATTAAAATTTAACTCAAATAGATGAAAATTGGGAATTTTAATCCAGGAATTAAAATTTAATTTAAGAAAATGAAAGTAAAGAAAATATATTTGAGTCTAACCTGAGATAAGTTAAATGGAATTGAAGTTCGAAATGAATTTAATTGGATATAAAATTGGAGGGTAAAATGATTGTGATTGTAAGGTGAAAAATTTATACCTTAAAATAGCAAGTGTTATATATATATATATATATATATATATATATATGTAATATAAATAATCTGAAATTGTGATTATAAGATGAAATGACTCAAATGAGTAATATAAGCTGCTAAGTAGATAAATAAGTTTTGAGCTCATATAGTAAGGACTAAATTTAAAAGATTTGTAAGTAGCTAAATTTTAACCGAAGTCGAGTTAAAATAAAACTGAGTTTGAATGAATTCAGTCAAGGTATAAATAAAATTGAATGGAATAAAAATTCTATGTAAGTGAGTAAATATAAATCAGGTAAGTCTTGAATTTGGTTAAAATAGAATTGGTGTGAGTTATAAACAAATCTAATTCAAGTATAAATTGAATAACCTTATTATGAATAAATTCAATAATGAATTGTTAATGTAAATTAAAAATTTAAGGATGGATAAAAAAATAAACTAATCAATAAATAATTGGGATTTGATTAAAGGAAGATCAAATCAAAGATATGAATGGGAATTGGTGGAATAGAATGAACTTAAGTTATTGGGTAAGACAGTTAATGACTTAAATAAATTGTGAGATGATTAATTTAAAATATGGGTTGTTAAGTTTAATAAAATGGTTTGGAATCAAACCTGATTGAAATGGAAGAAAATGCAGTATAAGGATTGTGAATAAATTAAATGAGATGGACTCAAGTGTAAATTGAGCCGGAAACAATTTGAGGATTGTATAAAGCTTAAGTAATCATTTATTCACAATGATATTGTTAAATTGCATAAAAAAATGTGATGTTTGAAGTAAATGAGATTGAATAAAATTCTATGAATTATTGGAAGCAAAATAAGATGATTTTGGATATGAGTTTGTATTGCTTAAATGGATTATATAAGCAAGTAAGTTGTAAATTCCTTTTAATTAAAAGGAATGGTTTGAGAATTGATTGAAATTAATTGTGTTGAGGATTGGAACCTTACGTATGTGCTTATGGAAATATGTAATGGAGAATATGTCAAAGTTTTCAGAATTTGAAAACTATAAGTAAAATGAATGAAATTAATTTAAAACAATGATAGAAATCAGTTATAAATGAAAAATAGTCAATAAAATTAAAGATTCAGAGTTAAAGAAAATTTGAATTCACATGGGATTATAAATCCAAATTGGAAATAAGTCAAATAGGAAGATATAAAGCTTAAAGTGGTAGGGTAATAATGTGAGAGGTATATAATGCTTAAAAATTAAACTTAAGAAAGGAAGAGTGAACTCTTAAGTAAAATTGATACTGAGGAAATTATTCCAAGTGAATAGAATCAGAATAATGTGAATAAAAGAAAATTGATATAGTTGATAATCAATGGATATTAATACGTAGGATGTACGTATATTATTTTATTCGCATAACAATTTGATCCAGATTCGAGCACAGAATTTCGAGATAGTTATATATCGATCCAAGTTAGGATTTTTCACTCGATTTCGACGACGAACCATGGATTTGGATTTTGATTGATTCTGGAAAATTCTCTATCATAGTTGTGACTATGCAAGGATAGTTCTGATCAAGAAACCAGTTCTGTGTCCGTACTAGGAAGTTGGGTAGACGATACTAGTTCGGAAGTGAAATTGTGTGATCGAGCAAGCGATCGAACTTGATATTGCGTACGAATGGTATATGTACATCGTATGGGCTTGATTGTATAAATATTGAAATTCTGTAAAGAGGGCAATAAAATTTGGAAAGAAATGATACTGTAGATTTTAGTATTGAATTGCCAGAGTGGATATCTGGAATTTATTGTGTATTCCATATATCTCAAGAAATTTGTTCATGATTCATCATTAATTGATAAACCAGTAATTCAGGAAATTGGAAGTTGAGTCGAATTTAATTGTGGTCAGGAATCCAGTTTGGATTATTGATCATCGAGAGACAAACTCTCGATAATTTTAGGGAAATTTATCCGGATTTGTGTTCGGATAGCTAGTGTTGCTTGTTAGAATAGACTTTTTGATTGTCTGCTATTGTATGAATGATATGTATGTTTGGATTGTTAATATAAAAGCTTTTGAATTAACTGTTGATTTAAATTTCGGGGACGAAATTCTTTTAAGGAGGGAGGAATGTGACATCCCGGAATTTTGACCCTATTATTATAATTAGTTTTTGATCAAATTTAAATAAAATACAAGATTTTTCATTTTGAAATAAATAAGATGTTGGATATTATTAGTTGTATATGTGTTATAAAGGAATATAGCTTCAAAATATAAAGTAGACTCTTTTAACATTATTCACAAATTTAATCTGTATTATTCAATTAAATTAAAAGTTATGTATGAATAATATGCAATACCAGATATATGAATGCAGTTGATAATAAAAAGTATAATAACACAATCATATTCATATAAATACAAAATACATTAGTGCAAATACATTACAAATCAAATATTGGAAAGATTAAACCTTTAAATAGAAATAAGATTTTGAGAAGTGTTTCTAACAACAACTTTTACAATTAAAATAAAATAAGCTTATAAATATATAAGTATAACATAAAATTTGGTTATTAACATAAGTACTAGAATTAAGAATATAAGTTATCAATAAAAATGTTAACTATGTAAAGACAAATATATAAAACCTGTCAAGTTGAAACCTTGCAATATCTTTAAACAAAACTAACTTGTTTGCAAAGCATTAAAGTGTAAACTTATATGAATACATCTTTGTACAAATGGAAAATCTGCAAATATTTCCATCAAATAAAACATAATAAGTGCACACCCATATGAATACATTTAGCACAAACAATATTGCAACATCTTTGTATAAATGATGGTGTCAGCAAACATTAATATTACGTTAGCCTAAATGAAAACATTTTAGTACAAAAGGAAAAAAAACTGCAAATATCTATGTATAGCTATTAAATATCTTTACAGTATGAACATGTAACTGATTATGCAAACATAATTATTTAGTATAAACAAATTTAGTAACAAAACAAAATATCTCTTCATTCAATATCTATGTACAGATTACAACATCAGGGAATATTAATTAGATGTTAACCAATTTGAGAACATATTCATTATGGCTAAGTACCATTTGTCATTTCAGGTTACAAAATTATGCTTTAGCCGAAATCTCAAGTATTTTTCTGTCATATTGCAGTAAATTAATTCACAGTCCTATTTGGTCAAAAATAAATAAGGCCTGTCCAGATAATACTCCTTCATACCACTGTTATCTTATATATATGCAGTTGCTTGTTAGTTCTAGTTTGTTCAACAAAACACATAACCAAAAACTTGAGAAAACTAAGCTGAAAAAGGAGAGCAAACTCAAATTTAATTCAAATAAAAATAGATTCAAAATTGCAGTTTTAAACTCCAAGCAACCAAGTTTCAAAACATCTATACTTTCTGTTTACAGGCAGGTGAGTAAACATTTCTGTTCAATTTAAATTAATGCAAGTAAAAATAATCTCAAACTTTGTATGATCTATGAGCGATTATCCTTGTATAGTGTTAGTATCTTCTGAAGCTCTGTATATATATAATTGTCTGGCATTACAGAGACTAATTTCTACTCTGTATATAGTTCAGGGTAAACTAACCTTGGAAACAAATCAACTCCTCCATTTTTAATCAATTTCAAGCTTCGATGTCTAAAGTAAATATGTACATTCAAGTAAGATTGATGTTTCAAAAATAAGTTCAGAAAGTATAAATATATATACAGGCTAAACTTTATTTTTTACAGAAGGTTCTTTAAAATTTGGAAATTTCGAACTCAATAAACTAGGAATTCATGAACATAACTTAAATCCTTACCTCAAGCTGTGATTTTTACAGTAAAGTTGGTGATTTTTGGTGGGAGGGTTTGAGAGCAGTTCAGCAAGGTTCGAATTTGACTTTACGGTCGAATTCCGGTGAGGCAATGCATTTGGGTAACCGGGGTTGCTAGGGGTGGAGGAGTAGCCTACGGCGGTCATAGGAAAAATGGGAGGAGGTGGAATCATCAACGGTGGCGACCACGGTGATTGTTTCTTTTTCGTAGACCTAATTTTTGTGATGCTCGAACTGTTGGCCGCCGCGACCTTCACCGTGCGCCGAATTTCCTGCCATTGGAAGGGGATGGAGTTTGGGGGGTGGCGGTGGTGTGATCGGAGTTGTTGGGCGTCAAGTGATCGGCGATGGGTTTACGAACCGTTTTTGTGATCGGTGATGGGTACGAGTTCATCGAGCTGTGCTCGATTTTAAATGGTGATGTGGTCGACTCGTTCGTGGATGTGTGGCAGATGCCGAGGCCATTTGCGACATGTTGGAGGGTTCACCAGTCGCTAGTGGGTCGTCAACGCCTTGTGCACGTGCACGGCGTAGGCGTTGTGCCAGGCGGTTGCAACGAGAGGGAAACTCGAGTTGAAACTCGAGCACAGGAGGGTTTTGCGCGAGAGTTACTTCGAGTTCGTGAGCTAAATTTACAGGTTTCAGTACTTAAAGTTTTTTTTTCAAAACAAAAAGGAACGAGGAAGAAGGGACCCTCGGGAAGGTTAGATGGGAAACTCGGGTTCTTTCTCGTGTGTAGTAAGATTTTTTCTCGGGTATTGTTTCAGAGCTTAAGCGTAACAAACCTGGTTTACTAAACTGTATTAGTTCAAAGTAAAAATAAAGTTATTGCTAAAATTGTTTTCAACTTAAATGAATATCTTAATTTAGTAGTCAATTAAAGATATGTGGTTAGATTTAATTAACGTTTAAACATTTTTAGTTAATAAGTGTTTAGTTTTAAAGTTAAGATTCTTGATTCTTATTTAATTAATTTGTAATTAAGAAGTTTAAATTAGTTAATTAAGTTAATATATGAATTAGGGTAACAAATTAAGTAATTAATTACATTAAATATAAGGTTATCTAATAATTAAGTTTGGAATTAATATTATAATTGATTTTCAAAATTTAAGAGAAGACCTTTAAATGTTTCATTAAGTTGAACATTTAATTAGTTTAGGAGGAAATTAAGAACAATTACTCTTAAATTATAATTAGACGTAGATTATAAATAATTGATAAATTTGTAATTAACTACTTAAGTTAATTTATGAATGATTAACAGTTAATTAATCGAGTAGTTTAATTAAGAATAAATAAAGGATTAAGGAAGTAATCAGCAGTTAATAAATGGGTAATTAAGTTGATTAATAATTAAGATTATTAAATTAAATGGTTAATTAAAGTAAATAACCGAGTTAAGAAATAATTAGGTAACTGATAGTTTGAAATAAAATAAGTATGTAAGTATGACTAAATGATTAATTAAGAAATCATTAATTAAACAACCGGAGTGAAATAAGTAATTGATTGTTAACTGATGACTAATTAAATAGAGTTAAATGATTAACTCTTAGGTAATTA
Organism: Allium cepa; assembly: GCA_030765085.1. Classification (NCBI taxonomy): domain Eukaryota; kingdom Viridiplantae; phylum Streptophyta; class Magnoliopsida; order Asparagales; family Amaryllidaceae; genus Allium; species Allium cepa. Next base: position 675,732,419 of record CM060932.1, on the reverse strand, counting down.
ATTCTAAATTGAATTAACTACAAATAAGACCTAAAGATGACTGTTTATGGGTTGTTATGTTGAATATCTAATTGTGATATTTATGTGGTGATATTCTGTGATGCTCTGTGCTACGTTATGTTATATCTATGATGCTTGTATATGTTTTATCTGTGATAAATGCTATGTTAACTCTGATACTAAATTGTACTGTTAAGTTAAATAGACAACTTGGTCCTTAAAATGGCGTTTGGATTCGATGAGACCGGGATCGGAAGAATCAATTTTGATTCTCCGAAAACCACATCGATCCAATTTAAACGTTAGGTCGTGAATCCTGAAATGAAAATCGAGATGGTGTTTCAGAATGCAAGGGTTATCGTCGTTGACTCTGAGGGTGATTCCAAAATGAGTGTGACGAGATAATGCCTTCGGTTTCGTTCGAACCCGGAACGAACTTGTATGGACTGAATGCTTTCAACACATCGTCAGGCGGACGATGAGCATTCTAAGTGATATGTTCTTTAAAGGTAATTGCAGCCTCAAGCCTCGTCAACCGGGAATGGCTAAAACAGGGGAGATGCAGCAAGGTTAGGTGGGTCATGCCCAAGCAGGACAAGATATTTCCCCTGTCTAGATGTCCCTTTTTATTTCGGCTTAGTGGGTGGTTGGTCGCGCAAACCACGGGGTTTATCTTGTTCGGGACTGTTCAGTAAGGAATGGTTCCGGCCTTGTGTAGCAGGGGGTCGGGAGTGATCCTCGGTACGGTAATCTAGGCCCCGTACTGTGACGGGCGGTACCCCAGTAGCCCTGCCATTGTTGGAAATCCATTTTCCCTACGAGACCTTACGGTTTTGATTTGTATTACCCACTTTTGTGGCTAGTAGCTGGAATTTAATCATGTAACAATTTCGGTTATTTTCTATTTACTTGAAAACCCTAGACACTATTATAATATCACTGGATTTCCTATGAAATGTTTTGGTTAGCGTAAGGTAAAAACTTACCCGTATTTATTTGTGGGGAGTCTTACATGATACCTTTATTTTCAAATGATTTACAAAGTTAAACAACTTAAACCGTTTACTCATACCAGACCCATGTCTGACCCGGAGTTTATATTTTGTTTTTCATAAACTCTTGGGTACTCAAATTTTTATGAGTAGCCAAGTGATAGGTTTTGGACTTTGGTTTCTGGAGTGCTTGGAGCAGGAGATTCCAGACGTATGTAGCTATCTATCTAAGTTCCGCTGTGTCAGTAGTTGATGTATGATGTACCTCTGATGTATATTGTGATAGATTTATACCTGACTGTCATATGTATTGATATTGTATAACCCTGATATATGTAAAACTATGTATTATTTATGTGATATATTATATTTTATTCCGTTCCGCTGTGAGATTATAATGTTGTTGTTCTTTCTTTCTCTTTCTTTCTATTTCTATCCCTTTCTTTTCTTAATGATGATACGTCTTTCTGGTAGTAGAAGGGCGGGTCGTCACATGAACAGAGCAAACTGACACAATATTATTTTCAAATGGTAAATGAAATAAATTTTTATATATTAAACATATAAGTATAATTTTACGAAAATATATATTTAAATGAAGTTTGTTGTTTGAAATGATAGTTTTTGATTATCATATTGTTTTAAAAACCAATGACTATTGCCACATAATACAAATAAATAAAACATAGTCTATAATCTGATTTGGAATTTAAATGAATTCAAATTTAGAATTTGAGAATTAATTTCTGGTGATTCCAAACTTTGATTTTAAAGTTTTAAAGTGTATATTATTTATAGTATTTTCGATTAGATATTGTTTCAAAGTATTTTGAAAGGTTTAAATTAGTACTCTTTACTTTGTCGCTAGAAAAAATTTTCGGTGATGACGGCCGCAGCATCGACATTCATTTTCGATTTTCAAAGTGCAAATACCATTATGTAGCTATGCTACATTTTTTTTGAAAAAAAATTGATTTAAATTTCTTAAGTATGACTTGATTTAAGCATATTTATATAATTATATGATTTTGATTTGGTTTGATAAGAAATATATATTAGGTATATATATTTGTCTCCAAATGGTTTTAAGTTAATCGCAAATTTAATTCTTAAATTTTATCTTAAAGGATGATTTCAATTATAAAACAAGGTAAAATTTTGAATAAATAGTTAAATTTGAATAATTGAATTAGAAAATTTTACTTGTATAATACCCGATTTCATTCTAATACAACTTACCTAAATTATTCTGAAGTGAATATGTAATTGGATAATATACAATATAAAATGATTTTTATAAATAAAATTTGAGTGGTAATAATAATTTTTGTACACATATATTTTAATTATAAAAATGTTTATAGAGATAAATAGTATAATAGGTTGATTAGATAGTTAATGCTACAAATTAAATAAAAATTTTGTTTTGAAAGAAACCTTTTTGTATCAAATATTAATAAATTGAAAAAAAATCCACTTAACGAAATATATTAAGTTTAAAATCAATTATTGAATATTAATTAATTTAAATTGAAATTTATATGGTTTAAATTAATTATTTTATTTTGTTATTCAAACCTATTTTTCTTTTGGTTGTTTTATTCTCCTACTTCCTTCCTTTTCAGGGATGAAAAGTTTTGAGTGGGGGAAAGTGTAACGACCCGTATATTTTAACGATTTTTAAATAACGTTTATAACTGGAATTTTGTGAAAATTTAAATAATTGAATTTTGAAATAAAAATTTGATATTTGGAATACGTCTTCTTAGACCTAGCAACTGGTTAATTTTCATCGGATAATATGGAATTTTATTTTGTTGTGTAATTTTATTTCAATTTAAATCAGTTAAAAATTTGATGATAATAAAATGTTTTCCAAACCTGAATATTTTTACATAATAAATTTGAAAATCATCTTCTGAGTAAGATGTCATATTTTGTTTCATCAATTTTGGATTGCTAGTGCCTCGTTTTCTTATTTCTAACAAATTAGCAGCATTTTCAGTACCGATTATCGACTTTTGATTGGATGGTAGTACCATCGATATCTGTATATCATTTTAATCATGTCGTCATGCTGATCTCTGCAGTATATTATATTCTATGTTTTGAAGTACGATACGCAGCGAAATCCGCAAAATAGTCAGCCGTATCGTTAACCATTCGGGTCTATTTGTTTCGACCATTCATTGCTCACCGTATAATACCAACAGCCCCTAACCATAAATGTTTCTCTGAATTCATCAACAAGCTTTGCTATTCCACCTCTCTATCGGTTCGTTTCTTTTCCTTTCAGTTTGCTTTGAGAATAAAAATTATTATACTGATTCATGGGGATGGTGGTGGTGGCAATGGGGAGGGAAGCTCGGTTTTGATGATGCTTAGCAGAGAAAAGAAAAAAAAGAACAAGTTATAGAATATAATATAAATATACGAATCGGTATAATAATTTTTATTCTCAAAGAAAACTGAAAGGAAAAGAAACGAACAGATAGAGAGGTGGAATAGAAAAACTTGTTGATGAATTCAGAGAAACATTTATGGTTAAAGGCTGTTGGTATTATACGGTGAGCAATGAATGACCATGGACACAAATAGACCCGAACAGTTAACGATACGACCGACTGTTTAACAGATTCCGCTGCGTACCGTACTTCAAAATACAGAATTTAATATACCGCAGAGATCAGCACGACGACACGATCAAAATGGTATGCAGATATCAATGGTACGACCATCTGATCAAAAGTCAATAATCGGCACCGAAAATGCTGCTAATTTGTCAGATTTAAGATAAACAAGGCAGCAGCAGTCCATATTTTATGAAACGAAATATGATGTCTCCCTCCAAAGATGATTTACAAATTTATTATGTAAAAATATTCAGGTTTGGAAAACATTTTATTACCATCAAATTTTAACTGATTTAAATTGAAATAAAATTGCACGACAAAGTAAAATTCCATATTATCCGATGAAAATTTACTAGCTGCTAGGTCTAAGAAGACGTATTCCAAATACCACATTTTTATTTCAAAATTCAATAATTTAAAATTTCACAAAATTCTAGTTATAAACGTTATTTAAAAATCGTTAAATTATACGGGTCGTTACAGATATGGCATGGTGAAAGTTTGCTTAGTAGAACTAGTTCTAGTAATCATGGGAATGATGAGAATGACTTAAGAGATAATGTAAATAATGAGGTGAATGATGAGGATAATGAGAATGATCGTGTTCATGAGATGTTTTTTGATGCTGAAGAACAGTTGATGGAAGAGTCAAAGTTTTGTAAAAGAATATCAATTGGTGTTGAGAAACCTTTGTTTCTTGACTGTGCTAAGTTCACTATGTTGTCTGCTATGCTCAAGCTTTACTATTTAAAAGCAAAGTATGGGTGGAGTGATAAAAGTTTTACATCATCGTTAGAACTTTTGAAAGACGTGCTTCAAGAAGGTAATGAGTTTCCTACTTCAAACTATGAGGCAAAGAATTTTTTCTGTCCAATTGGTATAGGATACAAAAAGATACATCCATGTCCAAATGATTGTCTATTGTATCGAAATGAATAAGAGAGCTTGCATTGGTGTCCTAAGTGTGGTTTATCCCGTTACAAAATACAAAGGAATGTTCATAACGGCTCAGGTAAGAAATGGCCTCTAGTAAAGGTGTTATCATATTTTCCCATTATACCAAGGTTTAAACGCTTATTTGCAAATAAAAAAAACACAAAAAACTTGAGATGGCATGCAAATGCGATGAAGGATGATGGGTTACTAAGGCATTCGGCCGATTCTACGTAGTGGAGAAACATTGATACAATGTATCCTAGTTTCGACAAAGGAATTAGGAATCTCAGACTTGGTCTTTGCATGGATGGCATAAACCCAATAGGCAACCTTAGTAGTCAACACAGTACTTGGCCGGTTCTTTTGGTGATTTACAATCTTCCACCTCACTTGAGTATGAAGCGTAAGTACATCATGTTGTCTCTTCTAATCTCGGGACCGCGACAACCAAGAAACGACATCGATGTATACCTAGCTTCTCTTATTGATGATCTAAAACTTTTATGGGATAGAGGTGTGCGCATGTTTGATGCATATAGTAAAAGTGATTTCACATCGCGCATTGGTTTTTTGTACCATAAATGATTTTCCCGCATATGGTAAGTTGTCTAGCTATAAAGCAAAAGGTACCAAGCATGCCCAATTTGTCAAGATGATATGGTTGTTGAGCGTTTACATTTTTTCAGGAAAAATGTGTATATGTGTTATCTAGATTTCTCCCTCTCAATCACCCTTATCATAAAAAGAAGAAGCCTTTCAATAGTGAGATAGAGAGTGGAGTTGCTCATTTGCCATTAACAACAAATGATTTTTATGAACGGTTCAAGGATTTTGAAAACGTATTTGAAAAATCCTTTCCTCTTCTAAAAGGCTTATGGAAAAGAATCTATATTTTGGCTACTTCCATATTGAAGACACTTACAGGTTAGACTTGTCTAGATGTAATGCATATTGAGAAAAATATTTGTGATAGTATCACTGGAACGCTCTTGAATATACCTGGTAGGACAAAGGATGGTGGGCAAGCTAGATAAGATATGTTGAAAATGGGTATTCGGAAGGAGTTAGCACCGGTAGAGAAAGATAAGCACACTTATTTGCCTCCTACATGTTGCACATTGTCCAAAAAAGAGAAAACTAGTTTATGTGAGTGTCTTTGTGGTGTTAAGGTCCCAACAGGTTATTCTTCGAACATTAGCAGTCGTGTACCAATGAAGGATTTGAAATTGAATGGCATGAAGTCTTATGACTGCCATGTGTTGATGCAACATTTGTTACCTGTTGCGATTAGAGGTATATTGCTTAAACATATTAAATATGTTATTACAAAGCTTTGTATCTTTTTTAATGTAATTTGTAGCAAGGTGATTGATACTAATATGTTGGAAGATCAGCAAGCTAGTGTCATTGTTACCTTATGCCAATTTGAGATATCTTTTTCCCCTTCATTTTTTGACGTTATGGTGCATTTAGTTGTTTATCTGGTAAGAGAAATCAAGGTTAGTGGTCCTATGTTTATGAGATATATGTATCTGTTTGAAATGCACATGAGAACTTTACAAAGGAAAACAAAGAACAGATATAGACCTGAATGTAGAAGGTACTATAGCTGAGGAGGTTATTGACTTCGTCACTCGATACTTAATTGGTGTTGAACCTATTGGACTTTGCAATTCTCGACATGACGGACAACCTGACGGTCATGGCACAATTGGGTCAAAATTGATTTCAATTGGTGATGAAATGATTCATAAAGATCACCTACTTGTTTTACAACACCTTAATGAGGTTTATCCTTACTTAGAAGAGCGCATGATGATTCTAAAATTTCAAAATCCTTCAAAAACCAAAAGGTGGTTGACAATGAACATATCCGCTCCTTCGTCGCATGGTTTAAAAATAGGGTAATGTCTCAACTATCTCAAAAAATCATGATGTTTCTGATACAATAAGATGGTTAGCATATGGGCCTCGACTTCTAGTTAACTCTTATGAAGGATGTGATATCAATGGGCATGTCTTTTATACGAAGTGTCAGGATGAGAAGAGCAAAATGCAAAATAGCGGAGTTAGTGTCGTGGCATGTTCAAGAGAATTTGCTAGTGCTAAAGATAACAGACCAATAAATGTGACGATGTCATATTACAGGATAACTGAAAATATTTGGGAGATTGAGTACAAGGACTTCACTATCCCTCTATTTCAATGTAAATAGGATGACAACCATCGTACTATACGAGTGGATGAACATGATTCACACTTGTTGACTTTGATCGAGTGAGTCATGATAATGATCCACTCATCCTGGCATCTCAAGCAAAAGAAGTTTTTTGACTGGCCCAGCTGATCATAAGTGGTTTGTTGTTCTTCCTGGCAAAAGGCGTATTGTTGGAATTGAAGATGTGGTTGATGAAGAAGAGTATAATCAATTTGATAAGAACCCACCTTTCTCCATCGGCGTAAGTCTACAAGGAGAAAAGTTGATTTAAATGCAAATTATGCACGTTTTGATCATGATGAAGGGGTTTGAATAACGGGGAAAAAATTTTCATGCGCTGTGGTGCCACAAAATAACCTTATTATCAGTAAATGAATAAGGTTCCATGGTGTTCCAGAGAAAAAAAAATTCCATAGTGAACGTAATAAGCTCTTACCTTGATCATGCCAGTGAAAATTTTGCTTGCTGATTTGGTTGTTCGTAAACTTTTTGGTATGTTTTCCATGCAAAAAGCAAATTTTCAATTGGCGATTTCTTTGTTTATTATCTAATTACTGTGCTACAATGATTATGGTCTCCATCACTGCTGTTCTTAGTGTTGCCTGGGGCTAATTTCAATTATTTTGCACCATTTTGGTTTCCATGTTCAAGGATAGAAACGACAAACCCATAATTATCATGTATTTATTTTTTCTATCTTAAGTAGTGTATGTTTCTAATGTACAACTTCTTACGCAAGAGTTAGTATGATTCGATATGTATCTAACTGATGATAGCTGTGACTGTTGTATAAAAACTTAATATACTCAAACTGCCAAAATCAAGATTCAACTTATCTACTTTTGCAGTCTGACGTTGTTAAAACCATTGGCACTCCAAAGCTAGTTTGCATTTAAGAACAAAATATATGCTAGGATTCATACGCTTAAAAGTCATATGCATGAAGTTTCATCAAAATTTTCAAAAATGAAATCCGGGAATTGTTTTTTGTGAACACAAATCTTTCTAATGTCTAAAAGATCCTCATGTACCTGAAATCTATAGACAATCAATTCCCTTTACTAGATAGGTGGAGCTAATTTAGTTGCTTTTCTTTTAAATTTAACAGTACCACTGTAGATATAATTCAGGATAAAAAATTGTTCTGTAGTAAATGTCGGATTTTATTTTAGTGTGGATGTTCATTTAGATGAGAAATTTCAGAAGAATAAAAAATATATATGAAAGTCATTGAAAAATCATGACTGCTATTTTGTAATTGATGACAAATTCTAAATTTTAGTTCTTTTTCTGAGCCAAAATTTCAAATTTTGCTGGTAGAAAGACCTTGAAAAAGTCATCAAAAGGTTTTTACAATCGTACGATATTTTTGACCATTGGTAGGTAACTTCCATAATTATTTTCTAGTGCGAAATATGTGTGGAATTGAAAAAAAACAAGAACAAAAACCTTCAATGGCTCCCCTTAAAGTTCAACAGTTTTTGTTTGTATTGTATTGGTGCAAAGGGCTAGAATCATTTTGTTTTCAATATGGGTTTAGCTTATGTTCTTTGAGTGATGTAGTTCTACTGTTTTTATTTGTAATTCTAATAATTCTGTATCGATGTAAAGGGCTAGCATCCTTTCGTTTTAAATATGGGTTTAGTATATGTTCTTTGAGTGTTGCAGCATATGATTGCTTTGTTTTCATTTTTCTTTTTAAGGTGACTTAAAAATGTAAAAATATCTAATATTACTTAGATAAAGATACTGCAAAACTAAGTGGTTACTGTAACAACCCTATATTTTGTAATTATTTTATTGTATATTTTAATTATTTTAATGTAAAATTTTGGTTTAAAAAAAAACTTTTATTTTTACTTATTTGAAATGATTAAATTTATTATTTAAATATAATCTTGATTTTTATGAGTTATAATCTCAAACTTGTGTAAGTTGAAATATTTGCCTGAAATGCTGATTTTGGTCAAAATAGTCAAACTGTGACTTTCAACTTAAAATTTTAAAAGTTTAAAATTTTAATTTTTTTTCTTTTATTATGAAAGTACATAAAATTATAAGAACACCACTTTTCGTTTTGTTGAAATTGGATGTAAATTGTGGAAGTTACACTCTTTACAATATTGTGTGTATATAGAGTTATTTAACAATGACTATTTAAATTGTATAAATTACTTCTTCTTTGTTTTATTTTATTTTAATATGTGATAATATGTTATATAATGTATATTTTGACTTTTAAGTATTTTTAAAATGATAATATAATTTTTCTAAAGTTCATTTGAATTTATTTCTAATTTTAAAAGCCTAGTCTAGAATTTTAAGCCATTTTCTTAATTTAATTATATATAATTAAAATTTATTTATTTATTTTATGCACTCACTGTTATTTGCTGTGTTTTACTTTATTTTATTCATTTTACATGTATTTAAATTAAAGTAAATTTTTCCAAAGTGTATTGAAGTTATTTCTAATTTTTAAGTCAAGTTTTCATTTTCTTTGCTATTTTTCTTATTTTAATCATATCTAATTAATATTTAATTATTAATATTTTGTTTATCTGTTATATTTTCGAATTTTAACTGAGATTTTAATTATTTTCAGTTATTTAGATGTATATGAATATATATAGGAAGTTTAAAAGGTTTGAAAGCAAAGAAACGTAAAACCGTTTTAACGTTTCTTCTTCCGTTTCTTTTCCAATTAATAGATTTAATTTCCTTTGACCGTTCCTTTCTTTATTGTAGCTGTGCATTTCTTACCTCATTTTCACATGAAAACATTCCTTTCCACTTCATAATAATTTTATAATGAAATGTATAATTTTCCAAGACTAACAGTGATTTATGCACAATTTTAGAACACTGTTTGGTATTTTTAAGGCATTTTCTTCATTATTATTTTCTTCAAATTATACTATTTGTTACCTCATATTTCTAATTGATTTCGGTTTGTAAAGTATTTTCTCCTGAAATTTTGTTTATGTAAAGTTTTAAAAGGAAAAGAATATGGAAGATTGTAAATCACTTTGAAATGTAAGCCCTTTTATTTGCCCAAACCCTTCATTTTCTTAAACTCCTCAATTAATTGCCTTAGCCGTGTGAAACCCTAATGTAGCCGTCATCTCATTAGGTTTTTACGTGAAAAAAAAAGATCATTTTCATTTGTTTCTCACGGCTTCAAAGATCTGGTAATGGCTTCCCTTTCGTTTTCTTTCTTTTCTACTTGTTTTCCCTAAATTTTAATATTTTTTTCATTTATTTAAAGACTTTGGCTTTTGTTTTCTTAAAAATATAATTTTGAAAATTTTCTTGAAATGATTTCTGATCATTTGTCCAAATAAAAATAAACAATGTCTGAAAATTTGATTTGGATAAAAAGTGTAACTTTAATAGAAATTCTAAATTTTATAATTCTAAAGGCAAAATTTTCATCTTGAACTGTATACGATTGTGTAATATTTGTTTTACCTTTGTTTTGGTCAGATTTGTTGTATAATTTTTTTTTAAAAAAAAGTTAGTAATAATTAGTGTGAAACGGGAAATAAACTTTACATTTCTTTTACATATGTTTACATCTGTTTCTTAACTTTATATTTAACAATCAATTGGATGAAGCTAAATCAAATGATATTAATTATGGTACAATAGCTATTAAATTTTGGTTTAAAGTGATGGTTTATTTTCCTAATAGAAACGTATAGGTTTTAATTTATGAAAGAAACGTATAGGTTTTAATTTATGAAAGAAACGTACAGGGTTTAATTTATGAAAGAAACGTATAGGGTTTAATTTATGAGAGGAACGTATAGGTTTTAATTTATGAAAGAAACGTATAGGGTTTAATTTATGAAAGGAACGTATAGGTTTTAATTTATGAAAGAAACGTATAGGTTTTAATTTATGAAGGAAACGTATAGGTTTTAATTAATGAAAGAACGTATGGTGTTCTAATTAATGATAGGAACATGTAAATTCCTAATTAATGAAAGAAGGTATAAGTTTTAATTAATGAAAGAAACGTACAAGTTTTTAATTAATGAAAAAAACGTGTAAAGTCCTAATTAATGAGAGAACATGAAAGTTTTAATTAATGCAAGAACATGTAAAGTTTTAATTAAGAAAGAAACATGTAAAGTTTTAAGTAGTGTGGTATTGATTTAATTAATAAATGTTCATTATTGTAATAGGAATATAAAATTTAAAACGTACATTTGACACGTAGATTTTAATCATTGTAATGGTGTATTTTAAATTGATTAAAATGATAAATGTTACTTATTGTAATAATAATGTAAGTTAATAAGGTGCTTTTAACTTAACATAAGAATTTTGGTTTAAATTGTATATTAGAGTAAGAAAGTTTATTTAACTATAAGGCTATGATAAATTGACATGTTAAAATTTTAAGCTTATCAATACTTTGATTATATACAATGTAAAGTGGAAAGTAGTACATTCCAAAAATGCTATGATTCCTTAAGGTAACATTTCCAAAATGCTATGATAATTTAAAGGAATATTTCAAGTTTAATAAATTTAAAGAAATATTCAATGATTTGAAAATTTGGGTTTTATTTGAATGATATAATATTGAATTATTTTTGAAATGGAAATGATACAATTGTGATATTGTTTTGAAATGAGTATGATATTTTGGTCTTGGAAGTATAAATTATTTGAAATAAATATCCATGGGTTATAATAACGATTGGTTGTTAAAGAGACCGGGATCAGATATTGTCTTATAGCCGGCCAATACCGAAAACCACTTTAACAACTGTGTACGCGGTGGAGATTCCAGAATGAAGTAGGATGGTGGCGACGTTCTCGAGGTATATTACGTGGATCCAACTCCCGTGAGTTGGCATATATGACTAAAACAGGAGCTATACCGGGCTATACAAAGGGTCGCACCCTTTCATCGAGCATGCTCCATCGAAAACTATTCTATTATTGTTGTGATTCGATTCGGTGGCGCCACTTTGATTCGGGGGTATTGTTCGAGGTGGGCGGAAGCTGCTGGCTTGCCGTCACCACCGGTCCGAGAGTGCAAACGGTGTATCCACCCTGGCATTGCCTCGCGTGCCGTGTCATATCCTTATATCGAGCCCACTACGATTTTGGCTTTAAAGATCCAACCGCGTTAAGGTTCACCATCCCCTTAACGCTATTTTCTATATGATTATACTTTACTGATTAGACACTATCGTATATAGCGTATATTACTACACAGTAAATAGTTTAACGGATCCTTAGAGGATGGGCGGTCCCAAGCATCCTTTAAGTTACTGATGCATTTTGTTACTGTTCACTTGAGTTGATTTACATTTTATAAGTATTTATGTCCTGACTCGAGGGTTTTGTGTTTTTCTTTACGCTCGGGTCAGATTGAGTGAGTTAGCATTCCAGATTCACCTTCGGCGTTGGAGCTTTCCTTGAAGATCCAGCCTTCTATTTTGTTTCAGTATCCAGTGTTTCAGTGATGTATCTTGTTACTCTTCTTTTGTATCTTATTTAACTCTGATGTATCTCATATTTATATAGTAGCTTCATGAACTACTATCTCTTTTTCTTCCGCTGCATTTTTATATACTCTGTGTCTGTGATCTGTGATTTTATTTACTGTATATTCTGAGATTTGCCAAATTTTTATTTACAACGCGGTATTTTGAGCTATCCAATTCCGGCATGAGTGTCTACCTATACACTTATAATGGATGCGAATGGTTGAAAATATCGGGTCGTTACAGTTGGTATCAGAGCTTTGGTTAGCTCTAGGCAAAACTTAGCATATGGAGTAGATGTATTTACAGAATCACTTTCATTCGAGTTAAATCTCTCTCTTTTGACTCGATTCCTTTGAATTTTGGAACGTTCCCTACGGTTCCAAAAATCCATTCTTATTCCCCGCTACTCATCTTCACTTGATTTTGGAGTATCCCATAACTCCACTTCGAATGATCTTTATAGTGAATTGGCGGTCCCGCCAATCTCAAAAATTTTCTTGTAAAAGGAGTGAAACTCCTTTACAACAGCATCGATTCACCAAAAATTTTATATCTCGGTTTAGATGCTAGTATCTCCTATTATCCCAAACTCTATCTCTTGAGGTCAAATGTAGATTTACCCCAGAAAATCCACTTCGATCTTATACTTTAAGTCACGGTTGACCCGATTAAGGTTGCCCGTGATTTATTTTAGCTTATCCGCCTCCCTACTCTGTATTTAATCATCTTGTCTTTTGTTTCCAACATATTTTCAAACATTTTGAATTGTATTTGTCAATCTATATTTTGTTTATATATTGTGTTGTTTGAGTTGTTGATGTTGAGTTGGGTTTCCGATCGATTCGTCTGATCAACGCTATCGATAGGATTTCTAAAACACTTTGACAGAACAAACTGACACGATATTATTTTAAAATTTGGTTAATGAAATAAAATTTTGATATATATATTTATGGAACTTAATAAAATGATTCAAATTGATAATTTAAATGATAATACTTGATTTATCATTTATTGTTATATAAATGAATTTATAAATAATTGTTTATAAATTTATATGGGAACTTAAATGAATTTAGAAAAAGAAATTTGAGAATTTAATTTCCGATGGTTCCAAACCTTTTGTTTAAAAGTTTAAAGGGATATAATATTTAAAATATTTTCAAATAGAAATTTGTTTCCAAAGAATTTTTAAGGTTTAAAATTAGTGCTCTTCTCTTTGTCGCTGGAAAATAACTTTGGTGATGATCGCGACATCATCGACGTTCATTTTCGAGTTTCGAAGTTAAGAGACTGTTCTGTGGTCTTGCTACAGCTTTGTTTTGGGAATTAAATTGATTTGAATTTCTAAAATATGACTTGATTTATAATATATATGTAGATATATGATTGAAACTTGATTTGACATATTATATATGTATATATATTATTTCTTATCTCTAAATGGTCTGAAGAAATCGAAAATTTAATTCTTAAGTTTTAGCTTGAAGAATAATTTCAATTGTAAAAAGAAAATCAAAAATTTGGATAAATGATTCAAACTTGAGATAATTGAATTGGAAAGTTTTATTTGTATAATACAATTGCATTCCAATATAACTTACCTAAATTTCAGAAGTTAACAATGTAATTGGGTAATATACAATATAAAAAGATTTTATAAATAAAATTTTGGTGGGTATAATAAATGTTATACACTTAAATTTTAATTATAAAATGATTAACAGAGGTAAATATAATAAAGGGTAATTGAATAACTTACAATAAAATGATGTTAAAAGAACTAAGAATAAAAGAAAGCAGTTATAATAAGTGTAAGTATATTGAACATGAGTGATAAATATATTGAGAGGAATAAATTTAATTTTATTAGGAATAAAGAAGAATAAAATTTATTAAATACATTGTGAGTGTAATAAATGATTATTTTTCAAACCCATGGTTTTGAAATTTGTTAATTTATGATGATTGGATAATAAGATAATGAAATTTGAGATAGTTAAGATTTATTTAACTTGTGTAAAGATTTATTCTCTATTTAAGTTGAAATTTCCATGCTTTCAAATCTATTTCCTTATTTTGTTTTCCAAACTATTTTTTTATTATCCTCCTCCTCCTTATCTTGCTATAGATTGGTATAGGAATCTTTCTATAATCTTTGATAGATCTTTGGTAATCATTTTGATTCCACCTTTTTCGTGCCTGTGTTCTTAACTATGGAGAATCTTGGAAAGATCAGCTCCACCTTGTAAAACTTACCTATAACAATAGCCAACATTTATAATTTCATTCTCCTTGTCATCTTGTCCTAACCTTATTTCACTCTATCTTTTTCTGTGCTTTCTCATACCTCATTCCTTTTCGGGGACGAAAAGTTTTGAGTGAGGGAGAGTGTAACAACCCTATATTTTATAATTATTTTATTGCATATTTTAATTATTTTAATGTAAAATTTTGGTTTAAAAAAAACTTTTATTTTTACTTATTTGAAATGATTAAATTTATTATTTAAATATAATCTTGATTTTTATGAGTTATAATCTCAAACTTGTGTAAGTTGAAATATTTGCCTAAAATGCTGATTTTGGTCAAAATAGTCAAACTGTGACTTTCAACTTAAAATTTTAAAAGTTTAAAATTTTAATTTTTTCTCTTTTATTATGAAAGTACATAAAATTATAAGAACACCACTTTTCGTTTCGTTGAAATTGGATTTAAATTGTGAAAGTTATACCCTTTACAATATTGTGCGTATATAGGGTTATTTAACAATGACTATTTTAAATTGTATAAATTACTTCTTCTTTGTTTTATTTTATTTTAATATGTGATAATATGTTATATAATGTATATTTTGACTTTTAAGTATTTTTAAAATGATAATATAATTTTTCTAAAGTTCATTTGAATTTATTTCTAATTTTAAAAGCCTAGTCTACAATTTTAAGCCATTTTCTTAATTTAATTATATATAATTAAAATTTATTTATTTATTTTATGCACTCACTGTTATTTGCTGTGTTTTACTTTATTTTATTCATTTTACATGTATTTAAATTAAAGTAAATTTTTCCAAAGTGTATTGAAGTTATTTCTAATTCTTAAGTCAAGTTTTCATTTTCTATGCTATTTTTCTTATTTTAATCATATCTAATTAATATTTAATTATTATTATTTTGTTTATCTGTTATATTTTTGAATTTTAACTGAGATTTTAATTATTTTCAGTTATTTAGATGTATATGAATATATATATATATATATATATATATATATATAAGAAGTTTAAAAGGTTTGAAAGCAAAGAAACGTAAAACCGTTTTAACGTTTCTTCTTCCGTTTCTTTTCCAATTAATATATTTAATTTCCTTTGACCGTTCCTTTCTTTATTGTAGCTGTGCATTTCTTACCTCATTTTCACATGAAAACATTCCTTTCCACTTCATAATAATTTTATAATGAAATGTATAATTTTCCAAGACTAACAGTGATTTATGCACAATTTTAGAACACTGTTTGGTATTTTTAAGGCATTTTCTTCATTTTTTTTTTTCAAATGATACTATTTGTTACCTCATATTTCTAATTGATTTCGGTTTGTAAAGTATTTTCTCCTGAAATTTTGTTTATGTAAGGTTTTAAAAGGAAAAGAATATGGAAGATTGTAAATCACTTTGAAACGTAAGCCCTTTTATTTGCCCAAACCCTTCATTTCCTTAAACTCCTCAATTAATTGCCTTAGCCGTGTAAAACCCTAATGTAGCCGTCATCTCATTAGGTTTTCACGTGAAAAAAAAAAGATCATTTTCATTTGTTTCTCATGGCTTCAAAGATCTGGTAATGGCTTCCCTTTCTTTTTCTTACTTTTCTACTTGTTTTCCCTAAATTTTAATTTTTTTTTTCATTTATTTAAATACTTTGGCTTTTGTTTTCTTAAAAATCTAATTTTGGAAATTTTCTTGAAATGATTTCTGATCATTTGTCCAAATAAAAATAAACAATGTCTGAAAATTTGATTTGGATAAAAAGTGTAACTTTAATAGAAATTCTAAATTTTATAATTCTAAAGGCAAATTTTTCATCTTGAACTGTATACAATTGTATAACATTTGTTTCACTTTGGTTTTGGTCAGATTTGTTGTATACTTTTTTAAAAAAAAAGTCAGTAATAATTAGTGTGAAAAGGGAAATAAACTTTACGTTTCTTTTACATATGTTTACATATGTTTCTTAACTTTATATTTAACAATCAATTGGATGAAGCTAAATCAAATGATATTAATTATGGTACAATAGCTATTAAATTTTGGTTTAAAGTGATGGTTTATTTTCCTAATAGAAACGTATAGGTTTTAATTTATGAAAGAAACGTATAGGTTTTAATTTATGAAAGAAACGTATAGGGTTTAATTTATGAAAGAAACGTATAGGGTTTAATTTATGAAAGAAACGTATAGGGTTTAATTTATGAAAGGAACGTATAGGTTTTAATTTATGAAAGAAACGTATAGGGTTTAATTTATGAAAGGAACGTATAGGTTTTAATTTATGAAAGAAACGTATAGGTTTTAATTAATGAAAGAACGTATGGTGTTCTAATTAATGATAGGAACATGTAAATTCCTAATTAATGAAAGAAGGTATAAGTTTTAATTAATGAAAGAAACGTACAAGTTTTTAATTAATGAAAGAAACGTGTAAAGCCCTAATTAATGAGAGAACATGAAAGTTTTAATTAATGCAAGAACATGTAAAGTTTTAATTAAGAAAGAAACATGTAAAGTTTTAAGTAGTGTGGTATTGATTTAATTAATAAATGTTCATTATTGTAATAGGAATATAAAATTTAAAACGTACATTTGACACGTAGATTTTAATCAATGTAATGGTATATTTTAAATTGATTAAAATGATAAATGTTACTTATTGTAATAATAATGTAAGTTAATGAGGTGCTTTTAACTTAACATAAGACTTTCGGTTTAAATTGTATATTACAGTAAGAAAGTTTATTTAACTATAAGGCTATGATAAATTGACATGTTAAAATTTTAAGCTTATCAATACTTTGATTATATACAATGTAAAGTGAAAAGTAGTACATTCCAAAAATGCTATGATTCCTTAAGGTAACATTTCCAAAATGCTATGATAATTTAAAGGAATATTTCAAGTTTAATAAATTTAAAGAAATATTCAATGATTTGAAAATTTGGGTTTTATTTGAATGATATAATATTGAATTATTTTTGAAATGGAAATGATACAATTGTGATATTGTTTTGAAATGAGTATGATATTTTGGTCTTGGAAGTATAAATTATTTGAAATAAATATCCATGGGTTATAATAACGATTGGTTGTTAAAGAGACCGGGATCGGATATTGTCTTATAGCCGACCAATACCGAAAACCACTTTAACAACTGTGTACGCAGTGGAGATTCCAGAATGAAGTAGGATGGTGGCGACGTTCTCGAGGTATATTACATGGACCCAACTCCCGTGAGTTGGCATATATGACTAAAACGGGAGCTATACCGGGCTACACAAAGGGTCGCACCTTTTCATCGAGCATGCTCCATTGGAAACTATTCTATTATTGTTGTGATTCGATTCGGTGGCGCCACTTTGATTCGGGGGTATTGTTCGAGGTGGGCGGAAGCTGCTGGCTTGCCGTCACCACCGGTCCGGGAGTGCAAACGGTGTATCCACCCTGGCATTGCCTCGCGTGCCGTGTCATATCCTTATATCGATCCCACTACGATTTTGGTTTTAAAGATCCGACCGCGTTAAGGTTCACCATCCCCTTAATGCTATTTTCTATATGATTATACTTTACTGATTATACACTACTGTATATAACGTATATTACTACATAGTAAATAGTTTAACGGATCCTTAGAGGATGGGCGGTCCCAAGAATCCTTTAAGTTACTGATGCATTTTGTTACTGTTCACTTGAGTTGATTTACATTTTATAAGTATTTATGTCCTGACTCGAGGGTTTTGTGTTTTTCTTTACGCTCGGGTCAGATTGAGTGAGTTAGCATTCCAGATTCACCTTCGGCGTTGGAGCTTTCCTTGAAGATCCAGCCTTCTATTTTGTTTCAGTATCCAGTGTTTCAGTGATGTATCTTGTTACTCTTCTTTTGTATCTTATTTAACTCTGATGTATCTCATATTTATATAGTAGCTTCATGAACTACTATCTCTTTTTCTTCCGCTGCATTTTTATATACTCTGTGTCTGTGATCTGTGATTTTATTTACTGCATATTCTGAGATTTGCCAAATTTTTATTTACAACGCGGTATTTTGAGCTATCCAATTCCGGCATGAGTGTCTACCTATACACTTATAATGGATGCGAATGGTTGAAAATATCGGGTCGTTACAGTTACAATTTATCATTGATCAAAGCAATCTCAACAAAGTGTTATATTATTATAATATTATTTAATAAGTATAAAGATATCGCCATAGGCATAGCTTACCTCAAAATGTTAAGGTTCCTAGTTTGAATTGTTGTTACTATTAGTGAAGAATCAATATTTAAAATATAAAAATAAAATATTATATAGGATCCAACCATTTACCAAAAAATAAAATGCAGTTGGTCTTCGACACTATTAAGATAATTAAACTGTTTGTAATTTTTTGATTTGTAATATATTCATTTTTTATACTATCCCTCTTTAGGTCTAAGATTTGCTGGATTCTGCTTTTGATTGCTAACTGAATTGCTTTTAATATTTTCAAGTTTTGCATGGTTTGATAATTCTAAGTTTTTTATGGTTTAATTGGTTTTCTAAATTTTATATATTCAGATAAAAAGGAAGCAGTAAACACAAACAAGGCACCTACTACACTAGGACCTTATTTTTTATCAAAAGTTTACTTAAAAAGTTTAAAAAAAATCTTTATTTGTTTGATTTTTTAAACATTTTGAAAATTCTAATCTTTTTACTGAAAATTTGAAGAAAAAGAATCAGTTTTCAAAAATATTTCATTTTATTAAAGAATTGGTATATTGAAAAGTGTTTAAGTTTTTATTTTCTTTTTTCTTAACTTCTGATTTTCTTATACTTTAAACAAGTTCCTCTATCTTATTAAAAAGTGTCTAAATTTCTGCTAAATTCATGACATAAGTTGCTTTCTATTGTCATTTTTAAAACCATCATATTTCACCGTATACATTTAATATATTAATGGGTACAAACATTTAATTGTATATTAATCGTGATTTATATTAATCATAATTAAAATATCTCTTTGATATTGAAATGATGGAAATAGAACAATATAAACAAAATGAAGAGCAGAACTCTTATGCTTCGCAAACGTTTAAGAAGAAGAAAGGAGGTCCAACAACCGGAAAGAGATATAGACCACAAGAGCCAAAATACATTGAGTGGAGTGATAATGGCAAGCCCATTGGAAAGTGGGTGAATTCTTTTAAGGCATATGCAGGTGAAGCATGTAGATCCAGTATTGATGCCAATATTAAGAACTAAGAGGACATTAGTCAGGGGCTTAAGGACACTATCTGGAAGATATTAAGGTATTATAAATTCAGTTGTTCACTTATTAAATTGTCACTTGGATCCTTTATGTTTTTTGATTCCATTGCAAATGCATATTACTAATTTTGAATACAAATAATTTCAAAATTACAAACAAAATTTTGGGAAACATGTCATGTACTTGTGAGTGCGCAAGTTATTTTTTTATTTACCAAGCTATTATTGAAAGCAAAAATTAATAATTCATTTATGTTAACTTGGCTGTTTCTTTTGACAATATCAGCCTTTATAATTCATATATGTATGGTGTCATAAATTTCCATGTAACATGCACTATGTTTAATAAGTTTTTATCTTTTCGTTTTAATTATCTCAGGCCGAGTACCACATCGATGATAAAATGAAAGACATTGTGTTAAGAAGTGTTGATGAATGGTGAGAGGATTTCAAATCAAGATTGGTTAGTGGTTGGATTACGAAGAAAAGAAAGCTTTTAGAGGACTATAAAGAGCCATATGAATTTTATGATGGCATTACACAAGCACAATGTGAAACATTTGAGAAGAATCATGAAACTGAGGAATTTAAGGTATATTTTTATCTTTTATCTAATTTAATATTTCATAGATATATTTTGTTACTGGATCTAATTTAAGGTATATATCTAAGGTATGTTTCAAAATTTTTATAACTAAAGTTTGTCAAGTTCATATACATGCATATGCGCTGAGAATTGTGGGTGCATATATTTATCAAAAATCTTATCTACCAATATTTAAATTTCTGATATTTCATGCATATGCTTAAACATCATATATTAACAAAATTTATTTACATATATAAACCTCCATTTTGTTTCCGAAAATGACTTGCATATGTTCACGAAAAATAAGATGAACATGAATCAGATATCAATTCCCTCATAACTGTCATGCATAATAGTTTTATGTTCAAAAAATAGCTGCAACTTTTCATATGCGAAATTAAAGCACATTTAATGCTTCCTACCCATGAACTATTATGTACATTTGAACATAAAACAAAATCCCTTCTGTCAGAATATATCCCTAATCATGCATGTCTAAATACATGCAAAGCTACCATACTCTCAAGTTAACACATCTAAAAATTTAACCAATGCAAAATTATGCAGTATGTCTCAAGTTTGCATTCCCAAATCGACCACATAAGAAATTTTATTTCCACTATTATGCAAAAGGCTTCTACCAAAAGTCCTTATTTAAAAATGGTTTAAGTAAGGAAATATTCAAAAAAAAAAATACTTGAACTTGGATGTTTTCTGAATCATGTACATACATTCAAAATAAAATTCATATGCATCATTAATACAGTTACGAATTAAATGAGTATAGAATCGTTTGGATTTGAATTAACATACCGAAAGTTTCTGGACTTCAACATTTTTTTTAAATAATAAAGCCTTTTTCACTCAAATCCCTTTGAAATTATTTTCAGTTTCAAAATTTGGTTTGAAATGCCATTATAAAGATTTTAAGTCTTTGAAAGTCATTTTAGTATCAATTTCTCAAAAAGCTGCTGATTTGCGAAATTGAAGTAAAAGATCAAGTGATAGTCCCATACTTGGAATTTCTGTTACTGGAAAGAGAGTCGGTTCTTATAAATCAACGACGAGTGCAGATCTAAAATGCTACTAATTAGAGGGTGACTACTATGGAACCTCAAAGTGACTACAATGGCACCTCAAAGCGACTACCATGGCACCTTAACCATCAGTTCTTAGTACCATAAGCTTTAGGTCACTTTTGCAGATCATGCATGTGTGTGTATATATATATATATAGACACATATTTCTTATATCAAAATTCAAAGCCATAATCTTATATTTATTAATATCATAAAATAGCAAATAAGCGAGAAGGCTAGAAAGAATCGAACATGCAATGAGCATCCTCACTATTTGGAGCAAGCTGGATATGCCGAGAAGAAAGCTAAATGGATAGTCGAAGACCATACATCATCAACCACATTACCAAGTGGACCTATTTTGGATCGAAGTGTTGACTGGATTTTGGCAAGGTCAAAAAAAGGAGTTGACGGAAATTATGAAATCCCTAATGAGAAAACCAGGATAATTGCAGATTAAATAATATGACTTTATCTCTTTTGGTTAATCTTTTCCAAAATATTGCAACAAAATTATTTAGAATTTTTTTGATAGAGTGATTGGAGAGAAAAAGCCATCGAAGCGACATGAGTTCCAAATAGGCATGATGATTTCTTAAATCGTGCTCTCAAAAGAAAGCGCATCCAGGTCGAGTTAGGGGAATGGGTGGGATGGTCGGTATTAAAAACATAGTTTTGGCACGGGACAGAAAAATGAAGGTCCAAGTGGTGTAATATCAGCAGATCAACTACATTTTATCACCCAGGAAATAGAGGCTAAAGTGAGCCAAAGATTCGAGACTATGGTGGATATAAAAGTTGAACAAAAGGTTGCATATATTTTGAACAAGATTGGTATGCACATGCCTAACGACCTGATGGTCGACAACAACACACCATCAGGTGGTCGTTGTAATAGTTGTCAATCAGTACAGTTGGACAAATCAATCTACAAGCAAAACGCAAGTGACGGGTCCCTATGTTAACTTGCAGGTAAAAAATAATATAATCATTTTTACAACATTTTAGAAAATACTCATGTATACATATATATCGATATTATTTAGGGTAAAATACTCCAGATGAGCTTATGTGATGTTTATCTCCTTACAATTTAAAATTAAGTGCTAGTAGTTCCACGAGCAATTTGGATAAAGAAAATCATAATTAGAAATTAAGTGCCTGTACAACATATTTTAGTAGCTTGACTTTTCACTATACATATTTATTGTAACAACCCGATATTTTCAGCAATTCGCATCCTCACATGTCGGACTTGAATTTCTCAAAATACCACATTGTAATAAAATTTGGAGCAAATAAAACCAGTCACAGAATCACAGACACAAAAATCTCAGAATAACTCGTAGCGGAAATATACCATAATAGTTCATGAAGCTACTATAACAAAGTCACAAAACAAAATACATAATATCAGTCTGAAAACAAACACTATAGAGATCCCAAATACATAGAAGTCCACTAATACAAGAGCTGAAATAGAACAACTAAAACTGAAATGGATAGATAACTAGATAAGCAGAATCTCCTGCGGTTCTTAGCTCCAGAAAGAGAAATCCAAAGCTGTGAATACTCAGGCTGACCCGAGCGTAAAGTGAAATACAAAACACTCGAGTTAGGACATACATACTTATATAATGTAAACCAACTCAAGTGAACTATAGCACTAATGCACAATAACTTAAAGGATGCTTGGGATCGTCCATCCTCTAAGGATCCTTTAAACCATCAATTAAACAGTAACAAACGCGATCATAGAAATGTCTATATTAAAGTAAACTATGCAAATAACAGTGCTAATGTGGCTGGGGTAGCGCAGAGCTGCAGCAATCGCTCACCACTAGTCACAAACTCAAATTGAAGATGTACATTCTAAAATCAGAAGGCATACAGAGCAGTGTACCCGTGGTTAAAATTCCAAAATCATTCATTTAAACCATAAAAAAGTGGAGTCATTATACCATCAAATCAAATATTAAATTCCCAAAATTATAGCATTTTCAGAGTTCATTTATTCACTTAAATACATTAAAACGGTGAAATTTCAGCTTTCGCAGCACTAAGAAAATACTACGGTAAGTTACATTTGAAACAATTCAATTCAACAAAGACATTATTTAAAACGGCTGTAATAGTTCAGTTTTAGTTCAAAAATCTCGTATTAGCCAACTCCAGCACTTAACAAGTGCTACAGTAGCTCTTTTATTAGTTTTTAACCTTTTAGTTCATTTGCATCAACTACAGCACTTACAAAGTGCTGTAATATCCTTTACAACAAATTTTAAGTTAACTTCAGAAATGACAGCATTTCTAAATGCTGTTAATTCAATTTCCACCTTTTCAATACAATTTCAACAATAATAAAATTCCAATGTAAACCATTTTAACTTATAAAATTTTGTATTTTTCCATTTTAAAATGTTCATTTGAAATACCCTTTAATTTATAATTTTTATAAAGTAAAATTTATACATAAAATCAAATTTTTAAATAATTCACTTATTAAATTCTAGCATACAAGTTTTCCATTCTTTGCATTTTAAGAATTAACTTAATAATTAAGTTTAATTACCATTTCAAAATACAAACTTAATTTCCATTTTATTTTTCTTAACTTAACTTTTATTTTGAAACAAATTCACATTTCCAAGTCAAGATATTTCAAATGTAAAGTTTTCATTTGTTTAACCATTTTAATTCATAGAAAAAATCAATAACACTTTATTAAGTCATTTTAAATTCAAATTTAAATCAAATTATCATATTTTATTTACTTATCTTAAACTCCATTTTTAAACAAAATCATAAATTTCAAAATTAATTTATATTTCAAATTTCAACTTAATCATTCATTTATTTAACATATTTAACTTATAGAAAATCACTAACACTTTATAAAAATCATTTTAAATTCAATTTAAATCAAAATATTATAATATACAATTTTAAAAGTACTTTAAAAATTTCCAGAAATATATATATAATAACCACGGGTCTGTATAATATTTTATAACCTAGGTCAAGTGATACGGATATATATATCATTTCAATCCGTAATTTACAAAGAAAAATCCAGGTTTTATCATTTCAAACCCGCAATCCCAAGTTAAATAAAATCAAATAAAAATCGCTCAGGCCTATCATTTCAGTCCACACCGATTTTCCCTATTCTAAAGTCTGTTCGGGTATGTATCAATTCAACCCATTGTGATTCTATTCCAAAGGGAACTTGCAGTGTGAGAAATAGATATAAATAAACATTATAGCAACATATGGCAGTAACAAATGATATGACAGGTTTATAAATAGGGTTAACATCATATGATTCATATCACAGGTAGGTATAATATGATATAATAATTCTACAGATTCACTTGCTATCAATTCATAGATATAAGTATAAATGTCATGAGTGAATAATCACCTTTTATGCTAAATTAGCAAATCAAACTATACAGAATAGATTCTAGAAAGCACGACACGGCACGACACAACACGAATTAATTCAAGTGACTGGAGAGAGCCAAGATATTAATCTTGTAAACAACCAACACAAGACAATATAACATAAATATAGTTAACACAAAAATCAATTGAAACAAATTGAAAATAGGAAGCAATAAAGAGCAAAGTGACTTGACCTTGCCTTTAACCATCCAAAAGCTTGGCCTATGGATATGCTCGGCCATGATGTCTGTTTGGGTATGGTACGACATCATATGG
The DNA here is from genome assembly GCA_030765085.1 of Allium cepa. NCBI lineage: Eukaryota > Viridiplantae > Streptophyta > Magnoliopsida > Asparagales > Amaryllidaceae > Allium > Allium cepa. The sequence goes on along the minus strand of CM060932.1, from coordinate 675,707,217 downwards.
CATGGCAACATGAAGTGGATGAAGTGAGAAGGGTTGCAACATGAAGCATACAAGAGAACAAGGCAAAAAGGCAAGTTTTGTTCAACTTGTAAGCTTGGCCATGACATCATAAGGCTTGGCTATGGTCAAGTACAGGTCTGGATAGAGGTGAAGAGTCGGTTAGAGGTGAAGTAGCAGCTGGTGGTGGTGGCTATGGGGTGGCCGAAATGATTGATGAAGGGATAGGTGTAGTATGTGGCTCGGCTAGGCAATATTGGTGGAGTTTGTGCAAATTTTGTGGTGATAGCATCATAAGGAGGCACGGCCTGGTCTAGGTCAGAAGAGGAGGAGGTGGTGCTGCTGTAGATGGTGGTGGTGTGGTCGGTGGTGAAGGTGGAGAGTGGGGCCGAGCAAAGCTAGAAGAAGATCAAGCAAAATCATAGAAAAGAAGAAGGGGAAAGTGAAAAAGAAAGCCATGAAAAGACTTACACAAAATTTCAGAAATTTAGAAAGGCCGTAAGTTTTGAAAGTGAGAAGATTCTCACGTGAAAATGAAGAGAAGAGTCACGGCTAATCATAGAAAAGTGGACGGCCAAAGCATGAAAAGCCAATGGGAAAATGAAAAGGCAAAGGCTATATGAAAAGACGCAGGGAAAATGAAAGGTCTTGACTCTTTAAATTTCCATTTCTTTAAATCAAAATAAACCAAATAAATTTTAGTAAATAAAAATAGAAATGAAAATAAAATAAAGTGAAAAGAAATATTCTTAGGAAAATAAAAAGTAAATGAAGAAAATAGTTATTATATTGAAACTAGAATTTAAAAATATAAACAATATACAATTAACATTGAAAAATTATAACTATACTTTTAAATATTTTTTAAAAATAAAATCAATACATATCATACTATACATATATACACAAATTAGAGCAAACAAAATATTATTTATATAAATTAAAATAAACAATTTTGCTAAATAAGACAATTTACATACAATATTGTAAAAAGCATAACTATCACAATATTAATCAGATTTCAACGGAATGAAAAGCAGTATTCCTGAAATTTAATTTATTTTCATAATAAAAGACAAAATTCAAAAATTCAAGTATTTAAGTTTTAAATTTTAAAGCCAAAGTTTGACCATATTGACCAAAATTCACATTTTTTGGAAAAGATTCTATTTATTCATGTTCGAACATATAATTCACATAAAAATCAAAATTATATCTAATATAACAAAATTTATTCATTTTAATAAATAAAATAAAGTTTTTAAATCAAGAATTTCAGTTAAAATAAATAAAATATACAATTAAAATAATCACAAAATACAGGGTTGTTACACTCTTCCCCACTCAAATCTTTTCGTCCTCGAAAAGAACGAACAAGGAAAATAAGGAAAAGCAAGATAGACAAAGCAAATAGTACCTGACAAAACAATTTCGAATTCGAAGCAAATGTTGTCCTCTATCTCCCAGGTACAATCCCGATCATCAGTACTCCACTGTACTTTGACCAGACTTAACAGATTTCCTTATTAGTTGTTTCGTAACTCCGTCGGCAATACGAAGTGGCTTCCTCTCGACAGTTGGATTAGGCTCAATATCCAATCTATTAAGAGTAGAAGGCTGAACAAAAAGAGATGGGTCATGAAGATACCAGCGACGATGTGAGACGCGGAATACATCATGCACTCCAGAAAGCTTCTCGGGTAAATCCAAGCGATAAGCCAAAGAGCCAACTCTTTCCACAATGCGGAAAGGATCCTCGAAGAGGAAGAAGGTAGAAATAGCTAGAAGGGAAAGTAGGTTGAAAGACAAGGATGAACCATTATTTTAAAACCATATGAATTTCAATTTAATTTTTTTATTTATACATTTAAAACATTTTATAATATGATGAATAGTCATTTGATTCAAATCTGTTAGTTCGAAGTAAACAATATTTAAAACATTTAAATTGTTTAGAAAAGTAAAATAAATGATCAAAATATCCTTTATATAATACTTTATCAAAATACTTTTATAACTCGATGTCTTAACAAGTTTAATCTCGTTCCTGTAGACTCTGGCCATGTGTTGATCAGGCACAAAGCTAGAATTCTCCAGGTACTTAGTAGACTTGTTTCAACACCCAATGAAAATACTGAAAAACTTTTTAAAAACAGATATGGAAAGTACAATCCAAACAAAACAACCAAACCAAAACATTATCTAACCATGGATCGCAGATACACAATGGTTACGCCTAGATCCTCCAGAAAACATCTGTATCTGTAAGCTATCTCAGCCCTGCAAATTACGCCATGATGACTAGTAGACCGTAGATACACAATGGTTACGCCTGTATCCTCCAGGAAACATCCGTACCTATAAGATATCTCAGCTTGCGGGATTCGCTACTAAAAACGACCTACATAGATCGCAGATACACAACGGTTACGCCTGGATCCTCCAGGAAACTTCCATACCCTCAAGCCATCTCAGCCAAGCGAATTACACTATGCAGTCGTGCTCATAAGACCATGGAGATTGCCATGGAATTCAATGGACACTCGAGTATCATCTCTGAAAAACCCAAATCGGAGAAAATAATATCGATAGAATGAATCCACAATGTGGCCACGAAGCGGATATCAAGCAGAAGGAACTTTCGATATCTTTACTTCGAAAATATGTATCATATAGTACCTTTCAAATCACTTTCAATTATCGTACTTATAAAAAGTCCATCATATATAAGTTTTTATTTTCAAATCGAACACTTTCCAAAATCAGTAGTGTAGCAAATCACACTTATATAGACTTCAATTATATAAGATTTCTCTTTCCAAATTAAGTACCTTTCCAAAACGATAGTTTTCAAATCAACTTCATACTTATACAAATCAATTTTATATAAGTTCGACAACTCCCAAATCAAGTATTTAATAAAACAAGGTTCTCAATTTCAATTCCTTTCAATAACGTTTCGGTTTCAAAATCATATATGATTTCGCCAAATCATTTCTTCCAAATTATATATATTCCGTTTCAAAGTTTCTTAAAATCATAGATTTAGAAAATAATCCAAATTTCCAAATCAACAAATTTATGTCAAACAAATCCATTTCTAAGGTCATTAAGTAAATACTGGGTTTAAATTTCAATCAATTTTCGAAACCAAATCTTTTCCTCAAGAATCACTTATCTCCAAAATGATTACCAATTCTATAACCCTTCCTTTAAATCCCTTTTTATTTATTATTATTTATTTATTTGAAAGATCCTCTTTACCTTTGAAAATTATTATTATTATACATATATAGTTTTATAAAACAGGTTACTAAGTTAAAACATTTAAACTAAATTTTACTCAAAATATTTTGAAAACTAAATTTTTATTCAAAACGTTTCAAAACTAAATTTCATATTAGTATAATTCAAAATAGTTTAACAAAACAGTTTCAAACTTATTTAAATTATATTAAAACATACAAAACTAAACTTATATATTTTATCAAACTTACATACAAACCTAAATTAAATTAAACCTTGATTTGGAAGTGGTCAAACTTAAAAAATAGTCGAAGAAACCAAATTTTCCAATCCAAGAGTTGGAAATCAACAACAAATCTGAAAAACAATTCCAATAGGTAAGGTTATACCAAAACAAATCTGAAACTCGAGGACTGAACACCGGCTTACTTTGAATCATTTCAAATATATATATATATATATATATATATATATATCTTTCGAAAATCAAATCATCTTTTGGAATCTTGAAATCAAAATTTGTTTCACAAAATCACTCGCATAGCAAAGCTACTAGAGTGGCCTCCCTCACTCTGAAACTCAAAAATTAATGTCTATAATGCATGCACCCATCATCGAAATTATTTTCCAGCGACAGAAGTGAATTCTGGACTTCTATTTTCTTGAAACTTCTTTGAAATCTCTTAGAAATCATTAGAATTCATTTGAATACATTTGAAATATTTCTTATTCTGAAAATATCTTTAAATCATATTACTATATATTTTCCAAAATCTTAAAACCGATTTCAAAACACCGGAGTTCGATTCCTTGAAATTCAAATTCAAAACCCTTCAGTTATAGATCATTTTACATAAATCAATTTTTTTATAAATTTCTCAGAATTTCAGATCCTCTCGAAACTTCAAATTCTCGTTTTTAAAAGGTATATAATCTTTATCGAAAACATTTCACTTTTATATATAAAATGTGGTCATCCTTATCAAAATAATAATTTCGATGTATGCACAATTTCAAAATACAAGCAAACACAAATTTCCAAGGGATGATTCAAGGATGGATTTTAAACAAACAGAGATTCAAATTTAGAGGAACTCTAATCAAATATAATTCTGATTCAAAGATAAGCTCGAACGAAGATGAGATAATTTTATTACCAAATAGAAGATGGATAAACCTATATAAATCTCGAGCGACCTTAACCGGTCAACCGTGACTTCAGGAATATAATCAATGCGGAAATATAAGGCAAATCGACATTCGATCGCCAGAGTCATAATCGAGGTAGAGTAGTAAATAGGTAGCATCGAAATCTGAGGATACAGAAATCTTCGGTTAATCAATGCCAATTGTAAGGGAGTTTCACCCCTTTACAAATCAGAACAAGTGGGAGCGCTCCAAAGTTCAAGGAATCCTAATCGATAAGAAACCTAACCAAGAGATTACTAACAAGGTGGATACAGAAGGGATGAAATTTAGAAAATCGTGATTTCAAAATAAGAAAAAAAATTTATACCAATATAATCTTTGAAAATCCTTTAAAATCATTTGAAAATCATTTTATACTTTGAAAATACGTTCTCTCACAAAGATGATTCTGAGATTGATTTCACTCATTCTAGGGTATTTCTACTCTATCTCTAATGAGTTTTTCTCCACAAGCTAAGGTTTTCCTAAAACCCAAGCTCGGATATCAACTGTAAGAACCCGATATTTTCAGCCATTCGCATCGGCACATGTCGGACTTGAATTTCTCAAAATACTGCATTGTAATAAAATTTGGAGCAAATAAAACTAATCACAGACACAGAAATCTTAGAATAGCTCGCAGCGGAAATAAAAAAATACCATAGTAGTTCTGAAACTACTATAACAAAGTCTTAAAACAAAATACATAATATCAATCTGAAAACAAACACAATAGAGATCCCAAATACATAGAAGTCCTCTAATATAAGAGCTAAAATAGAACAACTAAAACTGAAATGGATAGATAATTAGATAGGCAGAATCTCCAGCAATTCCTAGCTCCAAAAAGAGAAATCCAAAGCCGTGAATACTCAGGCTGACCCGAGCGTAAAGTAAAATACAAAACACTCGAGTCAGGACATACATACTTATATAATGTAAACCAACTCAAGTGAACTATAGTAGTAATGCACAATAATTTAAGGATGCTTGGGATCGCCCATCCTCTAAGGATCCTTTAAACCATCAATTAAACAGTAATAGACGCTATCATAGGAATGCCTATATTAAAGTAAACAATGCAAATAACAGTGCTAATGTGGCTAGGGTAGCGCAGAGCTGCAGCAATCGCTCACCACTGGTCACACTCTCAAATTGAAGGCGTACATTCTAAAATAATAAGGCATACAGAGCAGTGCACCCATGGTTAAAATTCCAAAATGGTTTATAAATCTCGAATTAAAATCATTCAATTAAACTGTAAAACGGTGGAGTCGTTATACCTTCAAATCAAATATTAAATTCCCAAAATTATAGCCTTTTCAGAGTCCATTTATTCACTTAAATACATTAAAACGGTGAAATTTCAGCTTTCGCGGCACTTTGCTACGGTAAGTTACATTTGAAACAATTCAATTCAGCAAAGACAGCATTTAAAACTGCTGTAATAGTTCAGTTTTAGTTCAAAAATCTCATTTCAGCTAACTGCAGCACTTAACAAGTGCTACAATAGCTTTTTCATTAGTTTTAAGCCTTTTAGTTCACTTGCATCAACTGCAGCACTTACAAAGTGCTGTAATATCCTTTACGACAGATTTTAAGTTAACTTCAGAAATTGTAGCATTTCTGAATGATGTTAATTCAATTTTCAGCTTTTCAATACAATTTCAACAATAATAAAATTCCAATGTAAACCATTTTAACTTATAAAATTTTATTTTTTTCCACTTTAAAATGGTCGTTTAAAATACCCTTTAATTTATAATTTTTATAAAGTAAAATTTATATATAAAATCAAATTTTTAAAAAATTTACTTATTAAATTCTAGCATATAAATTTTCCATTCTTTGAATTTTAAAAATTAATTTAATGATTAAGTTTAATTACCATTTCAAAATATAAACTTAATTACCATTTTATTTTTCTTAACTTAACTTTTATTTTAAACCTAATTCACATTTCCAAGTCAAGTTATATTTCAAATGTAAAGTATTCATTTGTTTAACCATTTAATTCATAGAAAAAATCAATAACACTTTATTAAGTCATTTTAAATTCAAATTTAAATCAAATTATCATATTTTATTTACTTAACTTAAAGTCCATTTTTAAACAAAATCACAAATTTCAAAATTAATTTATTTTCAAATTTCAACTTAATCATTCATTTATTTAACATATTTAACTTATAGAAAATCACTAACACTTTATAAAAATCATTTTAAATTCAATTTAAATCAACATATTATAATATAAAACTTTAAAAATACATAAAAAAATTCCGGAAATATATATATATATATATATAATAACTAGGTTTATATAATATTTTTTAACCTAGGTCAAGTGATACAGATAATATATCATTTCAATCCGTAATTTACAAAGAAAAATCCGGGTTCTATCATTTCAAACCCGCAATCCTAAGTTAAATAAAATCAAATAAAAATCGCTCAGGCCAATCATTTCGGTCCATAACGATTTTTTCCTATTCTAAAGTCCGTTTAGGTATGTATCATTTCAACCCATTGTGATTCTATTCTAAAGGGAACTTGCAGTGTGAGAAACAGATATAAATAAACGGTATAGCAACATATGGTAGTAACAGATAATATGACAGGTTTATAAACAGCGTTAACATCGTATGATTCATATCACAGACAGGTATAACATGATATAATAATTCTACAGATTCACTTGCTATCAATTCACAGTTACATAAGTATAAATGTCATGACTGAATACTCACCTTTTACGCTGGAGTTAGCATATCAAACTACACAAAATAGATTCTAGAAAGCACGATACAACATGACACAGCACGATTTGATTCAAGTGAGTGGAGAGAGCCAAGGTATTAATCTTGTAAACAACCAACACAAGATAATATAACATAAATATATTTAACACAAAACTCAATTGAAACAAATTGAAAATAGGAAGCAATAAAGAGTAAAGTGACTTGAACTTGCCTTTAACCATCCAATGTTTGGCCTATGGGACACTTATGCTCAGCCATTATGTGTGTTCGGGTCAGGTATGGCATCATATGGCATGACAACATGAAGTGGATGAAGTGAGAAGGGTTGCAACATGAAGCATACAAGAGAACAAGGCAAATAGGAAAGTTTCGTTCAACTTGTAAGCTCGACGATGACGTCATAGGGCTCGGCTACGGTCAAGTACAGGTTTGGATAGAGGTGAAGAGGTGGCCAGAGGTGAAGTAGCAGCCGGTGGTGGCGGCTATGGGGTTGCCGAAGTGATTGATGAAGGGATAGGTGAACTATGTGACTCGACTAGGCAATATTGGTGGAGTTTGTGCAAATTTTGTGTTGATAGCATCATAAGGAGGCATGGCCTGGTCTAGGCCAGAGGAGGTGGAGGTGGTGCTGCTGTAGATGGTGGTGGTATGGTTGGTGGTGAAGGTGGAGAGTGGGATCGAGCAGCTAGAAGAAGAGCAAGCAAGATCATAGAAAAGAAGAAGGGAAAAGTGAAAAAGAAAGCCATGAAAAGACTTAAAAAAAAATTCAGAAATTTCGCAAGGCCATAAGTTTTGAAAATGAGAAGATTTTCATGTGAAAAAGAAGAGGAGAGTCACGGCTAATCATAGAAAAGTGGACGGCCAAAGCATGAAAAGCCAATGGGAAAATGAAAAGGCAAGGCTATATGAAAAAACACAAGGAAAATGGACGGTCTTGAACCTTTAAATTTCCTTTCTTTAAATCAAAATAAACCAAATAAGTTTCAGCAAATAAAAATAAAAATGAAAAAAAAGTGAAAAAGAAAATAAATAATTATTCTTAGGAAAATAAAAAGTAAATGAAGAAAATAATTATTATGTTGAAACTAGAATTTAAAAATATAAACAATGTACAATTAACATTGGAAAATTATAACCATACTTTTAAATATGTTTTAATAATAAAATCAATACATAGCATGCCATATTACACATATATACACAAATTAGAGCAAGCAAAATATTATTTATATAAATTAAAATAAACAATTTTGCTAAATAAGACAATTTACATACAATATTGTAAAAAACATAACTTTCACAGTATTAATCAGATTTCAACGAAACGAAAAGCAGTGTTCTTGAAATTTAATTTATTTTCATAATAAAAGATAAAACTCAAAAATTCAAAATTTCAATTTTAAAGTTAAAAGTCAAAGTTTGTCCATATTGACCAAAATTCATATTTTCTGGAAAAGATTCTATTTATTCATGTTCGGACATATAATTCACATAAAAATCAAAATTATATTTAATATATCAAAATTTATTCATTTTAACAAATATAATAAAGTTTTTAAATTAGGAATTTCAGTTAAAATAATTAAAATATACAATTAAAATAATCACAAAATACATGGTTGTTACATTTAAAACAGAAAATTATTATCAGGACATAATTTCTCGGCATTTTAACCTCAAGGACAGACCTTCAGTATTTTAGCCTGAAGGAAAACTTTTTTAGGTATCATTTTTTAGTTATTGATAGAAGTTTTTAGGTATCAGTTTGTAGTTATCGGTAACAGTTTTTAATTCGGTAGCAGTTTTGGAAGAATGTTTGTCCTTATAAATAATATTTAGAAGAATGTTTGTCCTTGTGGTTAAAATATTGAGGTCGTGTCCTTGATGCTAAAAATATACAAATTTTTGTCCTTTAAATTAATTCCCCCTATTTATAACTCCATCAATGCATATAGCCTTAAAATATGTAGACTAACTTTTCAAAAATATATAAGTTTCGATTTTTTGTTGTACATGCTTTTATTCTTTATCCTAACCTATGTAAAACATACATACAAGTTTATGTGCATTCATCATCATCACCTCGCTCTATCTAATTCTTTTATTAGATTTATCTTATTTTCTATTTTTTTTCTTTTGCATGCTTATGTGTTCATCATGAATGACTTTTACTTTATATGTGGTGCACTATAAAAGCTATGAGATTTGAGGGTTTAAGGGCTTTTGATGTTTAATATGTTGTCTCAGATTCCTTAAAATTTTAGAACCAGGGTAAAATCAAGAAGGTACATAAAAGTAACACATGAATTATTGTAAGTGCATGAATTTTCACTGTCTCCCAAATATAAGCATATGCCTGTGGAGATGCTTACTTTGCAAACTCAGACTGGGCTTCCTCTTGTAATCAAGGCTTTGCTTACCTGAAGTATGCCTATGTTATAACTGATATATGTACCTTTTGCAGTTGTTATATTGTTGTAATCTTATCAGGAATTTTATTGGTTAGAGTCCATAACATGGTATGCCTAATATGTAAGATTTAGTATAGTCTAAGCAGTGTTCATTGTTCTTACATTTCTAACATATTTTTATATCCTCTTCAGATGATTGATCTGTTCAAATTCTTCATTGTGGTATGATGTTTATGCATGTATTTAGCCTCCTTGAGCCTTATATTCCAATTTTCTCAATTGTCAATGGTCAAAGCTTAAAGGTTGCCTTCCCTCTAAATTTAAGGTAGTTAACAGTTTGAACTTATAATTGTCGTAAGGTCGTAGAATTTATTGGATACCACACCAAGGCAACCTTAAGTAAGCCATTTATTGATTCGGTTCTAGGAGTCTTGGTTTTGATACAATCCGTACTAGATTTTGTATGTTTTCCTGCTAATATAGACACTATTTATTTTTGTTTAAATTATATTTGTTTGGGTCACTACACAGATTTTTTTCCACGTCTCTAGAATCATCTCCTCTCCACTTCACCTTTTGCAAGCTCTTCCATGCTTTGGTTTTTATGTTTGCACTATTTTGCAAAGCAAGCTGGGGCAACCTACTTGACTACAACATTGTAGAGCTCGAAAATATTTAGCATGTTGTTATCGCTATATTAACATATACAAACTGCATGTTTCACCCACATACACACACAAATATAGATTTTGAATTAGAAATCTACTTCTACAACTTTATTATTGGCTAATATGGACTATGAATTGGTGCCTTATTAGTTTTTTAAAATATATAGCTAAAACTAATTTAGATATCACTGAATACTGTACCAGTATGGAAGAATATTCTTGATTCTTAATGGATAACTTCCAGTTTTGTATGGTAAATCCTTTACTTGATTTATTTCCCCATTTTTCTCAACACCGATGTGATTAATTAGGTTTGCTGCTTTTGAGTGAAATAATTTTCTTTAGGTTGTTGAATGCGATTTAATAAGGAATGTGCATGATTTTGGTACTGAAATAAATTTGTTATTTTTTAAAGCGTTAATCATTTATGGTTCAGAATCTTGTATTTCATCCTTTTATCATACTCCATTGATTTAACACTTTTTTCTCCCACCAATTATACATTAAGTAAAATAGAAACATGGTAAATAGGATTAGTGTGGCATATTTAGAAATTAAATGCTTTGTTTCTATGCCCGCCTTTGTTCTATGCTTTGATGTTTAGTATGGTACTGAATTATTTGTTTTTAGTAGATGTAAATTGATTTGGTTTTGTATGTCATTCTAGAAACGAACTAAATGTTGTTTAGCTGTGAGTTTGGACTCCAAAATTGTCGTAGTTGGTCATGGCATGGTACACTGCTTCAAGGCCTGGAGATCAATGTCATACTCTAAAAATCTTAGCCGATCATATAAAGGTTGGGATTGACATAATGGATCCTATTCATGAAGGAACCTCACTTTTGGTTCCAGCTAAACATCACGTCACGATAGGAGAAGCGCTAGGTAGTTTTTTTTCAATGGCTTAAAAGTCTTATGCTTTTAGGGGATAATGATACAGTAAATAAGTCTTTTAATATTTTGTTTGTTAAGCTTTGACATTTCTATTTTGTTTTGTATAATAACCATCACAACGTCCTGCATTAATCTTCAAGTTTATTACATGCAGGGTAAACCGATTGCGAATAAAGACATAGTGGAAAAGTGTGTTGCTAAGGTCAATAATAATAATGGAAAGGTCATGAATATGATGTCAGATGAGTTTATAAAGCACAATAGAATCTTGGATGAATAGATCTTCAAAATTTTAACGGATACAGTGTAGATATTTTCCATTACTTGGTAGTTCAAGTGCCATCCGATGATGCCATCAATGTAATTCAAGTGAATAAGGATTTATTTAAGTATGATGAGGGCTTTGAAATCCATATCACGATGGATGACATTATCTAGTTCCTTAGTATGACATGGTTGAATGAATCATGGTTGCAGATTTACATCATGTAAGTATTTCTTACTTACATGAGACTACATTATAATGTTGATTATATGTTTAAATAATGTGCAGGTGGTTAAATCATATGTGTAATGACCTCAAGCTGGAGCCCATCAGATTTATGTGTCCCCATAAGCTTTCCCAAGTGTAAAAGCATCCAGATGAGACGAATATATATATATATATATATATATATATATATATATATATATATCATAAATGCATGGCGTGTGTCGCAATCTAAGAGCTTACTCTTAGCTCCGCACCACGAAGGGTATGGACAATAAACTGTAACGACCCGCCGCCCTGACCGCCTCTAGTCGGTAATTAAACCAACTAGAAACGTTCAAAATGACGGATTGTTATTTAGTTTATAACATTTAAATAGAATCAGTCACAGAATCACAGAATAATAATCATATTTCATAAATGAACTTTTTTTCTTTTATATACGAATATCAGAGTTATACAATGAATTACATTTTATACAGCGGAACAATTTTTATTATGTACAAGAAAAAATTTCTGAGAAGCTTTAGTGAAGTGCTTTCCCCTCTCTCTCTAACTTCGCTGCCTGAAAATCTTCAAGCTGTAAAAATACTCGGCCTGACCCGAGCGTTTTATGCAAAACACAAAAACACTCGAGTCAGGATTAATCTTTATTCAAGTAAATAAATTTGCAATGAACTGAATGAAATAGTAACAGCAGTAAAGCATGAACATGTGTGGACAATGGTTAAGGTCGAGGCATAGCGATGAATGGATGAAGAGACCAGCAGTGAATACAACAAACACAGAGGCAACAGTGATGCATGCTGCAGCATACCAGAGCACAAAGAAGTACAAAATGAAAACTACAAGAAATCATGTATGCAGACCAAATGCTCAATGTCACAAATATACAACAACAAGCATCAGAGTGCAAAGTGCTCGAGTATAATGAACAAAGAACAGCATGCACCAGTGATGAAAGTTACAAACAGAGACTACAAGGCAGTGAACACTTGAATGCATCAATAAAAAATTGCAAGACCTCAAGTGTACATGGAACAATGCAACACAGTGACCATTATCACCGACTCAATTAAACAAGACACATACTGCAGTGGACAGACCCAAAATGCAACAGGATGAACCGCAAAGCCAAACAAGTGCAGGTGAACAAGTGATACCAGCTACAAATAAGCAAAGACCATATGGTCAGTGCACAAGAACAAGGCCCAACAAAATCACAAACCAAGTGCAACTGGAAATAACAACATGCAATGCATGACTACAACTACAGAGACCACAGTTACTACACAACACAGCAGAAATCAAGATGGTGGCAAATGTATACAAGTGATACATGAACCAGAACAGAGTTTTTTTTTCACTTTGAATAACATTCAGTGTTGTTTTATACTTACAGTGAGATTTTTAAAATTTAATTTAACTTAAACCAAATTTTAAAACATACTGTGTGACATAACAACAAGTTTTACTTAAATTCTAAGTACTAACATCAAAGTGTTCAAGAGAATATGAATTTTGATCCAAGTTTTAAGCTTGAAAACTGGTAACAGAGATAACAATGGGACATGTACATATATATATATATACAGGAAATCATCACATTCATTCCAGGTCTCATCATGCAACCATAATTTTTACTTTGGATTTAAAGAGTGAAGTTACTCAAATTCACATACAAACACATCACACAAAATTCTTTCAAGTACCACCAAATTGTAACAAATCTTAGTCTTAAGTTTTTTTTAAAAGTTTTGTCCACATTAGTTTGAAAACTGAGGAGCCAATTAGCATCAATCAGGCATACAAAAACATATGGTGGTGCAGACAACAAATGAATGCAAACAAAATAAACCAAATGCAACAGTTATACCAACATAATGCAACAATGAAGCACTGAAGTATGCAGACCAGCACCAGGGTTAAACATATATGGATAGAGTGGAATCAAGTCAAAGCATACCAACACAGGTAAGACAAGAACCAAGTTTTAAGTGTTTGCAAAAATTTTCATTAATAAGTCCAAATATAGCGCCACAACTTGTAACAATAGTATGGAAATTTACAGAAAGGTTGGGCTTACATTTTTTTTCAGTAAAAGAAAGAAAATTTCAAAACTTACTTAGTTTGTTACTAAACATGATGCAAGTTTAAGGCACAAAACCAGAGATTAAAAAGTACACAGTCAACATGCAAAACAAAATATTCATTCATATATCTAGGATGCAATACAACTTTAACTCCCTACATCTCAGCAACCAAAGATTTAAAAGAACAAAGGTTTACTCACAACTTTAATTACTGAAATGTGGCACATGGTTAAACAATTTTTTTTCCTTAACTGTTTGCTTTTATTTCAGAAACAAAAAGGGAAGAGAGAGATTTGGGTTATAATATGGTTTACCTTGTACTTCTGAAAATAAATGCAACTCAGTTCAATGACCCATAGTTTTTACTTTGATTAGTTGCTGAAAACACATAGTATATCCAAACCATAGATTATCATTCAAAGCCTGGCATGGTTTGCACTGTAACACAAAGTGTTACAGGTAACAGAAGAACAAAAATCAACATTTACAGGGAAAGAAAACTTAAGCATAGCAACCATTCACAAGCCAAAATGATTCACATTCATACATGTATATTATCACTTATACAAAACAATTCCAGGTACCAAACCAAAAATCACAACACACACTAGGCCTAAGTCATTTATTTACAGGTAAACAGAGAAAAAAGGATTTGGTTTGCTAAGTCGATTTCAGGTTGTAAAAGAATCAAGCCTTTGATTTTCAGGCTTTCCTTTGAACTTTAAAAACTGCAGTTGCCCCTTTGATACTTTGAACCCCTTTTTTTATTTTTTATTTTTATGTAAGATCAACATGCATAAGCCACAATCCCATACCATATTCAAGATTTTTTTTCCCTTTGCAAGCCAAACAAGCATTAGTTTCACTACATAGTTCAAGCATACACTTCATTCGTGTGCAGCTCAAACACAAACTTCAACTTGTTACAATTTATTTCAGAAAGAATGAGTAGAGAAAAGATTGGGATTTTAACCATAGTTTTCTTTTTCTTTTACTGTAAAACTGAAAGCTAAGGAACAGTGAAGGGAAAGGTCATTTTCCAGGCGTGCATTCATGGGTTTAATTCAAAAAATTTCTTTTATTCAATTAGATGCATCAGAACTATACCCAGTTGAACACTTTGATCAATGCAAAGCTAGCAACAAATCAAATGGGGTTTGTCAAGTTTTGTTTTTTTTCCTGAAATCAGACAGGAACCATTATTTGGAAACATCAACATGCACAATCAAGCAACAAATCATATATCAAAATTCTTGCATGCAAACAAGTTTAATTTTCCTATATCACCCAAGCATACACAAAGCAATCAAAAAGATTGAGAAACCAAGGTTTACTCACAAGTATTCATTTTCCTTAGTACATTTTCCTTAACCAGATTCAAAGATTCATCACATGAAGCAACAACAAAACAAGCAAAGTTTTTGATAGCATCTGTCCTCATCAGTTTAAAAGCAAAAATTTGGTAGCATCTGTTCTTATCAGTTTAAATTCAAATTAACAGAGCAAATGATAGCAAATAACACCCAACAACCATACATGCAGTGTTTTATCTGTTCTTATCTGTTCTTATCAGTTTAAATTCAATTAACCTAGCAAATGGAAGCCAATAACACCACATCATAGCATGCAACCAAGCACCCAATTCAAACAAATTTAAAAACTTGAATAACGATTAATCGTGAGAAAACTCACCTTTGTCGAAGCGAAAACAAAAACCCAAATTTCTTTTCAAAGAGGACGAACGAGCCAAGCAACGCAATCGAACGAAAGCCCCAATTTTCAGGTCGAAGGAAGAGAGGAACAGGCCGCCACCATTATTTTATTTTTTTTCGTTTAGGTTTTCGAATGAGAAGGTAAAGAGGGACGGGTATACTTAATCACGGCACCAATATCAAACGTGGGCCAACCAAAATTTTCAAAGCCCAAACAAAAATTAACAAATTTTCCTTTTATATTTTTATTTTGAATTTCAATTAGTTTTGTAAATTTTATTGTTTGAATTTTTAACTGTGTATTTCTTTATCTAATTTGTATTGATTAAAATTTTATTCCTTTTTATTTTAAAGAAAAGAAAAATGTTATTTAAAATTAACCACCCATTTATAAATTTACATAAATAAAAATCCTTGTATCCAATATTATTTTACTAAGTCATTAGTTTGAATTTAAAATACAAATTCTATATTCAATTTCAACTTCAAAGTCAAATTTAAATTTTTATTCAACTTTGTATAGATTAAATTTTAATATTTAATCACCAAATTCACAGTTATATTGGGAATTCAATTAAAATTATCATTCAATTATTTAAAATTAATTAAATATTTTCAATTTAAATTGTTCAAAAATTCAGGGTCATTACATAAACTTTTATTAACTACTACAAATTTGTTATTGATTTTAACTTCTTATAAATCTTATAATGGAGAAAACATTGTTTATTGCTTGTTTTCCATATAGAAAAGTATGAAGTTTATGTTCTTGATCCACAGCGCAAACGTAGACAGGAAATTAAACCGTAAGTGAACATGTATGTTGTATTTATTTATTTTTGATTTCATGTTATCCTTTGTTTCACAGGGTGGATTCGTTTGATTTCACATAACCAAAATTATAATTCTGATATATTTATATAATTTAAATTCAAATACTTGGGAACTATCAATGCAATTCAAAAATTACAAAGAAGCATGTGTGTGCTCACTTAAATATACACATATACATGTGGTCACAACAACATGTTAGCAATAACTGAATCTATACTTAGAAATAATTGAATCTATACTTATAATTCTTTTCTTGCCTCAAAGTACATAATATGGTTGCAAAAATGGAAATCGATTAGTTTAATGTAATGAACATATTTTTTAAAATTCACCAAATGATTTTCTAAAAACCTGAAAAATAACCATTTAGCTATCCATGCTCCAACTACTAAAGATTGGTGAAGGAAAATTATAATTCTACCTAAAAAGCTAATGGATATACTTTATGTTAGTTATAATTCTTATACATGTCTATTAAATTTTCTTGCATATGTGCATGGCCTTTAAAGCTTATAAGGCATACTATGGTTAGTCTCAAGGAACTTACTTGAAATGGATAAATGTTAAGGTGATTTATTTTATAACAAACAAATAAAAACTTGTATTTCATTTGAGATATAAATTCATTTTAAACCGACTAGTGATATATCTTGTAATATTGCTATAGTGTCCTCAACAATCTGGATAAGTAGATTGTGTATATTATGTGATGAGGTATATGCATGAAATAGTAATAAATCGCCATCAAAGCAACAATCTAGCCGAGGTACCCCTTTAATTTTTTTCCTGCATATATTATGTTCAGTAATTATATGATTAATGTTTTGAAACAATCACTTAATTGCATTACTTTGTACAAGTTGGTTCTTATAGCTAAAAAGAGATGGATGAGGTTTGGGAGAACTTATCTGATTATATCATACATAACTAGATGTAGCCTTCCTATGCTATACTATGCTAAGTTTATTTCTTTTCTATTGATGTATGATAAATGGCATAAATATAGTTGATTATATCCTGCATAAATATGGCATGTTCGAATGATCACTCTCAATCTCCATTATATGGATTCTCGATTGAATATATTCATCGATTGATGTTATACCAAGATTAACTGTTCTTCAATGTTTTCTCATTCGCATGACATAAAATACTTATATGTTTGGTTATAACCTCTACAACTATAATATTTTTAGCCACAAACATGTACGAATCACATGTTTGCACTAGTATGTGTGTGTACGTGCATAGTAATTTCTAAGCGTATGGAATATACGCTCTATATAACGACCCGTAAATTCTCAATAATATAATTTGTTGATTTAATAGGATTTTGGTAAGTAAAATTGGAAGAATAAATACTTTGTAATTTAATAGTGAAACAAACGTTAAAATGAAATGTAACAATGTAATTAAAACTAATTATGAAATTTCAAACTAATTGAAATAATGTAAATTGTTGCACTTAGTTATAGATTTGAATATAAGAAAACAAGTGTGAATGTTGAATCATTAATGAGATAACATATGAGCAATATAAATTAAAGTAAATCAGTGTTAATTAAGTAATTGTAACATTTGATTTATAAATAATAATGAATTCATTAATGTGATTTAAAGTAATAGTAACGGTTATAAGTTATATTTAATTGGTTTATTAATTTAGTTGTAAATGTTAGATTTAGGTATAAAATTTGAATATAAGAAAATAAGGGTAAGTGTGTTGCAAAGAAATGAATTAGTGTATAATCTATGGTAATTAAATGAATTTAACATTTTGTAAGCAATTATGATAATTAGAGAAAATGATAAACTTGAGTGTGATAAAGATAATGGTAACAACTATTATAAGTTGTCTATTTAGGCTAAAATGAATTGGAGATCAATTGTATTCAAATGTAAATAAATGTTCATTAATGAGAATTAATGAAGTAACGGAAGATGTGAATGTATAAATTAACTAGAAAGGTAAATTTATTTATAAAGTAATAGATTGGTAAAAAGAATGGAACTAAGGTAAATTTATTTAATTGGTTTCAAACCATAATTATTGTGTACAATTGACAAAAGTACACATTTAAAAAAGTAACATTTATACAAATTTAAGATGTAAATAGGGGTGTATTAATGTAATGGAATATAAAAATAATGTAATCAGTTATAAAGAAATAGTGGGCATAGTATAAAGATGGAAATCAAATCAAATCAAATTATGGTAATCAATTTTAATTGATTGCAATCTAATGTATAATAAATAAATTAAATGATAAATAAATGAATTTAATTACTATATTAATTGAAAACTAGGATGAAATGGAAATGCATATTTTATTCATAAGATAATATAAAAGAACGAAACCATTCTGAATGAATTTATTGAGGTTTCAATCATAATAAATGTATACATTTGACAAATTTAATAAAATAAGCAATTTCTGGAAATTTTTTATTTTTGGTCAACTGAAAGTCAAAGTTTGACCACAGTTGAAAATTTTAAATTTGAATTTTTAAATGCTAATCTTTTTATTTGTAATGTAATTTATTTTAATATTTATTCTACTTTTCGTTTCATGAAATTCCGATTTATACTTTTAGATTTCGATAAATTACAGCGTTTTACACGCAATAAATTTATGTATTTTCATTCTATATATATATATTTATTTATTTCTATATTTTTCCTATATCCATATCTTCGTTTATTTCTCTATTTATTTGTCTAGGCTTTTATTGTATTCATTGGAATTTATTTGTTTATATCTTTTATAAAGAGTTGGAGAAAATCAAAGGGTATATGTTACTTTGTTAAATGCCTGCCTTTTTAATTTTCTACCCTCTTTATTAATTCTTAGCATTTCTCACCTATCATAGCCATGCATTACTCTATCAAATCACGTACAAAACCTTCCCAAATATATCACTTCTTCATTGACTCTTTTAATCGGAAGATATTGCATAAGTTTCTTTAATTAAATAAGAAATAAATCCCATTCATTCACTAGCCTCTATATTTATTGCCTTTTTATTTCCTACCTCCTTAATTACCTTCTAGCTGCGCTTTTATTTTTTTTAAGCCATGAGAAACTTTCCATTCACTTAATTTGTCATTTGCGTGCTAACAAAGAAAATATACAAGATTCATTCTCCTTAAATTGTGCCTTTTAATTTCCTAACCATTCATTTTCTAGCCTTTACATCCCTAGCCATCCACTCTCCATATCTTTAGCCGTTCATTGTTTCTGTAACTCTAGCCTCCACTTTTATTTTTATTTCACCCGAAAAATTTCTTATCTCATTTCCATTTGCGTGAGAGAAAAAAAAACATGCTCTAAATTTTCATGGCTTCTCCTTGCTTTCTTCTTCCTTTTTCTTTTTATTTTCTCTCTGGTGTTCATGCTAGCTCGGCCTCCACCTCCTAGCCTACCTCTCCTCCTCATCACCACCACATGACCACAAATATCGCTAGCCGTGAGTTTGTGATGCCCAGACCCTACCCAAACCCAATGGCCAAGCCCACTTGGTGGTTGAAAGCAAGGTATGTCCTCTTTGATTCGTAATTGCATTGTTTAGTCCATCTTTTGTTGTGTTGAATCTTATTCTTATGATTTATGTATTTTTTATATACAAGATATGGATCTTGACTCTCCATCTACTCAAAAGTTTGGTCGTGCCTTGTCGTGCTTTGCGAAGTTTCAATTGTGTATTGTGAATTTGATTCTAGCTTTTAAAAGGTGAGTTTTATCACTCTAGACATATGTACTTATATTATTGTGGAATAACGACAAGTGGATCTGTATAAATCGATATGTTATTCATACATTCTTGTGATATGTTATATGATGTTAAGTACTATTATATATTTGTTACATCATCTAATATGTTATTATATGATATACTGTATATTTTGTTTACTGTATCATTACTGCAAGTTCTCCATCACTATGGGTTGAAATGATACATACCCGAACAGACTTTAGAATAAGAAAAAATCATTATGAGCTGAACCGATAGGTTCGAGTGATTTTTATTGGATTTATTTTACTTAGGATTGCGGGTTTGAAATGATAGAACTCGGATTTTTCTTTTTTAAGTTACGGATTAAAATGATACATAACCGCATCACTTGGCCTAGGTTAGAAAAATTTATACAGGCCCATGGATAAATTTTTATGATAGTTCTCTAAAAATTTAAAGTATTTTGAATTTTAAATATATGGAATTTTGATTAAAAAGTTGATTTAAGGATTTGAATATAAAGAGATACTAAGATATTGGTTTCCTATAAGTTAAAATTGTATGAGTTGATAATTGATTTAGATTGTAATTTAAAATCTTTATTTGGTTTTAAATTGTAATTTAAAGATTTTATTTATGATCAATATTCCAATATTAAGTTGATTTAATTTGGGGTCTAAAATCTAACCTACTAAATTTAATAAAGGTTATTTCTTGAAATAAATAAGTCTTGTATAGCAAATAATGTATTTTGAGTGGATAAAATGAACTGCTATTTTGATTTGACATAGTAATTATTATTTTTTTAATTTGGAATTATAGTAAATTGATGTCCAGATGAATATATTTATATAGAGGATGGATTGCTATATTAACTATGAGAAAATACGTGATTTATGGTTATGTTTTGTAAAAATAAATGATTATGATTTAAATGGAAGAATGCAACTTAAAATGACTTAACTTGATTATTGAAAATTTAGTTTTCAAATGAAAGTTAAGTAAACTTAGTGATAAGGGTATTTTATTTGTGGGATGGATATTTTAGAATAAAGTGTAAGGTTATTGGTTAAAAATAAAAGTAAAGTAATAACGGGTAATTTTGACTTATTAATGAATTATAGTTTAATTTGGATATTTATTGATAAAATTTATTCCATTAAATCATAAGTTAAATGATATCCAAATGAATATTTTTGAAGCGTGAAATGTGATTTTGTAAGTTAAATTGGCTAGAAATTGAAATTTTAATGTAGCTGAAATATACAATTTTCGGAAAGTTTATAATTGAATGAATAAACTTATAAATGCTACAATTTTGAAATGACTATTATTTGACATTGAATTTAAATGGTTAAATGAATCTTGTTTGGAAGATATTAACATTGAATTTAAATGGTCCAAATAAATATGTTTCAAAGTGTTTGGTTTCAGAGTTGTTATAACTTGAAAGTAATATGGCTTTGGAAATGAATTTATTTGAAATTGTATTCAATTAAGAATTCTATTTAAATGTATAAATTTGGAACTTATTGAAATTGAAGATTTAAGAATATGACTTTAAAAAGTGGTTTGGGTTAAGATGATGTAAAGGAATATTTCAATTTAATAAATTGGAGGAAATATTCAGTGATTTGAAAATTTGGGTTTTATTTAATTGATATAGTATTACTTTGTTTTTTAAATGGAAATGGTATATTGATTTGGTTTTGGAATTTAATGTTACACTATTACTTTAGCTTTGAAATGGAAATGGTATGGTGTTTAGTTTTGAAAATGGATATTATTTTTGGAAAGTAATGGTATTTGATTTTAAATTGTTTTGGAATATAAATGTTTTGAAATAAATATCCATGGGTAATAATAATAACGTTTGGTTGTTAAAGAGACTGGGATCGGAAGTTGTCATACTCTCCGCCAACTCCGAAAACCACTTTAACAACCGTGTACGCGGTGGAGATTTCAGTATGAAGAAGGATGGTGGAGATGTCATTTGAGGTATATACATGGACCCAACCCCCGTGAGTTGGCATAAGGTGGCTAAAACAGGAGCGATTCTAGGCCAGTGAGGTAGCTCCTCTTATCGGACACACTCCTTCGATATTATATTCTGACTTTGAGATTGATTTGGTAGCCACATTTGATTTTGATTTTTCGGATGTGGCTCGAGGAGGACGATAGCTGCGCGCTATGTGTCACCACCAGTCTGGATAGTAATTGGTATATCTATCCTAGAATTGCCTTGTGTGCCGTGTCACCTACTCTAGCGCGCCTTGTACGAGTTTGATTTGTGTCGTACCTATGGAGTATCTTGTCGTAGTCTCCTGATCAGGAGATACGTAGGTACTGTATAGACTATTGGCACTATTACGTGTTAAGGTGGAAAATGTAAAGCCTTAACGCTATTTAAAAGTAAGTTTATTTTACTTATAGACATTATTATAATAGCGAAATGTTATTACATAGTAAATAGTTTAACGGATCCTTAGAGGATAGGCGGTCCCAAGCATCCTTTAAATTACTTGTACCTTATATTACAGTTCACTTGAGTTGGTTTACATTTTGTAAGTATGTATGTCCTGACTCGAGTGTTTTGTGTGTTGCTTTACGCTTTGGTCAGACTGGGTGATACAGCATTAGACTGACATTCGGAGTTGAAGCTTTGCTTGTAGATCTAGTTATCTATTTCGTTTTCAGTTATCCAGTTGATTCCAGGGATGCATCCAGCTTTGTGTTTGTTTATCATATTGAAACTTCTGTTGTATCTTGTATAACTTTGATGTATTTATACAGTACCTTCATAAACTACTATCTCTTTGCTTCCGCTGCATTATATTTCTCTGTATCTGTGATTCTATGATTTATTTATTTGCTGTATATTCTGAGATTTGCTAAATTTATTTTACAATTCGGTATTTTGAGCAATTCAAGTCCGATAAGTGTGGATGCGAATGACTGAAAATATTAGGCCGTTACATTTGGTATCAGAGCTTTGGCTATAGGCAAACCGTAGCATATATAGTTAATTTATTTACAGAATCATTTTCGTTCGAGCTTGAATTTCTTTCCTTTTGACTTTATTCCTTTTGAATTTTGGAACGTTCCCTCGATTCTGAAATACATTCTTGTCTCTCGCTATTCGTATTCTTCTGAATTCTAGAGCATCCCATAGCTCCATTGAATGACTTGTAAAAGAGTGAAACTCCTTTACAACATGCATTTATTTACTAGAGATTTATATTCCTTGGTTTAGATGCTAGTATCTCTTGTATCCCGAATTCTATCTCTTGAGATCGGATGTAGATTTGCCTTAGGATTCTGCATCGATCTAATTTTGGAAGTCGCCATTGACCTAGTTAAGGTTGCCACGATTTATATGAGCTTATCCATTTCCTTATTCGGTTAGTTAATCATACCATCTTTTGTTTATAACTTATTTTCAAATCAGAATTCTCTTTGATTGAGTTAATCAAATTTGAATCTCTATCCTTGCTTTGTAAATCTATATTTAATTTTTTTTATTGTGTTGTTTGAGTTGTTGATGTTGATTTGGGTTTTCGATCGATTCGTCTGATCAACGCTATCGATAGGAACCCTAAAACACTTGAACAGAGCAAATAGACACAGTATTGTTTACAAACTTAGTAAATGAATAAATTTTGTATAATTATATTATATATGTATAAGTATAATTTTATGAATTTTGAAAGTTAATTGAATTGGATGTTGAGAAATAGTATTTGACTTTGTGTATAGCTTGTAACCATTAACTTTTATTCATAGATATAAATAATTGAAATATAAACGTGGTTATAAATTACTTTGGAAATATAAACGAATTTAAACAAGAAAATAAGAATTTAATTTTCGATAGTTTCAAACTTTGTGTTTAAAGTTTTAAAGGGTACATTATTTGAGGTATTTCAAGTAGAAATTGTTTCAAAGAATTTTTAGTTTTAAATCAGTGCTCTTCTCTTTGTCAATGGAAAATAATTTCGGTGATGGCGGCCGCATCATCGACATCCATTTTCGAGCTTCAAAGTGGAGAGACCATTCTGTAGCTCTACTACACTTTTGTTTGGAAGTTAAATTTGATTTGAACTTCGTAAAGTATGATTTGAATTACAATATATATATATGATTTGAATTTGATTTGATATATATTAAATGAATATAAATTGTATTTATCTCTAAAATTGTTTAAAGTTAAACGGAAATTTAATTCTTAAAACTTTGTCTTAAAAGATAATTTCAATTATAATATGAAATCAAAATTTTGAATAAATATTTAAGCTTCTGATATTTGAATTTTTATTTGTATAATATTATGTTGCATTCCAACATAAGTTACCTAAATTATTAGAAGTTAACAATGTAATTGGATAATATACAATATAAAAGGATTTTTACAAATAAAATTTGAGTGGTTATAATAAATGTTATACACTTAAATTTTAGTTATAAAAGGATTAATTGAGGTAAATAGAATAAAGGGTTAATCGAGTAACTTACAATATAAAATGGTGTTAAAGGAATTTTTGAATAAATTGGTATATTTTATTCAAATTAATTACTTTTGTAAATTTATTTGTTTACAAAGTTAGTATTTTTGAATAAGATTTATTGTTTACTTAATTCTTTCTTTCTCTTTTTTTTTTTACGGAGACGAAAAGTTTTGAGTGGGGGAGAGTGTAACGACCCGTAAATTCTCAATAATATAATTTGTTAATTTAATACGATTTTGGTAATAAAATTGGAAGAATAAAGACTTTGTAATTTAATAGTGAAACAAACGTTAAAATGAAATGTAATAATGTAATTAAAACTAATTATGAAATTTCAAACTAATTGAAATAATGTAAATTGTTGCACTTAGTCATAGATTTGAATACAAGAAAACAAGTGTGAATGTTGAATCAGTAATGAGATAATATATGATCAGTATAAATTGAAGTAAATCAGTGTTAATTAAGTAACTGTAACATTTGATTTGTAAATAATAATTAATTCATTAGTGTGATTTAAAGTAATAGTAACAGTTGTAAGTTATATTTAATTGGTTCATTAATTTAGTTGTAAATGTTAGATTTAGGCATAAAATTTGAATATAAGAAAATAAGGGTAAGTGTGTTGCAAAGAAATGAATTAGTGTATAATCTATGGTAATTAAATGAATTTAACATTTTGTAAGCAATTATGATAATTATAGAAAATGATAAACTTGAGTGTGATAAAGATAATGGTAACAACTATTATAAGTTGTCTATTTAGGCTAAAATGAATTGGAGATCAATTGTATTCAAATGTAAATAAATGTTCATTAATGAGAATTGATGCAGTAAAGGAAGGTGTCAATGTATAAATTAACTAGAATGCTAAATTTATTTATAAAGTAATAAATTGGTAAAAAGAATGGAACTAAGGTAAATTTATTTAATTGGTTTCAAATCTTAATTAATGTGTACAATTGACAAAAGTACACATTTAAAAAAGTAGCATTTATACAAATTTAAGATGTAAATAGGGGTGTATTAATGTAATGAAATATAAAACTAATGTAACCAGTTTATAAAGAAATAGTGGGTATAGTATAAAGATGGAAATTAAATCAAATCAAATTATGGGAATCAATTTTAATTGATTGGAATGTAATCCATAATAAATAAATTTAATGATAAGTAAATGAATTGAATTACTATATTAATTGAAAACTAGGATGAAATGGTAATGCATATTTTGTTCATAAGATAATATAAAAGAATGAAACCTATCCGAATGAATTAATTGAGGTTTCAATCATAACAAATGTATACATTTGAAAAATTTAATAAAATAAGCAATTTCTGAAAATTTTGTATTTTTGGTCAACTGAAAGTCAAAGTTTGACCAAAGTTGAAAATTTTAAAATTTAATTTTTAAATGCTAATCTTTTTCTTTGTAGATTTATTTTATTTTAATTTTTATTCTGCTTTCGTTTCATGAAATTCCGATTTATACTTTTAGATTTGGATAAATTACAGCGTTTTACAAGCAATAAATTTATGTATTTTCATTATATATATATTTATTTATTTCTATATTTTTCCTATATCCATCTCTTCGTTTATTTCTCTATTTATTTTTTAGGCTTTTATTGTATTCATTGGAATTTATTTGTTTATATCTTTTATAAAGAGTTGGAGAAAAGAAAAGGGTATACATTACTTTGTTAAATGCTTGCCTTTTTAATTTTCTACCCTCTTTATTAATTCTTAGCATTTCTTACCTATCATAGCCGTGCATTACTCTATCAAATCACATACAAAACCTTCCCAAATATCTCACTTCTTCATTTGCCTCTTTTGATTGGAAGATATTACATAAGTTTCTTTTATTAAATAAGAAATAAATCCCATTCATTCACTAGCCTCTATATTTCTTTCCTTTTTATTTCCTACCTCCTTAATTACCTTCTAGCCGTGCATTTTATTTTCTTTAAGCCGTGAGAAACTTTCCTTTCACTTCATTTTTCATTTGCGTGCGAATAAAGAAAGTATACAAGATTCCTTCTCCTTAAATTGTGCCTTTTAATTTTCTAACTATTCATTTTCTAGCCTTTACATCTCTAGCCATCCACTCTCCGTATCTTTAACCGTTCATTGTTTCTGTAACTCTAGCCGCCACTTTTATTATTATTTCACGTGAAAAATTTCTTATCTCATTTCCATTTGCGTGAGAGAAAAAATAAAACAAGCTCTAAATTTTCATGGCTTCTCCTTACTTTCTTCTTCCGTTTTCTTTTGATTTTCTCTTTGGTTATCATGGTAGCTCGGCCTCCACCTCCTAGCCTACCTCTCCTCCTCATCACCTCCACATGACCACAAACATCCTAAGCCGTGAGTTTGTGATTCCTAGGCCCTACCCAAACCCAATGGCCGACCCACTTGATGGTTGAAAGCAAGGTTATGTCCTCTTTGATTCGTAATTGCATTGTTTAGTCCATCTTTTGTTGTGTTGAATCTTATTCTTATGATTTATGTATTTGTTATATACAAGATATGGATCTCGACTCTCCATCTACTCAAAAGTTTGGTCGTGCCTTGTCGCGCTTTGTGAAGTTTCAATTGTGTATTGTGAATTTGATTCTAGCTTTTAAAAGGTGAGTTCTATCACTCTAGACATATGTACTTACTTATTGTGGAATAATGACAAGTGGATCTGTATAAATTGATATGTTATTCATACATGCCTGTGATATGTTATATGATGTTAATACTGTTTATATATTTGTTACATCATCTAATATGTTATTATATGATATACTGTTCATGTTATTTATTGTATCATTACTGCAAGTTCCCTATCACTATGGGTTGAAATGATACATACCCGCACAGACTTTAGAATAAGGAAAAATCATTATGAGCTGAAATGATAGGCTCGAGTGATTTTTGTTGAATTTATTTTACTTGGGATTGCGGGTTTGAAATGATAGAACCCAGATGTTTCTTTTTTAAATTACAGATTGAAATGATACATATCCGTATCACTTGACCTAGGTTAGAAAATTTTATACAGGCCCATGGATAAATTTTTATAATAGTTCTCTAATTTTTTTAAGTATTTTGAATTTTAAACATACGGAATTTTGATTAAAAAGTTGATTTAAGGATTTGAATATAAAAAGATATTGAGATATTAGTTCCCGATAAGTTAAAATTGTATGAGTTGATGATTGGTTTAGATTGTAATTTAAAATCTTTATTTGGTTTTAAATTGTAATTTAAAGAATT
Organism: Allium cepa; assembly: GCA_030765085.1. Taxonomy (NCBI): domain Eukaryota; kingdom Viridiplantae; phylum Streptophyta; class Magnoliopsida; order Asparagales; family Amaryllidaceae; genus Allium; species Allium cepa. The sequence continues at coordinate 675,679,415 of CM060932.1, read as the reverse complement.
TATTTATGATCAATATTTTAATAATTAAGTTTGATTTAATTTGGGATCTAAAATCTAACCTAGTAAATTTAATAAAGGTTATTTCTTGAAATAAATAAGGCTTGTATAGTAAATAATGTATTTTGAGTGGATAAAATGAACTGCTATTTTGATTGGACTTAGTAATAAAATTTGTTTAATTTGGAATTATAGTTAATTAATGTCAAGATGAATATATTTATATAGAGGATTGGACTGTTATATTAACTATGAGAAAATACTTGATTTATGGTTATGTTTTGTAAAAATAAATGATTATGATTTAAATGGAAAAATGCAACTTAAATTGACTTAACTTGATAATTGGAAATTTAGTTTTCAAATGAAAGTTAATTAAACTTAGAGATAAGGGTATTTTATTTGTGGGATGGATATTTCAAAATAAAGTGTAAGGTTATTGGTTAAAAACAAAAGTTAAGTAAAAAGGGGTAATTTTGACTTATTAATGAATTATAGTTTAATTTGGATATTTATTGCTAGAATTTTATTCTATTAAATCATAAGTTAAATGATATCCAAATGAATATTTTTGAAGCGTGAAATGTGATTTTATAACTTAAATTGGCTAAAAATTGAAATTTTAATGTAGCTGAAATATACAATGTTTTTGGAAATTTTATAATTGAATGATAAACTTATAAGTGCTACAACTTTGAAATGAATATTATTTGAAATTGAATTTAAATGCTTAAATGATTCTTATTTGGAAGATATTAACATTGAATTTAAATGGTCTAAATAAATATGTTTCAAAGTGTTTGGTTTCAGAGTTGTTATAATTTGAAAGTAATATGCTTTGGAAATGTATTTATTTGAAATTGTATTCAATTAAGAATTATGTTTAAATGTATAAGTTTGGAACTTATTGAAATTGAAGATTTAAGAATATGACTTTAAAAAGTGGTTTGGGTTAAGATGATGTATAGGAATATTTCAAGTTTAATATATTGAAGGAAATATTTAGTGATTTGAAAATTTGGGTTTTATTTAATTAATATAGTATTACTTTGGTTTTTAAATGGAAATGGTATATTGATTTGGTTTTGGAATTTAATGGTATACTATTACTTTAGTTTTGAAATTGAAATGGTGTAGTATTTAGTTCTGAAAATGGATATTATTTTTGGAATGTAATGGTATTTGATTTTAATTTTTTTTGGAATATAAATGTTTTGAAATAAATATCCATGGGTAATAACAGTAATGTTTGGTTGTTAAAGAGACCGGGATCGAGAGTTGTCGTACTCTCTGCCAACTCCGAAAACCACTTTAACAATAGTGTACGCGGTGGAGATTCCAAAATGAAGTAGGATGGTGGCGACATCCTTTGAGGTATATACGTGGACCCGACTCCCGTGAGTTGGCATAAGGTGGCTAAAACAGGAGCGATTCCGGGCCAGTGAGGTAGATCCTCTTATCGGACACACTCCTTCGATATTATATTCTGACTTTGAGATTGATGTGGTGGCCACATTTGATTTTGATTTTGGGGGTGTGGCTCGAGGTGGGAGGTAGCCATGCGCTATGCGTCACCACCAGTCCAGATAGTAATTGGTATATCTACCCTGGTATTGCCTTGTGTGTCGTTTCACCTACCCTAGCGTGCCTTATACGAGTTCGATTTGTATCGTACCTATGGAGTATCTTTTCGTAATCTCCTGATCAAGAGATACGCAGGTACTGTATAGACTATTGGTACTATTACGTGTTAAGGTGGAAAATGTAAAGCCTTAACGCTATTTAAAAGTAAGTTTATTTTACTTATAGACATTATTATAATAGCGTAATATTATTACATAGTAAATAGTTTAACAGATCCTTAGAGGATGGGCGGTCCCAAGCATCCTTTAAGTTAGTTGTACCTTATATTACAGTTCACTTGAGTTTGGTTTACATTTTGTAAGTATGTATGTCTTGACTCGTGGTTTTGTGTTTTTCTTTACGCTCGGGTCAGACTGAGTGATACATCATTAGACTCACCTTCGGAGTTGGAGCTTTGCTTGAAGATCCGGCTATCTATTTCGTTTTTAGTTATCCAGTTGATTCCAGGGATGCATCCAGCTTTGTGTTTGTTTATCATATTGAAACTTCTGTTAGTAGCTTCATGAACTACTTTTTCTATGCTTCTGCTGCATTATATTACTATGTGTCTGTGATTCTGTGATTTATTTATTTGCCAAATTTATTTTACAATTCGGTATTTTGAGCAATTCAAGTCCGACTAGTGTGGTTGCGAATGGTTGAAAATATCGAGTCGTTACACTCTAAACTAGCATTTAAATGTCAAATCTTTAAACAATTATACAAGTCTTATTTCATATTATCAACAATACCAAAATACCAATATTCATATCTAAAATTTCGATTGTACCTGTTTCACCCCCATTTTGAGAAATAGTCCCGAAGAGGAAATGTAACCGTAAGCTTCGATCATGTCTTGTCTTGAAAGAACAATCAAACAAATAAGGAAGATAAAGAGATATAAGGTCGATACCTCTTCCTCAGCAACCATCTGATGAGCGTAGCTTCTGAGGTTAGAAACTTTAAAAGCAACTGCATAAAATCTCATCTGCTCATGCCTTATAAAATATTCGACATCATACATAACTCCAGGTCCAAAAGTAGGAACAATAAACTGATTTATTTCCTTATGGGCATACAAGACAAGTGACCTTCATATTCAGTAAACTCACCATGAAATCACTTCTAAGTTTCTTATACTCTTGTTCGATCATTCTGACTGGTCCTTTCATGAATCTGATTGAACCTCTGACTATGTAAAAGGATTTTACTAAGGGTGACAAGTGTTTTTCGCCAAAACTAGAGGTCCTCTTCATGGTTGATATATGTTTTATTATTATGATCATGGATGGAAACGTGAGCCCAAAACTTAAGAACTTATTTTCATTTAGATCCATGGTACTAGTTACTAAATTGCTGCACTAGTGTATAAGGAAATTGATAATACAGTAGTAACTGAATTTATAATGCTACATATATTGATTGAAGTTTAAATATTAAACAGGTGGTCAAATAATTTATGTTAACCTGCTACTTGGTTAATATAAAAATAATATATTAGTTATTTACAGATAATAAATGGCAAGATGAATATGTAGATGCATTAGGTAGGACAACTTCTATTTGATAATAAGCCTGTAACAGTTTATTTCATATGCCTAAGTGTGTGTCGTTTTTCTTTTCTAAATACTCAGGTAATAGGATTAACTGCTGTTGGAACTTGGAACATTGAAGTTTATTTACCAGATCCTTTTTGCATGTTGCTGTTTTAACAAATAGAATGACATTTTTTTGCATGTACACATCCAGTTTCTTCTTTGTCGTACATTATGACACTTGATAACATGTATGTTACATCTATCTTTTTTTTGGATGTGATGACACAATTATGTAAGTCTATAAAGACAAGCATTAGAAGATATTAATATTGCAAGTGTATTATATGATAATATATGTTATTAAATTATGTGAATTGCTTATATATTTCTCGTATTCATTGCCCTTTATTAGATAACTGTTTATAAAATTTTCTATTACTGGTATTTTATAATGAGACCGAGCTAGTTTATATAAACAATTGCAGTAAAAAAAATTCCCTCTTTTTTGCGACGGTTGCAAGAAAAAACCATAGAAAAAATCCACATTTTTTAAAGAACCCAAAGGTCTGTTACTACTGTTATTACGAAGAACCATAGCACAAAATAAAGTTATTGCGTCGGTTGTTTACGATAACATTCGCAAAAGGAAACACTTTTGAACTCAAATGGCAATTTTTTGCTCCTGTTGTTGTAAAGAACTTGTAACGACCCGTGTGAATTCGATATTTAAAATGAATTAAATTAATAGGATTTTTAATTTAAATTTAGAAAGGAATGAAAATCTTATTTATTTATATAAAAGAGAATGTTAAAATTTGATGTATCAAGGGTAATTAAAATGTACAAATTAAATTATTTATTGCAATTAATTGTAATGGTGGAAATTTTTGCAATGGGATATAAGGTTAGAAATAAGTAAATAAAGGCAAGGATTGAATTCATTAATGAAAATAAAATTTTATTTAGTACAATCCTTTTTATTTATTATTGGAAGGTGAAAATTTGAAAATAGATTCAAATTGTATGTAGATAATAAATTGCAATAATTAAAGTTAGTAATAAATGGAATATCAAACTATTCATAACGTGAATATAAGTAGATGTAACAAATGAATAGGGAATGCTAGTTATTCATAAAGTGAAGAAATGGAACCTAGATGGAATAAGAAATTGGATTTAGAATCTTAATTTGTAGATGTGCATATATTTATAAATGGATTATAAAAGGGTAAAATAACCATATACAAGTATATTAATGGTTGCAATAGTAGGTTTCTAGTAAATTCACTCATTTACCTATAAAGATAATTAGGTGTGCCTTAATTGTAATTAATAAAATAACGAAAGGAGTAAATGTATTTATTTAGAGAATTAATTTCAATTGGATAAGGATTTTAAGTAATAAGGTTAATGCGAGGTAAGTAATGCTGAATTTAGGTTAATAATAATGAATAGTAATAAATTAAAGATTTGTAGCATATATCATAATTTACCTACTTCCTTGTTAATGGAATTAGAATGTGTAATAAGTAATAATCAGATAAAGGAATGTTACCCTAATGGAAAAGGAAATAATTAAGTGTTGAGTAAATTATAGGATCATATTTATTATAAGCGTTATTCTAATAATAATGGTTAATTGTGGAATTAATATGGGGAGTATATAAAGAAATAACTAGGGAAGTACACGTTATAAGTTAATTATAACCTAAATTTATGTGCAAGGTTGAAATTGGAAACTTATTTAATAAATTGGATTCAAGCATAATAGAAAGATTATTTTAAGAAAATATTTAGTACTATAATTAGTAGAATGATTTACATTTAAGATTTGAGATAGAGATTTGTCTAAGGAATTATAAAGTTAAGTAAATCAAGGTGATAGAAAAATTTTGAATTATAGAATGTGAATTTGAATAGTGGGTCAATTGATTATTTTATAATAGTAGGACTTATTGAGATAAATGAAATCAAATTTTTATTTATTACGTTAAATTAAGAATTACGTTGAAATAGGATATTTATGTGATAAATTTTAATCCAAAGGGTAAACCCTTATATGTGAGATTAATGAAAGGAATAAATATAGATTGATTCAATAAAAAAAAGGAAGTTTTGGAAATTTATCAACAATTTTGGATTTTATGGAATTGAATATTTATATTGATTTAATCTTTAATAAATTGACATATAAAATTTGTTAAATCATTTTAAATATTGAGAAAATAGTACTAAATCGATTGCAATAGATATAAATAAATTTTTACGTTAATGTTAATATTAAGTACTTTTTGAAGATAGCGTCAAATTCATTTATGGAGATTTAGTTAAATGGGAACTTTGATTTTGAGAAATAAAAGCGTATTAATGTGACTAAAGGTTAGAGTACGATTATTGTATGTTGCCTATTTTGGTAGCTTGTTAATTTACAATTTTGAAATCAGTTACAATAATTTTTAATTGAGTATTGCGTTAATGTTAATTAAAGTAGTATTTGTAACAATGTTAAGACTTTCGTATTGGATAGTTTGTTGTAATATAAGACTTGGAAATAAAGTTATTAACGTATTAGAAAACAATTACATTTTATGAAATTAAATGTTGAAATATTACATAGATAAGAATTTAGATGAAATGGATTAATTTATGAAATAAAATGGTAAGTAATTATAATATTGTTATTAATAATAGACGTTACTTTAAGGATAATTAATGTAGTAACGTAAGGTGAAAATGTAAATTAAAAGGGAAACGTAAAATTTAGTTTAGGTAGTAATTTATGAATTGGGAATGAAATTCAAATGTTATATTAGGCTGTAAATCAATTTGGGAATAAAATTTTATTTAATTGGGGTAAATTGATATATACTAATGTTAAATATATATATATAAGATGATGATTGATTTAATAAAGAGAATTGAATACGAATGGTATAAAATTTCATTTGACATAAGATTTTATAATTTATTGAATTTACTTTAATTAAAGGTAAACACTAAAAATTTTGCAATAAATCTTTATTTGATATGGAGGTTTGGTTAATAAATTTGAAGCTAATTACAATCAGAAATGATAGGAATGGTAAGTTGACCATTTATTCATAATAAGATCTAAAAATCAAATAAATGGATTATTGGAATTTAAATTTGACAAATTGTGAATTCATTTAAATTCGAATCCATCTGTCTATTCCAACTTCATCTATAAATACCCCGCTAAACCCTAGCCTCCGCCTATTCTCATTTGTCTGCGCTTAAAATTTCATCAGCTCCTTCTCCTCCTCAATGGCAGACAAACAAATCTTGGATCCAAATAAAAATACCAAACCAAATCAAAAGCTAAAATTCAAACTTCTCAGAAAAATCTGGAAGCAAAATGCATGAGGGAGAGAGGGAAAGAAAGAGGGATGACGTGGCGCTTGAAGGTGTTCTTTTATTTCTATTCTTTTTTTTCTTTTTTTATTGAAATTTCAATCACCATAATGCGTATAACTTTCTCCTACGAACTCCGTTTCACGCGAGATTTTATTTTTGTTAGGATCGTAATAAAAGTCCAGATCTTTTGACACTGGTTTGGACAGATTTGGAGACCGTCGAATTTTTGGGTTTAAATCGGATTTAAATTCAATTTAAATTCAAAAGGTGAGTGTTTTAACCCACTCACAACTTCTAAAATTTCTTATGTTTGTTAATTTGACTTTAGATATGAGTAGAGATTTATTTATGACTGTTTGGCATGTTTTATTCATTATCTTTGTTAAATCGCATTTATTTAATATAACTGTTAATTAATTTATTGCATATAAATTTGACAGTTAGAATTTATTTATTTGCATATTAACTGCCAGTCATAGTTATGTTAAATTTTTATTTCATATTAACTGCCAATTAAATTTATTTTTATTTTTGCATATAAACTGCCAATTAACAGTTATTAAATTTATTTTGAGTATAAACTAGTAATTGATACCATTATTTATCACCTGTTATATATTGATGATTGTTTGAAATTGGATGATGACTGTGATAAATGGATGAATGGATGATTAATTTTATCAATTGCAAGTTGCTATGCATTTCATTTCATTCGGGATTGCGGTTTGAAATGATATACAACTGCATTTTTATTTTAAATTGCGGATTGAAATGATAAACATCCGTATCACTTGACCATAGGGTAGAAAATTTTATACAGGCACCGCGTTATATATAAAATATATTTTGAAATGTTTTTTGGTTTTGTAAAGCTATATATATGGTTTATGGATATTGATTTGGTTATTTATATGTATATAGTAATTTTCAGGTTTTAAGCTTTGTATGAATTTGATTTGAAGTATAAAATAAAGTTTGATTTTCGAGATCAAATACGATTAAGAATTTACTTAAAATTTAATTTATGGAGTTTAAATGACTTAAAAGAGAACAAGATTGAAAGATGAATATTAAGTTAAATTGAAATTTAATGAAAAGTTAGAATTTTAAAAGAATATGATTTTTATAACTTGATTTTTGTGTAGAGTGATTTAAATTAATATCAGGTTGATTTAAATGAATATATAATAAATTAAAAGATTTTCCAGTCATGTGAAGTTAAAGGTTTCTTAAATTATATTGAATTCATTAAGTAAAGATTTCAAATTTTTTTAAAAAAAGTAATTGAATTTAATATAGATGGATTTGTCAAATGAGTTGTTTTTGAAATGGTGAAAATATTTAAAGCTTTGAAACATAAAAATTGAAATGGTATTTGGTAGTTTAAATCGATATTTGAAATTGATTTGTGAAATCTAAAGAAGCTATTTTGTTTTATAAAAGTATTTAATATTTAACCACTTAAGAAATGGAAACTTGTTTCAAAGTTATGATTTTCAAGGTAGTATACTTTGAAATATTATATTCAAGAGATTTGATTTCTATATATTTTTCTTTGAAAACCCTATGATTTTGGAAAAGAATATATTGGAAAATAAAGATGATATCATATTGTTTTGGGTTTTAAAAGGAAATGATATCATATTTATATGGTTTTGAATGGATATTTTATTCGGGTTTTAAAAGCATAAATTTTTTTAAATGACCGCGGTGTTATAATAACGTTTGGTTGTTGAAGAGACCGGGATCGGAAGTTGTCATACTCTCTGCCAACTCCGAAAACCACTTTAACAACCGTGTACGTGGTGGAGATTCCAGAATGAAGTAGGTTGGCGGCGATGTTTCCTTTGAGGTAAATACGTGGACCCAACTCCCGTGAGTTGGCATAAGGTGGCTAAAACAGGAGCGATTCTCGGGCCAATGAGGTCATTCCTCTGATTGGACACTCCTCTTCGATACTATACTTTGACTTTGGATTGATTCGGTGGCGACCTTTATTTTTGATTTTGGGGGAGTTTGTTCGAGGTGAGCGGCAGCTGCGCGCTGCACGTTTCCACCAGCCCGGATAGCAATTGGTATATCTACCCTGGCATTTCCTAGTTGTGCCGTTTCACCTACCCTATCGAGCCTTGTACGAGTTTGGGTTTCTCCCGTAGCCCGTGTGGTATCCTTTGGTGGCTTCCCGATCAGGAGGGACTATGGTATTGGATGGACTACTGAGACTATTACGTGTTAAGGTGGAAAATGTAAAGCCTTAATGCTATTTAAAAGTAAGTTTATTTTACAATTAGACACTATTATAATAGCGCAATATACTACATAGTAAATAGTTTAACGGATCCTTAGGAGATGTAAATCCCGAGCATCTCTTGAGTTACTGCACTCATATTTATTTCTGCTAATTTAACTTACATAAGTTCTTTTAGATCTGACTTGAGTGTTTTTGTCTTTTCAAATTCGCTCGGATCAGTCCGAGCGTTTCAGGATTTGAAGACTTTATTTCTGGAGGACGAAGACAAAGATTTCATTATTATTATTATTATTAAATTATATGGTTCCACTACACACTGTGTTCCGCTGCATTGATATTTATTGGTATGTGAACTCTGATATTTATTGTGTAAAGAAGAATCAAATGTCTTGTAAACAGTTTTTGTGAACTGTATATTTATTATTATATTTTATCCTTCCGCTGTGAGATTCTGTTTAGTTTTTTTCCTTCTCTGTTTTTCTTATTTACCCCATAATAATCCGCCATTCCATATGGTTTGAATTGGCACGTGTGTCGATTTAAATCGTGTGAAAAGGCGGGATGTTACAGAACTATTGCAGAAAACGTTTGTTGCTACTATTATAACGAAGAACCATAGCACAAAATAAAGTTGTTGCAATTGTTTATGACAACTGTCGTAAATGGCAACACTTTTGAACCCAAATGGTGATTTTTTTCTACTGTTGTTGTAAAGAACCATTGCAAAAACCAACCTGTTGCGTTGGTTATTTAGGAAAACCGTAGAAAAAAAGTTTGTCTTACGACAGTTAAACAACCGTAGCAACAGGTTTATGCTTGTTGCGACATCTGCATTTTCTACGGTTGCTGAATCGTCGCGGCAGGGGTAAAACAACCAACGCAAATGACCTGTATTGTACTAGTGTAAGGCCATCGAGTGATGTTATTAAGTGTTAAAGTCAAGCTATCGAGAAGAGTTTCATAAGGTCATCAAGTGATGTTTCTTGCGTTAAAAGCCGAGCCATCACGAGGAGATCCAGAAAGCTACCGTGAAGATTTTAATATGAGCTATCATGAGGTGTTTATAGAGCAATCTGCAAGAAGATTTTGTGTGATACTTTAAACGCAAAAGGATAAACTCATCCTAATATGTTTATTGAAGCCATCACAATGAAGAAAATCAATGTTAATAGGAAAATTCTCATGGTATGGGCCATCGTGGGTTATTCCATAAAGTCGATACATTGAACGTTGAATCCATCGTGATGATTCTTGAAGCGGTCACTTTACGGGGTAAAAGAGCCATCGTGGGAAGTTCAGTGAATCCTTTGCATACCATCCTCCAAGAAATAAACCAAGCTATTGTGAAAAGCTTCCTCAGGTTACCGCATTCCATCTTCGATGGCAAATGAAGGTTACCGCAAGGAGTTCAATGAAGTCATAACTTACATTTAAGAAATTCCAACACATTATCGAGTACAATTCCAAAATGCGTGATTTAAGCTATCATGAAGGACTCCAAAGAACCATCTCATGTTTTTTTGAACAACAGGTTAGAGCTATCATGGGGGGGGGGGGTTTAATCATAGTCAAACCATAAATTCAGATCCATCAAAATCCATTGTTCCATACATCAATTCGATCATGTGCCATGTGGACTAATCATGATTATCTATTGAGTCGCCATATATCAAGAATCTAGCGGTCTAATTTCTCTATAAATAGAAGGGTACCCTTAAAAAAGGGGACAAATTTCTCAAGTCCTTCTTCATAATTTTCATTTTAATCTCCAACCATGTAAAGTGAGCTTTGAATTAGGGTTTAAGGCCGTTAGGGAAAATTATAATTGAGAACTTTGTAAAAGAGGAACTACATTTGGCATAATTTGCATATTTATCTCCATCGAAAATATGTCAGCATACTATGATGGATTCTCCATGATTATGACTTTGGTTTACTTTTACTCGTCTTGATTTATTAGCCTAGACCAACTTTTAGACTAATATTTTTGGTGCTTTCATTGAGAGTTTAACTCAAGGCTCGCTCTCACTCATCCAATCCTCAAAGGTAAACCAAATTTGCTTTGGATTTTCAACTATGGAAATTAGGTCTCAATAAGGATCTTATGAACCATATCTAAACCGTTCACCTTACTGAATAAGAAAATAGCAATTTAGTAAAGAACAAGAATTGAATTTGAGAGGACCACCTCTTCGAACATCGAAAAGACAGAAAAGGATTGCCAAATATAACTCAAGTAAATGGAGCTTAAACACCTTGCATATTGGAGAGAAATCAATCTTTTTCATAGCCAGCAAACTAAGATCGAAAAAGTTATGCCAAAGAATAAGGGATGATTAAAGTTTGGAAAGAATTTGTTTCTCGGACTAGGCGAATCATTCAACTTCAAGCACGATAGGCGGTCTTTGAAACTGGAACGAATCATGATTTTGAAATTTTTGCTCGAAAATGGGGAAAAATGGTTAATTTATAATCTCTATTAATGAAACAAAAGTTGGAAGGAGGTCATAGAAAGAAAAGCTCCCATAGAAGGTATAACTATGAACAAGGGAATCCTAAAGTAAGAGGACTAAAGGCAACTCATCCCTTAAGAGGAAGTGTATTTTCGAACCAAGAGAAGGTTAAACTATTAATTTCCAACAACGTTGCAAGAAAGGAAGAAAGGCATAAGGGAGGACTGTACTATCACTAAGCTAATATAAACACATGTGACAACCCACTCTTCATAATACCCTGAAATCAGTATTGAATGACAATGCCTAACTTCCAAATACCACACAAGGCAGATTGTCGGGAAAGAAAATTTAAAGCAGACATTATACTAAGGCATATCAGCAGAATCTCACAGCGGAAAGACAATATATAATGTACTGAATATACATTAATAGAACAAGATAACAATATATATAAGAGACTGCACTTGTGGAAATAAGTGCTAAATAAACATCAATATAGAAAGTCAGAATACATCAAACTCCGTACAGACATAGTCCTGGATATAATTTCTGATACATCAAGTCTCATATATAAGTACATTTCTGTCATGTACTACTACAATATCAAGTATATATATGAAGCATCAGCATCTCCTCCATAGAATGCTCCAACTACCCCTAAAGTGTATACCGAAAAGCACTTGGTTCCCAAATGCTCAATTGACTATCCGAGAGTTGTCATGACATAAACAGACGAAGACAAACACGCGTCAAACATAAAGCTTGGTGTGAGGGGAACTATCTTAAAATACTATATATTAAAACTAAATATATATATATATATATATATATATATATATATATATATATATATATATATGCGTAGGAACTACTAAGCCACAACCGGTCCTCTCCATAATCGTGGCTTAGGGGTAACCCGAACTGTCCAAAAATAAGTAAATTAAACCTATCCAAAAGATAGGAAATCATACCATAACTCGCTTTCCTCCTGTAATCAGCAAGTCAACACAACTGATATAATGTGGCTGAAATGTAACAATATACTATGATATAGGTAACCTAACATCCAAAAGCAGGGTGATCATAATATAAGTCTATCGCTAAGTACAAAATGATAATAAATGTATTAGTAGCAACAATGTCCAACTAATAACACGCACAACACAACAATGAAAGACAACTAAAGAATACAAATCAATGCCCATCATGCTGATGCCGATGGGTGGAGTCAACTACGGACATCTATTGCGACCCAATGATTCTCTTTGAGAGTTCAAGATAAATAGAGTCGGTACCTAATCGTACCATAGACCCAAGCCACAACCTAAATAATGGACCTCATGTAGGCCTCTTCGTACCATCTGAAGTAAGCATTGGTATTTTTGACATACTCTATATACTTGAAACCTAGTCCTAATAGTAACTACAGCCACCATACCCTCTAAAGCAAGTTCTGGTGTTTTCTATCTACTCGAAATACCTAAGACATTTGCAGATCACATTGTACCCTCTGAAGCAAACTTTGGTGTTCTATGATCCAGCAATAGATGATTGTCATCATCCCCCATTAGGACATCAAGGATTATTCAACAAACTTACGTACATCTTTATCAAAAAGAGTACGACACTAGCGTCCCATATAATACACTATTGGGACCACAAAGGAACACTGATGTTGTATAAATATATGCACATATCAGATGTAAGATCACGTAATCAAATACATCTATCACATATGAGGACTGATATCTTGTTATCATTTACACATACGTATGGTCACTACTAATAGACCAATAATGTATATAGCCACTTAGGGGTGGGCATTTAACCGACCTAACCGACTTAACCAATCCAACCGACCATAACCGAACCGCATTAACCGATAAAATTCGGTTCGGTTAACGGTTAACCAAATGTTAGTTAACGGTTAACCGTTAACAGAAAATATTTTCAAATAGTGACCTACGAACTACGAAGCCAAGCACCTGCACCCGGCCCATCATTAATATCGCGTAAATAATAGAAAATTCGAAACCCTAGTGACTAGTGAGTGGCCACCACTTTCACAATTCATTCTACAAACCAAGGGCTACGGAGCTTCAGCGATTCAGTGAAGGCTTATCGTCTTCAATCCCCGATCGTTCTTGAAAAACCCAGATCACAAAAAGCCTCTCCCCCCATTAATTACGTAGGGAATCGACGATCAACACAAATTCAGATCGATCTACTGATTTACAAATTCAGATATGGTGAATAGTAGCAGGAAAAGAAAAAAGTAAGCATGTATTAATCATTTGATTATGTTTATTTTTTATTTTTTATATGTTTTATTTAGGTTGTATGGAATGTATAATTCGTTATACTCAATAAACTGAATAAACTATATAATTAGTTTGTATAAACTGTATTAATTATTTGATAGCTGTTGGATTAATTAGCGTGCTGCTGGATTAAACTATGTAACTGTAATAATTAGCCGCTGAAATGAATAATTTAGACGATAAACTTATATTGTTATAAATAATTTAGATGATAATTTAGATTAAAATGTGTAACTGTAAAAAATGTGTAATTGCTTGAATAGTTTAGATTAAAATGAATAATTGCTGAAATGTATAATTTAGATTAAAATGTGTAACTGTAAAAAATGTGTAATTGCTGAAACAAATAATTTAGATTAAAATGTGTAACTGTAAAAAACTTTGTACTGTTATAAACTTATATATTTACATTTGTAGCTACTGAAATGAATAATTTGGATGATAAACTAACTATTAAACTATTTCACTGTGCTATCATTTTAACTTGACTGTTAGTAAATCTTTAATCAATTATATGTAAATTATATATTGATCAACAATAGTAGAGATGTTCCAAAGCTTAATATATGCACTGTAAAATAGAAATGCTCTGCCCCTGTTTGTATTCATGTTCCATGTCGATATAATGTTTGTTTTATTCTTCTTGCTATGGTATGTGACTCATTTTAACTTGACTGTATAATCATTTTAACTTGACTGTATAATGTATATGCTTGAATTAACCTGAATTTAATAAACTGTTTAACTGTTGTTTACATTTTAAAATTGTATAATGTTGTTTACATTTGTAATTAATTAAAGGCTATCAGTTATTCAATAATTTTACAGTGATTGGCTGATTGCAATTGCAACTGCAACTGATACACGTAGATAATTAACCTGAATTTAATAAACTGTATTATGTTGTTTACATTTGTAGTTTATTAAAGGCTGTCAGTTATTCAATAATTCTACAGTGATTGCAATTGCAACTGCAACTGATAAACGTAGATATGAACCATATATTTCTAATCTAAAATGTATTTTTGTTTTTCATGCACTATAACAGGTACAAATAGGTAGTGCTAGAGAAACAATAGATGTCGATGAGTTTGCGGGAGAAGCTGATGGTGAGGAAACTAGCGAAGATGGCGTTAATGTTAGAAAACCTCCTCTACACCCGGTGCGCAAGCCTTCTTCTAGAAAGCCTTCTCTGGTATGGGAATATTTTACTAAATACAGTAATTTCAATTTTCAGAAATGTATATGCAACTATTGTGGTCAACAATTTGCATGTGATTCAAAATCAAATGGCACTACACACTTAAATTACCATATAAAACATTCATGTAAGTCCATTCCACGTGATAGTGATAAGAGACAAAAAACTTTAGCTTTTGAAACAAATAAAGATAGTAAAGGTAGTCTCAATCTTATCGCATGGTCATTCAATAAAGAGCAATGTAGAAAATCATTAGCTCGAATGCTAGTTATTGATGAACTCCCTTTTAGTTTTGTGGAGGGTGAAGGTTTTGTTCAATTTTGTCGAGAATTGTGTCCTGGCTTTGAAGTTCCTTCACGTAGAATAATTTGTAGGGATGTGCTTCAGTTATATTGGGATTCGTAAGAATCTCTAAAAAATTGTTCTCAAAATCATCGCATTGTGTTTGTCTAACTACTAATACATGGACATCTATTCAGAATGTGAATTATATGGTTTTAACTGCACACTTTATCGACGGAGATTGGAAGCTACATAAAAGGATTATAAATTTTTGTGTGATTACTAGTCATAAAGGAGAAAATATTGGAAAAGTTATTGTCCACTGCATTAAAAAATGGGAACTCAAAAGAATAGTGTCTATCGTAGTCGATATTGCTAGTGCAAATGAAGTGTTAATTAATTGTGTGAAAAGAAAATTAAATGATTATAATGGTGGTTGTGTTTTGAATGGTGATTTCATGCATATTCGTTGTTGTGCTCATATAACCTATTTAATCGTCAACAACGGGTTAAAAGAAATTAGTAGTACTATAGCTGGAATTCGTACTGCAGTCATATTTGTGAGATCATATCCATCACGATTGAGTAAATTTAGAGATTTATGCTTAAGTTTGGGAATTGAGAATAAATCAATGCTTAGTTTAGATGTACCGACTAGATGGAATTCAATGTATTTGATGTTGGAAGCGGCTTTAAAGTACAAAAAAGTTTTTGATGATATGAGAGAAAATGATGGTATTTTTGTTGCTTACTTTGATGATGAAATTCATCCTCCGACAAGTGTGGAATGGAAAAATGCTAAATTGTTTGTTAAATTCTTAAAGTAATTTTATGATGTTACTTTAAAATTTAGCAAAACTTTGTCCATTACCGCAAATGTTTGTTTTGCCGAGCTTAGTGGAATTCAAGAAGAACTTAAAGTATTGGTTGATAAAACGAATCCTTATCTTGCTAAAATGGCATCTAGTATGAAAATGAAGTTTGATAAATATTGGGGAAGCGAAAGTCATCTGAACAAAATTTTATTTGTTACGTGTGTGCTTGACCCAAGGTATAAATTCCAATTTTTGAAGTTATGCGTTGAACACATGTATGAAAAAAATATTGTGGAAAACATATTAAAAAGTGTGAAGAATATTTTGCTAAGGTTGTTTGACTTTTATGTTAACGATTCTACATTTGGAACACAAACGTGTGAGGAGCCACAACTTAGTGCTCCCGTTGCTAGTGAACGTGTTGACGATGTTAGTGATGTTCTTTCTAGAAGAATGAACACTTTCCTAAGACAAGTTCAACAACACGATAATGAAGGAAACGAACTAGAAAAGTATTTAAATGCACCGATTGAGGGTACACCAAATAATTTTGATGTTTTACTATGGTAGAAGGTAAATAGTTCCAAATATCGTGTTTTATCTTTAGTCGCTCGAGATCTTCTTGCTATTCCGGTATCCACAGCTGCTTCCGAATCCGCTTTTAGCACTGGAGGAAGAATTATAGATCCTTTTCGTAGTACTTTGAGTCCACGGATGGTTGAGGCATTTGTTTGTACTCAGAATTGGTTAAGGTCCAAACCAATTT
This sequence comes from Allium cepa, assembly GCA_030765085.1. Lineage (NCBI taxonomy): Eukaryota > Viridiplantae > Streptophyta > Magnoliopsida > Asparagales > Amaryllidaceae > Allium > Allium cepa. The sequence continues at coordinate 675,662,790 of CM060932.1, read as the reverse complement.
TTGTCGATCATCGCATTGAGGTTCCTATCGATGATGTTTCTTATTATGATGAACTCCTATCAGGTGAAATTTGTATTTGTAAAATAATATAGTTCTTCATTTGTTGGATTTGAAATACAATGTTGTAATTAACTTATTTGCCATGTAGATTTTGTACATGGATGTGAACGTGAGTTTCCATCAAATTTTATGTTCACCATGGATGGTCCATGTTCGTCATCGTTGTATTCACCTTCACCGCGGTTAGTTTCATTTGGTAGAAATGTTCATATATTTTAGAGTTTACACTTTCAAAACAATAATATACTTTCAAAACAATCATGTACTTTCTTCATATACAATCATATAACTTTATAATGACAATTAATAATTCCACGGATATAGTAATGGTGTATTTGATATTGTAACGTTCAATAATGTTTGATTTTTATTTATTCATTAATTGGATTGTTTGACTGTTTGATTTCAGGTGATAAGCGGATGCTATATCAACGATGTCCTATAATTAAGAATTAATGAATTATTGTTATATCAGGTATAAGAAAGAGAAATTAATTAGTCTGTGCATCCATAGTTTTGACTTTTAATTTATAGTTTTAAACTATGTATTAGATATCAGCATATGAACTGTGTTACTGTGTACTGTGTACACAATCATACACACATGATACACAGTTCAAACTTCAAATCCATGTCTTCAACACAGTTATACATTTTAGTTAACATTGATCTAATACAGTTCTAATGCAATGCTCTAATACATTGCTCTAATACAGTTCAGTCAGTTCTAATGCAATGCTCTAATGCATCAGTAGTTTAAATTTTAGTGTATATTGTATACCAGTTACATTTTAGTGTACACCAGTTTAGTCAGTGTAAATGTATCAGTACATGTATCAGTAGTTTATTTTTAGTTACACAGTTCAAGTAGAAACACCTCATATTGTATACCAGTTACACAGTTTAGTGCAAAATTTGAAACATCAATCAATATATCAAGTGGAAAGTTAGAAACGCCTGTTACTTGTTTAAAATCAAGAGGTATGAGAGTATTTGTAAATTAAATAGTCTGTTTATAATTTACATATATATAAACCTGTTACTTGTACATATCACTCTATATATTTATCACTATCATTACATATCTGTCTGATATGTACATCACAGTCTATATACATATCTGATATGTACAATGTACATCACAGTTTATTACATATCTGATATGTACATCACAATCTATATATATATCACTAGCATTAGGCTATTGTGTTCTAGTTATCTTTTGATATAATCCTTGTCTAATTTGGATGGATGTTTCAAAAATCTATTTGAGCTTACATACTATAATCTATATCTAATCAGGTGTTTGTGCTATTGTTAAAATGGATGGAAATATAGGGTTGAAGGCTGAAGCTCACCATCTCAGGTTCAATCTTTAAAGTATATGTATTGTATTTACAATTTTCATTGCATTTTTTAGTATTTTACACTATGTAGTACTGTTGGCTTGTAGTATTTTACTATTGAATTAACTATGAATTGAAGAACCGAGGACTATATTGTTGTGGACTGTAGTGTGTATCATTGGATTGTGAATTATGTGATGATCTTTGCTGTGCTAATTGGATTGTTTCGTATGTGACCTGACATATATTGATATTGTATGCCATCAGTCATGCTAATGAGCAATGTTGCCATATACCATCCCTGATATATATTGATATTGTATGTCATTAGTCAAGATATTGTATTGCTGTGCAACGGTTAACCGTTTGCCTTAAACGGTTAACTTGCAACGGTTAACCGTTAACCGAACCGTTAAATTTAACCGGTTAACCACGGTTAAATTTAACCGGTTCGGTCGGTTCATGCAACCATTTTTAACCGATGGAACGGTTAACGAACCGTTACTTTTTAATGGTAAACCGTTCAAATTAACCGATAGGTTCGGTTAACCGACCGTGCCCACCCCTGTAGCCACTATAAGGCCAACACGATATATGATCACTAATATAAGATCAACACTGGGCTTGGTCACTAATATAAGACTAATAATATTAATCAAAACATATATATTTAAATAAGTATTTTAGATTACATAACCGTTCTTACTTTTATTTACTAAAATCTCTTTAATAAATGTTTAATAACTTTTTATACTATTTTATAAAATCTCATACTATTTTATAAAATACTACTAGCCTAGAAATCTATTTAAGCCCTTATAATACATGATTTCTTCATTCAAAATTAAGTATTTCTTTCATAAATATTATATTAAACCTTACAACTATTTTATAAAATATCATCTTCATATTATTTAAGAAAATCTTATACTCTTTTATAAAATATCTCTTTCATACTATTTTATAAAATCTCATGCCATTTTAAAAAATATCTCTTTTATTTATAAAACTATTCCTTTTCATAAATAATATTTATTAATAAACCTTTCTCTAATAGAAATCATATCTTTGCTCTAAATAATATTTGTAAGTATTAATTAAGCTTCATTAAGCTTTAAAGCTTATTCTAAAGGTTATATTTTTAACTTTCAATTAATAATATAATATATGTTAATATTTCTATCACTAATATAACTTTAAATTAATATCAACTCTTTCTAACTCCATTCAATATAAATAGAACATAATATTTATATATATGGGATTTTAATCGATTGTCCTAATTATCTGTTATAAAATATACATTGATATTTCTATCACTAACACAACAACAATTTGGAGTTTAATTAGTTTATAACTAAGTTATAAACTAATATCAACTCCATCTATCCCTATTCATACAAACAAAACACAACATTCATATATGCAAGATGTTAATCAATTATCTCGAATACCAACTTAAACTAATCCAATCAAATGGAGAAATAATTACCTATATATATTATTTTACCTCTTCTACGTAATATTTTTTAATATATATAATTATGGGGATGTAACGACCCGTAAATTTTAATAGTTTTAATAACGTAATTAAATTGAAACTTTGTGAATTATTAAATAATTGAACTTGGAAATAAAAATTTATTATTTGGTATACGTCTATTTTAAACTAGCAACTGGTAAATTTCTGATAACATTAAAGTTTATTTTATTGTATAATTTTATTTCAATTTAAATCAGTTAAGATTTAATGATAATAAAATGTTTTCCAAACCTGAATATTTTTACACAATAAATTTGTAAATCATCTTCTGAGTGAGATGTTATATTTGGTTCACCAAATTTTGTCTGCTATTGCTCCATTTATCTTATTTTGGGTAAATATGCAGTATTTTTCGTTGCCGATATTGACTTTTGATAGGATGATCGTACTACCAATATTTATATACCATTTTGATCGTCTTGTCGTGCTGATCTCTACAGTTTATTCATTCGCGTGTTTTATAGTTTGAGACATGACGAAATCGATAAACAAATCAGTCGTATCAGTCCCACATTTGGACCTTTCAGCTTTCCATACCTTTTCATTTTCCACCGTATACATCAACTAGCCATATGTCATTGATATTCTTGAATAATAAAGGTGTGTGACTTTTGCTTTCCCTGGTTCCAATGTTTATTAACCGATATCTTTTCTTTGGCTATTCGTTTCCCCTGAACTGTTTCATTTGAAATATATTATTTTACATAATAGCTATATATTGTTTTAGCATGTTCTATAGCTTTGCAGTTTTATTGTTTTTTGGGCAAACCGTTTCTCCTTCTTCACCATTTTCTAATGGCCATTCTTTTTCTTGCTTCCTCCTTCCATCGGCATAGCAGCCTTCACCCCGCCTCCTTGAATCCTATGCCCAAATCCCCGACTAACCACAGTCGAAACCCATCAACCCGAGTAGGCACCTAACAGAGTCTCTCTCCGCCTGCCTCCTTCGTCATCACTACCTTCCTCCTCACCCACATCCCTAGCCCGACTTAAGCCAACAACCGGAAGCCGACCACCACCCCACTTGTTGAAGCCTCTGCCACCGAGCACATCGTCTGCCTCTCCTTGTCATTCACCACCGAAACGCAGCTCCAATCCACCTTGGCGTGAACCTTGTTCACCGTTCCTCTCTCCTCCCTTATTTTTCCCACCGAGCCTGCCTTGGTCTTCACACGGAAGTGCCTTTAACCACTTGATTTCCTACGGCCATTACTTTTTCTGACTGAAACACTCCACCACATACTCACAACATGCCTTTCCTTGATTCATGTTACGTGGATATATATGCTTGAAGGTATATAGTTTTATAGAAGAATAATCTATTGTTTATATGTATGTATATATGTGTGTGTGTATATACATACATACATACATACATTTATATACATACATACATATATATATTAGTTCACTGGTTTATAATGGTTAGCCGTTTGAACATATATACATGCTTTATATATAGACTGTGTACTTTTACTAAGTACATATATACATAAACACTACTTTATTTATAGAAATATATATGTTTAGATTTCTTTTTACATATAGTATACTTATATATATTGAAGTCGGTTTAGTGAAGCAATTTTTTGGTATATATATGTTGTTGTTAGGAAAGCGTGTTGTCTGTATATATGAAAGGTAGAGAAATTGTTGAAATTATAATTCCATCTAGAATAGTTATATTTTATATGAATATAATATTATACATTTGTTTGTTATATTAAAAGTATATGGTAGTCTGTACAGTGTTTATATCTGTATCATTTCTTTTGGTTGCTGTTTATATATATATATATATATATATATGTATATATATATATATATATATATATATATATGTATATATATATATATATATATTACTTTATACATTTTCCTGTTGATTTTATACATCTATATATCCTGTTTATATATAAAGATTTATATAGTATATAGGGTATAAGTTAGCTGTCTACTGCTGTACATATATATATATATATATATATATATATATATATAGGTTATATAATATTTATATGATATGCTATTTATAAAATATAAGCTTATACAAGTTTAAAAACATTTGTGTGTTTCCATATATATACACACATACATATTTGTATAGGATATGAATAATATTTTAGTTATACATAAATCTGGGCAAGTGAGTTATATATTGGTCTGTTGATAAAATTCTTTTGAAGTATGGATACATTGGTAGACAATTTGCATTTGTAAGCAGTCTGCAAAATTTTTGTAGCAGGTATATTGTAACGACCCGGAATTTCGGTCATTGGATTTTGAACATTTAATTCATTTTAAATGTTGAATGTGAATTATAATTTGATTTGAAATAAGAAATTTTTGGTTACATCATTAAGATTAGTAAAATTTCAAATATAGCAATTCAATTGGATTTGACTAATAATTATTATTTGAAATTTGGGATAATTAGTAAATCTAGGAATAAATGGTTATGGAAACAATTTCTAAATTGATTTAAAGTCTAGTTGAATTTGAATTCTAATATTGGACTTTTGGATGGAACCAAAAGTCGATAAGTTAAATTGAATTTTTTATATTAATTTAATAATGGAATTTAATATAATAATGCAAATAATCAGATTTTGATTCAAAATGAGTCAGAATGATTTCTAATGTGATTATAAATTCTATGATTTATAATTAAGTCGGCAAAATTTTTAAAAGTGAAATTTTAAATGATTTCGGCGATTTTGGAAATCGCTCGAATTAATTGACGAGTTAAAATAGCCTTCCGGAGCACAGTCTCAGAATTCAAGGAAACCAGTTCCATTGGATCCGTAATAGTTAATTATTATTGGATTTCAAATTTCATAGCACTTGGAGTTACCTTTTGTCTGTACGGGCGAGAAACGCGTTGAAATTTAAATCGATAATTTATTGTTTTAAATCGATTCAATAAGCTATCTTCTACATTTGATTGAATTGGGCTTCGAAACACTTTCCATTGTGCTTGGAATATGGGTAAAACCTTATAAACACTAGGCGGCACGTGTGATTTGGAGTTTGTTTGTATAGCTTGTTAAAATTTAAGCATATTATTAAAATAATAATTATAAAACGTTTATATATATATGTTTGGAAGAAACCCTAATCTATTTTCTTCGGCCTCCACCCAACATAAACAATGGCCGATATTCTATTTCCTTCTCCCCAATTTTTCTCGAAATCAAGGCAGTATTTTCGAAATCTTTCTAAATGAAAGTTTGAGAGCTGTTCGAGCCGAGCACATCCAACGGTGGATCTTGCTTGACATTGTCATTTGGAGGTGTAATTTGGTTCCGTTTGTCGTGTGTTCGTGCTTATTTTTCAAGTGGAGTTGAGAGCCGAGTTCGTCGAAACTCTGGGTGCAGGTGGTGTTGACGTTGGGCTCCGGAGTGGTGGCCCCCGATCGAGGTGAATGGCTCCAGGATGGTCACGATAATTCATGATTTGAGGCGGCTATGGGTTCACACGTGTGCGTGATGGACAGGAGTTAATGCAGAGGTAAGAAAGTGTTGTGCGGCCTGGATCTACGTTTTTGAATCAACAGTATAGATTGAAATAAATAAATAAAAAGGAAATTTCTTATACCAATTATATTCAAACGTTTATAAGCCCATATCTTTTGCATGCATGTTCAGAATTCAACGAAAAAGGAAGCGCCGGAATCGCAGCGACGCGATCTATGCGCTGTAGTAGACCCGAAATAAATTAGGGCTCATGAAATTTTTAGATTGAATCGAAGGCATTCGATTCAATTTGAAGTTGGAATGCTCAACGAAATTCAAGGTGAGTTAATCTCACTCACATGCGGATGCCATTTAATTTAAATAGTTATTATTCAAATGATTGATTGATTGGTTGAATGTGAAAATTACATTCAGATTGGACAGATATTTATTTGTACGCTAACATCTTTGGATGTAGGGAAACAGGTTGGAGGGATCCAACTGGGTTCCTCACAATATAGAAATTATCTTCATAATCTGT